>HG993125.1:66149877-67528627 GCA_905231855.2 Eristalis tenax | reverse complement strand
TGAGGATGAGGATGAGGATGAGGATGAGGATGAGGATGAGGATGAGGATGAGGATGAGGATGAGGATGAGATGAGGATGAGGATGAGGATGAGGATGAGGATGAGGATGAGGATGAGGATGAGGATGAGGATGAGGATGAGGATGAGGATGAGGATGAGGATGAGGATGAGGATGAGGATGAGGATGAGGATGAGGATGAGGATGAGGATGAGGATGAGGATGAGGATGAGGATGAGGATGAGGATGAGGATGAGGATGAGGATGAGGATGAGGATGAGGATGAGGATGAGGATGAGGATGAGGATGAGGATGAGGATGAGGATGAGGATGAGGATGAGGATGAGGATGAGGATGAGGATGAGGATGAGGATGAGGATGAGGATGAGGATGAGGATGAGGATGAGGATGAGGATGAGGATGAGGATGAGGATGAGGATGAGGATGAGGATGAGGATGAGGATGAGGATGAGGATGAGGATGAGGATGAGGATGAGGATGAGGATGAGGATGAGGATGAGGATGAGGATGAGGATGAGGATGAGGATGAGGATGAGGATGAGGATGAGGATGAGGATGAGGATGAGGGATGAGGATGAGGATGAGGATGAGGATGAGGATGAGGATGAGGATGAGGATGAGGATGAGGATGAGGATGAGGATGAGGATGAGGATGAGGATGAGGATGAGGATGAGGATGAGGATGAGGATGAGGATGAGGATGAGGATGAGGATGAGGATGAGGATGAGGATGAGGATGAGGATGAGGATGAGGATGAGGATGAGGATGAGGATGAGGATGAGGATGAGGATGAGGATGAGGATGAGGATGAGGATGAGGATGAGGATGAGGATGAGGATGAGGATGAGGATGAGGATGAGGATGAGGATGAGGATGAGGATGAGGATGAGGATGAGGGATGAGGATGAGGATGAGGATGAGGATGAGGATGAGGATGAGGATGAGGATGAGGATGAGGATGAGGGAGAGGATGAGGATGAGGATGAGGATGAGGATGAGGATGGATGAGGATGAGGATGAGGATGAGGATGAGGATGAGGATGAGGATGAGGATGAGGATGAGGATGAGGATGAGGATGAGGATGAGATGAGGATGAGGATGAGGATGAGGATGAGGATGAGGATGAGGATGAGGATGAGGATGAGGATGAGGATGAGGATGAGGATGAGGATGAGGATGAGGATGAGGATGAGGATGAGGATGAGGATGAGGATGAGGATGAGGATGAGGATGAGGATGAGGATGAGGATGAGGATGAGGATGAGGATGAGGATGAGGATGAGGATGAGGATGAGGATGAGGATGAGCTCGACGTCCAAAATTAGCCCTGTTTTTGGTCACTTTGGTACATCCAGGCTTCCAATCAGTCTGGACAGCCAGTCCAATTTGCATACATTTGTTGGCGCTCTCAATTCCCGTATGTAGCAGTAAACGTCCTCCCTCTGGGCAGAGATTAGTCAAGTCGAAGGTAACGTTAAGGACTAATCATAGAAATCGTGTCACTTCCGTTGCAGCCACCCACGCAAGCACATGCCCCGCTCCTGCACACTCCCTCCCCTGTGAAGCATCGGTTACTCCGATTCACTTTCCATCATGGAACCGGATGTTGAGTGCCTTCACAGCGACGAGAGAATTTTTCATGGCAAACGCCAACACTCTGGTTCCGTGCTCCTGCACTAGGGTGCCCCACCAGCACCTTGTAACCGCGCCTTGTTGCTGATCGGTAGTGTTGCAAGGCAATTGCAGGCAATAAACGTGTCAATCACTCCGCCAATTGCTGCAATATTTCTGCGCCAAAGGAAATTGCACGCCCGGCCAATCCAGCGACTGGGGTGGCCAATTCCCAGCACCTGCTCCGAGTGGCTTTTCGTTGGAGATTCTTGGTTTTGGCATGCCAACAACTTAATTTGCATATCAATGTGATTTGTGAGGCGTACGACCGCCGTCTGGATATTCCCGAGCAGTCGATGCAAACACTCACGCTCCCTCCGAGGAGCACCTAATAGAGTTTTCTAATATCTGCGAGCGTGTCAGTCAAACTAAATCCGCACGAAACAATCATTTCCTGCACTCTGCGATGGCGGCTCGGCGGTCGTGGAATGGCTGTGCTGGGGCCGTTGTCACAAACAGATGTCCCCGACCGGCTTAGCTTGGGAAACCACCATCACCGCCGGGAATCCTTTTCTAGATTAACGTTCATTGCAACGTTGATGAGTGTGCCCCGCATTCATTCACAAAAACTCAGCTCTGCCCTGCTCTGACTGGCTACAACGGGGCGATGCAACTGCTCGCGCTCGCCCCGGCGACGACGGTTCGCTTTGTCGGAGGGATCGCGTGTGAAATGTGTGCCATGGTCGGGTATCATAATAAAGTCCTCATCATGAATATGAAATGCAATTTCCTTGTCGTTGGCGGGCCAGGGCCACACGAGAGGAAGACGAATGTGCGCCTGGATAATGCCGGGAATGTGTTGACACATGAGGTGCTGTGTCGGCCGATTAGTCCTTTGTGAGCACAGCAGGTGTTGTGTATGACGGGGACGCGAAGAGTAGTATGAATGGGAGTACGGGAACGAGAACGAGAACGCGAACGAAGGCGACCGTGATGATTATGACGTTGATGGCAGGATAAGCTCCAGCAGTTGGATGAGCGTGCTGTTATTTCATTTTAACCGTTGTTCGTATCGCTGTCGGTGCTTTATTTGGCAAGATCATACGTTGGGCGGTGAGGCCACTGCAGGTGGCGCAAGTGATACACTTGATAAAGCCTTTCTCTGGTGATGGGTTGACGGAACTCGACGGACGAAGGTGTTGACGTGGATTGGGTGCACACATCAATCACGCAGCACGACACTGGGTGCGGTCCGCCTTTGGGATCAGAACTTGTAGACAAGTAGAAACTAGAAGTCGAAGTCAACTGGGAACATTCTCTTGCTTCTTGCCAAATGCTTCGCTCACTGATCTCAGGCAAACCTCTGTGCTGTCAGAGCCACTAAGACACACCACCCAACGGCCATATCTTCACAAGACTCAAAAGCACACGCACAACCCAACACCGACCACAAACGCCAATTCCGGATATGAGTGGTCCGTCAATCAGTCTGTGGGAGCAATCTAATTAATCGTCGCCCTCCCAACCCGGAAATTTATTCAATACGACATTAACCCTTCAGTCAAATGCTACAAAGCACCAACCCTTGGAACAGATATAAATCCTTCCAATCTCATGCCAGGCACGTTCTCGCTTTCGTCTCGTCTCCTTCGTCGGTTCTGCTTGCAGCTCCTTGAAGTTCGTCGGAGTTAACCCACCACTGACGAAGTCCGCAACAATTAAAATCAAATTACTGCCCAGCAGCGTGTAGAATGTGCACACAGCTGTGGGTGTGGTACATGCGGCTCCGTTCATCCCTTCAACTTCAAGTGACTGTCTAGCGTGCGTGAGTTTGTGCGTTCGTACGGCTGTGTGTTCGTTCGTGCGTGCCACCCAGCGCAAGACGCCCCCGAAGCCCAAGACGAGACCATATCCCTCGTACAGCCAGCGCGAACTAGCACCGAAATCATTAAGTCAAGATGTTTCATTCAATTACAATCGTAATCTGTCAGAATTAATTTGGGTCTTGCGGTGGGGGCCCCTTGTTGACGAAGGATGAGGGACCTGCCTCCACTGTGTGCGTATGTGGTTACATGGGAACATCATCATTTGCTATGTTTGCCGACCTAGTGCTCGCATTAATCATATCTGACCATAAGCCAAGGCCGAGGGCCGGGGGCGGCCAGCGGTTTCATTAAGCCCCGAATCTCGATCAAGAGGAAACTCTAGGTCAGCCATCAAGGCGGACCAAGTTAAAGGCACTGCCTCCCAATCCCCCTGCCCACATTTCACTAATGAGTGACGAAATAATATTTAATTTGGAACTTTCCTAGGACCGCAAGTCATGCCGCTGTTCAGCTGTGTAGCTGTCACAGCGACAACGATGTGGTTGACGACTTGGAGCGGCACTATTGATGAATTGGCACTGTTGCTTTCTAGCCTTGGCTGTGCGGTGATTTGAGACCAGAACTATGAAGCGTGGCATCGAAGCATGAAGTTTTACAGCGATATTGCGGTTGCCAATTGCGGAGGAAAGAAATCGCAATAGGAGTTCCCGATTCAAGTGGAAGGATGAATGCCTGAAATGCAGTGACTTGAGGGAAACATCGCGGACTGCACTAGCTTGCGGTATGTTTTCGAAACGGATTCTGTGCACATTGCAAAATCATTCCTGTCCGATTCAGTGTTGACAAGTGGATTAACCGTTATCTTTCGGATATTGAAACACATAACTTGATTAGCTGGGTTCGGGTGATTGGTTTGCAGGCATGACGACTTGGGAGAGCCGGCACATTGGATTCCAAAAAAAGGATGAGGCCAAAAAAAAACTCCTAAGCCCACAATGAAAAATGAAACGAGGCAAACTTGGGTCAGAATACGGAAGAGAATATCCGACGAGCAATTTTTCGCGGATCTAAACGGAAGCTTTACGTATTTTCCTAAAATCTGGCGCAAGAAAGTGGGCTAAATCGATGGAAACATATGAACGCGGAACACTAGAATGTTGTCGAATTTGAAATCGAGGAAGATGCAGACACATTTCTTGACCTTAAGCCCACAATAAAATATACAACTCGGCACTTGAGGGAAACAAGCGCGGAATTAAAAGAAAACACCGGAACGCGGAACATGCAAGTAGTTTAAAAAAAACAGATATCTATAGGAATAGGAAAGAGAAAAACAATCTGACCAAAAAATATTTCGGACAAATTAGATTTGAATCGAAGAAGCCAATATGTTTGGGAAATACTACTTGTAGCTAGAGTATTTTTGTGTGTGTGTGTATTTTTTCAAGTGATATGCAATTCGGGGTCCGCGGCAAGTCTGTTCCGTTGTGCAGTAGGTTGGTTAACATTAAATGAATTGGCACAAGAATGTGGCCAACAAATCATTCGACTTCTTCATTAAAAAAAAATTATTTAAAAAAAAAATATTAGCCACTTGCAGATTTCGACACCTGACGTCGTTACATTTCGTTCCTGCGGAGTTGTGGAAGTCGACGATCTTATACCGGAGATTCGGTCTATACCGGATTCCATTCGATCGATGTGGCCGAGTGCAGTCGACGGATTTTCGCCTTCCGAACTACATCCACATCCTGTTGCAGCTCGTAGAGTTCGCGGATGTGTCTTCTCCTCCATTCACCTTCCTCGCAGACGGGGCTATGTATCCGACGCAGGATTTTTCTTTCGAAGGTACCAAGAATCAGCTCTGCAGTTTTGCTTAGCCTCAGCTTTCGGTTCCATAGAGCAGGACTGGAATAATGTGAGTTTTGTAGTACACGATTTTCGAGTCAGGAGCTTTGAGGCCAGTTGTTTTGACAAACTGAAGTAGCACCGTTTGCCAAGGGCGATTTTACGTCGGATCTCCACTGTAATGTCGTTTGTGGAGTTCACGTCTGCCCCGAGGTAGACAAACTTTTTTACCAGCTGTCGACAGTGGTGTTTTGTCCAAGGTGGTGTACGACGGAAGTCGACAGCATATATTTGGTTTTGTCCTCATTGCCCTTGAGACCAGTTCATTTATGCCTGTTCTTCAATCGCCGTAAAAGCCTCTACTACGGCACGTGGGGAACGCGAGTTACGTATCACTCAGCAACGGATTCAATTGACGAATTTATTAAACAAATCCAAACGAGTGCATCAGCACAAAAGTGACACGAGCACTTGACCAAAGTGGGTCAACAAAATATGCTGACATAAAGTCTGCAGTTAATTGTGCGATCGATTCTTCAAACCGATCGCTGAATAAGCATTCAGAGCAGAATATATACAGGTAGCCGAAGGTGAATGGTACGTAGTTCGCTCCCCCGTCCAAGTAGTTTAAGTCGTTTGAAATAAAGTTTAATATTTTTTTCCTTCAATACAAAGTGTATAACATTTCTCGCGCGACGATGTCGATGTCATCTGCGTACCCCAACAATGGGACCGACTTGTAGAAGATAGTGCCTTCCGTGTTCACAGCTTCCCGCCGCACTATCTTCTCCAGTACCAGATTGAAGAAATCACATGACAGCGCATCTCCTTGCCGAAATCCGGTGCAGGATATCCTTGAGCCACGGTGCATCGCGTGTGCATTAATGTGGTGCGACACAAAATCAGTTTTCCTGGGATTCTGAAATCTGCCATCGCATCGAAGCTCCTTATGATGAATGCGGTCGTATGCGGCTTTAAAATAGATGAAAAAATGGTACTTATCGATTTGAAACTCGCTGGTCTTCTCCAGGATTTGCCTTAGTGTGAATATTTGGTCTATAGTTGATTTGCAGGCCGGAAGCCGCACTGGTACGTGTCCATTAGTGCTGTGTAAAGCGACATTCACACAGTACGCTGGACAGGATCTTGTAGGCGACCTTGAGCAGGGATATACCTCTATAGCTGTTGCAAGAGGAAGGATCGCCTTTTTTGTTGATGGGGCATATGGAGCACATGTAGCTTCTCAAAGTCTACAGATGATCTGGTGCATGCTCCCTACCAGAAAATCGCCACCGGTCTTGAAGAGCTCTGAACGTAATCCATCTGAGCCTGCGGCTTTGTTGTCCTTCAGCCTTTTATCGGCTGTGTCGACTTCGGTTGTTGGGAATGGAGTTGGGATGTCTCCCCCATCTTCCCCATCAGTTCAGAAATCGATTGCGAAAAAAAGCAAGATGTTCTATCAATATCTCCCGAAATAAACAAAGTAAGGGAGTGCTGCCTTTGGCTCCTTTGTACTTGAGGAGTCAAAAGCATCACTCCCTTACTTTCTTCATCTGCTAAACGTTATCTACATCCACTGTATCGTGCAGTTGAGGGGTAGTGTCCGTTCTTGACGACAGTAAGTACCTCGTCTTGTGCTTGGCCACACATATGTATAATCGACACCTCGACGCCTAAGAAACAATTGACACAATGAAACACTGTGGCGATGAATGAGAACTGCCCACAACCTGGACGATGACCGACGAGAATTCCTTTCCCCAGACCTAGACTCCTTAGCCTTGCCATGTCGAAAGTGAAGTCAAATCTGCTCTTCCAGAATGACTTCATCTCCAATGCGGCTGGGGATGGTGCGGCTAAGTTCCCGCACTAGCTCTGAATCCCTCTAAGACAGAGATCATTATCATTGATCGCCTTAGGTCACAAGGATATTCTCACGAGTCTCAGCGCCGTGCAACGCGTCTTAAAATGCCGCATAATCATACCGATTATGGAAAACAGCGGAGGGAATATTTGTCGCATCTGTTTGTTTCCAAACGTCAGCTTAAGTTCAATTTCGAGTGCCCACCACTGCCCCCGATTGCCGCGAACGATCGGCGGACGGAAAGAGCCAAGAAGCCCATTGTATAGACGGTAAATTCACGTGGGGAGCAGTCCCATGTCCATCCTCAAAATCTGTTTCGATTCATATGCAAATTGTCGCACAGCCAACGCGCTGGAGTGCGTTGGTGTGCATGCTTACCCGAGCACTTTGTTGATCAGAATCCAATTACCAAATCGACTCAGAACCATAAACAAATCAACAACTTAATCAAATCCAATTCCCTGCACCACCAGGAGACCGCATAACCTCACACACGCACCCACCTCTACGTCCAAGCAAACATCAACAAACAACAAGCAGCAGGCAGTTCTGAGAAACAATCACTTTATTCCCACACTCATACCGCCATCACCATAGGCGATGCTGTTGTCACCAATTCCGGCAGATGCTCCTCGTCTGTGTCGCTCATGCCCTTCTTCCAGTGGATCTCGTACCTCCAGTTGGGGCTGGCCAGCAAAGCTTTCCATTTGTCATGGATCCCAAGTGCAATCGAATACGAGTCGCCTACCGCCTGCGTCGGATACTCCCTGATGTCGACACCAAATGGATTCTCTACGTCTCTGAATACCTTGAGCCGAAAGTCTGCCGAATTGAATCCTGCGCCAGTGTCCAGCGCCTGCTGCACTGTGTCCAAAAATAGCCTCCACCTCGGCAGGTGGAAGTCCCTCATCATGCCCGCCCACTGCTTCGTCGCATAGTCCGGTATCCTTGCGTTCGGCCCCCATGTGGTTATCTGATTGCGTGCGTTTATCTCCAGCACATACGCCTCCAATGTACTCCAGGCCATTCTCCGGGCACCGGCCAGCCACCTGCCGAGCAGGAATTTCTCGTGCGTCCCCAGCACACTGTCCAGGTCGTAGAGGATGCCAATCATGCAGGTGCTCAGCCAGCGGAACCGCTTCGCGTCGCGCTGCCTAAACGCGCCCATCAGGTTCACGTACGTCCTGTCGCCCATCAACTGAAGAAACTGGCGCGTCACATCAACCAGATCGTGTCGCCAGAGCGCGTTCGACGACAGGTTCACTGCCAGCATCTGCTCCCACGCCAGCTGCACCAGAGTCGTGTTGTACCACACCCAGGGCGCGAGATTAGTCGATGGCCGCCGCACCACCGCGTACTTGCCGTGAATTTTCAGCACTCCCCGGTAGGAGTAGACTGACTTTCGCAAATATTCCCACGCCAGCTGCAGATGCTCGCTTTCGTCAAGACCGTAGCGCGCCCGCACGAACGAGCGAAGCCACTGCTCCAAGTCGAAGTCGTCCAGCACCCACGCCCGCTCCAGCGCCAGCGAATACATCATATAGTTCTGATCGATTCCCTCCGGAGTTATGCCGACTCCCAGCATCGTGGAGTTATCCATCTCCCGTGCAAGCCGGATTCTGGTGTTCACAATGCCGGCGGAGCCGTGCATTCCCAGTGTTCCGCCGAAATTGTGCAGCATGCACCAGATGAACGGCTGGCCGTAGTAGGATCGCGTCCGCTCGTACTGCGGGAACTGCTCGCTCTGCAGGTCGAGAACGAGCAGGTGCCCCGGCGGCACCGCTGTCAGGAAGGCCTCTATCAGCGGGCCGCTCCAAAACGGATTCTTCACAAACATCCATCCCTGGAGCAGCCACACCGCCGACGCATCCACCTCATACATGGCCCGGTAAATACTGGCCGCCGTCCTCTTGAGATAGTCCACATCCGCCTTCGTTGGCTGGATCTCGTTGAACGGATCGCTGAAGTAGATGTGGTTGGTGCCGTACGTGCTGATGACCGCTCGCAGGAAGCGCTCTCCGATCTCGCGAAACAGCGCCTCGTTCGGGTCGGCAAATAGTGGGCAGCAGTAGTTGTCCGGAAACCGGTTCCATGGCTCGACCTTAGCGAACGTGGTGTTCGCGAACACCCTCGCCATGGCCCGCGGCAGGTGACCCGCGAACGCCGGCAGAGTCACGCTCATCCCAAGGTTCCGCTGTGCGTTGATGATTTCCCTTTGCAAGAGCAGCTGCATTCGCTGGTACTGCGGCGTCAGTGGACCGCCCCAGCCTCGGATGTTGCCCATGCGTTGCCTAAATCAAGAGCGGAGGGGTGGGGTTAAGGGGGTTTGGGAACATCGAAATCAATTAGCCTTGCTCACCACGACTGAAACGGCGCACCGGCAAAATACCCGTACAGCTCGTCCTCCCTCACGCCGTACGCCTTGTAGACGTCCGTCCAAATTTGCTCCTGAATGGGGGCAATGGTAAGCGATATGCCCATTAGTGCCATCCAGTCGATATGACGTCTCCAATCTGTCCATGTCCACCAGGCGAAGCTGTAGCTCCACGTACAAACGTTTTGATAGTAAATGAATGCACTCTCCGAGCGGGAGGCACTGGTGGGGGGCGCGGGCAATTCGGACGGTATGTGCCCCAATTGATTGCCCGACCATGATACGTCCGAGTGCAGGTAGTACTTTAGGTAATGATGGAATCCTTTCGTTGCGGATACGCCATCTGAAGCGAGGATCCGGATGTTGCCGCTTGTGGGGCTCTGCTGGAACTGTAAGTAAACTATCGGTGATATATTATCTTTCGCTTTCGATGGGTGGAGGAGGGGCGGGGAGGTGTTACACCATTTTGGGGGTAATTGCTCTGATTGAAGCGAAATGGAGTTTGCCTTTTGAAAGCGATTCTCTGCTGGCCGGGAGCTGAGTGGGGTAATGGTGGACCCTTTGAGAATAATTAATGTTACGGGTAGAGAGAAAGAGATAGACACATCAAATTATTGGCCAGCATAGTTGGTTGTGTGCGACTGAGCCGGCCGATGAGCACAATAAATTGGATCCGGTTACGGTTTCCGGTTTGATGGTGGCCACTAGGAGTCGGTGCTGGTGGAGGGGAGACCAATCAAGGCGATGCGCAAGTATATTTGGTATTTTCTGATGGGAAATCGAGTGTGTGTGTGTGGATGAGATGACTATGGTTGAAAAAAATGAATGAAGTGGCTTTTTAAATGTCTGCAACTTGACTTGGACGAACTGAGTTAACGGAGCTTGGCTGTGAAATCCATAAGAAGTTGAGATCTGATACGCAGGAGTGGGAGATAGTATCGTACGACACAGCGGGAACCTGGAGAGAAGAGATGTATTGTGAAAGCAACGCACAAACGAAGCATTTTTCGAGAAGTCAGTGTTGGCAGTTTATGCAAATTCGTTGTTGCTCATCGTTGATCGATCTCAATGTTCGGTGCTTTCTTGAGGAACGAGGACATTTTGTCTTAAATGTCTACCCAAAGAAGCAAATTGTGTGCCAGTTGCTGCTGAACCGTGGTTGGAGCTCTGTTGGAATGAAGCAATTGTTTTGCGAACCAGGCTTAGGCCGTGCAGATCACAAGAAAACCGAGGAAAATCATGCACCATTTGCGGCTTGCTGGGCTTGGTCCTGGTGATGGCGGCCGTGGCGTTGTGTGTTGGTGCGCACTTGAGCCAACACAGCCCAGGTTCGAATCCGGGTACGAGAAAAACACTTTAACGGCCAACCTTCCTTCGACTCGCACGTCGATGTAGAACCCATCGTTTCTACTCTAATGTAACAAGCGCCCTAATGGATGCGTGGATTCTGTACCCGAATCTGAAGACTGTTCTGGGAGACAGTCTGCAATCCAGTCCTTAGATTCGGTCGCCTTCCAATCAAGTACTAACCGAGCTGATTTTGTTGAACGAGTGGAAGTGGATGGGAAATATATTCGTGACTAAACAACACTTCGTTTGGGTCTGCATTGGAATCAGTGAGCGCCGGTGGCTGCTGGGCCTTTAACGTTCTCGTCATGAGGGAGTACTTGCTGCCAAATAAAGGCTGACCTCAAATCAATGATTCAATAAATAAAGGCATACCTTGAAATGAAGATGCAAATTTATGAAATGCTTCCAATCAAGTATCAGAGAGATAGCCGTCCTCAAAGCTGATTGGCCCTTTGTCACACATTTTGACAGTTATTCACGAATTTTTCAAAATATTTCACAAATTCATGTGAAAATCATTCTCTGATTGCTTACAGAAAAAGAAACGTGTATGCCCCTCTCTCTGAAAGATTTTTAGCAAGAGAGGCAGAGGTCGGCTTCCTCTATTGCACTGCTTGCAGCTCTCAAACATCAGTTGACACACCAAATTCATTAGAAATCTCCCAAGGGCCGCTCATCTTTGAACGCGTCGAACTCAAAGCATTTGCGTGAGATCGTGCGTTCTGGCGTTGCTCTCTTTTTCTAAAAACGCAATAACGGAAGCACAATGCAGTAACTTTTGGCCGTCGCTGAGCATCAACGCAGCATTGTGTTTATATATAATAACAATAATTTGGGTGGCGTTACAGCCTTTTGAGGCCCAGAGCCTAGCTAGGTCAAGCTAGGTCAATCTTCAAACAGCTTGGAAGATCTGTAATCAGGGAGCCCGAGCTTGGTGTCAGAGGGAAGTTAGCGTTTTAGCTCAGTTCCTGTTGCAACTCTCATGACATTTGGGTAATGGCCGAAATAATAAGATCGCGAATACAAGCTACTTCGGGCTGTTGTGTGAATTACTCGAAACAAGGCAGTGAGCGAGGAACTCCACATTGAGCAGTTACTTCTTCGAACGGAAAATCGTATGCTTCGTTGGTTTGTGGTACGTGGCACGAATGTCCCCTTCATCACGACTTCCGAGGCGGGCGTTGAACGTCAATGTTGCAATGCTCGATTATTGCCCTCGAATTTTGCACATCGGAAATGTCAGCATTTACGATCGTTGGGCCAATATTCGGTGTTGACGTAATTCGCGAAGGTTCTGAAATACAATTTCAAAATACCTCCACAAATAATCGTCTCAGTTACCCAAAAATTCAAACTACAAAGTCGCTTTCGCGGGGTCGTGCTCTGACATTTTAAGTAGAATACACGAAGTCCATTAAACAAGTCACAAAGCAGCGGTCGCTCTTTGATAGTTCACATACCGTAATATCGTAAGCGCGAGCACAAATTTCTAGGTAGTATTTCCAGGTTGTAGGTGTATTCTGGTAGAGTCGTTCGTGGTGAATGTGAGCAGCGGGTGAGTGTGCGCACAACATGTGTTCGTTTCTCGAAAAATTCAAAAAATATCAATTTTTCATAAATGTGGATTTAAGTATGCTTTCAATCAGTATCGAGCGTTGAAACATTCTTCCGGCATTTGACATATGAGGAAAAACCAAATAAAGGAAAAGCGAGTTTTACTAGTTATCGTGGCCACTTAAGAACTCGTAGCATTCCACATCGTTTTAACAAGGATTTGCAAATGGCTGGACGTGATTGGATTGAGGGCTCTCTTAGGCGTCACAAAACGATTTGCTTGCTACAATCTGTTTCAATAAGTCTTGCCAGAGCAATAGGGTTCAATAAGGTTGAAGTAAACCGATTTTACAAGAACCTTAAAGAACTCTACACAAAGTTCTAACTCGACGCAAGGCATGATGAATGAGGGATGAGTTCTCTTCAAAAAACTCCAAGAGTAATTTCAACTTATGGAAAAAATATCCTCGGAAGAGTTGTGTCTGCCGAAAGAGGCATAGCGGTGACTGCATTTCGCTGCAGGATATCATGCTCCACCGGTTTTCATTTTTCCAAGGAAAAGGTTAAGGGATGAGTTGCTTGATACATGCAGAAAAGAACCGGCCTACTCCACTCATCTTGGACAACCGATCATCACATATTTCCCTAGAAGTTACCTTTGTATGTACGAATCTCAATTGTAACTTTACCGCCCCCATAGTAGCCATAAAATGCAGCCACTAGATATACGTTTTTTTAGTCCTCTCAAGGCAAGGTATGGAGATGAATGTCAGCGTTGGATAACTCAAAATCGAGAGAGAGCTATAAATCAGTACCAGGTCGGAGGTCTTTGGAAAAACTGCCTCAGTAGCAAATGCTGTCTATGGGTTTTCAGTGACAGGAATATATCGCTTCAATGAAAACCTTTTCGGGGATGCCGATTTGCTTCAGTCAAAGATTCGTTTTAGGATCAAGGTGACGCCTCTGTTACTGAAAGAGATTTTGAAATGAGTCTTTCAGGCCTTTCAGATCAAGCAACACAATGTGTAGGGTTGTCTGTAGCAGAAGTTCATCTTGAATTGCCAGATGCTTTCGCACACTTACCCTAAAGCATGAGGGGCAAGTGTGTGCATTCTGACTTGTTTTGGTTTTTTTAATAAAAGTGTAACCAAATTAAACAAAGTAAAGAGTGCTGCACTTCTTAATAAGTAGCTAAACATATAGCTTTGCAATTTAATATAGCTCTCTGTTATATCCTTTATATTTCACTTGAAATCGAATCTCAAATTCGAAAGTGCGTACACTTGTCCCGAACGACTCTCTTTGTGATGTGTCATAAATCACTATTGTCTGACACGAGGATGGTAATGCTGCGTTCCCGCCGAACGAAACCGCGAGGTTTCATAAATGGTCTTTGAACCTGCCAGGTACCGCCATACCTTTTCGTGGTCTAGAGACCTGATAAACCTAGTTGCTTCCGCCATGAATTCAGCTGTCCATGAGAGGTTGACGAACCGAATAAGCGTGAATTTCAGTTTATTTTGGTGTTAATTTTCTCCTTTTTTTTTCTCTTTCTTTCTTGATTTTCTGATGTTCTTACGCTACTATTTACTGTCAACAGACAGCTGTTCAGGCGGCCATTTAAAAATTTAGAGCAAGTGGCATTTTTTTTGGCGGGCACTTATAAGTTGAGAGCGAGGGACTTGAAAACTGAGAGCGAAACCACTTCAAAGTCGGTGGGAACAGCCTGTTGACGTTTACGTAAAAATCCATACGCACCTCGCTGTTTCGGATCTGTGGGAATCTACAAAGCATACGTCCAAAATTTTGAGGTTTTCGTATTCTGAGCAAGTCCTCATAACTTTTGAGCTCCACAAGGACCAGGTTGACTGCATTTCCACACAATAACCACTCAACACAAAATTCTCAGAAAACAACGATTGTCAACAAAATGAAAATTGATACAACTTGACAGACTTCCCCCCATCACCCCAGATCACACACACACGCCATAACGAATCTCTCAGTCCAGCAGAAAATCGTACAAGGTACGTCAGGCTAAGGTTTAAATAAGTCATACACAAAATAGTAAATCTTATTGAATAACTATTATTAACAACTTTAGGTCCATCATTTGTAAAGAATTGATAAAAACCTCATATTAACGTACAGCGAAGCATGCTCCGTAAGCTACACGAATTGAATTGCCACACACTCACAAACTCAACGAACTTACTTGATAGCTCCTCAATGTCATGTTCTTATCAATTTCGATTTCGAAGCGATGCGCATGATGCGGTACGAGCCTCATGATGACCTCTTCGGCCGCAGCCTTCTGTGTCTGAGCTGATGTATCGGGCAAGGCATTCCGCACGAGATCATCATATTCTGAAAAAAAAATGCAAAAAGTCAAGAATTTACTTCACACTCAAGGTCCACGAGACAAACTTACCGGAGCGCCATGCAGATACCGGCCATAGGCAGAGCACCGCTCCCAATGTCAAAACTGTCCACATCTCTCCTCTAAAGCGTTCTAGAGTGTCGTTTGAATTTCAATTTCATATCACTGACCGAGCGGAAAATTGTGAGTACCTCTCTCTGCGTGTGTCGCGATGATAACTGAAGCCGCGATCTTTGAGAGCGCAACTGCGATCAGCTCAGTCGACAGATGGAGGGGATAAGTGCGCACACATGGAAATGGAACTGTTCAGAGGAAATGCCAGGCCGCCAGCCGTGGCGGGGAAAAACATTTTTCTTGTTTTCTGTTCTTCGCTTCGAGTTATCAACGCTAATTCGATTACTGACGGATGTGCGTACTGTGAAACAAACAACGGGTGGATAAGAGAAAGATGCTCTGACGATCCATTTAATGCTCTGCAGTCAATTGCTCTGTCATTTGAGTTCGGAGCGAACATTCGTAGAAATGCACAGAGGAGATTTTGTTTTCGCATTTCTCGGAGGGTCAAGGACAAGTGGGGGATGAACGAAGCGCTTGTTTCTCGAGGTAATGCGAACAAACCTGTTGCAGCTGGTGCAGGGAGAATATACTTTTAGGTCTCAATCATAAGATCGCAACGATTCTTCACCTACGGATGGGTCAACAATCCGGGTGAACCTCAATCAACAGGCTTCTCCAATTGGCGCGATCTGTCTCAGATTCTTGGAGGCTGGCTTCTTTCAATTACGCACGGCAGGTTGTCTCAGGTCCTTCCCAACATGTGTGTGCCATCCGGTTTGGCCACTACCACGAGTAGAGCACGAATAATGCGTGTGACGTACCGGCAAGCTGTTGAGGTATAAAAAGATTTAAAAGATCTATCCTTGTGTCAGACAGAGTTGGAGGGATGTAGTCAAGTCCGACCAGGAAACAGATAACCCTGGAATACAACAACAAAAATGTGAGACAGTCTCTGCCAATAATGTTGAAACTTGTCGAAAACCCCCTTTGTTACAGCACGGCTCCGCATAGTCTTTGCATTTTGAGTACTGACGGCATTTTCAACACCAGTCCAAAGATTTTCCCATCCTATCGTCAGTCTAAAAAATAGCTTTGTGCTAGCTAGTCCGAAGGTCTACACATGTTCCTTAACCTACCACCGATAGAACCTGGGACTGAGATCGCTTCACGTCGGGAAGGATATTCGGTCTGGACATTCAACGATCCTCAGTGGGTATAGTTCGAACTCATAGATACATACCTCATGTTACCTAAATTCCTCTTCGAGAAGAACTTCTCAACCAGCATCCCCTGCGAGTCTGAATACCGGAAACTAGATGGTCCTCTGCGAAGGTGTGGATACTGGCATCTATTCCAAGGATCTGAACAAACAGCAAACTCTCCGTTCACCGAATCACTGTAGCGTCTTTCAGGCTGAAACTAAAGCGATTAAGGAAGCTCTGTCCTGGCAAAAAAAAAAAAAAACTATGTAATAAAGGACACAGATGTCATCATCTATTCCGATAGCCAGCAGCGATCAAATCTCTGAAGTCACTTGCAACTCCAAGATTTTCCCTTATTGCCGCCCATCTCTTAACGAGGTGGGCAAGTAGTTCAACATCCAACTTATGTGGATGCCGAATCACTGTGGCATTCCGTAGAGTTGCGAAGCGGAGGAACTCGATACATAGGGTCAAGCTCTGCACTCTCTCAGGGTGGTGGCCCACCCTCTGTTTAAAACATCTACTAAAGCTAGAAACGCTTTTTCAAATGAATCGTAGATGGTCAACTAGCGCAAGAATGTTTACCAACCAACTCCGGCTTACTCTTCATCCTAAGCGATTGCTTAGTCTGGTTAAATTCAGCAGGCCGAATCTTAGAACTGTCATTGGCAGTACAACAGGGCATTGCGCCATCGGAACTCACGCCCCTAGACTAGCGCCCACCGACAACGACTTCTGTAGAAGGTGCAGATACTTGCTATGCAACTGCAGTGCTCTTTCATCCATGAACTGCTGAGTCTGGCTGAACTGAGAAGAATAAGAGTCTTCTTTGGTTTATTAAAAGCTCTAACTGATTTGCGAAATAGGTTCTTATAGATCCGCGTGGTAGCACAAAGTCCCTATGTTAGCCTAAGTGTGGCTGCTGTCTTTCCATACAGCAGTCAGCCACTTCACCAATGTATAAGTAGCCGGCATGTTTTTCTCGGCCACCGGCAGCATTACATTTTGTAATACGTCAACGTGCCGGTATTGTTCTACTGTTCTTTGCTCATCGTTCCAACGGAAGGGTAGACTGGGTACGGTTGAAACATTTTAGCGTTGATCGTCCATAGCATCGCGAATACTCAAGCTAGCGATGTCGGATATGTAGTAAATGAAAGACCGTACATCTGTCTGCTAATGGGAAGTGTTTCTTGTAATTCACGTGTAAAATGAAATTAAAAAAAGAATAAGTTATTTGTTTCAACTATCTCCATACCTGGGTCGATTGAAACACATACTGTTGCATTATTTCCATATGCAGTAAATTAATAAATGAACATGTTTTATTACGTATTTTATAACATTTTGTGACTCGTCATTGCACAGGTTAACATCACAAATGTTTTTTTTTTTTTTATTAAAATTCAAGTCTTTGTGGATACTCATAATCTAACAATATTTTTAATGAGCAAAAAATATAATAAACAAATCACAAAACAAAACAAGTGCTTAAGAGAATTCTTAACATTAATATTGGGTCTATAACGTTTTTTATCTTCAAAATTTGAACGTTTATTTATGAATAACATGTAAAATAGTATTATTCAAAGTATTGCCCATCTGAAGCTATGACTTTTTCCCATCTTTCTGGCAATTTGTGGATCCCATCCCAGAAGAACTGCGCCGGCTTAACAGCAAAGAATGAATCAAGCCAATTTTTGATATTCTGCTCTGCTGTGAACCGTATTTCAGGGAGGGCGTTCTGCATCGACCGGAACAAATGGTAGTCAGAAGGTTCAAGGTCTGGGCCATAAGACGGGTGGGGTAAAACTTCCCATCCACTGTTTTCCAAATAGTTCTTAATCGGAATAGCAACGTGGGGCCGAGCGTTGTCATGATGGAAAATTATTGCCTCGTGTCTGGTCGCATATTCCGGGCGTTTTTCGGCTACTGCTCTCTTCAAACGGATTTATTGTGTTCGGTAGCGTTGTCCATTGATGGTTTCACCCAGTTTTCGCAGCACACCCTTCTGATCCCACCAAATACAGAGCATTACCTTCGCGCCATGTATATTCGGCTGTGTCGTTGATTTGGCTGGTTGGCCAAGCCAAACGTTCGCTCAGCTAGCGCATGTTCAACATAAACTTCCACCAAAATACGATGACTCTCGGCAGCAGTTTTCTTCATATTAAAGTAATGAAGAAGAACTCCCCGCAAAAACACTTTTTCAGGCACAAAGTTCGACATATTTGAGTGAAAAAAATTAATCTTGTTTACGCTTCAAATGAATGACATACACTGAAATGGCGTACACTGACAGTAGCTTTCCAACGCATGTTCCAATGGAATAATACAACTCACGCCTTCTCCTAGCAAACCCAATAATATAATTAAGAAACAACTGCTAGGGGAGCTAGATGCGAAAGCAGTAAAACATTATATGATACTTAACAAAAGCAAAAATTAAAAAGCCATGTTTTCACCGTTTTTAACAAACTGGAATTATTACGACTGCACTTTATAAAGGGTGATTTTTTAAATGCTATAGGAAAGTTTTTCAAAAAAAAAACACATAAAATTCAGAAAAAAGGCATGAAATCTCTATTTGAATCGATAGTACGGTCCATATAATTTAATGTTTGAAGATTATTTCATGCAAATGTTGACCTTGACTGCGCCTCAAATGGTCCATCCGCTTAGTCCAATTTTGGCATACTCTTTCCAACATTTCGGCCGGTATCTCACGAATAAATGCTTCAATGTTGTCTTCCAATGCGTCAATTGAAGCGGGCTTGTCTGTATAGACATGAGCTTTAACATTAAAAGAGTCTAAAGGCGTTAAATCGCACGATATAGGCGTCCAATTGACCGGTCCCGAACGTGAGATAAAATGTTCACCGAACTCGCCTCTCAATAAGTCCATTGTTGCGCGTGCTGTGTGGCATGTGGTATGTGGCACCGTCTTGTTGAAACCACATGTCATGCAAGTCAAGCTCTTGCATTTTGGGCAAAAAAAAAGTTGGATATCATCTCACGGTAGCGCTCACCATTCACAGTTACGCTACGATTCGCATCATCTTTGAAGAAGTACGGTCCAATGATGCCAACAGCCCATAAACCGCACCAAACTGAGACTTTTTCTGGATGCATTGGTAGCTCTTGCAATGCTTCTGGCTGATATTTACGCCAAAATCGACAATTCTGCTTATTTACGTACCCATTGAGCCAAAAATGAGCTTCGTCGCTGAACACAATTTTTCGCGCGATGAACTTTCTTAACAGAGCATGCATTTTGGTGGTAAAATTCAATAATTTGCAAGCGTTGTTCGTTTGTACGACGATTCATGGTTAAATTATAGACCAAGCTGAAGATGTTTGACAGTGAAACAAAACACGAAAAGTGCGTCAGCAGTTTAAACCAGTGTTGCCAAAAAGATAAAAGCTAAAAAATCTCCCTTTATTATAAAGAAGCTTAATGAAGAGCCTTGGAGCACTTACTGAAAGGAATTGACAGAGTAAGTGCAAATTGTGGTGAGGCATTTGAACAAGATTCATTTCGTTAATTCTGAGATGGGAGTTGGAAGAGCATCGGTTTGTATAAATATATATAAAAATAAAATATTGTAAAATATTGTGATTTTTGAATAAAAATTTGAATATACGTTTAACGGGTTTTCTTACAAATGAGTCCAATAAAATGTTTCTGTGATATAAGAAGAGGAGGAAACTTATTGTTAAGAGTGCCACCGCATCATCTTATACCATACACAAGCTTAGAATGGACTAAGCCATAGTAAATAGACTTTAGAAGTTCATGTGAGGACTTAGATTTTAGAAAATAGACCTGTCTGGTGGCCGCTATAAGCTACTTTTTGAATGCATTAGTGTGTTCGGACCAATCGATCTTCCAGTCTAGTAGCACACTGAGATCAAACCAACGAATGTTCCAATGGAGTAATACAAGTTACGCCATCTCTTAGCTAACCGCACGAATTAGTTACAGACCCAATAGAAGAACATTTGCTCGTTTGGCAACCAATGAAGATGGTATTGATCTAATGTTGGCATCATCTGATCCTCAGATCGCGTATTTGAAGCCTGAACCGAAAACAAATTAGCTTCCACTTGGTAATGAAACGCAAGACTTATTATTATCAAAGTGCTTAGTTTATTTAGTTTTAAATAGAATGCGTGGTACCAATACTTGTGCAATTTTATTTATTTATATAAATAGTGATGACAACTTTGTTTCAAATTAGTGTTGTGTTACTCAGACAAGATTCACAGCAAATGTCGCATACATCACTACAGAAATGTTCCACCACCTCAACAAAAAATATTTGTCACACCTCCATTCCTGTCATAATCAGAGATAGTTTCCCCCTCTGAATAGACGAAGTATAAGCAAAAATCAAAGTGTCCGCTGATTCATTAACTACAACTGTCGTATTGGTGCATAGTTGGGACATTTTCGTTTCTGTCGTCATTTACGGGACACTTGCTGACAATGCAATTGTGTAATAGAAGCAAGGAAAATTAACTGTCAAATTATTTAAATTTTTGCATCATTCATTCAAATTTGTGACAACACTTGCAACGTCATCCAAATAATGACGTATGGCAGTCGGTCTGACTGGCATATGTGACAAATTTTACACCTCAGATGATGTGGGACATTGAACCAAATCACTTTCTGAAATGAGTACCTCATAAAAACTCATTACAAATACGTGTTCTATTCAAAGCTATTTCAAATCCCAATTTAGAGTCATTCACAACAATAAATAATTATTTTATGCCTTCTTTTTTAATTTTTGATCTTAAGCTTACACCCTGACCCGTTGAGCCACAGCAACCACTTTTGAAACATGAATAAATATCAAATATCCTCGGGATCAAAATTGGCCGATCTTTTTCCAACCCACCCGTACAACGGATGATTGTGAGCCGTTTACGAAAAACATAGTGATCGTGATTGAACACACTGGTGTTATATGTACAGCAGGCATCGAGTTAGCCAAAGCCCAGAGGTTCAAGGAGGTTCTCCGAGTATATTTTGAACAAACATATTTTCGCTGACGCTGTCCCTGCAACGACGATCGTGCCATTCTGCTGGCGACAATAATTCGAGCAAGAGAATGGCATGGGTCGCTGTCGGGGCATATGAGATATTCCTTGATGGTTTGTAATTTAAAAGGGATTGTCGAAATAAAATAGTGACAAGTGTATCGACAGAAATTGTGGGAAATCGTCACAAACAGATATAACTCACGTGTCAGACTGTCGTGAGCACCCAACTGAAGAGAGGAAAAGAGAACAAGGGATATATATCCCTGATAACAAGGGAATGTTCATGTCCTTCTCAATGCACAGTCTCCTCGACACGCGTATCGACACCGAGCGACATTTTGAGGCGCTCACCATCTCAACAAGGGAATGTTCATGTGCTTCTCAATGCACAGTCTCCTCGACACGCGTATCGACACCGAGCGACATTTTGAGGCGCTCACCATCTCAACAAGGGAATGTTCATGTACTTCTCAATGCACAGTCTCCTCGACACGCGTATCGACACCGAGCGACATTTTGAGGCGCTCACCGACTCAACAAGGGAATGTTCATGTACTTCTCAATGCACAGTCTCCTCGACACGCGTATCGACACCGAGCGACATTTTGAGGCGCTCACCATCTCAACAAGGGAATGTTCATGTACTTCTCAATGCACAGTCTCCTCGACACGCGTATCGACACCGAGCGACATTTTGAGGCGCTCACCATCTCAACAAGGGAATGTTCATGTACTTCTCAATGCACAGTCTCCTCGACACGCGTATCGACACCGAGCGACATTTTGAGGCGCTCACCATCTCAACAAGGGAATGTTCATGTACTTCTCAATGCACAGTCTCCTCGACACGCGTATCGACACCGAGCGACATTTTGAGGCGCTCACCGACTCAACAAGGGAATGTTCATGTACTTCTCAATGCACAGTCTCCTCGACACGCGTATCGACACCGAGCGACATTTTGAGGCGCTCACCGACTCAACAAGGGAATGTTCATGTACTTCTCAATGCACAGTCTCCTCGACACGCGTATCGACACCGAGCAACATTTTGGGGCGCTTTTTACTTGCTTTTCTTTAAAACTGAAAAAATTAAAAACCAAAAAATAATAGTGAAAGAAATGACTTAGCAAAGATTCAAAGGTGCACTCCTTTTTCCGTCCCACCCTGTAGCAGCTTAGACTGACTTTCAATCGAAGTTCGTCAAGCGAAATTCATCAGCAAAATGTGATCGCTGACCTCGGTGTGCTCGCATTAAAAAGAAGAACAGAACCCATTCGTATGCCATTTGTGGGAACATTGAGCAATCCATCATGTGTTTTTTATTCGCATTCCAAGCCGACAGACCATCACTACTTTGCCAGTGAAGCCATTAAACCCTTTGGCTCATCCATAATCCGTGTGCCTCATCTACGCGTCCGCACATAGTATCTCTTCATTAGTGTGATTAGCTCCGTTCTCCCATTTCCCACCAATCAAGTGGTGCCCTTTACATTTGCGGCACGCAATTTTGAATATGTGGCTCTCGTGATCCGCATAACATTCCAAATTTTACTTTCATTACATCCGTCAACGGCGTTACACCCGCGAGAGAAAGAAAAAAACTATGAAAAGGAAAAAGGATAAAATTGAGCAGCAAGCAGCCACCATAAGCATTTGTTAATAGCCATCCCATTAAAATATTTGTCTAGATGAATTTCCAACTCCGTGCCCCACAAATCATTCTAATGTGCCCCATTAACGACTTTTCACATGCAATAAACAATCCCACTACAATGTGTATCCGCGAATTACCGCCCGACAGCGAGCAGACTACAGCCGAGCTCCTGGACTTCGTTCAGCATTCACGCCCACGCTGGAGGGTCGGAGGCAGGGTCACATCCGCGCCCAGACACAACATGACAAAGAGCGTGCGAAGTACCGAAAGTAGGAGGAAAACTTTTCCCTACTTTTCGCTTATCCTTTCAGTCCTTTGGTGGATTTTTTTGCTTTTTGTTTTCCGTTCACATCGCTGATGAATGACTGTGTGGCATAGTCTTTCGCACGCTCGGAGTAGCATCCACAGCTCAGGCGATATCCTGGCGTGCTAAGGTTAAACGTGTTGCGTACGGCAACACTTCACACACACGTCTGCGAGAGCGTGAGTGAGAGGTGACGCTCGGTTGGGGCAGTGTTCCCTTGCACTTGGTTACTTCATCCGTAGTTAGCGGAGGACTGCCACGATGATGGCACTCGTTTTGTGAATAATGAATGACTCATTGATGGGCGGGGAGGGGGGAAGGGTTAGTGCCTGCCTTACGACCCTTTGTAACTACTTAAGGGGCGAAACTTTTTAAATGACAGCGTCGTCGCGCTGCGCATGCAATGTGCAGCTAAAACAGCGGGAGTCGTTGAAGTGAGGGACCCAACTTACAACAATGTCATTCGCGAAATTAAAAGACAACTCATTCTGCCTCGAATCCGTGCCCAGTCCTCCAGGCTCTGGCGCTGAATATTCCATGAAACTTTTCACATTCGCGTGTATCGCGTCATATCGACGTGCATTAGCCGTTTTACGACCTCTCAATCCTTGATGGCGCTGTGCAGGAATATATGAAGGATTCTTTTTTAAGGAGCGTAAGGCAAACTTTTGCTTTGGTTAATCCCAGACTGAGGCACTTGTCAGCGCAGGCGGGAAGGAGAGCCGATTTTTCAGTGTCTCCTCTAGGGGATGTTGAGCAGCTGGCACTGGGGGGTAGAGTGGGAGGAGATTACATTAGGGAACTCTTTTGAACTGTTCCTGAATGGATTTGAGCAAAAGACTAACTTGATTAGGTGGTGCTTGGAAAGCGATTAGATTTAAGATGGATGTGCTCAAGCGGGAAATGAAAATGATGTGGCCTTAGGAGCTAGGGACGCGATCACTTTAGATAGGCTTAGGCAGAAGACTGCCATAAAACTGCCTGCGAAAAGCGCAATTTTCTAATTCCAGGCTCACGCACTGGGAAGTATCAACGGCACCACTCATGCCATCGAAACTGAAATGAATCCCAAGGACCCCCAGGAACCGCCGAGTAGTCTCCCCAATTAACCGAGAAAACCCGATGACCAACACAATCTCTTTCCCGCCACAGATTTCTTCAAGGAGTCCCTTGATCAGGATCCCTGGGCACATCTTAAGAAGCTTGTAGTGCTTCCCGCACACTGCCACATCACTTCCAGCACATAGAGGGGATTAGACTGCAAGCATTTCATTACTCTCTATCGCTCCACTGTCAATCCTTAAACTAAACGACTCAACACTGGTAATACCCGTCATACAAGTTAACTAGACGACTCTATCGGATCCCCATATCCGCAGCAAGCATCTTACCTCCACTTCATATGCTTAACATGATGACACGAGACGGCGAGGAGGACGTCGAGGACAACGATGTATCCCTTAATATCGCTGGAGAGCCAACGGGTGCTGGGCGAGAAATCCCCAAACCGATTGAAATACGTACCACTGCCACTGCCATTGAAAAGAGCTCCGTCGAGATGAGCTGAGGAGTGTGCTTGCCCACAGTCGACCGCTGTCGTTGAGTGAGGATACTCGAAAGATTCGGGGGTGCCACAGTCATCTTTGCGGGAGAATGTTATGCCAAACCGCATCTCGACGTTCGTTGATAGTTCCCAATCGCCATGTCAACTGGACATACTACCCAACTGGTTGGCCATCAGTTGGCTTGGCACATCCATCCCCACCCCACCCCACCCTGTCCAGTCCCTGGAAAAGGAGGGAGTCGGCCGGCGCCTCCACTCAGTCGGCATTCTGTCGTTACCTGGTTAATGTAATACAAACGAGATTGCAAATGGATTCCATCAGGAATACCCTGGGGAGTGGTGAGCGCCAAGGGCTTACTTTCTTTGTTCTCATAGCAAAATATACTCAGATGCTGGTCTGGTTGATGCTCACTAAGGCCGGGATGAACTGGGATATGTGCCGAACATCATCCGGTTTTCCGAGAGGGATGACGACTCGACTCCTACGTTCTGCCACACCTGTCAGCCGTGGCTATGCTGGAGATGGTGTGCGGAAATGGATTTTGGAAATAGAACATAACTGTTTGGTGGTGGTGGTGGTTAACTGGGCTTACGATTCAAGGTAATTGGATTTCATTTTATTTTTGATACCTGTTCGAGTGTTCGGTCCGTCTGTCGATGGTTGGATGGTGGATGATGGTGACCCAGTTTGTGCCGGTTTCTGAAGGCTGCGCGATGGGCGAAGGATGTAAGTTGAAATGTTTACGGTCGAAAGATGAATTAGTTGTCGAGTCCTCTTGATGTGGGTTCAATTCACCCCGCCATTGGACGAGGTATTTTTGAAGACTATTCGACTTGAACACGGACATAGGAGCGTTCGATTTCGTAGTCTTAAAGGGGGACGCCATGTAAGAAAGCAGATATTTGAGGCCCCTCGATGCATTTTGAAGAACGTCTTAAAGGCTCTCAAGCGAAGGAGCTGCTTGCTACAGTGAAGTGTTTCTTTGGCGGGGGACTTACATGTTAATCCATACCAACGGCGAAAATCGGAAACAGCATCGCGCGGAGAGATAACAGGGATGACCAAGGGAAAGTCGACTTAAAGATGAACTGGAAAAGGAAGACGAGGGCAGACCATGACCACGTGATAAAGATATGCAGTGACACCCAATCGAAAAGAAATCGATCGAATCGTTGCAGTTGTCCGCAGACATGGAGGCACGCCTGAAACATGTGAGGGACGTAACACGGCCATGACGTTGGTCATGGGAACCAACATGGAAACCAGAGATAGTAAGCAACCAGAGACTTGTATCGAAAATCTGAAAGAAAAGAAAATTGAAGAATCAAGCGGAGACATTGAAAAGATGATACGACATGTAACGTAGCAACTGAATACATAAAGCCTAAGCCATGCAAAGATACGGCTTAAGGCGGCCTTGGAAATGCCTTATCGAGATTGTTGAATGTACAAAGATAAAGCGACGCGTAAAGATATGAGCAGTATGTAAGAGCACAGCATATTTCTGATAACGATGCAGCGTAATGAAGTCTTCGCTTTCAGCGAAAGATTCTGATATTGTACAAATAATTAGTTACTCACCATGCAGTGTTCATCCCCATTTTTAGTGGACGATTAATTAAGAACTGCTTTTTTTAACTGAGTTCCGAAAGGTTGGAAATATGCCCGAAAGCAGGTGTGCTTGTCTAGAGTCAACGGAGTACTCGTAAGGTTGGAAATATGCCCCGAATGCAGGTGTGCTTGTCTAGAGTCAACGGAGTACTCGTAAGGCCCGAAAGCAGGTGTGCTTGTCTAGAGTCAACGGAGTACTTGTAAGGTTGGAAATATGCCCCGAACGCAGGTGTGCTTGTCCAGAGTCGACTGAGTACTCGAAAGGTTGGAAATATGCCCCGAAAGCAGATGTGCTTGTCTAGAATCAACGGAGTACTCGTAAGGCCCGAACGCAGGTGTGCTTGTCCAGAGTCGACTGAGTACTCGAAAGGTTGGAAATTTACCCTCTCTTTACCCATCTTTGCGGGTGAGAGTTGCCGAACCGCATCTCTAGCATATACCGCCGACATTCGTTGATAGTTCCCAATAGCAAGATCGACTGAGCATTCTATAGAGCTGGTTAGCCCTCAGTGGGCTGGCACATCCATCAAACCATTCCTGCAAAAAAATGCCCACGACTACGCGCCGTACAGAGTACATTATGAAGGTCCAACTTTGGATCACTGCTTCCAGCTTAGCGGACGGTATTTTCTTCTAAAACCTGGGTTGTATCTGGCTTATCGGAGAAGAATGTCCACTTGACTCAACTCCAAAGTATTCGATTTTCGGTCTTATGTACTTAAGTTTTGTTTCTTTTCATTTACGTAGTCTTCCTTTGAAGTAAGTCCATTCGGTATAGTACTTCACTATAAGTGTAGCCGTTGTTTCTTTTTTAATATTTTTTTTCCTTTTGTCATTTGTACCCAAAATTGTCCCTAACTCCTAAACAGGGCATCATCTCGCGCTTCCCGTAGTAAAAAATTATATTTTTCAACCCCTCTACAAAATACCGTTATCATCGTCTCGGGTCGAAATTTCTTATTAAATAGCTATCCTTTCATTTGGTTGCATTTTCTAACATTTTGTGGGGATAACTTCCAAGTAAGCCTCCAATTGTTTCGTCAGCACAGATCATTCACAGGAAGTGTAACTTTCAACTAAAGCCGAAAGAATAACCACCTAGTTTCGGAGCGCCTAGTGCATAAACAGATTATATTAGCGTTTCTCTGAATTCGATGGGATTAAAGAAAGACCTACCAACAATAAGCTTGTCAAGATCTATGCTCTATGTGAATTTGATAGTTTTTGTATGAGTTTGCCACATTGAACACATGAGGGAACATTGAGTGACGATGTAGTTGGCAGAAATTGTATTTATTTCTAAGCCAGTTTCCTTCTGGAATCTGAGAATGAGAGATGGTTCTATTGATTTTATTTCTACTACCGATTGTAGGCGCTTGCTCAGGTTTCTTCGTCCTTTGGCCACAAGGTGTCTTTTGTGAGCATGCCCTTTGACAGCAGAGGCGTTATTCCAACACTACCAGTTCTAGGGTCGCTCTGAGTCTTCAGTGTCTTGTTAGTAAGCCTGTTGGGATACGGAGGTCGTTCTTGCTAATTTTGATATGCACATGCTTCAAATCTCTTTTTCTTGGCCTGCTTCATGCCATGCGCGTTGTTCCAGGCTTCTGTCCGGTTCCATTTTTCTAGATCCCTGAATTCTTCTCTGATGGCATGGGCTCCAACAGCGCTCAATGGTTCGGTGTGGAAGGTTCCGATGCATCTTTCCTTGATAGGAAGTCGAGTGTCGAAGATTGCATTGCCTTCCATCCCCGTATGGCCAGGCCTTTCCGTAGAGTCTTACTCTGTTTCTATTTTTAAACACCTATAGGCAATCAGACACGGGCTTGGATTTATCTCTGCCCGTGGCCGTGGGTGGTTGTGGGTCCAACAATACCTATGTGCATCCACCTTAGGATGCTTGGACCGGGGTTAAGGGACAACCAAAGATGTTCAGCGCAGCCCCGGTCTGGGGATTGCGGTGGCCAGTCGAAAGCATTAATCCCATTGCCCCCTTGTGCCTTTCACGTCGTTATCTTATTGACAAGACAAGGGTATCATACAATATTTGAGCTTAGAACTGTCCTTATTCGACCCTAACCTTTAGTGCACATCCCAAGCCCAACTCCAGGAGAGTGTATGGTTCTCTCTAACTTACACTCTAGGTTGTTTGTCCATGCTTAGCAAGCAAAGAATCAAATAGATCTGTCTGTTTGTTAGATTTCACCAAATGGGAAAGTACGTGAATTGGCGGGAGCTAAGTTGTCCATGAGGTCCACATGACCTAGATCTAGCATTGGATTGTGGGTTCCTGGACCCATATGACTATACAACTCGTGCAGTTAGTGATTGAACATCAAGAGATCAGCATCATCTTCTGCCTGACTCAGCAGGAACTATGCCCAAGCGTAACCAGGCCAGTTTTTGGACATGGTTCAACCACCTCGTTCTGGGTCAGCCAAGCGGTCGCCTACCTGATAGAATAGCATTCAAAGCCCGCCTCGGGAGTCGTATGGGACTGAATACATCACTAGCCTATTTTTTGCCTTCTTGACGTTTCATGGTGCCTTGAGGCCTTAAAGGGTGAACTCAGGCTCAATCTTATCCGCGGTGCGATGAGAAATTGACCCGGAATTTCATTAAAATTTTTTAATAGTTTCAGCCCGCCCTTCAAGCATGAAGCGATGCACGATGACAGCTGGATGTCATTGATATCTTTGACAGTTGACAGGAAAGTGACAGAGACGGAAAAATGATAACAAAATAGTTCGTGAGTGACTATTCAAAAGAATTCGCGTCTTGAAGTTCCGTCTTCAATCACTCCGTCTTGCAGTTCCGCTTCCAAGCTCAACAACGGGAAAAAAGACATCACATTGCAAATCGACGACACCCCAAGCTCAAAACAAACATTGGTATTCCCTTAAATTTTATTTCACTTAAACACTCAGAATGAAGTCCAATAAGTCTGGAATTGACGCATAGACGCCGGGTTTCCTGCGCTGGGCACATCCAACTCCCCACGAGACGATGCCGACTTGTTGCTTCGTCAAGATGTCCACCATCGGGCCGCCCGAGTCGCCTTGGCAGCTATCCTTGCCTCCCTTGAAGTAGCCAGCGCACAGCATGACGTTGTTTATCTCTTGAGTGGAGTACATTTTCCGGCACGTGGTCTGGCTTATTATGGGCACCCTGACTCCGTGAAGCGTTCTATTTGGATTGCCGCTGAACAGGCTGGTATCGCCGTATCCAGTGATGAACTGATAGCTGCCCACTTTAGGCCGCTTTGCTGCCAAGGCGATTGGTCTAATCCTTGGTCCGTATTCCAGCAAATCCCTGAGCCGCAGGACACTGACGTCATGTGAGGTCGTTAGATTATTGTACCTGGGGTGCTGGACAACCTCCTGCAGGTTGTGGGGCGTTCCTTCGGAAATATTTGTCCCGCCAACTCGTACGGTCAGCAATGAGTGGTTGGACCCGTGTGTGCAGTGCGCTGCGGTGAGCAGCTTGTTCGGTGCAATTATGGATGCGCCACAAATAAATCTCCCGTTCAAATGTAGGGACGCCTGGTAGGGATAGGACTCTATTCTCACCTCCTTGCCACCAACGATCCGTTCGCCCACCGGGGGCTCACCTTGGGTAGAGACCAATCGGGTGGAGGTGAGGAGGCACGAGAGCAGCGTTATGGACCACATGATATCTGAGTTGAGCGGGTTACACTGATGGTGATGTCAAAGTTTCCTCGGAAGCGTATCGGCTTTTATACCGTCGACTGTCTTCAGGTGTGCGTCGTGTTTACGGTGGCATTTGGGTGAGGGTTAAGCGATGCACTTGGCATTCGTGATAAGCTGTGTTGACATTCGAGATCTGTTGGCAATGAATTCTGAGACGTAAAAGCTTGGGGTGACTCGTTTTTCGTTGCATAAAAATAGACGGCGATGACGGTTTCAGAAAGCCGTCCTTAAGGCTGTCACAATTCAGATTCTAGGCGCATACATATGACAGTCATTGAAGGCAGGCAACTGTTGCAACATCGGAACGGGGGCAGGGAATCTGCCATCTGATAAGAAAAACTTTGAATGACACTCTTTACAAATGCCTGGTGCATTGAAATGAGACAGACCGGCGACCGGTGCAAGAGTGACAAATGAGATCGTCTTGCAGTTGGGACGAGCTGAAGGGATCACCGTTTCATGTGTGACTCTGAACTGCTTACCTCCATAAGCACTGACTGTGGCTAGTTAATGCTTTTCACTGCTCCGTCGCGAGATTGTTGAAAGCTCTTTGCACAGTTGTGGCCAGCTTTCCACTTGGTTGGTTACGTTTCTTTGGCGGCAGTGTATAAAATCGCCCGCAATGCTCTTCCCTAGTTCACTAGTTGTCAGATTGGCTTCACTCCAATTGTTGCATTATAACGATCCGAGCATTGCTGTCCCCCATCAATGCAAACTCTAGATAAACCAAAAGAGGCAAAGCCGACAAATGATCGCTCCTTGTCGCCAGTCAAAGAGCTAACAAATTTCTGCTTCCTTGCAGCAAATGCTGAGTGATGACTTTGCACACGCTCGGCAATCCCATTTCTGACCTGTACACTCATCGGCGGCATCCAATGGCAAGGACTTCCCAGTCCATAAAAGTCAATAAAAAGTCGAAAGTCCAGCCATCGCTAGGAGCAAAAAAAAAAAACCCAGACACACAAACCAGTAATTTCCCGAAATGCGAATTATCCGTAATGTTTGCAAATTAAACTTCTCACACAGAACACGCTCCTCGCGCATTCGTAATTGCCAGCACGTGGCGGTGGCGGCGGGGCAGGTTGGAGGAACAGAAAATTCACAAACTTCCCTGAACAGGTGCGTAGACCAACCACACAAGGCGTGCCAAACAAAACACATCGCTTTGCCTTAAAAATCCCGCGAGAACGCGCGCGGTTTGTGTGACGTAAGCCGAGTTCCAGAATTCAGAATGCAATGCGACACCAAATCCTGCGCAGAGGTTCCCACTGATTGCCACACCGTCTGACCAAGTGTGTGACTGCAGTTAATGCAGATGGCCATGCGGACAGTTCACTCGAAGGACAGCCGCGGGGGATGGGATTGCGGTGCACAGCGGAGATTGGAAATAATTCTCCGTTTGGAATTCCATCTTCGACCACCATCTGTGGAGCACACTCGCACCCATGCACACACACACGCATTGAGCTGTGGTCCTTCCCAGGCTCGAGCCCATATGGATTGCAAACATTCGTAGAAAATCCCTAAGATCTCGGTAAACACACTCGAAGCCAATGGTAATTGGTTTCGTAAAAACTCAATGCGTCCGAGGCGAGGGGAGTTGACTCTGCAGCTTATTGGAATACTCAGTGAATACGTCTTCGCTCATAAGAAGAGTGAATGACAATGTGCATGTGTCAGCAGCAGAAGAGGTCTCTTCAAAGGAAGCTGGACGGTAGACATTGTGGATAAGGAAGGACTTTCCAATCTCAGGCCATGTCGAGTCGAATACCAAGTCGAGCATCAAAGGAAGGGTGTCCGAGTATCAACCGTTATCAACCGTTTTCGATCAAGTTCAGTAGCTGATAGCATTGAGTTGAGGAATTGATTTCTTGGATTAACCTTTATGCCCGCCAATCTTTACCCAAAGCAATAGTCAGTTGATGTCCTGACAAGCACTTGGGACGCACGTAATTCCTTTCTGAATTGGCCCCATTTCATTGCTGTTCAGCCAAAGCCTATAGCATATGGGCCAACAGTTCCCCTAGGATAAATTACGAAGCCCAAAAAAATGATACACAGACGGGTCGAAATCAGGAAGTGTAGTGGGGGCGGACATTGTGAACCTGGATGTAGCAGAAACACGCCACTCCCCAGAGAGGCCACAATCTTCCCGCTGAACTCTTTGCCACAAATGAAGAAGTAGCTTAAAAAAGGTAGAACATGACATCAACAAGAGAAGTCCAAGTGCAGGTCTGTCTGGGAATGTCACAAAACTCAAGAAACGCTGGCAAAGGGAAAGCGGTTAAAACTGATATGGGTGCGAGGCTTTGGAAACCATGAGGGCAATAAAAAGGAGAAATGACTCCTTTTATCACTTGGATGCAACATTGACATACAACAACACTTAAGCAGCTGTCAAATAAATCCAATTCTGGAACAGTCAGGAGGGACTACACACTCCAAAGAAACCAAGGAGGGCTCTAGAAACAAGTCAGTCCTAAGGATGCTATGTGCAGCACTTACTGGCCACTTTCCATGCAACAGTCACTTGCACAAAATGAGGCTCGACAGGTCAAAAACCTGTAGACATTGGGGACAGATAAAAAACCTCAGTAATTCTCTCGCTGCGTTGGGAATAGAAGGTTTCGTCCGCAAGTGGATTGTGGCATCTGGGTAACAGCCAAGTCACGAAATCAGTCACCCGGGCCACACCTCAAGGCGGGGTTATCGCACCACTCTTCTCGTTAGAAAGCAAGGGCATCCAAGTAGCTTCATATGCGGATGACGGGGTAATTTTAGTGTTTCCTGATGGTTTCCTGGTGATGAGCGAAATCACAGAGAGGGCCTTTTCTAGAATTCTCTGTTCGGCTGCAGACTGTGGCCCGAAATCCTACGAAAACGGATTGATGCTGTTTACAACGAAGACCAAGTTACCAACCTTTATGGCCAAGTCACAATGTCGCATTCGTGTGGTCACGTGTTGATAGGCATCGGCGCACGTTTTTATCGAGCTTACGAGAATGTTGTGCCAAAGCAGGACTGCCGCGCTTTTCGAAATCACAGCAAAAGGCGTGCATTACACAAGAAAAATGGTCTAACATTCATTTTACCACAAAACAAAAATGCAATAATTTCACATAAAATCTCTTACTTACTTACTTATTGTGGCTCTACAGTCCGGGGTGGATCTGGGCCTTAACAAGCGTCTCCATCCAGCTCGATCTTTATTTAGCTGCCTCCAGTTTCGCACGCATAGTTGGTTGAGGTCCCTTTCCACTTGCGTGCGCCACCTGAGTCGCGGTCTTCCTCTACTGCGCTCCGTCTGACGTGGATTCGAAGACTTTCCGGGCCGGAGCATTGGTTTCCATCCGCTCTATATGACCTAGCCATCTCAATCGTTGGATCTTCACTCTTCGTCGTGAAGATGTCGCTGAACACAGATCTGTACAAGCTGTACAGTTCGTCGTTGTATCTCCTCCTCCACTCACCATCCATGCAGACGGGACCGAAAATCACCCGAAGAATTATCCTCTCAAAGCAATCTAGAGCACCTTCGTCCGCTTTTGACAAAAGTACATGCCTTTGCGCCTTATCGAAGGACTGGCACGATTAAGGTCTTATAGAGGGTCACTGTGGTTGTTCGAGAGAGGGCTTTGTTTATCAGTTGCTTTCTTAGCCCAAAGAAGAAGCATAGCAGCAGCAACATAAAATCTTTACCAAGAATCTCTCTCTCTCTGCCAAGATGTTTCACAACTGTCAAAAGCTCGAGTTTGTAAAACCAGCTCTGACCTAGAAATTTGTGCTCGCGCTTACGATATGACGGTCTGTGAACTATCAAAGCGCGACCGCTGCACTGTGACTTGTTTAATGAACTTGCGTGTATCCTACTTAGAATGTCAGAGCCCGACCGCGCTAACGCGACCTTGTGATATGGGTATTAAGCTTCCTTGGCTCAGTAATAGCACTTTCTCTCTTTCCCCCTGTGCCAAGGCGTCATCCTGGATCCCAAGCCTGTTAGAGAAAGCAAGTGCAGCCTTATACGCCAGCAGTAAAACTCTTGGCAGAAGGTGGGGTCCTGAATTCAAAATGGCCCTTTGGATGTACACAGCTGTTGTCCGTCCCATTCTCACCTACGGCTCACTAGTTCGGTGGCGCGCCCCAAACAAAACTGATGCACCCTGCACCAATGCCGCAACAGTCTTAAGCCTATCTGTCCTCTCATCAGAAGATCTGTCAATCAAGTTGTCAAGCATTATGGGGCCAAATTAATCAATTTTCCTCCCTTTTTTGTAATCCCTTAATAGTGTAGCACTGAGTGAATTTCTCTCTTTAATCAATATACAATTGAATTGTGAAGATATAACAAGTGGCGACGAGGACATAACAAAGTGCAAAGATCGTCGTGATATTACATCTCCTCCCACTGGATCTTTCCATCAATTATGTAGTCACGCGCAGCGCCATCTGCATGAGAACCTAACCTCAGCTCCCACGGGCTACATTGAGTTCGACCACTCGGCACAATGGCGATTTCCATCCAGAGAGGAACACCAATTGCTGTTCTATACAGATGGCTCCAAGCTAGACCACGGTGTGGACCCAGCGGTCTTCTCGACGAATTTCAATTTCTCTAATGCTAATCCGCCTCCCAGATCACTCGAGTACATTCCAGGCCGAAGTACTAGCGATCAGAGAAACGTGTACGCTTCTTAGTACTACCAGCCCTTATGGTAGAGCCGCAGACATCTGCATCAACAGCCAAGCAGCTATAAGAGCCATCTCCTCAGTAATCTATTCCTCTGAATTGGTGCAACAGTGCAAGAAAGGATTCAAACATGCCATTAGCAGCTGCTAATTCGCTCTTCTCTGGGTTCCAGGCTACAACAACATTGAGAAAAAGGAGATTTCCCTGGCCACGCTAGGAACTCCGGCAAAGCCCCCTCTGAATTGGTAGGCCCCCAATAAACCACCTCAAATACATCATGTGCCAACACTTCTTGTCCTTAGCTAATTGAATTTGGACTTGGACATCCAAGTAAAACATCTGTAGGAAAACTTGGTCCTTCTGTATGAAATGCAGGACTGATGAACTCCTGAAAAGAAATCGCTAGGAAATAGCTAGCAAGCACTGGCCACTGGCTGCTAGATTCGGATTACCATTAGCGGCGTTCACACAACAATTTGTGGTGACGATTTGCTTGACAACCCTGGTTGATGAATGATGGATTGGAATGATGGAACAAAATATCGGCCAAATGGCCGCCGCGACCTCGGCTGCACACCTCCATCCGATGGTCCAAATTTTCGATGACGCTGGAGCATAATTGAGGTTCTATGCCGTTAATGTGCCGAGTTGTCTCATCCTTTAGCTCTTGAATTGTTGCTGGCTTATCGACGTACACCTTTTCTTTCAAATAACCCCAAAGAAAGAAATCCAACGGTGTCAAATTACATGATCTTGACATTGCCACCACGTGAGATAACACGACCATTGAATTTGTCGCTCAAAAGAGCCATTGTTTCGTTAGCTGTGCGGCAAGTGGCACCGTCCTGTTGAAACCACATATCGTCCACATTCATACGAGTATCGTCCAATTCGGGCCATAAAAAGTTCGTCATCATTTCACGATAGCGAACACCATTCACAGTAACTGCCTGACCGGCCTCATTTTGGAAAAAATACGGCCCGATGATGCCGCCAGCCCATAAACCGCACCAAACAGTCACTCTTTGTGGGTGCATTGGTTTTTCGACAATCACTCTTGGACTATCATTCGCCCAAATGAAGCAATTCTGCTTATTGACGAATCCACTGAGGTGAAAATGTGCCTCATCACTGAAGATGATTTTCTTCGAAAATTGATCATCCACTGTTGCCATTTCTTGCCACCATTCTGACCATTGACGACGCTTGAACTGGTCAAGAGGCTTTAGTTCTTGAGTCAATCGCACCTTGTAGGCGTGTAAATGCAAGTCTTTATGCATAATGTTCATCAACGATGCGCGGGAGAGGTGCAATTGTTGGGCACGACGACGAGTTGAGGTGGACGGCTCTTCAGCCACACTATCGCGAACAGCAGCAATATTTTCTGCAGTACGAGCTGTACGAGCATGCACTGGTCAAATTTTTGCGCGATTTTTCCGATTGTACGCACATTTGGACGATTAAATTGACCGAAAAAATCACGAAGTGCTCGATATGCAATTTGATTTGAACGCCCATTTTCATAATAAGCCTGAATAACTTTAACGCGTTGCTCGATTGTGTATCTTTCCATGGTTTAAATTCAGTTAGTCTGAAATTGAGAAATGTCAAATGAAATGCAGAAAAAACTTGACGTGGTTCACATTCAACATCGGCCCTTTTTTTTATAAGCAACTCCGTTGTGTACCCTATTTCCTTTTTTGATTTTACGGAGATTTATTCACTGCGGACAGAAGAATATGTCATCGCAATAAGACTGCTTGAAAATTAGAAAAATTTGGAAATTGGAATTCGCCAATTTTTTTTCTTTTTCTGCATCTACCATTATCATGTAATAAGATTGGTCTTCCTCCGAAGATTCATTGGAAAGACAGCTGTAGAGAGTTATTCCATCGTAACTTGGACAGGGAGCTTGAAAACCAGATATCCTTGAACACTTTATGCAATCTTGGCGTGGGTACCTTAACGAATATTATCAAAAATGCTGCACGTCAAAAGACATCGGTCTTGAAATATAAATAAAAGTGGTTCGACAATTAGTGCACGAGAGCTAGAAATTTAGCTATTGCATTGCTGAAACTATTCAGAAATACCAACTTTATTAACTTCAGGATAGAATACCGTTTGAAAAACAACAGAATTTTCGAGACAGGCGACATTGCAGGATGTTTTCGAAAAGCGATTATCTTTCCTCTGCATGAAAAAGGAAATATTGACGATGCGACAAATTATAGAGGCATCATGTTTAAATACAGCGGCAAAGCTTTTTGGGTCTTTACTTTACATTAGACCACCCATTCGGAAAGCAAAAAGTTGCTAAACGAATTTCAAGCGGGCTTCAAAAAGAACCACTCGACAGTGGATCAATTTGTTCCCTATTGAATATTGGCGACATATATAAAAGCAAATGAAAACAACTGTAAGCCTTCTTCGTGGATTTTCGAGCAGCGTTCGACTCAATTCATCAAGAAGATCTTTTCTACAAGCTCTACAAATACGGGATCTCAACCGAAGTTATATCTGTCATTAGAGAAATGTACGAAGAAAATGCAGCACGAGCTTGGGACGGACAATAAACAAGGATGTGTTCTCAGTACCCTCCTTTTCATCTTATACATAACTGACATAACCGATTTTGTGAAAGGCGGTATAATCGTAGGAGGAAAAAATAACCCAGGATTGATGTACGCAGACGATATAGTCTTCCTATCGGAAACTATAAACGGTAAACCTATAAATCCATGGATAAATCTTACAAAGTCAAAAATGATAATATTTAGAAATGGCAGTGGCAGATACTGCAGGAGGGAGAAGTGGACATACGAAGACGAGCCAATAGAAATAGTTAAGGAGTACAAATACCTAGGAGTCTTGATTACAGCAAACTAAGCTAAGAATCTCCAAATAAAATTAGCTGAAGCCAAGCGTGCGATGTGTTCTGTATGGAGAAGCTGCACCCTAAAAAAAAACGTTTCGCACATAGCAAAATATAAAGTTTTTACAGCAACTGCGAAGGCGGTTCTACTTTATGGTGCACAAGTATAGGGATATCTTTTGTTTGAAGCAGTGGAAAAGTTCCTTCGCTGCCAAGTACGTCACAAAACTATATGATACATCTGGAAACCGGAATACCGCCGCTCTTTTTGGACACGCTTAAATTATATTTCAAATACGTGGCAAGAGTAATGACAATGGATGAAGAAAGGATTCCTCGATTAGTGCTGTCACAAGTTACAGACTCGGAAGGAACGTGTGTTAAGGAATGGAAAAAAACTTGCAATAGATTGTTCAACTACTTTGAAAATATCAGCCAACGAAAACGCTGATTCGATTAAGTTGAAATTTGACGACTTGCTGAAGAAAGATGTATGACAAGTTTAAGAGGGAAACTGAATCGTCCATTTACAGAGCTTAAGTTGAATCACTTCTTAAACCACAAAACCTACTTCTTAGCCACCAACACTCGGGAAAAAATGTGCGTGTTTTTCAAATTAAGATGTGAATTAATTACCTTGAACTACATTTCCCATCGCCCAGCTTTGTGTGAACTATGCAATCTGAAAGGACAAGAAGATGTGTTTCATTTCCTGGGAATTTGCCAAATACTAAAGCGGTTCCGTAGGCTCTTCTTCGGTGTAGAAAAGTGGAATTTGGAGGAAACGATGAACATTTTGAATGGAAAACGAGTTTGCGACCTTCTTTATGAATATTTTTTAACGCTATTCGTTATAGAACCCTCATAGTTCAGGAAAGTTTTTAAAAGTGTATCGTTGAAAATCATTAAGAACATCTTTACAATTTATAATGTACAGTCGTTTTTCTTATTAATTACAAATTCAAATTATAATTCAATGTGGCCTTTGGACATACCTAATGACTTAAGTCATAATTATAGCTTAGGAAGAAGTCAAAAAAACTAATCTAAACTAATCTAAATCGAATCTATTATAAATACAGGAAACTTCTCTAAGGCGGACACTCATGGGAACATCAAGATTGTCCGTTATGTAGGGGCGTCCGTTCTAGGGAGGGAACGTAAGTTATTTATGGAAATAAAACCAAATAATATACTTATTGACTTCTTTTGAAGTTAAGAATTTTTGTTTTTTTACTTATTTAAAACTATAATAACCACTAAAAAGTATAAAAATAAATGATTGACCTCGTGGTTAGTTATAAACCAATTTATCATTTGGAATCCCGTTTCATTCTCCTTTCGTTAGGTAGAACTCGCCGAGACGTGTCAATTCTCTTAGGGCATCTGAATAGATAGTTTTCTATAGCTGTCATTTGTAATTCACTATCGAGCGAGTTGTCGCCATTTGTGTGAATAAAAACTGAGTGTGTGCGTTCCCTCAGCATTTTGGAGGAAACAGTCCATCTGGTGTGAATTAAAAAATTATTTCGTCACGTTTAAAGAAACGCTTCCACTCATATTTTGCCACCTGAGCCTTATCTCCGTCTTGGTGTGATTAAAGATGTAATGTAGTGAGAGATCACTTGTAGAATTCGAGTGGGCATGGGAGGCGGCTTCCAGCCAGAAAGGAGCTAAAATATGAACAGCACATCGTAATGTCTTCACCAACGCCAAAATCACCAATGTGTCAGAGAAATATTTTCATCTTCTCAATTCTTGGCATGGCACCACCAAGGGTTCCACCACTCCAAGTTACGAAACTTAAATCCATACAGGTTCTTGAAAGTTTCCCCCAAACGTCGTTATAATATAACATGGCTAGTTTTTGAAAACATTATTACCTGCGCTTTGCACCCACCTTTACCCACCTTTGCACTCACTCTTACTCCAGTTTTCAAACGTCAACTTGAGGGAAAGAAGCTACTTTGAGGACATTTTTTACTTTCGACTCGTGTGTTTTCACTCGGAGGGTTCACTCAGACGTTCACTCATCGATCTCTGGCCCAAAAGGTTACTATTCTCTTACCCCGCCGACACCAAGAAGCAAGCCAATATCTTTTAAAAGCGATCTTTTCATCGGCATCGCTTGGCATTCTTTCAGTTAAAACACCCTCGTGCCAAATCAAATTGAGCCGAAAGTCACTTGATCGCTGGCAGCTGGTACCCTGGAACCGTTTCAAAATCACCGGCTATAGCATCAGTTAAAAACGATGCCTTGCCAACTCAGCGTTCCCTCCGAAACCAAACAAAACATAAGCGATACTTTTTAAAAACCTTTATTTCCTCATCTCAAACTTAAAGCTACATATGTACATGAATAAATAAATAACAAGCAGGGACGTTCGGCGGGCAGTCGGCGTGGCCCGTTCAAACGTTCACCGGTTCCAGGACGGAACCGTAGAAAATGGGCAGCTTGGTCGCATCGTGCCGCACGACGAACATGAACGGCGAGTCCACGCGGAACTCGAATTGGAACTCCTCCCGTGTCAGGCTGGAGGCGGTGGCTGCTGCCGCCTCGGTTCCAGTCTCGTTGATGGTCAGATCGATTTTATGCACGAATCCGTCGACGGCCATGTGGCTGTGGTCAGTGATTCCGCTGAGATCGCTGCGCGCTCCATCGAACACACTCTGCACGCTGAGCTCACCGATGATGTCGCTCATTTCGAGGGTGTCGCTCAGGTGCATCTTGGGCAGGGTTACGATGCCGTTCTGCATCTTCATTTTCGAAATCATGTCTTCGATGACATCGGAAGTTAGGGACTTCTGCAGCTGCTTCAGCTTTTCGGGGTTCGACTGGTTGGGCAGGACGATGTACATGGTGGTAGCGTCGCCCTTGAACGGGAGGGCCACGAGGCTGCAGTCGTGCTCCTGGGACGAGAAGTAGTTGAAGTGCCCGCCATTACCCATGGTGTCGACCATGATCTGTTTGCCGCCCTTGCCGTTGGGGTAGAATGCACGCTTTGATGTGGCTTGCGGGATGAAGGAGGACGTCCACAGTGCTTTGAAGTACACCGCACTGGCGACCATCATCCGGGTGCTGCTGCTGTCAATGCCATTCGCAAGGATATTCTCGATTTTTCCGTTCGTTTGCTCGCTCACCCAGTCGTTAATGAATTGGGTAGCCACTGCCGGTCGGCGCTGGAAGTCCAGAGCTGTGAGCTGACTTTGATAAATCGCCTCCACGGCACTGCGATAATCCGGGTTCATGCTGTAGCCGGTTTGCATGAAAATTCCATTTGCCATATCGATTTGTGCTCCTTCGCCTTCGGCGTTCTTCTGTGACTCCAGGAGGGATTCCAACATCTGTCCCAGGGCGTAGTGGCGGTCGAGCGGACGCTCGGTGGACGGGGTCTTGTCGAAGCTGAGAATGTGTTGCAGCTCCTGGTGGGTCTGGCCCTTGGCGCCGAGTTCGAGGAGCGACAGGACAGCGGCGACATTGATCGGGGAGAAAACATTGAATTTTCCGGTCGTTTGGGGGTCCTTGGCGAGGATGTTCGCTTGAATGTTGCGTGCCATCTCAAAAATTCCCTTGGACACCTCCAATTTGAGGGTTTCTGCGACTGTTGGTGTTGATTGCTTGACTGATGACCGGCGCCTGGTGGGGCGGGTACGGGGGCGCATGGTTGTGGTGGTTGTTGTCGTCGTAGGCCTCCTCGTGGTGGAGGTGGTTGTTGTTGTTGTCGTCGTTGTCGTCGTGGATGGCATGGTTCTTTGGGGCTGAACCGCCTGAACAGGTACGTCGAACTGGAACTCTCCTATGAACGGCATGTTTCCTGGAATCTGCATGCCTCCGAATGCCGGAAACTGGACTGGCTGCATGACTTGTTGCATCATTTGAATCTGCTGCTGTTGTTGCTGCAAGAAGTAGTTCCTAAAATTTGAGGAAAAAATCAATTAGTAACTTGTCCACCTGGGTTGAGTGCGTTCTAAACAACTTACCACATGAGAAAGTCCGACGGATAAAGCGGCATCGCTACAGCGGATGCCACAAGGCTGATAATAAGGATCGCAATTGCTCCTTCCATTTTGTTCGTTGCTATTTTTCTGCTAAAGTGCTTTCTGAGATGATGTTCACTCTGTGAGGTGTGTGCTTGGAATGATGCTGACTGTTGGTCGCTCCGCTCTTTTATATCCCAGCCCACGAACGGATAATCACGAGGAAATTCCCTGGGACCGCTGTCACGCTGCGGGCTACCTACCGCCTGCTTGGGTAAAATTGCATCCTTTTTTTGGGTTTTAACAGCCGGCGCCGGGATCTTTTTGTTCCCCTGATCATCGTTTGATAGTGTTGGACGACTTGCGATGCATTCAGTTCCGGTTTACTCACATGTGGACTTTTGTTCGGATATGCCACAAGCGATGATGAGATGTTTCCGATCTTCCTTGCTCCAGATTGCAGGCAAACGAGTGGGAATTTTGGTATGCTTTGAGGGAAATTGTGTGTCCATCGGAAGTTATGCGGTAATTAGGATCGGAAATATCCACAAAATGAGATGATTACGCAAAAGTGTTGATTGCTTGCGGTAATGACGCTGCGAGGGACGAGGATTCTCCCGTCCACATCACATCCTGCTCAAGAGCTAGTTTCGCTGTGTATTTAAAAAAGTCCTTCTGAATTAAGAGTAAATTAATAAGAGGCTTTACCCGTATAGTGGGTATTTTTTTTTTTATTGCAGACTGTTTTTTTTGCGCTTTCTAGACGACGATGTTCAGCGGTGGGTTCAAAATTAGCTGGTTAAGCCGTTCGCTGTTTGAATGGGAATTCCTGGGTATGCCGTGAATTGTGGAATTTCTTGTGAGAGGATCGTTACAGTTTGCCGGTTCAGCGATTTGGTCTGAGACTCTTTTTCGAGTCAAGTTTAATTTATCGGAAATAGTAGTTTTGACAACAATAAGTGATTAAAAAATCAACCAAATTGTTCCATCATCTGTCAATTTGAAACGGGATGTGGGCCCATGACTGTGGTCACTTTTTATGAATAAGAATACGAAGATGTTGTCCAAGTTGAATCGGTGTGTGATCCTTCGTTCATAATGGCACGGCCGCTACTCTAATTCAGAGAGCCACCCTCGATGACGATCATTTTGAGCTCAAAACTGTTGCTTCTGAAATTCACTTGGGAACTTTCCTCATTGGTCTCCTGTTGGGCGATATATTTGCTATTCTCGTCCTGCAGTCCTTCGTACCTTTCTTTCCTGGAAAAAATGCAACGACCGTGATCTTGCAAGATCTAGGGTAGCTTTTCGATTCGAGCCACGGCCAAATTATTGAAAAGCTAAAAAGGGAACGGAAGTCGTCGTGGCTTACCGCCCTGTTAAGTGCTCCTTCTAGAGCAGATTTATCCTGTCTTTGTTCTTGACTTTTGTCCAGTCGTCGTGTATCGTCTCGCGCATTTGGAGTATACCGTGTTCCCGTGGATGCTTGGATGAATACGAAGTAATTAATATACTTCTCAAACTCGGCAGCACTTAGGTCTATCGAGGCCTCGAAATCTAATTTATTTCTGCTTCATGCGTCTGTCATTCCTTCACCTAGTAAGATCACAATCCATTTTCCTACTAGACGGTAAGGCAGATGCAGAGTATGACAGATATGGGATACGGGCGGAGATATTTGATATTTGCGGAAGCAGAGATGAGTAACGTATGCGTACATGGAGCACTCATGGTACCCGGATGTGTGCTAAAGCAAATAGAGATTTCCAATCCACTTGATCCTCCAGTACGTCTAGCGCTTAATGAGAGGCATGCCTAAGTGCAACCATGCGAGTTTTTGGACTTGTTCCAACCGCGCCGTCTTGGATCTGCCAAGCGCTCGCCTAACGATTGGAATCGCATTCAAGTCGTGATGATGGAGACATTTGTGCCACGGGGATGTCTATGATTTGGAAAAGACACGACAGCCACTTTATATCGAGAGCCCAATCGATTGACATATCACTAGACTCAAGAAAGCACCGTCTACACCCCTGCGTTTAAAAAACCTCCCGTCTAAAATGCATATTCGTACAAATTAATGTCCACTCCCAGAGCATCTAGAGGCTGTATTTATTTCAGTTTTTGTGGACGAAACCTTGACGTTATTCGTTAGCAGTTAATTTGTTTAAGGAGCTGCCAATGTTGTCTTCCAATCCAATGGCCAGCACACAATTCTTTGCTTTTAAATATACCTTCGAGCGTAATCGTTTATAAGTCTCTTGGGATGGCATCTATCCCCAGTGTCCTTCTGATCGAAGCTGACTTTGGGAGAACATTCCTCAGCTCAATAGCAGCTGTGTCACTGAGTCTAACAACTTAACAGGGTTCGCAGATTTGAGGTCCTGATCCAGATCGCATTCAGTACTCCCGTCTGGGGAATTGCAATATCACTTGAGCATAATGCTTGGTCCAATGATACCCAATGATTCCACCAGCCCATGAAGTTCGTCGAAATGTGGCTTTCTGTTGGTAACGGAATGGCAAGGGATGACAGTGCATCCTGTTTATGAACGATTTCCGTATCTTAATAGTTTCTAAAAGCAAAAGAACTGATCCTCACTGCTGTTCGCCGATCGTCCCCACATTAGTGTCGCTGTACATCATTTCTAGTTGCTTGTAAATGTCGATCGGGACTCTTGCCTCTTTCTATTCCTTGGCAGGTCCCTGCTGTCTAGGGTTTCAATTGGTTTCGTCACCAATCGATGGCTCAAAATTGTTCCATTCTTATGACGTCGTCACCACTCTGGGGTTATTCCTTGTTGGCGTTATCGGAGTTATTTTTGGGTTTTAATTCCTGGGTTTCACCACATTAATTTACGACTTGTTTCCTTAATTAGGTATCAGTTCCTCAGATAAGATGGGTTTTTCAAATATTCACTTGCCCCGCTCTGTGGACGACATGATTGATCCTCTCCTAATCAGATCCCCGATCTTCAGTCTGACTCGAAGTCTATCTCAGATTTCAAGACCTTGATTTACCTTCCGACTATGTTTCAGGGTCTGATTATGCCCCACTTCCCGATGTTATCCATTTGCTTGATATCCTTTGATCGCGACCAGCTTTCACATTCACTGGGCTGCTAACAGGAATTGTAAATTTTTCTCCCACTTAACCATACTCTCTCCTTCTCTCTCACATGGGTTTTCTTTCCTCTCTACCTGCTTTCCACTTGATCTAGATCCGTCTAGGCTTCAGTTAATGATCGGCATCGATGTCGGCGGAGGAATTGCAGACCAACGATCTTTTCTGATCGACTCTATATTAGTTGATGGTTATTAAAGTCTAGTCCAATTGCCGAGATCGTACCTTTAAGGTGCTCCTCCTCCTCCTCTAGTGATCTTCACTTTCATCTTCGTGATCACAGCCAGGATTTAGACCTGTTCCATGATCCAACCACTTATCGACGATCTCTTTTTAGAATTGTAATTTATACAACACACAATCAAATCGATCATAACGGCGTGACAATTGTAATTAACAAAAACCTGATCGCAGGCATAGATCCTCAGACTCAACGCATTGTAAAACCGCACTTGCACCAATCTAAAATCCCCCAACGTCATTATCTCTCAAAAAAACCGGAAGGGGCTTCCCTCACAATCACGAAATGACCCACCAATTGCGAAATTATTCGAAAAATCTCACCAATTTCCCCCACAATCGTAATCGCCTTTGGGAAATCGAAACCCATCGAACACATTTTCTGTCACAACATGGAAAGCACGATAAATCTTTCGGACTTTTGTAGATTTCATCTTTTCCACAGATTTTCCGCAAATATGCAGCGCGATTGCACGCTGGACTGGAATGGCCCGGCCCGTGCTGGGCATGGGAAATCTAAGTCATAGATTCCATTTTTCTACCTGGGAGGCGCCTGCCCGAGCGAGTAGATGTGTGTAGAGCGGAAACCACTTGAGAAGGCCATGCGCCGATGTTTACATATAATTTGCAATATTCGGGTTTATCCTCCTCTTGGGTTATCCTTCTCAGCACGCACGGGTGTCTATGAATGAGTAACCCAGAATATTCCCAGGAATTTCTCAATTACGCGTTGCGTAGCGAAGCGCGGATATGCGGCGAGCATCGGAACTGTTGGGTTTTCGAATAAGACGGCGCTAAATCGTAAAACTCGGCATGTGTCTGTTGAAATCATCGATTAGAATTAATGGTCACAATATAATTCCCATTCTTTGCCGCGCTTTTTTGTTTGGTTTTTGTGTGTGTGTAGATAGGGCTGGACTTAGGGGAATTTTTAGCACGCGGGTTTCACTGGTAATCGGAAGGAGAAGGAGTCACTTGGGATGAACCACGATCGTTGTGAAACAGTTGACTGAGTTACTTCGAAAATGGGGAGCATCGCACTGAAGTTTGAGACTGGAAAGTTTGGGTGCATGGCTTCCGCTTTATGATGCATTTTTACTAGTTTGTTATAAAAACGTGATGTCATAAAAATTATATGATCCCTTAATGGATTTTCTTGATGTCCTCATTGTCTTCCGATGAGCGTGGTCGTTTATTACAATCGAGAGCCCGCCATCTTTTGGCAACTTCTGTGATCTGGTGGTTTATGGCCTTGCTAAGCAGCTGTTATTTCGATCGTCTACTGCAGTTGAGAAGTTGAAAGGGACCTGGAATGTGTGTGATTTTCAAGAGAGATGTAATTTACTGCAAAACTGAGGCTTTTATGATGGAAAACACTCTTAAGACGACATAAGTTTTAAAAGGGAATGTTGTTGAAGTTTTTTTTTTCTTCATTTCAATTTGAGCATCGATGCGGTTCTTAAAATACAATTTCAAACCCTGAACGACCTAGCGACGACATTTATGAAGCCAACCGTTGCTAAAATCCGTCGGCCATTGGCTCAATCGATCGGAGTTGCCCCCAATCATAATTTTCACTGTAGATTGTTTACATAAGTCACAATTTTGTATTGTCAATGAAGCAGGAAATCCGCATCAACATCAGCAACAAATAATTAACGAACCGCCTACGGTCCCACGCTTATTTTGGGACCAAACGTCTCAGCCAGATTGTGTGGGATGCGTTTGGCATTCGAAACGTCGCCTTGAATAAGTAATGATTCTGCCGCCTGACATTTCAAAGTCGACTCCCAAGCTGTTTGAATCCCTTACACGAGCGGTTCTCATAATTCTGCCTCCACCTCTATCGAGTCACTGACTTATAGAGTGCTACAGTCGGCACTAAACTGTCGGTCCTCCTTCACTCAGTTGAGAACAATAGCACACACAACACAGTTGCTGTAGAAGCTATCCCCAGATTCACAACGCCCTGCAGGAACTGGTGAGAACGAAAGAAGCAAGCATTAAAATGAAACAAGTACAGCGTGCGGTGTAGAATTGATTCTGGTTTTATTTTGAAGCTACAGTCACGCCAGGACATTATTTAAACTTTTTTTCAATCGGTCGGTCAGATGTTCGATGGCTTGGTGAAATTAGTGCGGAGTTAGCTTCTCGAATCTTGGCCTGGAACTCGTCCAAAATGATTGGCTTATAGTGGAAGAATTGGCGTTGCCCCAGAGAATGGTTGAACGCTGACTGCCTTCAACCATTCTCTGACTGCCTTCAGCCTGCCTTCTCTTGACAACCTGCTGACTGCCTTCAACCATTCTCGTCAACTTTCTCAACGCTCTTCAAATTTCTCCTTGACAACTTCGAGCGTTGCTTCGTGGTGTGGTTTGTGTGGTTTGTTGAAACACCTAGGATATGTCGATGTTGCCGAGCTTTGGCTAGTCGAGTCGATTAACGTCGCTATATGGCTGAGACCATCGGCGTTAAGGGAATCTCCTTCCTCGCTTTGAAAGAAATAATGTACGATGATGCCGCCATTCGATAACCGCGCTAGAACAGTACATTTTTATGGATCTTGTGGATTGTGTTCGCCTAAATGAATGCAATTTAGCTTGCTGAGCAAAATTCGTCAGACGAGATGATCTTTTTGCGAAAATCCTGGGCTGCTGGCAACATTCTCAGCGCCCAATTAGCGGTCTGTCTTGCGTCATCTGTCTTATATGGATGTTTAGGCCGAATTGACTCTCTGGCGATGTCCAATTCAGCTGCCTGGAGCAGAATATACATTTCGGGGTCGTCTTCGAAACTGGCTGCTACGGCGGATATATAATCTTCCTTTTGCATCAATCTATTGTCGAATGGTGACTAAAAGTCCTAAAGAATGTACTCGCTCGCCAACGTGTGCACGGTGAGACGAACGACAAAAGCGTGAAACGGTGCATGAACGACTGCTGGCTGTCACTGGTAACTTTGACAGCTGCTGTCACTACCATCTGATCACCCTTTAGAGCAAATAGTTGTGCTTCTCATTGTTTGGCTTCCCACCCATTTGGATCATTAATATTTTCCAAGTAGTTCTGTGCCATCCTCCAACGCGTGCTCTTGTCTCCGTCGGTGCATCTAGCGCCGTCCATCCACCTACAACAACGTCGCGAGTGCCCATAAGGGAACAAAAAAATCCTAGTCTCCTAGTGCAGTGAAGTGTTTCGGTGTCGAGTGCGCTCCGTCCGTTTGGTACCATCAGGCGACGTAGCGGATTTTAGAAAAAGTGAACTTGTTGGTGGACCATCTCTAATCGATGTATGGGCATAACACCATAGTTGTTGGAGACCTAGTCTATAATTCAGACTTCTCAACTCTGCTTTACCATTCGCAGTCGGAGTTGGTTTTTTGATATCTCCGTTCTGTATTTTATGGGAAACTTTAGGGTTGACGTGAGCAATGTGCGTGGGCTTAGAGTGAATCTCTTCGCTGTGTATGTCCACATGTTTCCCTATAAACCAGCTGTCTTGGCGCTGAGTGAAACGTAGGTGAAAACACCGAACTACCGGATTTGAACCTGCCTGGATATAGCTTGGTGCGGCTTTTCTTTTTACACAGTCTCGCCATTTACGTGCGTAATGATGTAGCTTACCAAATTCATAAATTTTCTGTGGTTAAAATTCCATATCCGTAAGCAAAGTAAGTCCAAGCTTGGATACCGATTCAACTTTTAACGAATTTGATGCGCTATCCGGTTCCATCTCAGGAATTGTATCCCAGTATCCTCGCACTGAAATTGCCATTGCGGGTGATTTCAATTGACACAATTCTAAATGACTCCGACATTCAGGCCAGACAACACCCGAAGGAAGGCATCTTTGCCGAGGTAAACAATCTGACCCAGCTAGAAAATAAGCCCACACGAATACCTGACATTGCAGATCATTCCGCCAACACCTTGGACCTGCTTCTCACCTCTCATCCTGACAAATATTCTGTTGACGTACTGTCACCTCTAGGCTCGTCTGACAATTGTGTCGTATCAGCTAATTTCTCACTATCACCACGCACAGTTGGAGATCAAAGAGAACGAGTACGAGAAAGCCCATTGGAGCAGACTTAACAACTTCTTTAGGAATTTTAACTGGTCCCTATGCTTCCTCGAGATTGACGTGGATCCGCTGCTGATATGATCACAAACATTTTTCTGCTGGACATGAGATCATTCATTCTTCATGGAGTGAAGGGTACCAAGCACAAGGCAAAGCATGGCATGTCTCGAGCTGTAAAGAGACTATCAGGATGAGAGAGTTGAATTTCCGGACATACAAAGCCAACCCTTCTGAGGAAAACCGGAATAAGTTCAAACGGGCCAGAAATGATCGGACGTGTGAAATTCTCTTAAGAGCAGAAGTTGAGGCGAAAAATGCTACAATGTCCCAAGGGTAGCAAAAACTTTTGGTCATTTGTAAAAACCTAAAGAATTCCGCCTCGTTTTCAATTCCCACGCTCATTTTCAATGACATGCCAGTTGTCAGCTCTTTAGACAAAGCCAATCTGCTTGGGACGCATTTTGCAGTCAGCTCAACATGCCAGATTAGAATATGTCTCCACATGTACTTGAGAGCGTTGATTTCACCACGGGACAAATCCACCTTCGCACTCGTACAGCAAGACTACTCAATGGTCGACGTGCACAAACCCGCTGGCCCGGATGGTATTCCCCCTATACATCTGAAGAGGTGTGGATAGCGCAATTCAGCTATTTGGTCATTCGTCAACTTCGACAAGTTCTTCAAAAAGCTTCTGCTTGGACCGAAGAGGACCTAATCAGATCTCTTATGAGCTTGCAGTCGCCAGCAGCACCGTCGCTGACGTGCGCAATACTTCAGCTCTTCGTTGAGGGTTAAGCAATAAGTATCCGTGTTCGAAGACAGGTGGCGTCACTGAGAGCACTTATAGATTCACCCGCGTACACCTACATAGCGACGTAGTCTTGTTCCCTCATAATAACTTTGCTCTCAACTCAACTTCGAGTTGATAAATCTTTGGACTGGCTGTTTGGAACTGGAACCAAGGCTTTCTATTCTTCCTGACTTCTGCTCTACAAACAGCTGGATGAGCATTGTTTCTTCAGCTGGTGGGGCTGGGGAAACAATGGGGTGGGGCTTTCGATTTTTAGCAGGCAGGTGGTCGAATGAGAGAACTTCTAGTTCCCACAGTACTGTCCTCCCGTGTAAACCTGTCTAGTTGTGACAACAAGATGATCGTGAGCTTGTTCTCCTTCCATCACGAGACCGTCTTAATTTCCCTCTGATCACAATCCCACTGACAGCTCCGCAAATCCATTCGAACATCACCTTCGTCAAAAGTTGCCTGCTCCAATTAGCACATCACTTCATCTCCTCCCAACGACGAGGTACTAGTGTGGCATGCCCGCGCCAGTCGGCCATCCGCTCTGTTTAGTTTCTTTTGTGACGTCCCTTCGGCCTCCGATTTCCGACTCGCCCACAACTGAACAAAAAGGCACATTTCGCAGCTTAACGAGTTCCCGGGCAAAAAGGTCACGCAGTCAGCCGTTCAGTTTCGACACACTCTGCGTCGTGCACTGCAACGGGCCTGCGAAAGTGTTGAGCACACGATTAAGGTGCCTGGGTGGAACATTTATTTGCCCTATTGTGTGCAAATACGCATAACTCCTGTTTGTTTACGAGTTAATTGAATTGAGCCGTACCTTAGGCAGGAGAGTGTGTTTGAACACGAGAATAGCTAAGCAGGTAGTCGATGACGTCGACGACGCCGAAGACGATGACGTTGGGTCGGCGCGGCTGCAAGAGACCGACATGTTTGTTTATATTCAAGATTTAAATGCTAATGCAGAGCCAATGGCTGTATTAGGTAATCCGACTGGCAGCCGTTCTGCAGTCTGAAGCCCGTCCGACTGGGAGCGGGGCGACGTGGTGACTTCCCTGGAAGTCATCGTCTGAACGTGTGTCTGAGAGGAAGGATAAGACCTGCGGCTTCCCATTCGCAAACAGAGGCAGCAATCAGCTGCTAAAAGGAGATTACCAAAATGCTTGTGATAAACTGCCGAGAACAATTCGGTTGAAAGCCATATCAACATGGTGTGAAATTGAATTGTTGGCAGGCGATGGAAGGATGCTGCTGACGCAACAGATGGGTTTTGGTGAATTAATTGTTGCGGGCTGGAGGTGAAGGAATTTGAATCCGCTCGTGACTGGATTTGCATAGGTTCTGGTCTTAACCCAAGCTGAGAGCATACGAGGGTTTTGTGAAATTACACTCAATTCATTTTGCAGTTGAACATTGCTTCTGAAGGAAAGGCACCGCGCCGATGTGCCGCAGCCGTTGAGTGTTGAGGTCCGATTCGTAACACTTGACTCCACTGCTTTCGACTTATTGAAAATCAACGAGGAGTAGCCTTTCGAACCGCTCGGAGTTGCCACAAAACTGTATGTCCTCTCAGCTCGGGATACCGTATTGGATTACAATAGATATTATTTTCGATGGTGGGTCAGACGTACTTTTACTTTTCACAAGTAAACATTTAGACAAAAGAACTGCTTTTACACTCAAATTGTTTCTTAATTCAGTTGTAATGCTCATTGTAACTGCTCATCATCATCTTCTGACCCACATGCTTCACTAAAGGGGCCGCGGGGGTTAACCACGCTCGAGAGGTCTCCAGGCAACTCTATCCTCCACCATCGACTCTAACTCGTCAGGGGTTATGCCAAAGCGTAACCAGGTGAGTTTTTGCACTTGATCCGAGAGGTCGCCAGCCTGATGGAATCGCATTCAACGCTCGCCTCGGAAATTTTGATGAAGGGACATTGGTGCCACGTGACGAATCCATCGAAGCCCTCGATAGCCCCCTCCGTCCGAAGAAGCAGCTCCTCAATGTTGAGAGCCTCTCGTACTGCCGTGTTTCTCACTCTATCCCGGCGAGTAATTCCCACAACAGCGCGAAGAAATCTCATCACACAGCAGCGTGAATTAGCGATCTTATTCTTTCTGACCATAGGTGAGAGTTGGACCAAATACTGAGTTAAAAACCGCTAAATTGGCTTTGACACCAAGCTCGGCCTTCCTGATTACAGATCTTCCAAGCTGTTTCAAAATTGACCCAGCTTGACCAATCCTACAGGAAAGCTCAGCATTACTCCTTCCATCACTAGTGAAAAAGACCCCGAGATACTTAAACTTCTCCAACTGCTTCAATGGGACCCCACTAACACGTAGAGTGCATTGAACAGGCATTCTGGAAATTACAATAACCTCCGATTTGTCCAAGATAATCTTCATCACAGCATCAGCACATACGGCCACAAACCTATTGAGTGCGCGCTGGAATTCTGTCTGGGGAGATAACTAAGTCATCTGCAAGAAGAAGACAAGAAAGTACCCTCAACTCTCCCAATGGGAAACATTCCTTGCCTCGGCTGCGCTGCAACATCCAGTCCATATATAAACTGAAAAGGAGAGGTGACAAAACGCAGCCTTGACGAAGTCCTACGCCCACGATGAAATGTGTTGATTTAGCAGTGTTAACCCGAACACAGATGCTACAGTTGTTAATCCGAACACAGATGCTACAGTTTGTGCATATAGACTGAATGGCCCTCAGAAGAGGACCTGCAATTCCATACTCCTGCAGAACACTCCAGAGTTTACCTCGAGGAACTCAGTCGTATGCCTTACACAAATCCGCATAACAACTGTAGATGGGCTCGGCATACTCCCAAGACTTTTCAAGTACCATTCTTAGAGTGAAAAGCTGGTCGGTTGTAACGGGACGAAAGCCGCTCTGTTCATCCCCCATCCTGGGCTCAACCATAGCTCTAGAACGCGCTTCCAACACCTTAGCGTAGACTTAGGGAGACTTAAAAGAGATATGCCCCTCTGGAGCAATCTGTTTCGTCGCCCTTCTTGAAAAGTCGGACAATCACCCCAGTTTGCCAATCGTCAGGTGTCTTACCACGTCCCCAATGACAAGAGAGAGCCACAAAATCCCTCTTTACCCATTGCCTTAAGCATTTCTGGCCGGATTTCATCCACACCGGCGGATTTGCCAACTTTTAGCGATTCAATCTCCAAAATGACTTCCTCCACCGTTGGAGTATTCTCCGCCCCACTCAAGACTACGGCTCTGCCATCCTCAGTCCCCTGTTCGGGATTGAGCAGCTCCGAAAAGTGCTCGCTCCATCTGTGTAAAATGGCAACACATCAGCTTTGGTTTGCCAGAACACCTTTTTCGCAGATCTATGGTCGCTTTCCAACTACTCGCCGAACTCCTACCAAGGCTGGTCTTTAGCTACTCGCACAGCAAATTGCGCCTCAGTGTACCAGTCACGAGAAGCAGAGTCCCCCAGGAGGACCCAGTCTCTGTAGATCTTTTTCTTCTCTATGATGGCTTCTTGAACTCTGGGCTCTCTTCCAGCCGCCACTCTTTCTCAGCACCAGCCGCCACTCCAAGACGCTTCACTCCACAGAATCCCGCGCAGAGGCAATGACAGCTGCTGAAAACAGTCGCCATTCTTCCTCTACACGCGATGGAACAATTGGAAGTCGCTCAAGCCTTTCAGATATGTGTCGAGCAGAATTTAGCCGCCACTGACTGTTCTCGAGTTTCTCCCACCGAATGCGTGTCACCGCTTTTGGTTTCCGCCTTGGCAGGAGAGCTACTTTATCAGTGGGGTCCACACCAAGTGATGATCAGTCAGACAGGTCAGCTCCTCTCATCACACGAACGTCACAAACCATCCGTTTCACACACGATGGTACCACTGTACTGCTTTGCGGTAATATTGCTGAATTTAGCGTGTATGTGCGTTGATAAGTTCGTAAATAAACATGTACTCCCCTGGCTCTAAGCCGTTATTTTGAGACTTTTAATCCGACCAAAATTTAACAGTGTCGTCGTCAAAATCTCGACTTCGCACTTAATTCACGAATTTGGAAATGGGTCAACAATGCGCGGTATACCTTGATGGCCAGCATCGTTTTGCATTTCTTTTAAATTCATATTCTGAATTCTAATTTGCCTTGACGTCAAAAAAAGTTGTTTTTTATTTTCTCCAATTGCTTCTGAAACAAATTCCAAGAGAAATCAATTCAGTGTCAGGTCTTAACTCGCATGTTAAATTAATTCTTCACCAAAAAACATGGACTCCAGCGGAAGTTGACGGCCACCATCTCAACAAAATGACCCATAATGCACAAGTGGCACCCAGATCACTTTGATTGGACCCAGTCCGAAGTATTGAGTCGTTAAGAATTATTGCATTTCTTTGAGATCATTTCGTAGTGCCGTAGTGAAAATGTTAAAAGTAGTACAAATTTGTTTGCAAGGTGTTGCAGACAATTCGGTCTGCTCTCAGGAGCAGACCCACACATCTTCATTAATGCACCAACACTGTCTACAAAGGGGCAATAACTTAATTTTAATCAACAGCCTCTTACCCCACGGCGATAAATAGAGGACTGTACAGCAGACCCAATCGTGATAGCGGCATCTGTTTGTCTTGTCCCAATAATAATAAATCTTTATTGTCCCCATCGGTCCGTCACCCATTAGCATTTTTTTTTTTGGAAAACTAATTCTTATCACCGAATTATTCACAATCAAGAAATGACTCATGCAGTAATTGATTCTTTGCCTGCGTGGCATGTGGCACCGTTTTTTTTTTTTTTTTGCAGCCCTTTTCATACTCCTCCACATCTTCTAATTTAGGCAAAAAAAAAATGGGGTAATTATAACGTCCACCAATAGCTGTTATTGCCTGACCAGCTGTACTTTCGAAGATTGATTGCCCCCAGTCCAAATGGAAGCAGTGCCGCTCAGCTATCACTCGGGGATTTTCTGGACCCCTAATTCAACACAATTCTGAGGAATAAGGAATCGGAAAAAATGCTGGTGTTCCCCAAGGTTCCGTATTGCTCACGATACTCTTTCTTTAATCGTTGCTTTTGAATTATTTCGCAACTCCTACCTAAATCAGGAAGCAATTGGCAAAAATCGACAGTTTTAGATCTCGAGTAATAAATGTCACATCGGGCGTTCCACAAGGTAGCCATGTGGGACCATTACTCTTTCTTTTGTTCATAAACGATTTGATCATGACATTTTCAAATGTTGTAACATTTTAATATTCGCCACCAACTTTAAATTATATTTATCTATAAATAGTTTAACAGATTGTAATAATTTCCAACTGGCACTACACCCACTAGTGGAATGGTGCAAGCACAATGGACTAGAGCTGGGCATGACACCATTCATGCTGCGTCGAAACTGGTGTCGGATATCCAATGAAACAAGAGCCAGAAACAATGTACCCAATCAAGCCCACTTGATTGACCTGGAGAAGGTCTTTGACACCGTAAAGTTAGAAGGCCTTTTTTATAAGCTCGACTGAGCATCAGCAAACCACTGCTGTACCTACTGTGTAACATGCTTACCGGTAGACGGTTCGTCGTCAACAATGGCAATGTGACCTCCACAGGTATTTTTTATGTCAAAAATGGTCTCCAACAGGCTGCCGTTAATTCGCCGATCCTGTTCAACATTTACTTGAGCGATCTGATAGGTTCGCTTCCTGACGTAGTTGCGTCCTCCGACGACTTTATCGTGTACAGATCATGCAAAAAGATCGAGGACATCACTTCTCTCGCGCATGGTGACTTCGATTCATTCATGAGGGATTGCGATGACTGGAAGTTGAATATCAACTTGCAGAAGTCGGAAACCATACTGTTCAGGACGCCGTTGTATAAGGCCTCGGCGGTTAGGAAAAAGAAATGGCGAAAGTTCTCAATTGTTGGACGACACGGGCAACAATTGGCGCAATGGACTGTAGTCAGATACCTGGGGATCTGGCTAGACCAGTATCTATAGTTTAACAAACATGTAGATGCTGCTCTGGTCAGGGCCCGAGGCGCTTTTGCCCTTACAAAGAGACTGTTTTACAACAGCCAACTCGATGCGAGGGTATCTGCTACATGGCCCTCATCCGGCCAATGCTCACCTATGGCTGTCCCGTGTGGTTCAACGTAAGTGCAAGCCTGATGGAAAAGATTCGGTTGTTCGAGAGGTCTTGTCTTAGGGCACGCCAGAGTCCCAAACAGATTTAAAATTCTATTCCAATGCGGTCTTATACAACAGGGCAAACCTGATAAGAGTGAACAATTCCCTGCTGACTCGAGATCATACTAGAGATCATACATACAGAGCGATGAACTCGGTCAATAACCTGATCTCGGGGGCCTACTACAATACACAATTCCAGGAAAGGGTACGCCACAACGGCTTCGTCCCCCCAGAAGCCTTTCTCCATTTAGACAAAAATGGACTGTTACAAGATAAATGCGGTACCGCTCATCTACCACATCGCCATGGGCTACTGAACTACGACCGTTCCGTCGCACAACGAGCTGAGAAGGGTCTCCTCCGGTTCAGTGCGGCGGTATCAAGGAGAGATGTTCGGGATGTTGCAATGCAACACCCAAAATGTGGGTGGCTGGGGAGCGAGGAAACTCTCTCGTCGAACCCTTTAGACCCGGGATAGAAAGGGCAGTACGTATCCCCGAAAGGGCGAGCATTCGGTCACTGTCTTGCAGCAAATTAGATGGTAGTCTATTAGCGGCAGCCTATGGCCCACCTACATACACTAGGGTAGTTTTAAAGGTAGCTTGTAAGTTATCATATAAGTCTTAAGTTTTAAGGAAAATAGTGCAGTTAAGTTTTTTTTTTTTTTAAATTTTTCTTGATATTAAGTTGTACAGTCAACGCGATTATTCTGATAAAGTCGAAAGACATAGGAAAAGATTAAGTTCAGTTTAGAGTGCCCGCAGTAAGTTAGAAATAGTAACAACGTTTGTCCAACTAGTTTTAAGCATTTTTGTGCAGTATGTAAGTTTATTATGAATTTTGCAATAAGAATGAATTTAAAAAAAAATAAAAACCTGACTAGAGCTGCATATTCACAAATGTAATATTTTTACTGCATATCGAATTCATCCCCGGTTGTCTATGATTATTTCATAAATTATCATAGACTGTATCGCCTAGAAGAGATTAAAGGTTTCGGCCCAATTTTTGATAGTTAAATATAACAAAATAATTAATTAATTGTAATTAATGATAAAAAATTTTACTAAATTGTTCATTACATTATGATTAAACAATTGCAAAGTCTAACGGTAGGTTAGGTTTTCCTTAAAGAAAGAAAAAAGATTTTCGGGATATAACTAGTCATAAGTCCATCTATTGACCGTATTTAGAATACTCTTCCATCCTTTGGGATTTTCCGTATAATACACAATAACTCGGATTCGAAAGAGAAAAAAAAAATGTTCCTTCGAAGGACTCCCTAAATATGACAATAGATGTAAAATAATAGGCTTGCAGAGCTTAAGTTTTAGGCGTAATGCAGCGTCAGCCATGTTCATGAATATATAGGCTCCACAAAGATCTCTTCGGGTGAGAAATTCAATTACGTATACCAACTATGGTTGTAATGAACTTGTTACAAGGTGTATAAACACTTTTAATGAACTTAGCAACGAAATTGATTTTAGCTTGTCTCGATTGGAGCTTACAAAATGTATCCATGCACTGTTCTTTAATTGATATTGTTTATTTGATGTTGTCTATGAGATGCAAAATCTGTAGATGATCCTTAGTCGCGCAGCAACATCTGCTGTGTAAGGCCATACTGAGAGTTAGAGATTGTAGTGTTTTGTGTGCTCCGTGATGGAAACAAAAAAAAAATTCATTCAATGAAAATACTCACAGCTTTTCATATTCATATCAACTTTCATTCTCAAAGCCTCACGACCATGATCTTGGCAAAAAATGACTTAAAAACTAAATGCTAACTACTGTCACTTACATTGGGCCTTGCTATTTCATCTGCTATCTTCTGTTCCACTACCAATAGAGATCGGTTGTCTTACTTCCAGTCTCCATATGAATTTGATTTGAACAAAGCAGGTCCATCAGGAGTCGACGAAACCTGAAAACTTTCCATTCCCGGCTTGGACGTCAACACGTGCCTAAACAGGAGAAAGGAGAAATCTCTGACTCTAGGCCACGTCAACACTCTTAAGCTTTCTTGGGAGATGTCAGGGGATGAGGCCATGGAGGATATTGCTTTAACATTATCAAGTCCATCCTTCGACTACACAATGCGAGGCATCACAGGACCCTGTGTTCTAGGCACCCACGCAGTAAGCGCAACTATTTTTCACTATTGCAAGAGCTACAGCGACTGAATCTTAGCGTTCATATCAGTAGTCGTCTGGATCTAAAGGTCTATTGGTTGTAGATCTAGTTCCTCCGCCATGACTGGTGTGGGTGGCGCTAGTTGCACATGTGACTCCCAGACATCTCTGAATATTTGTCAATGCCATTAAATTTCAGGATATTCAGTGCAACATACCACCAGCCTCCGCTGGCATACGTAGAACTGGGGCTGACCTGTGGTTCGATCCCCACATTCTACGTTTCAACGAAACTTACGGCCGAGACAGAACAGATTTTCTTTAAAACTTCGAGTGATGTTCAGGTGAGTTGTATTGAATGAGTCAGTCAGACACTTTCCATCAGAGACTGATGACACTACCTGAGACAGACCTCCCACGGAAACCTCTTCAGCTTGATCAGTCAAGCATTCGTCCATCTCGCAGAATACCTGCGTGTCCTTTTCCTTTCTCAAGCCACCACCTCACCGAAAGCGGTCTTCAAAATGATACCTCCCCCCCTAGGGAGCAGTGATCAAAAATCAACGAGCTACTTTGGGCCAGAACGTATTCATAAAAAGTTACTACCACCTCCTGTCCACTCCCTCTCACGCTCAGACCACACTTCTCGCGACACAAACGAGGGCGTCGTTCGCAGGGAATGTCAGTTAAGCCGAAGGAGAGGAAAACAGAGAAATAAAAACGAATAAATAAGCCGCCAACGCAAAAACCCCAACACTAATATGTCATTATTTGTACCCACCCAACGAGGCGCGCATTCATTATCTGAAGGGGCTAATAAAAAAATACTGTTTGCATCCCCCTCACTCCAAAGGGACGAAAACGCAACAAAAAAACCGGAATCAATCCCTAGTCAGGAGTAGAAAAACCAACCAAATTTACAACCGCCGCTGAGAGCCTTTTTGTTTCAGTTTTCGTGGCAAATAAATGCGTTATTGAATAATAAAAAACAAAAATTGCGACGGCGGCGACCGGAAGTGTCAGCCAGAACCCGAATAAATTCCAGCGATAGAGGACATTCATTGGAGCCACCAAGAGGAAATTGAATGCAAACGCAAACTGTGGCGGCATTGGATGCGCACGGGAATGTGCTCAACTGGTAATTTCGCGTTTTATGCCGAATAAATAAGCTAAAGTGCCCGAAGGACCCCTCGAAAGAGAATGGGGAGTTCTCGCTCTCATCAATTTGCGCTGATGTTTCAATTACAGCGCGGTCGCTCATCGGCATGAAGCAGATTTATCTTGCGGTACGCATGGAGGACCTTAAGGACACTCTCAGTAACGCGTCAGGGATAAAGTGATCTCTGAACAGGGATGTGCGAAGAATGCAAATGCAAATATTTGTTTATCAAGACAATCCACCATCCATGCACGCTGGACAATTGTCCGCAGGATTACCAATTCCACTCTGACAGATGTGATGACTTATGACACCCAGCTGCCATGCCAATGCACAGTATGTTAAAATAATAATGCGCTGTCGATCTGTCGATAACCCTCCCCCGTTGGCGGCGGACACATTCCACGTCCATTGAATTGATAAAGCCAGCACCTTGCGTGAAGGCAATAATTCACTCAGATATGCGCGCCAGGACACTGATATTAATCACAGGAAATCCAACCGCTCATTTTGCCGGATAAGTCCAATTGCTGGTGTAATTCCATTAGCAGTGCCCATCCGGATTAAGTATTAAAAATAACAATTCATCCGGCCGCGTTCGGGGAGATAATTGAACGGAATTTCATTACTTGCAAGGACCAGCTGTACCTACCGTTATATTCGTCATTTCCCTTTCATTATACCATAATTTCAATCAAATCCTGATTGCGTTCGCATCAATCGTTCGTGTTGCTATTTTATTTTTTTCGCCCGTTTTTTCCCCATTTGCTGTCTCACATCGAAGTGTGGAGAGTTTACTTGGATGTGGGTAATTGAGTGGCACTCAGACTGGATGTTGCTCCCGGCGGGGGTCGGCAGTTGGAGCAATTTAAATATTAACAAGCGAAGCTTTAATGTTAATTCCGGTGGAAATGTCGTTATGAAGACGAAATGAGCCGCACTCTCCTCTGATTAATGGGGTCCGCTAGTGTCAACAGAGAATTGTGTTTATTGCCAAATGTAATTTATAATTTGATTAAAGTTCGGAATCCTTTTTCAAGTAGATGATTGACAACAGATTGCAGGGACGATGTGAACGTACAGTGAACACACAGAAACGACACAGAAGCGCCTTACTTTCGTTGAATTTCGTTCACTTTTTGATAAGTGGGAGTGAAGTCAACCCAGTTGAGTGAAAATACAGACGTTCCCATTTTCGTTAAGTTTCGTTCACTTTTGGTTCCTGATAAGTGGGAGTGAAGTCAACCTAGTTGAGTGAAAATACAGACGTTCCCATTTTCGTTAAGTTTCGTTCACTTTTGGTTCCTCACATATTTTAGTGGGATCGCTCTCTACTTGCGGCAATGACAATCGGTGTTAGAATTTACAATTCCCAGAAGCAATTATGGGCACAATGAAAATTGGCAATTTTTTGACATAACCTCATCTTTACTTTGGCTTTTCTTTTACTTTCGTTGAACCTGGAAGCCATCTTTGATGCGTCTACTTGGCTTTCATTTCTTCACTCGCCTCGTCATCGTTCAGTGGAAATAATCCGGCCATCAGGATCGGTTCAGATTTATTGATTGGCTGGCTGCTGGCATAGTTGTTCCCCTAGGAAATGAGTTCCACGCTACAGGGCACTATGTGCGAGAGAGCGAGTGTCTTGGTGATTCCAAAAAGAAGATCCAAGTGCCTAAACTTCGATTCCGAGCCAATGGGACAATGCAAGAGAGGACGTCCTCGACCGAGACGAGCGCACACAAGTGGAGAAGGACCTCAACCATCTATGTGTGCACAACTGGAGGCAGCTGTCGACAACTCTAGCGACAAAAACAAAGAAGAAGAGCCTAACTGCCCAAACTCCACTTTTGGTTTAAACATGAGTTCGACTGAGTTCAATGCGCAGCATAAGTTAACCTAGAGTGTATTTACTGCCGTTTTAACCTCAGTTCAGCGACTTGTACTTGGTACTTTGTTAATGTTTATGTATGTCCATTTTTTTTACTATTTGTCTGGTCTGACTCAGATATGGGTTGTCTGAAATGATTTAAGGACAGGAGGCGCTACAGAAGTTCCAAAGGACTGCACCAAAAGCGGATTTAAAAATCAAAAATTTATTTGAACGTAAATGTAAAAATTTACAACTGATATTTGTATGTTTGTTATTGTTGTCTTTTTTTATGTCCTAAAATGGCCGGTGCTAACATCGGGATGTTCAAGTCGGTGTGTCCATGCAGTCCTTTTGCGATGGCGAGGTGATGTGGTAGACGACTTAGCCTCGATGGTGATTGCTATCGCTCCTCTGGTAGAATCCATGCAGCACGTTGTTCGACTTCGTTGGAAAGTTCTGCTCGTTTAGGAGATTTAACGCGTGGAAGTAGGTCCCGGGATTTTGTTTCTCAGGTTGCACCAAAAGCATGCACTACAAGAGACCATAGCAAATACATGAAAAAGCCCATAAAAATTGTAGCACAGACACGCACCAATTGCGAGGTAGGTAGGTGGGGAAAATGGGTACACTGACAGCCTACGAGCTTATGATGGGTGCCCATCATGGGTCCATTGTGCCCATGCTACGGAATGTTAAAGCTACTGTGATAGACCTACTGCAGTCCTTAAACACTGGCACAGTGCCTATTAGCGCGCGTGCGTCCCAAAAGCGATTAATGATGCCGATCTCTTCCTGCTCAGCGTCGGCAATAGAGTCTCTGCCATAGCTCCAATATACAGTTCATGGCTTCGTCTTCTCCACTTTTCTTTATAGAGCAGTGCAGCGTGAACGCACACCGGATTCTTAGAGACTCTCCCAGCACTTCTTCAACAATTTCATTTTCTTGGTTTCCAGTATGTCCCGGTAAACAGCCGAGGGTCTGTAAAGGATATCTCGTTGAGAGCGTCAAGGTCTGCATTGCCAAACCAGAACGTCTGTTGTCATGGCCTTTATTGCCGCTTATGCTTTGAACTCTATTATTGCTGCAATGCGTAGGTCACTGTGAGACACCGCCTGGGTGGATTAGGCTGATAAATACTGAAGACAGGCGCCTGGAGCTAGATTAATTTGATGGGATTAATTCCCATTGTAATGTGAATCAACACCATATGGAGATAGTTCTCATTTATGATATTTTAGTTCTCATAATTTAGTTCTCATTTAAAAGTGAAATAAAGCCATAATTGGATCATGGTGAAACTTCTCACTTAAATGACAATTATCGCCATTATGGCTTTAATCCTTTATTCTCGTCACCTAATGCTCAGCTTTCTGTGCGATTGGTCAAGCTGGGTCAGTTTTGAAACCGCTTGGGAGATCTGTAATCAGGTAGTCCGAGCTTGGTGCCACAGATACGTTAGAGGTTTTCAACTTAACTATGGTCATGAAATTTGGGTAATGACAGAAAGAATAAGATCGCGAATACAAGCGGCTGAGATGAGATTTCTTCCGGCTGTTGTGGGAAATACTCGCCGGGATAGGGTGAGAACCACGGCAGCGAGCTAGGAACTCAACATTGAGCAGCTGTTTCTTCGAACGAAAAGGACTATGGTTTGGTCACGTGGCACGAATGTTCACACCACCACGACGAGGCGGGCGTTGAATGCGATTCCATGAGATAGGCGTCCACTTGGCACACCCAGGACGAGGTGGTTGGACCAACGATTGGGCGGTTCGAGTCGATGGCGGAGGATTGAGTAGCCTGGGGATCGCGAGTTGGACAAGTGCGAATCAACAAACTTGCTGACTGGACATTTGTGTTGCTTCGCAACCAATAAGCAGTGTCACAGCATAACGATGTCAATGGCTTGTCAAATATAGGTCACTTGCCGGTTGTGTTGTTACTCGAAACCCAGCGGAAACTGAATGCCTTGACCTTTAAAAATTTTAAGAAATAATTAATATAGAAATGGAGAAGAGTGGAGTTGTACTTGAGGCTTCAAACAAATCCGTTGTGTTTCATTTTTGGTGTGATTTCGAGTTGTGTCGTGAAGCAAAATTATAACGCGCACGTGGTTTACCCCCGCGACCCCTTTAGTGAAGCATGCGTGTCAGAAGATGATGATGATGATGAAACAATGCATAACAAGACAAGATAAACAAAGCAAGATTTATGACATATTTTTCTTATGACATGTTTCTGCAAAATTAGCAAACATTGTCTCAAAAGATTTTGATCCCAATTAACTTCATTAACAAGGTCCAATGGGCTGTTTAGGAGATAAGTCGTCGCCAAAAGCAGTCGGAGAACCCTTAAAGGTTACAGAATGCAGAGAATTAATATAGATGTAAGTGTTGTCTAATGTATTTTGAGGTTAATATGAATGACTCTCTGGATCGAAACTTATGCCATGTCAATCGGTGGTTTGAGTTAAACCAAGAACTTATCCTTAAACGTCCACAGTGGAAACGAAATCCATGGATCAGCACTTAAGCCCACTGTGAAAACAGGCATTATACAGTGGAACCCTTATTAATCCTTTCAAATTTGGCACAACCAGATGTTTGCCTCTATTGCGACCTTTTGGTTAAGTAAATAAAGACAATCGCCACGAACCGTCACATAATACAGCTTCTGGCCAAATGATTCCAGATGGCACAGATAATACTTCGCGTAAAGACTCAATTCCCATGCGTCCAAAATTGACCTTTTCTTCAGCTCAACCTGCCTCAGCAGAAGTTTGCCAGTGCCGGTCAGTGCTTGAGGAGGGACAAACTTCGCATTCCCTCACTTTTTCAGGATTTAGTTGGTGTTCAGGTTGGGCCTTGTAATGTTTAAAAATTCAACAGGCTGAGTTACTGCCTTCGCCAACAACGCTTTTATTTGTTGTTTCGCGTGACTGCTTTATGTACTCCACATGTACTGTGCAAATGTTAAAGTAAGACTATAAGGGTCCCCCAGGGGTTAATTCTAGGTCCCCACAACATTGCTTTATGCGTCTGTGTAGCCCACAAGCTCACGTCGCATGTCAAAGATACACCCGCAAATTCTTTGAAGGCAAGGAACTTGCAGATGGAGTGCCTAGAAACTCCATCAAATCGTGGCAATACTTGTTTTTCCATAGTCAACGGTTGAAATACCAGAAAAGGAACAGAACACAGAAAACTCACCAGACAGAAAAAAATGTCTCGTGGTGCCACCTCTACTCTCGTCTCCTTCTCGAATCCTTGTGGTCAACAGCAGACATCATCTTCAATTTAATCCCACTCTAGCAAGACGACTCAAAGAAATCACAAGCACTCTCTGAGTAGTAACCCACTTGTCAACCGAAAGTGCACTCAAGTGACAGCCACTCCCTGTCCCCGGCATCGCGCCGTGCCAGGGCCATGCCATTCAAGGTGTAAGATTCATGGTATTTCACATTTCCCGACGCTTCCAGCTGCTAATGTATGTAATCCATCAGCACAAATTGAATCGACCATTGACCTTCATCCCCCAACAATGAGATACATTCTCCGAAACGACGACGCGTGGCGGGGCCGTCACCATCACCCGTCACCCGTCACCCAACAGAGGCACGACGAAGACGAAACACACAGGAGCAACACAAATTTGAATCTCACGCAGCAGCTCGCTCTGTATAATCTCATAAGGTTCCAAAGGATCTTCCATCAACGTTAAAGGGTTCATAAATTTTCCAGCTCAGCTTCTGGCTGGGCGAGTGAGTGAGTGAATTGGGGGGTACGGCGCAGCATGGCGTGTACATGTGTGTGCTTGAGCCCGACCAACACAATGCCTTCGAAGTGGTGTGGCAGAGCGCTTCGGCTGTTATTCGCTTTCGAATTTAGAATCCTGACGCGAAACTTATTCACATCACGTGAACGAATTGAAATTGAAGAACGCAATTTCATGACACGGCGTGCGTCCTTAAGAGGAAAAGTACACAGCACATCGTCCACGCCTTTTCAGTCATTCCGAGCCCATCGCTGGGGAGTTGTATTCATCCGGCAATAGAGAGGGAGGGGCGGCGATCCAGAGGCTGGGAAAGGATATTCTCCCATTCGGCTTCTTATTTATTTTCGGCTTCGTTTCTTCGACACTCCTCGCACGATGTGCTTCTAGTCCCTTTCGCCAGTTTTCACTTGGAGTTTACATAGAAGAATGTCTCTGGTAAGTGTCAGGGACGACGAGGACGGGGACTTTCATCCTCACTAGATGTTGTGAATGCACAGGAGCAGGATTCAGCACAGCCGCAGGCAATGGGATCGGCGGCGGCGGCAGGAAGAAGATAAATTCACACTTTTACACATTTTATGAAACGCCATAAAGATGATAAATTTTATTGCCTTCTTTTGAAGACGGCCATAAGTCACGGAGAGTGGGGTTGCCGAATCGGATGGGCCATGGGCTGAGCGGCGGCAGAGTTTCGGATCTGGCCCAGTGGATTATTGGACGTGGAGTGTCATTGAGTCTGAAAACGATCCGGAGACGTTTGTTTTATGCGAGACTTGTGGGCTGTCATACCGGGATGACTTACGCAACACAAAGTGCTGGTGTGCGAGCGGAGCGAAGGTGGAGTGTCACACTAGGAACAAGTGTCTTGACAAATTGAAGTCTTGAAGTTGCAAGGGTTAATTTCGAAAGTGAACTTCGCGAGAGGGAAAGAAGCCCTGACATGAGCGACACTTTTTGCGCGGTTCATGTCAGGTTTGGGTGAATTGGTGGGGGGAAGAGGCGGCGGTTGGGACACCCTGTTTTGAGGAAGGTTAGACAGAAATAGAAGGTGGGGGGGTGGTCGGAGTGTTTGATATAAAAGCATACCGACATGGGGTGGAGAGAGGGATTCATTCTGCGACAGTATTTTTTCCTGGCAACACTTGCATGGTTCATGTACCCCAAGGAATTTAGTGGGCGGAGGATAGAGATGACGAAAATGAGGGATCGGAATTCATTTGACAACGACCCCAAGTCTAAACAAAGCGTTAAATTAACCTAATTGACTGAAGAATGATTGCCTTCAATGTTTAAATATTACTTCCAATAAGGGCGGGACACAAGGTGGCCGGATTGAGCTCTGAGCAGCTTGGCATCGGCGTCAATAATCGGAGGAAGTCGTCAGATATCGCTGGAAAAAGCAACTGATGGGGGACCCTGTTGGATTGAGCTCTGAGGAGTTTGGCATCGGCTTCAAAATTCGGAGAAAATCGTCAGAAATCGGCAAGGGGAGCTCTGAGAAGTTTGGCATCGACATCAAAATTCGGAGAAAATCGCCAGAAATCGCTGGAAAAGACTGTGATAGATTTCAGCAGGAACAAACGTTGATGTTGGCAACGACTGTAAAAACCGCCTTGAGGCCATCAGAGAACGAGAGCCAATCCTACTCCCCAAATGTGGGAAATAGACGAGGGAACTCTCCTAAAAGTAGATCTTCTAACAGCTCTTCTTAAAGAAAAAGAAAGACCTCGAGTGTCACTGTGACGACACTATATAATGGTCAGGCATTGGTCAGCATTAGTTTCGCAGGTTATTTGAGGTTGAGATATTGGATCGTAGACCCCAGAAGTCTGGTGTGGTTCACAGAGGGATCAAAAATGCACTCTGGAGTACAGGCTGGGGCCTTTGCACCAAACACAAGGATTTCTGCACCTCTGTAGGTAGAGTCCCATGTCTAAATCCACGTCATTGAGATCGGCGCCAGACACAATCTCCTCAAAGGTATCAAGAGCGCTTGGTTTCAAAGCCTGTCAGACCTGACTGTGCCTTTCAGACTGACTGTCCGCACTTAAGTACGATAATGTCAAAAGTACTGAACTCCAGAAGGATAAAATATTTCTGCAACTCACAACAATCCCTGACAACCCAGGTCGCGGCGACGTTGCCCATACGCCTAGGGTAGCACACTCTTGTAAAAAAAAATCCTTCCTACAACGCCTTCAGTCCAAATGATAAGCCAAACTGTGCTCAAATCAAGTTTGACCCGGCAAAATGGTTAACGCTGGAAAAAATCTCTCAACTCTTGAAATATTGTTGTTTTTTTTTTTTGCCATACTCTCTGCTGTTACTCTGCTGTACTCATGCTGTTTCCGAAAGTAGCGAGGTCACAGAAGTACGCCCTTTAAATGTCAGAAATTGGCTACGAAATGCAAGAAACCAATGTCAGCAAGGTGTGCTCCTCCTAGCCTCTTGAAAACGACAGCCTTTCACCGTAGACATCATAAAAAAAAGCCATCCCCATCGTATCTTGTCTAATTTCTCATAAAAATTTCCAAATCGTTGGTGAATTCCCTAAAAACGAAGCCCCTCTACATTTCCCCAATAAAATGCACCACGAAGGAAAACCCCCAGGCGTCTGGTATTCCAAGCATATGTTGGGTAAATCATGACGTTTCTCAATTCCCTCTGAATCAGGGTGCTTCGTGAAAATCAGTCAGTTTTCTCCGGGGGCCATTGATAAGCATTGACTGCTTTTATTTCCCCCGAAACACACACTTGGCCGTCTTATCTCCGTGTCGGGGGACCCCACGATGCCACCACGATGTCTGGTACAGAATTGTGTGCTGGCACCATACCCGCACACTTGACAGAAGCAAATTGAAGTCTTACCATGACACCCCAAGCAATCGGACCAACACCAATCTCCCATCGAAAGCCGCTCAGCGCCGCCATCCATCCAACGCCTCGGTTTTCAGTGAAATTGAATGCCTTGTAAGCCGTGCGATGAAGGACCGATTCAATGGTAGCCACCGGGGGCAATTTCTCTCCTGTCCAATCCACGACTTACCAGTGACAGGTTGCCTCTGCTTTAATTGTCATTTTTGTTGGACATCCAGCAACAAAAAGCAATCGCGATTCCCAGCGTTTACCGGGAATCACGATTGCCGAAGACGATGTTCGATTAGGACGTGTTCAGGTGAAAGCACGGTCACTAACCAGGTGCTAAGGGTCGGAAAGAAATTGAAATCGCAAATTATGCAGGTCTGCGCTTGGCAGTCGACGATATTGGACGTGCTTCCGTTGAATGCGGACGGAGGGCAATTTTAAAGAAAGTTGCATCGCCTCTACTGCTCGTCACTGTGGCGAGTCTTAAAACGATTGAATAACTTTTACCGACACACTGACATGGAATAGGGAACAATTTGAAATGAAAGCGTGTAATGACAGCCCTTCTAATGGTGATTCAAGATGTTTTTACATTTATGAGTCGTGCGGACTCAATTTTAACTCCGCTCAATATTTTTGCAAAAGCTACTGTACTTTGGCAGTTTAAGCTGAATCGACATACAACACCCTACGAGCAGCACACACGCCATCAGCGTTACCGTTATGCTACATATGAAGCGGTTCTACTACATTTCCGTGCAGTTTCCCAATGTTACTACCAGAAATGAAGTATTACAGAGACGCCCAACTTCACAGCTGGTTGACCCTTAGTCCATCGAGAGACTTTTTGACAGTTATTCACGAAACAACGTGAATGCCGTTCTCTGGTTGGTCAATTTGGCTTTGAAAACGATTTAAAAAATGGTTGTCAAAAGGGCAAGAGATGATGAAGTTGGCTTTCTCTATAATAGTTCATTTCTGGTAACTACCCTACCACCTGAATTTGTGAATCTTCTACATTTTCTTTACTGTAAGAAACATACACGACGGTACACTGAATTTCGCGTGCATTGCAAATGCGAATATTTCTTTTTAATTGGCGAAGCCAAAATTCAAGCATTTCAAGCTGAAGGTTGTTCACAAACTAGTCCTTGTTAGGTTATGTCGAGGTGGCTGACTGCTGTGAAGAAGGATAGCGGCGGTGTCATGGTAAGTGCGGATGATGTCCATCTGCTGTTTGTTTGAGCAAGCGTATCCAGGTTTAGCAGATGTTTTATAGTAGCGCTGGGCATGGATGGTGGATCTCCATCCGGAAAGAGTACAGATATTTTCTTTCTTTCTAGCGAGTGGTACGCTTCGCAATTGTCACACTGTCATTGCACCCACATAAGATGGTAGACATTCAATCCAACATGCAACACTGCATAACATACATAACTCAGTTACACTACAGACGCACATACCACATAGACAGGGTCGCTACTTGCGACGAACGGTCGCCACGCACTTAGAACACAGCGAGAAAAGAGAATAAAACGAACAAGAAACAAGATGAACCCAAACAATTGCCTAGTCAATCGTCGACCGTCGTCAATTTATCAAGTAGGTTTGTTGTCAGTAATTAAAATAAAAATTAATCGCAGAAAAGATATGTACGTAGCTGGATAAATCTTTTTGTTTTGTGTTCGTTATTGTCGGGACAAGTTTGTAAAAATATTCGAATGGCAATGTTCTTTCTTTGTCAATTTGTTCAACTGAAAGCGAGCTTCACATAGCGCCGACGTGTTCCGCAAATTCATAGTAATCGGCGAAAAGGGCACATCCATAGTGAATGAAAATGACAGATTTTGCGAAGTTCGCAAGAATCGGTTCATGTGTGCAGTAATTAAGGTTTTGTTCGAGTGCTAGTCAATGATGAACAGAAAAGAATATATGTACGCCATGATTTACAATATCGTGGAATTTCGTGGTCCTGATACTGGAATTACTAATCGTGCGCAAATTTGCTTTCGTCGATTCCGTTCCGATAATTTCGATGTCATAGGTGCACCATGCTATAAAAGGCGTTTTGTGAAAATTAATTCTGACCGTCCAATCTGTCAACCGCACAAAAAGTTTAAAGTTGACCAATTTCATCCGACGCGATGTATTCCACATGTGGGTCGAATTTGTTGTCTCTCTCCCTCTCATTGGGGCTTATGAGTTGTCGACATTGTGACGTAACGGATTCTATGGGTTTGGGCCTTAAACATAACACACAAATCTGTTTGGAACCATTTGAATAAGGCGAGTTAATGAAAAGGGGAATTGCCACAAAATCAACCCCATTTTGAAGCGATTTTTTGATCACTAACGTCAACATAATCGAATCACAGCCGGCAGGAGGAAAGGTTTTGAATTTTGACAAATCTTCGTCGACTATGACCTGCAAAACATTTATTTTGCATGCCCTTCTATGTGGAGTCGAAAGCTGTCAGAGAAAACGAACTTGCAGAGCTAATTTGTGGTGCCGTAGAAAGAAAAATCCCACGTCGAGTATATGGTCATGTCTGAGAGGGAGAAGGCATAACCGCGAACCCTACAACCGCTGTACAAAGATGTGGTTGTAATCTGGAAGGCAAGACTCCGTCGACAGCACTGACTCGGCCACATCGAGGGCATGAGATGAACAATTTTTTAAAATTCGCCGATTATTTCATCAGTTTGCAGTTGATATGTATCAATATTTTTTGTTTGAAATTTGAGAATAAGTACGAGAAATTATTCAAAGTATCAATTCAATAAAATTATCACTTCTATCGCAACAGAAACAAATTATTCAAAAGTAAGTACAGTCGAACACGGATAATAGCACTTGGCTTAATAGCACAAACCGTTTAATAGCACACTATGGCGAAAGCATTTAATAGCACATAGCTTAATGGCACAACCCGCTTGATATCACACCAAAAATATGACAAAACAAACAGTCCACGTACAATCGTCCAGCACATCCCACACGGACCCATGATTCACTTGATTTCCAAGAGAAGATTTTTGTTTTGACATTGGCTTAAAACAAAGGCACCTACAAACTCAAGACGTATTGGAAATTACAATCTCTTGAAGTCAAACATACCACCTTCGCTAAGCACATTTCACAGGGTCAGTTTCTCTTTTTAAAAAAATGCAGTTTACTCGTAGTTAAGAAGCGTAAAATTGTTTCAATTCGTGAGGCTTGAGAAAGAGATCTGTGTTGCCCCTCTAAAGCAGCAGGCGATGATCAGCAAAAAACTTTTTTTTATATATTCTGTCACACTAAAAATCCAAGCAACTGCAAGTTTAAAAACTTGTGACATATCTATACATACACCGACGCAATAAACACGACTAATGTTTGGTAAATACAATAAATGCACTGAAATTCGTGTGTTTTTTTATGCACGCACCACACACACACTCGTTAACCGATTTTAACCAAACTTCACACAAACCATGCATAGACCGATATCAAAAAAGTGTGAAAGTTTGTTTGAAATCGGTAAAGGCGTTAAGGCGTGAATCGGCGACAAACATTTGATGCTCAATTTTTATATGTATGTGTACATTGAATGGGAGAGTAATTCTGTAAAAGCCAATGAAACAATCCTACATGGTACATTTTTTGTGGCCGCGATTCCTCTCTGTTATTTTTTTTTATTTTGTTCCTTAAATAATTTGAGTGCGCTCAAGGGATGGTTAATCACTTTAAGTGTTCGGAGACTAGACATAGCACGGCCGAAGGTGTGGAGGGAGAGAACGAGAGCAGGTACCTGTGCACATTGGTCTTACTCGCAAATATCTGCGGATTGTATACTGTGAGAAACATTAGGCTGGGAAGAGCATTCCATATACGTACTGAAGAAGTCGCTGAATTTAACTGTGCGCCCGAAAGTAGGCTTAAGGGTAAACTAATGAGCATTACTGGTGAGACGGGTATTGCGAGTGAACTCATGGGGAGGAGGAATGCAGTTGGCTAGCTCACTTGAGCATCTTTAAAAAAGCAATAAAATATGGGCAAAGAAGAGCCGGTACTTCGATGTTCGAGCTAGTAATGACTCTGCGATATTGCTGTCTCTTATAAGTTTTTTCGCTCGCTTTCGGATTCTACTAGTGCAGGGTGTTCTTGGGGGCACACGACCGCCCCAAGCCCCAAGGTCCATATCCACCCCAAACGTTGTACTCAAGCTTAAGACGGATATACGCCCTATAAATTAAAGCCAAATCAGAAGGGGTGAAGTATTTTTTGCATCGACTTAGGGAACCACAGCATTTTTGGCGACCTCAAATATGTGATCGTTCCAACTAAGGGTTGTGTTGATACACATACCGAGGATGGAAAGCTTTCCGGTTTCATCGACACAGGCGACATGCATGGATAATGGCTGACTATCAAGGGTTCACTTGAGTGACAGCAGACAGCATTGAGCCTTTGAAGCATTGAATTCCACTCGATTATTGTTTCCCCAGTTAACTATGCTGTCAAGATCTGTATTCAATGAAAGCTGGTCGTCAGTCTGGGAACGAACATGAGAAGCTGAGGGTGCTGTCATCAGCGTAGGAATGGATTGGATTAAATGCAGCAGACAAGAGATCATTTATAAAAATGAGAAAGAGTGTCGGAGACAGAACAGAGCCTTGGGGAACACCAGCATTTTTTTGGTGGACATCAGACTTGAACCCGTCCAAAACAACTTGAAATGTAATTTAAAATCCATAGAAGAAGAGATTCATCGACACCGTAGGCACGCATTTTCGACAAGAGAGCTTGATACCAAACTTTGTCAAATGCCTTGGAAATATCGAGCGCAACAATCTTGTTTTCGCCTGCATTGTGCAAAGAGTGGTTCGACTTTTCGGTGAGATAAGCTATCAGATCACCAGTGGACCTGTTGCTGCGGAAATCATACTGCGGGTCATTAAGAAACTTCCGCAATTCAAAATATTTCATAGGCTGACGATTTCCATGGCCTTAGAAAGAACGGACGTAAGTGCTATGGGTGGGTACGAGGTGGGTGACGAAGATTCGCCCTTTTTAGGGACGGGCTGGACAAATGCTGTTTTCCATCTGCTGGGAAAGAGACCTTAAGAGTAGAATAGACTAGATAGCTTACGCAGTGGTTTTTGCCACCGCAGAAGAACACCTCTTCAGAAGTATGGGGCGAATACCATCCGGGCCAGCGGGTTTGTGCACGTCGATCTTTGATCTTCGTCGAACTTGCAACTGTACGAGTGCGAAAGTGGATTTGTCCCATGGTGAAATCAAGTACAGGTGGCGGCATATTGGAGTTTGGCAGTGTTGAGCTAGCTGCAAAATGCGCCGCAAGTAGATTCGCTTTGTCTAAAGAGCTGATAGCTGGGAATGAAATTTGAAAATGAGCGTGGGAATTGAAGACAAGGCGGAATTCTTTAGGTTTTTACAAATGACCAAAAGTTTTTGCTACCCTTGGATATTGTAGCACTTTTTGCCTCAACTTTTGCTCATAAGAGAATTTCACACGTCTGATAATTGCATTGCAGTCATTTCTGGCCCGTTTTAACTTATTCCAGTTTTCCTCAGAAGGGTTGGCTTTGTATGTCCGGAAATTCAACTCTCTCATCCTGATAGCCTCTTTACAGCTCGAAGCATTCCATACTTTGGGCTTGATACTCTTCACTCTACGAGGAATGAATGATCTCATGCCCAGCAGAAAAATGTTTGTGCCCATATCAGCAGCGGAATCCACGTCACTATCGAGGAAGCATAGTGACCAGTTAAAAGTTGTTAACCAGTAAGAAGTTTGTAAGTCCGCTCCAATGGGTTCTCTCGTACAGCCATACTCTTCTTTTAGGAATTTGTTCTCCAACTGTGCGTGGTGATAGCGAGAAATTAGCTGATACGACACGCAGTCTAGAGGTGGCAGTATGTCAACAGAATATTTGTCAGAATGAGAGGTGGGAAACAGGTCCAGGGTGTTGGCGGAATGATCTGAGTACGCACCGACGAAGACAAGTGTACGCGTCGGGGTTTGGCACAGAGTTTGAAACTCAAGATATAGAAGAGTTCAGAATAACACGGGGTTAAATAACCAAGAGGGAGGGAGGAAAAACTGCATATAAACCAATGCAGTTTATGATTTCAAACATTTGTGCAATTATTCACGAATGTTAATTTTGAATAGAAGAAGGTAGAAGGTTCTGTTGAGTGCCCCTTCCCTCCATCATTGTCCAAAAAAGTGCCGATATGGGTGAGAGCTGCGAACAAATCGTCACTTGTGTCGGAGTTCTGAGGGAGTAGAAGCGTGGAATAGCAAGCGATCTCCTTGGCCTGCTCAATGTGACTTGAATTGCCGGATGTTCTCGTTCGTTTTCTTCCTACTTTTCATGCACAGTGGCCAAGTCCTACTGTTCAGCATCGGTGGACTCTTACTCATAACTCTACGAACTCACTCATATCTCTTTCATGCAAACACTACGGCAGGGCTTCTACTTCTGAGGAAGTAGAAGCGTGGAATAGCAAGCGATCTCCTTGGCCTGCTCAATGTGACTTGAATTGCCGGATGTTCTCGTTCGTTTTCTTCCTACTTTTCATGCACAGTGGCCAAGTCCTACTGTTCAGCATCGGTGGACTCTTACTCATAACTCTACGAACTCACTCATATCTCTTTCATGCAAACACTACGGCAGGGCTGCACAAAAAAATTACATGGCTTGTGCATGAAAGCCTTTAAATTTAAGGAAAGTAAAGTAAGCGCGACTTGAAGTTATTCAATGTCAGCGGGTGCGATGTTATTCCTTTAACTACAAATTGGCAAGAGGACCAATTAATAGCGCTCAAGTAGAATCAATGCATATTTCATTTCTTTCCCCTAGGGATACAGTTTTAGCTCCACAAAGCTCCAACGAGTGGGCAACAGTTTTAGAAAGCTGCAGTATTCAGCAAAATATCTATAATGAATGGTATCCGCCCTCATCCACCGGGACACAAATTTGTTTCGCGTTCGTAATGTTACAAAAGTTATAATTTCTTGGCTGATAATGGTCGGCAGGCAGCGCCTAGCTAAGAGCTGCTTAGACCACGTTGGGTCATTGTGATGCCCACAGACTACTACCGCTGATCGACCACTCCCGAGATAGTGTCGATAATTTGATCCCAGCGGCAAATGCATGATTGGTCCTGATTTGAAAACCGGATAAAACGTATTAACTTAGCTTTCACTGGGACTCCAACCGGGATCCCACTAACCAAGGCACTTTACCAACTGCGCCATTCAGTCGTATGTTCTCTTTGCTGGTGTCCATCTTTGACGGGCGCTCAAACTCAACGGAGTCAATCAGTAACATAACTGACCACAAAAGCGTATATCTTATCTTGCGGCATTTAGTTTGGCCCGACGGGACATATACAACGCTCTGATTCATCCTCCAATTCGGATTGATACGTTCATCAAGTGAACCCATATTTGACCCAACACAGGAATCATCATCATCGGATAAGTGTGCACCGTGATCACTTCCTTCGCCTTCATCTGCCAGCACTGTGCAGGTTCTCTTTCGCGTTTCCATCTAAATCCCTTGAGTTATGTTTATCCTCTAATATCTGCTCTCCAACAGTCGGTTTCCGGTAAAGAGATGGATTCAGCCGATACTGGGCACAGAATATTCAACGAATCACTTTGCTTATCCCGCACTTCGCAAAAACAGATGGAAACTGAGCAAGCCTGGTACCGCCCCAGACACTCTAGCTGCTCCAATTTTATGTCAATTTCTTGGGCATTTGTGGGAGCACTCAAAAATTACGCGACTTTCAGCGATGAACACAAGCAGAATAAAGCCGTAAAATTCGAGATCCGGCCACGGATCGACAGCACATGAAATCATCCTCACAAAATACGAGCAAACCCCACCTCCCCCACGACTAGGCTGGAATTTATCAAGCATTATCTCGAAGATTTCCCGGCTCACACGCAAGTGTTCTCACATTATTGTCCACCTGACCCTTCGTGGAATACTAATCTAGCCAGCCACTCGCACCTCATCTAATATTCAATCAATCTCGAATCAGTTCGCCAAACAACGCTTTTTAAGTTACACTCTCGCCCACTGAATCCCACTAGTGCTCGTCCAAGGCACTCAACGACTTTGACGCCCATAAATGTGACGATAGCCCCATAACGAGATATTCCCAAGTAGCCTCGTAACAAGGTACTCGAAACAAAACTCATCAACAGGACCAACAACTTGCAGCTATCCGGGCTGTTGTACTTCAAGAATCAGCAGCATTTACAGCAATTCCAGGATCAACAACAACGTCAGCAGAATAGTCATTGTGTCCCCGAAACCATTGAATGCCCTCATCATCATTATTGTCAACTGGACGACGATGGCGTCGACGACGACGACGACGGGTCGACTGGTCTCTGGCTCGCTCCGTGGATCCCTGGACCCTGTGTGTGTCAGTTTTCAGGAGGCCTACGAATAATTTGCCATCATCAGATGCAAACTACTTTGATAGTGACCACACATGCAATTGTCGCCGACTCCGCCAGCACAGCAACGAATTTTCGATTCGACGATTGGGGGCACAGCGGAAGGACTCTGCCTCCGATGTTGGTCCTGGTGCCGCTTGTGCTGATGCTGCTGATGGCGGCGGTGGTGGCGGCCTGATAGTGGAACAACATTGCCCTGGTTCGGAGCATGTTAGTCCAACATCTGCACAGAGTGGGGTGCGGAGGCGTACGATTGGCCCACATTAGAGCCGATCGGGCGGACGAGGACAAGTGGGTGGCCACCCTCGTGGTGTTGGTGGCAGGAACTGCCAATTTGATAAATCCAATGTCCTTAGTCCGAGATACGGATAATTGTAGCGCATTCGTTCACAGCGAGGGTATCGGTTTGTCCTTGTATCCATTTTCAGCAAATGGCCGATTGGTGTAGGATGATTAACAAGGCCACTTGTGCTCTCTGTTAGCCATTCGAAATGTTCGCAAGTGCTCGTTGTCGGCGGACGGCATTCATTCTGGAGTTATCTGATCTGGTTCTGGGGGAATTTGTCAAGTCGTGTTTTTTCTTTTTGTGTTGGTTTCGGTCTCGTGTGGCCCCAGTTGTTGGCCACTGAGCCGGCCGGAGGGGTTAATGTTTGCTCTGGGCTGCGTGCAATTGTCCAAACATTTAGTGTTCACAAATTTCGATGAAATGTGGTTTACCCTCTGAGGGGAATTTGCTGATTGTTAACAGTCAGTTGTAGGGACCAAAGGATTTATTGCTTGTAGACTCTTTTTACAGTTGGCCTCTACGTGCAACATTATCAATTGCAATACGTTAACAGCGACAGTCAGTGGCTTAGCCACGGATTAGGTATGCAGGTCTATTGAAAATGCACTTAGACGAGACCATCTCCGCAACTGGGATACCTGGAGTATGGGCTATGCGCATAGAAGGCACACCAATCACCGATCACATATGCAATTTGACTCCAGAGTGGAGCCACAACTTGGTACCTTGAGCATTAATTAATTATCAACACATTTAGCGAAGGTGGCCACCCACTTGCCCTCCGATCGGCTGTAATGTTGGCCAATCATACCCCTCCGCTCCTGGTTTTCTGGTGAAACCTTTAAATTAGAAGTCTTGTCGGACGATTGCTAATTTCTTTTTTTGTTCCGAGACACTTTTTTCGACTCTCTCAAATTGTTCAGCGGCAGCACTGGACACACACCATCGATGGCTTGGCCACAATGTCACCATATGCAGATATAGTTTTGAGATACTTTTGAGGACCACATCTACCCGGCTCCTAAGTAAACAGTACGAACATCATCACTACCGAGATCAGAAAGCAGAAAAAAGAGCCTTTTCTACGTCCAGGAAGCAGGCGATGGTGACCTCGTTGTTGTTCAGCGCAACTACATCGTGGTGGAACTTCAGTCGAGGATGTAGCGTTGAATGTTTTTCCCGTAACCTGTACTGAATACCCGGAATGGGCTATTTTCTTGAGCTGTCATTGAATATGGGCAATCTTGAAAGTATAGCAAAGACACGATCCAATACAAACGAGGTCTGCACTAAAGACATCCTGAAATTGTAATTAGCAAATACAACCACCGAATGGAAATTGATCCCACTTGAAGACACAAATTTGCAGTGTTGCCAACTTTTTCAAATAAGAATTTGAATGGTTTATTGTCACCTCACTTAAATTCAAAAATACAGATGTTGAGGTGAGGTGACAGAAAAATGCGAGGCGAGAATTTGTCACCTCGTCTCAGAGAATGAGGGGGAATACAACTCGATGTACCTCGAAAACAAGATGTGATGGAAACTTTTACACACATGCTTGAAACTTTTAATCTATGACTTATTGCATATTCATTCCAGATATCTGTTAAGCGAGTACCAAAAGTATGTAACGCAGTGAATTGGAATTGGAAGCATCTGGGGTTGGAGAGGCTTGTTGGCTGAGGCCTAGGTCCACCACAGACTCTGCTGAAACATGCATGAATTGGTCACCGAAGATTCTTTTCTTCAATTTCCAGAGCTTGGGTGCTTGTGGCCTTCTAGAATAAATGTCTCTGTTAGCTTCATCTGGAAACCTTTGGCAAATATATTGGAAAGTGATTGCAGACATGCTTAATACCAGTGACCACCTCCACTCGCCCCCAGATTTTCCAATCTAGAGTTCCAGTCTTCACATCTCATGCCCTTCTGTTGAAGTTGACTATAGATCGAGACGATTGAGGGTGACCACAGCCAGAACTTACTCCACGAAGCGTTTTCCCAATATTTTTACAGTTTACCTTCAATGAATCTATTCCGAGATCCAATCACGATTCCGTGAAAGACAATGCACAGCCTTCCTCATCGGGCCCAGAAGCACTTCAGCCCTAATCGGCCCTTTGAGAGCGGAAAGAGGAGATAGGTTATAACTTTCGCTTTCGACAGCCCGCATGGTACCGATGAGAAATGCCTGATTTTTGCTCATCAAAAGCTATCAGCATGTAGCAGGAATGTTCCCGGAGATAATCTCAGCCTACAGAGATCTGTGCCTAAGGTTTATAGACCGATGTACCAGGCTCAGCAATTCGGACCATAAACGGATCGGTAAACTCAAACATTTGTACGCCTGAACATAAAATCCCGCAAAAAGTCTCCTCTGTTCAAAACGAAGGACAACGCTGTCCATTCAGACGTCTTCAACTTCCCCATCTGCCGCCACTTGAAATCAATTGACAGAATAGTCCCTCAAACTGATGACAAATTGTATCGACGTTCCTAAGCCGGTCCTCTAAGTGAGCCACTTAACCCCGACCCGTCATTCGTTCCACACGCGCATTATAAGCACTAATGGCTCGAATGGCATTAGGGGCGCGGATCAACTCGCTGGTTCCAGGAAAACCAAAACAGTGGATTCCTCCTTCACACAACAATGAGCATTGAGGCCAAGGACTACTCCGTCCGTCGCTCGGGGAAATGGAAAAATTCAATCTAAAAAGGATTACGTACATAATTCGAAAAACAGGCCTGCTTCGTCGTCGGTTCGTTCGGATTCTCAGACCGCGGGGGTGGCAGCCTGCCGCAGCAGTAGCCAAAAGTAGTTTTCAAGGACAATTTCATTCTCGCTGTAAGATAGTTCAATGTCCACGCCTCCGTGTCACGATGGAATATCCCGAACCACCGCTATTCGAATTCGGTTGACTTTCAATCGTTAAACAGAGCGCTGGCGGCCCGGCGCTTGGCTTTTGCAGATCCCTAGCTGCCTAGGCACTTAAAATGATTCCCAAAAGGACCGCACAAATTAATTTCGCGGAAAAATACTCAATTAATTATTTGATCCGTTTTTATTGAATTACGTCCTCGTAATGGTGTGATTTTCTGATTAAATGATTACATCCACGGCTACCGGATCGGCGCGGCGCTCTCTGCGGATGCATCTAAAATCCGTACTGCAGACAATGTGTGTGCAAAAAAATTACCGTTAATTAAATGCAACGGCCAGTTTAGGTGTGATCCCATTCAACCGAAAGGCTTACGCCCGAACTTCGCTTGGATCAATGAGCCATAGTCGTCGGCGGATGTAGTCTATGCCCGTCCGCATGTGAATGGAATGGCATCGATTAGGCGAATTATTAAACGTTAATTTAAGTTGATTTAATTGAAATTTTTGGTGTATTAACATAATCGTGAGTTCTCATCGAGCGCGCACACCGTGAACAGGGCTACGACGGATTAGGGATATCGTGAGCGGAGCAAGGATGGAAACCTCGTGTCGGTGTTCAATTTTCAATCAATTATTGACGTGTGATTGATGGTCTCCTGGGACAGAGCAGCTGTTGAAGGAGTGAATTGGAATAGAGACTGCTGCTGCTGATGTGTGGCCAGGACATTACGGTGGGTGATCAAATTTTGATGGCGACACGTCGGCTTTTGTTGGGGACTCATGCTTCGAAAATTTAATGGAAATTAATCACTTGTGGGCGCTGGTCGTTGTAACGCCCAGCATTTGTCTGCTTTAAAGTATGCCATTTTAGAGAAAAGAAGGTTTGGGCTTTTGCCAGAAATAATGGCGCCCAACAGTTGGCGAGTAATCAAGTGAATTTTTAGATGACTTTTGATGGCCAAATATGATCGAGGGAGGGCTTTTTTGTTGTGGGTAAGGATTATATAAACAAAGAAGAAGTTTGTAACTGCATATCTCAGATGAATCGATGAAGAAATCCTCAGTCCCTTCGAGCGAAAGGTTCTGCATGCGATCTTTGGTCATGGCATCTGGAGGAGAAGATTTATGATCGAACTGCACGTGACATGCGCCTAGCCAAGGGTCTAAGGATACAAGGTTTATGTTGGCTGTGGCATGTAGAGCGCCTGAACAACTCAGCTCCTGCCAGAAGACTCTTTGACTCCGAACCTATGAGACAACAGATGATGCCTGATCCTAAGTTGGCGCAACCAAGTTGAACAGATCGCTCAAGTTGAAAACGCTTGTTGTTTGGAGCCCAGACACACTCCGAACTGTAGCGCCACGCAATGGAGAAGAATAGGTGTAGCAGGTGTACTGGCACAGGATGCCTCAGACCTACTCCCGATCCAAAATGATTACACAGGATGACTCGGTACCGTGTCATTGGAACTCACACCCCAATCTTGGACATGCTCTACAAGCACTTTTGCAGAAGCTGCAGAGGCAAGGATGAGAAGGAAACTATTGACTTACTATCTCTAAGGCTTACTTCAGTCACAGTCCAGCATATGCTGATGACATAGTCATTATAGCCAGAGGCAGGATGGAGGAGACCCTGTTATCATCGAATGGGGACTAAAAATTACTGTGCCTGTCAGCTGGGCTAAATTTAAGCCGGCAAAAACCACCATAGTACCTCTCAAAAGAAAACACAAATTGGGACGACTAAAACAAATTAGTCTGTCGGGCACAATACTGGCTCCAGTAAAAACGGAGTCATTTTAGACAGCAAACTCATCTGGAAAAGACACACAGAAGAGGTAACCAGGAAGGCGATGCGTGCTTTAATGATTTGTAGAAGCTTAGCGGGCGAATCTTGGGGTTGCAGTCGAAGCATCCTAAGATGGATAGACATAGCTTCAGGGAGATAGCTATGTTTAGGTCTTGAGAATAGACACCAGCACCTACACCCGCGTCGGTCTTCGGCCCATCAGTGAAGATGCCCAGGGGATCAGCCAGCGTCTGATTACTAGATATCCAGTCCAGTCTGGAGGCGATGCTGGTGGAGAATTTCTTCTCGAAGATAGCCTGGGTAATAGGCGGTCGGTATCGTTGGGGAGAAAGTTGAATTCGTTTAGAATGGTTGAGGGGCCGAAGGAGAGTTCAGACCACAGTCGGAGCGTTTTGAGTTCCAGGGCTGTGCTGGCTGCCACCTGTTTACTGAAGGTTTCCAGTGGTGGAAGATGGAGGAGTACATTGAGTGCATCCGCCGGAGTGATCTTCAGTGCCCCGGTGATACACACGCAGGCCTGTCTTTGCACTTGAAACTTTTAGTGCTGTCCACCGAACTGAGACTCTGACCCTCTCCTGGATATTGAGTTTCCGGCTTAGCTTTTTGTCGATAATGAAACCCAGAAATTTCGCACTGCCACTTGTAAAGTGGTCCCCCCCAAATTGAGGGATTTTGAACCTTCTGGTGAATAGTACTAGATCCGTTTTCTGGGGGTTAACACGCAGGCCTTTGTATCCATGCTTCCAGCTTATTGAGGGCATTCTGCATTATGTCTCTTAAGGTAGAGACAAATTTGTGAGTTGTAGCTATGGCAACATCGTCCGCATGGGCAGTACAATAATTTCTGCGGCATTTAACCCAAGTTTGAAGTTGTGTGGAGTGTGTGGGTTCAATCCCCAACACAAGAACCTTTCAGGTCCAAATCGAACTGAAGCGCCATCCAAGTTATTATTATTTGCTCCCAAAGAGTATCTCTTGGAGTCAGAAAGAAGGTTAGATTAGAAGACTCCTTCAGTGGAATGTGAAGGTGAGTTCATTGACGATTGTGTCGGACAACAACATCGCCCTCAACAATGACTGGTGGGAAACTCACTCACACCCTAGTATCCTCTGACAAGTTAAATGTTTGTAGGGGATGTGTACATGAGCAATTGAGTTGTTCCTTAAGTTATAGACTCACATCGCGAGGGTTAAAAAAAAAGTTGTTGACGGTCAAACATACTCGTAAAAGTAAATCTTTACTACTACCCTGTGTCTAGTGACAAAATAAGATCCATTTCCATTTGAGGCTATCAGTGCAAAAGTGGCGTAGCCAACAAAACCTGAAAATTGACAGAAAAACACTTTTTGAGGTCCCCAGAGCTCTCTGGTTGGTTACCCCACATTTGCACCGATAGCCTCAATTATATTTTTATCAATCGGTGACAGAGTTATTTTAGACAACGCTGTGGACCAGTGACAACAATGCGGTTTTGGTCCGTAGGCATCCCGCTCGCTCTTAAGTTCGTCACAAATGTCCTCCTCCTACAAGCCAGCATCCCTTTTATCTCTCTTTCAATCGATTTCCAAATAAATCAAAACGAAAAACCGAATGCGATGCAAGACTGCACATAAGCCACGCATGCTGGCCATCAGAAAACCCAGAACACTTGCAAGATAAGAAACCCACTTGACATCGTTATAGCCTACCAAGGATGTTAAGCATCCCGAACCACTTGCCAAAGCAAATACTGATCAACGATACCACCAAAGTCCGATAAGACGTACGACAGATTGCCAAGTGCAAAGCAAACAAATTCCGCAGCACGCCACCTGCAACGGGTCATTAAAAGCAAACGGCAGCAAAAAACAAAAAAAAATCAAATCACATCCGGCCCTAGAGCTCCCGTGTGACCAGCAGTCCAGTGCAGATTTCAAGGTTAACGCAGGCATCGCCTTGCAGCGCGCCGGCAAACCTGAAAATCAATTAAAAGTCAAGACCCCTAGTGCACAAGTGGACAAGTCCAAATCATCTTAATTAACTTGCACCCGAGCTCAACCACAAGCGCGTCTGCCCGCCGGTGGAGTCTATTTATAGACCGCCCGTGACGATTGGCCTGCACGGCACGCGGGATTTCCTTTGAATTTGCTTCACAGTTGAAAGCATCTGCGCGGCTGGCTAAGAGCGAAGAAAACGACGACACTACGTCAGTTTGGAATTTCCGGATGACTAACTCCTAGGAGGCGTACCGCTCCAGAATCTGCGAGACCATCGCCTACCCCCACGTATGCACTCATCGGGCTGTCATCAGTGTCAACAGCGGCCCGAAACATGATGCAAAAATCAACAAAATTATCTCTTCGGCGATACTTGAATAACTAGATCATTAGCGTGCTGCTGCTGTTGTTGTTGTTGTTGAGTGGCACGGCCGCCGTCTTTACGGGTGTACACTGGTTCGCCCAACGTCGCAGAATATTGTTTGTTTTGCACGATATCACTGAAAGTTTCTACTCAGATGACTGATGACGACACACATCGGAGCTGTTCACACGGGTTCGAATTCGCTATCAAGTTACTCCACAGTGGAGTCGGTAGTGTGAACATTGACTTTCTTCTTCTTACCGGCAAGAAAATGACGGCTAGGCACAGTGGTCCCGCAATGGGGCGAAATGTTGCAAAAATCTGTAACTTTTGTGTTTTTAGAGATAAAACTGTGAAACTTGGGGTGAGGGGGTCATGATTTTCTTCATCACAGCTTGTGGTACCATCGTGTGTGAAACGGATGGTTTGTGTGATGAGAGGGGCTGAACTGTCAACTGATCATCACTTGGTGTTGTGTACGCAGTGCGTCTCTGATAAAGTACCTCTCCTGCCAAGGCGGAAACCAAATGTGGCGACACGCATACGATGGGAGAAACTGCAGAACAGTGAGTCGCGGCTAAATTTTGGTCGGTACATATCCAAAAGGCTTGAGCGACTTCCAACGCGATGGAACGCGTGTGGAAGAAGAACGGCGACTGTTTTCAGCAGATGTCATTGCCTCTGCGCGGGATGTTTGTGGAGTGAAGCGAATTGGAGTGACGGCTGGTGATGAGAAAGAGTGGCGGCTGGAATAGAGCCCAGAGTTCAAGAAGCCATCAGGGAGAAGAAGTAGATCTACAGAGACTGGATTCTATGGTGGACTCTGCTTCTTGTGACCGGTACACTGAGCCGCGAAAAACTTGCAAATTGGCTGTGCGAGCAGCTGAAGAGCAGTCTTGGATGGAGTTCGGCGAGAAGTTGGAGAGCGACCATAGATCTGCGAAAAATGTGTTCTGGCAAACCATTCGCTAAATCAGAGGAAGGAAATTCAACATCATCGAAGGAGTCAGATCCAAAGATGGTGTGTTGCTTTCCAATGAGGTGGACAGACATCTTACGCAGATGGAGCGAGCACTTTTCAGAGCTGCTCAATCCCGAACAGGGCGCTGAGGATGGCAGACCTGTAGTCTTGAGTGGGGCGGAGAATACTCCAACGGTGGAGGAAGTCATTTTGGAGATTGAATCGCTAAAAGTTGGCAAATCCACTGCTGTGGATGAAATCCGGCCAGAAATGCTTAAGGCAATGGGTAAAGAGGGAGTTTGTGGCTCTCTCTTGTCATTGGAGATGTGGTAAGACACCTGACGATTGGCAAACTGGGGTGATTGTTCGACTTTTCAAGAAGGGCGGCAAAAGAGATTGCTCCAACTAAAGGGGCATATCCTCTTTTAAGTTCCATATCTCTTAAGAAAGTCTACGCTAAGGTGTTGGAAGCGCGTTCTGGAGCTATGGTTGAGCCCAGGATGGGGGATGAACAGAGCGGCTTTCGTCCCGTTACAACCGACGAGCTTTTCACTCTAAGAATGGTATTTGAAAAGTCTTGGGAGTATGCCGAGCCCATCTACAGTTGTTTTGTGGATTTGTAAAAGGCATATGACAGAGTTCCTCGAGGTAAACTCTGGAGTGTTCTGCAGGAGTATGGGATTGATGGTCCTCTTCTGAGGGCCATTCAGTCTCTATGCACAAACTGTAGCATCTGTGTTCTGGTTAACACTGCTAAATCAACGGCTTTCATCGTGGGCGTAGGACTTCCTCAAGGGTGCGTCTTGTCACATCTCCTTTTCATTGTATATATGGACTGGATGTTGCGGCGCAGCCGAGGTGGGTAATGTTTCACATTGCGAGAGTTGTGGGTAAGTCATCTTATTCTTGCAGATGACTTAGTTATCCTCACTTCTTCCCAAACGGAACTCTGATATGTGCTGATGCTGGCATGAATGTCAACGTGGACAAATCGAAGGTAATGGTCATCTCCAGAACGCCTGTTCAATACACTCTACATGGTAGTAGAGTCCCATTGAATCAGGTGGGGTCTTTGGGGTCTTTTTCACGAGTGATGGAAGGAGTAATGCTGTAGGATTGGTCAAGCTGTATCAGGAGATCTGCAATCAGGAAGGCCGAGCTTGGTATCAAAGCCAAGTTAGCGGCTTTCAACTCAGTATTTGTCTTGACTCTCACCTATGGTCAGGAAATTTGAGTAATGTCCGAAAGACTAACATTGCGAATACAATCTGCTGAGATAAGATTTCTCCGAGCTGTTGTGTGTGGCTTGCGTAGTTTACTCCCGCGACCATTTTGGTGGAGCATCAAGCTGACTTTTTATAAGACATTGATAATCCCAGTCATGTTGTACGGCCCGGAGGCATGGCTAATCTGAAAAACAGAAGCGAAGATCCTTGATATCTTTGAGACAAAAGTCCCGTGTGCAATCTTTGGTCCTGTTTGCGTGGACGGTTTTCGGATTAAAAGTTTCAACTACTAACTGCACAGCGACATGAGCCTGGTCAGAGGTCTAAGGTGGCTCGGGCCAAGTAGAGAGCATGGACAACTCAGCTCCGGCCCGAAGAGTATTTGACTTAGAACCTGTGGGACTACGCAACAGAGGTAAGGTGACGCACCCAGGTGGAGAAGGACCTAAAATAGGCGTGCGACACTGGAGGCAGCTAGCTAGAGATCGTACTAGATGGAGAGGATTATTGGTTGAGACCCAGGTCCACCCTGAATTGTAGCGCCAAATAAAGATATGAGAAGACCAAACGACAAATGAAGACAAAACAGAACCAACAAATTTTTATGAGATGGCGTTCTATGAGGCCCTTCCACTGTGTGACGTTCCATCACAAGAGAGAGAAGATGCCCCGATTTTTTAAAAATATAAGCAGAGTTAGGGGAAATAAAAAGTGCACAATGCAAAAAAATATGTTAGAGGGATGGATTAAATGAATTTTGCGGACTTATGAATTCGGGTGCCAAATCTGAGAAACTTGTCAAGATTCTTAGAATTGCAGACAAACGTTCATGCGATGTAATAGCGTCTCTTAAAGTAGTGGCATTTCGTTTGATGTGTGGGCTTATTTTCATTTCCTTTCATTTGATTCTCTTAACAATGTTACGGAGGAGAAATTATGTTTTTGCTTAATTCTTGGCTTCAACCAAACTAGCAAAAAGAAACAAACAGAAAGCAATTCGTGTTCCAGAAAAACTCTGGAAAAACTACGAAGTTTCTCTCAGAATTGAAGTCTGCCAACATATTCTGTGTGTGAACGCTAAGCACCAATTTGTTGCCAAGCAAATCGTCGCGACAAATTGTTCAGTGTGAATAGAGTTTGCACGCTCTCCCAGGCGGCGCTTATGTTTATAACCGCAGTTCCTAATTTCATCTTGAGCTGGTAAAATCCTGTGGATCTGATGGCATCTGATTTGCGAAAGTCTGTATAAAAAGCCTAATAAAAAAATTCCAAAGTAGTACGCCATGCGTCCAAGCAGGTTTTATGATTTGCTTGTTTAAGTTAAAATATGACGCCAGAAAAATAAACAAATGAACGCCATCAAATCAAGTGTGCACCAATTCGACACTTACGAGTACATAATATGACAACAGAGAATTCGCGGAACCTAACTAAGTGCCCACCAACTAGCAAACCGATCATTCAACGCTGGACCAAGAGGACTAAGTGGACCAATCGCCTAAGTGGACGACCTAATGGGAATCAATCGACACATGCCCTAAGTGACGCAACCCTGAGAACCAACCACACATCAGGAGCGATGCCAGGAACCAGCAGTGACCACACCACGTCAACGAAAAGATGAGAATTTGAGTAAAGAGTCAGTTGTCGTCTGCAGTTCATTCGAAACAAATTTTTCTTTTTTTTTTTAATTAAGTCTTTTTAAGGAGAAGAATAAAAATGTATTAACAAGCAAATTGTTGTCAACACTCAACTTGGAATTTTCACATCAGAAATGAAGCTTTTCTCGTTAAATTCACAATATTCATCGTTACCATCGAAATCGTTTAAATTGTATTCTTTTCCTGGAATTTGGGATCAATCCGACGGCATTAATTTTCCAGCTAAACTCTTTTCCCATGCGTGAATATTTTGTATTTCTTTCAAGGACATTTCTTTGTATTTTACCTTGTATATGAAACCTTTCGTCGCCTGGAGGACCTACCTTCATTTCTCGGGAAAGCAGACCAATTTAATTACACTCTGAGAATGGAGGGGGAATAATGTATTGAGTGAGTAATGAGTGAAAACAATGTAAAACCCGATTTTGCCCTCCCATTCCCATTAATACGTTTTGTATGGAACCGAGCGAAGGACTTGCGAAGTATTGTATTGCGTAGACATTTGTGTTCGTCGTTCTCTGAATGTATTAATCGAAGGGACGAGGGATGCAAAAGTGCTTAACCACAGGGCACAAAAACTTATTATTCTAACTGTGAATGAGAGTAGCTGAAGTGTGTTTGGTGTGATAGAGTTTTTTGTTATTTTTTGTTAGTTTCAACGGTATGAAATAAGATAAAAAAAAAAACACAACAACGTTTAACTCAAAACACGAAACTTCTTTATTTTTCTACTCAACAAAAGAACTACGTTCTCTTCAAGGATGCCTATCCACCAGAGATAATGGAGGGATAGAGATATCCATCTTCGGCCATTTTTGACCCTAGTCCACACCGGAGATGTAGTGGTGTTCCCTTGTATTTCACACATATTTTTACTCAAACCATGAATCCACCACGCAATGGCGGCCGATTCGTGGATTTTAGTGGGAATGTCGCAGATTGGAGGATTTTAGGGGGAAAAAAAATGCCGACAGACTCCCGAATTTGAACACGATCCATGTATTGTTGTGCGGAGGGTGTTCAAAAATTGACTCGTATTCTTAAGAGCATATACTTATATGCATTGTTATATGGAATTTTGTGAATGAAAATGTAATGCCCACTGGAACTATTTGACCTCAATTTAACTCTTAGATTATATATTGTACCTACAGCCTATCGGACAAACTGTCTCAAAAGTTAGTTCCACTCTGTCATCTCATACATTGTATTCTGACAGCAAGAATAACAAGATATTCCAATTATAACCAATGCATACAAGAGGTTGTCAAAAAAGTTAATTTCTATGAATCTATAAATATTTTTGCAAAAAGCGGAATGAGCAAAGAAATTTTTTTAAGTGATTTATGTATAATTCAAATACAAAAATACATACACAAGGAGTGCATTAATTTTGTCCTAGTATCTCAGATTATAACTTGCTTAAATGGGAGCTTAAAGAATCGACTTCATGAACATAGGCTTTGTTCGTTAGCTTACCCCTCCATACTGTGTTGAAATTTAACACCAACATTTGAAATAACGTCCAACTAACGATCGAATTTTCAAATAAGAACTCTAATTCACCACTCTACTAGGTTGGGGAAGGGTATCAGCAGTTCGCCAGTTGATCTCAAGAGCTCTCACGTATTCACAGACACGGGGCAAAAAGCGTTTAAAAAACGCTGTCATATGAAATCAAGGGGCAAGAGAAGTAGAAGATGGATATCTCTATCCCTCCATTGTCTCTGCTATCCACTACTCACGAGATCTACCCTCTTCTCGAACTGCCTTCAGTTGTTCGGTGCTACCAATTCCGAGGATCCACCCCGTTTTCTTCGTCGCACATAGATGGCGTGACTGTATTAGAGAATAAAGAATATATGTGGGTGTTCACAATAGAACGCCAACAAATACAACAACACCACACGACAAATGTCCAACCAGCTAAACTACTGAGAGCAGTGAGAGCGCGATGCCTCTTCATTCTCAATCTTACACGCAAACCACATTGTAGTAAAGTAAGGAAAAATTCGCTTTGTGTTCATATTCAACATTTGGCAAGGGGAGGGAACCGCAGGAATTCTACGCTTGAGATTGGGTCAAATAGAGTGAAAATGTACTATCACTCTGTTCCGAAAAAAGAGTGTAATATTTCTCCGTACTCACTGATGTAGTTTTTCCTCGCGATCACAGATGGCGCACTAACAACTCAAGTGATACTCTGTCAATGTAACTCACTCAATGTAATTCCAAGAATTGTAGTTTTTGATTGACACTCATATTCTCGAGCTGCGTCTTGCAATAATTGAAATGTTGTAAGCGGTGAACGACGAAGGTTATTCTTTTCGGGACCAAAAATTAGTCTATCCTTTTATGCTCAGTCCCCAAACATTTAAGAAACGGATAGGAAAACGACAGAAGATTTTGGAGATAGTGAACTTCTACTTCTCTTGCCCCTTCAAAATGTTTGACAACCCTTTTTACATCGTCTTCTGAAGACAAATGGACCAATCGGGGAACGGCATTCACATTATTGCGTGACTCACTGTCAAAAAGCCTCTCAAATTCCTCGGTGGACTAGGGGTCAATCAGCTGTGAGTTTGGCCATCTCTATAAAAAGGGTGATTTTTAAGATTTTAGCTATAGGAAAGTTTTTCAAAAAAAACACATTAAATTCAGAAAAATTCATGAAATCTTTATTTGAAACCATATAATTTAATGTTTGAAGATTATTTCATGCAAATGTTGACCTTGACTGCGCCTCAAATGGTCCATCCGCTTAGTCCAATTTTGGCATACTCTTTCCAACATTTCGGCCGGTATCTCATGAATAAATGCTTCAATGTTTGCTTCCAATGCGTCAATTGAGGCGGGCTTGTCTGTATAGACATGAGTTTTAACATAGCCCCACAAAAAACGATCTAGGCGGCCAATTGACCGGTCCCGAACGTGAGACAAAATGTTCACCGAACTCGCCTCTCAATAAGTCCATTGTTGCGCGTGCTGTGTGGCATGTGGCATGTGGCACCGTCTTGTTGAAACCACATGTCATGCAAGTCAAGCTCTTGCATTTTGGGCAACAAAAAGTTGGATATCATCTCACGGCAGCGCTCACCATTCACAGTTACGTTACGATTCGCATCATCTTTGAAGAAGTACGGTCCAATGATGTCACCAGCTTTTTTTGGATGCATTGGTAGCTCGTGCAATGCTTCTGGCTGATATTCACTCCAAAATCGACAATTCTGCTTATTTAGGTACCCATTGAGTCAAAAATGAGCTTCGTCGCTGAACACAATTTTTCGCGCGATGAACTATTTTAACAGAGCACGCATTTTGATAGTAAAATTCAATAATTTGCAAGCGTTGTTCGTTTGTAAGACGATTCATGGTTAAATTATAGACCAAACTGAAGATATTTGACAGTGAAACAAAACACGAAACGTGCGTCAGCTGTTTAAACCAGTGTTGCCAAAAAGATAATAGCTAAAAAATCAATCTTTACTTCATTTCTGGTTTACATAAGCCAGTACATATCTTTGCTTCCACTTGAGTTTTACATCAAGAGTCATCCCGAAGTACATCGCTTTATTTCCAAAAGTTTTTGAGGCACCATTTTAGGAACACTGCAAGTTATTCATGTGTTTGTAAGTGAAATTAATTTGATCTGATTTGCCTTCAATAGGGACAATTGGCCAGAAGTTCATCCATTCATGTATCTGATGTAGTGCACGTTGCAATTTTGCTGAAGACTCTTCAACAGTTTCGGCTGTTACCAACGTTGGCAAATGTGCCTAGAACAGTGTGTTCTTCTTGTGGTAAATCACTAGTATACAGTAGGTATAGCAGAAGGCCAAGAATCTCAGACATTTAATTTCACATGGGGTTTCCTTATTCGCGGAGAGCAACGGGTACAACTTGAGCAAACAGACACTTCATCGCGAATTTTTTGATCATGAATTTGTGGATCGCGTTTGGCTCTTTGTGTATTCCGTTCTCAACTTGACAGTTCGCGAATGAAATGATTGATTTAAAGTCGTTAAAAATTTGATTATTATGTCCTTTTTTTGCATACCTATCAAGAACAACACACATTTGCTGGAATGTGGTACTTTCTATAAAATCGCATTCTCAGTTCGTGGCTCACATGAATAGCACTTAACCGATGCTGGAGTGTTCTACTCAGATTGTCAGAGCCCCATGATCTACAGTTTTGTTTGCTGACCAAATCACAATGTCGCATTGGCGGTACTCGTTTTATGAATTTTACGAGAATGTTACGTCAAAGCGCGAGGGAGCCGCGCTTTGACCGAATCACTATGAAAGGCGCGAGTTATGTATACGTTACCCACATCCTCGAAGCCACTTGATATCCGTTTGGCGGAGTCATTTGACTTCACAAAATATCCTTCATACTGCTTCAGTCTGCATATTCCTTCACGGAGCAGACGGAATCATGATCCAGTAATGCACTTCAGAATTCTTATCAGTTACTAATTAATATGGACTAGAAGATATCTCATGACAGTCGGACGAGCCGGTCGTGTCTAAACCTTTAATTTTTCAAACACGTTTAAATTAAATAATATAAAATAAAATAATTTTTTCATCACATAATTGGATAAGAAAAACTTCAAGTCGCGCGTTTCAAAAGTAAACTAATCTAAAACCCATTTCACCAGAAAAAAAATGCAGTTTCACATAAAATGTCCACAAAAAATTAATTACGTCCACAAATTGTGCCTCAGCTTTCCAAGTAAATAAAGAAAATTGTTTCACAACTGTCAAAAGCCCGAGTTTGTAGCTCTACCTAGAAATTTGTGCTCGAGCTTACGATATAACGGTCCTGAACTATCAAAGCGCGACCTCTGCATTGTGACTGGTTTAAGGGATTACCGTGTGTCTTACGTAAAACGTCAGAGATCGACCGTGCGAACGCGAGTATTAACAACTTACAAAAAGGGCATTTAATATTTTCGATATTTAGTCTGCGTCGTAAGGTGTTCATGCCAAATGTTCATGTTTTATGTATGCAACTACTGATCAGAAATGAAGTACTGAAGAGATATGCAACTTTCCAGTGGAAAGCCCCTAGTCCATCGCAGTTCACCTCAGATTTTGACGTTTGTGGTGTCAAGTCACGTATACTACCTTATTTTCACGCACACTTGTTAGGAGTATAGAGCAACGCAATGGTGTTAGGCGGGAGTAATCAGCTCCGCCTAGCTCACGCGATATTCACAGACACCCGCCTGTCTAGCTGTCAAATGACACCGAGGGGCAAGAGAAGTAAAAGTTGCATATCTCTTCAGTACTTCATTTCTGCTACTGATCAAGGCCTGATCAAGGACGGCTCAATTGTGATCGATGACGAGCTCGCGGCGATTTTTTGTGACTCAACAACCACATTTTAACAACCTTTGGATTTGGTTCGAACAAAAGCTCATCATAAACAATTCAATCAAGTTGATCGACTCGCAATTATTCAGTCGATCCACGTCGTCGAGGATTTTATATCAAACACAAACTGATGCGGTTGAACGAAATACTGCCAAATTTCGTGATTTATGTAAGGAACGTTTTGAATGTCGGCTTTCCTTCGCTTCCAAATGAAATGAATTGGCACTAATCCGTTCAGTTAAAAGTTGGAGGCGCCTGACAGCAATGGACGGAGGGGAATGTAGAATGCTGATTTCACAATCACCGGTGCTCCGGCCGGGAGTTCAAGAATAAACAAAACCTCCAGTCTAGAGACCAAATGTGGATTCAGGACATCTTCATCAAGACAACTCGATCCCCGCATAGCTTTCTATTAAAAATTTCGGCCGACAATTCCGACTTCGGAATGCCAACACTGCACAAAGGAACTAGTCGTTTTTCCTGAAAACAAATCCGAGAAGGTGCAACCGTGTAGAAACGTTACTACAAAAATTTTGAGACCGCAAATTAGCAACGCAACTTCAACGTCCGAACTCAGCCGTCGACGATGATGCAGGAAATCAATTCGTTTCCTCGAAAATGCTTCGCAATCCAATTATTTCGAGTACTTCAAGTAGATGTCATCGCGAATCGCGATCGGTTGAAAAGCAACTCTTGTCGAGCAAAAACAAAAAACCACTGATTGCCTCCAGCGGCCAACTGAGGGAGAAAAACACGAAAAAAAAATGCAAACATAATTAAGACTCGCAGACTCCGCAAAGCCCCTCATTACACCTAGGCAGCCGTGGCGAATGTGCTCAAACGATGACTAATGACGACATCGTCACTTTGTCACACCAGCAACGGCGAAAACGGGCTCAACACAGCACAGCACAACCACAGAGCTCGGCGTTGAAGGTTTCAACGACCAAACAAAAACAACTTCCACTGCGCCACAACGGCTCACAACTTAATTGTGCTCGCCACGAATTTCCACATTTCAGTCCGACTCGAACCTCTTTCGGTTACAAAACGGAAGCGCAGTGTTATTGTCGTCGTCGCCGTTGTCAGTCGATACGCGTTCGAATTTATACACCGTCCCGCCCATTTTGTATACATTTCGCAGTCGTCTTGAGTGTAAGGTCCGAGCGAAAGACGCGAGACAAGGAGGCAGAAAGAGAGACAAGCCAAACCTGTCAGCTCGCATAACTTTGGCGAATTTATCTGACAGCTGTCTGACATTCGCTGAGTCCGGCGCTTAAAATAGCCGCTGTCCGCATACTTTGCATTTCGGCGCGTCTGCCGTCTCCCGTTTGTGCGTATTCGCTTGTGTGCTTGCTGCGGTCGCAAACAACGAGAAGTCATTGGTCGCGAGTGAGTGAGTGAAAAGAGGACGTCTTGGCTTGGGAGGACCTCAAGCTTGCGAGTGTTGTGCTGTTGCCCTGCTGTGCTGTTCACGTGCTAGGCTCTGACCTTTTGAACGATACCCACATCGGCTGGTTGATCTCAAGTGATCGGTGAGTATCTACACACTCTGAAGCTGAAGTTCGATTCCAGAAATAACATGTTTTCGAGTGACTCGCTAAACTGCGGGGGCATTTCGCAGCCGCCGCTGATACGCGCAGCCCCTATCAAGAGAAATCGCGCTTAATCAGAGAGTATAAAAAGCTCTGACGCAGATCGGACGGATAGATCGCTCGTTGGCGGTTTGAATAAGAATTTTTAATGAAATCAGTGATCGTTTCAGTTTGAATTCGCTTAATTCTGGTCGCGATAGTGGTTTGGTTACGACCGGGGCGACCGTGGGACGGAATGTGTGCGATGTTGCGATGTGATGTCGCAGCGCTTAGCTTTGCCTTGATTGACTTACTTAAGCGCTAGCACGACATGCAAACGAACGCTGAGACTCGCCTTAAGTGGGAATTATTGGAAAGAGAAGACGTCACGTGCGATGACTTAGAAATCCCCGCCAAACTGGTAGCAGTGCGTGTCCTTGACGGGGCTTGGATGTGATCATTGTCGCTTTGTTTAACTTTATTGTTTGCTGGCGATAGTGGCTTCGAGGAATACTGCTGCTGAAGCATGATCTTGAAAATATCACACAAGCTCTGGGTCAAGGTGCACTGATAGTGTCTCTCTGTGTGCTTGAAGCGCTAGAGTCTGCTTTCGGGGAGTGGTGGTGGTTGTTGCTGTGCATGTGTTCCCCAGAATGGCGTACTCTGGGGATTCTTTGAAGTGTGAGATTGTAAATCTTGTTTTGGGGGAATGTGAAAAACCACTTAACACATTGCTTGTCGTAAATTTGTCAAGTTTACGATGTTAGTCGGTGTGAGACTATTGGACGTCGTCTGGTAATTAGACTTACTTGGAAGCTGTAGTGTAGTCTGTTGTGTATTTGACTTTGTTTGATGAATTCCCATCGATGAAAGTTGACAGTACGTCGGCATGGATTTTTTGGAACTTTTCTTTGATTTCAATAAAATCCTGTGAATCCTATCCCTACTTCACAGTTAGGTCTTCTTTTCCCAAACACGGTCTAACCTCTTTTGTTGTTCAGTTGCCGTCTTCTTCGGCCAAACGAGCATTTCTGTGTACGGTACGAACCCCTTCTTCTTGCACGGCGAAGACGTCTGTAACTCCACTGTAGACTAGACAACAGGAATATATCCCAAGGGGAGTCAATGGACATAGTCTCTGCGCCCCGACATTGATGGACGAGTTTGATCGATTTCCAAGTTTACATCACTTGAGGAGCATCTGACTCATTCTGCAATCAGTGCTCTTCTCCTGTCCATTGTCCTCACAGAGTTGGCTGGCTATGATAACGCATTACAATTTCGATCAGGCCCGTCGCGTCAATTTAAACGTTCTGCATATGACTCGATCAGACCCGTCGCGTCGACTCAAACACTCTGCATAGGACTCCTTCACAACACACAGCGACTGATGACGGATTATAACATTTCAAATGTCAAAGCGCCTTTATCCTTAGGGGATCCCTCGGCGATTCTGTGCTCATTCTTTGGGAAAACAAGAGTTATTCCTTACCGGCTTACAATCAAGCGTAGCAAGGCTCAATCCTAAGTTTGTCTGAACCTCCGCCATAGGCCGCCTCGGTGTTAGTTCGATGTCTGGCAATGGTCTATCAGTGGTATGGCGTCAGTCCATAGTCTGTGTAGACCTCTTCCGTAAGGCGTCATCATTCATCAGTAGGGGAGACAATGACGAACACCAATATTAGCTAATTTTGTTTCATAAACAGATGGTTGCCTGCAATCTCTTCCGTGTACCCAAAATGACGATTCAACTTCTTTGACATTGTCTGTGTCTTCTCATTGCAGTGGTGATTAGTCGCTCACGTGAGAGTTTCTATAGAAAGCAGAAAGGTAATTGTGCCAATTGAAGGTCGAAAATCGGATCGGAGGAAGTTCAAGGAATCCCAAAGCTTACGGCAATTAGCCTAGACAATAAATGTCTTGTATCTCGCGCAAAGTGTGATGATCATGAGTGTATCATGCTTTGATAGTATTCACTCGTCAGTTTAATTAATTTTATTCGCTCGTTTTTATCTATGTCCTTCCAAAATGAAACACACCGTTTCCACTTAATGCACTCCTTATTATCGTCTAGGCAACCGATCGCTTTCGCTCCTGTTCACCAACTGTGCGTAATATTAACTTATCCTACTCTGACCTAACCGGCAAGCCTCTTCTTTTGTGTGCCCTAATTTCTCTTCGTGGTCTTTTCTCTTATTCTTCTACAGTAACCATATTTCTACTTCACAATGGGAAAAATGTTGGCCACTTTCAGAGTCTTCTGAAGGTTTCCTTCTAACAGCTGCAACCTTTGTGAAGTTATTTTTCCTTCTTGGTTATTTTTCCTTTTCTTGGAATTGAGAACTTGGCAAACTCTGACAGTTCATTCATACGATGTTTTTTTTCATTCGCAGAGGCCTTCGGGTGCCATTTGAGAGAACTGACACTTCCTCTCGAATTTGTGGAACGCGTTTGCCTCTCTTGTGTATTGCGTTCTTGACAGCTTGACAGTTCGCAAATTAAATGATTGATTTGCGTAGAAACAATTTAAAATCTAAAAATTTTTGCGTAGAACAAATTAAAATCTATCTAATTTATTTACACATATTAAACACATATTGTTGATATTTTAGACTATAGAAAAACTCGATAACTCAGTGCACATCTTCTTGCATATAAAGACGTGTAATATTTTGTTTATCCTTTCTGGAAATTGCAGATCTGGTTTGAAAATTCGCGGCGCATATAAACCGCACTTTAAGATTGTTGTGATTGGATCTGAAAATAGAAACTGTGTTATCGTTGTAGGCATGAACTTGCTTACTTCTCAATCTCTAACACTTATTTTACATGGAATTCTTTCTACAGTCTCTACCTGTTCTAGTTTAGTTTTCACAGAATTCGTTTTTTTTTTTCTTTTGTCGTGAATTTGTGGATTGCATACTCGTCTTTGTGGGTTGCGTTTTCAGTTTGACAAGTCGCAAAGCAAATGATTAAAGTGCCATTCATCATATCCATATCAAAATGCCGGGTTCGCGCGGTCGTGCTCTGACATTTTAAGTAGGGTAGATCCCAGAACACAGCTGATTGACCCTTAGTCCATCGACGAATTTCAGAGACTTTTTGACAAATGAAATAACATAAATGCCGTTCTCTGATTGGTCAAATTGGCTTTAGAAAACAGTATAAAAAATGGTTGTCAAAAATGTTGAGGGGCGAGAGAGGTAGAAGTTGTTCATCTCTATCATACTTCATTTTTGGTACATCCACTAAACAAGTCACAATATATTTTCTAGTGAAATGGATTTTAAACTATTTTCGCGCCTTTCATTGTGATTTCCAAAAATGAGGGAGCCGCGCTTTGACATGAGATTCTCGTATCCTCGTACCGAGGCCTATCAACGCTCGACCGCGCGAACTCGACTTTGTGGTTTGGCAACTAAGCGCGTGACGAATCTCGAACTTCTCAAACCCTGGCACTTATTTAATATTCATTTTCTCCTCCCCTAAGAACTAGGGGAAAATTTGCGAAAGCTGACTCTTCACAGTCGTGAGTTTGTCAACCGCCGTTGCCTGTTTGTGTACTCCTTCCTTAGCTTGACAGTTCGCAAAAAAAATTATCGATTCGAGGAGAAACAATTTAAAGTCGTTAACAATGATACTTAAATTAAGTTTTGTTGCGATTTTTGTTGGTAAAAAAAAACTTGATAAATCAATTCCCATCATTTTGCATACCTGCCAAGAAGTTTATACGTTTTTGTTTATATTTCGATGAAAAATGTTGACACTTACTTCGCAGGAAAAAATTTCAAGTCTTTAATTAGGACTAGCTTGGGGGAAGAATAAAAGAAAGTTTGATGCTTAAATATGTAGTTTTTAGCATACCAAGAAGTATATAATAATATCATGTCCATATAGCGTGGCTAAAGCTCGTAGACGGCTAAGGGGCTAGCTCCTCAACCACCACTCGTGTTGTGCATACTATTCTTCTCTCACGAGTGGAAGGGACCTACGGTTCTATGCTGACTGCGAACGGCCAGTTCGAGAAGCTTTTTCTAGATAGTCATACTCTTTGAACATTGTCAGTGACTCGAAAAAGGTGGAGCCGTGAAAAGTATTTTGCTCGTACAAGTGCGTAGGGGTCGACACACGAACACACCACCCCAAGGCAGCCACTAAGAAGTACATAATTTTGTTTATATTTGCTATCGCAGTACCCTTTACCTCCTGTTGTTAAGTTTCGGAGAGTAATCGAAAAGGGAGACCTTTAATCCATCAGTTCCACAATTCGTTCGCCTATATTAGAATTCTTCTCTGTGATCCGTGACCTAGTCTCTTTGTGCCTCATTCCTTTTGTTGTGCGTCTAAATTCAAATCGTGCTACGATGAATAATTTGTATAATTTTGTGTCACCGGCAGTGCCCCGGGGGTTATTTTTTCTAGAAAAACCTTTTCAAACTTCCTTGCTCAGAGTTGGTACACGACCGTTGGGGTCCTCCACTCGTAAGGGAACAATATTTAGTGGCGATGGAAACTAGATCCAGGTTCATCTCGAATTTTTGCATTATTATTAGTCCTTAGTCCGTACAACTGCGATCAAAACGAAACAAAAAATCAGCCAAAACTGCTTGTAACCCTATGCAGCAGCTTCCAAAACAATTGTGCCCACAAGACTGAGCAAAGTAGATGGCTTTGAACATATTCATAACAAAAAATATAAAGTAGTCTTGATTGTATGCTTGGCTTGATTGCCCCAAAACATCGGGAAAACATGTTGTATTTCAAAATAAACGAAACAAAATAGTTCTGTGCTCACCGTACACTTAAATGTGGAAGGCTGTTCCTGGTTCCTTATCAACAGCCAGAAATGTTCCTCATTTCGTTATAATCTGTTTCTATGTTATCACTCAGCCTTGTAGAGATTATCTGCGTCACAGCCGTCATCACGAATGTAGTCAATTATGAAATACAAATACTTACCTTACATTTTCGAAAGACGAAGAAAATCATTTTGGAAGAAATCTTCGCGGAAACTGCCAGCAAAATATTTTTCTATTTTTTTGGCAAATCTTTAATTTGGCTCTTATCTTAGAGCAAAACGTGTTTTTTTTTGTTTGATTTATGAAACAAAAGAAGATCGTTCCTTCTGAGACACACACACCAAAGAAAGCCAAAAAAATGTCTCGTTTTTGTTTTAATTTGTAATTGTTAATTGTTTCGAACCAGCGTCGTTGAGGATATTTACTCTTTCTCTATGGTGATACACACACCAACTGAAAGCAAAACAGAAAAACATGTTTCGTTGACGTAAGCTGACCTGCTGGTTTTTGCAAAACAAAATTTTGAGTCCGACTTATAAATTATTACGATTTCTGATAGCATTTTCGATTGCTCCCAGCAAATAATACAAAATTTCAATCCGCATTGCGGTGAAATTATTAAATTTTTCAGCATAAGTTCTTGACTCTGCTCTTAACTTCATTATCACATCCTCAGCTTGGATGCACCCACCACTCTCCACTGCAAGTGTGTTCTTTTCCTCACTTGCTTAAAAAATTGTCTAGAAGACTGGCACAACTTCGTACACAGAGTCCGATCACACGTTGAACAACATTTTGTTCTATTTCAACGCACACCAAACGAAACAAGAAAATGTCTGATCCAGCGTGTTTCCAGCCTAACTTAACATTTAAGGCTGGAATATATGAAATTGAGGTTTCTTCAAATTCTCCAAGGTCGAGGTAATACCACAAAGGGTGCCATTTCTAACAAAAACCTTTAAAACTTTGAGCATTTAAAGCGTAATTTTGAAAGTCATTTAAAATTCAAGTACTTGAGGGGAAAGTCAGCACGTGGAGATATTTCAAAAATTAAAAAATTAGTTTTGTTCCGAAATATTATTGGAACTCTTCGAATTCTAGTCGTCTGCGAGAGCTGTTGTAAAAATTATGATTTATTGCTTTAATTAGTTTGTCAAGAACGTGGGGAATTTCTGTGCTGCCGCCATCGCGGAAGCTTTTAAAGTGCGACACACGCAACCATTAGCGGCGTTCGCACTCAACAATTTGTCGCGGCGATTTGCTTGGCAACAAATTGTGCTTCGCGTTCACACACAAAACATGTTGGCAGACATTAGTTCTGAGATAAACTTCGAATTGTTTGCAAATAATTGCGGGGCGTGCATTGCTTTCTGTTTTGCTGATAGATGAAATACTGGAAAATGAAGGAAAAGCTAGATCGAAGAAATAACGAGTTAGGGTGAAATCATGAATGAATCCAAATATATATATATAAATCCGTAGTCTTGTTAAGAGAATTAAATGAAAATTCTCCCGTTTCGCAATTATTTGCGAATGGATGCAGTGACGACTGATACATTTTCCCCCTTTCAGACGAAAAAAGACGCTTTAAAGAGACGCTATTATACCGCTTGAAGAATCTTGACAACAGGAAGAAGTTTATCAGACTTTAGAGTTATCGTCTGTACAAGCTTGTACGCAAAATCCACTAAATCCAGCTTGTACGCAAAATCCACTAAATCCATTTCTTTAACACATTTTATTTCCCTTTCCTCTGTAAATAGTTTGTATACACTACAGCCCCTTAGCTAGTCCGGACAAATAAAGTTTCAGGTGTGGCCGGAATAGCGAAAAGTCCGGACTTAAGAGAAAAAATAAAATCAAGTGGACAACAGACAACTGTTCACACACGTTATTACAGATTGATCATTTTCACTGCAAGGGCCATAAAAATATTTAAAGGTGCTAGCAGTGTTGGGACTTTACCACAATTGTGGTAGAGGTACCAATATTTTTATTTATAGAAATTTGTACTGTCTACTACCCAAAGTGCAAAATCAACCAAACATTGTAATTCTTCCTTTGTATGCCAATTTTTGGTCTTTCTAGTTCCTGAAACCCTTCTCAAAACGCAATTAATAAGGAAACTGTGCTTCAAAAGTATGAACAAATGAGCAAGTAAGGAGCACGTAGTACGCGACATTTCTTGGAAATTGAGTATGTAAACGAGGTCTACCACGCTTTTTTTTCAAATCTACCACTCATTTTCTTCGTGATCTACCACACTTTGAAAATTTGAAGTCCCAACAATGTGTGCTAGGTATTGTCTTTGAGAAAACTTTCAGGGAGAAATTAAAGCCTGAGGCACAAAAAATACGTCTTATCCTTAGAAGAAGTTCAAAATAATGAAAACTTATTGCAATTGAGGTTCGCCATAAATACATACAACAGAGCATGGAAAATCAGCAGGCAACGTCTATACTTAAGAACTGACAGCAAGTACGGGAATTCCCATAATCGTATGTACGCATTTTAGAACCCTGTCTGGACTCTAGAGTTAACATTTCAAAAGTGTCCGAAATATAGAGGTGTCCGGGCTAGCGAGTGTCGGGACTAGCGAGAAAGAAAATGTAATTCGAGAAAATCCAGACAACATTATTTGTCTACATTTGATGTCATCTTTCATTCCGCCGATGTGCAGTCACTAAAGACACAATCAGAAATGAACCATGTACTGAAGTTGTATAACACGTGTTCACACCCAACTGCAACTTGAGCAATCAAGCTGAAAAGTCAAAATGTTTGGTCTACCGCACTATAAGTCTGCGGTTTGGTTGTAACGTTTGTAAACATTTACGACTTGGGCCATCAACCAGGGTTGTCAAACAAATCGTCACAGCAAATTGTTATGTGTGAACGCCGAGTGAGAACGACTTCCTTTGGTTTTACTTGAACACGGTTTGTCCTTTTGCCCATCATTACAGGGCAAAATTGTACTTCAAATGGCAAAGATGTGCTTCCGTACTGAGAAAATTAAATTTTACTGAATTCGGCCATTTTCCAACACAGCTGCACAGAGCATGGCTCAAAACAATCAGCTGACATGCTGCTTTGTCTTTTCTTCTTTGCGCAGCTTACAGCGTAAACACTGTGAATTTTGTGTGATTCTATAATTCTGTTTAACTAAAGCAATGCGTACATTTTATAAGTGCTTGCAAAATAATATAAAGTTTTTTATGTTTCCGAAAAACGCGTTCCACTTTGGACAGGAGTCATTGGTAGCGAAGCATCTCCGTGGTTAACCGAAAGAATTCTTCTCGCGATCAGAAAGAGGGACTTTCGTTTCAGACGATGGGGACGGTTTCGTTGCCCCTAAATTCACAATGAACATACAAAAGGTAGAAATGATGTCACATTGTTGATAAGATCAGCTAAGCTCAGATATTGCAGGCTAAAATTCATCAACGACCGATCTTCCAGTTTCCTATTGAAACAGTTTCGCGGTATTCGAAGCTGTCTAACCAATGATGAAATTAACGCTGACAACCTAAATATTCGCTCTACTGGCACTGTTGCCCCCCGAAGAGTCTCTACAACACTTTCAAACAACACTCGAGCTCGGTCTCGATGATATTCACCCGCTCTTCATTAAAGTGTTGCTTCCAGCAGTACTCCCTCGCACAACTCACATTATCAACACAATGATCACGACATCGACGTACCCTAAACTGTGGAAAAAGCTAAGACAATCCCAGTACCCAAGAAAACCAAACCACCAGAATACCGACCCATTGCAATCGTCTCGTTTCTATCGACAGTGTTTGAATGTGTTGTCAGTCTTAACATCAAATATTACATTGAGCGACACGATCTACAAAACCCATTGCAATCAGGTTTCCGCAAAGGACATAGCTGTGTCACCGACTTATTAAATGTAACGGCCGATATTCGAAGAGCTATTGACAAAACGACCATACTAGCCTCACTCGACTTCTCGAACGCATTTGACTGTGTAGACCCAACGATACTTTGTCATAAACTGTCCACCCAATTCAACTTCTGTAATCCTACTAACAAATTAATTCTCTCGTACCTCACTTACCGAGTCCAAGCTGTTGTCCAGAATTTAAAACTGTCATATTTTTAAGACGTACGCTGCGATGTTCCTCAAGGTTCCATTCTCGGTCCGTTTTTATTTTCAATGTTTATAAATGACCTTCCAATTATTTTGTCTTATTGTAAATTCCATATCTACGCAGACGATGTCCAAATCTACTTAAGTTTTCCTCTATTTAAGTTGCCTGCCTAGTCCCAGCTGGTAAGACGGAAAATAATTTTTGGTTGGCAGACCCAGGACGAGGTGGTTGGACCAAGTCCAAAAACTCGCCTGGTTACGCTTGGGCATAACTCCTGATGAGTTAGAGTCGATGGCGGAGGATCGAGTTGCCTGGAGAACTCTCGGGCTTGGTTTACCCCCGCGATCCCTTTAGTGGAGCATGCGGGTCAGAAGATGATGATGATGATGTCAAGATTGGCCTGACAATCGCTGTGGACATCTACGGGATAGTTTTCCTTGAGAGAACTGTGCGACTCGTGAGGGAACAATGTCCCCCCAACTCGAGTGCAGTAGAGAAGGACCTCCATTGCCTTGGTGTGTGTAAATGGTTGCATGAAGAGGGTGTGGTACTTCTTTGAGAGTGTATACTTCTTAGTGGCTATTCCGTCAAAGGACTCCATCCAAAATCCCAAAACATGCGTAGGTTCTTTGCCATTTTGAAAGTCCTCGTGCTTTGGAGTCTGCAGGGTCATTGTTTATTATTTAAATGATTGGCCACAACCGTCCTCTCAGAAACGAGATTGATCCCTAAAAGGTTGACAAATAGAGGCTTGCCTAGAGACTGACTAGTGGGTTTACCTAGAACCGCGAGATTGCCTCATCAGTGCACCCCGAAAAGCACGACTTCTACCTCTCATGGCTCTTGACAGAAGTCTTCTTCAGTCAAGGATACCATTCGCAATATATTGCGATTAAATGTCCAAAAATCCTTCAAATTGGTCGGTGGATAAGTGGACCATCTCTAAGAGTTGAGTTCGAGGAAAAGCTAATAAAGTCGCGTTAGGCATTCCTTCCTTCAATAACTTTGAAACTTTGACTTGAAACTGAGATATTGACGGGAAACCCCAAAGCACTGCCTACACTTAGCCCGTAGGCCAGGGCCTAGCTTCTCAGCCAACACTCGTGTTGTACGTGCTATTGTTTTCTCATGAGTTTTATGCCGACATCGGCCAATTTGAGACGCCTGAGCATTGTCATTGACTCGAAAGAGGTGGAAAGTATGAGTGTCGTGCCGGGAATCGAACCTGGGCTGTGTAGGCTCAACTGCGTTGGGGTCGACGCACCAACCCACAACGCCACTACTGGCAGTAGTTATTCTTCCATGATATCTCGCCTCTCAAACGGACCACACTGGAAAGCCTTATTTTCTAATTAACTGAATACTTCCATCAGCCGACAATCGACTTTGCTCAGAATAATTGCAGCATCTTGACTGGTTGACTCGTGTCGCCTCGTATCGCCTCGTGCCGCCTTGTGTCGCCTCGTGTCGCCTCGTGTCGCCTAAATCAGCCCAATCAACTCAAAGCAGTGTCATCTCTCTGGTCAATTATCCATAATTTGCCGCCAATTCAAATCGACCACAACTCCATACATCAGTGCATTTGATGAATCGCATTTATTTAGAGTGAAACAAGTCGACGTGTCTACTTGTCACGAATTTCACTGCCCCGTCACATGTTTCACTCGGAAGCCTGTCACTGGACGGCGATCATCCACGTGACAAACACTTTGCATTTCAAATTAAGCCTAAACACCCGGTTAGCATTGTTTTTCTCCAAATAGTCGCTCAATTAAAGCGGTTTACTTTTCATTTTCCGCTTAAATCAACTGCCATTGAGAGGCCAAACAAAAGAGTGATGAATATGTTTAAGCCCCCCGCCCTGCTAGCTCACCTTGTGGACGGTTCAAACGGACGCGCGGCAGCCACTGCCACTATTTCCGAGTAATCCTGAATGATAATTGAAATAATTCACAATTGATGAAATCAATGAAATTTTATTACCCTTAAATGATTAATCAAAAAATATGCATTTTTTTGCTGCCTTCGGTGGACAAAAGACGAAGCCGAAAAAAAAGAACACAAACATAGCGGGTATTAAATTTTAATTTGAAATTAAAATTCCACGAGGGTTGCGCATAGTTTTCCGCCGACACGTCAGCCACCTAATTATGTGCTCGTCCGTTAATTTGTGGCGAATTCAGAAATCGATGTAAATTCCAGAAGTTCAGTCATTGCTGTCGCCGGCAATGAACAACGGTATCACACGCTATCGGCCGCCGACAACGTGTGCAATGCCATTAGTGCCACGAATCGATCGACGCTCGATTCTGCACTCCTTCGACGCTGGGTCGGGCATATTTTTAGCACATGCCGGCCTCGGAGATGCATGCGTGAGTCTCTTCGAATTTTTGTTTACTAATTAAAATAGTCAATATTTAATTAACGCAGCGCTGGAGTGAATAGCGGCCGGATGATGCATTTCATAATTTCAGAGCTCTGACGTAAAAATGACCCCGTTCAGGCGGGCACTTAATTTATTCTATGAACGAGTGTGGATGAGGTTTTTAATCAGTTTATTGCGCGCAGAGCTGGAGATATTTGCTTAAACAAACGGATGGTGGATAAAAACCAAATTCTGGATGTAAGCGCCGAGTGCATGTGAGCTCTGAGGCGAATACGTGCTATTTTTTGCGGTTTTTAATTTCATCCGATTTCTGGATGAGCGTGTTTTTTGTTTTGTTTTGTTTTTGCAAAACTTGTGATTTATTGCAAAGTTTATCTGCTGGAGATTTAATTAGCGGTCTGTTCGGCCGGTGTTGCTATGGATCAGCGACAAACGGAAGCTTGTAGCGGATTATCGAAGTTAAGCTCACGTTATTGGGTGTCGTATTACTCGAATTATTTTCAGATTTGCTATGAAATCAGAGATGAGTGGATCAACGTGTTCATAATGAAGGTGGAGATTAGTCCTGATGAAGGGCAAATATTACTATACCAATGATCAAGGTCTCAGATTGAGCACACTTGCGGGCAAAGGAAAGAGAGCGGACTAAGTAAATGCTTGTTACCATGCGAGACTGAGCTGGCCAGAGATGGATCATGGTAGAAGTGACAGGGAATGAGCTGGGAGAACCTCTAGCAATTCCAATATGCGTACACGCTGCTCGGCTTCAGAAGGAAATGACTAGAAGGCGAAGCCCTGGGTGCAACCAGAACTCGCTGGCTTGATCTGAGTACAGCATGGGCTCCGTGGATTACACTGAGAAGAGCTTAGCAATATTGATCGGTTTTAGTCGCCAGGATGTACGAGCGCTAATAGGAGTCCTTAGCTGACTTTGTGTCATTGGTACGGTACCACAACGACAGGGATGAGGAAGACACAGAATCTGTCCAGCATCTGCTCTGCGAGTGACCAGCCTTAGAACGAAAGCGGTGGACCTGGCGGCCTTAAGCGGCGTTGAACTGGAAGACCTCCTAAAATTCATATATGAATCAGACTGGTTTTAGGACTGCAGTAGGTCTAAGGGAAGTTTAACACCATCTAGCAAGGGCACAATGGACTCAACACGTTGGTCTAAGTGAGCCACGGCCACAAGGCTCTCAGAGTGTTTAGGTAGGCGTCTACCTACAGGGTGTTTAGGTAAGTACGACCTATCTAAACACCCGGCTCAAATTGGCTACGTTTTTAGACAACCGAAATTAAACACTTTCATGCCATTTGAGACAGTTTACTTTACAACGTTTTCCGTGGACGAAGCACCCTACTAGCTTCCCGCAGCTGCCTGGCGTCCTTAATAAACTCAATATATTTCCTTAAGGATATTTAGCATATCCGATATGGCCGTCAGTAAACTCCCAGTGTATGTCTATGGCAACACAATCAGCATCTTCGGGTCTAAGTATGTACATTCCCTTTGAAGTGTAGCCACTGCACCTGTCAAAGAGTTTGTTTAACTTCCGAGGTGCCTCCTCATTTTCTTAACAATCTGTGACTTTCATTCATCGATGTTTAGACGTCCTGAAGAACATGGTCTTCACTCACGGTTCTTGAAAGATGCCGTACCATTGACCGCGGTGGAATGCTTGCTTCTTGATTCTAGTTCATTTAATCTGAGGCATTGCAGATAATTCACCTCCAGGCACGTCATCCCCTCCTCCACTTGTGATGCTCAATTAACATTTTCGTTGATGTTTCTGGCCATCGTAGGCAACCGAATTGCGGTCGTCGCTTTTGATCTATTTGAGAAATAACTTGTCGTAGCACGCGCAATCTAGTTGATGCTGTCAAGGAATGTTTATATGTGCGGAGTCATTCAATTGATTGCCACAACTCCTCTGAGTGGGACCCATCTTAGATTTTTGATGATACTAGCGCATATGTAAATGTAAGTAGCAGGAATTGTTTAATTTTGTGGACACCGATCGCGGCTTTGGCAAAAGCATGTGACATCAGAAAATCCCTCGAGAAAAATGATTACGTAGCCAATCGCGGGATCCCCGTGCTTACACTGCCCCTTCGTGAGATAACCTTGCCCTCGGTCCACATCCATATTATCCAAATTGGACCAAAACAAATTGGTTATTGTCGCATGGCACCGCTCTCCGTTCACCGTGATGACAGCATCTCCATCTCCATCTTCGTAGTTGAAGGTCCGCCCCCAACTGCTTCAGACTCTGTCACGAAAATAGCTTAGCATATGAACTTCATCTTTTTTTAACCTAAATAAAACTTAAGCCTGCCTTAAAAATGAGTCTAAACCTACTTAAAGCTAAGTGGAATGCATATATGTACGATTCGGTCGTAGTGTTGTCCTTGCTCCTTTTCCATCAGATTTCCTTCATGCTCTTGAGCAGATGAAGACCTAAGCTTCGCCCAGTCCGCCGATCGTGTAATGGGAGCGACGCGCGTACCACTGCCACATCCACCTTGTGTCAGTATTTGCACGTGTTGTTCGACGCTATTACTTGCCGAAAGAACGAAACACATCAAATATAAAACAACACGGCATTGCCGAAATCTATCCACTGTTCGGAAGTTAGAGGCCAGATTATCATTGTAAAACCCTTAACAAGGCAGCCGTATTAGTGGCCATCGTCTTCGTGAACGCATTGATTGATTAAGACTCTTATGCACACGTGTGAAAATGGAGGACGCTGACCTGCGTGTGCTTTACTTAACGACATGAGACGTACACGTCATGGAGAGTTTGCTGATATCACAGACCTCGTCGGGAGATTTAACGATTCCAAAATCCAGTATTTTTTTTCTCATTCTTCATGAATACTCATTCATCACAGAAGGACAGTCACTGAATGACGTTGTTGGTTATTTTCGGAAGAATAAAATGTCAAACAGTCCTGATCTACTCTTGAACATTTGAATTCGCCGCGTGTCAGAACTGGTTGCCTCAATAAAGTCGGACATTTTTGGAATGCACTCCCCCGTGAATTACTAATTGCAGTCACAAATGCAGGGATAATCAGAAATAGTTTTAAAACGAAAACAAAAATCAATTGAAGTGAGTTAAATTTATGTGCCACATAAAAGCTCTTTTGTTCTCCACGATTTCCGGGTTGGGAAAAATATATTTATTTTCATACAATTTTTTATGGAATGACTGTGTTCACATTTGGGGCCCACATTCCTCCTCCACTGCCTCCTACAGTTCCTTCGCATTTGAATTTTAAATGAGAGACGAATGAAATTGACTTTTAAGTCTAGCTTGTGCGGTGGTTATCTACTCGCAGATGGGGAAAACCCCTTCCACAGAATTCGCTAATCTTTTTCATCGCGATTGTTTTGAGCATTGAACACTATCTGACCATCCAATGGAACCAGGGAAGCCCGTATATTTTCACTTCACTGAGCATTGAATATATTGTTTCATTGAAACCACGTGGATTTAAGGCGAAACCTTGCAGTCATTCAAACAGAAAATTGAGATTGTGATTCAGAATGATTTGAATGCCATCGCGCATTTGTCTTCACACCGTCCAATATGTCAGTCTCGCAACCTTAAACATAGACGAAAACTCGATAATTGCAACTACCCCAGTAAGTTGCGATAACCGAGAATGCACTGTAAGTGTCTTGTGGAACATGACTTGATCCCTCGAGGCAGCAGTTTTGACCCAGGGTCTTTCGACACACCGAAGTTGTACCCCCAAGAGCGACTCTATGTCGGATCTCCCCGTCTTTTGCAATTAGAAGACTTTCTAGAAAGTTTATGGGACTTTTCCATCTCTTAAAATCGATCAGAAAATAAACATTTGAATTGACAGCAAGTGTCTGTCAAGACTCACCGTTGACGACCTTGAAGTCTTCTTCATCATTTGTCCACATATGCTTGAGAGCTGTTACTGAGCTACAGGCCGGAGATAATGGAGGATATAGATATCCATCTTCGGGTTTCCCTTGTATTTCACCCATACTTTTACACAAACCCTGGATCCACCAACGAGTCACCGATTTTGCGACGACTGGAAGTTGAGTGTCAACCTCGAGAAGTCGGACACAATCTTGTTCAGCACGCCGTTATATAGGCCTTCGGCAGATACCAAAATGAATTGGCGAAAGTTTTCAGTTGTTGGACAGCACCGGTAACCACTGGCCCAAAGGAGTGTGGTCAGATACCTGGGGATCTGCCTAGATCAGTATCAATATTTTAACAAACATGTAGATGCTGCTCTCTAGAGCCCGAGGTGCTTTCGCTCTCACAAAGAGACTGTTTCTCAACAGCCGACTGTGAGAGTGAAGGTAATCGACTACATGACGTCCTATATTACAGGGCGAACTTGATAAGAGTGGACAATTTCCTAATCAAGTTGATTCGTAGACATGTTTCAAGGGCAATGTTCTCGACGAATAACCTGATCTCTGTGGCTTACTACCTTAACTACGGTTACCATTAAAGGTTGCGTCTTAATGGCTCTATCCCCCCAGAAGCATTTCTCTATTTCGACCGCACAGGTCTGATCCAGGACATGGAGGCGGTACAATTAATCTCGCTCGGACAACCGCGGATACGAGACTCAACTAGCACTCTACTCAGCAGATCGGCGTCCATTCCGAGATCTTAAAGATGTGAAAAAGCAACACCAGAAGCACTGGTGGTTGAAAGAAAGAGCTCCCTCGTCGATCTCTTTCGACTCCGGTTAGACTTTCGACAAGTCGGCCGAGATACTAGTCCCGGTGGCCGAATTCCTATAGGTTTTATGGTAGAATTATATGATTATATGATAAGTCGAAAGACATAGTCAAGTGTTAAGTAGAGGTGTGCCAACTCGAGTTAGAAAACCGAGGTAACCCGAGTTACACCTAAACCGAGTCAAACCGAGTAACATTTATATGAAACCGAATTGGCAAAGCCAATGGAACAAACCGAATACAATTAAAACTAGCCGCAGAGCCGAAACCAAACCCTTATAGAACTGAATTGGACAATTTACCTCGATTGGCAGGATTTCATATAGATTTGGGGCACCTGACCTAAGCACTTCGGTAACTTTTCGCGCATCGTGCGCTTTGTATCAGATATGACGTATTATAAAGACAGCCAACTTTTATTCCTCTTGACGCTTAAATTTTTTGACCAACTTTTTTTATATAGTTTTCTGCAACGAAATTGAGCAATCAGGGAACGACATTCATATTATTTCGTGAATAACAGAGAACAATTTATGATTAATAGTCAAAAAACCCGTCAAATTCGTCAATAAGGGGTCAACCGGCTGTGATGTCGGCCGTCTCAGTAATACTTCATTTAAGTTTTTGTGTGTACACATATGGTCTCTTTTTTTTTGTGTTAAAACAAGTAAATTGCCTTGCGACTTGTGAGTAGAAGAAAATGCGGAGAGAGATAAAAAAGAAGGGAGAAAAATCCAAACAATTTGCACACACACAGCCAATACTGGCCACCCCGTCCGCCTATCGCTTCCCTTGCCAACACAATCGTTTTTGTAAGCACACAGAACACCGAAAACAACCCGAAACCAAATAGAATCGGACAATGAAACTCGATTTGCTAATTCCATAACGCATGTTGTTTGCGGTCGGTTCATCTTCAAACCGAGTTCGGCAACCCGGGTTACAACTCGGTCTGCTTCTATTCTAACCCGGGTTAACTCGGTTTGTAAAACTTTCGTGTTTGCACACCACTAGTGTTAAGTTTAGTTTAGAGTGCCTGCAGAGTGCCAATCAGTTAGATCCACTCTATACCCTTAATTAATGAATTCTGAAAACTCATGAATTCAAATTACATAATTTGATAAGAACAATGGCATGATGTTGCAATTCTAACTAATGCATAAAAATAGTTGTCAAAATTCGAAGTTAATTTCTATCTTGAGGTGGAAAAAAGCCTGCAAGGCTATATATTGCTCTAAAAAAGGCTGAAGGGTGCAAATGGGTTCTACAGCCGGGAGTGGTTCATTGGCTATTCGTACCAGTAATCAGACCCATACTACTGTACAGCGTGGCATAGCAATTTGGTGGATCCATCTGCAAAACGCTAGGGTGCAGCAGATGGCAGGCATTTGCTTCAGCGGAGCAATGGAAACTACTCCTTCCCTAGCTTTAAATACACTCCTCAATCAGTTCGCTGGCAGCATGGCGATAAGACTGATATCGCTGCGTATGTGGAAGGAGCTCAGCTTTATACACTCCACTCCACCTCCTCGATAAATTTGGATTCATAACCAGGAAAAACTGACCTCACGATACCTAAGCTCATCTTCGAGAAAAATAGTTTAACCAGCATATCCTCCAGGTCATATTGGACGTCTGAACACTAGACGGTGGGGGGTCCTCTGCGAATTTTCACAGATAGCTCGAGGAAGTGCAAAGGAATGGGTGTGGGAGTCTGCTCTAAGGACATGAATATTCAACCGTCATTCCGACTACCTTCCCACTGTAGCGTCTTGCGGACAGAGACTATAGCGATTAAAGAAGCTCTGTCCTGGCTAAAAAAAGGTGCAGAAACTGTCATCTGCTCGAACAGCCATTCAACGATCAAATGACTGAGTGCAGTCACATTCAACTCCAACGAGATGGCCAAGTATTTCAGCACTCAACTTATGTGGGTGCCGGGAGTCACTATGTCCCAGAGAATTGCGAAGCACACAAACTCGCTAGAGACTCACCACCTCAACACTCCTTCCGGACGGGGAACTGCAGTCCACGCCCATCGCTACTGCAAAACATCTAATAAAGTTTGAAGCGTTTGCTCACATCAAACGTAGATGGTCTTCTGGCACTGATCACAATGGCAATTATGGCCTACTATCGATTCAAAACGCTCACGCGACCTGATCAGAAAGAGAAGCCCGAATCTTAGAACTCCCAGTGGCGTCACAATTGGGCACTGTGCCATTGGAATTCACACCTCCAGTCTAGGTGTCTGCAGATGCTCCAAGGATGAAGAGGAAGAAGAAACCGTCGCACACCTTCTTTGCAATGCACTCTCATCACGCAGATGCAGACGCTTCCACTTCATCGTTCGTTCAAAGCTCCAGATGGCGCACGGATCATTGTGGCAACACAATGGGCCTACTTTTGGCTACCTTCAATGTAGTCAGCCCCTCTAACCCAACCTTAACTGTGAAATAAACCACAGAGACTACACATAATGCTTCCAATTATGAAAGCACCGTCAACTGTGATGCATGGAAGTGAATTCCAGAATCAAGATCACGTGACAATTTCCCTAGCAAATACGATTTTTTCCACAGAACCTTGAGGGCATCGCTCAAGTTCAGTTTCACTTAAGAACAGTATCAATCATTGCGTGAACTCAAGCGCAAATTACTCACCGACCGGTTTGCGATCGTAGCCATTGATTCCATCAGCGGGTCGGTTGAAAGTGAAACCTGGGAAATCCCAAGTTTATATCACCGTACTTCGCTCGAATTCTACTCACGCCTTTCCTGAACTATAAAATGTATCGCATACCAATAGAATGCATAATTGACGCATCGCCGTTTTAAAAATCACACACAGTGGGGTCTAGCTGTCGCCGTGCCAGTCGTCGCACAAGACATGACCCAAAACGTCATTCTCACAGAAAACATGTCAGCGATTAAGTTTATGTGTCAATTTTGCGCGAAAATGTTTTCACCAACATTGCGTTTTGACAAATGCGTCGATGCAGAAGATCGGGCCGGGCCAGGGGGTCACAAAAGAAAGCGGGCAACATGCGTTTTGTTCGTTATGAAAGCGGGTAATTGTCTGTGACATTTCATTGTGTCTTGTACTGACAATTTGACGGTTTTTTGTGACACATTGTTATGTCCAGCAATTGACTGATATAACGAATTCTGTCTAACGACTGGCACAGGGCTTGACACAGAAATTGAACAATGACTTTATTTAGCACTTCGAATTTTGTTTCGGCAATTCGAAGTTCGAAAGAATTTCGGCTTAACAATGAAATGGCGCATTACCAGTGACAGAATGCAAAATTTGGAAATTTCCAACCTTGTGAATCTTGTGTTTGCGTATCGCGTGTGTCAGTGGTAATACCAAGTGATGCACGCATAGGGGCACATTGTCAGAACGACATTGACGAGACCAAATAGAGGCGAAGTGTGCTAATTGAACGCTAAATGCGGGAAGCTAATGCGAAAGGGTTGTTAACATCTGTGCACGCCAGAATGATTCGTAGCCATAAATATGACACCGCTAGCACACAACCTCGACAAAAGCGATTGATAGTCGAGCGGTGAGTAACTGATTCTCCTAATACTCATACTTCTGGGTAATTTGCATTGTTCGTCGTAAATTCGTCGCAGTCGTCTTCACATGTGCGCTGAATGCAATTACTTACGGTCACTGCAACCGGTTTGCAACTGACGCTGGCCGTGTGCGTGTGTTCTGGAAGTGTTAATTCTATTCGGGAAGGTGTTCGGTGACTGCGGTCGTGTAATCTGTGTTTCTGGGAAGCTTGGTGAACGATCAGTGTTCCACTTGTGCAGTGATTCGATGACGTTAACACCTGAGAGACTTCCAGCTCGAGGGAAGTCTCTACGGAAGGAATCCTATTTGTCACAGTTGGTCATGTTCCGTGACGAATGACGCGTGAAAGGGAATTCTATTTAAAAAAGTGATCGGCGAAAGGGGAAAAGTGATTCAACTAGCAATGAATCGCGTTATATGTTGCATAAGTTACGAGTGTCTTCTAGTGATAGGAGTTGTTTTGTAGCGTTGTGCTTGACAGTTCCGGCGACGGAATGGACATGGAACGATTCTTTTCTTAGTCGAACTGGTCGAAGTCATGTCCGCGGAACTGTGTAGTTCCATGGATATGCCAGCTTTGAACATTTGACTGGAACTATGCAGTTCCATGGATAAGCCGGCGTTGAACATGTCCGCGGAGCTATGTAGTTCCATGAATATGCCGGCGTTGAACATGCCCGCGAAACTGAGTAGCGCCATGGATATCCCTGGAACTATGCAGTTCCATGGATATGCCGGCGTTGAACATTTCCGTGGAACTGAGTAGTTCTATTGATATGCCAGCTTTGAACATTTCGCTGGAAATACGAGGTTCCATGGATGCGCCGGCGTTGAACATGTCCGCGAAACTGAGTAGTTCCATGGATATGCTGGCATTGAACATGTCCGCGGAGCTATGTAGTTCCATGAATGTGCCGGCGTTGAACATGCCCGCGGAACTGTGTAGTTCCATGGATATGCTGGCATTGAACATGTCTGCGGAGCTATGTAGTTCCATGAATATGCCGACGTTGAACATGCCTGCGGAACTGAGTAGTTCCATGGATATGCCTGCGGAACATTTTGAAAAAATTATAAGCAATAAAAATTACTCATAGTTTTGTTAAGTTGGAACCATAATTCGCAATCCCTGGTTAGTTTCGTTAAGTTTCGTTAATTTTTGCCGTTTGCTTAAGTGTGGATATCTTGGTTGACAAAAAACAAACACAAACGACAGCAAAATTTTACTTAAGCTCTAAGAAGTAATCAAGTTTTGGTGCTGTCGTCAATGCCTCAGTGCCATATGCGAAGTCTCGGGTGGAGTGTTGAGTCGCCTATCTACGGCTGCTCGAGCAATGTGGAAGATAGCACGAAATGTATCCCGGGTCAAAACTTGCCGAATTAGAACTAAGTTTCGAGAGACTTCAAGCTGTTAAAGCTCACACTTTTTGCCATATTCTATGGGGGTCGTATGAGTAAACGAACTCATTACGATACCACACTCTGTGCTGGGAGCCTGGGGCTCTGCAAATGTGAAGGTATGCCCTCTCAAACATCTGTTTATTTTTCGTCAAGTTTACTCCCACATTCAAACACACGGGACCGACCGCAGAAGACTAGGCGGTAACAGATAACTTTCTTTCTCGCAAAGAGTTGACTGTTTCGAAACAGACCCTTTGTAAGAGCGAATTCACTTCGGAGCTCTGGCTACCAGACACCTGGGTCTGCCAGTGGCCAGTGGCTACTCCATGTTCGTGACGCCAGTGATGTTGCGTTGGTAAAGTGCCAAATTCCGCGAGTGTGAAAATAAATTCAGGCCCTACCGACTGCTTAGTGAAAGCCTCAATAAGTGGCTTGTTGTTTTCTCATCACTTTGTGTAAGATTTTGATACAATAACTTGGTCTTCAACCACTTCAGACCCAAATACTGGAGGAACCAGATCTGGTGTTGACGAGTACTCTTTTCAATCCGAAGTCGTAGTTTTTACCAACACATCCACTGGAGCTGGTGAAACAATCCTTGCTGAGTAGTGCCCTCCATTTGGAGGTATCGAAAGAAAATTTAAATAAAATACATTTGTGGTTTGGATTTCCATAGCAAATATATATCGCCTGGATCTTGTCGTTATGAATGCTCCTCCACGTTAGTTGAAACGTTTCGATGACTATTACGACCCACCTGGGATCGGTGAAACCTGACTAAGCAATGGCACATGTTCGGCGACCGAGTCACTTGCCTCTAAAGGGTTTCAAAAATTAAAGCCCCACTCAGTCGATAGCCCACCATCATGACATCATGTTTACCTTGCGAATGTTTCAGACAAACTTTCCTTTTGGCAAAGCCAACGAACTGATTCAAAATTTATGCAACATTCACTGTCTTCAAAGAACGAGTTTCATATCTCCTCCGGCGCACTCAGAGCAGTAAAAAAGTAAAACTGGATTCTCCCAATCACCTTCTTCAATCGATCAAGGTCTGACACATGTCTGATTGAAAGTGCAACGGACCCGGTAGTGGCTGGCGTTTTTTGGCAAACAATTTAAATTATCCCAGGAAGCCACGACTTCGATCGGACGACCTTGACTGATGAGAAGCAAAAAAATCCCCGGACCCAAAGAAAACAAGCTAAGACTGCAAACGTCACCGGAAATATCGGCGAGAGGCTTCTTGACATTTTGCTACCGTAGTTCCCCAACAAAATTGGCTCACTTCCACACACAGCCGAACACGCACAAAATCAACAAAAACCCCCACCACACAACGGTCGCATCAGTCGAATATCGACCGAATATGATGGGAAATATGAAGTAAACTACACAACTTATGAACACACTCGCCCGCACACACGCAGACACGCAATCAGCATGTATATTTGATGTGTTAATTTGCCTACTTGGCTATGCTGTCATTGTTCGCGTTATCAGGGTGGTATCTGACCATGGTATCCATTTGTCCGGTGAATTCCATACGCAAACACCCCGCTGGCCGACCAGAACAGACAACGCATACATTGGCTTTCAATCCGGCACAGTAGCGGCTCCGACCGGAACGGACCATATAATGTACATATGTCAACGAAATAATTATAATTATTCTTTTTCCATCGGCGAGGCGCAGCGGCGGCATCGTCCCGGTGTGTGTACACTTGTCCCGAAGCTATATTTACCCAAGCGAACGTGCCAGGATAGCCAAGCTGCATATGAGTTGGTGGGATCGAAGGAGACAACTTGAACGAAGTTTTATTGACTTTTCATTGTGTCGCAGGACACAACACAATACGGACCCGTAATGAAGGTCGGTTTTTTCCTCCCCAGTTGACAGACAGTGGGAGGTTAATGTGGCAACAATTACATTTCCCTGTGACACACAGAACTTTGATCGAACTCAGTCGTCCCCAGAAGAGGGACGACAGGCTCTTTGCGGTTCAAGTGAGTGTGTGCGGAGAATCGGTTGCTCGTTACTATGTGTCAATTTGAATTGTGGGAGTGCGGGAGTGTATCATGTGTGCTTTGTGTGAATTCTGAATTGTAAATTGTGATTATCAAAGTGTCAAATAGACGTTCAATAAATGTCTGCTCTCTGAACACAATCATTGATTCGCTGAATGCAATCTATGAGCGGTGATACATGCTCATGAATTCGATTACCGGTTTGAATGGATGGACTTGGGTTTCGGCAATTATTGAATTAATTGCGTGTTTATTTGTTCATTAGGAATTGAAACAAAAACACAGGCTATTAATCAAGTGGGAGGGACAATTGTGCGAGCGAGGGAGACAGAGGCAGCAGGTTATTTATCAAGTTGACTGACATTCCATTGTGTTTTATGACTTGATTGACATGCGCTGCGTCACATTTTCATAAATACATACAACTTGCTAAAATCCTTCTGTTAGCTGCCTGAATATTTACACTTAATGGGCGTGCGTTTAGCACTTAATCGAATACATATACATGCTGTAGCATTTTGATTATAATAGCCATTTTGCTGAGAATTGTTAAGTTTTGTGAAGTGTCGTTAAGTTGCGTTCCCTTTTGCGTACAATTTATTAGTTCGTTAAGTTTCGTTAAGTTACGTGACCTTTTGCATACAATTCATTAAATTCTTTGGGACATTACGATTACAACAACCATTTCGCTGAGATTCGTTAAATTTCGTTAAGTTTCGTTAAGTTGCATACGATTTGTCTAATTCGTCTTGCACTTTGTTGCTGCATTACGACTATAATGAACATTTCACATTTTGTTTCTATAAATGTCGTTAAGTTTCGTTAACTTACGTTAGTAAGTTTGTAAAATTGACAGGAAAATGTTGTGTCAATTTCTGGAATTCTCAGTCAATGTTGCCATTTTACACACATCATGCCCTTGTTGGCGATGTGAAGCGCATCATAGTCCTTAGTCAACCGTACATAAGTCTTCTTAGGTCCGTCGGGCCCGTCAAGGATGTTCACATTCCCGATTTTCAAGTTGTTCAATTTACGGAAAGCAGCTCAAGTGTATAGTTGTTTTCAGTTCTCGTCATTGCAGTTTCAGATGTGAACGTTTTAAGGATCCCCAATCGCCTTATTTTGCGCGCTCAAGAAAACAACAGCCTTAGCCCTACCTATACTCTTCTAAACTTTAAGAGCCGGTTGTGCCTTCTCGGACATAAAGGGCCTTTCATTAGCCCTGTCATCCAATTTTTCCACAATCGACTGTGGTCTTCCCTGTAGCCTTCGGTACCGGTGCCCATACTTGGACTTAGTTGCCTTACAGCCTTCTTAGCTGCAGCTGGCTTTTTGACAGAAGTTGTTGGCTTCTTGGCTGGAACCGTATTGGTTGTTGCACCGGCTGCTAATGCTGGTATCTTCTCGATCGCCTTATTGGGTGTAGCTAGTTTCCCAGTGGCAGGTTTGGAATTAAGAGATGAGTCCGCTAAACCGGTCTTGAAGTAGGCTACTGCAAATGGTGCATCTACCTAAGGGTTCCGACAAGCAGCTTTCGGACTACTTTCCGCCCGATTTAGCGGACTCCTCTGTTGCTAGTCTCCATGTATTCGTCATTTAGTGAGAAAAAGGAAAACTGGTTCCATATTTCCCAAGTCCATAGCAACTGCTCTGATATTCCTCAATTCTCTCGTTTGGAGAGTTCCATTAAGGGGCTTAAGTCCATCGCTTGCAGAAAAAACACAAGCACTCCCTTGTGCAGTCCACCCATGTCGTGGTGACTCCCACCTTTCAAAAGCATTGTTTACTCTGCTTGCCAACAATAGCGTTTCGAGTTTCCCTCCATTCGCAGATGTTTTCATCTCTTTGTGCTCTACGACAGAACGTTCGTCCATCAACAACGTGCTACAATGTCGCAACGGCATTCCGGGCACCAACAGCTCGCTGTAACACCTTGCAAATACAGTTCCCGGCGGTGAAAGCACCTCCAAATGGAAAATGAGCAAATTGGTGTTTCCATTTCATTTGAGTCAGCAATTACCACTCCTAACCCTATCTCCCTGTTTATCCAGCCCTCATTGTTCGCAACGACACGACGCCATGCCACCGCACAGCATCATCAGTTTTCAGGAAACCCCAGCTCGCACCTTTTCCCACACGAGTGCACAAAACCAAGTCAGATTTAATGGCTGCTGCACACTGGCTTCATTCAAATCGCAAAACGGCGCCGCGCCGCGCCACTCCGCGCCAGGACGATTGGTAGTAATTATTCAGGTGGCGGCCTCCAGTGTGAACCTCTGCTCACTTTGGGCCGTGACTAGACTTGTTAACAGCTCCAATAACACGGCTGGCTGTGCTTAGTGCCGCATCGATCAAAATCAGACCTCATTTGCACTCTAACCTCGTTCGGGTCGAGGTGCAGCGGTTGCCATGGTGAGTTGCGCCAGACAATGGCATTAAGTCAAACCGCACAACAAAACAATTGTGTTGTCCTCACGGATTTAGAAGCCAAGCGAGTGGAGTACGCAGGAATAAATATCAACACAAAAAAAAATCGCAAAAGTGAACTGACTTCCTGCACGCCGACTGGGTGTGGGCACTCGGCTGAATAACACAGCCGTTCCCTGTTCATGAGCCTATTTAGCCAGGGCCTAGTTTGAAGCTGAATGAAATGAATACGTGCAAACCGTGCACCCTCATCTGTGGCTTTTGTGTTTTTTTTTCTTCTCTGTGAATGGCCGCACTTAAATTTTATTCAACAAGAAAAAATGGCTTTAAGTGGGCACTCTTTGATTTATCACCTGCACAAACAGTCCAATGGATTCGGCTGGTTTGTTGGTCGCTATGATTCATTACCGGGTGTAGGGTAAATTGAACTTGTTCAGTGCGGCACGGGGACTTGCCTCAAGTAGATTTTATTTCGTTCGTGGACACACAAGAGGTCTTGATGGTCGTTAATTCGAATTGTTGGCATGTTCATTTCAGATGTCTTGATGATATCAATTTTACAAAGGGATTGAGGCGAGGAGACGACTTAAGATCTGTTCGTTCGCACGTGGATCGCAGACAAGTTGAGAGATAGAGTCTGTGTCAAGTTCTTCTCTCTCCTTCGATTTGTGTAGGGATACATTCCGGGGAAGTCTAAAAAGGTCCGCAGCTAAGCCAAGAGTGAAAGAATGTGCAAATATTCCGCTGCATTGTAGACCTCATGACCGTCGTGAAGACCCTGAGGACGACGAATGTTCACCGAAGTCCAGTTCATTGAGGAATCAGGGAAACATTGGGAAAGTCTGAACAATTCTGCGCTCTGACCGTTGTTCACTCGCGAGATTGGAAAGGAAGCCTCGAGAGGAAATTCCTTCGTATAGCTAGTCATTGGTGCGAACGATGAACTGTATGGGCTATGCGGCCGCATGAATCTGGTCAAAAGAGTTTGAGGCTCTCGCTAGGTCATGCAGAGCGAATGGACACCAATGCTCTGGCACAGAAAGTCTGCGACTCCAACTTCGAAGGACAGCGCGTTAAAGGAAGACCACACCTCCGATGGCGTCCACAGCTGAAATGAGGGCTTAGTCAGATGAACAGCACAAGCCCGTGCCGGATAGAGAGGCATATTGGCTGAAGCCCGGGTCGCTCCTCTCTCACAGAGGAACAAATTAACAGGAAATTGAGTTGAATTTTGTTGCAAAGACATAAAATCCTGCTTTCCTGTCATCCATCGTAACTCGCAGTGAAAAGTGAAGCTTCCAATACGAGCCACTCAGCAAAAGGACGAGCGCGAGTTGAAATGGAATGGACCAGATATGAAAAGTGCGGATCCAAAAGGGCCGAAGCAATACGACGCCTACCGTCTCACAACGTCCAACTGTGAATGACCCATTTTATTTGGATGCGATTTACACAGTATTCATGGTTTGTTCAGAAAAAAGACAGACAACCAGTCGTACTCGCCTCATCTATCACCGTCCGACTTCTGGCCTGAGATAATGGAGGAAGAGATGTGCCACTTGTACGTTTCTTGCCTATCAGATTTATCTGCAAGCGTTTTTTTTTAACCTTTTCACAGCCAGGCGTCTGCGAAGCTGAATACTCCCACCTAACACCATTGCGTTGCTCTATACTCCTAAAAAATGTTGGTAAAAATAAAGTAGTATGAGTGGACTGGTATGAGTGGACTGGACGTTTTCTACTGGAAAGATGAATATCTCTGTCTTCATTATCTCTGCTTCTGGCTGCTTGAAGCAGAATGAGAGAGAAGCCCAAATTCTACCGCTCTTGCCCCTTCAAATTTTTGACAACCAAGCCTCTGAAATTCCTCAATGGACTAGGGCTCAATCAGCTGTGAAGTTGGGCATCTGTATAATACTTCATTTCTGGTGTGAAGGCTGTGACTGTCATCCTCTAGGCTTTCGAGTATCGGACATGATTTGACAAGTTGACAAGAAATACATTGTAAAGCGTCTTCTGCTTAGTTTTGTGAAAGGAAATAGGAAAAGTAGGATACTCGCCTAATCGCCATCAATGCTATCCGCACGACCAAAGTGGCAAGTTTCACACATACCCCACCTCAGTTGAACCAGAATAAAGTAAAGTACGACGACAAGACCCCCGAGAGCTATTGAAATGCAGACACAGTCATCGTTTCGTAACAAATTAAAAGCCGATCCTCTGAACCGTGTTAGATTACAGCCGACAGAATGTGGATGTGATGACGTCCCACAGTTTCATGGTCAAAAACGAATCCAGATAATCTGACCTCATTCGACTGTCTTATAGTGATGCTTGCAGCATGCTCCATCCATCAGTAAAACGAGATATTGATGTGAAGTGCTCGGAGACATTTCCAAAGAATGATGAAATTTTATGTGTCAAACACGTTGTTTTTTATTTCGTATCATCGTAGGTCATCGTGCGAATTTTGTTGTGTCTGATGTGGCGATCTGTGCGATGAAGTTCGCTTTTTTGACACAGACCCCTTTGAGGACCAGAAATCAGGTACTGTAGAGCAAGCCAACTCCAAACTTGATTAATGTCTTGTCGATTTGATGGATAAACAGACATTTTTGATGTTTAATTACCGACCGAACACTATGTCACATATAGGCACACTTGTGTAGCACTAAGGAAGTGTTCTTCTCTGATTGGTCCGTGAGGATGTTAATCAGTTTTAAGTACCAAGAGAGGTAATAGTCCCTGGGGTCTTTGATGTCTGTTGACGGCATGGACTGGAACTGGATACAGAAGGAAAAACAAAACGTTCTCTACTGTCAAAATAATCTAGGATATCAGCGCCAAAGTGGCGTAACCCACAAAAATTTAATTTATACCGACCCTTACAAGAAAGCTCTGATGGCTACATGACACTACGTTTTTTTCGTATTTTTCATGTGAAATTCTTCTCCTTCTATGGTGCTACAGTCCGGGTGGATGTGGGCCTCAAAAAACAAGCATTCTCAGCTGACACGATCGTAGCCCCCTATTTCGCACACCAAGTTGGTTGAGGTCCGTCTGGTTGAGGTCGTGCCTACTGATTTCACGAGATATTTCTTTCAAAAAGCGTCTCTCTTGAATTTTCGTAAGCCGTGTGTTGTTATTTCTTAAGAGAAATCATGATCATGACCTAAATTATTAACAAACGATTTGTTTTATTTGTCTTCATTTAGTATCAAATTCATCAACGCCCGAGATAGATAGCAGCCTCTCTCGCGGTTACGGCATTCCGCCATTCCTTTTGGACTTAAGTGGTCCCTAGATGGTTGTTCATTTTCTAGATTATTGTTCATTTAGAGATAATATTGCAAGCTTGTGCAATTTATGGTGGAAAACTAAAATGCTTTTCATATTTATGCGCGTTTTATTGAGAACCCAGTACTCAGCTCAGCAATGATCCTCAATAAAACGCTCTTCTTCTCATTTTACTTGTTTGTGTCAAAAGTTGGGTCGTATCCTTACTTTCATGGCTTATATATCAACATACGAATAGAGCGCCTCTATATTTCCTTTTTTTTAAACAATGTTCACACAAACTATTTACAACACCATTTTCCCCATCTTTCTGGCAATTTGTGGATCCCATCCCCATGAATCAAGCCAATGTTTGATATTCTGCTTTGATGTGAACCGTATTTCAGTGAGGGCATTCTGCATCGACCGGAACAAATGGTAGTCAGAAGGGTCTGGCCTATAAGGTGGCTGGGGTAAAACTTCCCATCCACTGTTTTCAAAATAGTTCTTAACCAGAATAGCAACGTGGGGCTGAGCGTTGTCATCATGGAAAATGATTGCCTCGTGTCTGGTCGCATATTCCGGGCGTTTTTCAGCAACTGCTGTCTTCAAACGGATTAATTGTGTTCGGTAGCGTTGTCCATTGATGGTTTCACCCGGTGTTAGCAGCTCATAATATAGCACACCCTTCTGATCCCACCAAATACAGAGCATTCCCTTCGCGCCATAGATATTCGGCTTTGCCGTTGATTTGGCTAGTTGGTCAAGCCAAAATCAGCACTTTTGGCACGTTCGCTCAGCCAGCGCATGCTCACCATAAACTTCCACCAAAATACGATGACTTTCGGCAGCAGTTTTCTTCATATTCTTGTTGCTTACGCTTCAAATGAATGACATATACTGAAATGACGTATGATGACAGTAGCTTTCCAACGCATGTTCCAATGGAATAATACAAGTCACGCCATCTCTTAGCAGACCACACGAATTACACAATATATTTTTAAAGCCTTCGACTTCATAGTGAGATGCCCAGCTGTGAAGTTGGGCATCTCTATCATACTTCATTTCTGTTTTCGAGCGAGTTGTTGTCACAGTCGCCCACTTAATTTAGGCAATTTTCACCTTTCGCCACGCGACAAATACGATCACGACTGCTACTCAATGCGTGTCCAATTTGAACTTTCCACCATATAATGAAGTGGCATACCAATCTGAGCAAAAATCAGAAATCAACCATTTCTGGCAAAAATTAGCTATCCAATCTCCGATTTGTAGTCGGTGGGAAGGGTGTCCGAAGGAAGAGTCTACAGACAGACAGTCATTGCAATCGCGTTTGCGGATTGCCTGTATATACGAGTATGCAAAGTACAACTTAACGGCCTACTTAAGTAACTCTAAGACGGCAGCAACCAACAAAGTGTTGTCCTTCTCGCATTAATCCTTTGTCGACTAAAGCCTTCTTGCTCATTCACAATTCAGTCGGTGTCTGTCCCACGGACGCCACGCAATAAATAAAAATAAAACTGCATCACAGTGCGTTTACCCTATGCTCATTGGTATTTATTTTAATTTAAATATTGTAGCGTGCTTTCTGAATTAATCATCCGAAGTGACAAAAAAAGCCATCACCAGAGAATCCGATGCAAATCTGACTAAATAAATATTCCCCGACACACGGTGTTATAGATGCCATCAGACAGGATTCCAATAAACGTCGTGCACAGAAGAAAAAATAAATGCGCAAACCAAATAAAAACGACTCCATAAAATCACATGGCAACACAAATGCATTCGATACATGCGTTCGAATGTGTTTCAATGCAAACTGGCGAAATCACTTCAGCTGACTGAAGCCGACTGGGACAGGGTTCCGCACCCGTTGGCAAAGGAGTAAACTCTCCACTTGTTCTGACACATAAATGGCAAATAATTAATTGACACCTGAATGTCAATTTTTATCGTAATTAAAGCAATTGAAAAAAAAATACCGCCCCGAAATGATTAATTGACGGGACAGCTATGAAAACAAAGTAAACACGATGCAGAGCAGAGGTCCTTTGCGTTTAATCACCGGTAATGGATATGAAAAGCGACCATTGGTCAGTGTGTTCGATTTGAAATCGTCTTTAATGGCCGAACTGGCACCACATTCGGCAGATAAATGAGTGACATTTTAATAAATTCTAGAGCAGCATTTTCAAACATGAACTGAATGAAGTATATTGCATCCTCTGGGATTAGACGTGAATAGTTGGTAATTAAATTGATGGTGATGGTTGGAGCATATGTGCATCGCAAAAGCAACTGCGGAACTGAGCAGTATGTATTGTATGCATATGACATTTGCTAGGTAAATTATATGGTTCGAGCATGTATTTGGCGATGGGCACAAATGACAGCTCTTGACAAGCGTGTGAAACACGCAGAAATGATGTATGATAGAGATGCCCAACTTCACAGCTGATTGACTCCTAGTCTATCGACGAATTGCGTAGGATTTTTGAGAGTTATTCTTGAAATTTTGACGGTTATTCACGAAATAACGTAAATTCAGTTCAATTAATTCATTCAGTTTCGTTAAGTTTTGTTCACTTTTGCGGAAACAAAATGAACCGCCCTCTATTTTCCTAAATAGGAGCTGGCGTTGAATTTTGCATTCCTCTATAGATGCAAAGTGTTCATTACTTTTGCGATGCCTCTGGCTACTTTTCTTTCGGCTTTGACACAAACTTGAGGTCGGGATGAAGCAGTTGGTTAAGTGCATGTTGGTGGGGTCCACGATTCGAATCCCAGTGTAAGCAAAGTTAATGTGCTTTTATTTGGTTTTCCAAACTGGTTCAGTCATCATTTGCCGTTGGGATCAAATTAACGGCACTATCACTGGAGTGGCCGATCAGAGGTTGTAGCCTGACTGTGGGTATCACAATGGACCAGCATGGTCTAAGTGTGCTGGTGAATTCACTAGCCTACATACCTACCCTATATTTTATTTATGTTTGGTTGGGCCTCTATCCACGACGAGAAATCCTATTCAATTGATCGGATTTGTGCTTGGGCATTGAACACATCCAAGATTCTCTTGGTTTCGTTGTTTTGAAGAATGTTTGTGTCTTTCTTGAAGCTTACCTCCATTCTCCTGCATTTGTCTGTGCATGCCGGTGGGAAAATTGTACATTTCCCATTATTCTACTACACGTTGTAGCCCCAATATGTATTAATCAGTATCCAGAATATAAGGAACAAACGTCTGCAGCTGAGGCGGGACAACAATAACTTAACAATGATTGTGAAGTCCCTGGAGTTGCCTTGCAACAATGAGAGGAACATGGGCCAGAACGAAAATTAAATCACAATTGAACGAGCTAGGGTTGAGACTTGAGTAGGGCATCAATGCCGCCTACTCAAGTTCACCCAATCAACTGGCCCCATGCGTCGATGATGTAAAAGGGAAACAAGAGCGAATCTGCTCTTCGTCAGAGGTTCGCCGAAGATAATCGATATCCTCACAGAACCCATCCGAGAATCAAGCAGCTACATATTGAACAAATATGTGTCCAAACCATTGGTCGGCAGTTCATTCCCAGATTTTGTCAAAGGAGGTAACTACTAGAGAACTCAAAAACAAAGATCTTTCTCCCGGAAGGGGCAATCAATATGAATACCAAACAAGTCAAGTCACTGTCATCGGAACTAGAACGGGCGTTTGTAAGGCTAGACATGGTCCACTGAACACTGTCCTATTGAACTGATCTTCGAAGATTGGAGTGTGATTGGTTATTACGTTCACCGTATGTCAAGCGGAGAATCAACCAAAAGCCAGGACGCGATTTGCCTTTGATGGAATAGGCGCTTTTGGTAACCTCTCTTGTAGTTCCAGTGGATACAGAGGCGAAGAAACCGTGTCTAATGACCTTGAAGCTCTAACGAAGACTAGCAACATCCTCTCAACCATGTAGAATTACACAACCTATCATGGTTGCAAAAGGGTGTTTTTTACACACGGGGAATTTTAATTGAATTGATTGAATTTATTTGACAGATAATTTGATGGCATTCATGTTTGATGAATTATTTCCTCCATTTAATGGTCGCAGCTTGCGCGTACATGGGGTAATCTGTAGGTACGATTTGGACATACTCTTCGCATAAAATCAAGCTTTATTTCCGTAATAACGCCTCAAATATGTAAGAGTTGCACGAAAAAGTTAGTAGGCATTCATGTACGGCTCTCCGGTTGACTGTAACGATTTGACTGTCAACATTCTTGAAGACATTGAGGCACCGATAAGGCCATCGGCCCATAAAGTGAACCAATCGGCTACTCATTCTGGAAGTAATGGTGTTTCGAGAATGGCTTTAGTTTGTGTTTTTCGAAATAAATTCGAAAAATATGTAAATCTTGTCCAAACCAAACTAACCTCAAAACAATCGCAAACTGTCAAATCAGCTGTCACAGAATGCTATGTTGACAACTTAAAGGTGTCCATCATCAAAAATAAAACACCCTTTACAACTATGATGAGGCATCTCATATCTCTCATCTCTCTCTTACTGCATCGGCAGCTCCTGCTTCTGACACACACAGCCATCGACAGCTCCTGCCTCTGACAAACGTATCTTAGCGATGAAATGCTATGATTACTTCGTGCTGTTGTGGAAATCACTGGCCGGGAAAGGGGGCAGGAACACGGCGGTACGCGTGGATCTCAATGTTGGCCAGCTGAGTCTTTGAACGGAGGAGGCTATTACTCTCGTGTTCCAGATCCTAGGAATGGTTGGTCCCAAAAGCCCTTGAAGTAGAGAGCACTCGCGATGACCATGTTCGTATCCCGGTTGACTCCCTTAGCAAAGATTGCGGGAATCTTTCCGAGGGTTTTCTATTTGACCCAGCTGTTGATGTAGTGCTTCGCCTGCTCCTGCTTGTACCTGAAATCCAGGGACTTCATCTCACTCTTGTAAACTTGCTGTGAAGCATATCTGTAGTCATCCCACGTGACACGAACGGCCCCACCTCCACACCTTCCAAGTCGGTCCTTGATTTCCATCCCATCGGGTATGCGACCACTTGGCAGACTCAGGTCGATGTGGTCCGACCAAGTCCCAAACGCTTCTTAATAATTCCTTATGGATTAGAGTCGATGGCGGAGAGAGATCCCGCTTGCGTGCTTTACGCCGTTAGTGAAGCATGCTGTTCAGTAGATGATGACGACGATAATTAATCTCAGTTTAAACTTAAGCCGGTCTGATTGCCTTCCGAACAGCATTTGCTCTGTACTTTTAAGATTGAAACAAATCAATAACGAATATATCTCTGCCTCTTTCCAGATCCTTAAAAATGAGAACAAAATGCCTGGTAATCTGCTTCCTATTGGCGCTGCACCACACCAGTGCCGAAGACGAGTGAGTCCTAATTTCGATCGAAAAAAAGACAAACAACTTAACTCCCCTCCCCTCTATTTCAGAACACTTAAGTTCACATCCGCAACACAGCCAAACCGAGAGGAATTGTTCCGAATTCCCGAAGTCACCCCAGATGCTCGATACGATCAGAAATACTCGGAAATTGTGGCTGGAAGCGTGATGGACTTCGCCCACGATCTAGGCGAAGCACTTGACAATGGAGACTTCCCAAACACGCAAATCTTCTCTCCACTGAGTGTAATGTCTGCACTGTCCCTTCTCCAAATGGGTTCCAACGGCAACAGCTACAATCAGCTGAGTAAACTGTTTAAGTTTATATTGCCGTCAGGAGACTCAGCAAAAATTCACGAAGAGTTCGGCTGGATGTTGGAGGACATACTCTCGAATGGAAAGAATCCGCAGAGGCCGCGGAATGAGAATGGAGAATGGAGAAATACCCCAGCGAACACAATGTCCTTCGGGAAGGGCGGCAAGAATACGCCAAATGATCACATCATCCGCGTTGCAAACGGAATCTTCGTCCAGGATGGCTTCAGCTTGAGGGAGGACTACAAATATGCTGCACAGCATGTTTACAAGAGTGAGATGAAGTCCCTGGATTTCAGGTCCAAGCAGGAGCAGGCGAAGCACTACATCAACAGCTGGGTCAACCAGAACACCCTCGGAAAGATCCCCGCAATCATTGCTGATGAAGTCAACCGGGATACGAACATGGTCATCGCGAGTGCTCTCTACTTCAAGGGCTTTTGGGACCAACCATTCCTAGGATCTGGAACACAAGAGTAATACCTCTTCGCAAGGGTCTACAATCCCACAGTTCTTATGTGTATGCATTTTAGGTCAAACTTTTATCCCGACGGTCCCACCAGTCGTCCAGTGAAGGTGATGATGATGGGCACCGGTGGAGTCTACCCGTACTACGACTCAAAGGAATACGGTAAGTCTCATCCATAAAGTTCTCGATATGATCATAAACAAGCTTTCTATTGCTTTAGATTGCCAAATCATCGGTCTGCCGTACAAGGGCAACAAGACAACGATGTACATTATCCAGCCACGTGACTCCACTCGACTGAAGCTGCAAAGTCTGCAGAGGCTTCTGACCGGCGACAAGATCAACGAAATGATCTCAAAAATGGAATACAAGACTGCAGTGATGGCCTTCCCCAAATTCCACGTCACCAACACGCTGCAACTAAAGAAGTCCCTCATCAAGATGGGCATCGAAGACATATTCCTCAACGGCCGGAGCGATCTTTCCCTGATCGCCGACGTCAGGCAGAATCTTCTGGGAGCCGCATTCGCCCCTCAGCCAATATTTAGTAAAAATCAGGTTGCAGCTCTCCGTCCCATGCCAGAAGAGAGCGTCATCTTAGAAAGACCTTCAGAAGTCTTCAATAGAAACAACCAAGTCATCCCGCCAGGAATCTATGACCGTTACAACTCCACTCCGCTGATCTTTACTCGTTTCGGAGGAGAAACGAATGCGGGCAGCACTCCACTGCGTCCAGATGCACGCACGCCAATAATTTGGAATCAGCAGGGTGACCTAATGGTTGGCAAGCCCCAAGTTCAAAACCGCTACAAGCGAACCGTGACCTACAAAGTCGAGAGCGAGTTCATGCGAAACAATGCTCCGCTTCGCCTCAAGGACCTGATTTTGAGTAAGCGAATCACAAAAGCGAATCCTGGCAAAAAACTGATCCGCAATCGTCGCCAAGCCATCCCCGCGTCAGCACAGAGTCTTCAAAATTTGGACCGCCTCCGTTTCACAGCAGGCCTGCAGAAACCGCCACTCTACGTCGATGACGTTCTCCACAAGGTCGACTTCGAAGTGAACGAACAAGGGACCGAGGCGGCTGCCGCCACTCTGACGTATCTGCGGCGATCCGGCACCGATGTGGCCTTCAGGTGTGAGGCACCATTTATGCTGCTCATCCGGCATGATCCGACAAAACTGCCACTCTTCTATGGAGTGGTAAACATTCCGGTAGCTTAATGTACGCAGCTCGTTAGCAGACAACTTCCTGTTCTAACCTCAATTTATAAACTGTGTTAAGGTAAAGTCATAATCGGACGCAAAAAATGGAGTTATTTGATACCTAGTTTACTATTTATGTAAGTGAACGTGGCTGCGCCTTGTGCGGGCATACTTTATAAGATAGCTTAGGTTATGACCGTGGTATGAGAAGCATATATTCATAGACGATGTTTTTGTGTAATAAACGAAATGAGTTTGACGTGAAACGACGGAAAATTGTTTTCTTTCTTTCATACCTATAGAAAAGAAACGGTTTAAAGTATCCATAGATAGCTGCTGGCGCGGACTTGTGCGGTCTGCTGAAGTCATCAAAGCATCATCGGATCACCCACTTGGATCTTGTTGGCCGCTTGCACCATCTCACCTCTAAGATATGGTCGGAAGAAATTGAAATCTAGGTCCGCAAGAGTTCGAGGGAACGACGACCGAAACGAGTTGTTATTCTCCTTAACAGCGCGTACTTCTCTGTCGTTTCGATTGGGCGCCTGCAGCCTTTAGTGATCACTCCGATAGGCCCCTGTCAGTGTTGCTATGTCGTGCCGAAGATTTCTTAAACCGGGTTAACCCGTGTTGGAATTGAAGCAAATTGAGTTGGCTAACTCCGTTTTAAACAAAATTATTTGATTTATTAATTGTCAGACTGATTGAAACCCAACTCGGCTTAACTTGGTACACTGTGAATACAGTGGACAATATGGAAATCGGCCTGAGTTGCTGACACTCGCCTGTAATGTCAGCGAACCCAACTAACTGGTAACTAGATGATACGGACGAGTGTTGAGGTTGCCTTCTGCATGCGAGAGAGGCGCGAGTGAGTCTCTACCAGGACTCCCTTTTTGCATAACTACAGGGACACACATTCCGAGCTCGGTCTGAAGGAAATTTTTCAAGTTCATATCGGATTCTCGGAATAGAGTCGGCCTGAAGTGTCTCACGCTCACACATTAAAGAAGAAGAAGAAGGGTAAGCATGTGATTGTAGACGATCATGATTGAGGTGTAGTGATCAAATGATGGAGGAAAATCAAACAACTTGGTGACCTTGGAATGTACTGCTAACTAAGGATCCTTAGTCCTCGCTGGGCTGTAGCCCTACACCAAGAGGAAAAGTAAATAATGTACTTACAAAAAATGTACTTACACCTAATATGCGTCATATTGCGTCTGGCCACAATTTCCGGACGTAATCTAAGCCACACTGTCTGGGCGCTTGAGAACCAGTTCTCAAGAGTTTGGCAATATGCACGCGATCACCTGGTTATGCCTGCCTTGACTTTTGGCAAGCGTGAATAGGAATATGAAATACAGAACAGTGCAGTCCGCGATCAATCATCAACGTTGAATGACGTGTTTTATCACCACACATCAAAGCACAAAAAGTTTGAATACGTACTGTTGTAAACAGACTTGGGATCAGATCCAAGTGTCCATCCAAAAAATGTACAATTTGCTCAACCAATAAATGTCCACCTGAAATGTTTAATAGCACCTCATAATCAAAGTACACTAGACCTCGATGAGCAGAGAGAATTGTATTGATTTCAACACACACATTTCCAAAAACCAAACCAAAACAAAATACATTTCACTTCAAGCGAAAGTAATCGACGGTTTTATTTGTAAGCTCATCTCTGAAGTGGAATGGGTTTTGTTTCAGATTCATGGCTTGTCGAATATCGAGTATCTCATTGGAAAATCGTTAATCTAATCCGCAGGGCCACACATTAAATATCTACATTTCTACACATCTATGATACAATCACTTGTCCATCGTCTTATTCGGTTGCTCTTCCACTCGTTGCGCAATTGAAGCTTCACTCTTTTCCAGAACTTTAATGAATTCATCCAGCTTGCCGGTGTTCATCTGAAAATGCACCAGACTTTTGTTGCCAGACGGTTCCAAGCAATTCAACGTCACTGTGGTCAATTGTCGTCGCTGCGTTAATAAACTACTGTCTCCCATAACGAATCGTACGTCCCAATCGAACGATTCCACTAGTTTATCCTGTCTAGAGTTATGCTCACGCAGGAGAAATTCAACTATTTCCGGCTGCCGAGATTTGAATACCTCCACAATGGACTGCTGTAGATCTGGATTCATGTGAGCGAAATTCGAGAGGAGCTCAGTCTCTGTGATTGCTTTCAGGCAGTAGCATTTGTAGGCGTAAGCGATTGTCTGTAACGCTGAATGAAAATCATCTGGATCAGAGAAACCATATTTATGAGAGGATTTGTTTATAGTTGAGATGTCATCGCAATTTCCAATGAGATAATCGATGGATAGGTGTAGAATCTAAAATCACAGAATTAGGTGTGTTTCAACTGAGAATGGAAGCATATGGGACTTACTTCGATGAGGATTTCCTTGTTGTCGATATTTAATAGAAATTCGTGCATTTTTCTGAAAAAATTTTTGTAAACAAAACAGCAATTCTTTGCTTGACAGATAAGTGTAATCAACAGAATTGACAGCTGCAATCATATGATGAGTGGATGTTGGTCATTCGAATGTGGATGGAGTTTGGGGCGACATCTATGTGTTGGAGAAGACAACTTTTGGGCTGTGGAGATATGTAATTACTGGTATATTTCAAATTGTTGGTCGTTTTCTTGTGATGCAATGAATACAATTATTTTATAATTAATCAGACATTTGTTGTAATTGAAAAAAAAAAATGTTCCAATTCACTTAAGGATGCTTGTTTGCCTTCTATCCAATGTTGTAAGCCTTATTCTCACGTAAGTGCACGCGATTCCATTGACACCGCAGGAGTTGGTTTAACCAACTGGACTTACCGATGTAGCGAAGAGTTGGTTGAACCAACTGGGCGTATCGATGTAGCGAAGAAAACTATCTACCGGCGGGTCATTCAGATTGATTAAATTCAAGCGGGCTGCGAGATGTCGTAGTGCTTTTGAAAACAGTACTTACAATTTTTGCTTGCAGTCACGTTTAACATACATTTTTGTTCACAATTTTGTGCTGTATACTTGCTTTTGTAATTGACTGCAGGTTCTGTTCTATTTGACAAGGTTTTACCACGCTTCCACCGAACCGAAAGCTCGAGGTTCGAATGAACTCTTTCTGAAACCTCAATAGGCCGATCAGTTCGAATTTGAGAGTCGGCTATATTCCCTTTCGCCCATCTAGCGCTCGTGAGTTGGGTTTCAATCTCATGAATTCGTGCCTGCCTATGACGGAGTGTTGGGATTGCTGCTAGCCTGGCAGATGTTAATGTTGATCACCCTTATTCTCTTGGATGAGTCACCCAAACAAATACTTTAACAAATTTGTATTATCTTAGTCACTTTATGTGACATTTGTCACCCTCAGGACCATCGTGTGTATTGCCTTAGTCACATTACATTAAAAAGTGAGATAGAATGAGAGAGATTTTGACACTTGCATTTTTGTGGGTGACACCGAACGACGTGGGATAATTATAGAAGTTCTAACCCAAATTCTGTATTGTTAGGAATAAATGTTGATTAATAAATTCACTTTTATTGTTAAAATAACAATAATTCAGCAATTTGAGTGCCTGGTCGCTTTAATAGAGGATAATTCCAATCACATCTAGAAACCCAATTTTTTAAGAAAACGAAACGATTGCATTTTATTTTTTCTTGGGCTGTCATTGAAATGTCTTCCTGGACGTAGAAAAGGCCTTCAATACGATCTGGATTGAGGGACTCATCTACAAGCTGAACCAGATGGGATTAGCTTTCTGCATTCCAGAAGATTCTATGTCTCAGTTGAAGGCAGCAAGTCAACAGAGCAGAGCACCAAGGCGGGAGTTGCACAAGGATCAAAGCTGGGGCCGTGGCTTTTCAACATCTACACCGCAGATCAACCACATCCAACTGACACAGTGACCTGCTGTCAATTTGCAGATGACTCACTGACTTATGCCAGCTGGACATCACCACAGATAGCTGCGCAAATTGTCAAAATCCAAACAGCGAACTAATTTTACTACTAACCAAATGGGATTCGTATCAATGCTGGGAAATGGGTACTTATGTGCTTAAGGAGACCATCCAGAGGTGGATGCAGTTCAGCAGTCAAATGTCGAAGCATAAAGGTAGTGCTCCCTAACGATACAGAGATATCAAAACACGAAAAGGTCTAATATCTTGGCGTTAACTTCACGGAAAGGTTGAAGTTCAACAGTCATTCGAAACTGACCCTTAAGAAGGCCAACCTAGGCTTAAATCGCATCTATTCCGTTGATGCGCAAGCAAAACGGATTAAGCCAGAGGACAAAACTGCTACTGTACAAGCAGCTTATACGGCTTCCCAATCTGGCACACCATCTCTAAGTCCAGCATGATGAAGCTCGCAATTTTCGAAAGAAAAATACTGCGAATATGAACCGAACTGACCTTCGACAGGGACCGTCAAAGGCACCACAGCAACAATAGGCTTTACGACCAAGCACGTATCACCCCCCTGCAACAGTACATGGTGACACTGTTCAGAAAGCAGCTACTAAACATTAACAATCATCCTAACGAGGAAATCAGGAACTTAAGAAACACAATCCCCGGATAACGCTACCTCAACGCGTGAAATTTGCTAAACGAGCAGAACCTCCACTTTCACTTGGACTTGAACAACCCGATGTAAGCACCAGCCATAACAAAAAAAATCCCACAAAATTAATAAACATTAAATTAAACAAAGCACATCAGTTGGGCCCCGAATGTTGAGCCAACACGCTAACCATAGCTTGTAAGTCTAGTTGTAATTTCAGTTGTAAAAAGAATTCCGTTCAAGTAAGTTTTTAAATCGCTTTTTTTCATTGAAATGTAATCCATCACATATGCGCACCAATATATCCGAGTTCCGAACCGAAGGCATCCAAAAAATCATCAAATACAAAAACCGAAAGAAAATTGGTCCCACTTGTAGACACAATCCCAGCATGTGCTGCCAATATTTTTGAGTTGATTTGGATTAAGAATTTGAATGGTTTTTTGTTACCTCACTTGAATTCAAGAATAGATAATTTGATGTGAGGTGTCATGTTGTCACCATCGTGTCTTGTATGAATGTCTCTGAGGTCAGGTACCTGTTATAAGAGAAGTTTCAATTGTTGAGCCCGCTTTTGAGTTCGTCCAGATCGAGATAACTCTCCATTTTAGGTGACAGAGGTTCCCGGATTTTCATCATTTCAGGAAAACAAGCCATAATCAGGGAGTCGCTCTGACAGTTTAATGTTAAGATCGACAGAGAAAACTGCACTACCTACTAACTTCCTTTGCTTTCTAGCCGTCCGAGTAGATACGCCCGGAGTTTGAAAGCCTATGAGCTCATCGACGAAATGTGAAATTGGTGGTCAGGAAGTAGATGTAAGTAAAGTAAATATGCACTCTCAGAGAATTTTCAGTGAAGAGGTGGAAGCGTAAACTATGAAACTCGTGTCGGGGTACGGTTGGCGTTGGTACCCACTAAGGAGGGCACGCAAGATACATACGTTAAATTGAGGAATACGTCAAGCGTGTCGGTATATGTGGTTTCGCGGACAAAGGGACACTCACGTGTTAAACCTTTCGTAGCGTATGCCAGAAATGTACCAGAAAAATAGTTGCGTCATACAGCAGAATGGGCCTCACTATGGCGGCCGATTTAAAAGTAGTAGGTTGCATGCGGTTAAGGACCACATTTTTAACAACCGCCGGAATCAGGGCCTTTCCGCTCTATTAGCCTTCCAATTGAGACGCTTGTCAAGAATGTGTTTTATTATTAGAGTACATACATGTCCAGCTATGTCAATAGGAGGAGTTATATATTTCCTAGTGACGTGAACAACATCTGTCTTTCCTTGAGATCTCGGGTGTTGGTCCATCTAGATGGTGTAAGCAGAGCACACCGTGTCTTAGAACGGAAGAGTATCTTTGTCCAGAGAGCGCAATGGCAACGTCTTCCTCGCAAGCTACCAGAAGTTGAACCATCAAGTCCCAGTTTCTAAAGTGCACCACCACCTGGAACGTACATCTGGCTAAGGAGCACCGTCTTCTGAGTCTAGGATACTATGGATTCACTTCAGGAAGTACTGGTTTGATCGACCGGCTTCTGACTGAAATGTACCCGCACCTGAACTTGCCATCATTGAACGTGTACGGTAATGACCGAATTACTTCACAATTCACTATCCACTCAAACCGTGTTGCAAACCGACAATTAAAGGGACTGAACGATTTGAATGATTGCCTGGCTTTGATTGCTGAAACGAATAATTTTGTCGATTTCCCAGCAGCAGATTTTAGTGATCTCCCAAGTAAAGTCCAATTCTACTTCGGCATCAAGAGGCGATCTAATGCTACGTTTCCACTGAACCGAAACGGTCCGGATGAACTTTTGCTGAAACATCGATCGGCCGTTTCAGCTCCCACTTCATAAGTGACCGCCAAAAGAAATGTCACTTGCTCTCAATTTTTAAATGCCCGCCAGAACAGCTGTTTGTTGACAGGGTATAATAGTGTGACAACACCAGAAGATGACAAAATGAGAAAATGAACACCAAAATAAACTAAAATTCACGCTGTGGGCTTATCCGGGTTCACAACCTCTCACGGATGGATGAATTCGAAGAGGATTTAACGAGATTTATCCAGAAACCGCGAGCTTTCCAGACCCCGAAAACGTATGACAGAACCTGGTAGGTTAGGAGAACATTGATGGAACCTAACGGTTTCGTTCGATGGAAAAGTGCCCTAGATTCCACTCATGTTGTGTACGGTATTCTTCTCCCTTGAGTGGATGGGAACTGCTGTTTGATGTTTGGAAAGCGGGTACCAGAAATGAAGTATGATAGAGATGCCCAACTTCTACCTCTCTTGTCCATTAAAATTTTTGATAACCATTTTTTATATTGTTTTCTAAAGCCACATTGACCAATAAGAGAGCGGCATTTACGTTATTTCGTGATTAACTGTCAAAAATTCATGAATAACCGTCAAAATTTTCATGATTATCTGTCAAATTCGTCGATGGGCTAGGGGGCAAGCACATGTGAAGTTGACCATCTCTACAGAATTTCTGGTTAGAATCGTGAGTTATGAGTGTGCGACGGGAATTGAACCTAGACATGGCTAAGGTGCATTCAGGGCTCCTTATTCTTAGTCACTTCGTCGCCGGTAAAGGGAAATTATGCTTCCAAAAAAAACCACAAGCCCTGTTCACATGTTTTATCAAAATATCTTATTTCACAAATTAAGCCTAAACTACGCGTACATTATACTTTGCATTGCCTCCTCTGCAGTCGGCGGTCTCGTTGGTTGTCCGGAGGCGCGGAAATTTGTCTGGAAATATCGCAGCGGACTATGCGGACAGGACACCACGAATCTCCTCGCACAGTCAACATTTTCCTCTCGCGCCATTTCAGTGAATTCATCATTCTCGTCGTGGTCTACCGGAACGCTGCAAAAACAGAAAAACAAATCAAAGCTCAATGCTTTCACTAGCTATTTTCTTGTGATTGTCTTACGTGAAAAGAATCCTAGCAACGTCATTGATTAGCGATTCTCCTTCTGGCAGGAGCTGTTCCTTCATCTCGCATATGGCCCTTTGGATGCATTTCCTCAAGCTTACCCCGAGCCTGCATGACATAGGAGTGGTTAGAGATTAGATTCGTTGTGAAATGAGAGAGAGAGAGGATTCGTACATTCTTCCAAACGTTTCAATGTGATCGTAGAGAGCTCTTCGTTCGCGGTACTCCCGATGATTGTGCCATTTCTGGGGATTCTCCATCACACTCCTCTTCGCCTCATGGAGTGATCGGTCAGTCTCTTCGTATGCCTGTCTGACCGATTCCTTTGGCGTCCGGTATTCTGGCAGTTCTGTAGTCGGCTTCAGTTGCACGTAGTTGCGTCTCTGAGCGTATGGAGAATAGTATGCTTCTCGATCAGAGTTGCGCCTTTGACTGTTTACAGAGTAGTATGCTTCTCGATCATAGTTGCGTCTCTGAGCATTTGCAGAATAGTATGGTTCTCGATCATAGTTGCGCCTTTGACTGCTCGGAATGTAGTATGTGTCTTCCCTCGCACTTCTTTTGGTCTCGTGTAGTGATCTATCGGTTTCTTCGTATGCCTCTTTGACTGCCTCCATGGCAGTGGAAGGGAATGGCGGCGTTGTATATGTTGTAGGCATCGGTTGCACATAGTTGCGTCGATAAGAGTTTGGATAGTAGTCCCTGTTCGAACCTCTGTAATATGGTCTCCTGCAATTACATAAATATACAGAATTACTGGCGGATTGATTGCAGCATCGTGGTGGCACTGCTTGCTTGTATAAATAACGGATAGACAGTGGACTGATGGCCAGTGTAACAATTCCTACTCATTTGTAAGCGAACATGTGTGAGGATGTGTGACTACCAAGGTGGAGCAATTATTAGAGTTTAGTCTTATACATTTATTTTTGGACACATGTCCATTCGCAGTTCGTGGACATGTACGACCTCGTGTCGCGTGAAAAGAATGTAAGACCTGGTCGTCGAATTTAGAATAAGTCGGAGGACTTATTGAGAAACCTTACATCTTCAGCTTTGTCTTTGAGTGTGTACACTATTATCATTCACCTTCTAAGGAAATTTCACTCATCGATGGAATTTCAAAGAGGAAACGTACGCAAAAACAGAACAAGCTAAATTCAGGCAAACATGGATGAACCGTGATCAAAGCACGTGCTGTTCAGCATGCATTCTATCAACTCGTTGTGGCTTTACGGCAAGCCTACAATGAGAACCCCGCTAAGGCAAAAGCTATCGTATTTTTTCGGAGTGGAACATACATATTATAATGAAAATGGGTTTCCGATATAAGTGCTGCACACATGAACCGCGTCTTGCGAACTGCAAACTTCGCAAACTCTGGCATTTCATAAAAGGGTGCACATGTTTAAGCATACGCGACAGACCTGGTCTGACAGTCTTAATATTGAACACAGAAATGTGCCCAGCTTCACAACTGATTGACCCCTAGTCAATCGACGCATTTCAGACTTTTCGACAGTTATTCATAAATTTTTGACGGTTATTCACGAAATAAAGTAAATGATTGTTCAGTTTGACCTTAGAAAACGATATAAAAAATTAATGTCAAAAATTTAAGGGACATAAACAAACATTGTAAAAAAAAAGCCTGATGAACGATTAGATATTCAGGCCACTGTTCAGTATTAATTGTGTTAACAAATAACCAGAAGGTAACTTTGATCGCTTTTGAATCCATTATTTCACCCAGATTCGCTTCCCTTTTCTTTCTTCTATTTCTTCTTCTTCTAAAATGTTGTCTATTACATGCGCTGCGAGGACGTCCACCATCGTTATCATAATTCATTTGTCTGCATGTCAACATGTTTGATAATGTGAACGCTAACGACATCGGACGGTGCGACATCCATCAGACCATGTTTGTCCGGTATGTTCTACCATGATAAAAATACGCGAACTTTTTTGTCGTGCATTTTGTGGACCACGTCTGCCTCTTTGTGGACCACATTTGAAAGGAAATTTTGCAGGGAAATGCCCATATCACAACGTCGCGTTCTCACTCTAGGTCTCTGACATTTTAAGTAGGATACACGTAGATCTACTAAACAAGTCACAATGCTTGATAGTTCATAGACCGTAGTATCGTAAACGAGAACACAAATTTCTAGGTAGAGCTACTTCTACAAACTCGGGCTTTTGACAGTTGTGAAACACTTTTCTTTTATATATTCGTGATTAATTCTTTCTAGAGATTTTATGTGAAATATTTGCATTCCTTTTTTCTGATAATATGGATTTTAGACCATCTTATTTGTGAAACACATGTATTTTATTGTGATTGGAAAAGTGAGGGACCCGCGTTTTGACATAACATTCTCGTAAACTCGATAAAACGCAGTCAACGGTCAGGCTCTCGAACGCCACATTGTGATTTGGCCTAAAACATTTTAAATCCTAAATAAGGACATTTAAACTAGTTTCTGGAAAATATGTTCTCGATAATTAAATGCGCTAAAGTGTCAAATCACCAGACCCTCCCATGAAACAATTGTCAATGTTTTGATGTGTACATAAATGGCGACTAAGGGGCTGTTCATATGAGCCTGCGCAAACTCTGACTTACACTTCATTCACATGGAGATTTCACAATCACAGACAGCAAAGGGTAGAATTTGAACAAAGACACTTCTTCGCGAATTTTTTCTGAGTTTGTGGATCGCGTTTCCCTCCCTTTTGCATTAGGAACTCAGGTTGATTGGTTGATTCGTGATTTGTTGTAGAGATAATGGTCAAAAAAACTCGATAATTCAATCATCGATATTCAATAGAAATTCACTGTCGTAGTTAGACACTTATGTGCGTATGAAATGCCAAAATTAGCAATGTTCAAAGGTAGAGAATCACGACTGATGTGTACAGACCTTTACAGCTTACTGTTTAGGGGTGGTAAAAGCGATGACACAAGGCGTGTGTTCTTCCAAGCGTGTATACGCTTATATAAACCTCAGAAATGAACTATGAAGTATGTGACAGTCAAACTGACCAATCAGAGAACGGCATTTACTTTATTTCGTGAATAACCGTCAAAAATTCATGCATAACTGTCAAAAAGTCTCCTAAATTCGTAGATGGACTAGGGGTCAATCAGCTGTGAACCAGACCTCATAGGTCTGTTTCAATTGATTTGTGCACAGAAATTCGTAGTTGAGTAAATTGTCAGGAGTGGGGGTAAACATTTCTCTTTGAGAGAGAAACTGCCCAGAAACTTTTCGAACTACCTTTCGTAGAAATTCAAAGAATTCACGAAACGTCAAAAAAAATATGAAAAACAGCTAAATTGAAATATGAAGTGTTGGTTTTTTTTATTTTGAATTTGACTGTTTTCAATTTTCTGCAAGCAGAAATTTCTGTAGCAGAAATCCGCAGAGTGGGGACATTTTTTACTCTCTCATGAGAACTCTCTTCTGTGAGAAAATAAAAAAAAATCATCACAAGGAACGGCTTTTGACATTTTTCGATGTTTTTCGGTGAATTTTACAGCATTTTAAACAGACGTATATGTAAGTGCACAAAACGATTATCGTCTCTGACATAGTTCATCATAAAAACTTGGCAGCACAGGCGACGTTTATGCCATTTGAGACTGTCAGCTGTTAAACAATTGAAAAGCCATAAATAGGGATTGAAAATAATTTGGAACAAATGATAAGGGTTTGCGTGATTTAAGCCGGCAGCTCAAGTGCCAGTACTAACGAAGCGAAATGTGGACAGGGGCAGCACATTAAACAGAATTGAAGTATGATAGAAATGCACAACTTCTACCTCTCTTGCCCCTTAACATTTTTGACAACCATTTTGTTTTCTAAAGCCAAATTGACCAAATAGGTTAACGGCATTTACGTTATTTTGTGAATAACTGTCAAAAATTCATGAATAACCGTCAAAATGTTCATGATTATCCGTCAAATTCGTCGGTGGACTAGGGGTCAATCAGCTGTGAAGTTGGGTATCTCTATCATACTTCATTTCTGACATTAAATTTATAAATTTCTTCCGTAGCCATTTTCAATGCCACTGAATTTTGTTTTTGTTGTCAAATAAATAAATTAATGCATGAATTTTGTTACATTTCCAAGCAAATTATCGATAATACGTTGAAAATAACGATTGTTTTTTTATCGGCGCTTATTTCATGTGATCCAGTAAACAAGTAACAATGCAGCGTCCTCCCTTTGCTATTTCACATGCCATAGTATCGTAAGCCCGAGCACAAGGCTCTATGTAGAGCTACATTTACAAACTCGAGAGTTTTGAAACAATTGTCTTTTATTGACTCGTTATTTTTCATTTTTAGCGGTCTGAGGCAAATATTTGTGTTTGTAATTAATTTTTTGTAGGTATTCAGTTTATTTGTAAAACGTGCGCGTTCTATTAGACTTGGAACACTGAGGCTGGCGCGCTTTGGCATAACATTCTCGTAAATTCGATACGACGACCGAGAGAACGCGCATTTGTGATTTGGCCTTTAAGAAGGAGCACATTTGCAAAAATAATTTAATTTTTTGCAACCTTAGATCTTTAGTTTTGAGCAAGGTATGATCTGGAGATTGATTTACTGTGACAGGGAGGAAGACTACAGGGAGTAGAGACACTTTTTTAATGATCCTGACACTAGTCAACACACTCTCCTCACATGAGGTATCGAAGCAGTTCTTAAGAGTATTGCTGTCAGTTCAGAAACATTAATTGGACACTCTGCCTAACAAATTAACATTTCAACAAGCTATCTGCAGCATATTATATTTGTAACCACTGTTCAGGGAATAGAAGCTGATTGTGATCAGAATCCACGACACGGCATGTGGTTTTCACAAGACAACGCCACATGTCCAATCAACATTAATCAAGTACAACTAGTTGCTGATCCAATGATCAGTTCCCTCTTATCAAACAAAAATTGTGGACCGAATGGTGGAATTTAACGCTCCTTTTAGGAGTTCTTTTCGAGTCTGATGCTTTTACCAACAATCCTCCTGACCACTCCTTGAAAAGGACAAATTCAATGTTGTTGTCAAAATTGAGACAATTTTAGCAAACCATTCACTTAACACTCTCCTTCTTTATATTTACATTTTCTTCTCGAGTTGGATTAACTCATCCAACTAACAATGTGCATTCCGCTGTTCTCACAAACATCGCTAAAAATATGTGACTATAGAGGTCTGGTGTCGTAAATTGAAAAGGAAGTCCTAACTTTGTTGGTGGGGTTCAACACATTTCCCACTAGGACCACTTTAACGCACGTTATTCACTACCATCCCCCAGCAACCGACTCAAATGCCGTAACTCACCAACTGTATCCAGGAAAACGCCTTCGACTTGCCTCCCCCATACGCCTGTTACTTTGTGACTTCAGGGAATAATGACTCCATTCTTGTGGCTTCAAGGGATAATGGCTCCAACTTGGTCTCATGTAGGACAACTTGTTGTATTCCTTCAAGGGAATCGCACTCGCATTCACAACGCCAACATTCTTCAGCTTCTCATCCTCCAATGCTGCCTCTTGATCTTCTCTGCTCTTGGCCTTGTACTCTTTCAGGAAAGCATCAAGCGGCTGTCGCCATCCTTCCACCAACAGAGGAACATCATAGAAAATATCAATCTCATTGGATTGCACCAAAGAGCGAGGCGTACCACCCAGTATGGAAACAGCACACACGTCGGTCAACACCACCAGGGTGCCTTTGTAGAACACAAAGGAACGCCTCTTGCGCGAGAGGACATTTCGAAAGGGATCCGCGAACACACTCGCCTTACTCCTTTGCAGGCTGTGACTCGCAAGGGACACGCTTGCATTGGCCGGAAGATCGCGAAAGGCAATTAATACTTTCACACTTTGCAGCAAAATAGCAAAGAACGGAAGGAGGTGCATTTTTTGACTTCGGAACGCGACGGTCTTTGTCTTTGTTTTCTTCACAGATCGGTGATCTACTCCGGCGAACTCTGGCGTATAGAATGATCTTTCAGATCATGTGGATTGATTCTAGAGCAGTGTCGTCACTTATCACGCCTTTGTCAAGCTCTCTCTCTACCTCACGAGAGCTTGCGCAGTGGGAACATTGCTGCGCCTTCGCATAAGGTCAGTCGATGATAGTTGGTTCAACCACGACGCGTTGCATGGAGAGCTTGCCTCAAAAATGACGCAACTGCGTGTTGGGGCGTTGAACGAGGAAGAGGAATGTAGGCACGGAACATTGGGCATGCGACAGGTGCTAAGTAAAATGATTAGAACCTTTGTAATTGTGGCACTGTCAAGGTATTGGTTCGGTTACTATCATTGCGGGCGAATTTGGGTCACTGACAGTTGTTCAAACAACCAACTGAGATGTCTTCAGTTGTTGTGTAAACAAAGGCCGAGACGATAATATAAAGTTGTACATTTTGACGGCAATCAATGCCGACGTTTAAAAATATAACACTTCTTTGCACGAGTGATTGATCACTTTGGACTACTCAGTTATACATCTGGGCTGCATTTGAAAGAATAACCAGAACTGTAGATAGAGTGCATGCTAAAAGCTATATGATTCAATGTTGTTGCATTGTTCCCAAGAAGAGTTGTTCACATTCTACGCCATTGTTGCATTGATTTTGATTGAGTCGGCATCTAAGATAGCAGAAGTCTTAGAGAGCCAGGATATAGTGCATTTGTTCACATTCAGTGAGTTGTTATGTCACATTTCTTCTTCTACTTGTGTATCCACACTCTTGGTTGAATCTGGGACTCAACCAAGAAGCCTTTGCTTCTGGTGCGCCATGTGGCTGTCTCCAGTTCCGCACACCTAGTTGGTTGGCGTCCTTTTCCATTTGTTGGCGCCGTCTCGGACACATCTCTTTTGTTGTCACACAAACTCCCTCGAAAGGCAAACGTTTTTTTTAAACTGCTTGCCAACTTAAATTGTGGCGCTTGAGACAGTTGACCGGGGAGGCTATCGCTTGAAGTCCAGGTCACCACTCGGCGTGTGTTAAGAACATATTCATTGCTAGGTTTGGCTTTTCTTTCAGCCCAATCGAATTGTAGCATTTGACTAAATTGTATCCAAGATCCACTCTTGCGAACTGCAAAGCTTCACAAGCTCAAACTTTTCATTCACATGGAATTTTTTATATTCGCAGTCAGCTACGGGAAGAATTCTTTGAAGAATTCTTTGTCAAATGTTGTGTGGTTTGGTTTTGTGTGTATGGGGGGTTTCTAATAATTTGCCGTCACAGGACTTGTCTCGTGTGACTTAAGTGACTCTAAAGACGGCGAGCTGTGAATTATTATTGAATAAACACCATCACACTCATTCGAAGCAAACGGGTCACTTAACTTCGCCTTGTCTGTAGGAAATTGACGTGAAATACCCTCAGCCCACAAGTATGCAACAGAAGTACACTGAGTCCAAATCGATGTGGGATTTTCGTCTTAAAGAAAATAAAGTCTCAACGAAAATATTGAAAAAAAAGCTCAGAAATCAAAAGCTCAAAAATTGCAGCAAGACGTTAGCTAAGGTGCGCGTCCACATATTACCGATAAGACCGATGTGGCTGGACTTCCTCGACGAGTCATGGTTGACACTTTCACGCCCGACATTGTCTATAGACAACATCTCGAAATGTGGTACATTTTAAAGCCCATGTGTTTGTTGCAATTTGTTCTGTAATGCTGATCAATGATGAAAAAGTGATGTTCGTTGCAAAGTTTCCAGCACCGACTTGGATATTCACGGACACACGGACTTGAACCACCCGATGTATAGGGCCCATACACGACATAGATACGTCGCAGCACACCTTCAGTCTGTACAAACACCTCTCCGCCACACACAGTGCAGCCAATCTGTACAGACATTAGTTTGCACCGTTTCGTAGTGGTCGTCGCGTCGGAAATATGACATACGCTACTTGTGCCGCCATAATCATTGCATGAACAAAAACGAAGAGAAATCAAAGAAAAATAAACAATCTGGACCAAGGAGTGTTACAACAAATTTTCAAAAACTCGATCCAAAATTGTCTAGATGTGTTTTATTCAAGTTTACGATATGAATTTTCCCGCTGGTCTGTGCAAAATTCACTATACACGGTACAGACACGTAGCTTCAAATCTGCATATCGACCGACTTGCCTGTTGGATACCACGAGAAAGATCCTGGACAGTATATGTATGGCAGACTAATCTGAGTGGCAGAGGAGCGGGGAGCCCTGTCCTGTACGGCTTTACGAAATCGCGCTCTTCCACCGACGCCATCAAAGAAGTGGAAGATGCAGTAAGCGAAGCGATAACGGGTTCAAGAAGGAGGGGCGGCTCAAAAATTGCTGTGCCGTAGTTACGGTGGATATTAAAAATGCGTTTAACTCGGCGAATTGCTTCAAGAGAACCTTGAATAGGATGAGCACACCGCAGTATTTGACTCAGGCGCCAGACTGATGATGGTATTAAATACGACATCTCTTCAGGCGTTTCACAGGGTTCAGTTCTTGGAGACCTCTTGTGGAACCTAATGTACGACGGAGTTCTAAGACTAACACTGCCCCAAGGAGTCGAGGTTATCGGTTTTGCCGACGACATCGCGGTCGTGAAGGTGGAGGAAACCGCCACAAATGAAGGAAGGATGAAATAAAAAAATGAACTAGCTGACCAGAAGACAGAGGCTGATTTCATAACCAGCCGACAGACTGTGGAATACGCAAACTTCCGGCTTGGTTCCCAGATAATCCGATCAAAACAGGCGACAGACTATTGAATACGCAAACTTCCGGCTTGGTTCCCAGATAATCAGATCAAAAAGGCGCTCAAGCTGGGTTAATGTTCGATTTCAAAACTCACAAAAAAGCTTTAAGGATATAGGCAACGCCCGAGTGCTGTCAAACATCGGTGGTCATGGATTAGCGAGAAGGATCGTGCTTTCCAGAGTGGTAAATGGTAAGCTTCCTTACTCCGCACCAGGATGGGCGGGAGCTATCGCCACCAAGGAGACAGTAAAGAAGCTTCCATGAACTAGCATGCAACATGAACAATCTCAGACGAAGCAGCCTTCGTAAATGCCGGTATGGCCCCTATCCACATTCTCGCCAAAGAAATGCAAAGGGTATACGTAAAGAGAACGGCAAATAACGCAGAGTCTAGCGCAAGATGCCTGAACCGCAAATCACGCAGAGTCTAGCGCAAGATGCCTGAAAAAAGAAGAAGGAAACATAAATGGCACAGTGGCAAGCCAGACGGGACACTACAACAAAAGGCAGATGGACCCATCAAATTATCCCCGCGATAGAAGCCTGGACATAGAGTCTTCACGGGAACTGCAACTACAGTGTCACGCAGTTCTTCTTCTTCACAGATTCGCGATAGCGCGATAGCATAGACATAGAGCACTCACTATTCCATTACAGACGAGAACGAGTCTGCTGATTCCTGAGCTCCTAGTTAGCTATACAGTGTCAGTCACCTGACAAATGGCTGGAGATTTGTTCCTCATTAACGAGCGTCCATAACGAGTTAAGAAGTCTCGAAAGAGAAAGAAAAGACGGCCTGACAAATATGGAGCACATGGCGTGATATGCTAACCAGCCGCTCGAAGTAATACCTAACGGCAGTTCCGCGGGGAGACTGGTAGAAGTGTGCAGAGTGGTTTTGGACGGGCAAAGAAGAATAATATCCCGCTAGTCGTTCATGCTGGTAGCACGGGTTACCAGTATCCAGAGCTGCAAACCAGAAAAAAAAGACTGCAAAATTCAAAAAATAGACAGTTGTTGCAAACAGACATAAATACACCCAGACGGTCTGCGCAGTCATGAGCACAACAACAAAAAAAAATTAGTCTGCAGCTACGTATCTGTGTTGTGTATGGGCCCTATAAGATGAGTATGGAGCAGCCAAACACAGGTCTTATGAATCTTATTTAGGCGTATATAAGCCCCAAACTTGAGTATAACGCTCATATCTGGTCTGGTGCCCCCAAAACCACCCTGCACCTACTAGATAGAATCCAAAAGCGAGCGATAAAACTTATAAGGGACAACAATATTGCAGAGTCACTTGACTCGCTCGAACATCGACGTACCGTCTCGTCTCTATCTGTATTTTATCGCTATTTTAACAAACGATGCTCAAGGGAGCTAGCCAAATGCATTCCTCCTCTCCATGAATTCACCCGCAATACCCGTCTCGCCAGGAATGCTCGTCAGTTTACCCTTAAGCCTACTTTCGGACGCGCAGTTAAATTTAGAGACTCGTTCATCAGCCACACTACACGAATATGGAATGCCAATATTTCCCCAATATTTCCCCCAGAATACAATCCGCAGATTTAAAACCAATGTGCACAGGTACCTCCTGTCCCTTTCACCCTTTACACCTACGGCCCGTGCTGTGTCTTGAACCCGGACACGAGCGCAAATTATAAAAAAAAACAAACTAGAGGGGGCGTGTAGGCATACCACGCCAACTTATTTAATCGAAATGTTCGTTTTGCCACAAAATAATTCGCAGTTGTTTTGACTTACCGCACGGCACTTCGTTCCGTTTCGTTCTGCAAAGTTCATTGCACCGAGGAATAGGTTTGATTTAACTCGTGTCCCATGAGATCTTCGACCAATTCACTTTTTTGACAAAATATGTTCGTATTTTAAAGGAAAAGAAAAACGTCACCACTGACGGTCGATGGTTGGAATGCCTTCAACATTTTGAAAAATAAAACATTGCATACCAACATCTACGAAAAATCGTCGGGTACATACTCTGTTTTGAGAGAATGCTCTCCTGAAGCACAATAGTGCGTTGCTGCGTTGCGTCGTCTTTCAACGCACACAATTCAATGGCCATGCACAGAATACTGCGGCGACCTACGTAAGTACAAAATGAGAGAGATGAGAGGATCGTAAAACGCAAGACCATCGCTCGCATGTCATTATCGAACATGTTGGAACATTTTTGACAGATTGGTGCGATGATAAACAGCCGGACCATGGAGGAAAACAAGTATAATTGTTTGAACAGAATATTTTTTGATTTGACATTTCACAAACGAAAACAGCTGACACAATATTTTTCATATGGTATGAGAGAGAAAGAGTGAGCACCCCTCCGTAACATTGAAGTCGAACGCAGCAACGCACTGTTGTATTTAATATAAACTCTTCGAAACATACTGAAACGTAATTTCATTTGTCTAGCTTCTTCGCTGAAACTAAAACTTGAGTTTAGTCAAGTAACCCCAGAAATTCGACAGAGAGGTGGCCCCCGTGACAAAAAATGTCACGGCAACTGCGTCTCTCGCCCGCACGGCATCATCTCAAAAATAACTTCCTTTTGGCTTCAACATATGTCCATGGTCAAAGGAACATATTTCGCTTCAAATATCCCACATTACCCTGTTCTTGCAATCTGTCGCCTCATACAAAGTTCACTCGCGCTCCTTCACCTTCAGATCAATTAGTCACACAAGTGATTGAAAAACTCAGCACTTGTCATCACACAACCCCGAGGATATAGACTCTCGTCAAACAAAAACTCACCTGTTCACTTCAAAAACTCTCCGGTTGTGGTTCCACACACGTTTGCCACTATTCTCGTATTTCCAGGGAAACTGACTGAAGGTCGGTCTGCTATAAGCCAGTTTGCTGTATTCATCCAACGGAATTGAACTCACGTTCACCGTGCCGACATGCTGAAGTTTATCCTCTTGCTTCTCCTCCTCCTTGTCCGCCTCGTATGCCTTCTTCTGAGCTTTCATTATTTTGACCCAATCGTCCCACGGTTTCCTCCATCCGTCAACAGCTGTCGGGACATTGTAATACAAATCGATCTCCATCGAAAAGTATATGGATCTCGGATAGTTCGAGAGCAGACCAGACGCAGCAACATCCGTCAGCACAACCAAATGGTTCGCCACAAATGCGAAACTACGCTTCCGGCGGGTCAAGAGGTTCTTGTACGACTGATCTAACACCGTGCAGTTCGTACAGGATTTACCATGGGATCCTTCGGAGAACGATGGCGCTGTGTACTCGGCGGGAAAGTCACGAAACGAATACGAACTACTTATGAACTGTAAAGCAACTAGGGCTACCGGCAGGAGTCGCATCTTCAAAACGAACGCTCTTCAGTTGTACTCTCGGAAAGACTGTCGCCGACCAAATGACTTTAGTCGAAGCAATAAATTCGGAGAGCAATACCCTCGAAATCAAGTTTTTGTTTTGGTTTAATGGATTTTAGCGCCTTAACAGTCGGCAATTTGCAAGCGTACCGTTAGACTCGCACCTAACGCGTCTTCGGGTTTGAAAGAGAATCAAAAACTAGAACAGTGAACGGAATCAAAATGCAATTAGAGCTTCATTAGAGGCCGTTTTATTCAGGGAATTGGTTTCAATGGAATGGAGTTAATTGTTATTAATTAGAAAGGGGTAAGGCTGGAATGGAGGTAACTGTGCAATTTTGGAGGAATAATCGGCGGTATTATTGGGAGGTGTGATATACATCGGAGTAGCGTGAAACGTGTATTTTCATTAATTCTTAGGATCCAACAAGCTACACGTATTTACTTATTTCTCAGCCCAGCGGATCATAAGACTGAGTCGTCACGCCCCTCACGGAAAACCTACATTCTTGGGCAAGCCGCGCACACTCAGTAAGAAGACTCGGACTTTCTTTTGAAGACATACTTGGCTTGAGAGTGGGTCTGCGTGCGATGGATTGCAGCAAAAAATTAATCACAAGTGGAATGGAGGACGAAACACTAAACCAGGAATTAACTTGTATTAGAGAGATATCAGACATTTTGATAGTTTATCAAGACGTCAGAGGTATAGACGCCACGTACGCCGCGTCGACTACTACACACTTGAACTAGGTACGATCAAACTCAATTTTCACGTCCCCACCTCTTCTGAGTCACTGACAATACTCAAAGAATAATGACTGTGTAGAAAAAGCTTCTCAAATTGGACGTTCGGAGTCGGTGTTAAACTTCCCCTCGTGAGAGTACAGAACATGAGTGGATGCCGAGAGGCTAGGCCCTGGCCCTCTACGGGCTGTAGCGCCACCTGTATTATGTTAATATTTCTTACGTAGATCACTGTGTAAAGATTAAGTCCTAAAAGCAGTTGCTTCGAAGTATGCCTTTAAGATTCAGATGAGAGCAGCGCTACTCTTCAGATACCCAACCGACCCGAAAGTTCTGAGTGCATTCAACAAACAAGCAGCAGCTTGTAGAAATGAAAATCGATGTCATGACCAAAAAAGCTCTAGCTAACAGACTTCATACGAATCGGAGGATGTTTGCTTTGATGTACTCGTAATATTCCGAACAGCTGATGGGAGCATTTTCCCGACAAAATGTGCAGCAACTCAGTTTCGTTTTTTGACCAACATTCGTCCCAGAAATGAAGTTTTATAGAAGTTAGCGAATCGACGAGTTTGAGAAATAACGTGAATTTGGTCATTTGGCTTTAAGAAGCGACTGGAAAACTGGTTATCAAAAACTGTTAAAGGGTAAAAGAGGTAGAACTTGGCTCTCTATAAAACTTAATTTTTGATTCGTGTCAGCCAAACTTTGTCCAATACTCTCCGCCATGGTGGAAGAATAATAAGGTGTGCTTGACAGCTTGTCAAAACTGCCATCTTTTTGTTGTGTGCCGTCACCAGAGATAATGGAGGAATAGAGATATCCATCTTCAGCCGTTTTTGCCCCATGTCCACGGGATGTAGTGGTGTTCCCTTGTATTTCACACATACTTTTACACAAGCCATGGATCCACCACGCAATGGCGGCCGATTCGTGGATTTTAGTGGGAAAAATGGCGACAGATGGCTGAATTTGGTCACGATCCATGTTGTGCGGAGGGTGTTCAAAAATAGACTCGTATTCTTAAGAGCATAATCTTATATGCATTGTTATATGGAATTTCGTGAGTAAAAATGTAACGCAATGCCCACTGAACTGAAACTATTTGAACTCAATTTAATTCTTAGATTATGTATGTACCTACAGCCTATCTGACAAACTGTCCCAAAAGTTAGTTCCACTCTATACCCTTAATTAATGAATTCTGAAAACTCTTACATTCAAATTACATTTTGATAACAAAAAGGTTGTCAAAAAAGTTAATTTCTACCAATCTATCAATATTTTTGCAAAAAGCAAAGAACTTTTTTTAAGTGATTCATGCAAACGTTTCAATAATATTGTAATTATTAGTGATCTGTACGCATGATTCGTGTGAATGCATTTTATATGCATAGTTCATACACAAAAATGCATACACTAGTAGTGCATTCATGTTGTCCTAGTATCTCAGACTATAACTTGCTCAAACGAGAGCTTAAGGAATCGACTTCATGAACATAAGCTTTGTTCGTTCGTTTACCCCTCCATACTGTGTTGAAATTTAACACCAAAATTTGAAATAACGTCCAAGAAGCGAGGAGAATTTTCAAATAAGAACTCTAATTCACCCCTCTACTAGATTGGAGAAGGGTATCAGCTGTTCGCCAGCTGATCTCAAGAACTCACACGTATTCACAGACACGGGGCAAAAAGCGTATAAAAAACGCTGTCGATGAAATCAAGGGTCAAGAGAAGTAGAAGATGGGCATCTCTATCCCTCCATTATCTCTGTCCAATACTCTTCGCCATGGTGGAGGGATAATAAGGTATGCTTGACAGCTTGTCAAAACGGCCATCTTTTTGTTGTGTGGCGTCACTCAGGGTCCCTTTGTGCCATTCATTACATTGACTGTGCCTTTTAAGCATTGACAGCAAATGAAATTTCTTTGACCAAAAAGTGGAAAATGACAAATCTCAAAAATGTTGAGATAACTACATAATTGCATTTGGTGATTTTGTAGAAAAGTGCCTGACTGTACAGTCAGAGGTTTCAAAAGCTGGAATAACAGAGAAAATTTTAGAAGAAAAATCGTTTTTTTTATTTTGGAATTTTTTCCATTTGCACATGATTGACCAATCAGAGAACGGCATTTGCGTTAAAGCCTCTGAAATTCGTCGACTGACAAGGAGTCAATCAGCTGTGAAGTTGGTCATCTCTATGATACTTCATTTCTGATCCAGTCGAACAAAAGGCATGGAATACTGCGTGCAAAAAAAAAATTAATTAGAAAAACGCCAGTATTTGCTCCTTACATTATCGTTACACTCCGATGATGACTTGTGCCAAAGGATTAGTTATTAAATATAAATAAAAAAAGTGTTCATTAGACAAAACAGCATTACTGAGTCGAAATCTTAGACTTTTTTGACGACACTTCGTAGTTGAAGAATTGTATTTTGGAGTAAAGCATTTAAACAAATCAATTATATACGAAAATTACTTAAAAAGAAAACATATTTAAACAACAGCATAAAATTTGCAAAAACAGTTGCTTTACCCTATAAATTTCAATTGACATAAAAATTCCCGCGATGACGTCACGCAGAGCCTCTGTAAAACTGCCAAGCACATCTTATTACCCTTCCAGCATGCTCTCAGCCACAGATAACCTAATAATTATGTGATTTGTGCTCTCAGCAAAGAATTTATCGCGCAGCATTGTACGAAGAAGTATGCGTTGCGGAAAAGTTTCCGTTCCGAACGGTTACCTCACTAGGGCCGATTGTGTCGGAGCATGGTGTTAGGAAGCAAGGTGTGGCGGACAAGCAATGCATGATGCACCGTGGAAATTTCCATGTCAATCGAAATTTAAAGGCGGAAACCACTGTTTTGCAAATTTTATGTTAAATAATATTTGTTTAAATAATTTCTTTTTGTCAGCGGAAATTGAATACTGCACATTAAGTTATATTAGAATTAAAACCTTCTAACTTAACTAGCTTCTCAATTTAACTGATGTTTTACATTTTCTCAGTTGATGTACATAAGAAATTAAATTGTGATGTAACCTTAAAAGACACATTTGTCAAAAACACCCCGAATGAGGTCACAGAATAAACAGAAGGCGTTTTGACACTAGATCGATAGTTTCTAAGGTAGCGGAGGGTAGTTTCTTCCTTCTCCTCGTTTATTCACTGCATAGAGAAGTCCTTGGATGAGGCTCAAATTATCTTCGCATGATACTCATTTAATCCTGCTGATCTTTCCCATTAATCTATTGGGTATATAACTGAATTCGTGTGGTTTGCTAAGAGATGGCGTAACTTGTATTATTCCATTGGAACATGCGTTGGAAAGCTACTGTCATTGTACGTCATTTCGGTATATGTCATTCATTTGAAGCGTAAACAACAATTTTTTTTTTTTCACTCAAATATGTCGAACTTTGTGCCTGAAAAAGTGTTTTTGTGGGGAGTTCTTCTTCATAACTTTAATATGAAGAAAACTGCTGCCGAAAGTCATCGTATTTTGTAGGAAGTTTATGGTGAACATGCGTTAGCTGAGCGAACGAACAAAAGTGGTTATTTTGGCTTGGCCAACCAGCCAAATCAACGGCAAAGCCGAATATCCATGGCGCGAAGGTAATGCTCTGTATTTGGTGGGATCAGAAGGGTGTGCTGTATTATGAGCTGCTAAAACCGGGTAAAACCATCAATGGACAACGCTACCGAACACAATTAATCCGTTTGAAGAGAGCAGTACCCGAAAAAGCCCAGAATATGCGACCTGACACGAGGCAATAATTTTCCATCATGACCATGCTCGGCCCCACGCTGCTATTCCGGTACAGAACTATTTGGAAAACATTGGATGGGAAGTTTTACCCCACCCGCCTTGTGGCCCAGACCTTGCCCCTTCTGACTACCATTCGTTCCGGTCGATGCTGAAATACGGTTCACATCAGAGCGGAATATCAAAAACTTTCTTGATTCATTCTTGGTTGCCAAGCCGGCACAGTTCTTTTGGAATGCGATCCACAAATTGCCAGAAAGATGGCAAAAAGTCATAGCTTCAGATGGGCAATACTTTGAATAATACTATTGTACAGGTTTTTCTGAAATAAACGTTCAAATTTTGAAAAAAAAAAAAAAACCGCACGAATTAAGTTATAGACCCAATATCTATATTCGTAGTAGGTTTGCTCTTTTCGGACTATGCATAGACCATAGCAGGAGAACATGCGCGCCTTGGAAGTCCCTGGAAGACCATTGAAATTTGTGATAGCATCTATGTTTAGAGGGCTTCTGATTACTTGATGTGGTGAATCTGATTCTATGTTAATGACATGTTGCCCTTAATCTTTGCTAATTCATCGACAATTCTTTAATTTCTCCTCCTATCGTTTCTGTTCACTCTGCACATGCGCAGTGAAAGAAAACACTCTTCAGGCAACATAAGGACACCTTAAGCCACACGATGCACTTAAGGAGCAATTAAAGTGTAATAAACAAAGTTTTTGTTTCATCATTAGATGAATTTTATTCTTTATTTGAATTTTTCAATTTTACCTTTTAAAAAATATTCATTATAATTATGTTATTTTTCATTCATATATAATTTCAATATACATACATTTATAATTTATATTTCCATTTTACCATACATATATAAAGTATTTTATCAATACATAATAATAATAATAATCATAATAATTGATGAAGTTTTAGTGATGTCGAAACAATGCATATACATATCGATTTGTTTAGATTAATGGAAATACTTTGCTTTTCTGTTTTTCTGTTTAATGCAACTTATGGCTTAAATTTGTCACACAATGTCATCCATCAGTGCAATGAATTGATTTTAAGTCAAACAAAATACACACATTCGCGAGAGACTGCACTGCAGGCAGGCGACTCTTCAATCACACAAGTGTGGAGCGATGTGTGATCGAATATATTTCGTGTACATATGCTATTCTCCCTTTTTGCCAAGCAATAGTTTACTAGTTATTTTTACGAATAATTTCTGTGATTTGCAAATTCATTGAACTTGAATTTGATTTCTTGTTTAATGCTGAATAAGCTACGAAAAGCAATGAATAATCATATTTGTTCCTTTCATAAATATCTTATGCGTGATGTTTCACAAGGAAAACCATAAATTTACACATATGCATGTCGAGACGAAGATACAAAATAAAACTGAGAAAAATATATATATTCATTCATTTGATTTATACCATTTAGTTTATATATATATACTTTTTAAACATTTCTTAATTCACATCTAATTAGCAATGAAGTATACTTATTTGAATGGTTTTTTCTTTTTGCCTTATATTCTGTATTTCTTGTGAGTTTTCAACCCGGAATACATGTACATATTTACCTTATCTATATAATTTTGTATTTTGTTCTTAATGTATTTAAGCGGATCATCTTACAGTTCGAAGGGCTAAATAGACATCGCTCCTTCCAAATTAAGTGTTCAAAAGAAAAAAAAAAAAACAGACACAAATAGGTCCTTGAGTTTTCAACCCAAATTTATATCTCATCTATACACTCACATTATATATGTATTTTTATTTTTTTTTTTCTTAATGCCTATTTACTCTCTTGCAGTTGGAAGGGCGGCGTGTTGTTCGCTCCTTCCCAGTAATTGTTTGAACAAAAAGAAAAAACAAACACAAATTAGGTTATGATACTCGAACTTCAGATACAACATCTACACACAGAAAGGGATTTTCGTTGCTGATTTTTGAATTTCGTGGTTACGTTTACCTCGCTACTTATTAACAACGTTTGTATTGTGATTTACTGTTAAAAAATTCTTTGATGCATTTTTCTATTCTAGTAGGAAGAAAAACAAACACATTCACATTGATTTGAAGTTTTATCTAATCCTACATACTTGAATAAATGAAAATATATGTAAATATGTTTACGGAAGCCTTTTACACGATACAATTTCATTGAGATCCAGTGGACTGTTCCACGTCAAAGTGAACGATTGGGAAGATGTGCACCTTTAGTTACCTACAAGTCGGTGTGTGTTTGAGTTGTTTGCATTTTGGCAAACTTTGGAAGCAGAGTCATTTGTTCTCTCGAAACGGAGATGATGGAGTAAATTATTGGAGTGGATTTCATTCTCCAAACTTGAATTATTTTCCTTCGGTGTCCATGTCGTATGTGCTGGGACGAAGGTTAACGTTCATTTCCAGAATGACTGTTTGATGAACCAACACATGGAGACCCATTAAAGCAGTTAGGAAGCAGCCTCTTTAGCTCATGACCTTATGACCGAGTGATGGAAGGAATAATGATGAGCTTTTCTGTAGGATTGGCCACACTGGGTCAATTTTGAAACAGTTTGGAAGATCTGTAATCAGCTTGTACTTGTTTTCAACTCAGTACTTGAGTCGATGACCGAAAGTACACGATCGCGAATACAAGCTGCTGAGATGAGATTTCTTCGTGCTGCTGTGGGAATTACCCGCCGGGATAGGATGGGAAGCACGTCAGTACGAGAGGAACTTAACTTTGAGCAGCTACTTCTTCAAACGGAAAGGGCAATGTTTCGGTGGTTTGGTCACGTGGCACGAATGACCCCAACGTCACAATTCCATCAAGTAGGCGGCCGCTTGGCAGTTTCAGGACGAGATGGTTGGCCCAATTCCAAAAACTCGCCTGGTTACTGGATGAGTTAGAGCCGATGGCGGTGGTAGAGTTGCCTGCAGATCTCCGGTGCGTGCTTTACCCAGCTACCCCTTTAGTGGATCATGCGGATCAGAAGAATGATAATGGTGATTACATTTTAAAAGTCTAGTTGATGTAGTTGGTTAAGTGTCTGCCCGGTTCGAATCCCAGTGAAATCAAAGTTAATACGCTTTAATCTGGTTTTCAAACCTGGTCCAGTTACCATTTGCCGCTGGGATCAAATTAACGCCACTATCACTGGAGTGGTGGTCAATCTGTGGTAGTAATAGACCAACATGGGCTAAGTGTGCTGGTGAATCCACTATCAGCCCTCCTACCATGAAACCCATAATCAACGATACGATTAAGTTGATGTTCATGGCAGTTGCCTAGCAGCTTTTGCCAGTAAGTCGTAAGAGTCGCATTTCAGTTGAGAATTAGCCTACATGCCATTTAACTGCGGCCACATCTACAGAAACACGACTTCAAGAAATAGCTGCTTCCAAGACGATTGTTAAAATAGACAGCTTCAAATGCGCATGCTTTTATACATGCTGCAGCGATGTTTACTGTCAGGGGATTTGTTTTTCAGCTCATCCGCTGTGCGCTGTAAACATTGTTTTTCCGTTAAGCCCAGTATACTGTCCAGATATTCTGGAGCAGGTGGTGGGCAAGTTCATATTATCTTGAATCATTCTGCCTGCATTCTGGAAAGCACTCATTAAGTATGTATCTCCACAATAAGAGCAGAAGTACGTAAGTAGAAGTAAGTGCTGAATGCTTCTGACAAGAGAAACACACATTTCTTGTTGTCCGAGACTCGAGTTGTCCAAGTCCAAGTCAAAACACAAATCTTTCCACGTTCAGAAATTTGCGACCAGTACTTCGTGTCACTTTTTGAGACCACACAGCAAGAGTTTTTGAAGTCAAACAGGTAAAGCAAAATCGTATCTACCGCACACAGTGACAACGACAAGATAGTGGAGATGAAAGCTTAAGTGGCTAAAATGGGTGTATTCGTAAAAGAGAGTAAAACGCGGTATAAGCCAGCTTCAATAAAAGGCCCACAACATCGATGACTTGACTTATAGAAGCTTTAATGTCGTTTGCTTAGCTAGACTACCGATTAAGTGGACTAAAAACCCCGATAGGGAAACAGCCAATGGCTTATCCATCTCTGATATGACTTCAGTGGCTCTGAAAAGACCAGCTTTGCTGAGGTATAGACAATGGCTAACACGGATCAAGAAGCCCACATCCATTTCAGTGTGCGTACTTTTACCATGCTTTCTTTGACGGAAATAAAGATTCTACCATGAACTTTAAAGACTGTACAGCGAAATGAATCTGGTCAGGTGTCTACTGACAGTGTGCTTGGACTGTATCCTCAACTCCGAATTAAACAAGGTAAAAGAGAACGTCCGTAATTAAAGTACAAACTCCTCTACAATCTAGTTAGGAGTAGCAGAAGACTCGAGCTAAAATGCATTTTAGGTTGTCAGCTTCAGCCAAGATAATTCATCTCAAGGTCACCACCATAGAGGGTCATTACGACCTACATCCAAGCATCAGATTTGATAGCAAAACTGTACCGCCATTTCCTCATTACACTCGTTACTTCAGGATATACATTAGTGAACAGTGGCCAATGTCCCTTTAAGCCTGGTGCCGCTCCTTCTAACAATTGGAACCGAAGGGTCCCCCGAAAAGGGGAGAATTTAACTCATGTCGTTTTTTCTTAAAGCTCTTTCTTCGAACATGCCGAAAGCCTGCACCATACCGCTTGTTCGGACAGAATAGAGAAAGTCGTTCTCGCACGAGTTTAAGTTTAACATCAATTCACTGCTCCCCGCACTCAACCATATCATGTCCCATCGATCATATTGTGCTCACATCCCGTCACATTCGTATCAAGCAAATTAGTTTGTTCCTCTGGGACTTCTTAATTCATAAGTGATCCTTTATCAAATGGAAATTGTAAAATCTTAATTGTAAAATTAAGCACCATACCGCTTGTTCGGACAGAATAGAGAAAGTCGTTCTCGCACGAGTTTAAGTTTAACATCAATTCACTGCTCCCCGCACTCAACCATATCATGTCCCATCGATCATATTGTGCTCACATCCCGTCACATTCGTATCAAGCAAATTAGTTTGTTCCTCTGGGACTTCTTAATTCATAAGTGATCCTTTATCAAATGGAAATTGTAAAATCTTAATTGTAAATTGTAATTACGTTTTCTTTTCTCAATTCTATGATAATAATATTTTCAATTAAAAATTGTATTTTTTTTTTCTTTCCTTTTTCCTAATAAATTCCATTTATAATAATTATAAAAGTTATTTAGCTCTACTATATTTATATAGCCCAAGTACTCTTACAGTTTTTGTTTCTCTTTCGTTAGAATGATAAATGCAACAGTATCTGATCATCACTATCGTTACACTTAATTTTAGTTACAATTTCTTTGTGATTTATTTACGATCTAACACTTATATAATTTTTGTTTTAAAATTTGTATATATATATAAGATTTAAAATTATGTTTTTTTTTGTTTTGTCTCAAAGCGAATACAAACGTACTTACTACAATCTTGTTTCTTACTCAGTAATTTCTTGATTTTCATTTAAAAACTTGTTTTTGTTTTACTAGTTGATATTCAAATTACTGATTTTTGTTTTATTGTTGTTCAGACATGTTTCTTGTTTTTTTGTTTTTGTTTTTGAAAAAGTGTGTCATTTGTTATTGAACTAATCATATTTGTTTGTTTTGTATAAAAAATCTAACCTCTAAATTGTGTGTTCCTTGTAAAAACGACAAAAATACCATTAAAAGAATGATCAAGTGTTGGAACACACAAACATTTTAAAAAGAAACTACATAATCTGTTTCGAATAAGTTTTAAAATCACAAAAGATGTTTGTTCTCTTTTTTGGTTTTTGTTTTCTTCTCTTACACTTTTGCTAAAAATGTTTGGTTTCATCTTCCATAACTTCAGTGTATATCCCTAATTGAAAAAACCCCACACACTGAATACATACGTTCGAAAAACAAAACATTTTTCTCGTGTCACTCAGTGCGTTTCATGTTTGGTCTTGTAAAAAAGTCTAAATTGTTACTATTTACTTGATTTAGTTTTTTTTTTTTTTTTTTTTGTCTGTTAAATAGTATTCGTCGGCAGTTTTCGTTACTTGTTGAATTTTATATAATATATCTGGTGGAATGTGAATGGATTGAAAATTGTTATGCTTTTAATTCTAGAAATGTACACTACTTACTGTCTTTTGTTTCTTTAAGTTAAACATCTTGTGCAAACTGTGGTTTACCCTGAATAAGTTTCGTTTGTGGTTCGAAATGACTTAACAAAATGGAAGATTATATTAAAACAAGTACAAATGAGGACGTATCTGCGATGCAGTGGAATCAATCGGCCTTATACTGTGAGTCGTGCTTTGTACTCGGGACTGTTTTGTCTTTATTCATGAGTCGTGCATGCTCTTGATTCTGTTCCCGATTGCGATTGTCGACTAAATCGGTAGTCGACAAATCTCTCGATTGAAATCTAATTTGGTATTGTGTAACTCAATCGACTGAGAATGGTATTATTGTGAATTAAAAACGTGTGTGTATACGTCCGACAGTTGAGGATGGCGAATCCCTTAATTCGAGTTCACTTAGACGTGAGAAGCGCACCAATATTAGATCGTTGCTGGAAATTCAATCGACTGTCGACAAAAGTCGATTGTTGGTCGACAGTCGACACTCGCAATCGGGGCCACTTCAATGGTTTTTGTTTTTTTCTTGAGAGCGCTGCTTCAGAAACCTGTTGTTAGATTTTCTGAGATTTGGTTAAACTTGCTCTCCCAGCTAAGCAGAGTTAAGTCATATTAGTCGACAAATGGAGCAATTAAAGGCAATGCATGGGGTGCCGTTCTCTACACAATTCTTTGTGTTCTGTGAGTTTGTACTCTTGATACTTAAACATAAGAATATTTTGAAAATTGAAATAATGCAGCCGAGAAGAAGCAAAAGCACTGAAGCAAAGGAGCTCTAGAGCTCTGCAATCACTGCTCAACAGTGTATTAAGCAACAACCCTGAATATGTTGATATTGCCTCCAGTTTAGCCATGGTTCGGAAAACGACACATTTCAAAACTTTGTAGTAGTAAGTGTTGCCGTCCTCTTTACATGTGCACGGTCACACGAGCGAAGTTCGTAGAGAAGATCTGTGCCAAACAAATTATAAAGTAGAACCTTTCTTTAAGAATTATAAAGGTACGTGATCAACCAGACACTCCTGCAATAATGGCGTCATAGCTAATAATGCGACTGTGAATGTTTGTCTTACTTAACACTAACATATTCAGATCACACATTTCAAGCCAATTTTAGAATTATTTGAGCAGCAAATTGCGACTACATAGACTCTCGTGAGTAAACTGAAAAGACCGGATGAACACATGGTCAGCCGGGAAGACATCAAAAATGGATGTGAACCAGACACAACATCAGCAACTGAATATTCGGTTTGGCCTAAATGAAACCCTCCTCCCTGTGACATTCAACAACAACACTGATGTTGGTCACATTCAGCAAGCGCTTTTAAATGCTTTCCTTTAGCTAAATGCTTACATATCGACTTTCAAGTACACCGAAACTCGCAAGAACGAAGAAAATAATACGTGGTCATGGAAGACATCGTATTCATTTATAAAAGGAACAATCGACCGTAGTTCTTCTCTACGGGCAGTGAGTTCATATTGAGAGCGAGCACAAGCCCTGTTTATCATAATCAATTAAGAGTAAAGTAAATGAAATGAAATGAAATCTAGTTAAGCCTTTCTAAAAATTGTATAGTTGTAGGTCCCTCAGGAACGTAAAAACAAAACTATACATAAGAATCTCTCTCTTAAGTCGTCCGCTATTAGGAAACTTTTAGCCCTAACACAAGCTTCTTCTTCAAGTGCAAATTCAAGTTCTGAATGTACGACAATCAGGCGAAAATATCTTTTCACACCTGCCCGTTTGTGTATCGCAGATATAAACTCCTGGAAGCTTACAATTTCAAGGACATAGGCATAAACCTACTTGACTTCATAATCCCTTCTAAATGGCGTCGAACCTCTTAAATCGAATGGGAGTGGAAGTACACAAGACCATAATCATAATCCCTTCTAAATGGTGTCGAACCACTTAAATCTAATGGGAGTACACAAGACCAGTCAGCTCCAGGTACGTACCTACATCCAACTTAACCTACCTACCTAAGATGACAGGGCGTTTAATCCCGGACAAGCTAGGTGCTTTCGCCCTGAGATTGAAACCTAATAGAATCAGATGGCTGGCTCTAGGTTGGTCTGCGTTGAACTTGCGCCCGGCTTTAAGATTGAAAACTAATAGAATAAGGTGGGTGGCTCTAGGATCCGTGTTGAACTTGGGCCCGGCTTTTCAACCACTCGTATTGTGCGTGCTTTTGGTCTCGCGAGTGAATAGACGAGCATAAGACAACGGCAAGATTTAAGATTGTCTCAGATAGAAATACGCTCTTGGCATTGTCAGCAACTCAAAGGAAGTGGAACAATGAATCACGAAGCGTCGGAAATTTAACCTTAACTCGACGCTCCTACCGTCAACACAATGGCGTCCGTTTTAATAAAATCATGCCTTCAGCTTATCGACAAAGGAATAATGCAAATAAGCTTGTGTCTAAATGTCGCCTAACACAGCGTTTCCGCAGACTCTTAAATATTGTTTGGCATGCCACGTGTCAACTCAGGTTCATCGACCTAACAGTAATGACGCGATTCTAATAAACTCCCGACTGCATCACAGATCGTACAGAAAAATAAAATGACCGTGCGTCAAGTCAAGCAAAGAAAAATAAACTTAGGCACATGTGAGAAAAGAAATAAGGAAAAACGAAAAATTACAAAAAAATGTTTATTTATTAATCATTATCATATAGTAATATAATATATTTACTCGTACTTAAAATAATAAAAAAAGAATCGTGTATCTTGTTTTGTTTTTCTTTAAAGTGTTCCTTGCAACGGTTAATTTAATTTTTTTTCTTTCTTTAAATAAAAAAAAATATTAAAAAAAACCTTATTCTCGTATCTTGTATCAAAAGTTTCTTATTTTTTAGGCTTTTTTTTTTGTTGTCTTGCTTGTTGCAACCAATAACAATGTACACAAACTATTAATTTAATTTCTCGTTTCCGTCCAAACAAACAGGTAAATATTTAACCGAAACATAAAAGTAAATGATAATTAAAAAGAAATTGAGTTGATTTTAGTGCGATGCAAATTGATGATGTATTTGTTTTTGTTTTTTGTGTTTTTCTTCATGTTCTCGCTAGTTTTTTTTTACAATTTTACAAATTACAATTGTTTTTTGTTTGCTCATACATCTCGTGTAAATTTCTTTTTCGCTTGCGTCTGCTGCGGATCTCCTCGTATGCATTCCAGTTTGCCGAAAATAAACTAAAATTAAGCCTTTTCCTTCTTTTGTGTATTTTATCCTTTTATATGCATATATATATATTTGTAAAAAAAAAACGTGTGTATGTGTATGTATAAAACAAAATTAATGTTCATGTTTTTGTTAAATTATAAAACTGCTCTTTCAGTGTTTTATGTGCTCGCGTGTGTGTGTTTATTTGTGTTCAAATGAGTTTGTGTATGTGTATACAAATTTTGAAGTCCTTTCTGCAGACTCTTAATTCCCTACAATTACTTAGCGTTTAGATGTGAATATCCCTTAGTTCATACATACATATATATATTTTTTATTTTAATGTGTTTATTTTTTTCTCTCAATAAATTCTCATCTGGTTCACTTCCAATTCTTGCTGGTTTTTTAATATTTTATTTAATTAAAATTATTTATATTAGCTGTTTGATTTCTTCCGAGTCAGCGTGTTGAAGATGTTTCATGTGGGTGTGTGTGAGTGTGTCTTATGTGGGCGGGAGTGATGGTGTTGTTGTGTGTGTGTGTGAAAAGGGTCGTTTTATTGAGTAACTTTTTTTGATGTTTTTTTTTAAAGAAAGAAACTAATAATATTTATATAATATATAATATCAATAAATTTATTCGGCCACAACGGCTGCTTCTTGCGTTACCACGTCGTTCGATACTTTTTCAATTTGTTGCTCAGCCTTCATTTCCTGGAAATATACAAATTACAACGTGTTATAAAACTTGTGGAACTTGAAGAGCTTAATAATATCTACCACACAATATAAAAAATATAAAATACACATTTTAAGGGCCGATGTTGAATGTGAACCACACCTAAACGTCAAGTTTTTTTCTGCATTTCATTTGACATTTCTCAATCGAACCATGGAAAGATACACAATCGAGCAACGCCTTAAAGTTATTCAGGCTTATTATGAAAACGGGCGTTCAAATCAAAATGCATATCGTGCACTTCGTGACTTTTTCGGTCAATTTATTCGTCCAAATGTGCGTACAATCGGAAAATTTTCACCTCAGGGGATTCGTCAATAAGCAGAATTGCCACGTTTGGGCGAATGATAATCCAAGAGTGATTGTCGAAAAACCAATGCACCCACAAAGAGTGACTGTTTGGTGCGGTTTGTGGGCTGGCGGCATCATCGGGCCGTATGTTTTCCAAAACGAGGCCGGTCAGGCAGTTACTGTGAATGGTGTTCGCTATCGTGAAATGATAACGAACTTTGGAAGATATGAATGTGGACGATATGTGGTTTCAACAGGACGGTGCCACTTGCCACACGCTAACGAAACAATGGCTCTTTTGCGCGACAAATTCAATGGCCGTGTTATCTCACGTGGTGGCGATGTCAATTGGCCGCCAAGATCATGTGATTTGACACCGTTAGATTTCTTTCTTTGAGGTTATTTGAAAGAAAAGGTGTACGTCGATAAGCCAGCAACAATTCAAGAGCTAAAGGAAGAGATAATTCGGCACATTAACGGCATAGAGCCTCAATTTTGTTTCAGCGTCATCGAAAATTTGGACCATCGGGTGTGATGTCCTAAATAATTTGTCTTTTACTCAAAATCAACATCGGTCCTTAAAATTTAAAACGAATAATTAAACGTCCTCCCTGCTCAGACTTCATCTCAGTCGAGAGTCAAGAGATCTACAAACTCAAAGATGATCAACTGACTTCGACTGAATTATGGAAACTAACATGACGGTGAGGGACCTTGTGTATGCAAGAAAGGGTCGGTCAAAAGGATTGATGATCGGTCATTGTCGACAGTCGATCGGCGATTCTTTACTTTGGTGTTGTGTATCGGTTTTCTCGTTAACTTTTTTCGTGCAAAATTTAGTGGTCAAATATTTTCTAGCGGCGGAAAATAGAAAAATGAAGTAGTTTACAGCCGTAATGTATTCATATTTTTGGACAGTAAGTGCAATTTTATTGCCATTTAAATGAAGAGCAACGATGGAAACAACAACTTGGAAAATGCGTACAGAGAAGAGTTGATTGCTAATGTTTGGATACACAAGTGCTTCAAATGAAAATGATTGCAATGAAATGCGTCAGCGTGGCCCGTTTATGACCCTCTAACTCATGGGAAACTCATTCTTTATCTATTTTTTATTGAGATGACAGCTAGGGCCAATTGTAAACAATGACACTCTGGAGAGGAATATAAATGAGAACGTACACATTCTAGATGAAAGTATTTGCCAAATAATTATCCCATATCGGTGGCACTACAGCCCGTAGTTAATCTGAATTTTGTTTCTACAACAGCCACTGGTATTGCGAATGAAGGAGACATATGCCGGAACGGCAAAATTTGAGAAGCCTTGTTCCAGACAGTTGTGTTCTCTTCAAGCTCTTCGTCACCTCAAACAAATCACTTAAGTATTCAGGGCTGTTATTGGGAATATTGGCACCGACGCTAAGTTCCAGAAAACGTGATTATCTACCCTCGCAGATCCCACAAGCGATGTAAATGCTAAAAAACTTTAAGACTGCTTTGTCAGATTGTTGGAACCGACTTATTAGAGATCCAGGTCAAGGCCAGAAGATGGCATCGACATCAACTTGAAATATGCATTCTTGTGACACTCTCAGGATTTAAGACAGGAAGGTAGGTTACCATGTTTATTATGAATAGAAGTCGCCTGAACTGTTTCCCCTATTGCAGAGCAAGATGAGAACAACAAGGAGGGTGAACTTTTCTGATGACGAATAACTAAGATGATGTAAGTGCCTTGTTGACAGACACGTGTTCATTGTAAGTGGTCTACGCATTGCTCATCGAATTTCTAATAAATATGGGTGGCACGACAGTCTGAGGACCCGGACCTAGTTTCTTTCGACAGAACGTCGAAGTTTGAGAAGCTTTTTGCAGGAACGCTCTTTGATCAGAGACATTTGGATAAAAGTCGCTAAATTCGGGGACTGAACCTAGGGCTCCGAGCACATCAGTCGACAACCAAGGTGGCGTGGTTAGTTGAGTTATTAACGTCGCAGTCTAAAGGGACATATTTATCTTTCCTTACTATTGCTCATATACATCTTTATAGAGGAAAAATTGACTGCTGATGAAGTTAATCCAAACTTTATTTCATGGCACAATATTCACGACGGTAGCAATGCTTCAAAAGTATAGCTGACAGTTTAGTTCTCAAAAAAGAAAGTATCGTACGCAGCTCGCAGCCACCCACACGTGCTATTGGTATTGGGACACTTTCACTTGCGTGTCACTGAAGTACTACAATACACAAGCTCAACAAGAAAAAGATCAACAAGCATTCTGTATACATTACCGAGTCATACAGGAACTGCTATGAATTCAAAGATGTGAAAAGATGCCTACAGTAATGAGTGTTGAACAATCACTGAGGATTTACACAGTCCTGTTTGAAGGATTGGGAAGAATTGACGTCGATCTGTTACCGTTCTCGATTCACGCAACTCCTTAATTATTATTATTCAGTCAGTAATCTCAACTTTTCAATTCGATAGAAGCTCGATAATTGCAACTACCTCAATTTACAGTAGTTAGCGATAATCCAGAATGCAGTAGTCCTTCAAAACACGCTCGATCGCATGTTCAAGACGCGCATATTTTAAACAACTCATTCCAAAAACCCCACAGCCTCGAACTGAAACCTTGTCCAAGCGCTGATGGGGCATGGAAACAATTGAAGAATGTATCAATTCAAAAGGGGGTTAATTATTTTAGAAATGAAATACCCAAAGCAAAAGTTAACTTGTGTATTTATGTATATTCAAGTGTAAATTTGTTACGTCAACAATATAATACTATGCAACACGTATGAGACTATGTTTGTGTATTTAAATGATTTCCAATAAAATTCTCAGTTAGAAATTTGTCTAGTCCAAAGAATTTTTACGTGAAATGAATGCTTATAACGTAGAGGCTAGTTAGATAAAATAAAAAGAAGAAACAACTATGTACAGCCGCCATGAGTTGTAATGGACGCCGCTTAACTCACCTCAATAGTCTTGTGTTCAACTCCACCATTCAGGCTCTCTGTCGCAGATGTTTCGGCTGTCTGTTCATGATTCTCGCCAATTCCGTTCTCCTACAAGAATCATTATCAAAAAAAAAGAACAAATATTTTTAATTTGAATTCCACTCGAAAACGTGTATGGTCAGTTCGAAAACATCATCAACAAAATTATTTCGTAAATACCAAGACATTTAATTTTCCAATTCAAAAAACAAAAACAAAAAAAAACACAAGACGATAAATGTTAAATGAAATGCCGATTTAAATTCCGATTCAAAATTCGAAACACACACAAAATGAGAAATTAAATTTCACTTGGCATTCATTTTCGAAAACAAATCATTTGAAAAACAATAAGTAATTGCAAGAGAACTAAACAAGCAAATGTTTACAGAATTTCTCATTTCGTGCAAAAGGAACATGTTTGTTTTTGAAAATCGAAAGGCACAGGAAAACTAATGAAGTGCAATCCAAGGTAGTCGAATTGTTCTTGTTAAATGTTGTATGGCAATGCATTCACGTGACGGAAATACTTGTCTTTACTCTAAATTGAATTAGTACACAAAATAAAAAGCGCTTGATTTACACGAGAAATAAAAACGGGTTTTAGGTAAATCATAAATCTTAAATTAGTCACATGTGTGTGCATAATGTCGGGTAATGATTGGAGGGAAAAAAATATCAGGAGGTTCACGAGGAGTAGACAGGAAATAGGAAATTAAACAGCAATGCGATGGGGACGAGAATTTGGCACTTGGTTGTGTGTTCATGATGAGGTGGTGGTTTGAGAAGAGTGGGAGAGAGAGAGATGGTGGTTTGATGGTTGATTCTATTTTTTATTTATCAGTTTGTAAGACTCCAACTAACGACACTTAATGCACAACAATATATGGTAGAGGTAGAGATGATTTAAATGTAGTACATAGTAGATAACAAGAGTAGTAGTAGTAGTAGTAGTAGTAGTGGTGATGGAAACGTTAACACTAGAATACAACGAGCGAGACGATTTGTTTCTTTAATTGTTTTTATTCGATTCTATATGTGGGAGGACAAAGTATGTTGTTTTTCATATTTTTGCTAGAAACAAATAAAAGAACTTAGAATTCAATAAGCAACCGATATCAAAAGTTGTCATAAACAAACCCGACTAATAAACGTCAGGGAACACAAGGAGAGACAAAATTACTGCACATTGCCAATGGGGAAAATAATTTAGAATGAACGCAAGATGTTGGTATTTCGTAAACAACGCTGACAAGTTAACCTTTTGAAGAAACTTTTTTGAGACGTCAGGCGAACTCCACGGAGGACGACGTGTGGGGGTGTTCAAATGAGAAAATAAAATGTGGGTGGCATTCTGAAATCTATGAAGTGTAGGTGATGGCATGAAGAAAGAAAATAATGCTTGAGAGGCGGCGAAGCCGAAGAAAAGTTCTGTGTACTTTTTGTAGATAACACGGAGTAAAAACAATGTCACGGATTTAACCATTGCAAATGTACACGGAAAGCCTTTCAAAGACTGGTTACTTCAAATGTATACTTAGCCTCTTTTAATTGGGGGAGCATTTCATGGTAAATCATGAAGAAAAGCTGTATACTACGGGTGAAGGAAGAATGGGTGGCGCAGCAGTCCGTGTTGGAACTGGAACAGGCATCTCCCACTTTCGTGTTATTGATCTATGAGTGAATGGGGCATAAACGTGTAGTTATGCCGACTCCGAACGGCGAAGTTTGGAAGAGTTTATTGAAGACAAAGGTCGTCGTTGGCCTACACGAAGAGCAACACGGGAAGTCAACGATTTAGTACATTTAGTACTCAGAATCATTGACATCTATGAGTGATTGGGACATAAACGTGTAGTTGTGCCGACTGCGAACGGCGAAGTTTGGCAGAGTTTATTGAAGATAAAGGTCGCCGTTGGCCTACACGAAGAACAACACGGGAAGTCAAAGATTTTGTACTCAGAATCATTGACATCTATGAGTGATTGGGACATAAACGTGTAGTTGTGCCGACTCCGAACGGCGAAGTTTGACAGAGTTTATAGAAGACAAAGGTCGTCGTTGGCCTACACGAAGAACAACACGGGAAGTCAAACATTTAGTACATTTAGTACTCTGAATCATTGACATCTATGAGTGATTGGGACATAAGCGTGTAGTTATGCCGACTCCGAACGGCGAAGTTTGGCAGAGTTTATTGAAGACAAAGGTCGCCGTTGGCCTAATCCAAGAACAACACGGGAAGTCAAACATTTAGTACATTTAGTACTCTGAATCATTGACATCTATGAGTGATTGGGACATAAGCGTGTAGTTATGCCGACTCCGAACGGCGAAGTTTGGCAGAGTTTATTGAAGACAAAGGTCGTCGTTGGCCTAAACGAAGAGCAACACGGGAAGTCAAAGATTTAGTACATTTAGTACTCAGAATCATTGACATCTATGAGTGAATGGGGCATAAACGTGTAGTTGTCCCGACTCCGAACGGCGAAGTTTGGCAGAGTTTATTGAAGACAAAGGTCGTCGTTGGCCTAAACGAAGAACAACACGGGAAGTCAAAGATTTAGTACATTTAGTACTCAGAATCATTGACATCTATGAGTGATTGGGACATAAACGTGTAGTTGTGCCGACTCCGAACGGCGAAGTTTGGCAGAGTTTATTGAAGATAAAGGTCGCCGTTGGCCTACACGAAGAACAACACGGGAAGTCAAAGATTTAGTACTCAGAATCATTGACATCTATGAGTGATTGGGACATAAACGTGTAGTTATGCCGACTCCGAACGGCGAAGTTTGGCAGAGTTTATTGAAGACAAAGGTCGTCGTTGGCCTAAACGAAGAACAACACAGGAAGTCAAAGATTTAGTACATTTAGTACTCTGAATCATTGACATCTATGAGTGATTGGGACATGAACGTGTAGTTGTGCCGACTCCGAACGGCGAAGTTTGGAAGAGTTTATTGAAGACAAAGGTCGTCGTTGGCCTACACGAAGAACAACACGGGAAGTCAAAGATTTAGTACATTTAGTACTCAGAATCATTGACATCTATGAGTGATTGGGACATAAACGTGTAGTTGTGCCGATTCCGAACGGCGAAATTTGGCAGAGGGTATTGAAGACAAAGGTCGTCGTTGGCCTACACGAAGAACAACACGGGAAGTCAAAGTTTTAGTACTCAAAATCATTGATATCGGTTATCATTTGGATCAGGCCACCATTATATTCCCTAAGCTCAAGAGACCGATTCCGGGCCAGTGTTTTGATAAGATGCAAGTAGCTACCACCCCGGAAATCGATGTCAACAGTGTCAACTTCAATGACATTACTTTCTTCACTGCTGCACAAAGAAAGCATGAGTTTTGCACCGTTATTTAGTCTCCGCCTGTACAGAAAAGCACGCAATTCAAACCCACAAACAGTCAAAGTAGTAAATCAAAAATGCATTGTCTCAGAAATACCAACATTTGCGAAGAAACTTAAACAAAATTAACTGCAAATATTAGAAAATGAAATAGGAAAATAAACGTAAGTATTTTTATATCAAATGTCATCAATACACTCTGGGCTTCGATAGATAAACACTATTCTATTAGGAGGGGGTTAATAATTCCAACACAACAAACAAACAACAAAGAAAAGAAAGCAACACTCCGACATGAGTTAAAAATTCGACCGCTTTTTTCGCTCTATCGCACGCTCAACATCTTTCTCTCGATAAAAGTGCTAGTATCATTATTTTTATGTTATTATTATTATTTTGCTTTCTGTCATTCTCAAGCGCTCCCCGGTTTAGAGAGGGGGTTATGTATATTTGCTTTCAGAAACTCGCTCTATCGCTCTCTGTTCTTTGTCACATTATGATTAATTTTTTTTATTTTTATTTTTTTTAACAAATTTGCTTTCATTCCTAAATACGTATTCGTATTTTCGGAGAATCGCTATTCACCTTAGTTGCTGAAGAGATTGGTTGCGATTCCACTTTATCACCATTTGTTGTAGCAGTGGTAGTTGATTCAATTTGTTTCGACTCATCATCATGTCCATTGTTTAGTGATGGTTCAATTGCAGGTGTTGCAGTTACCTCAGCGGCCAATGGAGCTTGTGATGGTGTTGTTGTTTCAGTTGTTTCTGTGGTTCGATTAGTCTCGGGTTCTACATTTGAATTCTGTAATGATGCTTCGATGTGGGTTTCGGAGGAAGCGGGTGATGATTCGGCAATTGGTTGAGGAATTATTTCGGATGGTTCGGATTTTTCTTGTTCGGACGCTGGTGGTGGTGGTGGTAATGGTAGTTCCTCTTCAGCAGTTGGTGGTGAATTGCATTGTGTTACAGTTTCTTGACTTTCTTCTGGTTCCTTTTGACTTTGTTCGATTATTGAAGCAGCCTCCTGGGTTACTTCATCAATAAGCGCAATTGTCTGTGCAGTTATATCATCTTGAATATCTTTTTCGATTTCTTGAACACTAGCTGGAATCTCTGCAGCACTCTCACTCTTCACTTCCTCCACAATTTCAGTTGGTTCTGCGATTAATGGTGATGGTGGTGGCGGTGGAAGAACATCAGCAACATCTTGTTGTTGCTCTTCTTCGACTGGTGTGGCCTTATCGTTAATTACATTTTCAGTCTGTTGCTGTGTGGCTTCAATTACTTCAATTGGCTCCTCTTTAGCTTCTTCTTTGATCTCCGGTGCTTCGGGAATTTCTGGAGTCGCTGGTATAATATTTACCTCAGTTGTTGGATTCTCTGGTGTGGCTGGTGTTATTGTTACTTCAGTTGGTTCTGGTGTTGCTGGAATTACTTTCACCTCAGTTGTGGTTTGATTTTCCGGTGTAGCTGGGGTAATAGGAACCTCTGTTGATGGTTCAGGTGTGGACGGTGCAACCATTTCTGGTACTTCTTTTATCGCTTCTTCTTGCTGTTGACTTTGCTCTTCTATTTTCTGCTGTTGTTCTTCTGGTTGCTGTTTCTCTTCTTCGACAGGCAGATTTGTCTCTAATTGTTTCTCCTCAACTGATGGAGGAGATGGAGCAGTAGCTGGAGCTTCAGCTTCAGTTGCAGCTGCAGCAGTTGCAGCAACTGCTGGTTCTGCGGCAACTTGAGATTCATCATCACTTAATGCAAACACCATCACCTGTGAAGGGGGAGGGGAGCAGGGAAGAGGAGGTGGGGGGCTATTTTGTGCAATAGATTCAATAGATTCACCACCGCTAGTATTATCTTTCGGAGTAGTAGTAGTAGTATCAGTAGAAATACTAGAAGTAACTTGTTCTTCTTGCGGTTGTTCAATGACTGTTTTCTGAACATCACCACCAGCATCTGTGGTCAATGGTTCCACCACTGATGGAACCACAACCGTACTGGTGGCGGCGGCAGTTGTATTGATAGTAGTAGTAGTGGTAGTAATATTATTTTTTGTATCACTAGCAGTGTTTTCATCGTTTTCAGTTTTTACCTCAATTTTTGGCGATTCATCGGCTGTACCGTTTAGCGCTTTAGCAACTTCCACTGTTTCCTTAGTTTCGGCCTTTTCAACTGTACCATTGGTGGTTGGTACTGGCACTACTTCAGCAACTGGCTCTGGAACCTTTGCCTCTTCAGCAACAATTGATGGTGCAGCAACTGCGACAGTTACTTCGGGTGTTGATTCAACGGCGGCAGCTTTTTCTGCTGGTGCAGCATCACCATTTGTTACCGATGGCGCTGATTCAGTTACAGCTGGAGCTGCAACTGCAGCAACTGGAGCATTTTCTTCAGCGGTAGGTGGTGAAGCAGCAGCAGCAGCAGCGGTTTCAGTTGCAGGCGCCTTCTCTTCTTCTGTAGCTGCTGGTGTTGTTGCGGCAGCTGTATCAGCGTCTTTATTGTCTTCAGCTTTTGTCTCAGTAGGTTTCTCAGTGGCATCAGCAGACGCATCGGCAGCAACGGCAGGTTCTTCAGTTGTCTGTGAAATGGAAGGAATTTTTTTTTTTTTTTTTTGGTTAATCATTGGTTGAAATGTTGGAACATAATTCTAAAAAAAAAGAAAATATATGAATTTTGTTTGCAGTGGTAACGTTCTTCTATTTATCATGGGCTTCCCCCCTCAAAGGCACATTCACCATTTTAATTGCTTACACAAGGCGCTACAGATAAACAAAACCCATTCGCCACAAACTCTGCAAACTCAAAACTTCTTCATTAAACGAGCACAACTTCACAAACCAACCTTCCTTTCCATTTTAATCACAAAAAACGATTCCCTCCAAGTCTTCAATAAGGTATATTTCAAAATTCTCCGAGGGAATTCTCAAAATGATATCCAGACACAAGATTCACCAGCAAATTGCACGACAAAATTGCAGACGTTCGACCTCCTCGCGAGATCGTGAGCAACAACTTAATTTTCAAAATCAGACTGAGCCATTATCCTTTGTCGATCTGATTTTATACGTAATGGACGGCGCACTCAGATTCATTCAAAAACTATTTTGCTTTTGCAAAGACCACCAAGCCAACCACGATGAAAATACTAATAAAAAGAAATCCGAACGAAAATACACAAGAAATATTTACGATCGAATGAAAAATGACCAGTTGTTGCGCCGCCGACAGAGCGTCACAAGTCGTCGTTGAACGACGATCAGCGCAGGCACAGCAGCATCTGGCAGTGCGACGCTATACGGCGGCCATAACTAGGCTAAGCACAACCAAATCTCAAGTGCTTTTCAAATGTTAGAGGAACACATTCGGTGATTCGGGTGTGTCCATTTTGATTAATCTGCGCTAATGCCACTAAATGAATTAAATAATAAACATGATTTGTGACCACAGGGACGGGCGGCACACGAAATCCGAAATTACGCGTGTCCCAAAGTTTGACGTGAGAGCACGTCTGCTGTAAACAAGGTCGTCGTATGTGCCTTCTCCGTCCTCAAACCGAAAAAACGACTTTCGGCAATACGAACGTGGACTATGTGAAAACTACGCAAGCATACTGAAGATCAGCGAGGATTTAATGGCGATGACATCCGATTTGAGAACAACCCTGGGCGCACTCCCCCGGCTGCTCTGAATTCATTTTCTTTGCATATAGGTTTAATTTTTCATTTGACGCATTACGCCGATACACAGCGCGACGGTTTGATTAGAAGCCAAAGCTGTTAAAACCGAAATGGCTTCACTCCTCACATCCGTCGGAGGAGGCGTTCGACGCGGATATTTTTTGAATTTTTCTCAATTACTGTGTCAAGTGCGCGACGATCAGCCGCGCTGCGCAATCCACCCGTCGCGCCGTATGAAATTAAGTTTGAAAAATTATATCCGCTCGAAGGCTTGTGTGTTTCGCTCAATTGGATTTGAAAATTCTAAAAAATGCATACGCAGTTGCATTTGTGGGTACGTTTTTGGCAAATTGCTGAATCTCTGAAAATGCGTGGGCCTCAAGTGGCAAGCGTGGGTGTCGGGCATGACGCGAAATCGAAAAGCAATTAATATTAGGAATGCATGTTTGCTTCGAAAATAAACTAGACTTGCGGGAGCGTGCCAACACTCGTGGAAGATATGTTCTGTTGACAATTTGTTTTGGGTTTACGACCAGAATCTCTTTGACGTCGTGGCGGAGGCGATGATGGAAAAGTGTGCCAGCTATGACCATCTCCGTGTACACAGGGTCTAGTCTGTGTAGAGAAATGTGAACTTGTTATTTGCTTAGGGTGGGCTGCTCCAATCTCTGGCTAGTACACCGAATTGTACTCTGCAGCATTGTGTCACAGGCTCGAAGTCGGAGACTCTTCGGGCCTGATCCAGGTTATTCATGTGGTCTACGGGTAGGTAAGGTGGCCTACCTTAGGCGTTGGCTCCGGAGACACCTGGCTTCACTCACGTCGTTCGCAGAGCTTTTCTCTCGAAGAGGCCAATGTGACTTCTTTATTCTTGTCCATCTGGGGCTTGACTGTTTAAGTCAACTGAACCAACCCTTAGCATCAGTAACTCCAGAGCTTCATATGAAAGATTAAATGAATGATTTAGAGCTTCCGTGCCTCGATTGAGCAGTCTCATTCCCCGTCTAGACTCGAAAACGTCGATAACCATCGCAATGACATCTCAACTAGAATGACACACATGCAGGACACGGGAATGAGCGCATTGTAAGCGAGGCATTCAAGCAAAAGCAATTCAAATTTATTTGCAACAGTCAACAAGACATCAACCGGCTGTGCTTGAGCGAATGGCTGCTTTATCTGAAACAAGGAATTGGTTCGGCTCACCGTCCATTGCATTTTTCAAATGTTTCTTGAACATCTGGGCTCTCGTAGGTAATTAAAACAAAACGAACCAACCACCCAATACGTCCACCTATCCACACGACGAACATCATCATCGTCATCACAGTCGTCTCTTCTCTCTTGCGCACGTATCGCCATCAGCAGCAGGCGATACATCTCCTAACTAGCGCCCATCATCCTTCCGAGCTGGCGAATTAATGTTTGTTGGCACCACACATGTCAGACTGCCAGGCCTAATGTTTACCACAGAGCACTGTTGTCTAGTACGTATTGCACTTTTATTATTATTGCCGTTGGATACGAGCCAAATAGATGCACACACACAGAGATCCCCTTATGGTCCTGATGCTGCTGCTGCTGCTCTCTGTGCCTTCCTTTTCGAAAATGAAATATGCACCATTGACTCAACTCAAGATCAAGATCATGAGAGCGCGCGTCATTTTCTATGATGGATGCAGTGCTGGCTGTGGCAACTTAGTCTTGGATCTCTGTGTATGCACACTTGTGGTGCAAATGGAAATTTCATGCATGAGCACTTCATTAATAAGGTGATTTGCAAAATCCCCCATCCGAGGATGCGCCGAGGACGTGTCATAGAAGATGTTGTTTGGCAAATTACAGGCACGGACTTAGCAAGAACGGAAGGTCAAAATAATGTGTTTTCTGCCTTGAATTTATGTGAAAACCAGCCCAGTGATCAGGGGGTGACCGGGAGGGAAACATGAAGAATGTCGAAGCGGTGCGCTCACAGTGGGTATTATTTTCGGGTAACTTGAAACCCTCGCACACAACTGTACTCGGGTGGGACCACAGAACTTAATTGTGAGGCTCCCCTGCGCAATTTTGTGGCTTCTTTTGGACTTTGAGTCTTCTTTGTTGTTGTTGTTTATTTTTTTTTTACAATTTCCTGTTTTCTTTGAACTTACCTCTTCAGGAACTTTTTCACATTCACCATTGGTTGCAGCAGCGGCTGGGCTAGTTGCAGCGGTTCCATCATCTTTTTTGGGTGGCTTTTGTTTGTCCTTCTTGCCGAATGAAATGCTTCGGAATGACCATTTCTTTTTGACTTTCTCTTTCTTTGATTTTTTACTGCTTTCACCGCTCTCAGAAGCGGCGGTTGTATCGGCAGCAGCGGCACCAGTTGCATCGGCAGCACCATCAGATTTGCTTTCATTCAGATCGGTCTTTTCGGCGCCCTCTGCTGCTGTTGGTGTTGTTGCTGCGGAAGCAGCAGCACTGGTATCACCACCAGCGCCGGCATCGGCATCTGGTGATTCAGCGCTTGAAGATGCAGCAGCAGCGACGGCAGCATTTTGTTCCTTTTCAGTGGACAGATCTTTTTCGTTTTCAGTGCCTTCGGTATCGCCAGCGGTCTTTTCCTGTTTGTAAATAGAGAGAGAAAGGGAAATAAATGAGAGCAATTCGCTGAAGTTTGTTTGAGTGAATTTAGAAAAGGAAGTGCACGAGAAATGCGATTCAAAGAGATTGGTTTCATTTTTATCCGATGAGTGAATTGGAATTGAGAAAACAGAACAACATTTGAAATGCGACGAGGCGACGCTTGTGACCTAAAAATCTACAGATTGTACGTTACGTTCTGTGTTCTCAACTTAGGTTGGGCTGTCGACCGCCTAGGTTAAAGTGGCTGGCTGCAGAAGGCAGTCACACTTCGGCCAAAGTAGGCCCGTTGTGATAGTCGACCGCCTGACAGATTGGCAAAATCTATTGCGAATGCGAATAGCATTGCAGGTCTGATGTCTGACAGTTTTGCCAGAGAGTGGATGCAAGAAGTTTCCCGAGTCGACTCTACAGTTCCAGTTGTTTCTGAGAATTCGGTGGAATCACTTCTCCAGACTACTTAAGAGTTGATGAGGCCACAAAATCACTGCTGCCAGGCGCTATGCTTCACTCCATCTCTTCCCCCGACATAAACATCGAGTCGACAACTTGGCTCAGGCCCGTAGTCTTCGACAGCCATTCTTTAACTGAGAGCGGCCGCTTTAAATCAATGAACTTCTGTCGAGCAATTGGAGACTCCTAGCCTTGTTGGTTGAGGCCCAGGTCCACCGCAGACTACAGCCTCCACCAAACGAAATCAGAATCTACCATGAAGGCAAGCTAGGCAAATCCGAGACAAATATAACGTCAACTTTAAGGGCAACGCCGAGAATATGCAGAAGTTGGTACAGACAAGAGTTTTCCCCTGGATGACATCAAGCACACCTAGACTTAGAAACCAAACTTATGGTAATGCAGCAGTTTGGGTAAGAGTGATTCACTCGGTCCACTTAATGGTTCAGTATGCTGCCACTGTGCCACTTGGAAACCCCTTACTCTGCCATATTGACAAACTTGCTGTTAATTGTTTCACACTTTGTATAGTGCTAGTACGTCATATAGCCACGATTATGTTGTGTTTCCACAACATATTGGCAATTTGACACCGTTTTAGATCTCCGAAGTCTCTCTGAACTGAGTTGCAACATGTCAGCAAACTTCCTGACAGCGTGCTGATAGAGACATTTTGGAAAGCTGTCAAATAATGTCAAACTTCAAACAACCTTTTCACTTCTATTCTTTTGAGCAAGGCATTCTCAATCGATGGAGGCATACCCTAAAACAGAGAACAAAGCAATTCCCAGCCCCATCATCGTTACTCCCTTGTCAAAAACAAGCCCCGAATTGGCAACAAACAACCAGTGAGGATCTGTTCGGTAACATTCCAACATTTTTTAGCGTTCACTTACACTTGCACTTAAAAAAACAGAAGTCGCCGTCAATCTTTGTTCCAATCTTAGTCACAACGGACGCAAACTGCATCCCACACACAGCTGCCAATCAAAAACATAAAAATCTGCGGTCAACCTTGATGATTAGCATTCATCTCAAGTTGCCTGTGATGAACGTGAAGGTATTCCCAACGAAGGAAGCACAAAGCACAGCTCCCAGAATCATTAGAATTCATTTGATCGAGAGCCATATCACTTTTGCTTTTATTTTGTGACGATGTGAACAGCTCCAAGTAGGGACGCAACCTTGCGAACGCAAACACTTGCCACCCTTAGATGTGCGCCGTTGGAAGTTTAACTCTGGCATCGTGGTTTGTGGCGCTTACGATCAACTTCAAGTCAATGGCCGAAGTGCCAACGCCACAGAACAGATGTCAAACCTTCAAGACATGAAGGGCGTGTTCAAATATGTTTTTAATGACTTATTGAACTCTATTCTAGTGAACACCACCCTCTCCTCTTAACAGTCGAAGGGGGAATTCCTTTGTTTTCGTAGCGAACTACTGCACTTGAATATGTGCGCCACTGTTTGTTCAGCTCCTCGGTTTCTTCGTGCTGCGCCACATATTCAGGTTCCTTGCCGTATCATCGTATGAGCGGCAGTTATTTATGGAACCATCACCCAGCGAGTGGAATAAACTTTAAACAATGCCCCGCTTGGGGCTGAGCGAAACAGAAGGGCGGGCGGTGGGGACCGAGATACGACGAGTGTGCTTGAAACAAAAAGAACAACACAACGTCATAATAAAGTTTCCTTTTCAATTATCAGTCTCCGCCTGAGTCCCCGCTTGTTCGTTGATTTCTTTTCAAGCAGATATCACTTGCTGTGCGGTGCGGTGTGTTAGACATGGATGCTTGATGAATTGCAGTCAACTCATGTCCAAAAAATGGAATGCGTGCGGTGTGAAAAATCCCTCGCATGCCCACCGATCAGCCAAAAAATTGTGAAATCAATTGGTGCACCAGCGAAACGAGCAAATAAGTGGCACCATCGATGAAGGAACGAAAAAAAAAAACAGTGAAGATTCCATTTAATCACAATAAATGCGCGTATTGTTGTCCTCGATTAAAATTAATCAACTGCATTGCGAACCAGACCATTGAAAAGGCAAACGTAATTTACAGCGCGCTTCTCGAGAAGGCCACGCGGAGTGAAAGACGAAAAAAAGTACATTAATTTAATAGGATCCCTCTATTCGTCCCTCCCTACAGCAAAGGGAGTGTATCAGAGAAAGAGAAAAAAAAGCAGAATCAACCTCGAACGACCGACAGACGGACGATACACAACAACCACGCCAGCGACAACGACGACGACTTGTCATTGAGATGGATGAATGAATGCAGTCTCGAAATTGGCCAAGAGCCATTCGCATATTGCGTGCGCCAGAGAAAGAGAGCATTCATCCACCGCTCCACGTTGTGCGTCAGTATTATTAGCATTAACTGTATAATCGACTGATTAAATTTATTTCTTGAGCTCTCATACATTTTCGTCCATTAAATTGACCAACAATAAAGTTTTGTACGATTCCGAGGAATTTTATTCGTCTCAAGGGTGTGATGATGATCATCACCGTCAGCGTTGAGAGAACGTCCCTGAGACAGAGAGTGACGTGCGTGCGTGTTTGCGACGCGCGCAAGGGCATGGAATTCTTTTTTGCCCTCGACTTGGTATGGCTTCATTGTTGAGGGCGGTTGACAATGAAGTCATTTGATTTAGTTTTTGGGATAAAGTCAAGACTCATCCTCTTTGTTGGGTTCAAGAGTACAGCAATGGATCCGAATCACTGAGGTCAACACTTGCCGTAGGGATGATGTGCACACGTTTACATGTGCGAAACCTTTCACCTTTCAGCTTACCTGCCTATGTCACTCTGCTTTCGTCTATAAAATGAACCGTGTCTTATGTTATCGTGCTTCAGGAAAAAAAAAGGGTCAAAGCATGCGTTGTTGTTCCCACGCCATAGCGCGTTGCTTTTCATGCCCGTTAGTCCGAAGGGCATTCGTTAAGGGTTTCATGTGTGGTCGCATGTTTATTTATGCGTTTTTAATGTATTTGCTGAACGATCTTTAATGCTTCTCTGGAAACGAGAATAGATTATGTGGTTGCTTTCGTTACCAATCGGCTTATAAGTGTTTCTTTTAATTTTTTGGTTCACTTCCTTTAGGCTTTTGAGAACACGTGTGCACGTTGGTTGTAACATTGACAAGATTGTAAAAGAGAGTGTAAGTATAGAGTGTCATCGATTCAGCCTGAGGGTATTATCGCACGCAAGAACGATTCATGTTTTCCTTTCCGCAGCAAGCGCTAGTCATTTATTCGGCAGTTCATCACATTCTAGGGTTATAAGCGTTTACACAGAAAAGAAATGATTCTACCGTATGCTCGTTCAAGTTCAGTGGGAAATGTGTATGGCTCCTTCCCTGATCACGGAATCTCGATAGAATTATGGGAATTTTCTGCCGATTCGTTGTAAAATTTAGATAGCCAGCTTTTCTTTTGACAACAGTTTTTTATACCGGTTTTCCCAAACCAAATTGTCCAATCGCAGAATGACATTTACATTCACACGTGAATAGCCGTCAAAAATTGATGAGCGAACTGTCAAAAAGTCAGTCAAATTCGTCGATGGGAAAGCGGACAAACAGTTGTGACATTGGCCACCTCTATTGTACTTCATTTCTGATTTTTACACATTCGACAGGCAGAATCATTTGCAGTCCAGTAGTGGACAATTCGAAGAGACGATTTAACATTAAAATTGGCAAATTTTTGACAAAATTGGAACATCGGCAGGGAGCAAATAAGGAATCTAAAATCCTAAATCTACATCTCACTCAAGCAGCAGAGTCTACAATTGGGGATATGCACGTGACGTTGTATTACACGACACCATGAATACCACCTCCACTACTGAGAGCACGCACTTTACGAGTGGTTGCTGTAGAAGCTAGGCCTTGGCTCTGTCTACTTTAAGGAAATACCAAAATTGTACCCTCTTAAGTAAACTGCTACACGTTGTCATCGTAAATACAGATGTAACACACAGTGGCGGCGTGGGTGTCTGCGTCGACCCCTACGCCCTTGAGCCTACCTTACCCAGGTTCGATTCCCGGTACGGGGAAAGTACTTTTCACAGCCCCGCCTCTTTCGATTCACTGACAATGCTCAAAAGGTTTTCTCTTCTCTTCTCCGTTCGGAGCCAGGAAAGAAGTGTAGATCCCTTCCACTCGTAAAACAATATCACGCCCGGATAGGATGCTGATAAGCTAGGCCCGAGCCCCAATATTATATTATTACACGGTTAACACACGATTGCACTTGTGACCGTGTCTGATGAATTACCCGATGCCATAATGCACACATTTGCTATGGGTTTGTCTTCACGCGAAATCATATACCCTGGTATGTAGCAACACGTGTTAACATTCGCATACACATCTTCGAAGGCTGCCTGCCTGGGTGGTGCATGACATCCATAGACGTCATTTAAAAAACTCAGTTTTCCATCAAGACGTATATACACCGCTCAAGTCAAATTGGGGTTGGAGCAGATGCAGTTTTGTGCGCGCCAATAGGAGCAACTACTTTCGTTCCACTGCCAATTTTAGCTATATTTCGTTTGGCGACACGAACGAATATGATGAAAAAAATGCCAAGACACGACACACCACTGCAAGTGATGCGGTATATGAACACCGTGCGCGAACGTGTTAAAATATATATGTAAACACTTTTTATTATGTTTCGTTAAGTACAAGCCGACAAGTAACGGGAAACAGCGACGCACAGTTGACACTTGACATTTGATTTATTTATTGCACTCAGAGATAATGTGGAATATTCTGATGTGGTGTTTTAATTGCGCTCAAGCCGGGTCATACAATTCCTGGTCCGGATTTGAAATCGATATTTAAATAGCATTCGTCAAACTGAATGTCGGCCCATACTGTTTTGTGTTGAACGCGTTTGTGTTGACGCATTTAAAAGACATGTGCTTACAACGCGATGCCACGCCTAAAAGGTCAAGTTATCCTAATTACGCGTTCTCGTGACGTGAACTGAACACCAAAATCGAGCGACGTCGCGTAGGACTTCTTCTGTTTTAAAATTGCAGACGGTTGAAAATGATTATTCATCATGCCAAATGTTATTGTCCGATATGTGGCCGAAAAGTCTTCGAAAATTACCTTGTCAGAGTAGGGTCCGATAAGAATTCCCGCGAAGGATATTTCAATGTTCAAATGTCATGTCAATGATGAATTTCCATTCATGATGACAAGGTCCATACAACATATTCCCCCTTATTCTGTTTGTCGTGGCACCCCAAAAGTATCTGTCACTTTGAAAAATGTATTCTCTCACTTTGTGACATTTGTCACTCGCACGACGATCGCGGACATTGCCTTAGTCACATTTCATGAGAAAGTTAGATAAAATGACAGGGATTTTGTCGCTTCCTTTTTGCGTGTGATGCCAAACTATGTACGATAAATTTCTAAGTTTTAACCCAAATTTTGTATTGATTAATATGTTCACGCTTAGTGTTAAAATAATAACAAATCAGCAATCTGAGTGTCTGGTCGCTTCAATAGAGGACAATTCTAATCACATCCAGAAATCCAATTTTTTAAGCCAACGAAACGTATGCGTTTTTCTTTTTCTTGGGCTGTCACTGATATTCAGTCAATATGGGAAGTATAGCAAAGACCCAATCCAATACGAACGAATTCTGCATTAAAGGCAGCCTGAAATAACTAGATTAGCAAATATAAGCACCGAGTGGAAATTGATCCCACTTGAAGGCACAAATCTGCAGCTTGTGTTGCCAACTAGTTGAATTCGTTTTGGGTTGAGAATTTGATTGGTTGTATTGTCACCTCACTTGAACTCAGGAATACAGATTATGATGTGAGGTGATAGAAAAATGCGAGGCGAGCATTTGTCACCTCGTCTAAGAGAGTAAGGGAGAATAACAAATCTGCAGCATGTGCTGCCAACCTTTTTGAATTTATTTCGAGTAAGAATTTCGAATTTTCCTCGTTTAGATTGAAGAATACAGATATTGATGTGAGGTGAGGTGACAGAAAAATGCTAGGCGAGAATTTGTCACCTCGTCTGAGAGATTAAGGGGGATTGATATCAAAACTCAAAATGGACGACTCGGCATAATGACTAGCGCTAGAGCCCGCAGAGGGCCAGGACCTAGCTTCTCAGCAAACATGTTTGCTCGACGCAAATATTGTTTTCGAGACACAGTGGATTAGACTCGTTGTTCTAACTGAGGAACTAAGCAAAAGGAACTCACTTATTCCAAAACTATTTTAAATATCGCTAAAAATGTGCGGCTATTCAGTTTTCCACAACTTTTTGGTCGATTTCAGGGGTATTAGGGGCACAATATATAAACATCGGATCCAACTCGCAGAGGTTGCACCATTCCCACCATATTATATGGTACAGCTTTGCTCCCCTCAGACCCCTCACAAAGTCGAACTAATCTTACAGCCAACTCACTACTGCACATGACTACAGAACAAACGACAATAAAATTAAAAATTACACCCCCTTTGTGGTCATGTAGCGGTTTTTATAAAAATAAAATTTCAATTATTCTCCGGCTTAGCATAAATGTTCAGCCACGTTTGGTCAATTCCGTGTCCGCATCCAAGGCATGTCAGCAACATCTGGGCAGAGATATGTGCTTCACCAGAAAGTATTTAAGAGATGTATGTTCCATGTCATTTTCCCGACCATTAAGCTGGTCTCTACATGCATTCTTCCCAATGACATGGGCCACACATTCAGCAGCAAGCAGTCGGAAGAAGACCCATAAAGTTTCATGACTACAATTCCATCCCTGGCCATGCATATCCTTCCCCGGCATGGGGAGGTGGATATAATAAAGCGACGCCTTCACCAAGATTAAATTTAAATTGCTCCCCTCAAAGAGGGCCTGCATATCAAATTCACTTAAAAGCTTTTATTACATCATTAAACTGGAAAAGGACCCGAAACAAGGACTCACTCTTGAAATTCTGTTGGTCTGGAATAAATTGACCGAATTATTGTGAAACTTGCCCAGTTGAGGTGAGGAGCATTTTCCCCTCCTTCGTTGAATGCAAAAAGAGGGTGAAAAAAATAATACAAAATGCTGCATATTTCACCGACGCAAGAGGAACATGCACTAGTTGAGTTGGACAAAGTACAGGGAAACTTTCTTAATTTTCCAAATTGGATCAAAATCAAACAGTCCCAGGAGCTGAGCTGCCCCTCCGCCACTCACTCTGTTCTTTTCTTTTCAATTTTCCGAAGGGTTTCAAGAAACGCAGAAGTATGTACAAACGTACTTTATTTTCATTAAGTGAGCATTTCAAACTCAATTTAATGACATCGTCGTCCGCCCGTTCATTACTTAATTGCATGCCAATTCTTTTAAGTCTCACATTTATTTGAGGCGAAGAACACATTGCCAGGCATGCACCAGAACTCCCCCACGAGCAGAACAAGAATTAGTAATTAATTAATATTCTTGCATGGTTCGCTTTAAATTGAGCCTGATTAAAAGTTATGTTCTTCTTCATGTCGTACAGAGAATCTACCGCCGGCAGCGTCGCGTCTGCTAGTACTTACAGTTGCTTCATTCTCCGAATGATTTGTGTCTCCATTCACTTGTGGCTTCAATTGATCGGCATCTTCGATTTTCTCCAGTTTGCCGGTACCCTCTTCGGCGATGCCATCCTTTTTCGGCTCTGTGGTTATATCGACCGATCGTTTACTTTGTGTTTTACCCATCTTTCTGTAGTTTCGTTTCTTTTTCTGCTAATTTATTTCGCTCCTCTCTCAGGTTTGATTTTGGCTTGTCTTATCTGAAAAGCGAAGAAGAAAAAAAGGAAAATTGAATGATTGATTGACAATGAAGAAAATGAAGTGAATTTTCATCGGCGGAGCAACTGAGGATAGTCCTTAATTTCATTACGCCTCGTAGGCCCACCAAATTAGCATGTTTGAATACGTTTTCTGAATAACTAATGGCTTTCAGCATTAACACACAAAAGGGGCTACAAGCACCCACAGCCGGAGGCAGTATACTCGCCCCAGCCACAAAGACCGTTGATGTTTTAATTAATGATTTGCTGATGAAGTGTGATGGAAAGTTAGTAACACCTGAGTGAGCATTAAGTTGATTTCACTGTTTAACGGTTAGTTGTGAAAATTGAATGCCACAGAACGGTTAAAATTTAAATATACGCCGCCGCCGAGAGGTTTGATTGATTGCGGTGCAACTTGGATGAAAGAACCACGTTCTCCACCCGCGGGCTACGGTCAAAAAGTGTTAACGAAGTCGAAGTCTTGGGAACTTCAGGTAATTGGTTCCCAAGATTTGTGGTAACACATTCAAATAGCTAGGCTGCGGTGAAATATGAGATCAAACTTAATCAAGGGACGCCCTTTTATCGTGGGGATAATTGGGGAGACGACGAAACAGAGGTATTCGAGTAAAATGTGGTATCTTTCGGGTGGAGGGGGGTTTCGTAGTTAAAATAGGAGGAGGGCCTCACTAACTAACTAGAGGAAGCAGGTGATTTAAAATAATGATAATGACGGCGGAACGGTAATCATTGGAAAGGGGTATCCCATGGTGGTTGGACGCCGTGGGAATGGATAGGGATATGACATGTGAAAGAAGCAACTTCAGTCCTTAATTAATCTTGAATTCAATTTTTCTAATTTTACGCCTCCAATGCGTGATTAACACTTTAAGCAAAATTGAACATCAAACGGCGTAGTTCACAATAGCGACAGAGCTTAGGTTCCAACCATAACTGAAGCTTGAGCTTTTGTCAGAATCGAAGAGATAGTTGCTAGAGGCATTGTTAAGTACCAAGGAAAAACGAAACTTATGCAACGTTCGGGCGATAGAGTACAGAGCCACTTTAATGCGCATGAGGGAGCATGAGGTAGTGTGGGTAGTGAGTGAGCGGAGGAGTATGAGGCAACCTACAATGTGGTATATTATGCATGATTCTCGATTGCGAGAATTTCGTTAAGCATATGTGAATTTGGCAGGTGGCATATTGTGTGCACAAACCACACAAAAGTTTCGTTAAGCATGAGTTAGTGTACTCCAACCGCACCCCGCGCCTATGCGAATGAGAACTGAAAGGGGAAATGTGGAAAATGGGCAAATCAGCTGATAATTCGAGTATACACACATATAAACGGGCAAATCAGCTGCGGACACATCAGCTAAATAAACGAACTGAAAATATGAGAAATTTCCTTTTTTCATAAAAAAAAACAAACACTGGAAGAATTTCTGACATATGGCCATGCGCGCATGTGATCATTATGGCTAGCCATGTGTTTTTTGCAAACATGACGAAATATTTCGCTAAAGTTTGATCATGTATATATATTCATGCATAATATATATATATAATGCGCTGATAGCTGAGTTTTTTGTTCGAAAAAATTAACGAAACTGAACGAAACTGAACGAAGCTTAACGAAGCTTAACGAAAATTAACAAAACTGAACTGGATATTTTCTGTGAATTCAATCGACTGCTGAGGCTTACTGAAGTCTCGTAAGCTTCATTATGGTCGTAAGGCCTTTATTGAGGTTAAACCGAAAAATTTAACATCTAAGCAACATAACAAATGTATGGTTCGACGATCGTTAATGGTTACATATTTGTTGTCTACTTTTCAAAAGTAACCCTTAAGGAGGAGCTTGAATAGAGCTTCAACTAGGGATCACTCTTAGAATGTGTGCGTACGCAGGGAAGACGAGATGAACCAGTCTTAACATGAATTGCAATCGTGTGTACAGTAACCCATTCGAATAAATTTTTCAGCTGGATTTGAGAACTTCAGAACAAGAGTACATAAGTGATGTACACGACCGGCACATTAGAGGCCCCTTGACTGGACGCACTGAAATGGCAACACAAGTGCAAATCACTAGCCACTGGCATTTGTTTCCAGTCAATGGAAAATAGACTATGAGAATACACACCTCCAGAGAAAACATAACGATGAAGTAAATGCTTGATTGATTATCAAAAGAGTAGCGCCGAAAGGTTGATCGCATTTAGCATTCGTTCCGGTGTTGTGGAACGTGCTTTGCTGTGGCGCCACTTACGACATATTTCAGTGATCTGAGATGATAAGTAATTATTCAGTCACGCGAAAGCGGATTGCAATGGTAATGAGATTTTGCTACAATTCTCGAACAGTGGTTTAGAAATAACGTGGCAAAGTTCAAATCACCAGATAAGTTGCGAATTTGCTAATCACGAGCTCATCGCGTATCATTCCTCGAAAGAGATAAAAAAAAAAAGGTTGGCATTTTTTGAAACAGACTCATGTTGTTGGCCGGGTTGGTTGAGGTCCTTCCCCACTTGTGTGAGCCATCGGTTTTTGATCAACTACAAAGCTTAAATATCTGCACAAGGACTCATTACGCTAAACGTATCCATTCCTTGTGGAAGATAACCTTAATAAACTACCCACAATTCGACCAGAATAAATAAACGTACACAGGGTTTCATAATTAATACAATCCCTTTGAAGTATGAAAAAATGTAAACAAGGACATGAAAAATTCACTCATCAGCCAAAGGACCCCTGGCAAATTATTCCGACGAGCCAGAACAAACTATAAATTCAGGAAGTCTGGCTGCGCTCTTTTTTTGTTTATTGAGAAAACTAAAAGTGGTTACGAAGAATTTGAAAACTCTTCGAGATTCGACGGTAAAATATGCTAAAGTACAGGTTAACTCTGCGGAAGCAGAAGCAACTACCGTCTGTAGTGTGTCTCGATTGGTTTTTGGTATTTTTCTTCCATATTTGACTTTCTAGAGAAGTTCCTATTGTTTGAGTTCAGAGCAGTGGTGCTGCTGTTGGGTGGGTTGATATGCAATGTCAACGATTCGTAAAACTGCGATTGAATGTGGGGAAGTTTTGTGAGCAAATAGACCGTTGCACGCTACTGGTTTGGATGTTCAGGAATTTAATTAAAACGAACGTATTGGAAGGGATGTGCGGTCGTATGGGGGAATCATTCTCTAGTGTGCTTTGAATTTTATTCAGAATGTGTTTTGGTGAGAAACGTAATGGTAGAGCATTGCGGATGGGATTTTGTGCTGTGGTTCGAGAAGGGGAGAAAGATCGAGAAATGGGTGCAAGCCAGTTTGGTATTGATGACTAGAGGCAGGGTGCGAGAACTGGGTAGAAGACGGATTGGTCTTGATGACTAGAGACAGTGTGCCAAGGTCCGTCAATAGTTGCTCAAGCAATTCGTTAGTCGCCGGCCTGATAAGTAATTTGTGCTGACATGGATGTCACTTTTGAAGACAATCAACTTTTGGAGTCAGTTTCACATTCCGGTGTTCAGAGAAGGTGATGGATTATATGAAACTACTCATGTTGCAAAGCCTCCATTGCACATGTATGAGTTTTAGGCCGAAATTCTGAGGATTTGCAAGATGTTTTGGACTTCAGTAAATCCCGCCAGGACCAGACGTTTTCAACCTATAGAACGGCTGGTGCCAGAAACACAATACACTGCATTCTCGTCTATCGCAACTAACAGAAACGGCAGTGATCGATCTATTTGAAAATTTGCGAAAACAAGAGCATCACAACGTTGGTGCCATAATTTTTGTTAATTTTTTAACAAACGCCAACAGAACACAGTGTTTCCGGCTGTGCCATTTTATAGCTTGTCTTCCGAAATCAAACATAACTCGGCTCAGGATTGCGTCTCAGACATAGCCAAATAAACACTGCACTGGCAAAGTACACATTTCAGATCTCTCAACAAAATTCAAACTTCCAAGTTCTTCTATAAAAATACCCCGAATCGACTCGGGCTGTCTCAAATTCGAGCCGTCTCTTATGCATACATGCTAAGGAGATCATCATTTTAAAGATTCAATTTCATGCAAGTTGGGAAAGGGACACGCGTGATGGAACCAGAAGCATTTAGCGATGTGCCTCCCGATCCCAACAAGATCATAATCCCTATCAAGAAGAACCGTCATGTTCAGAGGACACTGAAAGTCTGTTTATCTCCTCTAAACAGCTCCGTCGAACAACACAATTTAGAAGGGATCGATAGCATTTCGTTGAAAGCCAATTCGAGTTCAGTCAGGTTCAAGACTGCGTTGAACTAGTCTATTTGTGAACAGTCGCCTAATACACAAAGTCCACCCGAGACCCGAGACCACAAAGACAACTCACTGAATGGCCTTGATGTTGTTTTGCTCCTCCCATTCATCCAATTCTGGGTTAATAGGGCTTCTCGGAATAGACACAGACACCTCATCCTGCGCCAAACGGCTTCATGATTAAGTCATGAATCAACAGCACATCACTCAGAAATGTACTCCCAAAGTTTACCCACGATCGCCAGGCAATTGGCACGCGGAATCGAAATAAATCAATTAGCCACCGAGTCACACACGCAGCATACTCACAATTATTCACCATAAACTGTCGCGTTTCATTTCACACAAACACTCAGCGCACACTCGAGTTACGCATCAGCGGCGAATGATTGATTATTTGTTTCTCAAAAATAAATTCGTAAACAAAGCGTAGTTAGCAAGCTTATCAGCACAGCGCACCAGCGTCTGTATTTTCCACTCAAGTGAAACAGATACTGACAGATGTAGCGCTGAAATACAATTCGCGTGTCGTCGTCGTTGTCGTTGTCCACCAACAACCATCCATCCGTTGCTCTCTCAACCATTCAAGTAGTGCGTAGTTTCACGCCTATCGCACTTAACCAAGCCAGACACAGGGCAGCAGAGGAGCCCGTCGCCAAGTCGAACGAAGTACACACACAGTTTATCTATTTTTATAAGTTTATCGTCAACATGTGTATCAGGGGAGAATGCAACCCATCAACACACGCTCGCTGCGGGCAGTTAAAACATCATGCTTCCTCGAGACCATTAACGACTATCGCGTGAAAGTATAAAGCAGCACTGGATATACTTAAACATGCAAGAATGAATTAAGAACCACGCCGATTCTGATTAATTGTTAAATCTCCACAAGATACGCTGCTGCCGCCAACACAAATCATAGCCAATCGCCAAAGAACAGACGAAACATAAGAAATCTGCGCACAATACTGTGACGGATGTGGTGGGAATTTGAAAACAGTTTAGACTCTTGTGATGGGAAAAAAATGTCGATCGAAATTCAATAGCCAGCCAGCGGCAGCCGGCTAACAGAGTTGTAGCGAGTGATTGAGTCAACAAATGGGCAAGCAGAACGTCCCCGAACGAAGCACGTCTTGAATATCATCGCGGTTTTCCGAACAGTCTCGCTGATAAGAATTGCAAATGGCATATGCTCTCTACTCGCCTCAGTCTGTCCGAGGGATGGGAGCCTCTGGCACGGCGGTGGATGGTGGTTATCTTCAGACGACGCGTCTGAAAGGGGCGCAGCAATGACACTCGCCAATCTAAAAGTCGTCACCTACGAGCGCATGATGGAAAAATTTATTCCATCCCACGCCAGGGCACGTATCAATCTGCTGATTACACTCAGAAATGCATTTTCCTGACTTATTTTTAAAATGAGACTCACATTTAAATGGGAGATGTGTTGCGCCGTTTGGATGCACCGAGCCCTGAGCTATGCACACTTCCGCATCGAAAGCCAGCGACGAGAATGAGTGCGTTGTTAGTGCGCAAATAATTTGGCAAGAAGCTGCACGTCTCTGGCACAGATTCCTGCGTTCGGCCTCAGCGTTTCAAGAGTTTTATTTTCGAATCTATCTCTTCTCCTCTCAATTGGGACGAGATGAAGCCCCCCCACCCCCTGCTGACGGCTATTGTTGATGAGAAACGCATTTGTTTTGAGATACTTTTACTTTCATTAAAGTGTGTACTCGCGTCGACTGTCTCATGTGCCTGTGCGTGTGTGTGCTTCAAATAAACCGATGAGCGACGACGGGTTAATGCACTGTAATTGCTTGGAAGTCAATAAATTGAACAACTATTGGTACAAGACGGATTTAACGAGCCAAGGAAACTCGGGCGAGCAATGAGATGTTTGACATTTTGTTTGTGCCCAGCAAACACCGAGTGTGGGGCGGAGACATACGTCGCAGCTAAACACAATTCAATGTTGTTGATAATTGCTTTTGATATGTACAACAATCATTGGACAATGAAGCGCAGCGCCGACTTTAATCACAAAGACCACTTGGCGATGGAGGGGCATACACTGTCGGATAAGGTCAACGACGCCTTGGATGTTTGGACAGCACATAAGAGCTGCGATGGTATCTATTTTGTTTTTCCAAAGATATTTGGAATGACTCTTGAATGATGGGGGAGCGGGAGTTGATGAGATTTCGATCGATTATTGGGCATGAACAGCAGGGAGGACTGAATTATATCACCGAGTTAAATTGTGCAGGGCCCACCCCTCTTGGCTGACAATTCAAATAATCTCATCAAATCTGTGAATGGCCCTTGGAAACGATTCAGGATTTACGATTTAAATCAAGAAAGTGAGAAGTGAAGAGCTCCCCCTGCCCAGGCCACACTAATTCAATCAGCATTAGGCAAGTCTTGCGAGGGATACCTAAATAAGATAATTATTGCCTGTACATTGATTGAAGAAGGAGGAGAGGAAGTTTTTAGGACGACAGAAGGGGAAGTTCGAAGATATGAATAAAAGTACGTTTTAGCGAATAAAAAACAAGTTAAAGCTTAAACGAGAAGTTTGCAAACGATGAGTGGAACAGCACTACAATCGAACCGAGATCAGTCGCATAGTCACGGGAACAACTATTGTGTTCGATTTATGGAACGTTTGAGTTATGGAGTGCAAAAAAGGGAGACATTCAAATCATGGGTCAGTTTAAGCCCTTAAACATTTGCTCGGCTTATTTAGGCTCTGTAAATTCGTGCGGAATTTTTTTTTTTTTAAATTTAAACGTTTATTTAAGAGAAACATGTAAAATAGTATTATTCTGGATCCCATCCCAAAAGAACTGCGCCGGCCTGGCAGACAAGAATGAATCAAGAAACTTTTTGATATTCCGCTCTGATGTCAACCGTATTTCAGCATCGACCGGAACGAATGGTAGTCAGAAGGGGCAAGGTCTGGGCCACAAGGCGGGTGGGGTAAAACTTCCCATCCACTGTTTTCCAAATAGTTCTCAAACGGAATAGCAACGTGGGGCCGAGCGTGGTCATGATGGAAAATGTCTCTGATCGCATATTCCGGGCGATTTTCGGGTACTGCTCTCTTCAAATGGATTAATTGTGTTCGGTAGCGTTGTCCATTGATGGTTTTACCCAGATTTAGAAGCTCATAATACAGCACACCCTTCTGATCCCACCACATACAGAGCATTACTTCGCGCCATGAATATTCGGCTTTGCCGTTGATTTGGCTGGTTGGCCAAGCCAAAATAACCACTTTTGTTCGTTCGCTCAGCTAACGCATGTTCACCATAAACTTCCACCAAAATACGATGGCTTTCGGCAGCTGTTTTCTTCACATTAGAGTAATGAAGAAGAAACTCCCCACAAAAACACTTTTTCAGGCACAAAATTCGACATATTTGAGTGAAAAAAAAAAATATTGTTGTTTACGCTTCAAATGAATGACATATACTGAAATGACGTATGCTGACAGTAGCTTTCCAACGCATGTTCCAATGGAATAATACAAGTTACGCCATCTCTTAGCAAACCACACGAATTAAGTTATTTACCCAATAGAAAATTCTATTTAACCCTTAACCACGTCCCACCCTTTACAGTCACGTAAACAGCTACCTGGGGTCCTGGAGACCGCTCACAGGTTCTTCTTCTTCTTTATTTAGTGCTACAGCCCGGGGGGACCTGGGCATCAACCAACAAGCCTCTTCATCTAGCACGATCTCTGGCTAGCTGCCTCCAGTGTCCCGTTGGTTTAGGTCCTTCTCCATCGTCCTCTGTTGCGTTGAACCTCTGGTTCGGAGTCGAAGATTATGACCATAAATTTGGGATTTCCGGTTGATGTTAAAATTCTTAGGCTTCTTTTTCAATACTCCAAAAGTCTCTTTCGTTAAATTCTTATAATGCACAACGTAGCATGACGCAAGTGTGCATTAAAATACTTGAATTTTGCAAAATCGGTGCGGTCCCCGAGACCACTGGTACGGGGTTAAGGGTTGAGGATGTTCGATTTACGAAGACTTGACTGCATTTCGTTCAAAATGTCCAAGGTATAGTACAAAAGAAAAGGTCTGGATTGTCACTGGACGCTGAGTTATTTTGTGTCAAACCGAAAAAGTGGTGGGAAGTGTGGTGTAAAGCATCGAAGAATATCGAAGAACTGCAGCATCCCCTCTGCAACTGCGCATTACTGGTTCAAAAGTGAAAGCAGATGTGATAGGACATTGATACCCAAGCGTTGCGCACACTTTGTATACGTACGCACGATCTGTAAAAAAAAAAACCGTAAAGGATACGAGACCTAGGTGATTGTCTATGTTTAAAGACACCATGGACACAAGCCACTATTGGTAAACAATGATGTGGATTACATAGTAGTCTTTAGAGTTGAAACTTGACAGCCGTATGCGCTGCGCATGATGTAAGGAGAATAAGGTGTTCTGGACAGCTTGTCACAGCCGTCATCTCTTTATTTTGAGGGCCCATTCGGGGTTCGTTATTGACACTGGACAGGTGTCACTATTGAATTTTTAATGATAGAGGTGGTGCGACATTCTTCAATCGTATTGTGCGTACTATTGTTCTATCATGAGTAGAGCTCTGGGTACCCGCATATGTCACATTCTCGCATATCCCCATTCCAAATCAAGCTCGTGTGGGAATGTCTACAGAAGCTTGAGGAGCTGAGCAGGAGTAACAGAGTAAAACTTTGTTGGATACCTGGCCATATAGGGATAGAAGGCAATGAAATGGCCGAGTCCGTCGCTAAGGAAGGGGCATCGGAACCTCACATAGGCTCCGAACCATTCTGCACTGTAAGTCCTCACAGAAGAGTTGAACTAGAAAGAAGGAACCGGGCAGATGCCTGGAACAACGGTCATGGCATGAAGCAGGCCAAGCTCTTGGCCATCAGAATGAACAAAAACAACCTCCGCACTGTTGGCTCAGGGAGCACCCAAGGAAACTAGGAAGAAGGTCTCTCTGCAGATTCATTACTTAAGCGGCAATATTGCGACTTGTGTGGCGCCCACTTCGCCGATGCAGTTCATTTTAGAAGTCAATGGCGATTAAATCTGGAATTAATTGCATTCCACACAGACGCCTGCATGCTTTGATTGTCAGCGACACCGTTAAACTCTTGTCGTTAAGTTTTTTTCAAGGTCATCGCCGAATTTAGAATTCAGATAAAATTTAATCCAAATAAACAAAGAAACACTTAAGAATCCAAAAATGTAGAAAACAAAGAACTCACACCGACCTGCAAAACTCGTCCATTAATCCATCAAAATACGTCATTAAGTTTTAAAGCTTATTTGCGAACCAAATGCTGGAGACTGCGTCGCAAACTGTCCATGTGCATGCATTTGCGTACATATGGAGACGTTTATGGCAAGGCTACATTTGACAGAAGTAAAAGAGGAAAAGTCGAAACTATGAACGGCGAGAATTTCTACGATGAATAAATTTAATGGATGAAGTGAAGTCATTGAACTTGTGCACGAACGCGAATGTTTGGGGCATCTTCGACGCTCTAATAACAACAAACAAGTGTTTATTGGGCGATCTCGCTAGGAAGTGGAAAAGGAATCGTAAATGTTGCGGGAAATGAATTCGCTCTCTGTTTATGCAGAACGTATTTACTTAAGCGTCCCAGACTAGCCACCCATGGCGGGTTGCCGTCTTCCCTGACGAGTGTGCATTCCACAATGCAATAGACCCCCAAATATTTGGATTCCAATTAACTTAACAGTCAATGCCTGCCAAAACGATTTATTGGGAATTACGATTCTCGTGCGTCCCCTGCTGTTGGTCGTCTCCATTTGAAAACCAAATATGTCGACAAACGTCCCGTTTCAGCACGCGTGTGCTTCATTCTCACGTGACTGCCAGAAAACGAAATGGAATGTGGTAAGATCAATCAATCGCTTGCGATTTCGTTAATGGCCACGTCGTTAAACTGACTATTCGATTAGTCTCATATTCTTAAGCAGACAACCATTTGAAGATTAGCGCCACCGGTGATAAAAAATGTATCGAATCGAAATCAAACCATAAATGGGTGAGTCAACATTTAATACGTGAACTAAACGCTGTCTATATTCCACTAAGTGGAATAAACGCGACGGTCTTCGCCTTTGTGGCATTTAAGCGAATTGCGGGCGCATAAAATAAATCCAGTGACATCACCGCGAAGAAAGCCAACCTATTTATTTACTTTCGAGAATTAGATTAGAACTTATGGTGCCATCCTGCCGTGGGATATCATATCTTCGAATTCGACAACGATCACGCACGCAAATAGAATGGAACCGCACCCAATTTGGCGGATGACCCTGGATAGGCGTCAAGATAAAAGTGTTAACTTAAACCCAAGTGAAAAACGACATGGAGTGCCTGAAATTATAGGGATATACTTGGTTCTTGAAGAGATTCAATTGCCTCTTGAGACCAAAGGTGTTGCTGAGCACTGATGTTTTTAGTACTGTGGGGGAGTAGTTATGTTTTCCCTTTTTGACGTTTTGTTCAAGTCTGCAGCAGCATATTCAATTCCCACGCGTGCACCAACACAGGCTTTGAGTAGCTCCTATTGCAACGTCAGCAAGCGCCTCATTGATGGCTTGCTGCTTTCGTCGATGTCCTCCGCTAATACTAACAGCTAAGCGGACTTCTGGCAGATCGTGACTCCACTGTTTGTCTCTAAGTTTACGTCTACAATGCGGCGCTGTGTCTGAAACCGTTTTTGACATCAAGTCTCAGCTCATTCGTTACACCACCAAAAGCAAGATTTGTCCCTCCTCAATCCACGCTGGTAAGGACACCAGGGTTTACTTTCACAAGCAATATGATCTCCGTTCCTCTTGATCCAACAAACGATACTGAGATTTGACTCGCGGATCATGTCACCAAATAAGCCGGTGCATGCGCCCAAGCAGTTGTTTGAAAGACTTCAGAAGCCAACCCGGCCTACTTTCTTAGACTCGACATTCCTCGGTCCCCGGTTTCGACCTCTTAAGTCAAACACCAGCAGCTTTGGCATCACTAAAAACTATGCAATCCGACCTTCGAGGGAACATGCTCTACTAAAACTAGACTCAGATGGAGAATCCACTTCACGTATATTTTCCCTAAACAGAAAGCTCAACATTGAGTTCAGTAAAACAACGCGAAACTTTGTAAATCGAATTGACTTTGCTACCAATTATTAAAGCGACGTGCGTCGCCATTCTGCAGCAGTCTCCAAGTCTAATTCTGGAGAATTGTCAATTACCTGCTGGCGGCCAATTTCAGAAAGCAAAAATTCATCAGAATCAATGGCGATTGACGACCAGCACTACTAACTGAGAGCTATTTCGAGAAAACTGTACACCTCTTGGACACATCCCAATTGTGAGAGGGGACACTTTTGAATAATTTCACTCGCTAATTAGACGTCCCATTAGAGTGTGACACACTCGTTAAATATGCAGATTCTCACTGCGAATCGCAAAGTCACACGCGTCCAAAGTTCACTCGGGCAGTTTAACCCATTCACCACCACCAAGCATAGCACATCTCGAGTCGAACAAGGCAAAATTAAGCAAAAAGAATTCGCCAACCAGAACGGTAAATATTTTGGAAAAAAAAAAAAATTATCAAAACCCAAAAATTATGCAGTGTGGTGAATGGCACATGTTTGTGGTGATGGCGAGCCTTTCGATTCTCTCAATGAGCCACTGAATTCCTTTGTCTTCTATTTATAACTGTAATTAGCATACTTAACCTTTCAATTGGATTCTACGTTGGTGCACACTCGCGCCCTCTCGAGAGCGAAACCGAACACAATCCAAAGCACTTATCCAGTGAGCATATGTGCGGACGAATGGCAATTGAATTCTAATAGATTTCATCTTTCCATGAATTATCTCGAAATAATTTTAATTAGATAGCCGACGTCAAGAGGCACTTGCCGAGCCGTTTAAAACTCGAACAAAAACTCGTATGTAACGCAGTAAAATGAGTCTCTTAGCGCACGCGCTTTGTTTTCCGCGAAACCTGCCAGATACTTGCTCTCTCTCTTTCCCTCTGTGGTGCAAGATCCCACCTGAAGTGGATCGAAACGCCACAACCGGTCCCTCTATGGCCGCTTCCCTCCACTGTACTTTTTTGTTTTTCTGTTTAAGTGGCCATGGTGGCCGGTTAGACGCCGAATGATATTTTTGCCGGTATCAGCATTATGAATGTTAGCAGTTTTGGCACTCAATTTCATGCATGTGGCTTTCATTTATTTATTTTTTTCCAAATAGAGGTGACTGACCTGTTGCCCACTACTACACTGGACGGCGGCAAGCACGGCCGGCTCGCTTCTTGCACGCGAACGCGCACTGCCACCCAATGTTCAAAGTTCTAATGAAGCACGACACAGGGGAGCATATTCAATCCAGCACACACGCCGGAAGTGGGGACAGAACACCGTTACGGCAAGCAAGGAAAGGCGGCGCACGCAGCTGTCACTAACCTACACATCGGTTACTTGGTTAAACTCTAATGAAGCCAGTGTCGAACCATCGAAAACGGCGGCGGTGGCGGCAAACGGATGTGTTGTTCCCAAGGCGAAATTATTTAATTTTCCACTTGCATTCGAAATTTCGAATATGTCGCTGCCCGTGAGCACACAGAGGGGTTCAACAATCTAATCAAGACACCGCTCACGACTCTCATTCTCCGCAGACAGGAGATCGCGGAGCCGGGGGACGAGGTTGAGTATTGTAATTCTACATGGAATTACAAATTTTCAATTATTGAGAGTGCTGTGACAAAGCAAAAGACACTTTAAATGTAAATTGGTTATGATTCACAATCGATTCTATGTTGCGGCTGGCACCGTCGCTAGGCACGACTGTGTGCTGCTGTGCGTCAGAGGCAGCCCTCCTTACTTGGAATAAACCACCCATTTGCATAGGGATTCGATCGCTGAGATGAGAGCGAAGTAAGCTTGGAAGTTTGAATTCTTTTTTGTGCCTCACTGTTCATCCAAGTGAAAGAACTTTTGATTGTGGCCGGAGAATATTAATTCCTTTTTTTCTGCCTTTCACGTTTGTATTCGAATTCCCTTCTTATCTTTTTCTCTTCCGCTGTCATTGACATATTTGACAGATGTGAAATGCGCAATAACGCATTCGAGTGGGGATGATGGTTCACCCCTTCGTCAATCATTCAGAGACAATTGTGGCAATACAAATAAAATCGAATAGACGTGGTGGCTGCTGATTATGAAAACAAACGACTGGAGGATACACAGCATTATGGGGTTTACTTTCATGCAACAGTCTGATCTAGTGACAGATCGTCACCATCTGTCTAGTGACACCACGTCCATTGTCTGAGTTCGAAACGGAGAAGACAGTGTTTCGCGTGACATGAAATTGGAAGAGCAAATTAATTCGTTGAGATTCAAACTACAGAGACCACCGTAGACACTAATAAAGTTGACTCGAATGCAAATATAATAAGGAATTCATGGCATCAGCTGAATGCTGAACTATGACGTAATTTCAATACTCATTGCAAACAGGTTTCATTATTCTATGTCAAGACTGTCAAAATCTTTAGTGCTGAACTCTGCCATTTCTGTAAACGCCAGCGAGTAATGTGTGTATGTGTACAGGCAGGGCTTTGAAGGGTGCCTGCCAATGTCAATGGAATGTTCACTCAAAATGTCTCCACCTCTGGTGGAGAAATGGCGTAAATTGCCTCGCAAGAGGGCACATGTAAACACTGAATGTAACGTTGATGAAGAACATATTGACTCACATCTCGTTGAATGTGAAACTGGAGACAATCACCTTTGAACTCCGACGTGACAGTGGTGTGTACAATCTCTATACGTTCCATTTGACAATGGCCGTGTTTTGTTTTTTTATCGTTATTGACAGCGAAGTGAAGTGGGAAAGTGAAGACCGTTCTGGCAGTTGATTGTAACTTCGGTGTGGCCGCCTGGCCCTGAAGTAAAATATTAGGTTTCAATATTGCTTCTCATATACAGTGACGGACACAGAATTAGCACACTCGAACAACTCAATACGTGGATTAACCTCTTGCTTCGAACCACAAGACATTCTGGAATAATGAGTCATCATGAGCCTTCTTCGGATTGTTCCGCTGCTAACAGCTATTCTATGTATTGTATTCACATCCTGATTTATCCCTGCTGAAGTGAAAAGTTGGATTTTTTGACACAAGCCGTAATAAGTCGGTCTTCAGCAGCACTTGTCTTTCTGGAATTTAACTAAGGCCCCGATGTCGAGTGACGATTGTCGATTAAATCGATAGTCGACAAATCTATCGATTGAAATCGAATTTGGTATTGTGTAACTCAATCGACTGAGAATCGTATTTTTGTGAATTAAAAACGTGCATGTGACAAATTTGTATACGTCTGACAGTTGAGGATGTCAAATCTCTTAATTCGGATTCACGTGCACTTGGGAAGCTCAGGAGTATTAGACAGAAAGGGCGTGTGAGGTCCCATGAGTTAGAGGGAGATAGGTGGGCTTCGCCGGTACAGTGTGAACAAGCACAAATCGTATGCATTTTTTATTAGTTGATTTATCTGATTTTATGCCATTTTCTGCCTCACGAAAACTGGCGATTAGAAATTTGTGAACGACAGAATTTTAAGGCAAATCGAATGATATCGATCACAAACGACATTCATAATACGAAAACCAGAAATGAAGTATGATAGAGACGCCCAACTCCTGCCTCTCTTGCCCCTTAACATTTTTGACAACCATTTTTTATTTCGTTTTCTAAAGTAATATTGACCAAAAAGAGAACGACATTTACGTTATTTCATGAATAACTGTCAAAATTCATGAATAACCGTCAACATTTTCATGATTATCCGTCGATGGACTAGGGGTCAATCAGATGGGAAGTTCGATATATTCATCTTTCTTCATTTCCGACGAAAACGACAAATCGACGATCGCCAATGGGTGCGTATCGACTATCGACTGATAATCGACACTCGCAATCGGGGCCTAAGTTGAAATCAAGTGGCGAAAGAAATATGCAAAATAATGTCGTAACATTGTAAACGAAAATTATATCCTTGTCCAGTCTCCACCAACACGCACACGATTTGTATATATGTGGAGTCTCGTTAGCTGAATGCATTATTTTTACAGGATAATAGAGTAATACACCACAATTTGTAAAATATTGCACTTTTCCAAATATAGTACTCTTTTAGTACTTTTTTGTGGCATTTACTAAAATTAAAGCATTGTGTGCTAATTCTCTGACCACCACTGTACTTTCCAATCGAAGAAATCAATCATCAGTTGATGGCGGCAAAAGCAAATGATAACTGAGCTAGTGCTCAGGATTCTACGTTTATAAATGCATATGCGATTTTTCCTTACACTGCACTGCACGTTTACACTGGTACTTGCTATATTAAGTGAGAAAAAAATGACAAGCTCAACAAATCTAGGAAACTTTCGCAATATACAGTCAGTATGTATGTTCTTAACAAAAATGAATTCGACTTAAATGCAGTTTTCTGAAAGTGCTGTACATTCAGTAGAGCAGAAGCCATATCTTATTCTTCGCGGCTTGTTTATAAACTCCCGGGCCTTACTCTAGGTCCTAGAAGAGCAGAAACTAAATCTTATTCTTCGCAGCTTGTCTATAAACTCCCGGACCTTACCCTAGGTCCTAGAAGAGCAGAAGCCAAATCTTATTCTTCGCGGCTTGTTTATAAACTTCCGGACCTTACTCTAGGTCCTAGAAGAGCAGAAGCCAAATCTTATTCTTCGCAGCTTGTCTATAAACTCCCGGACCTTACTCTAGGTCCTAGAAGAGCAGAAGCCAAATCTTATTCTTCGCAGCTTGTTTATAAACTTCCGGACCTTACTCTAGGTCCTAGAAGAGCAGAAGCCAAATTTTATTCTTCGCGGCTTGTCTGTAAACTCCCGGATCTTACTCTAGGTCCTAGAAGAGCAGAATCCAAATCTTATTCTTCGCGGCTTGTCTATAAACTTCCGGACCTTACTCTAGGTCCTAGAAGAGCAGAAGCCAAATCTTATTCTTCGCGGCTTGTCTATAAACTCCGGACCTTACTCTAGGTCCTAGAAGAGCAGAAGCCAAATCTTATTCTTCGCGGCTTGTCTGTAAACTCCCGTATCTTACTCTAGGTACTAGAAGAGCAGGATCCAAATCTTATTCTTCGCGGCTTGTCTATAAACTTCCGGACCTTACTCTAGGTCCTAGAAGAGCAGAAGCCAAATCTTACTCTTCCCGGCTTGTCTGTAAACTTCCGGGCCTTACTCTAGGTCCCTGAGACTTAGTTACATGGCATACATCGGCATCGGACTCCTATCTGCACGCTGTTCAATCGTGGTCGAGGTCGAGGATATTTTCTACTCGAACTACTCGAAGACATATTTCAACCGAGACTCGAATTTTTCGGAGAATTCACTTACTGAACTATTGTTATTTAAATTCTATACTCATACAGACAATATCTATATTTATTGGAAGTTTTTGTAGAAGACCAGAAGCGGTCGTGGCAAACCGAAAAAAAAATGTTGGAGAATTCTTTAAAATAAGCGAATTGTATTTGTATTGTATTTCCGTGTGCCTTGAAATTCGAATATACTCAGTTTTGGGTATATCCCAAAAACTATAAACAGAACGTGTCATAAACAGAAAATCTACCGAACATGTAGGTACGTCAGCAATAAGTGACTCCTCTAAGCATTCTTGCAAACGCTTTCGACGCCGGTTGCTCTTGAGAATGGTCAGGCAAGCAAACGTTTTAATTTGTTCGATCAGTGAACACTAGATTGACCACGATAGCAGCTACATGGTTTAAACGTGTGTTAATTTGCCTTTGCTACGTGCATTGTACTTAATTTTTGAGCTATGACCCGTTGTGCCCAACTGCAGGCTATGCTCATATATTTTCCTGTCTTAAGCGGATTACAACTACTTACTTTCAGTGCTCACAGTTTAGAAATTAAATGATTCCATGCGAGATTTGGACGTACAGAATTAAGCGCTTTGTCAATTTGTTTGCAGACAGTGAACGTACCTGAAACGAAAAAAAAAATACATGCAATTAATATTTTTTTCAAATTTTAAGCAAATAATGATGATGAACAATTATAGGGCTCACATAATCCTTTAATACAAGAAAATTTCTCTCAAAATTAACCAAAGTGACAGTTGACAGCTCATTAAAACGGATAACTAAAGTAAAGGCCAACACATATCAACGCTTTCAGTGTCAATTTGACCTTCTGTGTTACCAAAATGTGGACAAAAAACGGACGAAAAGAGAGTGAGGACCTGTTTCATTTTATTTAAAGCAGAAACTATGTACTTGACTGCGTAAATAAAAATGTACCACACTTTCTTTCCTAATCGACCACTCTTTTTCTTCTAGCACCTGTATTCCGGCACACCTCTGAGATGTCTCACAAGTCAGAACTACCTCACAAGAGCATGGTGAGTCGCAAATTCGCTCAGAATACGAAAACCTCACAGATTGTGAGCATCACATGTTCTTAAATGTAATAAATAAACATTTTTTAGAAAGGAATTCTTAGCATTGGTCGAAACACTTTTCATCAAATTCCTCCAAATTCCGATAAGTATTTACTTTGTTTCAAATTTTTCTTCTCCCACATTTAGGGGACATTATAAAAAGAGAGCGAAGAGAGCAAATAAAACAAATTTTTGACATGAAAACGAATTCACCACAACTTTGACAAGAAAATGAATTCACCACACTTTGACACAAAAATGAATTCACCACACTTTGACAAATAAAAAACAGATTCACCACACCATGGTAACTATTCTTGAGTGTTTTCTTATGAGCTTTTTGCCGGAATACCAAATATGTAGCAGGAACCTCACAAGATAGGCATCAACATTTTCGCATCGCAGACATTTGTGAGTTGGACCACATCGAAACGAGAATAGGGGCGCAGATCTACCTTCTTATTCTTTGTGTGCCGGACATAGGCTTCAACCAACCAGATTTGAAGTCTTCCGACTGCTTCAACGGTATGCAACTGAAGAAATTGTTGCCAACTAATAACTAATAAACATAGACTTCCTCTGACTGATCTTTACAAGCTAACGCGCGTTTGGTGTTCTATATTGGATACCTCACGTGTGCTTTGTGACAAGTGTCAAAGGCAAACACTTCATCAAGGGAAGACGTACACCAAACAACCACACGCAGTGTCTAATTTTCAATGAGTGGGCCACTTTATAAAATCTGGAGAATGATACACTGTTCTATGAAAAAATTGCTTCTTCAACTTAGACACAGTCTGAGCCATTAAATTGGCACCCAAGCGGCGGGTTAATCACTCTACCATGATTCTCCAAATCAGTTCTTTCCAAATGGTGAACATTCACATTTAGGCCAATAAAGGCCCCATCACCTGCACCTAAAACCAGTTGGTTTCGAAGAAGAAACTTTTCGGTTAAATATTCGAAGAAATACAGAATTGTCCTACCACTGTAAAGTCCTACGGCAACAGAGGACAGGGCACCTCTCCACAAAGCAGAGCTAGTCTAGTCCTCCTCAATCTCCTCGTCTCTGCAGCTGTGTAGTTCCACAAACTTTGACATAAGTAATTATCGAGATAAGTCCCACTTGTCACTGTCATAATTGAGTATCGATATTAGCATACTAGTCTGCCAGAGAAGTATTCCACCAGTAAATCAAGTGCTTTAGAAGTTTGCCCGTGTGGATACTGTCTTCTGCAGCATTTACTTCTGCCAAGGCCTTCTGGTTTCTGATCAGCCATCATCGCACATCGCATATCAATTTCAATTGATGAAGAAATTGACATGCCTTTTTTGTGATCGAACCACTGAAACAATTCTGTGCATGGATCTCAATGGAACAAGTTCCGTGGTATTACGTTCCACTGTCACTTCAAGTGAAAGGCTTGATACATAGTATGCAACGGATGTGCACGTGGACCTCATTGACATAAAGAGTAAAACAAAATTTAATTGTCGCGCCAGTAGCTGATCCAGTCGGTAATGAAACGATCTCTGAATGCTTGATTCGTAGTCCAGACCCAATTCAAGAGAATCGTTGAGACGTTAAAAGAAAACACGAATGACCTCTCGCCACTCACTCACAGAGAACTTCATTTCCCGCACGTAGCTTCTTTAATGTCAAACCCCGGGGCAATTACTGACCTGTTACAAGTCTTAAAATTAGAAGAAGAGAAAATCAGCATCAAATGAATCGTTAAATGGTTCAGGAATGTCAAGTGAATGTTAAGTGTTTCCGTTTAACACCTTCACACGTAGTCTACACTTCCCACAACAGCACACTTCGAATTTATATTTCGTGCTTCTGGCTCTGTCTCCCTCGCTCTCCAGTCTTCAATTAAGACTCGAATCTCATAGACCTCCTCCCTTCAACTATACACATAACCTTTTTAACGACTACTCCCTCCTTCTCCGTCTCCCCCACCCAGTGGTGGACCCACATCATCGCGCCATGGAGTCGAACCCGAATGTCTAATGGAGGATAATACATTTCCATCTCACGCTGATGGGGCTCTTTTTCTTATGATCTTCCCCCAGGCTTGCCCCATGTACCGTTTCACTATCTGAATCGCCGTTTATTTCCTCATTAATCAGAAAGACGGTATGAATCAATCTCGGAAAGCGGTCGCAGCGGAAAGAAGATTATAAACCATCAAAACTGACCGAAAGACACTGGTGACTGGACAAAAATAAGAATGACGGCGAAGAACTGGGGCCCAACATAGACCCATTTACAGGGAACAATAAAACACAAATTTTGAGTAACGACAATTTTAATGGCACTCTAGGCGGACATGACACCGCCAGAGCGGGCTCAATTTAATAAACAGGGCCCCCCCCCCCCATGACTAAGGGATCCTCTGCATTTGTATGACATACTCTGTCAAATGGGACGATGATTGTCGTTTGTTTGTTCGTTTTCTTTTGAATTAGACAGATGCACCGCGAGAATACGAAACAAAGTTGAGTGTAACGTCTAATGGAAGGCAATTAAAAAAAAACACGCGCTGTTCCCCGCTCTTAGGCTCTCCATCATGGGTTAATGGTCAGCATTGCTGTCTAATGAAGCCGAACACCACCATCAGCGGCGGCTGGGAGAGAAATGTGTTCCACGGACGAAGGAGAAACCAACGAATGAAAGAAGTAATTTTTTATGAAAAATCCGCTTGGGTGCGCTATTTTACGCTTCATGAGGACGACACTGATGTGCCACTGGTGCACAGGCAACAAATGGAGCGGTTCAGTAATTGTGATGACATGCACAGTGTGGCACCCAAGCCATGAGGCATTCGTTTTCAAATTCAAATTTTTGACAGATCACTTTATCTGACATTCGTTGTTTGAAACACATCAAATTAACATTCAAAGAGGTTTGAATGAAATAATGGGGTCTCCAGGGGAAGCAGAAGGTGCCACTTTCCAAATTTTGACAAGTGACACTGAGATGTGTCAGACTGATGTATTGGGGTGACATCATTATGAATGTGTTGAATTTCCTTTCGGAAGCACAAAATGGCTGACCCTGTGTTTGCAAGAAATCAACCTCAATTGGCTGTCACTGCGAACAGTGCTGCCAAACTGTGCAGACAACTCTGAATGTAAAAGTTGGTGAGGATATGAAATAAAATAAAATGTTTCAGTGGAAGGCCGGTGCGTGGGAAGGCCGCGTTTCACTTAAGTCCTGTTGGACCCATTGTGTGATGTCTTACAGACGATATGATCTTGGTTCCAGTTTGTCATTCGATCTAGTCAATTACACCCAAACAATAAGCGCCACACTCAATCAAAACCAACGCACCACCGATGCTTGCTTTATTTGTACGCCCTTGCCAAATAAAAGCCACACCTCCCTCGTTGTCTCACACTCAAGAACACCGAAACTATTCAGTTGTCCAGACAGAAACCAATCAAGTGAATGGGATTAAGAATAATGTGGCCAATAAAGTTATCAAATCTCATGTAAGCCCACTTAGGAGAAATGGTTTACCGTCCAGTAACCCCATTAATCTTCACCCATGATGTGTTCGACGCGCAAAATATGACTAGACACATTGCAACAACTCTGTACATGGAGTCTCCCTTGCCAGACACATCGTTTGCCCGGAGCGCACTTATTCCCAATCCCGGTCAAGCATCAGCAACACAGCACAGCACACATCATTGCGCCACAATCCGATCCCAGGCGCACACAAACAGGAAGGAGATTGCATATTAAATTTGCCTTTCATCCCGATGATATCCATCCGGTTGTGTTCTGTGTTCAACTGTTTCCCCCTGGCCCCCTGTCATCCCCCCGCTATGTGTTGGCCAACTATAAGTAGTTAACTTTCCAACCATGGCTGCGCGTTAGTTCGTCAGCCTTTAATTTAAAAAAAAAAAACGAAGAAACGAAGCCACTGTACGCTGGATTATCCGATTGGGAGAACTGCGCAAATGTTCGATGCCAGAGTGTGCCAGTGCCTTCGCCTTCTCTTCCTGCACTCGCCGTAGTCGCTCTTGTGGCACCCCGAAAGACAAACAAATAAGTCCGACTATTTCAAACCGAAGAATAGAAAGCGATACGCGATGCATTCGGCCACATCCAAACGTGTTTCTATTTACCAGCTTTTCACGATTGCCTTCCTTTTAGTTTTTGTGTATGAGTGTGTGTATGTGTCCATGTTGCCCTTCCTTTGCTCTGCCTCTGAATTCGACTCGAGTCGCTCTGTGCGCCTCCTTGCCTCGCCTTTTCATTCGTTTCTCACAGATGGACAAACTATAGCATCATCATCGCAACACAAAGCAGAAAGCAAGCAGCAGTTTCTGGGACTAAATCCAGTCCTGCCACCACACCACGCCACACCAATAGATGTATAAATAGCTGCAGAGGATGATGATGATTAAAAGTTCAAGAGTAGGCGGTGTCGTCGATTGGCCATGCCTGACTTGCCGGCCCGGGGGATGCTCATGCACACTTGGTGTAGTGGCCAACACTTTGTAATTGGATAATGGGCTCTACGTTTTATTAAATGTCGAATTTTGTTCTCTTTCACCGCACAAATGATGAGGAGATGGGCCGAGCTGCTCAAGATGCAACCTTAAGTGGAGTACCTCAGGATTGTCTACTTTCACTAGTGCTTTTTCTCCTTCATCGCCTCACCACAAATGTAATGACATTGCCCACGGGTTGTTACAATTGTGCAAGAAAGTCGGCGGCTTTTCTTTTTCTTTTCATGTTTTTTTTTTCTGTCGAGAGCGGAAGTGAAAGGAACGAATGCCATGTCTTATCTAGGTACATCTCTCATTTGCCGAGTGTGAGGGCAAAGCCATCAGATTGCCCGGAGGTGAAGTCCCTGCTCACCTGTTTTTCAGAAAAAACGCTCGTAACTTTCGATAAGAAACGAACGCCGGATTATCTGGAAACTGATGTATTTGTTCGAATTGGAAATCGATTCATTCGTCGGAATATAGATAAATGCAAGAAAAGATACAAAATAGCGGTGACCGCAGAGCTTATGATAAAATGAAATGACAAGCCTCGCCCGGACGGTGATGCAATCACAAAGACTTGCTTTCGTGAATCGTGAAAAAATGTGACCAACAGGGCTTCTGAGCGCATTGCCGGATTATCAGAAATGATAAATGGCGCAAATGTATTTCAATTCGAGGCGACATCGCCAAAATGAATGAGTGTCATTTAACCGCACAAGCGTGACTAAAAATTCGCAAAAAAAAAATCGTTTTGTATTCGAAGACATTTTTGACAGAGTGACAAATTGACGCACATCATGTCTCGCAGGGGTCCGTCACTGCGAAAATATTTCCTTTGGCAGCGGTCACATGGAGACAGTTGATTTAGTTTTTAGGTTTCGGACAGAAATTTAAGAACAAATATTTGGGAAGACTGCTAGATCAATGCTATCCCGCAATTCATTTTTTGTGCGGGAGTGTGTGACGACTTTTTACCGTGCTTCCCCGTATTCAGGAGAAGAGTAAACGGTCCACCAGAAGATTTAAAACCAGATTCTAGCAGTTGGGGGTTAAAGATGAAGAGAGGAACAAGAGGAGGCAAAACAAGGAAGAAACGAAAGCAGGACAGCAAAGGATGTTGTTTGAACAGTTTCCAACTGAATCAACTGGACCCGAAATGATCGAGTTTCGATTTCAGAAAATGGGAAACAAATAGACACGAATATTTTGGAATAAAAATCATTCGAAATCAGATTGATCGCAAGAGTATGCAATTTTTTTTAATCAGAAACTGGGTGGACTGCTTGATGGAGGACACCTGGACAGTGGTTTGGAAGGAACAATGCTTTCAAGTGAGTGTGTTAATTTTTTTTTTCATATTAAAGTAATGACGGATAACTTCCCGCAAAAACACATTTTTTCAGGCACAAAGTTCGACATATTTGAGTGAAAAACAATGATTGTTGTTTACGCTTCAAATGAATGACATGTGGATACTGAAATGACGTACAATGACAGTAGCTTTCCAGCGCACGTTCCAATGAAATAAGAATTAATAGAAAAATAAATTGGTCTTTCCAGATGAAATATCGACCATTTAATTTGTATAATTTGGCTCTCGAGCAATAACCGAAAATACTTCTATCACTGGTTTACGACTCATAATTTGTATCATAAAGAACTTTGTCTACCTCTGGGCAAAACGACATTTCAGTGGTGATCCGACGTAGAACCGCCCTTGACAACCGGTGTTCTTCGGTTTGTCGAAACAACTTGGACCGGGAACTCCCGACCTGATGGACCAAAATCATGCTTTAGAAAAAACTTATTTTGCCATGGAGCCGAATGGACGCTTCTTAATGCATTCGAAATAAAAATTCTATGTCCAATATATGGTCCCGTCGTCTGCAAAAAGTATGAATGGAGAAGAAGACACAACCGTGAGCTCTACGAACTGTACCAGGCTGTGGATGTAGTCCGGAAGGGAAAAATCCGTCGCCTGCACTGGCTCAGGGCCACAGCGAGCATATCAACACCAATGCTCTATCTTAGAAGGTCGCCAAATCCGAGCATCCTGGTTCGAAAAGGAAGGAACCGCCTGCATAAAGACCAAGTCATCAGAGTTTGTGATGATTTTCCGATAAAATACGACAATTACCACTTCCGTCCACTTTGATCCCACTGTTGCCCTGAATAGGTTTGTCTTGTTAGCGATTTCGCCTGGTGCTTGGATCAGTTGTGTTTGCTGAATTTTGGCCTCATCCCTCTGATCTCTCTCGGGCATGGGCCCGTTTTCCAATTATAGTCGATTTTGACAAGTTTGGAAACGGCCACTGACAACTGCTTTTTGGTGCTTTGACAATGGATGCTGGTTCGAGCTTTCCTCTTGATCTTATCGGTGATCTATCAACAATTACCCGACTATCCGGGTAGTCACGGGTAATGCCCAGTTTAACGGGTACACGACATTGTGGGCAACAAATAATAATAAATAAATTAATAGCGTAAACGATTATTGGTAAACAAAAGCCCATAAATTTGGAATTGCCTAATTCGGAAAACTCGATATCAAAGTTTAACGACGACTCTTATTTAAATTAATAAAACTTATGACTCAATTTCCATTTTATATTTTATTGCTTAATATTCCAGAGCCTGCTAATGCTCTTAACTAACTCTACTGTTAACGTTCCACAAGGAATGCAGCCTTACTTCCATCATCTGCGGCACTTTGAGAAACTCCTTTTAGTGCTGCCAAGTCTCGCCCGATTTAGTCGTTACAAAAGAGATGTCTCCGAATATATTAGACAGTTTTAAATTTTTGTGAAAACTAAATTGTACAAATTTAATAACACAATAATTGAACACGTATAGGTAGCAAATAGATCTCAAATATGCAGAGGTCAGTACAAGTAATCAAAATGTCTACTGGGGGAGTGTGTCAGCAATTCACATTTAGAAGTCGGGAAAAAACTATACAAAAATGTTCATTACTGGAATCGCAAAGTAATTTCTTCCATTTTCCATCAATATTAACGCGTTAGAAGAAAATCTCTCATTAATCCGGATTTATTTCCATTTATTTCGGATTCATTCCGAAATAACGAGCTTTTACTGCATACTCAGGCATGCACAAAGTACGATTTGAATTTGAATTTATGAAATTTACTAGTAACCGAAATATTGCGGGTACCCCCATTTAATTTGTATAATTTGGATCCTAAGCAATAACCGAAAATGCGGGTACCCGTGTATCAAGAGCTCTATTATATTCCAATCCCCTGGCTGGAGGCTAGTAGGTAGGAGCTGCCTTCGCCATCTCTCTCCCCTGACGAGGAAAACCTTCTAACCGCTACAAGGACGTACACAAGGAGATTCACTTCTCTGACGTTATCAAATACCTACCCTATCTAGTTCGAAGCATAGAGGTTCGTATTTCTAGACACCCTTTTCGTAGACAATATTTTGCATGAGAAACATGTTTGAAATAGTAAAATAAAATAAATAAGCAAGTAAATGCAGGCACCTTCAATCTCACTTCTCTTGAGTTGTTTGGAGGCGCAAATGGCAGCACTATGGCGCAGCGGTTCCTCAAAGTATTCTGTTTTTACGGAAATGTTAGAGTTTGACAACATGGCCAAACAAAAAATCATAGATCACATGGTCAGGACAAGAAGTTGAGAGTGAGAGAGACCCTAATACCGGGGAGGGTTGTAAACATCTTAATACGTCTCTTTTCAAAAGACGCCTGCAGGCACTTCAGGATTTTCCCGGCACTGATTGGTTGCATAGACGACGAATTCACGAGGCTAATTATTATATATATATACGAGGCTACTTATTAAACAGAATCTAATACTCATTCGCGATATGAGCAGCTTCACAGACAGTCAGGGATCATGACATAAGCCACTCGAAGCATGAAAAGATGCGTCATTGGATCCTCTATGGATGTCTAGACGGAAGGTCCGACGACCGACGCACCGTTTTTAATATAAGGGGGATTTTCGATGGTCAGATGTACAGGCCACTTTTGACGACACTTTTCCCTACCTTCTATTGGGTGCAGCGGCATGATTAAGCACTTAAAATAAGCGTATTTCCACGACATCCCCTAAAACCACGCACTTTTCAAACTGAAAAGTTAGCCTTTTCCGCTCCTATTGCATAACTTTAAACTTGTAACAAGCTGCCGATAGTCTCTGAAGAAAGTGACTCAACATCGGCTCCGTAACCGCTTCTGCCCGCTGCCGAGTTCTAGAGACATTTAAGGACACTTTAAAAACCTGTCTAGGGGGCTCAGTTCTTCAGTGACGTGCTCGCGGATCTACTAAGGGTGGCAGCATAATAAACTGGTCAAGTCTAAGTACCTACATCCCTTTACGGCCATTATCCAACCAATTTGTTGGGAAGATTTACCAGAAGCCCGATGTTTTCTATTTAGTCTGTTGAACTGCACAATTCTTCTCAAAGACGTGCATAAGACCACCCACTCTCACAGGTGCAGACGTGCACACACGTAAGATTTTGTCTCAAGATTATAGGACGTCGAACTGAAGCACATTCCAGGGCTTCAGCGACAGCTGTTAATTGAGCAGGCATGAATGAATCCTATTGGAAGTAGATTAAACTCCTATTGAGTGTCTTCCTCTTACAGGTTCCACAGAGAAATTCACAAATCGTGTGCCTTCAATGCTCATTTACACATGTACCTACTCGAAACTCTCCTGTCAACGAACAAGAGCCCAGTGTACAGCACTTCAACAAATAGTTGCTCCACAGAACCAATTCAAAAGCCTTAAACGAAACCCCCGCCCCTACAGAACTTCAGATCTTTCCAAGAACTAAGTCCTAAGCACAAGTTATTGCCTTCCTTCCCAAGTTATTGCCATCAGATAGTGCTTCGAAGAAACATTGTTCATGTCATACAAAGCTCGTAATCGGTCGCTCGCATTCGTCGGAAGTGCACATTTCATTGAAGCTATCAATGCCTCGCAATGAAGCTCAAATTCTTTTATACGTCTGAATCATTGATTCCGTTTAAAGACGCAATTCCAAGTGATTCATGAAAACAACAAGTTCTCTGCACAGCAACCGGGCGTACCGTGTAATGCTCTTATCAGAGGAAAACAACAGAAGCACATTCATCTGGCATTGGCAGATTGTCGCCAAGAAAGCGAAAAGCGGCTAATTTCTGTTCTCTGATGATGATTCATGTTGTCTGCGAACAATAGTCATCTGGATTCACACGTACAAAGCGCAATCGCCGCACCGCCTGTGTTTGTTTGCGAGATCCACTTTGGTTACAACGCGGAAGTGCCACCCGCCAGGGGAGCGGGGCTCGTGCGTAATGAACTTCTTTTGTCAAACGTTGCACACACTCACACACAAGCCACTCTCTCAAAGCGACGATTGTCAACAAAATGTCACTTTGTTGTTCTTCCCTCAGTGCGCACAGAGCGAAGCGGCGTTCTGTTTGCCGCTTTGGAGCCGTGCACACTGGTTCAGTGCACATTACTGACACAAATATGCGAAATGCGAAACGTGAACACACAACAGAACACTCCAAAACCTGCGTCCAAAGTGACACAAAGAGCTGCAAAAGACCAAGGGAACACCACCAAAGAGGAACTGGTTAGTTGGTTAGCTGATGTGTGCTGTGTGGTGCATGCAAAAAGGTAAATGACTCTAAAAGGATTGCGGAGCATGCGGGAACTACCATATGCTGCAGAGCACCAGTACCATCATGACCAACTCCAGCGCTTGCCACACAAGTATGTGCATCCACCAAGAACAACGCGCTGTGCGTCGCGCCGTCTTCAAAGCTATTTTTAGAAATGATTTACATTCCATGTCTTCGTGGGCTTTTCTTTTCGAAAATTCCATTTTGGCGTTTGATGTTCCAAGGGATCCTTCATTTCGCGTTTGTTTCTGATTTGAAATTCAGCTTCTTGCTCGTGTTGTCTTTGTTGGCCTCAAGGGAGAAACCATGTCGAAAAAGAAAGAAGAAGAAGCCACAGCAAGCGGAGGAGGGGTGGCTCTTTGTGGTCGGGCCAGTGGGCAGTTGGAATTTTTGGTAAGTGTCAGATGAACACATTTGGCAGCTGAAACATTTTTGTTTGTTTCTTTTGTCTTACGAGGACCACCTTTTTGGAATGCAAGACAACAAGGAATCTTGTCTCCTTTGGACGAGATTTTTATCGTGTTCACCCTAGTCGGGATTAAGGCGAGAGGTAAGCTGTATACCTGTGACTGGCAGTCGTCAATCATGGCGACTCCGTGAGGGGTGTACAGAGGGTGCGGCCTTAAGGAAGAAGTTTGACACGTTTGAGAAAAAGAGGGACTCGCAGGGGACGAACATTCTATCTCACAGTGATTTGGAAGACAGTCCTTCCGATCTTTGTTTGACTGCGAATTGTGTAACTCAACGTGTAGTCATTCGACAGTTGACAGTTCCGACACGTCAAGCTTCTGGATGGCAATTCATTTTTTTTCCTGCAACGAGTGCAATCTTTGAGGACTGTAGTGGGTACTTCTACTAGCATCGAATGGCAGATTTGTCACTGGACGAATTCGAATGAAAAATAAACAAAACCCTGTGAAACCGCACTAGAAGTCTATACTTTATATTCCTGGCGGGAACAAAGGGTTAGCATCCGAAGTGTCCATAATTGCCTCTGGAAACTGAAGCGATCCACATCAAGTCTTATTTAACTACGCGGAGAACGATTAATTCGTTTCCGCTTAAGTACAAACAAAATTAACTAAACTCAACGAAAGTCGATGAAACTCGACGAAACTCAACGAAACTGTGTTACGGTCAATCGACATCGAAGACACACGGTCCGATCACTATTTTTTTAAACACCCATTAGACCAACATTAGAACCGATATCAATGCTACCTGGGCTAACTCTTGGCTAGCACTGTTTCTTTAGAGGCTCAGGAAGGAAGCATCAAGCTGACAGCAACTGTAAATGCATGAACAATTTTAAAAGCGGATCAAAAAGTCCTCGGTCTTTTCGGAAGAAACGTTGTGCCTTTACAGCGACTCATATCGCTGCCAAAGGACTGACCCGTGTAGAGCGAATGGATGACTTAATTCCGAGCTTTTACTCCAACTATGCATGAAGAACGCCTGTGTCAGCGGCAAACTCATATCTGAATACAGTCGAACCTCCACAAGTCGAATAGCCACCGGAACAAATAGTGTTTGGATTTACGTAAAATTTGGGAGAACGTAAACCCATAAACTTTTGTTCGACTTATGGACCATTCGACTAAAGGCTGTTCGACTTACACAGGTTTGACTGTATTGCACTACTTAGGCATTCAGAACGCTGAATAGTTCCTAGATTTGACTGGTCTGAGCAACTGAGTTCAAGATCACTTAGGCACTTAGAAGCATTTTGATGTCATTCACCAGTGTCACAAAAGCAAATGTAGGTCACAACCTCTAGGCTCCCATGAACGAAACACCCTCAAAGACTCGTCTAAAATAAGCTGCGTGACTCACACATTTCTGTGCTCATGTTTATCCGAACAAATGAATTGAATTCCCCATTGGGGCATAAACAACTCACATAATTCCCAGATAAGAAAAACCCCACTTCTTCAAAAAGGCAATTCACATTTGCGACAGATGCCGCTCGCCGACAAATGAAAGAACACGCAAATCAACTTCCAATCTCATGTGAAAGGCTCATTTTAAAGAGGGGAACAACTTTCATACCGCGTATGCATACAATTTCCAGAACGTAATTAATGCCACCCTCCAACCGAGAAGAAGTTTTAATGTAATCAAAATCATCTCACATCTGTTGGACCACCTGTGTCACAGCCCACACAACAAACAAAAAACAGAAACATTTTGAAAATGTTCAATCATTAAAACGTCATATCCTCCCGAAAAGCCACCAGCTTGTTGTCACAACTCATCATCGTCTGAGAATGTTGCTCCAACTCCAAATCCGGAAATAGGCTGAAATTAAGAAAAATTGCCTTCCCACTTGAAATGGAGACATTCTCGCTTTTATGACATTTTAAGCTGTCACTTGTCATCAGAAATTATTTTATGACATCAATAAAATACCAATATGTCATCAATCTCGCAAACACGACAAAGATCGACCGACCGACAGGCGCAAGCACACATTTGTGACGACTCGTTGGAACCACCGAGGCATTTTATTTCCTACCCCTAGCATGGCGGTGGCAGTAACCCTACTCCGCGGCGTCTAATTACTCCGTGGAACGATCGACAAAAGCCGTTAAGCTAAGAGAAACGAAAAAATCAATTAAATTGACACAAGAGCCAGTGTTTGTATGTGTTGGCGATTTGGGGGCACCGGCAACGCCTTGGCTGAACCGCCAAAAGATACAACTCATTGACCCCCAACCCTACAACAGGCGTCTGCAACTAATCCGACACATTTGGATTTCAGTTTCCACCCAACGCAACGCAGCCATGTGACAGTGAGTAGGATTCTTGCGAAGAATTTTTCTATGAATTAAAGCCCATGCGTGCGCTGTGTTTGCCGCTTCATTCATTCTTCGTTGGTTTTTTGTTTTCGATGTGACCGTACCCTAAACAGAGTATCACTCATTCATTTGACATGGATAATGGGGCTGAACCGCGAAGGGAGCGACAATTAAGAGGAGTTCTAAACGCGTCCAGACTTTTCCATCATATCTCAGTTAATGATGGGCGACGATGACGACGACATGGAGGAGTGCGGCGACAGCAGAAGGAGCGGCAGTAGCATCGAATTCTGGGCGTGATGGGAAATGTTATGTTCTTTGGACTTTTCGGTCGCTGTTTCTAATGAAATGGCGGGAGCTTTGATTGGGGAGTGAACAAGAAAAAAGTTTCGCTTTCAATTAAAAAAAAATATGAGAAAAGCAATTTAGGCTATAAACAAATGAATTAAGATAAGAGGCTATGAGATGGAAAAAGTATGAATCTGTCAAACAGGATGTGAAGGGGGCGCTGGGCTGTGACAGAACAGTGGCGTCTAATAAAAAATTAAATTATTTTCACAATTAAGACTGTCGCTGGTGGCTGGTGGTTGGATTTGGTGGGCCAAAACAGGCGCCATCCAGAAACCAGACATGGGAAATTAATGTATTCCATCAGGCACTCACTTCTGCTTTGTTCGAACGTTTGAGTCACTTGTGCACTTAGGTATAGACATTTTTTGAAGCGGTGAACAAACCGTAGAAGTCTGTCAACTCTGAAGAAATCCAGACGTTCCGGGGAACAAAGAGTGCATGGATATGGAATGGCATGTGGTTCAGTCAGCCACACCCTCAGAGGATGACTGTCTACAATTTGATTCTGGTTGTCAAATGTATGAATAAACGGGAGGGGGATTTCACAAATTCTGTTGAAGAATTACAATTTGGTCGTATTTTTGTTATGTGAGCAAGTAAGAATGAAGATGTTGAAGAGATGCTGGGAAGAGAGCAACGTTCTTCAAACCGTTCGACCGTATTTTGGAACACGTTCCCACATCAATCTTCTACTAACCCTACAGTCCGGGGTAGACCTGGGCCTTAGCCAACAAGCCTCTGGCACGATATGTAGCCAGCTGCCTACGCACTCCAAGTTGGCTGAGGACCTTCTCCACTTATCGATTTCGTGGGCGGCCTCTATTGTGTCGTCCCACTGGTTCTTAGTCGAAAACTCTTCGGACTGAAGCAGTGGGTGTCCATGTGCTCTGCATGGTCTAGCCTAGGAAGCCATTAATGGAAAAGATGGCCTAGAATAAGGAACTCATTACGATTCATCCTTGAGCCTTGAAGCAAAAGCTGAATTAGGGAATTAGAGTTTTTCTTTGTGGGCAACTATAGGCGTCAGTCATTTCAATTGTTTTAGAGCTAGAGTTACCCAGGTTAGCGTAATATCACGAAGTAGACTAGAACATAACCCAACCTAACCTTACAAACAGAGTTTCTGTCTTAACGAAGAACCATTATGAATGTAAGTGGAAGCGACACAACTTAACGAAGCGAGCGAGTGAACAGCAATGCTACACTGCAATAAAAATCACTTCGTTCAGTTTCGTTAAGTGTCGTTAAGTTTCGTTCACCTTTGGTTTTTTAGGTGGGCATACGTGTCCTTTTACTTTGGAATTGTGCACACGTTTCCCGAAGCAATTATGCAAGATTTGTATTTTGACGATGAACGAGGACAGGATGAACGAGTTTCCTTTATTCAATTGCGACGGGCCCTTCCATTATCATGCGGACTGGTTACGCAGATACAACAATATCCTGGTCTAACACAGTCTAACAGACATGATACATTAGTCCAAAGCCGACTAAATTAGAAGAAGGCAATTAATAATAACTCAATTCCAAGAACACAGTAAGGCACGACCAGCTATTAGCTAATTCCTTGTTAATGGAATAATAAACTTTAGTAAAGCGATTGCTAACTATTTTATGATAACGCTGAGAATTCCAAATAAATGGTAGGAGTCATTAAGAACAGGAAACTTCAAAATATCTTTCCTCGGAATATTTGGTGCTAAAATGGCATGTCGATCTGCTTAGCAACACTGCCTTGGTCTCCTTTACCTCACATTTGTTTACATGGTGTGATCGAAAGTGATTTTGTTTATTGTTTAACCTTCTCCTTGCTTATGAGCTCGCAATAGCGTCCATTTTGTCGCCTCCTGTTTGTTTTTCTTCAAAATATTTTGCAACTGTTGTTGTTATGCAAAATATGTGGATGCCAATATGTTTCGTGTTCTTAGTTCTGTGGACTTGGATTTGCATTGGTAACGGCTGAAGGAAGAGGTATTCTCAACTTACGACAAGTGGAGAAGGGGTGTGTTAACCCGAGCAGACTGTAGCGTATGCAAAGAATGACAGCCAGACAGACTCACGCTCATCTATAGAATGAGCGAGAATGAAAGTAGATTACTTTAAAAATACCCTACGTTACCCAGTATTTCTATGGGATAAGAGATATGTAATTGAGTCATGCACAATGCTCTCAATGAGACGTTTTATAAAGTGCACATTTCTGACGGATGGATGAAAACGCACCATCCTCAGAAAATAAATCACACACATAGGCCTTCAGATATCCTCATCGCCTACAATAAGTGAGGAACTTGCTGAAAATTGAATATCAACTAGTGAACTCATGCTGCATACACAATACGCTTAAAGTTGGACGTCAATTAAAAGTTTTGATGGAGACTAAGTGCACACCCAATCACTCTGAAACTGGATGAGTAGCTGTAGGGAAACTTCTTGCTTTGGTCCCCACTGTACAGAAGCACAAGCAAGTTTGCTAATTTTCATGTAATGCAGAACAACCACTCCTATTCTCGAACACTTTTACAGTGTTAAGTGCTGTCGTATGCATAGTGAAACCCCATATTGCCGACAGCTTTCACAGCTGGACGCATGCCTTAAGGCTAACATTTTCCGGACGGTACTTTCAGTTTGCATTTCATGATCTCTTGAGCGAACGAGTGCCTTGGGCGGACTAACATTTTCTCACCAACGCTGTCCGCTTAAGGGAGATTTCACTGTAGCATCAGTCTGGCGGCCGCGTGATGAACACTGATAAGGTCTGCGCTCCTGGGACCACATTAAAGCCGCTCCTGATGATTTAGAGGCGGTACCCCTATCGGCAAGCTTCTAAATGATATGCAGAAAGTAATTATGTCATGAATCAGCTTAATTGCACATAAATCTTCGGATTATTCTCAGCATTCATAAGCAGAGTGAGTTTTATTCCAAAATGGAGGAGAGCGTAGGTACCGTGTCCTCATATGGTGGTCCTCATGGACAAGAAATACTTAAACATGGACATATTCCTCAGACTCAAAAAACAATAATCATTAAAAAATGAAAATTAAAGTGAGTACAGACCAAACCAAATCAACCCAACATGGGCCCTTCCCCGTCACGTGTTAGTTTCGACTTCAGAGCATTGTTCGAGTGTCCTTGCTGTGCAAATGGTTTCAGAACATTTTCTGATACTTATGAACATATGCCTTTGAACGATGTTACAACTAAACTATTTTAAGTCTGATTTTGATCACAAGAGTTGAGCATTTGACACTCCTTAAAATGCAAAACTGACTGAAGAATAAAGAAAATCACGTTACAGACATCAGGTTAACCTTAGTCCCGGCATTGTAAGAACAAATCTTCCTCGAACAGCAGAATAAATCTGTTCACTTCGTGAAAAATCCTTCCTACAATTACCCCTCCTTAACTCGCACAGCAATCCCCTCGCAAAGAAAAGCGGCAGCAATAAATGTCTTATGGATTAGTGAAATTTTCCATGACCTGACTTTCTAGGAAACGAAGCGAAAAGAACAAAAAGAAAACCGGTAACAGGCCACTGTCTAGGAAGAGACCTGCGACATCGTGCAAAGAGACGATGAAATATCCTTCAAGGATTGCATTTATTGCACCAGTCAGTCTTCGAAAGAAAAACAGGGCGTGTCACCTTCAGATCACTCTCAGTTGCAGTTGAAAGTTTCGAACAATTCAACAATAAATCTTAATCTAATCCACAATTCAGTGCGCGCTCTTGGCAACCCTGAAATCGTTCATACAGTCAACACTTAAAGGATTGTGCATGCAACACTGAGCGTGTGTGTCTACATCATGGATCAGAATATCATCTCTTACCTTTTGAACACGTTTTTTTTCTTCGTTGTTCGTTTTCTGTCCCAGAGGATCTTCTCTCAGCTTATCCGCACGTTTAGGTAGATTTGCAGCTAGTAATTAGTATCTCTTTCAGTACACAACCGATTAATGCCCGTGTGCACAGATACACTTCTCGCTCCTCTTTCGCCGGAATTAAATTCACTCTTCTTCCACAAAGCACACACGAAATTCGGTGAAACAGAAGCAGCAAAAAAAGATACTCTTCTCCTCGGTGTACGTATTCTCTCACAACTTGTAAACAAAAAATAAAAAATTCACTTTCATCCAACAGGACATACGGCGAGAGAAAGACCGAAAGAATGAAGGAACGGACAAAAAAAAACGAATAAACGTGCAAGGATATACAATCTGCTGTGTGTATGGGTGAGTGTACGCTCTGTATATCCACCACTCGCTATATAATGTAACAAAACTGCGCACAAAGAGCTACGCACACACACTCACTCTGACGTACTGTCGCTTGTATGCGATGGTGTTAGTTACAGGCAATCTCTTTTTTTTTTCTCGGTTTCTTTTCGTATTCCTTTTTTTCCTGCCAAACTTGATTTGAAAAAAAAGGATACTCTACTTTTTTTCTCTGCGTTTTCTTCTTCTTTGCACTAGACACCACCTTTTCTTTGTTTCGTTTTAGAGGATATTTGTTTCGTATTTTTTTTTTTAAATATTTCAAAAACACTTGAGAAATGAGAATCCGTTGGGAATTGGTTTATTTGAAAATTTATGAAAATCAAAATGTGAACACTGCAATATGACAGGAAGAGACGAAGAGGAAAAAACTAAAAGTCAATCCGCACCCTTGAACGTCCAAATTCAAACTTAAATGCAGCGAACGAAGTTTGAGCAGTTCAACGTGTATCCGCGCGGCGTATCTCTGAAATGTGTGTAATTCCATCCACAAAACGACAAAACGAACAATACGAACGCAAGAATGAAACGAAAAGCGACGGGGGACGACGCAGAGAGACAGAGAGAGAACAAGCAAGAGAAACGCCCGAAGCTAGCAAAGCCGGCATTTGTTGTACTCGAACTCGGGGCCGCGTTGTATTTCAAGTGGCTGCCGTGCTGCCACAGTCCATCTACACACACTGACTCATCGATGGCGTGTATGCGTGTGACGGGTCGCTGTGTTAGTGCATGCATGAGGTACAGTAGAGTATCTACAATCTACAATCATCCAACCATTGCCCAGTCGGTTTGGGATTGGGATTATCAAGCGAAGCAACTGGAAAAGTACACCGAGTTGTGGAACGTATCGTCTGGAGTTGGTCGCTTGCATACTACGCCCGTGCATGTGTGTGCGTGCGTTCTGTTGAGTGCTTTCATGAATCCAAAAATGAAATTTCACTCAATTTATTGGATATGCCTATGATTCAGTGGTGTTTGTTTCTTCGTCCGAACAAAGGAAGAAGTATTTTTTTTTTTTTTGTTTCCACTTTTTTCGTTCGCTTGTGTGTATAAACTGTGAATAAGTTGGGTTCGGTTTTAGGACCCAAAACGTTTTTGTATCTAACTGCGGGTTCTTTTTTGTTTGTCTTCTGCCTCTTCTTCGTTTTTATTTGTATCTTTTTCTCGTTTACTTGTTGAAAATTCGTTAAATTTCTTCACAATTAGAAAAAAAAGGCACATGGACGAGGAGGGGAAAGAGGAGAGAGGAGAGAGGAGAGAGGAGAGAAAAAAAAAAACGAGTGTGTCAGAGAAGTAGTGGTTCCTTTTCAGAGTGGAACGTACACCACCAGCGCATTGGGATGCGATGGATGGATTTGTTAGGTCTTGTTCTATTATACACATGTACAGGAAGTTCCGCTGATTGATATTTGGCAATGAGGAAGAAAAATAAAGGAAAATAACCTCACTTATGCAGGCAAACGTGACAAAATAATTAATGGAACTGTGAAATCAATTCTAGGACTTGCAATGCTCATGAGGGCATTTGAGGAACAGAGCTAGGGACTTATACCAAATCTCTGTGTACACGGAATGTCATGAACAGAACTTGAAGCTATTCAAAAAGGAGGAAAGGAAGTGTCATTGTACTTTTGAGATATGATTAATTTCTGTATGTCAATGGGTTTCCACAGGCTAATGGGATTTCATATTGTTACCAAGCTGGGGGTCGGTCGCATGAGTAGTGGAAAGTGACGGAAAATTATGATGAGTCATGTCCTATTTCACCCGCGGTCATTCTTTATGAGGGGGCGAAATTAAAAAATAGGGAAATGTCCAGCATTTTGCTGGGATATCATTCGAATCTACAAAATGTCATGATTATTTAATTAACCCAAGACGGCTATACACACACTAAAGTTAGGCTTCGTCGGATAAACGAAGTCACTCTTTGAACACTTCTACTGTTTGCACTATTTTAGCCATAATTTAATGTCTTATGTTAGGATGTATGTTTTGAAGAAAAAAATGATTTATTTTCTGTATTGTTGTACGAAAACTCAAAGCCATAGTGGATGAGTAAGTTCGGAGAAACCGCAGGAAATAGAAATTCGAAGAAGGGTAACCGTGCAGGGTTAAGGGAATACTAACAACTGTTGAAGGGTACGTGTAGGTGGGCATGGTCATTGAGTTCCAGAGGAAAGTATGGAACGATTTTTATTGGCAGATAAACAATTTTCTTTTCCAATTAAGGTTTTTCTCATTACATTCCCATGCCATCTTCTGGGCATGCGCGCCAAGAGGTTTGAAAATGTGGAACCTAGAATGGTCGCCTAATAAATATAAATAATGAACGCTAAAAGACTAACGTTAACTTAAGCAACTACACAGAAATGATAAACTGTGACCAAAATTACCACATTGTTCAATTTCGCTGCGTTTCGTTAACTTTAGCTTACTTAAATGACCGACCTCTTTCAACGGTACTCAGAACTTTTGCGTTCGGTTGTGACAGGGAGTTGAAACTTTAGAATTGTATCCATGTCCACTTGGGTAGCAATCAGATGTGGTTTGGCAGAAAGCACAGATCATTCCATAACTTCAGTCGTTTGGACTTTTAAGAGATATACTTTGTATCATCGTCTTCCAAAGTATGTACATATTGCACGCCTCAGCGAAATTGCATCTATATAATGATTTGGACACATCTAGATATACATCCTCACAGTGTGCAACTTTCTTCTCCCTGCCAATAAAAGAGAAGGGATTGGAAAGCAGATTTATGCTTTCTTCTCACCAAACGAAATCCCGGGGTTTCGTCAAAGTTCTTTAAACCTACGAGGCATACATTGGTTTTGAAACCCTTCGTTTCCCCCTTAAGTTCACATGTCCGTGAGAGGTTGTCAAGCCGAACAAGCCTTCAGTGTGAACTTTATTTTGGTCATTTTGGTGTTCATTTTCTGATTTTTTTTTTTCTAGTGGTTCTAATGACATTTGAAAACACTTCAAGCGGTGGTGGGAACGCTCGAACTTTTTTTTTTTTTTTGTGTCAACACTGTATTATCCATTCAGGAAGAATAGAAAGAATCTAATTTATTTCAGGTTCAATACCCAGTATTCAAAAACTGTGTTTGAAAGCGTTGATATCGCCGCTTTATTCTGACACAAGCGTCTAAACGTCAAAAAAAAAACGCGAAGAACTGATAAAGTCTGGCAGAAAAGCTTAGGGGTCTTGTGAAACGAATGTACTGAGCGGAATAATCTTGAGGATTATGTCACAAAAAATGGTAAATCACTAAAGCACTATTTTCAACACGCTCAACGGGATACTTTCCTTCTCCAGTCTTCTCGACAGGTATAAGGTTCCTCAAGGAATATTATCCTATCCCATCGGATAATCTCGATCAGCATTTTCTTCCAAATCGCGGATCGATTTGTACAAAGCTGGACAGGCACAAAGGAGGTGTCCGGATCTTCTGCCTTTGTCAATGGAGACAGGAATCCCGATCAGCGTTTTCTTCCGAATTGCGGATCGATTTGTACAAAGCTGGACGGACACAAAGGAGGTGTCCGGATCTTCTGCCTTTGTCAATGGAGACAGGAAATCCCGTTCAGTTTTAATCTTTGTCAACGATACCTTGATGTTAACCTGGTTGAATATTTATTGCGGCCGTTGGAAAATCAACAACGTTTCGCATTAAAGTCCGCACGTATTGGTCAAAATGTCCCTGTCAAATGCGCCAGGCTTTGCGTGTACGGATTCAACATCTAAGATGCCTAGGCGATGTGGAACGATTCTGAGCCAGTGTGAGCATAAAACTCGTATGGTTTAATATGATGCATGGAAGCACAGGATAACATCAACCAAAAATCGGCTCACAAACCAGAAGACACCTAGCAAGAGAGATCATTCTGGCTGGAGGTTGACGCCAGGACATTCACTACGTGCCCGAAGATCACCAAATGTAAACAGCCGCAAATTTATTTTGCTCCAATGATTCATGAGAAATTCAAGTCAATTAAAGTGCCCACATAACTTCTCAAATAACCATTTTCATTACCTAGCATTAAAATGTCCGCACCAGCTAATTGCCCAAACAATGCGCCATTGACAGATATGTGCGCAGATAAGTATCACAGGAAAATATTTCTGCGACTTGAAAATTGCCGCTCCTCTCTCCTTTGGCCAGTCACCGCAACACAAATATGTATCTCATCCATTAATCTCACCACAATGATTGACCATAAAAACATCAAGTAATCCAGCGAGCACTTCAAATCAATGACTTCCTCATAAACAAATCGAACAGAAATCCCATAAATAAACAATCTTTTCCTCTTTATCTTGCGCAATGTGCGCGCATCGCCCAATGGTCTCTTGTTACCTTCTCTGAATACAAACTGTCTTTTCACAGAGACTCGATGCGTGTGACATTAACCGCGCCGTCGATGTCGTCGTCACTGCTGCGCTGAGCTGTCATCAATGTCAAAACTAGCATAAATATGCGTACCTGCAAAGAAACAAAACAGATGGAACAAATTAAACGAAATGGAATAAGCAAATTACCATAAGTGATAAAACACACTTTATGCGATTTATATTCATTCATCATCGATGATTTGACAGAGTTATATTAAAATTTATTATTTCATGCGGTTCACCCGATTGTGACAGCCATTGTCAATTGGCAAGAAATGTGGTCGCGCGGATGGGGACACTCTTGGTTTTCAAATCGAACTCGAGCTGTGGCAGCTGCTGCCGCTGAACCGAGGTGCGCACAAGTGCAGTGCAGCAACGGCGTAATTGAAAACCACACGTTGTTAGGCGATTGAATGGGAAGACAAACAAAAACAACAAAAATGGGACAGTAATGCAATTAATTTCAATTAATCATATTATCGCACTCATTGCCTAGATTTGCATCATTATACAATAAAATCGAAGTAATCCGTTTGTGCGGCGGAAAGACTTTGCGTTGACATACAGGGGGAAGGGATTCAAAGAACTGGCTAATCAGAGCTGTTGGCGGCAGGGGATGTTCGACTTTAACGGAGTATGGGGTGCCCAACAGACGGGAGGAGGTTTTGTGAGAAGTTAAAGAAAACAAAAAATAAACACTTTTTCTCTCTCAGAAGCACTTGGAATGTCCGCGTATAAACATAGCATTTATATTATTTTACGAAATTCACGAAACCGGGCAAGGAATTCTGTGCAATTTGAATACAGGCGGCAGGAGTCTAGTCGATCCTGTTGGAAGTTCATGTCATTTATGCACAACACTTGAAAAGGTAAATTCTTCAGCAAGCACACATTTTAAATTGCAACGATTGAAGAGTCCGCATTTTAGACAGTGGACAGTGAACTCGCCAGACCAGTGAATCTGCTGCACAGTTGCGTGTTAGGCTATTGCTGACGATTTGACAAGCGCCGATGTATAGCATCATGACGTGAACATCAATTTAACACGAAGTATGAGTCGTTTTTGACGTAGGCCCTGGTCCACGCAAGACCCAACACAAGCAGAATCATGAGATGATATCCTGAAAATGAAAATCTTTAACGGAGCACCTCAGATTTTGAGCCTTCACGTCAACTTGTATTTCACGACGCTGGATATTGTCGCCTTAATTACACGTGTACTTAGTCGGCGACAGATATAGACACGGGTGCACACGTGTGTAGAGCCGTTTCTAACTTAATACAAGATTATTTAAGCGACAGGCCTCAGCGAAATTGGATCTATTTAATGATTTGGAGGGCTCCACATCTAGAAATACATCCTCGCAATGTGACGCATTCTTCTCCATGCAGTGTCCTTCCCAATAAAAGGGAAGGGATTGGAAAGCAGATTTATGCTATGTTCTTACCAAACGAAATCCGGGGGTTTCGTCAAACTTCTCTAAACCAACAAGACATACATTGGTTTCGAAACCCTTCGTTTTCTGCTGTTTCTTGAGTTCACATGTCCTCATGTGTCAATGTCCAATGCAGGTCGCCGTGGCGTGGTGGATAAGTGAGTCTACACTTACGCAGAAGGTGCGAATTTACCGACTCTCATATTTCACGGTACCACTCCTTGAGTGACCCCAGAGACTCTATACTGACAATACTCAAAGAGTTGTCCTGTCTAGAAAAAGTTGGTCCTTCGGAGTCGGCAAAAAACTGTCTCGTGAAAGAAAATTAGCACGCACGACACGACTGATTGCTGCAGAAGCCGGGCGTGCATGGGACTGTCGCGCCACCTATATGACTGTTATTATGTACCAATGTAAATGATGCCGTGTTATACAAATTCACGGATTCACGTGAAATATTATATTCTTCTATTACTAGAACATGAGGTATTCAGGTATTATCTAAGATTCAATACCTTCCTATTTCTTTGACGAGAGAAACTATTTTGATGGCGAGTTACGAGACTAACGCACAGAAACATACTTTCCCTGAGAGTGACATTAAATAAATTAGCATTCTTCAAATTAGGACAGAGTGGACACAAAAAGCCGATTTTTAAGAGGAAGACAGATCGTGCCCAGGTGTCTACAGATCCAACGCCTGAATTCCCTGCATCGGCCCGAGTTTCAGGTCATACGAGGAGGCACAACGCAGCAGGAGATGACCACACATAAAGCAGGGTGTACACTCAAAAGGGGGATTTGACTGGAGGCAGCTGAAAAAGCACTGGTTGATGTCGTATTTTCATTGAATCGGGGGTTGGACTTTAGTCACCTTGAGTGAATTTCAACTGGAGCATTTGTCTGCTCATTTCTCTGAAGAGGCCAGATGCGATTTAAAATCTAAGAAATATTATTGATTTATGTCTCACAAGGTGTAGAAATCGTAGGCAGTACTACCAAATATCCATAGAATGGCGGGCATGGATCTGCAAAGAACCGCGATTGCTCACAGGCTTTATGAACAGAAAAGATGAATACACATGGTTTAACTTAAGAGATTTGCTTCAGGATTGATTTCCTCAAGGCCCTCCTCAGCGATGACTCTGTTATCGCGCAGCCATTTCTTCAAGCTTGAAGCAGGAAATGCTCGTAGGGCGCTCAAAATGGAGAATATGGGGGAAGAGAGGTAGCAGTAAGGTTTAACTATCGCACGAATAGTTCGGTTGATTACATCAGTTGACTGAGAATTCCACCAATCGCAAGCTAAGTTAAGTTTTTAAAAAAAAGCAAACGAACAAGTTGAATTTTAATGACGGAGCCTAAATTATTTGTTCCCAAGAATATTTATAAATAGGGAGTGAATGGGCATTCTCTGTGCATTTATGGATTTCATTGGCTCCTTCTGGAGTATCGTTACCCCTTATGCACAACCAGAACTTTTGTGCTGATACGAGCACATCGGAACTCAGAGGCAGATCAGGCACATTCCAAAGGGCGCAGCTTGCTTGACGCAAAACCCTGACGAGCGAAATGCAAAAAGTCACTGACTTATCATGTAATGCTACGTTTCCACGGAACTGAAACCGCGAGGTCCTCGGTTAAAGTAAAATTTCATCCTTTTACTGAAACCTCAATAGGTCGTTTCCACCGAGTTTGAAGTGGTTTCGTTCTCAATTCTCAAGTCACTCGCTCTCAATTTATAAGTGCTCGCCAAAAGAAATGTCACTCGCTCTCAATTTCGAAATGGCCGCCAGAGCAGCTGTTTGTTGACAGGACATAATAGTGTTAGAACACCAGAAAATAGAAAGAGACAAAATGAGAAAATAAATGAACTGAAATTCACGCTGTGAGCTTATCCGGGTTCACAACCTCTCACCGGCAGATGAATTTGAGGAGGATTTAACTAGTTTTATCAGAAACCGCGACGTTTCCAGATCCCGAAAATGTACGGAGGGACTGGTAGGTTCGGAGAAAATTGATGGAATTTCGCGGTTTCGTTGGGTGGAAACGTAGCATAAGACGAGATTTTTTAAATGTATCCAACAAATTTGGCCAAGACCTATTTTTAAACAATTTCTTGTGACACTTAACTGAACCACAAATGTTTTTTCAATGTGACATGCTGTTTTGTCTTCTGTTAAATTTTCCTTTAAAAACATTCACTCCATTCACGAATGAATTTAACTGCAAAACGTTGCGTCTGAATGAATTAGAATTTCATGGCAGGAAAACATAGAATTAGGAACTTAATTTTTTTTAGCAATTTCTCTGCTTTTTTTTCAGCTTTCAAGGACAAATAAAAATGGTCCCTTTTGGCGCTTATTTGAGTACTATTGGCGGAACATTTGACAGCCTATTTCAGACAGTTTAAAATGCCAGATTGATAGCAGCTAGTTGTGTTTGTTTTGGAAACGGCAACTGAGTCGAGGTTACACTTTAAGATTCAGATTTATAAATTCTGACCAAGGTTTGTTTCGAGGACCACGTGCAAATAAATAAATCTTTATATTTAAAGTAGGGTGTTTTTTAATGGCCACGATACGCGTGTTGTTACAGTTTAGACCGTGTTGTCCTTGTCATGGTTAATGATTAAATTCAGGTCATTAGTTTCAGTCAGACTAAAACCAGCCTCAGCGACGAGGGCCATTCTTCGATGAACGAGTACACCAACCAGCAAACTGACTAGATTTGGGACGACACTAATTCACACAATGTCCACCAAGTGACAATGGGAAAGCGCAATAGGCGAACTTCTTCTATTTTAGCGAGCCGGGCACACTTCGATTCTGGCCGTTGGATTTGCAGATGACGTTAACCCTCCTTATTGACGTAGCAGTGTCAAATGTCATTGTGATAAATTTGTACTCAATTAGTCACTTAAATGTCACCTAAAGTGACTGAGACAGTACAAATTTGCCACAGTGACATGTGGCACGACTAAGATAATAAATGGGAATATTATATTACGCCTAGGAAGATTCCCCTGGCGCAGATCATAGTCAATCAGAAGGTACTTCGTTTCACACAGCTGATGCCACAAGGTCCTTTCATACGATTAGTTTGAGGATTTGGTTATCTCACGTATTTGACTCTGTTTTACTTGGCCTTGTGGGGCGTTCCTAAGCCACATGCCTATGTGCCAATAAGTAGCAAACGACCGGCGTCTTTAGCATACGGCACACAAACTGAGCCGCAACTGTGCGTCAGAGTTTTGAATATTGCACGTCTCGGTTGGGAGAGACTCAGTCGTCGGCTAGCAAAATTGACTCGCGACTTGTGCGTTGATGAACACTGCTAGCCATCCCAGGATTGAAGCTCTCACCTCTACGGTAGTGGTTAGGTAAAGTTCTTCGTCGCACGAAGAAGAAAGATTTTTACCAAACTCTACCTAACCACTACCGACTGTAGAGCATCAAAATTCCTGACGACCAGACAGAGCCTGTGACGCAATTCTGCGTCTGCGATTTGCTTGACTACGTCTGCTTGTAAATCAAAATATCTAACCCGTCAAAGATCATGAGAATTTAGGGAGACTCGAAAGCGCGTCACAAGAAACAGACGACCATCAAAACAGCGAAAGGATTTCCCAGACAGTCTACCACTGCAACGCAACTCCACAGGCGAGTGTGTGATCGCTGCTCCCTCGTATTTGAAGTCTTTGTTTTTTGTTTGTTCATCACTTTAGTGCCCCTATGGACGATCGATTGAATTGGAACCGCCGATCTCTTCGTTTGCATTTGTCCACAAACACACACTCTATTCTGTACACTCCTCCACCGGCTATGGGTGCTGTTTGTGTGCCGACACTTCAACAACAGAAGGCTGAAATAACGCACTCAAACATATCCCACCGTACCGAACCCTCATCAGACAAAAATGCAACACCTGGCACACTTGCGGCGCTCAAAATCCACACATAATCGCTCGTGCTTAGTCCAGACAGATCGACTAGCCCTCGGCCTCCGCGTGTGTGCGGAGGACCCATTATGTTAATCTGATGGTCAGACCCGGCTCAATTCTATTACAAAGCAATTTGTAACATCTGCAGCAAAATAGACATCCTCCCCCTCCCCGGTCCACTGTCTATTGATTTCCAATTAACATGTGATACCCATGGCAGCCAGCATTCTATCACAAATTGCTTCCTCCATCCACACAAAAACAGCAATAACCGTCACCCCGGGCTCTCAATTGATATCTGGAGCCACAGGGCCCTAGCCGTAGCCGCAGAGATAGACCAGAGTCATTGTCACCCCGTCACAATGGGCAGGGCACGGATCTGGGCGCACACAGTTTTATACACACAACTTACCCGGCAGATAACAAAAGATTACAGAGCTACTATCGAAAATTAAGCGAGAATAAAAATTAGCCACTGACTGGCTGCGATTGAGCGGGGACACACGCAACAGCCCATTATTATATCATTCCCCGGAACGACGCGACGCGCTGCTGCGTTCGAGCAGCCCACTCCACTTTTATGGCCGCTATCACACACCAGTTCGGGCGCTGCTGCTTTTCTTAATCAATTCATTCACTCCCCCCTCCGCGACAGAAAAAAGGAAAGCAATCTCAAGTGCTGCTCCTCCTCCTCATCCAGCTGCTTTGACTACGAGGCGATTGAGTATCTTGTGTGGGTTGAGTGTTGTTGCATGCATTTTGGATGTTTTCTTGATTTCGGGAATGCCTCCGCTCCGATTATGACTGAACAATGAACAGGAAGTTCAAGTGCGCGCCCAGAGAAAGAGAGGCTCTTCTCTGATTAGAGACACGACACAGAGCTGTGTTCGTTGGGTGCACTTCTATTTTTGTACAGATTCGTCTGGCAGGCACTTCTGCTGGGAATTTTTCCATTCACTGATGAAATATCAAAGGAAAGGAAGACGCTATTCCTCCTCCTCATCTGGCCCGCTCCTCGAACCGTTTGTCGTCTCGTGGGTCACTTACCGCTTCCGCCTTTAATTGTCACATTATTCGCGATACAATTACGAGCAATTAGCCCGTCATAAGTGAGATACATGTGAAAGTGGCCGCCCCGGTAGCTGCTCGTTTGTGACATTCGTCCGGGGGCATCACTTGCTCTTCACTGGGACGACCGATCGAGAGTCATCGTGGATGTGGGCTCGTTGTTATCAATTTCATGGCCGGAGTTACTGGCTGCGAGTTCTTGTAATTACTCAATTGGACATATTGTGGCGCGTAGTGGTTCGAGGACGATTTTACAATTTCCTTGAAACGCCCGCATGTGACCGTTTGCATTTTTAATGTCATTCGAGGAGGAGAGTGTGTAGCAGGTCCACGTGGAATTCTTGAGTGATTCCGTTCGTTTTCGGGTGTCCCCAAGGAGAAACTGCAGCAACGGCATTTCGTGGGAATTTTTTTTATCTCGAATCGTCTTCTTTGATTGTTCCCGACCCCACCGCACATGGTGGTAGATACATATTTTATGAGTGCTTTGTCCTCTCCTTAGATTCCACAAATGGTATCTCTGTGGGTGCGTGGAAAGACTTCGGGTGTACATCCGTCAGTCACGGACCCCCGAGAAGGGAAGTTCTTGAGTTATGCGAGACGAACTTCTGACTGTTTGAGGGTGGATTTTAAGGGAGAAGTTGTCCATGGAGGCGTGTGGTAATTTAAACAAGTCCTTGAAATGTGGAAAAGATGAATTGGAAAACTCAAGAATGTAAGCAGGCTTATGAGGTTCAAAAATGTCATGACCACGAGTGAACCAATGGAACAGAACTCCAGCAAAGGCCATATGGAGTCGCTCCAGAATACGACAAAGCCACTTTTGCAGAAGCTGTGGAGACGAGGAAGAAAAATAACATGTCCAACATCTGCGTTGCGAATACTTTACTCTGTTAAATAAAACAAAGCACTTTCTTGGAAAACACTTCTCCAGTACCGTGTTGAAGAAATCGCCGGACAGCGCATCTACTTGCTGAAATCCGGTACTGGTTTCGAACGGCTCGGAGGTCCTTGTCAATCTCAAATACCAGCTCATGGGATGGTGTTTTGGATTTTGGTAAACTTAAGCCGGTCCTTATTTTGAGGCATGAAATGTGCGCTCTGAATGCGAGTCAACGCAGAGGTTATGCACTTCCCGCGAGGCAGCATTTACTTTCACACGGACTTGGGTACACATTATGGCTTGAAGGTGTGCTCCATCCTGCTAAGTTAAATTCTTTAAATTCGATGTATGGGTGTGATTGGTTGTGGATGGCCTCCACATAGAAAGGGATTTGTGCTCGGATCTGACGAGGTTATGGTCATACGAGAGTTGTGACTATTTGACCTCGCCTCGTTAAACGGAACAATGCTCCGGTCAACTACTAATAGACTAACGTCAAGCTTTGAGCAAGTTGCTCACTTAGTTTGTGCACGGTGCATCGTGAATGTGTTGTCAATGTTCCCGGGATCCCGAATGCGTCCATCGATTCGAATAGTTCCTCGCTATGAGTGCTGTAGTATGGGTCTTTAAAATCAAGAAGACGATCAAGGGTATCGATTTGAAACTCGCTCGTCTCCAAGATTCGTCTTAGAATGAATATTTGGTTTAAAGTCGATTTGCTAGGCCGGAAGACGCACTAGTACGTGCCGATGAGTGAAGAACGAAGTGGTCTTAGACTTGCACTCAGTAAGCAGGATAGAGTCTTGTGGATGACGTTGAACAGGGATACATATATGTAACTGTAGATCGGGCACATGGAGCTGATATTCCAGTCATCGTCCATGCTTTCGTCTTCCCAAATTCGGCAGATGATCTGATGCATGCTCTCTTCCAGAACATCGCTACTGGCCCTAAGGTCTGATGGTGAACTACCTCAGCCTGCGACCTCTCATGGGAGGGATTTCTAGATTCCCCATCACCCTCTCCTGGTCATGTACATTAAGCAACTGTTGGATGGTGCAGTTGGTTAAGTGCCTGCTCTTGGTTAGTGGGGTCCCCGGTTCGAATCCCAGTGAGAGCTTTGCCTGGTTTTCAAATCTGGTCCAGTCACCATTTCCCATTGGGATCCCTCATCCACTATTCCCTGCGGGGCAGTAACAGGGTTAGTCTCACTTTTTCAAAGAGCCTGGATGCCTTTCTTAAAGCCTGTGGCCATGCTTTTGGTTTTTTACAAAAGCCCCGTATTTTCTGCTGGTACCTCCATATCCTTGCGAGAAGCTTTTTCTCCTCCCGTCTTCTAGCCCGGGAGCTCCTCTTGTTTTTCGGTGCAGTGCCTTTTGGTACGCCTCGTCGGCTGCAAGTCGCTTCTGCTCACAATCGCCATCAGACCACGTGTTTCTCGTCGGGGGGTTGGTAGGTATCATACCGGACCACTGTAGCAGCTTTTCAAGTGGCGGCTGGACTACTGTCGAAATTCACATATTCAGACAGGCAAGTGGCCATAGGGGTCTGGGCATGCCATCAATTAAACGTTGAATGGTAAAACATTCCCGCATAACTCTGAGAGAGATAGTCAGAAGTAACCTTCCCCATTGCTGGCACGAAAGAGCCGATGAACCAACAATTTTATTTTGTACATACAGTCACGTGCACGAAATTAGAAACACCAAAAATTCTATTCATATTTTCTTTAAAACACATTTGTTTTCACCGGAAGGAATTTCAGTATCTTCATGTAATTTGTAATAGAGTACACTAATTGAAATAGTCCGGGCACTTGCATAAAGTACCGTTATAAAGGTGATTTTTTAGCTATTATCTTTTTGGCAACATTGGTTTAATCAGGTGGTGCACGTTTCGTGTTTTGTTTCACTGTCAAACATCTTCAGTTTGGTCTACAATTTAACCATGAATCGTATTACAAACGAACAACGCTTGCAAATTATTGAATTTTATTATCAAAATGCGTGCTCTGTTAAGAAAGTTCATCGCGACATCACATGTGTTCAACGACGAAGCTCATTTTTGGCTCAATAGGTACTCAATAGGTACGTAAATAAACAGAATTGTCGATTTTGGAGTGAATAGGAAATAAAAAAGCCAGAAGCATTGCAAGAGCTACCAATGCATCCAGAAAAAGTCACAGTTTGGTGCGGTTTATGGGCTGGTGGCATCATTGGACCGTACTTCTTCAAAGATGATGCGAATCGTAACGTAACTGTGAATGGTGAGCGCTACCACATGACATGTGGTTTCAACAAGACGGTGCTACATGTCACACAGCACGTGCAACAATGGATTTATTGAGAGGCGAGTTCGGTGAACATTTTATTTCACGTTCGGGACCGGTCAATTGGCCGATTAGATCGTGCGATTTAACGCCTTTGGACTATTTTTTGTGGGGCTATGTTAAAGCTCATGTCTATACAGACAAGCCCGCTTCAATTGACGCATAGGCAGACAACATTGAAGCATTTATTCGTGAGATACCGGCCGAAATGTTGGAAAGAGTATGCCAAAATTGGACTAAGCGGATGGACCATTTGAGGCGCAGTCAAGGTCAACATTTGCATGAAAGAATCTTCAAACATTAAATTATATGGACCGTACTATCGATTCAAATAAAGATTTCATGAATTTTTCTGAATTTTGTGTTTTTTTTTTTTTTGAAAAACTTTCCTATATCTTTTAAAAACCTTTATTAGGTTTTGTGTGTCAGGTGGAGAAAAGTTCATCAAAGTTGCCGTACAAGTAATTAGAAACATTGCGGAACGTTGAAAAAATTTCATTAATATTTATTGAAATTTGTTATCTCCGAGGCGAAGACTCTGGAAGCTTTTACCCGCTTCGATGAGCACATTTCCAGGGGGATGTTCCTTTTAAATAAATTCAGTTTAGTTAAGAAGCGTAGAATTCTTTAAATTCGTCAACTCGACAAAATCCGTTTTGTATATGATAGCCGACCATCGCATTGACGGTTTATACATTTTCTTATGGCAGCTATCCATTTTCTTATGATGCATGATGATCTATGAGGATGTGTCGTGATGTACTCACTGATCAGCAAGCAGTCTAAAATGCAACTAATTTCCATATATCTTGGGACACTCTAAAAATCAAAGCAATTGCGAATCGCTTTTTTGAAAATTCGTGACATATCTATGCATTCATATACCGACGCAAAAAAAACACGGCTAGGGTGCGGAAAAAACCCTAAAAGTTGTTTTACTTCACGCACGCACAACACACGTGCGTTGACCGATTTTACCCAAACTTCACACAAACCATGTATAGACCAATACCAAAGATGTGTGCAAGTTTGGCTGAAATCGGAAAATGCGTTAAGACGTGAATCGGCGACAAACATTTGAAGCTCTATTTTTATATCTATAGATACCAAAATTTGACGTTGAACGGGAAACAGTGACCGCCAAAAGCATGGAAAAACCCAATTTGACACCTGCAGCGCCCGCTTTATTATCACATGCATTTCCGAAAAAATATATACAAAAATAGGCCTCAATGTTTTTTAGCTTAGACAAAAAAAAAAACAGCCTCTCCTGTCAAAATTTTCATTTTGTCGCTTACGATTATTTGGAGGCTGAGGCGCGATATACGGTACTCCTGCTATGACCTCCAAGACTCACTAGATAAATTAATTTTGCTTTTCAGAACTTTCTGATGGCTAAACATGGCTCAACAAAAATTACAGTTGGATGCGCCAAACGACTTACGCGTCTCCCGATGACAAATCGACAAGACAAGAGAGTTAACTACACGACCTCACGCAACGCATACGTACAGGAACAACCAAAAACCACACGAGTGCTAGAATCAGCGAAGAAAAGCCGCCAAGTCAAAATGAACTCACCACACATCGCGAGACATGACTGATGCCCGTCTAGGCTGTAGTCTTTACTGTATTATTTTCGGTAGAGACACTGTATCTTCCCGCTTGTGTGTCACATTCCACGTGAGAATTTCTCTTGATCGTTAAATTTCTAAATTAAACGCCGCTAACACATCGGTGTTTACAAACTAATTGGAAATTACTATCCAACCAACAAAATTCAATGCAACCAACACGAAAGAGCATTCTGCACGCAGACTTCCACACTCAGAACCGCTGCTCCAGAAATAGAACAATTTATTCGCGTACTTTACCTGGGATGCATCACACACGCCTCGTCGCCACACAGGCAGCGGCAGATATTACGAAACAAACCAACGCGTGATCTAGAAAATATAAGGCCTCTGCTCAAACTCTCCTGCTCCCGAATGCAATAACCACTAATCAGCCACACCAGCTGCCGCTGCCGCAATCTGTTCAATAAATTCCCAACGCTCACCACCTCGAGCTGTGACCATATAACAGATTACCGCCGAGATTAATCGGAGTAGATGGCCGCCTCCCCGGCGGAACACCCATCTATCGACGGTAACTAAGTTTGCCACTGCCATCATCGCGCATCGACAGGGTGTGCATTAAAAAATTACAACCCAAAGTGAAGTCATATTATTGACTTATCAGCACACAAAGCACCTCCCTTGCGCCCAGACGTACAGCCCCACCGGTGATATCTTTTGGGGAACCCTGATGGATCGAGGCCCTTAAAACCGCAGCGCATAATAAAAATCCAATTAAGCACGCCAAGGAGCAAGAAAAAATCAAGAGACTCTGTCATTTACTCTGCGTGGAGAAACTCTAGCACCTTTGTGCTTGCTTGGCCCACAATCGTGGTGTTTCTATTCAAATTTCAAAATTCTGCACCACCACCGGTGAGACCAGCAACGGCAGCACACTCAAGGTGAACCGGTCGCCAGATGGGAAGAGTTTGTGGCCGACCGGAGTCGTTCCCGAATTGATATGCCGCTGCGGCGACCGCACGTAGCGAGCACAAGGTGAACTCTTTGAAAGCCAGGCGCACGAACCGAGTGCAGACTTGGGGTTTGAGTAGCACCATGACGATATGCCGACACCACCACCGACGACGCGCCGCAAGCAACGTCCCAGTGCGGTCAAAATTCGTACCTTGTGCTTCTCTTTGTGGTTATGTACATATGTATGGACGTGTGTTTGAACAAATGGAAAAATGAAAATTTATGTGAAACACTTCATGCAAAACGATAGGGGATGCAATAAACTCCAACCCATCTCTCCTCTCCACGATGGTACCCCGAGAGAGGCACATGTGTGTGCGTAGCCAAAAATTTTAGACCAAATTGATATTCATCTAGAATGCGTTTCCGTTAACTGAATAGTACGAGAGTACCCATTCAGTTCTAGTAAAAAAAAGATATTCACCATCTCTTGAAAAGGCGCAATGTCCGCAACGAAGCCGAAATTTATGATAATGCACGCCACCACCACCATCGCGCCACCATTTGGTGTCTCGTCGGCCGAGGAGAGCGTGAGAGACAGAATGGGGTCATAACAATTAATGACCGGGGTGAGACCGTTATTTATTATACAGGTGCGTGCGTCCCTCTGCACCCAGTGGGGGGGTGATGATTTGAACTTCAACAATTAGTTTGTAAATTGCCAGGCCGGCGAGGCGGCGGCGTCGGCAAGATATCCCCTTCACTCTTTATTGCCGCCACAGATTTTGGGCATAAATTGTAGGGAGTCCCCGGCCAAGGGTGGTGGCTATTTGGGATGTTTTTGTGTGTGTTTTCTTTTTATGTGACGGTGGGTATAACAAGATCTTTTATTTTATTTTTTAAAGATTTATTTCCTAAATCGAGACGTTAATGGGTTTAGGAAGCCCCTGTGGTCGCGCAGTGGTGTTGTGGTTCGTATCGGCGACATAAATCGCTTACTAATGAGAATAAATCAAACATGTGTGTGGATGGAAGGAGACGGGGAGGTTTTTTGTGAAGCGGCCTTTCTTGGTGACTTCAAGCCGGCGTGGGAGCCCGTAGTTTATGGAGTTACCTATGATGATTGAGTGCCTTCTTGATCTTTGAAACGTATCTTTAGCGCAAGAGACATTTCTAGTATGTGGATGGGGGTGAGTTTGCGGGAAACAATTGTGATGTGACACAGAATCATCTGCAGACCCATCTATTTACGTGAGCTGAATTGGAGATGATGTCCTAACTCTGACGGCTTGTTTTCCAAGCTCAGGACTTTATGCAGCGTGGTAGGAGACGAACCATCCAGTGGATTGAGACTCACTTGGACGGAAAATAACACATGAACGTGTAAACGGGATAACTTCACAGCTGAAAGCAGCCCATCCAGATAAGCTGGAGCGTGGAACTTCCATAAACGCTTCAATGATCCAAAGTAGATTTTAGAAATTACAGGTGATTTTGAAATGGCCGGCTGTTCCTTTCGTGCCATTTTAGACACGGGTGAAACGAGCTTGTCGAACGAAGCCACTGCCGCAACTCAAAGAGAGGGAGTTACTCCAGAATCCGTTCCGCTCAGAGACCTACATATACACAAAGTTCTCCGAATCCGAGGGCATCCTTGACCAAGAAGATAATGAAGACCAAACATCCGGCATAAGGACCAAGTGATCGGGGACGTCTTGACGACTGGAAGCAGCATGACAGTTAGGGATGGAAAGCAGCTTTTGTTCAGGCTTCGACTTAGGAAGAAGAAAAAAAGGAGATTCTGCCGCGATAATCTACCTTAATTCTTGCGAGACCATCACAAGTAATGCAAGAGTACTTTTTTATTGATGTCTGCAAGTTTGTACAAATTTAGAAAATATTCTAAGGGAAACATTTTTACACAAACTTTCGCACAGCTGTGTTCAAAATAGTAGTAATAAAATATCTTTTGTTTTTTCACTCCACGAGCTTTGTCTTAATGATTTGTCACCTATAATTCTTGATGGCAACCGCATCAGTTCTGTAAAATATCTTGGGTTTCATATTAACTCCTCCCTTACATGCTGTGATGGGGTTAAGGATTATTTACGGAAAGTTTATTGCGGACTACGCGATATTCAGCGTCCCATTGTCAAAACAAGATTGATCAAAACCCTTATAATGTCTCATCTTCTGTTTAATTGTTCTGTGTATCCGTACTTAGATTCTGTTTGCGAACATAGGTTAAATGGTGCATTTAATGGCAGTGTTCGTTTTATTTATAATATTCCCCGGTCGAGCAGTGTGTCCCACTTGTCTGGTATGAGGCTGGATCTATATTTTAACTTACGGGATATCTTAAAACTCTTCTAGGTAATTAATAGTAAATCTCCCAGATACCTCTTCCAAATGATAAGATTTGCACAATTTAGTAGAGGTAAATAACTAATAATCCCCTTCTTCACGCATTGTATTGGTGCACGATCCTTTCTCGTACCTGGAACAATCTTCCACATGAATTGCGGATAATCAATTCTTATACCGCCTTTCAGAAAAAACCATTCATATTCTTGAACGATGGCCACATCATAAACTGAATTTAAATTACTACGATTTTACTTGTTCTTTTTGTTCTTAAATTATTTCTTTAATGATTACTTTTAAACTGCAATGAAATTATAAAGCTGTAAAAATTTAAATTCATACTTCCAAAAGACGAATTGTCTTGTAGTGCTAAACTAATTAAATTAAAATAAAAAATAAAAAATAAAAAAAAAAAATAAATAAACCTGTCGAACATCCTCAAGTCGACCAGGTGTTTCAGGACTTAAACGGACCCAAGACCGAGATTTCAAATAGTTTACAACTTAACTCGAACATTAAGAAAAACGTTCATATTATTTGTTTCCGTGATTACATTACTGTACATTGGCTAACATTCGTTTAAACGCAGCATTGGGTAATTTTTGAGTGCAATTATTTTCTTGAGAAGTAAATGTACGAATTTTGATTACTAAACCATGTGGACACCAGTTGCCGATAGTTCGTTACTCCACAAAAAAAAATGTTTGCCATCTGCACTTGACGTTTTGTGACATTTAGCTTTTAGGCATAAGTTCGCTCTCAGGTGAAACATTCGTTTAACCGCAACCACGGTTTTTTTTTTTTTTTTGGAATAAAATAACATTAGTTGACGCTTACTGGATTACATGAAGGTGAGACATGATTGTTTTCAATTGATCTTACTGAATTCCAAGGAAAACACTGTTTTTTCAAGCAGATATGGGAAGAGTGATGCGGTTGTAAGTCGAAGAAATTATGCCGGTTAACATGTTGAACTCATCCAAGCACGTTCAACTTTTCAATCGACAACTAACAAAAGAAATAAAAATATCGGCGAAATTTGTTCCAAATTTCTTAAAGAAAGGACACATTTACGAAAAAAAAGGCAACACAAAGCTCACCCAAAAAGATGAAATATTTGAGAAAGCAACAAAAATTTGTCTAAATTGTAGGAGAATTAGAGAAACATTCGAATTAGAAATTTCTGAACGACACATTGCCATAATTCTTCTTGAATCAAAATCAGTCAAATAGAATAAAATGCTGGGGAAAAAAGAAAAGATAAAATAATGCTGTTTGCTAGAAAGTGCATGAACTGGACAACATGTTATCTTTCCAGACGAACGTTTCATTTATACGATCCAGTTTGCAAAAAGTCTAACTGACATGAGCCGCTGACTGAAAATGAGCAGCGGTCAAACCGGAATTTTGGTTTTGACAGATTTACGGTATGGGAAGCATTTGCCAACAATTTAAAATTACTGTTTTGCTTAAAATAAATTCCAGGATAGTCAAAAAATTGCTCGATGATGTTCTTGTGTCCCTTTTGGATGAACATCACCCACAAGAGTTTATTTTCTCAATAAAACAACGCCGCAGTGCAAAAATAAATAATTCATTCATACGGTCCAGCTTGCTAAAGTTCCAACTGACGTGATCTTTTAAAAAAAACAAATGTGCCTAGGCCAAAGCTTAAATTTGGCTTTGGCAATTGTCTACGTTAGAGGAAATGTTGATCCCACGACTAGTCGGGAGAAGTGCATCGCCCTAGGCAGAGCCCGATATAGCCAGGGACGTCTAAGCACTCTCTTAACCATGCATCGTTCGGCGTATGCTGTTCCACCATTGGATTAGAAATTGTTTTTTAAAGGTTTACTTCTCGCGTGGCTTACTTTGGTCGAATGCTTACAGTCGCCAGACCCAAGGTCGTGCATCGCAGGCAAACGCAGGAGACCAAATGCTCAGTTGAACAAGCTGAGATGTGGGACCTATAATTGCTGTAACATTCGTTGCTCCGTGGAGCCTTCTTGCACCGGTGGCTCTTTACCTACAAGTCCAGACCTAACCACCTGAGGCAATATATGTACGTCCAAGTGACTCTGAATACAGGCCCCAATAAACAATTAATACTGTGAAGCTTTGCTCAGTTTTTCTCATTCTGGAGTTGACACACCTCATTTTTTTCAACACAACTCCAACTGTTAAAGGAATATCATATTTCACATTCTCCTACGTTCTCAACCCGCAGTACAACGTCACGTTTAATGGAATCATTTCCCAGAAGATGATATTTAGTGTCGATCACCTTCAAACTGCCCATACACAGCACACTTGTATGCGAACTTTGGGATGTACCTGCATCGGTGTCGTTTTCCACCACACACGCCACAAAGTTTTGCTCTCACATCACTCTGCGTGGGACAGTGACACTAAAAATGAAAACATTTTCATATTTCTCACAGTTTGGGAAGCCAAAAAGCCAAAAGCCGCGCACACAAGTGCCCAGTGTATGGGCGGTTTTATGGTAGGTTCAGGATTAAGAAATCGGCTGTGTAGCGAAAAATTGATAAGTTTATCGCAATGCCGCACCAGAACACACTACTTTTCTGACAAAAATCAACACTTTTCTACTTCAATCGCCCGACTTGTTCGACCAGTCGGTTATGGCGTGACTTCTGGACTTATTGACGGCTGCTAGTTCGTAGATTTCAGTTCAAGGAAAAGCCAATATTATTTCAAAGAATCGTACAGGATGTCACAATAAGTAGTAGATTCGATATAAGGGGGGAGTGGCCGAGTTTGGGCTGTTCAATAAGTTCTGCGGTTTCTTAGGCTTACAATTAAACAAATATTTAATCCATTAAATATGGCCCAGCATGGCCTTCTTCTAACCTTATGGAAGATTTCAGAAAACCCCAGAAGAAAAAGTCTAAGGGGGTCATATCGCATGATCGCGCTGGCCAGTTGACATCACCGCCACGTGAGCGTGAGTCGTGTGGCACATAGCGCCGTCCTGTTGAAACCACATGACGCTTGAGTCCATACCGTCCAAAACAGACGCTCGCCGTTGCCACTGATGGCCTGGCAAACGTCGTTCTCAAAGATGCTTTACATATATCGCCCCAAAATCCACACCTAACAGACTTGTTTGGGATGTATTGGACGCTTTTGGATCTCATGTGAGTTGGCATCGTCCAAAATTCACCAATTTTGTTTGTACGCATTCATCCAGAAACGTGCATCATCGTTGAAGCTGTTGATGCTGATGACGGCCGTAAAATGGGAGAATTGATAAAACAATTTGTTGAACGCTACGTCTGTCCGCGACAGTTTGACAGATGTAGCTTCAACAATATGGCCGCTATCAGCTGTCAAAATTCGGAAGTCCCTATCGGAAAACCGTTTACAAAGAAAAACGAATATGTCCAAAGGAGACCGCCCAAAAGTGTTTTTTTCGCAATAGTTTGACAATTTTGAAGTCGTGCTTGGAGTCTCAGATGTCCTTTTTGATTTGTCGGCCAAGAAATGTGTGATAATAGTTCTTGAGGTGTACAGGGTGTGGTTCACGTTGATATCTTGAAATGAGCGCGATGCTCTGCGTCGATTGTAAGGAATTGAAAGCAATCTTATAGAGCTACGATCGAAAGAATTTAGGGCTTTAGCAGAACAACACACAAATCTACCGAAGACAACATCGACAAGGACCCCATATACCCAATAAGTATCGGGAACAAATTTTGTGTTCGACTTAGGTATGGAGCGTAAATTATGAGAATTTATGTCTTGGTACCCTTTAAGCCTTGAAAAATTTGTTCGACTTAAGGATGTTCGACTTTCAGAGGTTTGACTGTATTCGATTTCGAATCAGTACCTCATCCACCATAGTCTCTGCATTTATCCAAACACACAGCTTTGCGTATCCAATCGAAACGGTAAAGACTGGGATCGATTGAGGAGTATGACAATCCCCCAGTAAAGATTCAAGATTTCTGATCATCCGCAAAAACCTGAGAATGCGTTTCACATGGACTTTCCTTTCCCCAGGTAACGGCACATCTCGATGACAACGACGCCATCGAAACGTTCTCCCCCTTTGACAGCCGGCTTACACACACCGATCATCGGGCGTCCTGTGTCGTGACTGGTAGCGGCATTTGTTGCCTCGATTTAACCCTCCATTGACAAGCCATTTATCAGATTCCTTTTAAACTGTCATCTGCTCGTCCAGATTCTTGTGTAACCTGTCAATGGCCGCAATCCGGGTGGCATTTGAATTCGCAAACAAACGACACGCTCCACACAAGTTCGCTTTGACACACTCCTGAACCAATATTTACACACACCCCACTACAGACGAGCGCGGCGATCTTTCTATGCACGACCGCCACTAGCTCCGTCGCTACCTGTGCACGCTCGGATGGATACAAGAATAAAATTTCGGTCACGTACAACATTAAAGGAAACTTTTTCGCTTGTCTTACTGTTTGTTTGCAGTTTGGCCGGACCCGGCCAGCAGTCAAGTCAGCAGCAGTCTGCATAACCACGTTTCCTATTAATTCACCTCTTGGCTAGATAAGAAATATACGAGCAAAGAATGAGCCACAGTCCCCCACACATCTCTGCGTCCTCATTCATAAGCCATGCGACGCGACAGAAGCTGTCAAGCCATAATTTTTGGGAAAACAGGAAAACACAGGTGCCACAGAGTGGAGGGAAGGTGTCGCGGTGAAGTGCCTTACACCAGAGCACAACAAACGGGACGGCCTTTGACGCCCCTAATAAAGAATCGGGAATAATGGGGAACAGTAATGAGTAATTAATAGTGACGCGGTTGGGAGAAGCAAATTAAAAGACTAACGTCGTTCCATGGCTTAGGCTGCTGCTGCTAACCCCACCGCCTCCCACTGGGGAGCACGAGTTGAGGATTTTGCACGAGCAAAATGAGTCGCAGAAGTGAAAGAGGCGGGAAAAATGGAACGTGTGCAGCATTCTGGGCGAGGAAGAGAAGGTGTATGCATAGCAGGGAATGTAATTTGTGGGGAGGTGTTTATGTTTCTCCGGTTATGTACTTTGGCTAATGAAGTCAAAACGGTTTGCCGGTCTGTAGAACGGCGAGAATGACAAGAATGGAACAATTAATTTGGTAACAGCGCACACCAAGCGGAAGGCCAATGTAGTGAAAAGAATGTACTCTCTAGTCTAGCCTGTGACGGTTGTGTTTGCCTTTAAATGAAGTAAATAATTGAAGGGGTTGTCGCATGGGGCTTGTCTTGGAAACGAAGGAGTTTGAAATCTAACGGCGTGTGGAGTGAGTTTGGCGCTGTGATTCGCCTAATGAGGCGGAACAAAGGCTTAAGGAATTTTCAATGTGAATTCAAACGTGAGTAGTGAAGCTGTGCTTTGTGATTGGAGACTTGGGGGGTGAGCATTGGGCCTCAGTGTATCGCATGTGGCTGGGATTGCAATAATTGACACCAAAGTTGGCAAAGACAACAGCCAGTACCCTGTAGGGAACCCATGGCATGCTTTTGTTCTCCTCTTCGTTCAGTTTCATTCACTCAAGTGGGCACAAAATCAATCGCTCTCTTTGTACCTATTTTCGGATACACAGAATCACAACCTTAATAACCATTTCGTTCAGTTTCGTTAAGTTTCATTCACTCGTGTTTACTTAAGTGGGAGCTAAATCGACCGCTCTGCGTGAACGTTTTTGCGGATACACGGAAACTCAACCTTAATAATCATTTCGTTTAGTTTCGTTAAGTTTCATTTCCTCATTTTTACTTAAGTGGAAGCTAAATCTACCGCTCTGCGTGAACTTTTTTGCGGATACACGGAAACTCAACCTTAATAATCATTTCGTTCAGTTTCGTTAAGTTTTATTAATTCATTTTTACTTAAGTGGGAGCTAAATCTACCGCTCTGCGTGAACTTTTTTGCGGATACAGAGAAACTCTACCTTAATAATCATTTCGTTCAGTTTCGTTAAGTTACATTAACTCATGTTTACTTAAGCGGGAGCAAAATCAATCGCTGCCTGTGTACGTATATTTGCGTTGGTGTTGATTTCGCTGTAATTTCCCCAAATCATTGCGATTTGTCGACACTTCTGACGATTTTTCGTGATTAGGCAGTGTTTTGAGAATTCTAGCCAAGCTGTATGCAGTGAGCCCTGAAACAGCTGCTATCACCCTATCCCCCTGATAACAAAACACAAAGGGATGTGGAGCTGTGAACCGTCAACCAGTCTAGCAGTCTTATCGCCTCAATGACAAACCGAAAGTATAAATAGCGGCAATCATTTCTTATCGCCCACTTCGTCGGAAAGAAGCATATTTCAGGAAAGTGAATGCACATTAACACTCGACTGCATCGTGAAAAACAACTGCGATTCCCCTTGACCACAATTGGAGCATTGCATATCTGGCTCGACAACGGCGAATTTCATTGAAATCTATGTCCAAGCAGTTTTCATGCTCTTTACAAAAGTTCCAACAATAGCCCAGACAACTTGACATAAAACTCACTTCACTCGGACGGATTCAGAATCGGGCCACAAGTAACATCTAATGGAGGAGTATCCACACGTCCCTTTCACATCACAATGCAAATCCACATCTCATCGGGAGAAAAGAAGAAGAAAAAAACGAGTGCACAGAAATGTTAAAAGACTACTGAATGAGATACGCAATCAGAGAGGAAAGCCAAGAAGCGGCCCTCTTCAACGGAACAAGAATAGAGTGCTGAATGTTGAATACCGAATGCATTCAAATAATGATTGTAACCACATCTTGAGGCACGATAAAAAAAAAAAAGAAGAAAACTAACGAAACATTCATTGTGACAAACACAAAAAGGAGCAGCAGGGAAGGGAGATAAATAAACGACGAAGATACATGCAAAACCACGACGACGACATCGTCATCTCCTGCCGCTGCTATCAGCGAACGAAAAACGTCAGCAAACGAGCAGAGAATGCAAAGTACTCGAGCCGAAGCTGATACACTGGCTGCGCCGAGCAGCATTGTCGGCCATAATTTAAAAATAAAGTTCGAGGACGTCCATGGTAGATTAAGAATTCGTAAAATACTCCAATAAAATGCAACCAAGTAACGCAACAGCAGCAACAGCAAACGAGTGCGGAGTGGAGAGCGAAAGTGATTTCATTTTCTGCTTTTTTGTTCGTGTTGCTCTGCGGTCCAAGGGAACAAATTGAAATGAGAAATGCCTGAGCACACAGGGTGATGATTATGAATGCACTTAAGTTGATGGACATGATGGATACGAAAGGTTGAGTAGAGTTGTCCTAAATTTGAAGCACATCGTAAATGTTCGTCTTTGATTGGTTTCAGATAAGACTTCCTTGTTCCTGTCGGAAATGTGGGGGCATATAATTTTCTTTTATTTTATGATCGAGGGGTTTGACTTCAATTCTCCGTCAAATGTTGGCATAAGGTGAAAGGTGCAATCAGGTGAAAAATCGTAAACAACCAGAATTTTTGGCGAGAAGTTGTATGGCGACTTAAGAGTTTGAGAAACCCATGGTGGCATTGATTGTGTGACAAATGTGATGTCACAGGTGTCACGTTCCATCGAAGCGTTTTCATCTATATTTGACCATTTTTGGAACCGGGAAGGCTCACTCCATTTTGAGTATATTTGGCGTCTAAAAGTGGCTTGGAATAGTCAGTAGTAGGATTTTTTTTGCAGCAGTGCGCCGACGCATTCGACTCGTGAATAAAGAGTCTTTGCCAGAGGGTCAAAGGAAATGAACTTACGAGTGCGTTAAGTGATAACTCCTTCAACACGCACAAATAATAACTAGTTATGATGCATTTAACAGCATCGGGGTACGGACGGACATACTGTAGACGACCTCAATGAACATGACAATTTCCAGATCACCACGGTGATTGGAGCTACGGTTATTTGGTGTGTTGGTCTAGGCAAACCTAGCTAAAAAGGCCTCAGCTTTGATCATAAAAACCAAACAGTTTCATCGGACTGCTAAGATCTCAGACCGATCGAATCTCCCAGATCACTGTTTGCTGTAAAAACTGCGCTTGGCAACGCGGGTAAAAGGCATGCAACGCATCTCTGCATTAAACTACGAGCCAAAACTGGTAAGCTAAACGCTACAATCTTCAAAACGTCATCTGGATAGAAATCACGGTACGGTTTGCCCGATCACGAAAAAAGAAGACCCCACCAACTAACTGACAAGGGATACACACTTTATCTACTCTGTCGCTTGCTGCTAACACCTACAGCTGCTTGTTACTATCAATGCGGTTTCACTCGGCAAATGCAGGTGGACACTACGACATATTCGTCGATTTCAAGGCTGCCGGATGTAACAGAGAAGAGCTCACATTTAAAGTGGCGCGCACAACTGGTGAAGGACATCAACTAACTCGTAATGCACCCGCTCAATTGAGACAGACAACTAAGCGATTTTATGACGATTTCTGGAGTGACGACCTCTTTAGGGCTGGCACGAGCACAATTCAGGAAATCATTTCTTCACTGATTTATTAAAGGACCATCGTATTGTATGCGTCGGTGCTTTAGTTTCAAATGAGCCAAATCAGTTGATGTAGTGTTCAGAGGACCCTTTCCGCCAGAATTTTGTAACGACCTTCGCCTTCGCCTAGACTACCGGATCGAGTCCTTGCTGGAAGAAAAAAAATGCTTGCAGACGACGGACTGGACGTCCGGTATAACGAAAGAGAGACATAATGTTCGTTATAACGAAACTTCACTAAATACAGTTGTGTTCAAAATAAAGCAGTGCAGCATCATGCGCACAGGCTTTGTAAATAATGTCAATGCTAGTGAATCTATTACTTTGTCCAGTCCTTGTTCTATTACTAAAATATTGTAAGGATCTGGTTAGGGAAAAATATAACATTGATATGATCTTTGCAGGCATAACGGTTATATTTCGTCAAACAGAAGTTATGTTATCACATCAACAGATACACGAGAAAACCCTTAAAACAGAGAGGGTTCAGGATTATGGTATGGGATAATGCTTCTCGTACTACAGCGTAAGCCCGATATTTTAGATTTAAAGGACAATGGATCAACATTTATGCGTTGACATTCTTGAGAAAGTAATGTTTCCTTATGCTGAGTTTGAAAGGCCTTGGAAATGAGTGTTTCAACAAAATGACGACCCGAAAAACACGAGCAGAAAAGCCAGAAGTTGGTTTCAAGCCAGCAATTGGCCCGCTCAATCAGCTGACCTCAACCCACTTGGAAACCTTTGGCCGGATGTAAAGCAAAAGCTGTTTCCGATTAAAAGGCGCTCAATAATAACTAATTGTAGAGAGTAGTTTAGCATTCATACCGCTGGAGGAGTATCATTCCTTAGTGAACTCAATGCAGCGCCAATGCCAAGCAGTCGTACGAAATAAACGTTTAACCACGAAATAATCACCACCTAACACTTACGCCTTTCTTTTCACTTTTTTAAAGACGTTCAAATGGTGACTCATAATATTGTACATTCGTTATATCGGCATTCGTTATACTGGACGTCTAGTACAGTTGACGGACAGACAACCCAATTGACGGAGCTTGTCACAATAGTTTGGGTTTCCTAAGAATTGAAAACTCCACGCCGGTAGAAATAGAACAGAAAGTACAATGATTCCAGAGTGGAATAGCTTCCACTCGCTATGCATCAGTCTCAGACATTTAAGACGAGGCATTTGACTCCGTCTGGCAGTCTCTGAGTGAAGCATCCCGCCTCTTGCCATTCATCGTAGTATTTGACGGAGCCAGAAATAACCCGAGGAACTTTACCCTTAAAACGATTACTAGACCACATTTTGCTGTCATCCATGCTTCTGGACGAGATAAACCAGGTTCGACATGTGGAAGCTCTTGTATAAACGAACAGGGATCGTGTATCCCGACTCCTATCTGAACCCAAAACACAGCGAAAGTCAACAGTGATTATTCATTTTTCGCTTTAGTCAAACTTTAACAGTCACCATCTTCCTGCGTCCAATCCAGAACCGGATGTAGTTACCCGCTTAAGCAGCATCACTTGCTAGCTCTAACCAGTTTCGTAGACCAATTTAGCTCAGCTGCTTCGGCAAAGTGAAACTCTGGCGTTCACCGCTGCATCGGCTTGAAGTTGTAGCTACCAAGAGTGTCGTTAGTTCTTAAGCATAAATAGCACATGGTTCAATTTTCAACGCTCCCAGGCGTCCCGCTGATAATCCATTGGGTCATTCGGATGATGTCCATGCAATTGAGATGTGCGCACATTTACAATCCGCGATACAGATTCATAGGACGTAAATGGAATCTTTCGTGGAATTATAGTGCAAAGCATCCAACAGCTGGTGATTGATTGGTTATCCATTGCGGAAGCCAACGACAACGACATCGCGAAGCAGGCCTTCGTGGGGAATCATCCGTGTGTACGGAGATCAACAGCTTCAAGAGAAGCAAGGACCCAGAGCGAAAACGTGGTTACAGCTGATGTCATCGACCTCAAGCAACGGACAGGTGGCTGCACGTCAACGTACCACTCGGTGTCGATGAATCACGATGAACAACGGATGTGTGCATTAAACTGCGCAGAAGAAAAGAATTTAACGAAATGTCTCCGATTTGAATTTGACACATTTTTGTCAACGACAACAAAAGACAAAACATCCACCGCATCACCCTGTATCTGTCATCGCTGCAACAATATATGAACTGCACCGCGTGAGTTCGTGTTTCATGTGCAAAAATATTGACAAAGAGGAACAAGAAGTGGAAGCTATTATAGCAAGTCCACTCCCGGCAATTATTACCCCGACAATGAATACCAAGTGCCTTGGATGTGTGTGTGTGTGTGTGCACTCAACTTGATAATGACAACAACAGCAACTATGACCATGGGCCTTATTTATACGTTCGCGCTATCAGGGGGATGTGATTGGACGGAGGGGATGGCCATTTGATCAACTTCCTCCCCTGCTCCCAGTCGGTTTTTAAGGAGTGCTTGTGCCATTTACAACACTGCCGGACGACGAGAGTATCTCTTCCTTAACTATCTTCCACTTGATCGGCTTTTGTTGGTCGATTTGCATTTTGTAAACCAGTTTAACCATGATCCACCACTATGCACAGAGAGAAAGGGCAATGAAAAATAAATTGCTCGCTGCTCACTGACACTGTGTATGCGCGCAGCACAGCGAAAGAGGAGAGACAAGACAACAAGGAGATGCTCTCTCTGGATAAAGCAAAATGCCATCTTGACGTTGTGTGTCGCCTCTTTTGGCAGTGAGCCTCTCCTCCGTCCTCCGTCCGCCGTCAGCTCCTTCTTACTGAATGACAAACAAAAAAAAATGCACGAATTATTGGAGCATTGCCTGGCGTCAATGCGCGATGAAAACGAATTTTTAATGAAACCGGCAACACGGTCTCGCGACCAAACCATCATCGCTATTTTTATGTAAGTTTTGTTTCTTTTTTTTTTCTTCATTCAGCCTGTGCAGGGAATTAAGCGACGAGTGTCATGTTGAAAGAAGTGTGCAGTTGTAGGGGGGACTTGATTTGTTTTCTTCTTCTTCTCGTTGGCTTCCATCTCGTCCGTCGTATCCGAGAAGATTTGGAAAGAGTATCGCTGCTGATAAGTTGAAGTGAAGAGATGAAGATTTATTACACATTCGGAGTCAAGTTGACAGCGATTTGACACATGTGACAGATGAAAATGTGGAGCAAAGTGATGTGGTGTTGTGTGGGCGGGTTGGGTACAATTCAAAAGGAAACTCCGATAAGGACAAGTTCGGTTGAGGAAGTTCAGAAAGTAATCGGAAATCGGTTAACTCGGAGCCTGGAGGAAGGAATTCACAGACGATAACGACATGGACTGAACTTTGGGGTTCGCTTAGGGACGTCCGCGTCCTTTCCGCCGGAGTTTGCTGTCGATATCGTCCCGGGGTTTTAATTAAAATGTGTCAAGTGGTTGAGAGAGAAAAATGTCAGACGTTCAGGTCTCGGTGCGACTTTCTAGCGTGTTCAGATTTATGGGGACTGAGGTGATTCATGGATTCGCGTTGTGACAGCTAAAAGACGTGACTTATAATCTCAGAATTGCTGCTGGCGGTATTGGCGCGGCGACACCACAGAGTCGAAGGGAGTTGAAACAATTGTGGCTTGGAATTGTTGCTGCGAGGCTGTTGGGAAACTGGTCTTGTGATGAAAAATGCGCCACTTACGACAGAGTTGGCCGCTGGCAAATGTTTGCGGGCGGAAATTGACATCACAGCTCTGTGGCACTGAAATGTTACATTCATTCCGCGGACAGTCCATTCGCAAGTAACCTGTCAATAGCCTGAACGATTTCTACGGACCACTTAAACGGAGTGGCTAAAGACAGCCCATTGTAAATGTGTCTCGTTCTCCGCCTTGCCACGGGCCTTTTCAAATGCAAATAATGTGACGGAGCACTGGGTTGAACTCATAGAATACGAGCAGTGGCCCAAATTAAGAGCGCTGTGGGGTGCCATCAGAGAAGATGGATACCCTGAAGGTATGATACCATGTCCAGAGGCGTACTGCCGATCGACTTTCTGTTCTGAATGCCCAACTAAAAGAAGGACATTTGAAGTAAGAGAGATGGCCTTTCAGTTGCTGAACTTGCAACTCTTCAAAAGCTTCGAGGACTGTTCGACATTCATCCTAGTAGGCATGCCAACTCTTTCCTTTCATAAGAGGTTACGAAGAAGCTTAAATACTGAGCTTGTAACTCTTCAAAGCTCCGACATTCATCCTCGTAGGCACACCAAACCTTTCCATTCAAAAGGGGTTACGAAGACGGTTAAATACCCGAAATCCGGAAGAGGCCGAGTTGAACGAATGCATAGAGGGAGAGGGAGTACCAGTACACATAAGCCTTTAGTGCCTGCGGACTGAAGTAAACCTGGGATATCATTACATATTCGTGTGGTACGGGTAGCTAGGTGGGTGGCTGGGTGGGTAGGTAGGTAGGTAGGTAGGTAGGTAGGTAGGTAGGTAGGTAGGTAGGTAGGTAGGTAGGTAGGTAGGTAGGTAGGTAGGTAGGTAGGTAGGTAGGTAGGTAGGTAGGTAGGTAGGTAGGTAGGTAGGTAGGTAGGTAGGTAGGTAGGTAGGTAGGTAGGTAGGTAGGTAGGTAAGGAGGGTAGGGGGTGTGGGTGGAGGTGTGTGGGGGTAGGGGAAGGGGGAGTTTTGGGCGCTTGTCAATGCACCAGCTCGTTTAGACCAAGTTGGTCCATAGTGATACCCACAATTAGACTACTACCACTCCAGTCATAGTGCCGTACACTTGATCCCAACGACAAATGGTGGCTGGACTTTGCTTTCACTGCGATTCGAACCGGGGACCCCACTCACCAAGGGCAGGCACTCAACCAACTGCGCTCCTCGTAGTCGTTTGTGGTGCGCGCAAAAAATGAGTTTCTGTCATTATGCACCGGAAAGCAGGCCGAAATTGATGAGCAATACCTGGCGAGACGGACGATTAAGTCTGATAGTTGCGCCTTGATTTTACAGCAAATTCTCGTGTTGTGGGTGCTGTTGTTCTTTCGCCGGTGAAGAGGCGTTAATGCCGATTCCGAACGGCACAGTTTGATAAGATTTCTCTAGACTCGAGTGGAGCCGTGAAATGTGAAAGTTGCTCGTGAATGCGATTGAATCCGGAACCTACCCTTTATGCCGAAAGTTTAGGGTCTATGAAAAGTTAAGTTTGAGTGCAAATGGTTCACAAGAATGCGTTCATTGCCTCTAAGCCTCGGCGGCCGCAGACACGTGTTGCGGGAGGACGACGTGATTTGTCGAAACCAACAAGTCGTCAATGAAGCGTTTGTTTGCAATGAATCGGAGGCGCCCAAAATGGGTTTCGCGGTGACTGAGGACAAAAGTCTTCAAGGAAGGCCACACACAATCGACGACTTGACCACAGCAGCACCATAGGTAGTCAAGGACTTTGTCTACCTGGGCTAAGTGGTGAACAGTACGAACACCATCAGAATAAAGGCAATTGAGCAGTGGAGCCCTCTCTCGAAGGGCCCAGCTGAAACCTTGATCATCGCAATCCTGCTGTATGGCGCGGAAACATGGACAATCTCAACAGCAGATGAAGAAGCCCGTGGACATTTCGAGGAAAAAGTACTGCGTTCAAGCTTTGGTCCTGTTGCTGGTATTTGTGGAAGAGGATATAACCAAGAACTGAGCCGTACCAGACGTCTACGGATCCAACGACTTGGGTGAATAGCCCATGTAGGCGCATGGGCCACACTGCTATGGCCGGAGTCTTGGACTCCCCCCGTGGTACGAGGCCAACGAAATAGATGGCGCACATAAGCACCACAGTCAACTTGGCGTGCGTGATTGCTGAGGCTTGCTGGCTAAAGGTCGTTCCAGCTGGAGATGCTTGTTGGCTGAGGCTTATCTCCATCGAGGACTGCAGCGCCATGAGCAGAGCACCTTCTTGGGTATCGTTTGAGGACACAAGACATTGGCGGATCAGATAGCTTGTTGAACTGCCTAATGGTCACCTAATTTAATGCAGTCCAACGTTCCCCCGTTCGTGTAGTCACTTCCTACACCACGACGTCCGTATGAGACCTGCGTGAGGAGATAATTGCAGTCCTTGATTGACAACGTTCATGCTTCAATGGAGGTCTGTACTACATTCCCTGGCGTGGAAATGACTGAGTTTGAAAAACATCCGAAATTGAATTCGGTTTGTTCTCCGCTCATCTCCTTCCTAATTCGAATGCCTACTCTTCCATCAAATCGTGTCCAGTCACTAAACGACGGCTCGTCAAACTTGATCTCACTCCAAGTGAAGTGTCCTTCGTCTGAACCAGCAAGACGAGGCGATGACGAGATTTGAAATGGAGCATGTCCTTCGTCATTAACCGTAGCCAATTAAAGCAAAATGTAGCAATTCCCTTGAAATTCCAGGCAAACGACATCCCAGCATTCTTCGTCAATCAAGCACCCTTCCTTGGCGAAGGGGTGGAGGGAAGGGGGAACCATCTCAATCGTCAGGAAACCCCGAAATTAATTGCTTCTCAAACTGAAGCGCTGAAATGCTTCACACTTCCATCAAATCACGAATCGTCTCAAAGAATAAACTCGTCGCCCCTCAACCCCCCGCCATGATGCTCCGTTCCCTACCGCACCATCCAGCAAAGCCAGGGAATCAATAACGAAACCCTATCCGCAACATTTGGACGGAACAGCCGTAAAGGACTTTTCACAAATGCGGGACTGGAGTGAAAAATCGATATCACTTTCAGTTGCGAATTCCCACCCGAAAAAGGGGTGAAAACCTTGCAAAAAATATGGGAAAATGCAAAATGGCGCACGGATGGTTTCGCAACGGGAATGGAGAGGAACAAGCACACACCACCCTTGGCGAGGGGTGGTTGCACTATCTCTCTCTCTCTCACAGGGGTAGTCAGTCAGTCAGTCAGCCAGAGTCACATGGCGTGTTCCGCCTGTGTTTGCTGGCTGAACAATGACTCACCGCTCGATGCTTTAGTTCTTCATCTCCTTCCGGTCTGCGAACAATTCCTTCTCCTTCCTTGTGCTTTCCTCTTCCGTTCGGGTACTGAAAAACATAGGTTCCACGCTCATCAAAGGCCCTAAAAACCGGCTATTATCGATGATAATTGTCAATTTGGGAAGTGCCTTCATGTCTTGACGACAGGCCACCATCTCCCTCCTCCCTCCTTTCGTTGGCAACTCCTTGTGAGCGCCTCACTGAAACGGCATACGTGACTCAGTGGGAATTTTAATTGGCGATAAAATGTGGTACGACAGAATGTGTGCAGCAATATGGTCGTCCCATAAGCTAGCTGGTGCTCCATAACCTCCCACAGAACAGCTGGTTCGTTCGTTTCATCTGGGAGTGGTGGGTGGAAGGACGGAAGGGAAGATGAGCTCCTCTGTCTGGATGGATGTAACAATCATGTGGTGGGTGGTTTTCATTTCAATTCTCCTCCATCTCGTGTACCGTGCTCCGGCTCTCTTCTTCAGGAGTGTCGTCTTGCCGAGATCGTTGGTGTGTGCCTTTGTGTCTATCCCGTCCCGGTCCCCAGTGGATCATAAAGAGCGTATAATTATGAAAGATAATTGCGATGTGTAATTACAGACGGTCGGGACTGTGTAGTGCTCATTAAAAAAAAAAAAGCCTTGCAAAAATATTTTTAGACTTTCTCCGGAATGGGGATTTGGATTGCGGGGGATTTACCAGCAAAATACATTGTTCCCCAGGTCCTTGGACATGCTGCGGAGGTGTCGTTAGACGAAGGTAAATGTAAATATTTATTGACCACTACACGGGCCCCGTCGGGTTATTAAAGCCAAACGGTTCTCATCTTTTCGCTTCATGAGCGTCGCGGGAGCATTTACAGCGTCGTATTGGCTTTGCTGTCGCTTCTTGTGTTCATCTCTTTTTGTGGGGGTATCCATAAATGGGATGGAATTCGATAGAGCTTGCGATTCGCTTCGATCGAAGGTCTAGCACGATTCTCGTGGATGTTGGTGGTGTGTCGCGAACACAATGGACGAACAATGTTGCAATGTTGCTGGAGCGCATGATGATTAAGTGCTCAGATATTCAAGATGCACCGTAGCAGCATGCTATGCTGAAATGGGTGAGCGCGACAGTGTGCAGCCAGTGGGCTAGGCGACAACCTTGGCTGTGAGTGATTTGTTTTGCAATTGAAATGCGGAATTGTGCATTTGTGGTTTATAAGTGCACACTGGTGACAGCATGATTTTGAACTGCTTCGATCGGATCAAGCCTGCCCTCCATTCACAGCTTTCCGAGGCAGGCTATTGAGCGTGAGGACACGCCAGGGATGGGTGCGAAATGAAGAAAAGATCGTCGTCCTAGCAGCCAGTATCGAAGAAGACCGAGAGATTCGGCACCGATCAGCTGAGTCCTACTGCTACCGTCAATGGTGGGACGTATAGAGCGATGTTAACCGACTTTTCGTGGTCAGAGCCCAACAACATGGATATACCCGAGCTGTGGTTCCGCCAAGACGACGATACATGTGACACAAGCTACGCTACTCTCGAAAGTGTAAAGGAGCAACTTGACGACTGAGTCATCTCTCGATGAGCACTTATCAATTGGCCGCCACATTCATGCATATTTTCTCTGAGGCTACGTGATGTCCGTAGTCGGACAAGGCAACTATTCTGGACGACCACGAGGCCAACATTCGGGACTCCATTGCCGCAATAACGCCGCATATATTGGACCGAGTCATCAGGAATTGGACTGCCCTGAAGCACTGGCCATTTGTGCTTCCGCCATTTGAATTATGTGTTATTCCCAACATAATGGCATGAATGTAGCTTCAAACTAAAGCCTGAATCGATTTTATATCCCACACCGTTGTTGTTCTATTTGAATCTCTTTTCCTATCGCTCTTATTTGGTCACCCAGTAACGTGGGCCGGAAGCTGAACATTAAGCAAAACAGCAAAGCGTGTTCTTAGTCGGATATACGGTCTTGATTGCAAGAGAGATGAGTTATTCGGGAAGCCAACAATCAGTCGACTGCACGGACACTTATCCAGCCAATCGGAGCCCCTGGTTCGGAGGTAGACTTAACCTCCGACGTAATGATCAAGTCTTTGTGGACGCAAGGCGGCTTTGGTTCGATGACTGACTTTTGAACGATGGAAGGCAGACACTCACTAAGGCTTAGGCCAACCATGGATCGCATTGGTCCTCCTAAGTTGGGGCAAAGCGGCTTTTGTTTGATGACTGGCCTTTGAACGATGGAAGACAGACACTCACTCAGTCTTAGGCCGTTCATGGATCGCATTGGTCCTTCTAAGTTGGGCTTCTGCATACCAAGTCGTACAGAAAACCATATTTATTTTCAAACTTTCCCCGTAAGCCTGGGTAAAAACTGTTGTCAGCGTCATCGTCAAATGGAACCGCGTCCCACCCAACTCAGACGAACAGCCCTTAACCTAATTAACGGACATTCCAAGGTAAACTTTCTTCGACTTCCTTTGCGACATTGTTTGTCGCTCATGTTTGTAATCCCATTTGCGGCATCCAATTAACCTTGAGGTTGGTACTCGCGTCAAACAAACTCCTCACGCAATTTCCGAAAATCTACCAATGCCCCTCTGTCAGCAGACGCACACATTGACCGCTCAAATTCCCACAAGTCCTTCCCCAATCTAGTTCTTGGCGCCCAAGACACTTGCTCATTCATGATCAAACATTGCCACAACTTTGGTTCCCTTTGGCCTGTGGCCAAATTAGAGCAATTGGTCTGGAGGCGAACAGAACATTTGGTGTCCCAAAAATAAACTTCTCCCCACACTCGACAACTTTCACCTCACATCGCCTCGAACGTAACCAGAACCTGCTCAGGACACCGCCGACGCCAACATAAAAACAACACGAGCCCTAGCAATAAAACGAACCTTAGAAGGATTTTACGAGCCAATGGTGCCTGTAATCCATAAAAATCAAGATTTAGGTCGGCGATTAAAACCTCCCACAGGGTCGGCCGGGCGACCGGAATGGAGACCCAAAAAAGAAAAAACAAAACCCAGTTTCAAAGCAAAGCGGGTGGAAGAGTTGAACTCAACTGTAATTGCGAGCGAAAGCGGAAAAAGTCATAAAACGATTTAGCAATTCATATCCTTGAAAGTGTAATACATGTTGCAACCCCCTCAGAGCCATGCGAGTGAGTTGGGACGTCGCGTCGTCCCTGTCGAATGTGTGCGTGCCATCCCACCGATCTGTGCCATCTGAAAGTATAATCCCACCCTGCGAGGAGGACAAGGAAACAAAAACAGAAACGGAAACATCTTTTCCATGAGTAAGTAGTCTTGTCTTGCGAAGGGACGACAAATACAAATGAGGGTTGCCCGCCCTCATGTCACACCGAGGTACAGTCTCTGATCGACGACGACAATGGTGACTCATGGGGGCGCACGGCCATTCGCAACGCGGCGCGTGATGATTTTGGAATGGAAATTCATCATCACCCAAATACGAAATGCTCTCCCTCTTCAAAGTCCAACTACCCTTCGTCCTACATTACTGCTTGCACTTCGTCATCGTCATCGCCGCCACCACCACCACAACTGAAGCAGAATAGGGCGGCCGGGAACGTGGTGCATGCATGCGTGTGCGTCGCTTTATGAATATTCCACTTTGCAAGGATAGGATACACGCTTCGAGGGGATATGGGATACGGTGTGTTTACTTAGGAGGAACGCAGGTCCAACGCACGCACACACCAATGGGGTGACATGTTCCTGTTTTTGCTGGAGAATGTGGAAAATCCATTGCCAGAGCAAATACGAAACAAGCAAGATGACGACTAACAACGGACGGGAACAGAAGTAACTGCGTCTTTTCCTCAGTTTGTTGTTGGTTTCGCTCCAAAGGGTTTTTCCCAATGTTTATTTACGGAAAGAAAAAGGACTCCATTGCTCAGGGAGTTTTATTTGTGGATTTATAGGTCGGACGTAATTTGTATCTGTTTCTCTGCTCGTGCCGTACTTATTTCAATTGACGTTGATGGTGTTTAGCTGCTGCTATTTTTAAATGAAAACTGGTGACGACGACGATGACATGGTTTTATTATTGTCGTATCTTTTATCCTCCGCATGCACGAGTATGCACTGTCATAAGGACGACGTTTTTATACTCGAGGTGATTCAAAACAAGGGTTCACCTTATATTTCCTTGTCTGTCTTCAGTCGCACACATTTCTTTTTTTCGTCTGTCTTTACAAGGCTAAGTGGATGTGACGGAAGGAGGAAGTGGAGGACACGACGTAATATAACCTGGAATTTGAAAATGGCGACAGTGTTGCGATCTTACATTCGAATTATATTCAACGTTGCCGATTGGATTTCGGCGTTTCTTACAAATAATGGCTCGTTATTGTCGTTTTAAATGGGGTGCGATATAAACGCTTGTTTGATTTTCATGGGATTCATAAAAAATTGTAATTTTGTGTGTAATTTTTGCGAAATTGTAGGTACGTCACAAAATTTTAAATGTGCACGGGTGAGCCTTAAAATTTTGAAATCCACAGCAGCAGCAGCATCGTTTACGCGCGAAATCTTTCATCGTTCGAGATTCCGCATTATTTTGTGTGGTTCGGAATGGAATATTCATTGCACGGGGAATAGGACATGTCACATTGAAAATGTTAATCTCCCTTATTCCCTTAGTCGTGTCACCCAAAAATACGCGCCACTTTGACAAATTTGTATTCTCTTAGTCACTTTATGTGACATTTGTCACTTGCTCGACGATTGTGTGTCGCATTTCATGAGAAAGTGCGATACAATGAGAGAGATTTTGTCGCTTGCACTTTTGTGGGTGATGCCAAACGATGTAGGATTTGTAAGTTTTAACCCAAAATTTCGCTATTGATTGGAATAAAAGTTGATTAATATGTTCACGTTTAGTGTTTAAATAACAATAAATCAACAATTTGAGTGTCTGGTCTCTTTAACGGAGTATAATTCCAATCACACTAAGAAATCCATATTTTTAAGAAAACGATGCATTGTCGCGGCTGTCATTTAGATGTAATCCAACAACATATCCGTGTTCTGAACCAAATGCATCCAGGAACTAAGCAATTTATCAAATACAACAACCGAATTGAAATTGATCCCACTTGAAGACACAAATCTGGAGCATATGTTGCCAACTAGGTGATTCTTTGGGAAGAGAATTTGATTGGTTTTTTGTCACCTCACTCGAATTCAAGAATACAGACTTTGATGTGAGGTGACAGAAAAATGCGAGGCGAGAATTTGTTACCTCGTCTAAGAGAATAAGTGGGAATGTCTCTGTCAATCGCCTTTATAGCCGGCTAAAGCCCGCAAAGGTACAAGTATTCGGACAGTTCAGGTGTTTCAACTTATTCTCTTACTTTGAATCGGAAATGCAGCATGAGAGAGATGCGCAACTTCTACATCTCCTGCCCTTTAAAATTTTTGACAAACATCTCTTATATCATTTCCTAAAGCCAAATTGACCAATCAGAGAACAGCATTTACGTTATTCCGTGAATAATTGTCAACAATTAATGAATAACTGTCAAAAAAAATCTGAAAGTCGTATAATTCATCATAATACTTCATTTCTGCTTTGAATGCTTAAGTGGACCGTTAGGGTAACAGTGTGACAGGTCGACCACCTTACTTTTTTTTTCATTTTGCTCTTGTTTAGTTACTAAAAGCCGAAACAAAATTTTCATGGGTAAATAGTAGAATTTTCAATTTAACACAGTGATGGAGCGCAAATTAGGAACAGCGTTAAAACTAAAATAGCTTATTTTTCAGAGCTAGTTTAGGCAACTTACACACAATAAAGCTGCACAAGTAATTTACCGTTGTCTCACAAGTGTCTTTGCGCTTGTCCTTTTATCCTTCATTGATCGCTGAAATACGTTCATAAATTGAAATTTGGCCAAACAATCTGGTATCACTAAAATCGAGTATCGTTGAAAATATAATCAGAAACAGCGGTAACCTTTAGTTTATAGAATTAATCTATTTTAATTCCCTAGGAAATATTGGGTCTATAACTTAATTCGTGTGGTTTGCTAAGAGATGGTGTAACTTGTATTATTCCATTGGAACATGCGTTGGAAAGCTACAGCCATTGTACGTCATTTCAGTATATGTCATTCATTTGAAGCGTAGACAACAATTAATTTTGTTCTCTCAAATATGTCGAACGTTGTGCCTGAAGAAGTGAAAAACTGACTGAGCGAACGTGCCAAAAGTGGTTTGCATGATTTAAAAAAGATTTTGACTTGGCCAACTAGCCAAATCAACGGCAAAGCCGAATATCCGTGGCGCAAAGGTAATCTCTGCATGTGGTGGGATCAGAAGGGTGTTCAAACAATCCGTTTGAAGAGCGCAGTAGCCGAAAAACGCCCGGAATATGCGACTAGATTCGAGGCAATAATTTTCCATCATGACAACGCTCGGCCCCACGTTGCTATTCCGGTTAAGAACTATTTGGAAAACAGTGGATGGGAAGTTTTACCCCACCTGCCTTATAGCCCAGACCTTGCCCCTTCTGACTACCATTTGCTCAGGTCGATGCAGAATGCCCTCACAGAAATACGGTTCACATCAGAGCAGAATATCAAAAATTGGCTTGATTCATTCTCGCGTTCAAATTTTGAAAAAAAAAAAACGCACTTATGAAAATATTTACCCAATAACTACCAAGTCTTGAAATCGTTTTAATCGGAAATTAGTACGACCCTGTTAGATATTTTCGAATAGTTTTGGGGCAAAGCTTCTCTACAAATCAGCCGACAAATTCTGAATGAGACTTTGTGCTGGCTAGCTGGAAACGATAAAAATACAAAGCTCCACAACGTTCCTAGTATGCTTCTGGACCCAAGCTGTTTTATTATTTTTTTTTTACAATATGCGTGCGCAAATGAGATTGTTTTTTCCCTTAAACATCCGGGTTCAAGACACAGCACGGGCCGAAGGTGTAGAGGGAGAAAGGGAGAGGAGGTACCTGTGTTTTAAATATCTGCGGATTATATTATGGGGAAAATATTGGCCTGGGAAGAGCATTCCATATTCGTGTCGTGCGGCTGATGAACGAGTCTCACAATTTAACTGTGCGTCCAAAAGTAGGCTTAAGGGTGAACTGATGAGCATTCCTCGCTAGACGGGTATTGCGGGTGAATTCATGGAGAGGAGGAATGCAGTTCACTTGAGCATCGTTTGTTAAAATAGCGAGACGGTACATCGATGTTCGAGCGAGTCTAATGACTCTGCCTTCTATAAGTTTTATCGCTCGCTTTTGGATTCTATCTAGTTGGTGCAGGCTGGTTTTGGGGGCACCAGACCAGATATGAGCGTTGTACTCAAGTTTGGGGCGTATACACGCCTTATAAATTAAAGCCAAATCAGAAGGGGTGAAATATTTCTTGCATCGACTGAGGGAACCTTAACACTTCATTAATATTCTTGGTCATACATGGACACCATTAGAAAAACACCGCTTGGTTCCAGACAAAAAGTGTGAAACGCAAACATCACAACATTTTTCACGACCATGCTGCATCGTCTAGAACCCTGCAGCGTTTCTCTTGTGGCTTTCATGCATGAGCGATCAATGGAGGGCAAAAAATAGGCTCAAAAGACACTTGTGACACAACGGGAAATTACTTGTGCAGTTTTATTGTGTGTAAGGTGCCGTAAACTAGCGCTGAAATGGCATTTTTAATTTGTTTACGCTGCTTGTAATTAGCGTTCCACCACTGAACAAGCTTTTAAAACCTACCAACAAATTGTTGTGGTCGGCATCGAAAGTTCTAGTGGTCGACCTGATTGGTCCTGGCCAATAAATAAAACATATTCAATGAAAAAATTTAAAAATTTATTTAGAAGCAACACATTAAATAAATAAAACTTATTTATTTCTGATAGCAAAGTAAAAAAGAAGGTAATGAAAAGACACTCAGTTGTTGTCGACAGCTAGTTCAATTACAACGCTTGTTATCAAAGCATAGGTAGGTCCTAATTAATTCGATTTTTTTGCTTGCTTGGTAATAAGTAGGTACTAAGTTGGTACTTTAATGCAAAAATGCGCTTAAAGTATGCTCTGGAAAATGGGTATGAATTAAAATTAAAATAATGAATTTGTTCTGTTTTTGGTGGCTATAGTGATGAGTTAAACTCTAGAACAGCTGTAAAATGTAGAGACTAATTTAAAAAAAAAAACACATGTTATCCAGTTAAAAAAAAGGCAGTATTTTTATTTTAAGAACTAAAAAACAATAACCTTAATTAAGTAAATAAAAATGTTCATTTGAAAAATTAAATAAAATAAGTAGTAAAATGCTAACGGGTGCCATGCACAGCAAACTGTCAGTATACCATCAGAATGCTATGTCCTGCTCTGTATATCGTAAGAAAAAAAGAGCCAATTTTACTTTTATAATAGAACAGAAAGGCAATAGACAGGATCAATGATTCTACTGAAAATAAATGTGTCAGTGCCACTGGACAGACTGGTAAGGTAGTAGGGAGTGAAACCACTGGAAAACGTCATAAGATGTTTAATGGTGCCAGTAGATTTTTTTTTTAATTTCGAGTTAATTTTTGTGTGCTTTTATAGTAAAATACGCAATAATGATTGGATGCCAATTTAAAGGAAAATTCATGAATCGGAAAGTTAACTTTATCCATTGCTTCTAATGTGCAGAAGTACGCAGATGCATCGAGATCCTAGGACTAGCAGTAAGTAATACAGTGAAAAGTCTCTTGGGCGACAACTGACCGTCGGACAATTTTTGTCAGCTCAAGGGAAATGTCCGTCTCAAGGTAGGGGCGTGGCTTGATTTTTACATAGTTTTCTATTAATTTAAGATTGATGAATAGTCGAGTAAAATAGATCCACTTTGGAAATTAATAAAACCTTATCCCACTTAAAGACACAAATCTGCAGCACATGTCGCCAACTAGCTGAATTTGTTTGGGAAAAGAATTTGGTTTTTTTGTCACCTCACTTGAATTCAAGAATAGAGATTCCAATGTGAGGCCACAATTTGTCACTTCGTCTATACATGGCACGAGTAAGAAAGATCTGTTATTTTTACGTGAGAGACGCAAGTCTCAGAGCACTCAAACTATATAAAAAGTAAGCGATTTACAAGACGATGGTGATGGTCTTCCATAAGGCAAATCATCGACAAGAAGACAGTCGTCTGAGGTGATGAGAGCCCAGGTTAACTACTACTAATTTTAGGATGACTGTGCAACACACTGCCATGAAGGGTATGAAAAAAGTGGTAAAAGAGAGTCCATCATGACCTATGTGAGATGATGGACTCTCTTTGCGATTACAAAGAAATATAGGTTCCACCTCCACATCGCCTCTGCAGCTTGGTGTCAGTCCTCCACCAAGGCAAGCAGTTAAACGTTGCTTTCGTCTGACCAAATGAGTCGAGAATACGCGATACATCCTTCAGGTGGTATCCTAACTTGACGTGCATTACCCGCTGCAACAACGGTTTGGTGTCTTCTTTGCTTCAGATCACCATTTAATCAAATCATCCGATATGGAATTTTCTCGCACATTGATAGACAGGAGCATAATGATCGAGCACATCACCATCACTGCGTCCCACGACTTCATGGAGCCATCATTTTCGATGAATCCATCAACAATTAAAAAGACGTAAGACTCGTGTCCCATCGCCCTCCGTCAGTGACATGGCAGAAAGCACATCTATCAGCGCTGCTAATGGCTTCCACGCTTTCCCTGCACAAGAACCAGTGCTTTTTGTCCTTTCAGTTCCAACAATGAAAAAACGTATCTTGAAACCAGATATCCGACAGTGTGTCCTAACTTCGTCGTCGTCGTCGTCGTCGTCGTCATCCACTTCAAAGGCAAATCACCGGCTTCCTTGTTCGATAGTCTTTGTGACAATGATTGATTCAATGCACAATCAGCAAAATCCCAGGCCACGCTGGAGCGCTCGGTGTGTCGGTGAATGATAAACAGACGCGCTTCTCCATGCTCCAGCAGAGATGGACGTCAGCAAAACTACTGTTATTCCATAAGAATCAACCACAGCAGCGCGGATGGATGATCTACACATTTCCCAGGAACGCTGACAAAACCAAGCAACAAAGAAAGCAGAACTACTCTTCATTGACCCCCTCGAGTCGGTCTTCAGCCGAACACTCACAAGTCACACACACACGCCGCTCGCTACCCACAGACTCGTCTCCTGGCCACCTCGCAGCGTTGACCCCCAGAGGCTACTCTCGCTCTCGCCTCTGAAGATCAGGAGGAGGGAGACGAGACGGTGTCGTGTTCGTGTCATGACTTTTTCGGTTTCGTGATTAGAATTTCACGCGTAACTAGATATGTCTGACGTGCGATGACATTTCATGTGCTTTGCGGCTCTATTTTCGTTCAAAAAGAAAAACAAAAATTAATCGTTAATCATGACAATGGAATGCTCGCGCGACAACAGTGCTCTTGTGATTATGTGCGACTGGTGCACTAGAGAGCGAGTGCGCCGGGGTTCAACGTCCCCGGCTCGGTGTACAGTAACAACAACACAACCTACAACAATAAACAATAAATAAATTTAATAAAACATTCCCCGAAGAGCGGAGCGGACAGAGGGGAAGGCGCTCTATCCGCTCTGACTGGAGAGTAATTTTTAGAGCTTAACGAAGTGTAATGACGAACGATGTACGTGTACGTGCACGAGTATGTGCAGCCGGGAGTGCACCATTATTCTATGCGTCTGTGTGGCGTCGTTTTGGATACTCATCGTGCCATGTCGTCAGTGTTGTTTTTGTGTCGGTTGAATGCAAAAGGTACCCACACTCGCATGCAGAGTTTGCGTTAATTACAGCAACAGCAGTGCCAACGTCGGTGACGACCACGAATTTTCCTCCCAGCCGGAGACAGATTTCATTTGCTCTCCAAGGAAAATCCATAGAATGACCATTCTGGAACACATCTACTTGGGCAATCAACGAACGACCGAGCACGGATAATCCGCTGGAGAGGAGAAAGGTAGCGTTGAAGACGATGAGACCCATTCAGCAGGCATTGTCCGAGAAAGGAATGCACTTTTTTCTGCCTTGCGTAGGCGCTGCTGCCTCGGCATGAGCGTTTCATTTCTTTTTTGTTCAGTTTTGGTCAGTGATTGATTGAATCGAAAAATGCGGTTGGATTACTGGAAATTAAAGCGTGCAGCAGCTGGTGGGAGAAGGATTTTCCAGAGTCACCTCGTCGTGATGGGAGAGAAGAAAAACCACGTCTGATTTTGACAGTTGACTGACTTTTGAAATGAAATGGCGTATTCGTATGTGTACGATGCGGTGGAGTGTGGAGAGGAGCAGTGTGAAAAGGGGGAGAAGCGATGCGTCTTTTTTTCTGTTTCCAACGCCACTTCGATATAGACATGCAGAAGTGTAGAATAGACAAATGTGTTCTTGAAGGAGGTATGTTTGGGAGGATTGCTAATTTAAGTGTCAATCATGCTCTTTCGGTTTGTCGGCCATTTGATTTGTGGAAGTTCGCGTGAAGTCTTTGAGTTTCTGTAATTTCAAACCAAGAAAGCAGTTGATCTAAGACCATCTCCAAAAATCAGAACTTGGACTGAGTTTTCATGTGATCATCCCAGAACTACATGCCAAGCCAAATAGCAGCATTATTGGGTAAATCTGCTCGACTGGCGATCCGCAAAATTGCACTATGATTTGATAAGATGGGTGGCGCTACAGCTCGTAGAGGGCTAAGGCAAAGCTACGTGCTATTGTTGACTTCAGAGTGGATGGAAGCTACAGTTTTATGCCGACTCTGGCCAATTTAAGAAACTTTTTCTAGACACTTACACAGTGAAGGCTCCAATTACGGACAACCCTCTTCCATACATTTCCTTGCAAGGACAACTTCCTTAGCCGCACAAAAGTGCCGCGACCGTCGCTGTCCCCCTCCTAAGGGAGCTTCCACTGTACTCCTTGAGTATTGTCAGCGACTCCGAGGGGATCGACTGACCAACCAACAACGCTTAATATTAAAATACAGTGCTGCCAAGTTGCAAAGCGGTAGTACAGCCAGCGATAAATCTCAAACGATTAGCATACACGCCCACATGATAGGTGTCGTGTCCCATGCAATTATTTCTGCAGAAGCTGTGTGGTGAAGAGCAGACAGGTGCTCGCACATCTAGTCGAGCTAAACAGCGTCAGCATTAGCCATCTAGCAGCTTAGTCATAAGTTCTAACTGATTCTAAGCTTTGGTGTAGTCAAACCGCGTGCCATCACAATGGGCATCTGCAATCAACCACTCCCATCTAACCTACGGCGGGATTGTTGACATATATGAGACATGTTATGTCCGTGAATGTCCGAGGTGGACCAGGATCTATCTCGTACAGCAACCACGCACGTGTGGATGGAACCTACAGTTTAATGCCGACTCCCCGAACGGCACAGTCAGTGAGTGACTCGAAAGTGCTGCAGTCGTGAATTATTAAAACGTTTAAATCCGGCCCGCCGGGGTAAGAATCAAGCACTAGCACTATAGTACGGCGACAAGTCATCGAAGATTACTTTGCCAGCAGCGATTCCGGCAAAAAATTAAGGCCATCTGAATGAAGGCACATTCATGATTGAAATCAGAGATAATGGACGATAGAGATATCCAACTTCTACCTCCCTTTCCTCTTGATTTCATCCGACAGCGTTTTTTATACGGTGTTGCGATACGTGGTGGAGCAATGCAAAGGGAATTCCACTACACTCTTATCCTTCACAATGCCGACATGGACGGGGTGGATACGGCCATTGTCTTTGGCTTGAAGGCACTCTAGACGCTCTAGACGTGTCTATGTCATCCGACCACGGACTTTCGCCTGAAGGATTTCGCTTGAGCAGCAATAATTGCAAAGCCAATTGTTCACATATTTTATGATTTTGTATTTAAATTTCAGAATAAAACCAATAATTTTCACACATTTGACACTAAACAGCTGCTTTCCAAAATGAGAATGAGAGAGTTCTATGAGGCAATGCTTTTTGCGATTCCTTTCGAATTGTATGATATCATTTATTCGTGGTTCGTATCGCCACTTCATTTCGTAGATAATGTGAGTATATTGACATTAATTTATTTCACACTAAAATTGTTCACTTCACGCTATATTCTTCCAAGTTCTGATCGTTGTCGCTTTACTGTTTTCCACTCAAATCCCCAACGAAAGAAATTGTCGTTTTTATGAAAGAATGTCGTGTCGAAACGACTAATGCTACGTTTCCACTGAACCGAAACCGCGAGGTCCAGATCAACTTTTACTGTAACCCCACCAAGCTTGAAGTGGTTTCGCTCTCAATTTTCAAGACACTCGCTCTCAATTTATAAATGCCCGCCAAAAGAAGTGTCACTAGATCTCAATTTCAAAATGGCCGCCAGAACAGCTGATTGTTGACAGGACATAATAGTGTGAGAACACCAGAAAATAGAAAGATACAAAATGAGAAAATGAACACTAAAATAAACTAAAAATCACGCTGTAGACTTATCCGGGTTCACAACCTCTCACGGGCGGATGAACTCGAGGAGGACATAACGAGTTTTCTCACAAGCCGCGAGGTATTCAGACCCCGAAAATGTTTGGTGAGATCTGGTAGGTTCGGAGAAAATTGATGCAACCTCACATTGTTGAAATTGCTACCCAAACAGCAGCATGTATATTTGACGAAGGTTTTGTCACAATTTTAAAAATAATGGAGACAATGGGAATCAAAATTGGACGGGCAGCAGCCAGACTACAAGAGACGAGGACCTCACTGAGGCTTCCAAAAAGGCCAGAATTGCGCGGAGAGACCAACGGAACGGAAGAAATTTTATATGGATACGGCATAGCTGATTGAACGTAGGTAGGTTTTATACCCAAGAATTTGTAAAAATTTTAAGCAGATCGGTGAAGACCTTCACTTTTAACGTCCGCCATTTAGGTAATTTTTGTGCGAAATTAATAATTCTAGTTCATACCAGAGCCAATCGAGTACTCTTTCTAATCCCGTTGGAATTTTCGGTTTCAGATGTTCCAATGAGCGGAAATCACATGCGCCGCCGAAAAGAAGGGCTTTTGTTTGATCACAAAAAACAAAAAAAAAATTATGTAAAATTTGTTGATGAATGTATGCAAAGTTCCAAGCCTTAAAAAATAATTTATGTTCATTTACCAGCCCATTGAAAATCGTCAAAATCTGAAATCGAGAATAAGGGGGAGGTCATTTTTTACAGGGGCCTTGAGAGTCAATGCTTTTTCAATTCTCATACGGTCAGGTCAGGCCCCCTCCTGCGGTTGACTACTGAGAAGTTGACTACTACCGGTGCCAACAACGTGAGTGTCCAGTAGTCAACCATACTTACGGGCCAGTTCAAGCTGTTCTTAAAAGGCTGACTACTGGATAATCAAGTGGCTGACCACTGGATCTGAGGGGGCTGACTACTCCAAAATTACAATTCTTTTCACCATTATTGTCAATAATATGCATTACGTGGGAACAGTAACACCTACAATTTATAATCTACATATTTCAACTAAACTCTGTTAAGAAAGTTCATCGCGACATCACATGTGTTCAACGACGAAGCTCATTTTTGGCTCAATGAGTACGTAAATAAGCAGAATTTCCGTTTTTGGAGTGAATGAATATCAGCCAGAAGCATTGCAAGAGCTACCAATACATCCAGAAAAAGTCACAGTTTGGTGCGGTTTTTGCCCAAAATGCAAGAGCTTGACTTGCATGACATGTGATTTCAACAAGACGGTGCCACATGCCACACAGCACGCGCAACATTGGACTTATTGAGAGGCGAGTTCGGTGAACATTTTATTTCACGTTCGGGACCGGTCAATTGGCCGCCTAGATCGTGCGATTTAACGCCTTTGGACTATTTTTTGTGGGGCTATGTTAAAGCTCATGTCTATACAGACAAGCCCGCTTGAAATGACGCATTGGAAGGCAACATTGAAGCATTTATTCGTGAGATACCGGCCGAAATGTTGGAAAGAGTATGCCAAAATTGGACTAAGCGGATGGAACATTTGAGGCGCAGTCAAGGCCAACATTTGCATGAAATAATCTTCAAACATTAAATTATATGGACCGTACTATCGATTCAAATAAAGATTTCATGAATTTTTATGAATTGTATGTGTTTTTTTTTATAAAAAACCCATTTTTAATCCAAAAACTGAAAGATTGTACATCCAAATTGTGCAACGAAAATACATTTTTTTTAATTTGAAGTGAGTTAAAAGTTCGTGAGGGGGGTGCATTTTCACCAATCTTCAACCAAACCTTTCTCACACCTCTTCTCCACCAATTAATCAACCAGTTTGTTGTTGCTTTTCTGATTTTCCTTTTTTGTTTTTGGGCAGCTATCAACAAAATTAATCCCTTTTTTCATCGCGGATGAAGGCAATGGCCTTGGCATTTAAGAGAGATTATATTGTGTTGGTCTTTGCCCGACAAACAACCCAGCCGATGGCTGTGTCCTTTTGAACCCTTTTTGTGGGAGTTAATGCGCGTGGCGGTCACCGCATCTTATGATTTAAATAAAGGTACACATAGGCGGAGGCCTTTGAAAAACAGCACCCCGACTCGTATAATGGAGAGATATTTATTTCTGGTAGGGCAAGGACGTTGAACAGTATTTTCTTTCCTCGTTAGGAAGTGTAGGACTGCTATGGTTTCTAGTGTACATAAATATACGGCACCCATATGAGCGACAGTCCGAAAGGGACCTGGACCCAAGTCAATAGGCCGCTATGAGAACCCAGTTTCTTACGTTCATCGACTGTAGTCCCTTTCCGGAGACGAGGTCTTCCTCACCCCGTTGTCCGTCTCTCTATGGAATTCAAATACTGTGGATTATTGATGTCTATTCCCTCTACGATTTACACAACTGATTGGATTTCGTTTGACAAGTTTCGATTCTCGCCCTTCAATCGTCATCCGAGTGCATGCGGGGCCGAAGACGATTGGGAGGACTATTCTAGGCCAGAAATCTCTTCGTCCGCTTTTGAGAATGCACATGCTCCTGCGGCATACCGCAGGACTGTGACACCAAGATTGAGGTAGCTTGGTCCTGCGGCATGGCAAAAGCAGACGAGAGATTTCTGAGGTAGCTTGGCCGTTCAAGTCGCTTTATTTTGTTTTGTTCTTCAGCTGTCCATGTCCGAATATACAACGAAAGTCGGGAATAATCCTTCGTGTTATCCGCACCGTCTCATTACGGAAGTTTAACTGAGGTTAGGTACGTTGCGTTTCCTTAACCTCCTAATTCGTGCTCGTCTTGGCTTTATCCGGATTTTTGTTAGATCGGCCATGGCGCCGTGGGTTGGTGAGTCGGCCCCTACGTACTTGGGCCCACATTACCCAGTAGTTGCTGATACGCTATACCCTGGCCCTCTACGGGCTGTAAAGCCGCCCTTATCATTATTGGATGCTGTCGTTATTGTCATGAATCACATCAAATTAATCTGAGATGACACAGTTAAGAATTTAAAACAGCAGAATGTAAATCACCTTTCACATGCACTGTGCCACTCCCTGGCATGCACTCCGCACAATGAAACAGTTTCGCACACAACAAACCTCGACTTGGTTGTATCAAAACACATTTCCGCCACTAACTTCATTTACGCAGCCATTAAATAAATCACACCTGCTTCGCAGAGCAAGACCTGAGAAGTTTAGATTGACTCGTTTCGACGCATCCCGTCCACACGTCCACGATAGTTACGCAATGAAGTGGATTTCTCGAGAAGATTAAGGAATTTAATAATCCTTATCCTTTCCACCTGGTGCGTCCATTATACGTGGACGATGATAAACTGGAAACTCGTCCCAGTTTGCGCTGTCCGCTCTAATGACAACCTCTGCTGAATGGGTTCCCTCATCCTCATGCAAGATAATCGATATCTCTTCCGATCTGGATGCAAATTAGAAGGCGTCGTCGTTCGCCTCAATCATACTTTTGAGGGGTATATCTGTGGACAGACTCACAAGCCGTATGTTAGAACCCAAGACGCTGTTGTGCCTGTCCGTGCAACACATGTTCTGGTTACGCAATGAAAGCCATCCTCTCGCCGGAAATTCAAGTCACGCTACACATACCATTATTCACAAGCGCCCTTCTTACTCTTGGGATGATACTCTCCCTCTCTCCTTGACTCACTAAACGTTTGCATATTTCACAACAAGAAAGGACACTCTCCGACATACCTGAAAGAAAAAGAACAAAAAAAGACACTCATTGTAGTTGAATCGGAATAGTTAAGAGGCTCTCAGAGCCTCATACATGGGGATTTAGTTTGACGGTTTGTGTGCCCCTAAGTGCGTTCGGGGAATAGAATGAGAGCAAAACTTTGTCAGGAAATGAAGAAAAAGGAAATGGGACACCGGGGAATAATGCGTGAGTAAGCTAAGTGTTCGCTCGTGCTTCCACAGAATACAAAAAAGCAGCCAAAGCCCATTCATCACGCACACATCGGGCGGAAAACTTATTCGATGTCTTTCAGCCATCGTCGAAACCAACGCCAAGCAAAGAGCAGCTGATTGCCGGCACACGTGTATGCAGATAGTTTGGTTTCTTGTTAGTCGAAATGGTTACACGCACCTGCTCTAACATTCGTATGTGCTCGTTTCCGATTCGTTTCCTCGGGATGGCCGTGTGGTTTGGTTTATCGACTGCGGATGCCCCACAGAGAGCAATTTCACTCAAAGATATTGCCGTCGATTTGACAAGCAAAATTACCGAATACATTGCAAAGCACCCACATATTGACTAGTTCGAGATGGTAAACGGTGTCATGGAATAATATGAACTTCTGCCGTGTCAGGGCGGGCCATTAATGCACTAATAATAATATATAGGTGGCGCTACAGCTCGTAGGGTATAGCTTCTAAGCAGCCACTCGTGTTGTGCGTGCTAATGTTCTTTCACGAGTGGATGGGACCTACCATTTTATGCCGACTCCGAACGGCCAATTTGAGAAGCTTTTTCTAGACAGTTATTACTCTTTGAGCACTGTCAGTCTCGATAGGCGGAAGAGGGGGGCCGTAAACAATGATTTTGCTCGCACCGGGATTCGAACCTAGACAACGTAGGTTCAAGAGCATAGGAGACAACGCGACAACTCACAACTCCACGGCCGCCACTAAGTATGGTCAATTTCGCCGTGCAAATTTAGCTGTTTTTAGTACACAGCACATTGGGATCCTATGTTCGGGAAACTGAAGAAGAACTATGTCTACCCTTGGAGCTGTTCTTCTACACACCGAAAAAGATTAAAGATCCTAATTTATAGCTTGAATATTTCAGACTATGAAAATCAAATACAGAGCTGTTCAGAATAATAGGGAAATTCAGAGTAAACATTCGTTTTACAAGAAATTAATAACACGAAAATAACATTTTTATTAAATTATACTTCTATTTCACATAGCGATTAAATTTGTGTAGATTAGTGTCCCGAATGACCGCCCTTGTTCTTTAGCACAGCACATATTCGACCTGGCATAGGCTCTTTAAGTTTCTGACACTTAATCAAAGCAATGCCCTTCCAATGTTTCTCAATTTCGGGCGTGAGAGGTGAGTTCGTTTATGGAACGTCTGTGTAGTCAAAGATTTTTTCAGTTCCACCCACAAGAGAGATCTGGGGACTGAGATGACCATGGTAATACGGACACTTGATGATCCCTTAACCAAGCACTCACTAATTTCGATGAGTGCTTGGGGGATCGTTGTCATGTTGGAAGTGCCATCTTAACGGCATGTTGTCCTCAGCGTATGGTAGGATCACTTCATTTAAGATACCACGATAAACATCTTTAGTCATGGATGTCTTTTATTTGAAATATGGGTCCAACACCGAACCAAGAAAAACAGGGGGGGACTGAGATGACCATGGTAATACGGACACTTGATGATCCCTTAACCAAGCACTCACTAATTTCGATGAGTGCTTGGGGGATCGTTGTCATGTTGGAAGTGCCATCTTAACGGCATGTTGTCCTCAGCGTATGGTAGGATCACTTCATTTAAGATACCACGATAAACATCTTTAGTCATGGATGTCTTTTATTTGAAATATGGGTCCAACACCGAACCAAGAAAAACATCCGATCTTCCCGATCGGCATTTTAAAGTCTTTCCCCGTTGTCTGTGTTTCTTGATGATACGGCTTTCTTCTTCAGAACAATGCCTGTTACGGCCCATTTTGTAATAAATCTGCAGATGTACACAATCGAGCGTTAAAGTTATTCAAGCTTATTATGAAAATGGGCGTTCAAATCAAAGTGCATATCGTGCACTTCGCGATTTTTGTGAGGTGAGTGATGAGGCATTTTCACCTCAGTGGATTCGTCAATAAGCAGAGTTGCCGCATTTGGGCGAATGATAATCCAAGAGTAATTGTCGAAAAACCAATGCACCCACAAAGAGTGACTGTTTGGTGCGGTTTATGGGGGCTGGCGGCATCATCGGGCCGTTTTTTTTGCCAAAATGAGGCCTGTCAGGCAGTTACTGTGCGAACTTTTTGTGGCCTGAATTGGAAGATATGAATGTGGACGATATGTGGTTTCAACAGGACGGTGCCACTTGTCACACAGCTAACGAAACAATGGCTCTTTTGCGCGACAAATTCAATGGCCGTGTTATCTCACGCGGTGGCGATGTCAATTGGCCGCCAAGATCATGTGATTTGACACCGTTGGATTTTTTTCTTTAAGGTTATTTGAAAGAAAAGGTGTACGTCGATACGTACGATGCAACAATTCAAGAGCTAAAGGATGAGATAATTCGGCACATTAACGGCATAGAACCTCAATTATGCTTCAGCGTCATCGAAAATTTGTACCATCGCATGGAGGTGTGGCGCAGAGGTCGCGGCGGCCGGTATTTTATTCCATACATAATTGAACCAACCAATATTATCATAATAAAAAGAAATGACAATAATTTCCTAAATAATTTGTGTTTTATTCAAAATCAACATCGGCCCTTTGACCACCCTTTGTAACCTTTTAACTCTCTTTGAAGAAAGATATCAAGGAGAAAACAAAATTCCCTATTATTTTGAAGCCTCAAGAAAACACTTCTTCCGTACTTTGCACTGCTGCACCACTTACATGAATGATTAGCTGACAATATGTGCAAGCAGAGTGAAGGCTATGCAGCTGTGCAAATAACGGTATCGCATACTGATGCGAAAAGTTGAAAAGTTGAAAATTAATAGAATCCCATCCCTATTATTTTGAACAGCTCTGTATATTTCTTAAAATAAAGACTTATGTTTATTCTGAAAATCAAGTCTTAGCAGCATTCTCTCCAACCATTATTAGCCAAGAAATTATAACTCTTGCAGCATTACCGAAGTCAAAATCGTGTCTTTAAAAACCGATTAGCCGAAACAAATTTGTACACTGCGTCTCTGGGCGGATATACCAACGTTTTACAATAATTAGCTGAATACTGTAGCTTCCTAAAACACGCTTGTTGGAGCTTAGTGGAGCTAAAACTGCAGCTCAGGGGGAAGAAAAAGAAAATATTGATTCTAGTGCATAAATAACCATGCGTGTGACGTGCAGCGTTGTTGGCTGGTGCGTCGACTCCTACGCACTTGAGCCACGTTGACTAGGTTCGAGCCCCGGTGCGAGCAAAATCATTGTTCACGGACCCACTCTTTCGAATGGAGAATGCTCAAAGATATATAATATGTCTGTCTAGAAAAAGCTTCTCAAATTGGACGTTGTGAGGCGGTTCCCATCCACTCGTGAAAAAAAAATTGTAATTTATTTGAACAGAATTATTTTTTACAATTGAGTTTACAACAAACTAAAGGGTTAGGGTGTTGGCTCAACAATAGGGGCCCAACTGATGTACTTTGTTTAATTTAGTATTTATTGTTATTGTCGGTTTATTATTACACGATGTAAGCACCCATCGTGTTGTTCAAGACCATGTGTCCATAGTGGACCTTTTGGTATGGTGTGGTGATGTGTTAGCCGACTTAGTAGAATGCATGCAGCTCGTTGTTCGATGTAGTTGGAAAGTTCGGCTCGTTTAGCAGATTTAACGCGATGAGGTAGCGTTGTCCGGGGATTGTGTTTCTCATGTTCCTGGTTTCCTCGTTAGGAAAGAGATATTCCTCTTTCCAGTGGAAAACCCCCAGTCTATCGCAGTTGTGCTCTCAAGTCACGCATATTACTTTATTTTCACGCACACTTGTTAGAAGTATAGAGCAACGCAATGGTGGTAGGCGGGAGTAGTCAGCTTCGTTTAGCTCACACGTATTCACAGACGCCTGTCTGTTTATAGTTTAGAGTTTATAAAAAACGCTGTCAGATGAATCTGAGGGGCAAGAAACGTAGATGTGGCCCATCTCTTCCTCCCTTCATCTCTGTTTATTAGCTGCTTTCTGAACAGTGTCACCATGTACTGTTGCAGAAGGATGATGCGTGCTTGGTCGTAAAGCCTATTGTTGCTGTGGTGCCTTTGAAGGTGAGTCCGGTACATATTCGCAGAATTTTTCTTTCTAGCTTTGCCATGCTGGTCTTAGAGATGGTGTGCCAGATTGGGAAGCCGTACTGCTTGTATAACAGCAATTTTGTCCTCTGGCTTAATCCATTTTGCTTGCACATCAAGGGATAGATGCGATGGAAGTCTAGGTTGGCCGTCTTAAGGATCAGTTTCGCCTGACTGTTGAACTTCAACTTTTGCGTGAAGTTAACGCCAAGATACTCGATCTTTTCGTTTGTTGATATTTCTGTACCGTTAGGTAGCACTACCTTTATGCTTCGACATTTGGCTGCTGGTCTGCATCCACTTCTGGATGCTCTCCTTAAGCACAAAAATACTGATTTCCCAGCAATGATACGAACTCCCTATTTGGTCAAATTTGTTCACCGTTTGGATTTCGACCCTGTGGTGACGTCGAGCTGGCATAAGTCAGCGAGTCATCTGCGAATAGACAGCTTTTTACTGCGTCAGTTGGATGTGGTTGATCTGCCGTGTAGATGCTGAAAAACACGGTCCCGCAACTCCCGCCTTGGTGATCCTCTCTGTTGACTTGCCGCCTTCAACTGAGACGTAGAATCTTCTGGAATGCAGAAAGCTATAAATTATTCTGATGAGGTTGGAGGGTAATCCTATCTGATTCAGCTTGTAGATGAGTCCCTCAATCCAGACCTTATCGAAGGCATTTTCTACGTCCAGGAAGCAGGCGGCGGTGAGCTCGTTATTGTTCAGTGCAGCCACAACATCGTGGTGCAACTTCATTAGAGGATGTAACGTTGAATGTTTTTCCCGAAATCCGTACTGAATATCTAGAATGATGTTAAGGTCGGTAGAAAATCGCTTTATATTTTACCAGGTCGTCCAGGATCTTATATTGCTAAAGAGCGATATAGGCCGGAAAGCGTTCCCCTTTTTTGGAATTGCGATAATTTTAGCTATTTTCCACTTGCTAGGAAAGTAGCAATTGTTGATGCAATTGTTCATGATGATTGTGAGAAGTATTATCACCGTTTGTGGCATTCGCTTCAGGACGAAATTCGAAGTATTGTCAGCCCCGGCCGCTTTCCTCGTTGGGCTGCGATAAATAATTCCCGTAAATTCTTCGGCCGTTGTGAGATCATCGTTTCCTTTCGGGTCGTCCGCTGGGTTGGCTTCGTTGAAGATGATGTCTGGTGCGGATGAAGTCTCAAGTGCATTGACGTAGCTGTTGACTTCTGTGACTAATTGCGGGTCATCAAATTGCGGCGATGATGGTTGGAAGTCGTCTTCGGAAAAGGATGAAAAGGCTTCTGCTTTCTCCGCCGGCGTGCTTGCGTCTCCTTCGCTTGTCGTCAGTGTTTGGGCAGCTTCTTAACCTTACCGATGATTTGGTGGATTTGTCGGGTCCTGGCTGTATCTTGCGGAGCCTGTTCTCCAGCTGTACACTGTTGTGCGTTTGTATCGCGTTCCGAAACATGATGTTCGTGCAGTTCAACTCACTGAGAACAGCTTGGTAGTCTTTTTTTTTTTTAAACGTGACCAAATCCTGGGAAAACGTAGGCCAGTTATATCTGTATCCGACGACTGCGCGTCGGGGTAGCACAAAAACGCATGTCTTAGCTCGATGACCTTACGAAGAATTTGATGATCATTAGAGCTTAGTTTTGCCTATTTTAATGGGAAATACATCACATGGGCACTCTTTCTCTCGCTACAGTTCCCCGACACACATTCACACGTTACTACCATTGTCCCTCCCAGTCCTTTTCACCATCGATAGAACAATCGATGTCTACCGACAGTTGAACATAAAAACAATCAGCTTCCAAGCTCTTTCAAATGCACACGTAATTGATAGTCCTCCTAGTTAAGGGTTATGTCCGCCTTCGAACACCCAACCTGTTCGCCTCGATAAGGTTTTCCGCACAGTGCTCGTTGACTGACAACCGCCTGCCCCCACTCTGGCGGATCTGGGAGTGACACGTTCCTTGTCTTTCCCGCAACCCTGAAGTCGCAGTTGTAGTGTTGTCTTGTTGGATTTCAATTTTCTTTTTAGCACACAACTTGCCCAACCCTTCAATTGCTAACAATCCGACAAAACCCCCGCCGTCGTGTACACCCGCCGCCGGCTCAACAATAACTCAAGTTCATTACGTGGGCGGGTGGAGTCGCCTTCTCATGTCCGATTGCCATTAGAACACTGAAAGCTGGTTTCCCTCATGCCAAAGCGCTGACTGCCAGCCGACAACGTCCAACAATTTACAATCATTTGCTTCGATTTACGAGGGTCTGCTGGCCTTTGTGAGTGCAATAAAGGTTTGGGATCCACGATTCTCCTCAGCAATAGGCAATCGGCGAACGACTTGGCGATCTAGCGAATCGCGCCGCTCTTCGAATCTCTCGCGCACACAATCAACCGGGAAAGTTGAAAAGTTAAGGTTCATTGGCGTTCCTTTCGTGTGTCTGTCCAACAAGATCTCGACGGTTGTTGATGGTGGGTCGGGGCGACCACCCGCCAGCCCGCCCGTTCACAGGCACGACTTCACATTCGGCACACTCGAGATAAAAGCCGTATTTGCTGCGCGACTCCAGCTGAATCGATCGAGAGCTCCATTGTTGTGCGGCGGCGATGTCGGGTGCGAAAACCATGCACAGACACACAGATATTAAGTCATTCTGCCTCAATTGAAAGGTACAGCGGCAACAATGAGGACTAATGCTGTTCTCCGCGGGATTGGGTGTCTGGTGAGCGGAGCGTGGTGGTTGATGCTGACTCGGCCTCGGAGCTAGCGTTTTGCAAATCACAGAGACTTTCGCAAAACTAGTTTGCCTAAAGTCGTCCCAGTCCCCATTCTGTTCTCCACTTGTTCTATGCCTGTCTATGGTCGTGTGTGTGTGTGAGTGTGTGCCGCGAATCTGGAATCTGTGATCTGTGAAGTTTTCGCAATAACAATTGAGATGTTGAGCTACTTTGCGTTTAACTGTCTCGTGTTTATATTAACGTTACTTCGCTGTTGCCGGCGGCGCGGCTGCTGGAATGGGCTGAATGAGCTGGAGCTGAATCTCTTGTCCGCAGCAGAGCGGGAATCCATTTGAATGAATTGAATTTTAAATGTGGAGCGTTAAATTCTATGGACAATCACACATATTTCCTTGTGTGCACAAAACGATGACAACGATGATGATTACGACAACGACGACGACAACGTTGCCGTTGTTGTGGCTAAGACAGATTGACTGTGCCGCGTTGTCGTGCCTTCGAGATATTGTTCCAGGGGAATGCGTCAAGAGAACCACTTGACAAAGCTGAGGAATTTGCAAAACAAGTGTTGCAAACTAGAATCTGTCCACTTATGGAGCTCTAAATCGAAGCGAACCGGTTCCGTCAATGTGGCGGAGACAACGCCATTCCCAAAGCGATTACACGGTGCTTAGGGAGCGGGGACTCCCTGATTGTGACGAGGCAGATGCTGGAGATTGTAGGGATCTCAAACGAATTTCTATTCTGCAATGAAGACTTAAAGGGGGAGCTGGTTTGGGACTTAAAAACGTTGTTTTATGAAGAAATCTTTACGATTTTGTGTCGGTTAAGTGTGAGGCTTATTGTCCAAAGCCGATGGGCGTACGAAGATAACACAGAAATTGTTCGAGTGGCAAATTGTACGAACACTTCTGGGAAGAGTTGGAACGGCATAATGACTTTATTCAAGTGCACATTTAACGCACTTTAAGTGTGTGCCTGTGAAAGGGCAATTAAATGTTTGCTAGGAACGAGCTAGTTCAGCGATTTTCATGTTTTGAAAGTGAACTTGTTGACGTTAATCCAGATGAGCCTTGAACTCGAATTGCCATTCCCAGGGAAGTCTATTAATATTCGATTCGTTTCAATTCGACTAAAAAATGAATGCGTTTGAATTATGGGAGATGGAGTAAGTGTATGGAGTGGTGTCACATTATTTTTTTTTGTTTCTCTCAAGAGATTTTAAGAGTTACGAGACTCCTTAGAACTATAAAGGGTGATTCTTTAAAAGCTATAGGAAAGTTTTCAAAAAAAAAAAAAGCACATGAAATTCAGAAAAATGCATGAAATCTTTATTTGAATCGATAGTACGGTCCATATAATTTAATGTTTGCAGATTATTTTATGCAAATGTTGACCTTGACTGCGCCTCAAATGGTCCATACTCTTTCCAACATTTCGGCCGGTATCTCACGAATAAATGCTTCAATGTTGCCTTCCAATGCGTCATTTCAAGCGGGCTTGTCTGTATAGACATGAGCTTTAACATAGCCCCACAAAAAATAGTCTAAAGGCGTTAAATCGCACGATCTAATCGGCCAATTGACCGATCCCGAACGTGAAATAAAATGTTCACCGAACTCGCCTCTCAATAAGTCCATTGTTGCGCGTGCTGTGTGGCATGTGGCATCGTCTTGTTGAAGCCACATGTCATGCAAGTCAAGCTCTTGCATTTTGGGCAAAAAAAAGTTGGATATCATCTCACGGTAGCGCTCACCATTCACAATTGCGTTACGATACGCATCATCTTTGAAGAAATACGGTCTTATGATGCCACCAGCCCATAAACCGCACAAAACTGTGCCTTTTTCTGGATGCATTGGGAGCTCTTGCAATGCTTCTGGCTTTTTTATTTCCTATTCACTCCAAAATCGACAATTCTGCTTATTTACGTACCCATTGAGTCAAAAATGAGCTTCGTCGCTGAATACAAGATGCGCGCGATGAAATGTCTTAACAGAGCACGCATTTTGATAATAAAATTCAATAATTTTAATAAGCGTTGTTCGTTTGTAAGACGATTCATGGTTAAATTATAGACCAAACTGAAGATGTTTGACAGTGAAACAAAACACGAAACGTGCGTCAGCTGTTTAAACCAGTGTTGCCAAAAAGATAATAGCTAAAAAATCACCCTTTATTTACGTTGACCCGTATTTTTCTGGTTTTATCCAAGTAGTACGGGACGTGCAACAGTCCTGCTATACTAGCCAGTTTCAGATGGATGCACACTACCTCTTCATCGATTTCGAAAAGCATGCACCGAACTATTCGAAGCAATGGCCGAATTCGTAATCCCGAGAAAACTGATGCACCATGCAGTTCTTTCGAGCCGTTTGAAACCTGCACCGGATTTCGGAAAGGAGATGCGCTGTCGTGTTATTTTTTCAATCTGGTACTGGATAAGATAGAGAGTAGGGCACCTTTAAACAAGGAAGGCACTATCTTCTTCAAGTCAGTCCAACTGTAGGGGTCGGCAGATGACATCGACATCGTCGCATGTTCCCAAAGTGTCGTAATACAGGCTTCTACGGCGTTTGCAGAACAATGTCAATGTGGGGACAAACGAAATATATGCTGTCGACCAAACGTTCCGTCGCACACCACCTTGGACAAAACACCACGATCGACAACTCCTATTTCGAGGTAGTAAAGGAGTTCGTCTTCCTCGGGGCAAATGTAAACTCCACAAATGAGATCATAGTGGAGATCCGACGGCCCCTGGCAACCGAAGTTACTTTGCATTCTCGAAACAACTGGGCTCAAACTCGAAGGAACAAAATCATGCAACTCTTATTTTGCCAGTCTTGCTCTATGGAGCCGGAAGCTGGACGCTAAGCAAAACTTTGGAGCTGAGTCTTGACACCTTCGAAAGAAAAATTCTATGTCGGATATATGGTCGCGTCTGTGAGGAAGGTTAATGGGGGAGAAGACACAACCGCGAATGACGGATTTCGTCCGGAAGGCAAAAATCTGTCGACTGCACTGGCTCGCCCATATCGAGCGCATGGACACCAATGCTAGCCTCTCTGTTGTGTTCAGAGACTAGAGCGAAGACTACAGACTTCTTCGTTTTCCACGTATTCGGGGCTGTTGTCCCCTTTTTGATAGAAAAAGGGGAAAAATCCCTCTCCCTGGTATCACCGGGTATGTATCCCTGCCAATTTCTCATTCCAATAATGTACATTCCTCTAAAGGAACCGTTAAATAACCGAATAACAGAAACACTATAGTAACAAAAAACCATCATGTCCACCATACACTAGCTTTACCCCGCAATTCAAACTGAGAATGAAGAAATGAACCGAGTAGTGGAGTAATATTTGAGTTCTTCTCTTTTGCGTTTTCCTTTCATTCTCCTTGTGTTCCTGATCGTAGCTCTCGACAACAATTTTGTGTGGCGCTAAATTAATACTTTGATCGAGGTCTCTAGCGTGAGTGGTCATTCGAATGATTTCTCGAGACGTAATAATCGATTATGTTTCTACAGTCCCGGTAGCATGTTAAAACAGTTGAGTACCGATTTCAGCTTTATTGCATTACTTTTAAGTGCTTTTAGCGCTGCCTAACTGTCCATATAAACATTGATGTGAGTATGATCTGCGGTGTTTTTTAATGTCCTCTGCTGCTTTCTAGATGACCAAAAATTGCTGAATCTCTCATGCAGTTTGTACCAACTTTTGAAGTCGTGCGGTGCCTTAAACCATCTGTATGCACATCAATGGACTTTTCCGACTCAATAACAGCTTCGGACCAGTGCTGCCTGGTCGGCATTAATGCCCTCATCTCCTGTACCTCTGACGGGACGACAATCGTATTGTTCATCCCCCATCTTGGTCTAGACAACAGCTCGCGCCTCCAACACCTTAGCGCCGACATTCCGGAGGGGACTTAAGAGACAGTCTCTGTAGTTGGAGCAATTCCATCAACACTCTTCCCAGGCCGCCTTAATGACACGAGATAGCAGTAAAACTCCCTCCTTACCCGTTGCTCTAGGCATTTTTTGGTCAGGTTTCATCGTTTCCAGCGACTCGAGGGCCAAAATTACTTACTTCACGTATCCGTCCCGTTAGACCATACACAAGAAAAAGAAGACATTCCGGATTGCTTAGAATGCTTGGAGCAATCAGAACAAACATACAATCAGTTTTAATTGCCGAGTATAATAACTCAAGCCCTTGAGGTTCGGGCATTTTTAAGCAAGGTTAGGTGTAGATCTAAGTACCTACCTCCGATAGCCAAAATACTTTATCTTGAGAGCCCGACCAGATTCTTTCATTGACCGATATATGATCCACGCCACACGGAAAGTCGGCGTAATGGAACGCACAATTCACGACCCTCGGTTCGACTCTCCACCCCATTCCGAATCATAAAACAGGATTGTCACAAGCCGGTGCCTGAATTCTACGGAAGCGGTATTCCGGCACCGGCTTGCGTGCCTGCATTGCATAATTGAATCTTAAATCCTGTATCTGTTTAGTGCAAGTGAATCGCGAACATTGTAAAAGTCGTTGCAACGTCGACGAATATAAGCTCAGTCAGGAGTTGACCTTTTCAACGGTGGACACTTCTTATGTTTCGTTAATGCACGCCCGCAGCATAACCCTTCGATCAGTGACCCTCCACTAGTGCAGTTCCTTTCATCAACAATGCACCGGCTTCTGGTTTGAACTGATACCGACCACGGAGTTGACTCACCTCCGCTCAGACATAACCACAATATCCCTGACAGGGCAATTTTTTGACTGCAAGCTGAAATTTATGTACACCCCTTGCAATTTTTTTTCCAATTCAACCCTCGGTGGGATTTCGAATTTTTTCATGATTCAACAACATAGCGCGTCCAGTGACCATGACAGAGGAACACTTCAAAAAAAAAAAAACCCCATTTCTCCTGAACTGTGGTCAACAGCTGTTGTTTTCCATCATCCTGTGTCCTGAACGGTGAATCGATAATGCCACCGCACCACAACCAGTCGTTTTGCGTGCTTACTACGTCACGGGGAGTATTAATGTCTTTCAGATACTTTACACTCGGGTGACTTTTGGACAGAGGCGATGATCGACGGTGCTGCTGCTGCTGATGGCGATAGTGGTGGTGGTCGGTCTGCTTGGTGAGAGTGGCCCCAACAGCGATGCAGAACACATCACTTACCATCCGGCATGCCGCACAAACAAGAAAGTATGTCGTGCCGTGCCGTGAGCTGTCTTTTATTTTCATTTGTGCTCATTTTCTCCAGAGTTCTGGCCGCCCTGTCGGTGTCGTGGCACACAATGGAAATATCATTTGCACCAAGATGGTAATGTTCGGCACCCAGTTGCTAGTTGCCAGAGTGTAGCGCCTCCATCAGATGGAGTTCGCGCGTTGTCGTTGTGTAATTGCCACACCGGTACACGGAGAGTTATTACCTTGCACCTCTCGACGTTACACCAAGCCGTGTGGTACTCGCATGATTTGCGACAGGAAATATAATTAATAGTCTGGTTGGGGCATTATTTGCTGCTTCTCTCCCGCAATGCGTTGGTGGAGGAGGCGCAGCTAGGATCCTGGGAGAGGTAGGTCTGGGAAATACTCGTAATGCACTCCCCCACCCTCGGCTGGTCGTTTTTTTTTTTGATTTCTGGGGGAAAATTCAAAGCAATCCATCCGTGTAATTGAATAAACAAGATTTTAATCCGATTAGAGTAATCAGTTGAAAGCAGGCAGCAGCAATGGTCATGTGTGCGGCGTTCGTCGACGGGGAGGGGGAGGGGGGAAGTAATTGATTCAAGTCGTCTTTGAAAATGACACGAGATTAAATTGGACATATCGTTTAGGGACGATGATGTGATCGACTTCCATTTCTGGAGCCCACGCTGTTCACAGACGACGGGCACATCATTTGCTCAGTCCTCCAGTCCTCTGGGTGCTTGTCGGTTCTTCCTCTAGGGACTCGGAATCTTTGGATAAAGTGGATTGACTGCCGGACGATTTCATTTGAGTCGGCAAGCTGGTTAGCGAACGAATAGACGAAGTTTTCACTCTTGTGGCGCACGACTGAATGAGCATGGAGACCGGTTTTCAGTGATATTCGCTCAGGATGGTCATGAAATAATGGCTGTCGACGAATATTTATTTATTCGAAGTAGTGAACACCCAGCTTGGTTGATTAGGTCAGTTAGGGAACTATCAGCAAGTTCTACAGCTGGTGGAAGTCTCATGTCGGCAACCAGAGCAGTTTTCCTTCCAAGCGAAAGCAAGTGAACCACCGTGCACTCGAAGATCGCGGTCGTTGGAGAAGCTTGTTGTTTAGGCCTGGGTCTGTGGTTCTACAGCTGGTGGAAGTCTCATGTCGGCAACCAGAGCAGTTTTCCTTCCAAGCGAAAGCAAGTGAACCAGCGTGGACTCGAAGATCGCGCTCGTTGGAGAAGCTTGTAGTTTGAGGCCTGGGTCTGTAGCGCCACACGAAGAAAAACAATGTCAGTGAACTGATAGAGATGACAACATTTGGTGCGGAAACACCGACACAGCGACAACCTTATCTCGAAACCATTAAAAAGGTGTGACAACAAACAAATGTCTTTCTTTGCTTATCAAACGACGTACTTGTTATGCACCCCTCACAAGAAACACTCGTTCGATTACCGCCATGAGGTTGTTACTCCGCTACAATTTACGCCGATAAGTGTATGCATTTATTACCTTCGTCCCCCCCATCAACGTACTTAAAAACTGTTTGATTAAGTCTTCGGTTTCGGAGTTATACTGCAAGCGAGAGAAACTGGAAAAATAAGCTCCCGCTGAAGAAAAGAGGACCGATTCTGCAGGGAGTGAGACATGGGCCTCGAGCAGTCGCTGACAATTTACTGAAGGACAGTGAATAAAAGCCACGTTGAACCACTTTGCAGACTGGACAGCAACTTGAATATCCTTCCCGTAGACTGGAATACAATCTGAACACAACTTCGAGGTGAATTCCACATTTCGTATGGAAAAAGGTGAAATTGATTCCACGACAGCAGGGTCTGTAGTCATTCTCGATCAGAAACGACTTTGAGCAAGTATCACTGTTTATTTATCACCAACATCAGTGGACCGCGTGTTCAACTTAGGAGTTCGCGGGGGCAAGGCACGTACGACACATCTCCAGTCAACTCGATCCTCCGCCATCGACTCCAATTCTACGGAGCTACACGCAGCCAGTCGTATTTTTGGACTTGGTCTAAAGACCTTGTTCTGGGCCTGCCTAGCGGTCGCTTGCTTGATGGAGTCACATCCAAGGCATACCAAGTGACCAAACCAAAGCCTTTCTATTAGAAGAAGAAGCCAGCTTAACTTTGAGTTCCTCCCGTACTGCCGTGTTCCTCACCCTATCACGGCGAGAAGCTCTCCACAAAAGCCACAGAAGAGATCTCATCTGGGCAGCACGTATTCGTTTGGTCCTTACCCAAATATCATGACTCATGACCATAGGTGAAAGTTGGAACAGCTCAAAGTCAACTTAACTTTGACATCAAGTTCGGCGTTCCAGATGACAGATCTTCCAAGTAGTTTATTTGTTATTTCTCCAAAATGTAGACAAGGCTGACCAGGATCATCGTGGTTTCGGAGCTGTATCTGCCTACATTTTTGACGTCGGAACCTTCAGTGGATCCAATATCATCATTTCCTTACTTTAGACAAGGCAAGTATATTTAGAGAACATACAGTGAAAGCTCATTTTACGGACAATTCTCTTAGGCGGACGATGCCCTTGAGCGGACAATTTCGACGACCGTGGAACTTGAATTGAAATGCCATACATTCCCATGGACCTCATCCGACCCTCAGTCGGACGAAAGTGTTGCGACCGTCGCTGTCACTTTAAATGCTGTTTACAAAAGAAGCCTACTTACGCCGACGTCTGAGACAAAGCGTCAATACAGGCAGCTTTGAGTTTCATGTCTCTCTAGGCTCCGATATGAAATCAATCAATGACACCATCACGGAGCTTAAATACTGGATCACCCTTGTCAATCGGTGTGTGTCTGTGCTCGGAGGGCTGAGGAATACAGCCCTCCATCGAAGGACCAACATAGCCCGACATAACCTGACATGTCCTGCTGGGTGGCGCCGAAGCATGGACACTAACTAAAGCGGGCGGCTTCGGGAGGAAGCCTTTGGCTTAATATTTGGTCAGTCATATGCAGATGGTGTTTGGAGGAGCAGAGAGAGCGGCGAACTGTATGGGCTCTACAGAGACATGAATTTAGTCAAACCAGTTCGAATCACTCGTATCAGATGTCTAAGTCATGTAGATCGAATGGACACCAATGCTTCGGCCCGGAATGTCTTCGACCCCAATCCCGAGGGACATCGCGGTAAAGGGCCAACAAAACTGATCAAATGGAAAGGTACCACTATAAGCTGAGCGTGCGTAGTTGGAAGCAACTAGCACTTCACCTTGCTGTGTGTTGGCTGACCACCAGATTCACACCAAACTGCAGCGCCAGGCAGAGAACGGTGATGAGATTTCGGTGACGGAATTGAAATTTCCAAAAACGCAACGTCATGTGATGTACTCGCTCAGTTGCCTGCAGCTTCAATCACGCCACGCACTTTAATTCTCCATCCAGTCAATGTTGCCGTTGTTTTTAAAGATATTTTGAAGTATTTTTTCCAAAATTGCCCCTAACTCCTAAATGGTGCGGGATTGACCACCCTGCCACTTTAACCTCTCTTCAAAATACGGTTAACATTTCTTGGGGCCAAAGTTAATGTACTCGTACCCTTTTATCGACGACTATGGGCGCGTGGACGTCTTCTGAACGATCTGAACTTTCAGGGTTCCTTGTGCTAGTGCGACCACAGACCTTTGTACAGCCATTGAAATTAATGACTTGAGCCTCCACAGTATTCATTTATTTAACAAACTTTTCAAAATTAAAAGAGTATCTGTCTTCAAAATAGCTGTCAAACACAGGCTAACCTAAAAACGCAGCTTACTCAAAATTTGGTAGTCGACCTCGAAAAAATGACGGTGAACTCGTGTTCCCAAAAAGATTATAGGCGTAAAGACAACAAAGAAACGCCACCACTATTGACTTGGCAACGAGTACAGGCAGCAACGCTGCAACGAACTCCGACAGCGGGTCGTTGAGCTCTACGAACAGAAACGAAGGCAAATGCACCCGACTCTTCAGGGCGGAAAAAGAAAGCACGAAAAGCGAAGATGGGGGATGGTTGAAGATGCAGAGAGTGGTTGTCCATACTGAGAATTTGGGGAAATGCAGACTGTTTAACTGTCCTTATAATAAATGCCGATGTGAGACAAACAGCAGCGCTGTCTCCACTCAATCTGGACAAGCATAAATGAAAATTCTGTTCCCCAGCAACTCGAGCGAACTGAATAGCATCATCCTGGTTCTGAGGACTGGTGACTTATTTAGTCTGCGTCATATCGCACATGTGAGTCTCCGCACTCAGCCATAAACACCTTACCTAACAGGGAGCAAGTGACTGGCACACGTGTGCGAAATGTCGAGTTCAAGGACCGTCGCCATCTGATTACACTGAGAACAAACGCACAGCTTTTTTTTCCATCTGATCAGACACGCCTGTCTGGGAGTCACTCTGTCAACAGCAATTGTAACATTTTCGCCAACAAAGTGCATGCATGCCCAACTGGATCTGGGTCAGTGCTCCACTCGGAGCACAACATTCCCACGGGCACAGAAAAACCATTTCAATGCTTCGCCAATAATTTGACACCACAACAGATCGCAATGAAGCCAGAGACACAACCCAGCGAATGTTTGCCATGAGCACACACATGTACTCAGACATTGGCCAAATTTGCTTAGACAACATGATAAAACGCTCGAGAGCACATAAAACGAAGATACTCTTGTCTGGCACCAATGACACATCGATAGAGAATTCCTCAATTATGCACTCAAATTCAATGGATTTCTCGAAATGAAGTTATTTGCTCCACCCCTTCATTTCCCTTCACTGCACATTAGAAGTCGGCAACAAACAGTGGAATTGCTGTTGTTCTGGCGAACGAGCTGGAATTTGAATATTGTCGTTTGTCCGGATAGAGGCCTCGCGTGTGGGGTGAGCATCAATTATAAGCGAAGAATAGGGACGGACTCCGTGGCGACGTGGGCTGGCGAGAACCGGAAGAGGCTGATGTGTATCGAATTGATCAGCGAATACATGTGCATATCCCGGATCTCATAGAGAATTAATAAAGCGGGCTTCGTTCGGAGTGTTGGCTCATGACATCCGCCTGGAATTGAGGAAACCGATAATATGCTTGCGTGGAGAATGAATTTTTTCTTTCGGTCTTTCAGTGGACCCACTCTGTGTCTCCTTATCGCGGCGATACTTGTGCAAACAATAATTCCCACCCGAACCTACTCGTATATCCAAAAATCGATAACAATCATCGGAGCTATCGAATTACAAACTCTGTGCCGGAAAACAACCGCTTGGGGGGGAGTGGCAGTGGTGGTGTGGTGGCTTGGAGTTCTCATCTTTTCTGCATGGGATTCTTGAAAGAAATTGATTTATTGTTGACGTAAGTAGCTTATCGATAAACGTATACTTACGCTTCGGTAATAAATTGAAAGTCGAGGGGAGGAAGCGGCGAAATAGAACGAACGATAACAAGCTAATGTTTGGTCGGACTGAGGGGTGGGAGGGGCGCAAACGGGCAGGAAAGTAGAATCTACTGGAGCACTTCGCTTCTTTTTCTCCCGGTTTTTTTTTTTTACTCTTGTTCAGGCTTGGTGGGTCTCTTCAGAGATAATCACATGTAATTATTCGGTTAGCAGCGGCGGATGTTCGGTTTCTTCTTTTTTTTTAATTACGGCTTGTAGATGAGTTTGTGTGTTTTTTGTGGCAGGCTATGTTTGCAATGGTTTTTTGATATTTTTGTGACTGTGAACCGCAAACAAATCGATGAAGATTTTTTCAAGTGAAGGCAATTAATAACAGAGGTTCTGGAGTTCTTTGAAGCACGTACTGACGGACATTAATCAACGTTGCTAGCCAACTGCTTGAGGGGAGAAACCCTAGATCACCGCAAACGAGTGCTTGACCGTGAGATGTGGCGGGGATTTACTTCCAATGTCTTTCTAAGAAGGTGGTTTGAAGTTCTACGTGGAAAGGTCGATTGGAAGAACTAGTTTCCTGTGTAACCGACGGTGATTGGGGTGAAGAACGGGCATGAGTACAAAGCTTCATCTCGAACTAAGAGCAGCCACGCGTGGAATCGTTTGAAGTTTTGCCTGTGTTTTCTTAAAAATGGTGTCCGTCTTAACCCTTTGCTCCCGGAGGTCTAAATTTTATTTTTTCGCAGACGGCACTTGGGTTTACCGGGAAAGAAGGAAAGAGTTAAGACCATTAATGCTCGGATTCATATTAAAGCTTTGCTGAGGTCGGGAATGGAAGCACAGCACCGTTTCCGTTACGAAATAACCTTTTGTAATTAATCTAAACAACACTTACTCCCGGCTGCATATGCCACTGGTCTTAGCCATTACAACGTGGTGCCTATAATTGTCCTTCTTTGTGTAGGGATACAGTCATAATACGACCTGGGCCCTAACAATAGCTTCATCTGCTTCGGCAATTGTCCATGCATCTGCGACGTAGAGTAGATCTAGCATGATTAATGTTTTGCAGGAAGATAGATCCTTCAAGAGAGGGCTCTATGACGAAGGGGGTACTGCTATGGTACTGCTATTGTGGGTAGTATTAACCTCGGAGCTGAATTGCAGCAAACCCCTGACTGCCTCGGAGTCATATCTGCCCATTATAAGGCTTTCTTCAAGACGGTGACGTTGCTTGTAATTTATTGAGAACAGGCCATGTACGTTCTTCTATCGTTCAGCATACGTCGCATTCCTGTCAAACACCGCATTCCCTTAATGAGCCGCTGACAAGCGGACCGTGGGAAGATCCCACCTCGTGCCTAGTACTTCCCTTTGAGTTTTGCACGATCTACTGAAAAACGATGTTCAAGATGTCGCATGTCGCCTTGGGTGAAGACATATTTGCCATTGAGTGCCTCTGAAATTCTGGAATTCACTGGAATTTGCTCCACCTGACGACTGGCCGCAGGGTAAAGATCTGATCGATGGTGCACTTTCCTCACAGATTACTGAGAAAAGGCTTCATTCGAGCACACACAACGGCGGAGAAGATTTTTAAAGAAACTTATCTCTCAACACCTGGCACAGCCAATTGGGTCTCGCGCAACCGATGCTAAAATTCCACCTGTCGAGTGTGTTTTCCTCCGATAATATTGGACAGAGATGCTCAACAAAAATCATCCCCAGCTGCCTTGTTTGATTGCAGTCCCGCCATTTCTACATTGGCAACCGCCTATTCGGGGGACAAGATTTTCGTCTATCATTGTTCAGATTGACTAAAGCATTGAGGGGCTTACAGTCGTTATTGGGCCCCCATCGAAGTGATGTTTCCAAATTCTCAGTATTGACTGCGCTTCTATTGCCAGTTGTCCATTTTTTTACCGTGGATAATCTTACCGAAACCGAAACTCGTTGAGAATAATAAAGTTTGATTTTTTAGCTATTATCTTTTTGCCAACACTGGTTTAAACAGCTGACGCGCGTTTCGTGTTTTGTTTCACTGTCAAACATCTTCAGTTTGGTCTACAATTTAACCATGAATCGTCTTACAAACGAACATAGATTGCAAATTATTGAATTTTATTATCAAAATGCGTGCTCTGTTAAGAAAGTTCATCGCGTGCTTCTTCCATTTTATGGTCAGTTTAGACGAAGCTCATTTTTGGCTCAATGGGTACGTAAATAAACAGAATTGTCGATTTTGGAGTGAATATCAGCCAGAAGCATTGCAAGAGCTACCAATGCATCCAGAAAAAGTCACAGTTTGGTGCGGTTTATGGGCTGGTGGCATCATTGAGCCGTACTTCTTCAAAGATGATGCGAATCGTAACGTAACTGTGAATGGTGAGCGCTACCGTGAGATGATATCCAACTTTTTTTTGCCCAAAATGCAAGAGCTTGACTTGCATGACATGTGGTTTCAACAAGACGGTGCCACATAGCACGCGGAACAATGGACTTATTGAGAGGCGAGTTCGGTGAACATTTTATTTCACGTTCGGGACCGGTCAAATGGCCGCCTAGATCGTGCGATTTAACGCCTTTGGACTATTTTTTGTGGGGCTATGTTAAAGCTCATGTCTACGCAGACAAGCCCGCTTCAATTGACGCATTGGAAGACAACATTGAAGCATTTATTCGTGAGATACCGGCCGAAATGTTGCAAAGAGTATGCCAAAATTGGACTAAGCGGATGGATCATTTGAGGCGCAGTCAAGGTCAACATTTGCATAAAATAATCTTCAAACATTAAATTATATGGACCGTCCTATCGATCCAAATAAAGATTTCATTTTTTTGAATTTTATGTGTTTTTTTTTTTTTTTGGAAAACTTTCCTATAGCTTTTAAAAAATCACCCTTTATTATCTCTACTCTACTGAGACAATAAACACCCTTTTCACAGTTCTGTAAATCGACTAAGAAAATCCCAATTTGAGCCTCCAATCTAACCTCTAATAGTGAAAAAAAAACTCACTTTTGGAATGCTTTCAGTAAACATCAATGATTGCAAGCGAATTGTTCACCGCGCCCCAATAAGCGCGGTTTTATTACACATTTTACATTCAGCCAACCTAAGCTCTGTAAATCATTTAAGACCGGCTTTGTCTTCCGAGCATTTATTGCAGCCATCATTGCGTATTTAAAATACAATTTCCACCGCCTCGAGACTGACGCAGTCCTCACTACTCCCAGCAGAACAATACCAACCCGGCACATTACCCCAGTTAAATGTATTACGAAAACGAGAACCGGGACTCCTTTGGGACGAATGAAAAATCCACGTTGCTTTGGGGACCTTGTTTCGTTTTTACGTTTCGTAAGTACAAATGCTATCTGTGGAACCACAATCGTTTGTACTTAAAGGAACACAAAGCGATGACCTTAATAACACACCCGACTTTATAGTCCTCCCCAAACAAAAATTGTGAACAACAAAAACATAATTACACGCCTCGCCCCCAATTTACTGCACCCCATCTCAAAGCTTGTGTACCGAGAATGAACGGAGACACAAAACCATAGGATTCGGACGTGAAGCGGTTATGAATCATCATAGCCGGTGCCGCGCCGGCATAAATGGGTCTCGCCTCTCTTCCCCTCACCCACACACAGGAAAACGTACTTTAATTATTTCAATTTTACCTGAATTACGGTGATTGTTTGAACTTAATCAACACAAGCAAATACAAACAATGGGCTCACATGCGCCGCATTGGGTAGTCCAAGTAATCCGCCCAGAGCACAGCAAAAGCGTACCGTGATACTCAACAATTATAGTTCAACTCACGGTAGTTAGCCAGCAATTTATGAAAAAACCGGTGCCAAACTGGCGGACGGAAGCAAATAAGAGTACAAAAATGGAACGAGAACAACACACCAATTGCAGAGTTCTAGCCCTCACGCATGTTACAACTCCACAAGGGAAACACACGGAGTGTGCATGTAATAAGGGTTGAACAAGTAGTTGCAGAAGCAATTGCCAGCAGACACACACACGACGCACGCTCCCACATCAACCCACACCGTCAAGACATTGCTAATCAATCAAGCAAGCAATCTCGACTAGAATCCCCTTGCTGCCAACGTTCACTCCGTTTCCAGCAGTGCACCAGTGTGATTCCCTTCCGATCCAAGTCGGGTGAAGAGTCCAATATGGAGGCTATTGGAAAACGAGAAACAGGCTGGCACAGAGAAGGCGACGAAAACACTTCCTACGACCTACACACATTCCTCTTGCATTCGCAACCCGAAATTATTTGCTCTTCTCTTTGTGCATCGTGTCCCAGCGTTTATGGCAAACCTAACACACTCGTTTATAGCAAGTCGAGTCCTGCGCTACCACCACCACCACTCGAGCACAGACCGAAGCTGGAATCGAAACGAGAGGAATGCATTCGAAAATGAGATGGGAAATGTGTGTGCAAGAAGGGAGCCGAATTATTCACCACAGCCAGTAGTTTGCGTGTGTGTGCGTTTGAAAATCCGGTTGCTCCTTTTAAGGGCACAGCACGGGGAACAATCCAATCAACCGGACAAAAACCAAGACGAACAGAGAAAAAAAATGTAAAAGAACTGCATGACGAGACACCCCCAGGGAAAAGCAGTAAATCAAGAAAAAAAAAAAGAACAGAAGGGAGAGAAAATTGCACAAAAACTTATCAAAATTGCGTTTGACGTGGAGCTGCTCTATTGGAAGCGGTAAAATATACACTCGCTTAGTAGCCCAATAAATCCTGCAGTACCACTGATAGGTTCTCGACGTATTTGTGGCAAATAAACGTGATCTGGAACAAGATTCGAGTTGACACATTGAGCATAGACTTTGTTTAACGTGAACCGGCTACAAGAGGGGACTCTTACACACATAAGTTGAACACTGTGACAGGTGTGGGGAATTTAAGACAAATTGGTTTCAAGGATACCTACATTGGCAGCAACGTTTGCTGCTGGTTCTGAATTGCCACTTCTGAGGCATTTCTACGCGTCTCTCCGTTGCAGGTGGAATACATTAAAGCATTCTGTCACAGTGGATGCTGGAAGATGTTTGAGATAATTGAAGGTTTTACGGATGTGTTCACAAAGTGATGATACAGAATATACCGAATGGCTCAATCACATTATTCTGTCGGAGAATTTGAAAGAGAGTAGGCCGTGTGTAGATAGCTTAACCATACGAGTTCCCTTCTGGACAATGTAACGAAGACCAACTTTTGATGTCGGTTTTTGGCCATCCGATATCGAATCATCCGACTGATGATGACTATGTGCTAGCAATTTGTGTGCCTGTGTAGGTATAAGACGAGAGAAATTCTCATGAGCGACAAGCTATACTGCAGGGATGCTGAGTGGAAGAGAACAGGCAACCACAAACTCTATGATCCGTTGACTACATGCAAGGTCACCAGGATCGAAGCCCCGGTATATAAAGGACAAGACTGGCTGAAAGCAGCGCACGCGAAGCCGTAGAGACAGAGATTAATCAGGCTCATGTGCTCCATGTTATATCTTTTGTCTCATCGACAATTGATCAATTTCATTGAGGTTTGATGAATTCCAGTTCCTTTCATTATTTGTCAAGTGAGTTTGTGTGCGGACGACGTCATGTGCCTTTCGAAGACATTTAGCATGATCAAGAAAGAACAAAATTTTGTAGACTCGATCTACTTATTGGTGACTTTTCAAAGCGAGCAAGCTGTATGTTGGGTCTCTAGGGGTTCAATTCCCTACACAAACTAGGGGTGCACCAGTGATATTGAGTTAAAGAAAATGTTCAGGAAGTCCACTCAAACTTGTCGTTTGGGTGTCAGCATAAAATTTGTGTGCCTAAAATAATCCATGTGTTGGCCCAGGTTCACCATGCCACTCTTATTAAGTTGAGCGCAAGTACTCATATCGGCCTACAAATTGTAGGCTGCAAATGATTCAATTCAAAATTCTGGGATCACATACAATTCGTTCGTTTCCGATCGTGTACATGATCCGTCCACACTTTATCTTGCTTGTCTTATCTGTCCTGGGACAGACAATAGTTACTTGCTATTCCCAGTAGATGACCAATTTATTCTTAAAAATGGACACAATACACTGGTTTCAGAAAACCAACTCCACTGAATAGAAACTTCGTTAATGCCCCATCAATCACTTTATGACTGCAGACAAATCTAGGTAGTCCTTGGGGCAAATGCAGACACAAAGAGGATGTACTCATGGATCAAGTAGCACATTAAGCAATCAGAAAGAAAATGTGGAACGAGTGAGTCCTTTTTCGGATTTCACTTCTAATCTCAACATTCCAACGAAGCAGCAAAAGCAATTATGTAAGTATGGAGATGTTACTCTGTCCCGGTGACTGAAGATGAAAAGCTAATTCAGGCGAAACTTCAGGCGAAAATTCGATGCAATCAAAGTTGGTCCATCTAACGCAAGAATGCAAGCGTTAGTCCTCCTTACAGACTAACCATCTCATATACAAAATGCTTGAACTCATTCCAAAAGAAAAAAAAAAACGTATCCCTTCTGTGCGAAACAGACTGCAACTGCATTTCAAATCACAGAGACTATACCCCCTGAAAATTTCATTATCATAAATTTTTAAGCAACTGGCTGCCATCATCCTTTGCTATATACCTCAGATTGCAAGTCATCACGTTGTCTGCCAATTCAAGGATTCTTTCACGTTTTTCCATTACTCGCTGTGTATACGGACATATGCACCTCCCTCTCTCGCACTCTGCTGCAATCACAATCGATAGCTATAGGTACATGCTTGCAACAAGGGCTGGGTCCATAAAATGAAAAAACAGAAAAGAATGCCGGAATAGACTACGACAATGCATGGCGAGTCCACTGAGTGCACAAAAAACGAACCTGAGTCTACCCAAAAAATCCAATAAGTAACCTGTCCTTTCGTTTGAATCTCAATCTCATTTGATTTGTTTAATCGGGATCGTTTGGATTTCGTATGTCGTGCATTTTCTAACGGCACAACGCGAGAAGCCATTATATTTTGAAACAGGACAGACTCATGGAGGCTCGTCGAAGGAGTAAAAAGGACATCGCATTTCACATACACACCAACTCCACACAGTCGGGAGTGTGTATGCGTTTCGAGCCGAAAATTCACCAACTACAAGCAGCTTTAACATATTTCCAAATACCGAGGGTTTCCTAACAAGATTCTTTTAAATTTTTAACGGCGAATTAAATTCATTTTCCATCCACACAATCCACACCAGGGTTTTGGTGGAGCACCCCACCTAACGATCACTTGTGCACACACATACCGAAGAAAAACACAAAAAAAAACCGGTAAAAAAAGCTTGTGGCTGGACGATGGCGAGGCCTCACCCCAAGCGCCAAGAATTTACCAAAAAAAAACAACAGATTATCCAGCAACTTACCTTTTGATTTGTGGATCCTAGTCGGCCAAAGGCGGGGATAATCCTCAATGAAAAGCGCAAGAAATCGAAAGATATTGCGTTGCCGAAAAAATTGGTAATATTCTCAAGCACAAAACACGAAACACACACAAGGAGACGACGACGACAATCAGGTTGATCTCCAGCAAAAGTTAACAACAATTCGTGTGCAAATCTGTTCTTGTTTATATGTTTGTTGTCTTTCTAGGGGATTTTTCTGTAGCGAAAAATTAAGAAAAGAAATTGTTTCAAACACGCTCGAATATTTCACTACTGAACGACTCTTAACTCTCGGACATGCTAACGGCAACAGAAGAACACACACGGACACCAGGAGACTCGGCGAATATGGCACACACACGCTGTGGGGAGAAAAATTGCACACACAACGTAGCCGATGGAAATGAAATACGAGACGAGCCGCACACCGAAAACAACAAAAAAAAGTCTGCTGCTACTTGATTCGCAAGAATTGAGTGGAAACTACCGGCTGAATTGAGTTGAGTACGGCCGGTGCCGAAGGTGTGTGAGTGTAGGAAAGAGAGGAGCCGCGCTGTGGTCGCCAGGAGTCGGAAGAGGATGGCTGGATGAAGCTGGTTCTGTTTTAAAAAAGGGCAAGTGGAGGAGTGCGGCAGAGTTGCGAGTGGAATGGTGGTAACCCGTCGGTTGTGTGGGCAATGAGCAAAAAGTTGTGCAAAAGAAGGGGTGCCAGTGCCACAATGCATGCAAAGAGGAGAAGGTGATAGACAGATAGAGGGAGAGAGAGAGAGAGAGAGGCAGTGAGAATGCGGCTCCTGTGCGTGAGGTGAAGATGAGCTTGAAAAAAGGAGACAGAGCTGGGAACTGGTATAGAAAAGGAAACTGCTTTGTGGTTAGTGGTGCCAAGTCAACCATTAGGGATGCGATTGAAATTATTTAGTCAGATACTAGCAGTTGTCCCTGTTTTCTATTTGCCACTGTCAGGGATGATAGAAATGCCACTTTCTTGGAATAACTACATTTCTTACGTCTGCTACTCACTGTGGTAGTTAATGTAGTAAAGTCTTTTTTTAATTTACAGTCAGCTCCCTTCACTTCCTCCGGCGCTCAGATGATTAAAGTACGCCCACGGAATGTCTCGATGTGATCCCAGTCAGTTCCCTTCACTTTCTACGGCGCTCAGATTATTAAGGTATCCCACGGCCCACGGAATGTCTCGATGTGATCACGGATGGCAAAGTAGACTACATGAGGTAATCTACGCGATTAATTACACGTAGTTATTCGAATAAACTGCACCGATATTTAATTTATTATTTACTTTCGTTACGTACGGATATTGTAGTGTTTTAAAAATGGTTTCACATAGTTCACATACAAGCACAATTAAACTGACGTTAAGTTGACATCTCGACTACATTTTGACATTTCTACTACACATTTGACATTTCTACTAGACATTTTACACTACACTTCATTTCTGACACACTCTTAGTGGCATGTCGATGAAAAAACTACACGACAAAAACGACAGACGACTAAGGAATCAGAGTGATCTCTGTCTGCATTCTTAAACAAAATTAAATACAAACGGGACTCCAAATATAGAAGTCTCAAAAGCAGTTTCCTGTAGTCATTTCATAGCAATGCAGCTTAAACAAAATAAAATATGAGGATATCCCAAGTGTTGTAGGCAACTTTAGTAAACAACTGTTGTTTGCTTAATTTTGGAACTGGCTGTGTTTATTTGTAATTGGCTAGAGCTTGTATTGTGAAAGAGTGTGGCGGTTGTGTTTACGAATGAATAAAAAATAATAATAATAAATAAATGAAAATGTTCGACTTCTACCACTCTGTTCCTTAAATTTTGTTGACATTTTGTTCATCACATTTTTTTTCCCCAGTGAACCATCAGCGAATAACGCGTATCTACGTACCTATGCTAGACTGATTTAGTGGAGACATCAGAAATGAAGTATGATAGGGATACCCAACTTCACAGCTGATAGTCCATCGACGAATTTGACGGATAATCATAACAATTTTGACGGTTTTTCATGAATTTTTGACAGTTATTCACGAAATAACGTAAATGCCGTTCTCTGATTGGTCAATTTGGCTTTAGAAAACAATATAAAAATGGTTGTCAAACATTTTAAGGGGCAATAGGGGGAGAATACAGACATCTCTCTCATACTTCATTTCTGGGAAACATACTATAACTGTCAAAAATTCAAAAAATTCAGAACAAAAACAGTCGGTGAACAAAAAAACAATCAGCTGTGAAGTTGGATATCTCAAATTGTATGCTGACGCAGAAATTCTCCGCGCCATTTTGTTTAGATTACTTAAAACTGGTTAAACGACTTAATCGCGGCTCTTAATTTAACTGACTGATTACTATGTGGGCACTCTAAGCTGAATGGGCAGCACTGCATATTTAAAAGCATGCCCGTTATGTCTGAATATGTGACCAGTCAAATGCAGGGTCTGCAAAGTATGCCACTAATCCAATACTTTCGACCAAGACTTCCCGAACTTTTCATTAATTTAACCTTGCAGAGCATTTTTCTTCAATTGGCGAAATGGATCATCGAATGGATAGTTTATTCGATGCTAGGCTACTCATATCCTTATTGCCTGAAGCACAAGGTCCTACCGCAGAGTGACGTTTAACTTACAACGTAATCTCAAATCTTTGAACATTTACTTGTGCATCGAGTCATTACTTGTAACTTGAGACTTTTTGAAATCAACTTGTTATATTAAACTATGCCTGAAGGAGCATTAAATCAGTCTTGTGTTTCTGGCATTCTTGGGACATAACGGGTAGTCTGCTATCACATCTCTGGACAGTAAATACCCCAATGAGTAGCAGACCAGAAATGAGGTATGATGGAGATGCCCAACTTCTACTTCTCTTGTCCCTTAAAATTTTTGACAACCATTTTTTATATTGTTTTCTAAAGCCAAATTGACTAATCACAGGACGTTATTTCGTGAATAACCGTCAAAAATGCATGAATGACTGTCAAAAAGTCTCTGAAATTCGTCGATGGACTGGGGGTCAATCAGCTGTGAAATTGGGCATCTCTACAATACTTCATTTCTGGTAGAAGAGGTAACAAATGTAATTATTCCAAAAAGTGACATTTCTGATTTATCTGCTTATAACACTGAAAAATGATCACGCATGCCCGTAAGAACACAATGACTTTTGTCGAAGCAGTATAATTTCAACGCAAACATGTTCCCTTTTAAGTTCTGAAGATAGACCAACTAATTCTTACCAAATTCTCTTTAAAGAAACAAATTCATTCGGAAGTCCAGTATCCACTTTTTTCATAATCAAATTAGAAACAAAAGAATGCCCTCAACTCACCCTATTTCTAGCAAATGCACATCCCATCAAATACCCAAACCCATCGTATAAGAGTTGCTCAATCTATGCGAAACTGACAGCTAGCTTACAGCTGATTCTGAAAACAAAATCTGAACGTCAAACGGCGGCAAAAAAAGAAGACAAAAAAGAATGTTTTGGTTCGATCGAATAAATTGTCAAATTGTTGTCGCACGAGCAGGCGAGGGCCTTGTGCTTTCGGTGAACGTGAATTTTTTCTTTTATCTAAAAGCTGATAAAATGATAACCTTAAATCTGTAACAATACCCGCATTGTACACAATGTCGTCCAATCTCATTGAATATCTGAAGAGCCCCGAATTGGTGGTGAAATTTCAAGAGTTCTTCGGAGTGCAATACATCGAACGAGGTGACAAACAACAGCCTCAGCAAAGAAATGGGAATCTGGCATCCAAGGCCGGCGCACTGGAATCTCCTCAAAGTGAATCCGAAGAATCTCTCATAGACACGAAGAAGGATCTACCATATAGGATAGGCAATAAGTTCTGGTATTATCTGTTCATAATCGGGACTGAACTGGGCGATGAGCTTTTCTATGCATCATTTATTCCCTTCTGGTTCTGGAATGTCGATAGTGCCGTCGGCAGGAGGGTAATCTTCCTGTGGTCAACTGTTATGTATATCGGTGAGTTGGTGCGTAGATATTGGAAGAAGTTAGTGTATAATCAATCCGGCGATTGCAGGACAAAGTCTGAAGGACATCATTCGTTGGCCACGACCGGGAAGGCCTGTACATCAACTACAGCAGAAGTGGTCCATTGAGTACGGCATGCCGTCAACCCATGCCATGGTTGCAGTTTCGATTCCCTTCTCTGTGTTTATTTTCACACAGCAACGGTAGTGTATTAACCTCTGACGTGGGTCTTCTTATTGGATTTTGTAATTTTTCTGCAGGTACCTCTATCCCGCCCATGTGGGCCTGATAATATCTGTTCTCTGGTGCACCATTGTATGCCTCAGTCGGATATTTTTGGGGATGCACAGTGTTTTGGTGAGTAATCGAAAGGCGTCCCCTTATCAATAATTAAGGCAATCGATCAATTTAATTAATGTGGCACAAGTGCGATAACTGACGTGACACACGCCTATTCTTAAGGGTTCACCATATGTCTTTTCCACAACAAAGCAAATGTATGTGTGTGTAATAGGTTTCCGCGTTGATCGACTTGATATCGCAATCACGTTCATTTTAATGCCCGGCTGATGGCCATGCGAAGACGGCAATCAACAAGTGAATCCAATCATTTCGGCATGACTGAGAATGAAACGAAGTAAACGGTGTTTACTTGTTTAAATGTTAATAACTGCCAACCGGACCGAAAGCAAACTTGCGTGGGTTCATGCGTGTGCACCTGAATTTGAATTTATGAGCGGTCAGGTGTTTTAGTTGGCTTGCAAGATAATAAAATTGCTTCTTATCCGCCAAGATAATCGCTTAAAGGGATTCCCAAAAAAGTGTCGAGCAACAAAGTTTACTTACTTGCGTGTTTTCCTAAAAAAAAAATCTCAAACTACCACTTTCATTTGCCGTGTAATTTACTTGCGTGTAAGTTAAGTGCTTCGTTTTATTATACAGCGACTTTCGCACGCTCACTGTGTAAAACCCGAAGCGAAGATAAGAGATTATGATTGTTTATCGCTGTGTTGTTGACATACATGGAATTGCGATGGTGCATTGGACACAATCTCTGTTTCTCTTGGTCTATGCATCCCATTCCATCCGTTGGTTCAATAAGGGTTATTCATCAGCAACACTTCGCTACGCGTCCTCATGGAGTGTCTTGAAAGCTCGTATCACTGCAACTGTAAAAAATGCTCTTGGTTTGACGTAAACATTCTTGTACGTCGCAGTTTTTCCTTATCTCTCCAGTGTTTTCTTATGAGGCTGCGTTGTATAGATTGAAATGATGTGATAATTTAACGGATTCTTTACTGTCCACGTGGCTATGCTGGCTGGTCCAGGCTGGTGATCGGACTCAACCAATAAGAATTTCCACCTAGCGTAGTCTCTGGTTAGCTGCCACCAATAAGACATACAAATTTGGCTTTGATTCTTCTCCATATTTTTTTTTGTCTTGTACCGCACATCTTTGCCTTCTACCATCTGCTCTTTGTCGTCTCCTTGTTCTTCTGTTCCTTGACACCGCCCCAAAGATAAAATGAGGGACCACTCTTGCCAATCGTTGGGTCTTTGGACTCGGATGGCAATTGAGGGATAAAGTCAGCCCTGTCTCGAAAAACCAAGATGTCCCTATTCAAGACCTTGATATTCCCAGTCCTGCTGTATGGCGCAGAAGCATGGACACTAAATAAAGTGGACGATGAGATTCTTGGTCGGTTCAAGAGGAAAGTCCTTCGTATAATATTTGCTTTGGAGAAGGAGACTTCAGTCGCCGTTCGAGGTGGTAAGGTCGAGTGGCTGGGTCATGTAGAGCCAATGTTCCTTGTCCGGAAACGACCTTGATGTATAACGCGGTTAAGGAAGACCACGCCTCCGGTGGCTCCACAGATGGAAAGGGTTAGGTCCCTCAGATGAAATGGAAGCAAATAGCCCAAGGACGTGCTGCATGGAGAGGTATGTGGACTGGGATCTAGGTCCACCTCAGACTGTCGCACCAGTCCAAAGAAGAAGAAGTTGTTCAGTCCGCTCAGTTCGTAAAAGCCACTTCTTCGGCATCCCGTCAGCAACTGTCCAAGCTAAGATCGCACTCCGAACGTTTACTTGACGAGACTTCATAACTTTACTCCGTAGAGTGGTTTTCTATAAGTCATCATGGCCTTCCTCCTCGTTAAGACCTGAAGAAGTTAGCATAAAATGTAGGCAGATGTCTATTCTTTTTGTTTTTTACTACAGACCTGGTTGATCGCTAAGAAACAAGCCTCTGCAGCTTGCGCAATCTTTGGTTAGTTGCTTCCAATTGCGCAAACCAAGTTGATTGAAATACTTCTCCAACTGTGTGCTCCACGTCACACGCAATCCTCTGTGACGTTACCACTCATGCTCCGAGTCAAAGACTCGTCGGGAAGGACCCAAGATGTCCATGCGTTCTAAATGTCCCAGTGACAATAGGCAATGGATACCTAGACACCTGGCCCGACTCAAGACGCTGCAGTGGTCAAACGGTTCGTGGTTGAATCTTCAGATGCCGTCAACGTAAGCAGGAGTAAAGTCTTCACTCATAACTTTTCTCTTGAAATGACAACGGGCTGCTTCATACGCTCTTGCTTTTGCGCTGAAAGCAGAACTGAGGGATAAGTCAGGATGGCCTTCGCGAGTCTCTTGAACAAATAATCTGCGATCTTGGCACTGATGTTGTTGAAACTATTCACCCGGGAGCTGACGTAATTAAAAAAAAAAACGCGAAGATGGCGTATTGACCCACGCCGATGTGAGGATAGTCAGGCTCTCAGATACTTTCTGTATGAACACTGTCTGTATGAATTCGAAATGCGAGAACTAAACAAATATAAATGTGTCCCCACATCAATTTGAATAACTAGTCAGAATAATTTATCTTAAAACCTTTGAAATCCAGTTTGTTTGGGATATAAACGGAGTTATAGTCGATTCTGTTATACTGGTTGATATCCCTAATAATGTCTTCGTTTGCTTTTTAGCGTGCAATCAGGAGCGTATTTTAACGTGCATCATTAAATTGATGGGTATTTTATCTCCAGATCTCAGGTACATGATCGCCACTAGATCTGAACAGGTCTTTAAACTTATTCTCCAAAGGGGCGTCAAGTCTTTTTCCCCGTTTAACTCTTTCGAAAAGAAGAACCCAGTACAATCTGATTCACACTGCACAAATGACACTACTGCATATTTAAGTGTGAAGTTCAGAGCTCTTCAATGAACTCATCATTTTGTCCACTTTACTTTGTTTTTTCTTGGAACGCCAAATGAGTTTGTTTTCGTAGAGTGAAAGAATCGTCACGCACGTATTCGGGGAAACGGCGACATTATATTTTGCAAAACAATTAACGCGCTGTGATGTGTCAATTATGTCTTCCTGTTCTTCTCATTATCACGTGCGATCACGAGATTGGCCTATTTTTAGAGTGGCCTGCAAAGTTGTCAAACATACACACATGCGCGTTCCAGAAGCCGTGGATGGATTGTGGTCCTTTAGCGACGAACATGACGCTGATTGAATTCCTTTGCTCGTGTCAAACCCCTTAATTTTCTATGTTTCATTACAGGATGTGATTGCCGGCCTAGTATTGACATTCAGCCTCATGGTTGTCTTGATACCACTCGTGGATTATTTGGATTTCTACATCGTTACCAGTTTGTATTCGCCGCTCTTTGTTCTAAGCATATCCATCCTTCTCATCTACTTTTACCCACAATCCAAGGAGAAGTGGACACCAACGAGGTTTGCAACTCTCACAAATCACATAAATCACACATGTTGACTCTATTCCTTTTTTCAGAGGTGACACCACAATGACAATATCGGTTTGTGCGGGCCTACAAATCGGCGCATGGCTAAATTATCAACTGGGCGATCTTAAGGGATCACCACCATTGGAGCCACACGCAATCATCTGGCCCACATATCAAATGTGGGGACATCTACTGCTGCGCACAGTATTCGGTTTGTGTTGCATTTTAGCAACACGAGCCTTTGGCAAGTCCATATCGTATGCAGTCGTTTGTGCCATTCTTGGAAGGGACCAGAACGAAGTGCGAAATTCGCAGAGCAGCCTTCAGAACAAAATCAAAACAATTGTCGAACTTAGTTATAAGTACTTTACATACGGAATGATTGGCTTCAATACGCACTATCTGCTGCCAAATGTGTTCAAACTCATCGGAATCGGACGACCTGACTTCTACACGGAGATTTGAAACCAAGACTCAAGCCAGGCTTATCATCAAGGATTTCTCATATTAGTCATTCCATATCAGTTCGGCCTTCGCGAGGTTTACCAAAAATGCACACACATTGTAATCATTCAATTCGATTGTGCAGCCAGGCTTAAGCCCTTTAAATGAAAGGAAAAAAAAAACAAGAATTTTCTCGTCAATACCCAATAAAAGTTTCTTCTTCTATTTCAAACTGATTGTGTTTCCTTATGGCATCTTTCCAAAAGGCGCCTGTGAGGAGGTGGTCAAGAAAAATATTCCATTTTTTGTCGGGTCTTCGATGTCAACTTTACCAGCGGTCTCGTCACATCCCTTCTTATCGACGATATTCGCGAAACTTGGGCATTTGTGTATTGGTGTGAAATCGTAACCCATAATTGCCTCTGCGTAGTAGAGCACTGACCTGGCGTGGGCACAGCTGCCGTCCAAGTCGAAACCACATCCAGGCTGGCTGCGTCCCCAGTTGGGGTAGAATGAAGCGCTTCCGATCGGCTCCAGGAATCCTTTCAGACCACCGTTTGTTTGTATTGTTTCCACATAGTCGGCGTCGTCTGAGTTGAGGCGCTGAGCTGGTTTGTTGAAACTGAACAGAGGTAGTGCGGGGTCAAGACCTACGATATACGGAAGACGACCACGTGAGACCAATTTGCCGGTGAAGCCGGCTATGTGTGCACCCAGGCTGTGTCCGATCACAACTAATGACTTGAACGATAGACCGGCGGATTCATTCAGGAAATCAATAAACTCCGCCACATCTGCGCCGACTTCAGGCACCTTGTTCCGCGACGAAAGATAATTCAGCGAGGCATATTCCTCCCAGTCCACAGAGATCAAATTGTATTCACCAACAGCCAGGTACGCGCTTCTCAGTTGCGGATTGGGAGTCCCTTCTGCCGACTTTGTCCAGCCATGAATTATTATTCTGAAAGCATACGAGTGTGTAAGAGAAATTTGAATTGAACTGCTCGCCACTCGCCGGGTGTTTGAGAGTCTTACTTGGTGGGTACGGCTGGATCGAAGTTTGATGCCTTAACGCTGCCCAAATCGCCTGTGATCAGCTCCTGTGCAGTCGAGGGATTCTTCTGAGTGTACAGAAGGTATTTTACACCATTGGCGGCGCTCCTCGTCGGCGTTGACTCAATGAATCCTGCAAGTGAATCAATTCAAACTTAAAGCTCAACTGACTGCTTTGATGTCACCTCACCAACAACCGCCAGCAAGAGCAGAACCCGACTAACCAATTTCATTTCTTCTTTTCCCCACGAAAACAATACCTCAATTGTGTTGTGACATTACGAATCAAAGTATTTATACACCTTTTCGTATCGTTGAGACTGTATCTGCCGCGATGACAGAAACGTGTATCGATCGTGAAATCTTAATCTAGACTGGGCGTCGCTCAATGCGAGTGATAGAAGGGTGCAAAGTAATTTTAAACTAAATATGTTATAAGTGACATTTAATCTGTGTTAGATTTCGCTCAGCAAGGAGTCAGCCGTTCGTAGAGTTTGACTGAGTTTTAACTTGATGAAGCAGATAGGCTATCACGTGACTATACGAGTTTGTTTTATCTTCCGTAAAATCATCTGATTCTTGGGATTGAAGAGATCAACGGCAATCGCAATGCCAATGTCTAGACGATGCTTTACATAACGTGACGCACATATTTTATGACGATGCCTTCACATTTTATTTTACTTTAACGTGTTTGCTTAGTGGTTCCGGAGTACCGAATATTTTAAAGAACGATTCGGTCTCAATGGGCAGTGTGGTGTCCCACAAACAATAAATGCTATTGTAATCCATGGAATTTGTTTTTTTGGTCTACTTCCTTGCAAACAAGGGCCGATGACTATTGCAACTTTAGCTTAGCCTGTCTAGCCTTCAACCGAAAATAATGGAAGGAACAAAATGGTAATTGTAGCATTTACTAACGGCTCAAAAATGTTACAGGCGAATCCTGGCACTAAGGGACTGCAGCGACGATACCACAAAATAACCGACAAGTCGATCACTGTTTTTGCTGAAAGCTAAGCGACAGTCAATGCCAAAGCATCGGGTATTCTTACATCGAAACTGGCCGGTTATGCAGACGAAGCGTCAGCGAGACAGATCTATATCGGTGACCCTATGCTTGGTGCCAGGACCGGTATCGTCGGTTATGCAGACGTAGTGTCAGCGAGACATCGGTGACCCTATGCTCGGTACCAGGGCCGGTATCGTCGGTTATGCAGATGAAGTGTCAGTGAGACATCGGTGACCCTATGCTCGGTACCAGGGCCGGTATCGTCGGTTAAGCAGACGAAGTGTCAGTGAGACATCGGTGACCCTATGCTCGGTGCCAGGACCGGTATCGTCGGTTATGCAGACGAAGCGTCAGCGAGACAGACCTATATCGGTGACCCTATGCTCGGTACCAGGGCCGGTATCGTCGGTTATGCAGACGAAGTGTCAGTGAGACATCGGTGACCCTATGCTCGGTGCCAGGACCGGTATCGTCGGTTATGCAGACGAAGCGTCAGCAAAAAGACCTATACCGGTGAGCCTATGCTCGGTACCAGGGCCGGTATCGTCGGTTATGCAGATGAAGTGTCAGTGAGACATCGGTGACCCTATGCTCGGTACCAGGGCCGATATTGTCGGTTATGCAGACGAAGTGTCAGCGAGACAGACCTATATCGGTGAGCCTATGCTCGGTACTAGGACCGGTATCGAATAAGGAATACGAGATGGACAAATCTCTGGCAATCCAGAGGTGGGCCTGGCTACTGGAGCATCAGCAAAGGCTCTTCGGTGAATGCTGACATACGTCTGAGCCTAGCGCGGGATCTACAACTGTGCTACGAATTGAATTGCTTGAAATTGAAAAGCTTTTTCTATCAGCTTTTTCTTGTCAGAGAATCGAAAGAGGTGGAGCCGTGAAGATTATTTTGCTCGTACCAGGAATAGAATCTAGGCAACATGGACTTAAGTGCGTAGAGGTCGACGCACCAGCCCACAACGCCACGGCTGTCACGAATAGATTTCGTCCATTTCACATCATCGTCCACATCATCTCTCTCGTCCATTTTCATTTTCTGACCAACGAAGTGAGAAGTGTTTCTCGGGCGACACAGAGAAGGACGCGTGACATCGCTGAGAATTGATTGAATTATTCCCACGAAGTAATACGCATTAGCGGTTTTGCGGGGCAGTCTTCGATGAGTACAGAGGTGTGGAGGACAGAGGATGAAAGTGAAGAAGTTGAAAACATTGGTACGCGACACCAGAGACAGCGCCACTTGCAGATACTTGTTGATTGAGGCCCAGGATTACGCCGGACTGCAGGGGAACTCAACAAACATTCAATTTTTTGTTTGCAAATGGATGGCTTACCAGGGAGGGCACAAGAACGACAAGTTGAGCCGTGCAAGCGTGCCGTCGTGTCGTCCTCCTCCACTAAAGCTATCCGCTAATTCTGTTGCAAAAAAAACTGTCAAAATTCAACATCTACTGAAGCTTTAAACGCCTGTGCACACAATTGGTATATGCTCTACTGGCACAGGGTACTTCAGTGTGAAACAATAATGACCTACTCTCGACGATCACATGAGCAGGCCGAAACTCAGATATTTCATCCGCCTCATCCGCGCCATTGGCCTCACTTTGCTGTAGGTCTGTATTGTAAGAGGTGAAAACTATTGTACACCTTCCCTTCCTGTAATTGCAGCGCTTTCCCTCCACGAAGGAGAAGTCAGAAGCACCAGCTGGTTTGCGTAACACAACGGGCCTATTCTGGCCTAAGTGTGACTGCTGCTGGCTGACTGCTTTCTTGCAGTCAGGCTATCCCAAACTAAGCTTGCCGTCACTGTCAAATGCGGAGTAAATGCACTCCTCTCGTCGACAACTTCAATGACTTTACCTAGTTCCAGTCGGAGTCGAAGATACTTCGGGCAATAGTGAAAATGTTGAAATTTGATCCACCCACTTGCTGCTACTTTTCCCAAAAAACAAGAACAAGCAATCAATTCATAAGTTTGAGAGGTCTTATTAAATAATTCAAGCCTACTGCTGTTATCTACGTCAGTGTCCATATCGACTATCTGAATCGACTCCGCTGTTTATTGCTGTAAGCCCGATGAAAACACCTTCAAGTGCTTAATGACTTGTGTAAACAAATCGCCAAATAAATCAATTGATAAGACAAAGCAAGACCGCCAGGGGTGTGACGACAGCAATCATTCAAATTACAAGATAAGCCCTGGCTTCACAAAGCCGACATAAATCACAGCAGAAGCGATCAAGTCCGGTATCGAGTTGACCATTTATCTCATTTATTTGCCAATTCCATACACACTTTGACTGTTCGTCGTTAAGTAGTAGACCCCATTAGCGGCGTCTGCATTGCGCGGATCAGCCATGCGGATTCCATTTGAGGGAACGTTACAAGACTTGCCCTTCACATCACTGAACTCGTTGCATCTAACCGCGTTGAAGAGATTGTCGACATTGAGAATCAAAGCCTCGGCGAGGTAGTCGATGACCCTCTGATGGGCGCAGGAACCTCCAAGGTCGATTCCACAACCGGGCTGCGACTTGCCTCCATTCGGGTAGAAGGCGGCCTTTCCAATAGGCTGATAGAATCCGTTCGTTCCGCCATTCGTGTGAATCGACTCCACGTACCGGGCATCGGTTGGGGCCAAGCGGGTGTTGAGGTTATCGTAAACAAATAATGGCATGGCTGGATCCAGTCCGATGATGGTGTCCACTTGGCCCAGTTGGACATTCTTTCCAGCGAAGCCCACAACGTGTGCGCCCAAACTGTGTCCATACAGCGTCAAGGTTCCAAATGATAGATTGCCAGCTGTGCTCAGCCAGTCTATGAACTCGGCCACCATTTTTCCTGCCTTGGAGCACGCAGCTTGTGCGATGGCATAATTCGAATTCTCAGCATAGACACTCCAGTCGACGGCGATGTAGTTGAACTGTTGGTTCTGTCCGTTCAACAGCAGAGCCTGGCGTATTTTCTGAGGCTGACTGTCCAAATATCCACCCATCCAGCCATGAACGAAGAATCTATTCGAGGAAAGCAGTGAGTCTCTGCATGCCAATGCATGCATTTCAGACTTACCTTGTGGGATTGCTGCTGTCGTAGGGTGACTGGGCCAAAGAAGCTGGGTCGTCCATGTCGATTTCAACAGGAACCTTTGGATTCGATTGGGTGTACAAAAAGAAGCGCACCTTGTCCATTTGTCTACTGCTGACCACAGTGTTTTCATCCGCGATCGCCTGTGCCCGGGTCATCCAACGCACGCTGCCGTCTACTTGCGGAATTGGCCAAACATAGTCCGCAGACTCTTCCAGGTTCACTGGCGATGCTTGAGCTGGAAAACCAAATCACAATCTTAACTGCTTTGAATTGGTGGAGAAAACCTCTTCCATACCCCCGATCAGAGCGCCGATGACCACCAGCAGTGCGTAGCACGAATATCCCTTCATTTCGCTTGGAGAGCTATTACCACAAATGTGTGCCCAGAGTTCTTGCTTTTATAGCAAGAATTCGCATAAGATATTTTGCAATGCTATCATTTATTTATGACCCATACTTTAGACTTGAAGCTCTAAAGTCTAATCAAAGCACTGACTGTCTGGCGATGGGTCTTTGTGCACTGGGTCTTATCGAATACGCTGCTTCTGATTTGGTGGTCTTAAATTAAATATGGGGGACAATTTTATTTAATTGTTAACTCAAAGCCTGAATGAAAGTAATCTGGGCTGTATTTGATTGATTGACTTTCAAGCTGAGGTAGCAACAAACACCTCGATGAATGATTTCCTCAGGATTGCCTGGAAACCTGGAAACCTGTAAGTCATCAGCCAAGACTGCAAACAGGACAGATCGAATATCTAGTGGAATGGGTGATGTGAATCGATTGATTGTGTCCTTCTCGTTCATCGCCAGTGATCCGCGAAAGGGCTCGCAGGGTCAAAGTACGCGCGGGGGATCTCCAGGCCACTTGATCCTCCCCCATAGACTCTAACTCATCAGGAACTATGCCCAGGCGGAACCAGGCCAGTTTTTCGACTTGGTCCAACTACCTCGCTGTGAGTCTGCCAAGCGGTGAATCGCAGTCAAAACATGCTTCGGGAGTCGTTATGACCAAGAATACACTTGGTACCCTTAAAATTGAGTGAACCAGTTTTTTTTTTCAACTAAATCTTACAAATACATATCGTAAAGCTTTGCCTACATGGCGTAGTGAACAGGTCTGTCGACTTGAGGGTTCTAGATTCAATTCCCGACATGTGGACCTGTCACAATGCACGTCTCCAGCTCTGAGGAGTGACTGACAATACTCTAAGAGTAAACACATCTGGAAAAAGTCTCTCAAAATTCGCCCTTCGAGCTTCGAAGTCGACATTAAAATTTAGGTCAGCTCGCACAATACGAGTGGTTGCTGTAGAAACTAGGCCCATGCCGACTTAGGACCAGAAATGAAGTATTGTAGAGATGCCCAACTTCATAGTTGTTTGGCATTTACCATATTTTGTAAATAACCATCAAAAATTTATGAATAACTTTCAAAAAGTCTCTGAAATTCGTCGATGGACTAGGGGTCAATCAGCTGTAAAGTTGGGCATCTCTATAATACTTCATTTCTGCCATCGATGAATTTCAGAGACTCTTTGACAGTTATTCATGCATTTTTAACAGTTATTCACGAAATAACATAATTGCCGTTCTCTGATTGGTCAATTTTGCTTTAGAAAACTTTTGAACTGTTGGTCTGGGCATTAACGATGTGGCACCGCCCTATCAGCCTAATTGGCTACAACATTGAGCCGGCTAAGCCGGCTAAGCCGCCGTCACGATGTCTCAATTGACAGCGCACAGGAAAAAGAAAAAAATATAGAACCGGCAAATAGCAAACCCGCCATTAGTGCTGTAAAAAACTTATACACGTCTAAATATATCGCCTAAATAAAGTGAAATATTGGGTCTATAACTTATTCGGGCGGTTTGCTAAGAGATGGCGTAACTTGTATTATTCCATTGGAACATGCGTTGGAAAGCTACTTTCATTTCATTACATGTCATTCATTTGAAGCGTAAACAACAATAATTTTTTTCACTCAAATATGTCAAACTTTGTTCCTGAAAAAGTTTTTTTGCGGGGAGTTCTTCTTCATTACTTTAATATGAAGAAAACTGCTGCCGAGAGTCATCGTATTTTGATGGAAGTTTATGGTGAACATGCGCTAGCTGAGCGAACGTGTCAAAAGTAGCCGGCCAACCAGCCAAAGCAACGGCAAAGCCGAAATCCCTGCCGCTAAGGTAATGCTCTGTATTTGGTGGGATCTGAATGGTGTGCTGCATTATGAGCTGCTAAAACCGGGTGAAACCATCAATGGACAACGCTACCGAACACAATTAATCCGTTTGAAGAGAGCACAAGCCGAAAACGCCCGGAACATGCGACCAGAGACCAGACACGAGGCAATACTTTTCCATCGTCACAACGCTCGGCCCCACGTTGCTATTCCGGTTAAGAACTATTTGGAAAACAGTGGATGGGAAGTTTTACCCCACCTGCCTTATAGCCCAGACCTTGCCCCTTCTAACTACCATTTGTTCCGGTCGATGCCTAACGCCCTCACTGAAATACGGTTCACATCAGAGCAGAATATCAAAAATTGGCTTTATTCATTCCTGGCTGGCAAGCTGGCGCAGTTCTTTTGGGATGGGATCCACAAATTGCCAGCAAGATGGGAAAAAGTCATAGCTTCAGATGGGCAATACTTTGAATAATACTATTGTACATATTTTTCTTAAATAACCGTTTGAAAAAGAAAACCGCACGAATTAAAATTTATACCCAATAATAAACATAATTTTATCAATGAGTTGTAAGAAACTAATGTACGTTAATAATTATTGTGAAATAGTATGAAAATTCTAATAAATGTATTTGAAGGATTTTGTAACTCCTTCGTGACAGGATCAGCCACTCGAAGAGTTACAAGCTTGGTTTCTGCTACCACCTAATCGTGGTAATAAAAACGATATACAAAATGGTTGTCAAAAATTCTAAGGGGCCAGAGAGGTAGAAGTTGGGCATTCCTGCTTAGGAGTGTAGCGCCCCCCATATTGTAATATTCCACCAACCATTTGTCTTCATTTTAGTACAGTGCTACGCTCCGACGTCAACTTGGGACTCAATCACAGGCTCTTGTGACGTACACAACAAGTGACGGCTGACAAAGTGCTGAACAAAATGATCAATTGGTAAGCCCCATGATCATGATTTCTGAACATGGTGACGTATACGTAATGTTTTTGTGTTTGTTTTTTCAGTTTTATCAGAGCCACGTCGGTCAGTGTCGAGTTAAATTTCATTATTTTCTGGTGTTTACTAGCCCAGCGGTTGCTATGGAAATGCTTTCATAAATTGAATTAATGACAACTTTTTTCTGTCATTTCTGTAGATTATTGGTATCAACAAATTTGATTATTTAATCAAATGCAAGTAATGACTTGCTCAATAAGTTGTAGCGTTTATCGCTTCAGAAAAACCCTGTTTATGCCGGTGTGACGTATTTTAAGAGCTTGCAGGACAAAAAAGTGCATTTTCGGCTTTGTTGCTGTTTGCCAAAGAAAGGGGTTCAAAGCGGCAGAGACTTTTTGTGCCAATAGATGTGGAATCTTCGAAGGATGATAGCAACCGATGCTACCAACATCCACTATTCGCTGGATACATAGTCTGTCCAGTAATTGTTTTGACTTGGAAAACAAGTGTCCCAGTTTTTTTTTTGGCCGATGAATTTGCACTATTTTTGATTTAAACCTTTAGTTGCTAAAATTAAAAAATTAACAATAAATGTGTCTGGATTACTGAAACCGTATTAAACTGCAGTTTCATATGCAATTTATTCCGTTTTAATATATTAAAAAATGGCTGAGATATTTCAAGCTGAATTTGAAGGTAATAAGTGTCCCAGTTTTTTTTTGGTTCACTGTAGTTCAAAAATTAAAAATTGCAACTTTGGTCTTTTAAGAAGAATACTTCCATGTCGTTTTCTTTACTTTTTTTTATGCAGTTATTTTTATTGGCTTCTTTTCAAACATTTATTACAAGACAATGGTATTTCAAGATTAACCATCCAAGTTACAAGAGCTGAAATGAAAGCACAACAACTTTTCCCTGTCAAAGAGTTGTTTCTACAAGTGGTACAAATATTGGTTGGTTAATGTTAAAGTGCCATTGTCTTGTAATACTGCATGCTCCGCGTTCACGTTCGGGGCACATAGGTGAGAAAACGGGCCACATCCAAAACTTATCAGTGCTCTAATACTGCAATAGCAACCATTCCAAAACCCAAACAAAGAAGGTAATGCCAATGCATACTATTCCAAAACGCACTGTGAACAGTTAACTGCCCAAACAAAAGCAACCAGAGTATTGGCAAATGTCATGATGTGTGTTTTTTATTCAAAAGCATAGCTTACTTTCCAGCATTTCCAGTTTGCAGTGTGATGTGCAATTATTTGATGTTTTGGAAAACGCACTTCGTGTCCAAGCATGTGGAGGTATTGCCTATTGCGTAAGGTAAAAATGACAATTCCATATTTTCTTTCCATAATTCAATGGTGGCAATGAGCCTAGAGGAGTCCACCTGTCCTTTGTGGAGCCATCCCACCTGGTTTGTCATAGCTCGATCGATGCCGCTCTTTCATCCGTCTTTTATTCTTCCGGAATCCAGGGGTTTCTTCTGGTTTGCGAGTATGTATTTCTCGTTAGAGATGGTTCTGAAGCCGCTGATGGCTCTGACTGCGCAGAGTCTTTACTAAGCCGACAGCTTCCTTCGGTACTCACTTATTGCCAGTGCGCCATCCCATATCTGTGCAACATACAGGAGGACTGCGCTGACCACTCTGGACAGCAGGGTCCTATGACCGTATCCATTGCAGCCGATGTTGGGGAGTACTCGGGAGAGTGGTGCCTGCCTCATCGATGCCTTCTTACTGGAGTACTCACAGTGGGTTTTGAGGCGAAGTCTGTCTGTCTTCTTTTGATCTTTTGATCTAATTGTCTACGATCCAGGAGTTTAAATACTCCTGACTTATTGATGTGTAAACATATTTATCGCTCGCCCCTGGCACACCAATACGGAGGGATTTGAAACTAAATGGGACGGAATTCGTTACCGGAAATGACGTCAAACTATATCTCCGCGCGCAGCCGACCGAGTGAGAATAGCCGTGTTACCATTGGAAGTGGAAGTGGACTGATTATAATAAAACATTTTAATAATTATGCCGCGTTCTGGAGATTGCCATAACCTCTGATTTGTCCACGTTAATCATCATCCAAGCATCAGCACATAGGCCCACAAATATATCGAGTGCGCGTTAGGAAGATGTGAGGATAACTAAGTCATCTGCAAAAAGAAGATGACTTACCCTGAACTCTCCCAATGTGAAACATTCCTCGCATCGACTGCGCCGCAACATCCAGTCCAGATTTTCAATTAAAAGGAGAGGTGACGAGACGCACCCTTAGCGAAGTCCAACGCCCACGGTGAAAAGTTTTGATTTAGCATTGTTAACCCGAACACAACTGCTACAGTTTGTGTATAGGGACTGAATGGCCCTCAGAATCAATCCCATACTTCTGCAGAACACTCCAGAGTTTACCTCGAGGGACTCGGTCACATGCCTTTTCCAAATTTACAAACCAACTGTAGATGGGTTTGGCATACTCCCAAGCCTTCTCAAGTGCCATTCTTAGAGTGAAGAGCTGGTCGGTTGCCGGGACGAAAGCCGCACTGTTCATCCCCCATCCTGTTCTCGACCATAGCTCTAGAGCTCCGAGCTTCCAACACCTTTGCGTAGACTTTCCTGGGGAGACTTAAAAAAGATATGCCCCTGTAGTTGAATTAATCTCTTTTGCCCCCTTTCTTGAAAAGTGGGACAATCACCCCAGTTTGCCAATCGCCGGGTGAGTCACCACGTTCCCAGGCCACTTTAATGACTCGAGAGAGCTATAAAACTTCGCCTTTACCCATTGCCTTAAGCATTTCTGAAAATGCGTAAAGAGGGAGTTTAATGACACTTTATACTTTATTTTTTATATTCAACTTAAAACAAATATCGAACTAAAGACCACCTCAAAGTGGTCCATGATCGACTGCTGTACAAAGGTACGGCAACTTGCGGAGCATATATTGCACAGTTATTGAAGAGATCACAGCATGTAAACAAATAGCAAGACAAGAGGGAATAGAAGAAGACGCTGTCACTTAAACAAATAGGGAGGGAAAAAATAAGGAAAGGACGCTACTGATCACAGACTCATTACCAATTACAACATGTAGCCAAATAATATGTTGATAGGCGTGTTGCAGGGGTGTGGGATGTGTAACTCGTGCTATTGGCAATTCTTGGCTTTTCCATTTGAAGGTGGAAACACGTGAAAACCAGCTTCCAAACGCGTGATTTTCTAGATTCAATCCATAAACCTATTCAGACTCGCCTAGGTTGGTTGTCATTGCAAAAGAGAGTCTTATTGGAAATCAGAAACGCTATCAAAATAATCGTGCACTAGCCTGAGATGGACGATTATGTCGATCTGGTGCTAATACGCGCAACATTCTTAGACGATCCATATTCTGGCAAACCTTCAAATAAACGTGATACATTCTCGGATAACTGTTCGTCTTGACGCATGTGAATAAGGGGGGTGTCACATTGACCCGTCTTACACAGTCTCAGGTGAACTTGCCATTTATAACAGTCACTTCGAGGAAATTGTTCATCAATTTCTACACTACAGCCAAAACTGGAAGTTCCCTGAGCTCTTGATCTGTTTACCCGAACCCGAGATACCAAAACAGTAGAACAAAGAAATAGCTACGAGTCCTCCTGTTCTTTAAGTTCCCCAGGTCGACAAGGCTTGTCAGTCGTTAGCTTCTGCTTCACTTGCATTTTGCACACCCACCAAAACGATGGGGCAAGGTAATAACGACCAATAAAAAAAGATTCTTTATTCTTACAAATCTAAGAGAGCGTATCACATCTTCCAGACATCTCCAATTGCAAACGGCGCTTCACTATTCGTTTCCAAGTAGTAAATCCCACTTGCCTTTCCAGCATTGCTTGGGTCGCCCAGTCTAATCCCTTCCGCAGGCAGGTCACAGGCTGCATCTTTAACATTCTCGAACTCACTGCACTTGATCACATAGTACTCGTTGCTGTCATTGAGGCTTAAAGCCTCTGCAAAATACATCACAGATCGACCATGGGCACAGCCGCCACCAACATCGAGACCACATCCCGGCTGAGATTTGCCACCATTCGGGTAGAACGCCGCTTGTCCAATTGGGTTGTAGAATCCCAACGTGCCGCCATTTGTCTGAATAGTCTCCACGTACTCGGCGTCTGTATCAGCTAGGCGACTTTTCGGGTTGTCGTAATTGAACAGTGGCATAGCCGGGTCCAGGCCGACGATCGTGTGGACTCTTCCACGTTGAACATTTTTCCCAGCGAATCCCGCCACATGCGCACCCAGACTGTGCCCGTACACAGCCAATGTATCAAACTGCAGATTCGCAAAATCATGCAGCCAGTCTATGAATTCTGCGACTATCTTCCCAGCCTTTGAGCAGCTCGTCTGCGATGTAATGTACGTGAACGACTCGCCGTAGACACTCCAATCGACAGCTATGAAGTTGTATTTCCCTCGTTCACCATTGAGGAGCAGCGCCTCCCGCGTTAGCCGATTCTCCCCTCCCAGGTAGTTGCCGTTCCAACCGTGAATCATAAATCTTAACAGAGGTTAAAGTGAGCTCATCAATGTGTGATGCGTTTCCTCAACTTACCGTGTTGGATGGGTGAAATCAAATGTCGAGCGCATCAAGGTCTCTTCGTCGCCCACTTGCAGCTCGATGGGAACTGTTGGATTCACATGGGTATACAAGAAGAAACGGACTTTGTCCATCTTGCGAGGGCTGGCCACTGCTTGGGGTTCCGTGAGCAGCGCCTCTATTGCGGCCTCTTTTCGTGTCATCCACCGAATGTCCCCGTCTCTTTGAGGTATCGGCCAAACCGTATCCACTGGGTCCTGGGGGTCCTCGAGGTACGCAGGAAGGGAATAAGCTGAAAGAAAATCTCACGGTTCTGGTACTCTGCTTAAGTGATTAGCCATTCGAAAGAATCTTACCACAAGCTAGAACTCCCAGCACCAGAATCACGTGCACCTTCATTGTTTGTTTGTTCCACTATTAAATCCATAATTGGGCGTTGGTACCGCTTTTATAGACGCCGCAATCTAGGGATTAGTGTTAACAATGTTTTGAAGATTCCATTAATATCTAATCAAACCATTCGATGCCCTAACTTCTGTGTTGTTCATCGATAAGATCTTATCTTTCACCACCGATCCAATCGAATTCTGATCGAATTCTGGCACACAAGCACATTTTATTAGCCGTTATCGAGGATTTGCATGCGTAAAACTCGACTGAGGGTGCCTGTTAATTGGCGTTATTCGATTTGCAGGTGTAATTATTTTTAGCCGATATCGCACTTGTTGGTTGGCTAGTGCAAGTAAACTGATAAACGCGTTTTCAGAAGCAGTTAAATATTTGCAAGCAAAGTGTCTAGAAGTTAAAAGTTCGATTTGGCAATACAGCAAATATCGTTTCAACTCATTGTGGACTCTGAGCTATGTCAGCCAAAGTCAAGGTCTGTCAGGGTCTTTTTCATCAGTGTTTTATGATTTTCGTTCGGCATTAGTTCTGTGCGTCGGAGTTTCAGTTTTCTTTCCCTACTTAAAGGAAGAAAACACTTGGATCATGAGAATTTGATAAACACGATCTGCGGGTGTGCATATAACGCGATGTACAGTCAATCAAAAAAGTGTGTTCTCAACAAAAACTAATTTTAAAAAATGCCTCAAAATAAAAAATCTTAAATGCAATAAACTCCGTTCCAACTGAATAGGTACAACATTTTTCAAACGTATATTTGTTCAATATATTGACGTGCTTTGTTAATTCTCCCTTCCGTGGAAACACTAGCACCAACACTATATCTTTGCTTTATTTCCCCACCTGGATCGCATGAGTTAGAGGGACATCTTAAAATGATCTTCTATCACCTGCTGTTATGGCCGTTTTCTTACCAGCCTTCGTATTTTTCTCGTGCAAATCACCGTTTTTTTAATATGAGTAGATGACATTAAAACTTCCTTAAATTACTTCGGTTATAGCTCGCTCATCTAGTACTTGATCCTTCCGTCACATTTTCCACAGCACTAAGAGATTTTTGTCCACAAATGCTTCAACTACATGAACTATTCATTCAACATGTCAATATTCGCAAAACACTCACAAACAAAAAATGTATTCGACTTATATTCAGTTGACGTTGAGTAAAAACGGCTATTTTTGGTATGCTTTGCAGGAGGGCCACAAACAAAGTAAAAGTCGGATTTCTATTTTTTTTTTGTTTTCAAATTATTTTCTCAACATCAAGGGCAAGAAGTCAAAGGCATAACATGATAAATCTATGCACGTCAATGTCAAATATTGAACGGTATATATTTCAAAAATCTGGGTACCAGTGGGAATGGAGTGAAGTATTTTATAAATAGTAATGTGCTTAAAGAAGAGGAAATGGAGGGATACAGACATTCATCTTCGGCCATTTTTGCCCCTAGTCCACATCGGAGATGTAGGGGTGTTCCCTTGTATTTCACACATATTTTTACACAAACCATGGATCGACCACGCAATGGCGGCCGATTAGTGGATTTTAGTGGGAATGTCGCAGATTCGAGGACTTTAGTGGGAAAAAATGGCGACAGATTGCCGAATTTGCCCACGATCCACGTATTGTTGTTGACATTTCTGTCATTATTCGAAAAAGTCAGTTTTATAGTTGCTCCAATTAAAACTGGGAAATTGTTATTTTAAAGTTGTTTATTTGAACTTAATTAGTCACAAAAGTTATCTGAAATACTTTAGAATTGAAAAGACCTAAATTGATGTGTGAGTTTAACTTCTATCAGTTGTAAATTCTTAATTGTAAATTGCCTGAGTGCTACTGCCATATATATATACATTCTTTACCGCAATCTATATGTCCGCCGACAATAAAAGAAAACTCAGTAAAATATCGCCCGAGTCATTTAGTATCCGTAAAAAACATCAATTGCAGCAAAAATGTCCGAAGACGAACGAGTAGACAAACAATATAGAAAAGATTGTATTAATATGGCTACATCCTCCGTACATCGATCAACATACAGTTGCCTCAACCACAATTTATGTGAAAGAAATTATTTCAATAACAATAACAGTGAAGAACTCATATCTACCATTTTCAAGATGAGAGGAGAACTCGTTAATTTAAATTATATCCCACATCGTCCCGATTTGCCGATCTACTGCAGTCTTTGCAACCTGTCAGAGAGGGAAGACATTGTGCATTTTATTGGTAGATGTCCAGTCCTTAAGGAATTGCGCAGATTTTATCTAGGCAGTGATATTAAATCGGTATCTGAGGTCAGAGACATTTTAAATTGCGATTGTGATATAAAACTACTTTTAAACTATTATAAAAAGTCAATCAAATATAGAAAAAATATTATAAACGAAGAGTTTTGAAATTCATAAGCGAAAGCTACATATATTAACTTGTTATATGTACCTTATAATTATTCGATTACAAACTTATTTCTTTTTTGATTATTATATTAATGTCAATCAGGCAGACGGCAAAAGCCATGCTCGTACGATTTATGTAAGAAAAACAAAACCACAACTTGTAATGATGAATAGGTACAATAATTCTATCTCTATCTCTATCTATCTATCTATCTTGTGCGGAGGGTGTTCAAAAATGTACTCGTATTCTTTAGAGCATGTACGAGTATTGTTATATGGAATTTCATGAATAAAAATGTAATGCAATTCCCACTGAACTGGAGCTAGTTGACCTCAATTTAATTCTTAGTTTGTCAGATAGGCTGTAGGTATATAACAGCCTATCTGACAAACTGTCCGAAAAGTTAGTTCCACTCTATACCCCTAATTAATGAATTCTGAAAACTCATACATTCAAATTACATTTTGGCAAGATATTGCAATTATAAGCAATGCATAAAAAAGATTGTCAAAATTTTAAGTTAATTTCTATCAATATTTTTGCAAAAAGCGAAATGAGCAAAGAACAAGTGATTCATGCAAACGTTTCACACGCATGATTCGTGTGAATACATTTTATATGCACTAGTAGTGCATACATTTTGTCCTATCTCAGACTATAACTTGCTCAAATGGGAGCTTAAGGAATCGACTTCATGAACATACTTCGTTTACCCCTCCATACTGTGATGAAATGTAACACCAAAATAACGTCCAAGTAACGAGCGAATTTTCAAATAAGAACTCTAATTCACCCCTCTACTAGGTTGGGGAGGGGAGGTTAGGAAGGGCATCATCTGTTCGCCATTTGATCTCAAGAGCTCACACGTATTCACAGACACGGGACAAAAAGCGTATAAAAAACGCTGTCAGATGAAATCAAGGGGCGAGAGAAGTAGAAGATGCAGGAATATAAAGAAGGATAGCCCAACAACTTTATGTACAGCAAGTTCAGTGAAAAATGGAATAGCTACACAGCTACGCCATAATCCACGAGAAAGGAGATCCTTTGACTGGGGATAAGCCATCTTCACATCACCATCGCTCGCCGGAAGCTGTTTCTAAACAATCTGATAGGTCAACATCAGTCTCACACTACGGCAGATCCTAGAAAAGACTCAAGAAATTCCAATCTGCACCCACGACGTATTCGTCGATTTTGAAGCCGCACATGACAGCGTGCATAGAGACGAGCTATACTTCATCAACATCATCCTGGAGAAGATCGTACAACGATTACCATACGTGGATGATATTGACGTGTTTGGATAACACAGAGAGTCGTCGATGAGGGGTTTGTTGTCATTGAGACGATATTTGGTCCTGTTTGCGTTAACGGCATTTGAAGGGGAAAATTCAACTACTAACTATACGGGCTATAGAGCGCCCTGAGCTTAGTCAGTCATCTACGGATCCAACGTCTGCTGGTGGCTGGACCATGTGGAGCGTACTCAGTTCCGGCCCGAAGAGTCTTCGAATCCGAATCTCTGGGATAACGCAACAGATGGCACCCGCGTCTATGGTGGTTCACCCAATTGCAGAAGGACCTCAATCAACCTGGCGTGCCAAACTGGATTAAGGTACCCAGTGATCGCGCTAGTCTACTATGTCTAACCAGGACTGTAAAGCCAAATAAATGAACTTCTGGATGAGGAAGCAGACTAGCAACAGGTCTTATGTTAAATCTATTTAAGTACACAGGCGAGAATGTGAGTGGGGTTGAGGCATGACTCAGAGATAAATCACAACGAACGGGCTAATATTGACACCAGCATTAAGTAGGTCAACTCGAGTCGCATTGAAATAGGTCAGTATTCAGAGTCATCAATTCAGTATCGTCCTCTTTTCTTTACCTTAAGTAGGACGTTGTCACTGGGGACAATGCATCGTATGGATCACTGCAACGGCGTTGTGGGTGATTCACTTAAGCGATCGCCATTACCATATAAAAGCAATGGAATGCGAGTAGTACGCAAGCATTGTTGCGGACTATACTTGTGGCAGCTGGTCTCCTAGTAGCAGGTTCGCTGGCAACGGCTTTTCCTACGAGTGTGGGACTACGTATAAACGTAGCAACAAGATTGGACAAGGGATCATCGCAGTTCAGACGTCAACCGTGGCAGTTCGAGGTCGAATTGAAATGACACTCCCGGCTCATCCTATTTTGAGCCTTCCGGTTGGAGAAGGGCTGGAAGACCGAATGCCCAGCACAACTACTAGGTGTAAGTGAAATTTATGCAACTTGGTCTTTAATTCAGGAAATGGGTTAGTACAAGCTAGGCTCTAGTGCACCTTCAAGCTAAAGGTGTTCGTGAGCGGAGTTTAATGACAGCTAGAGGGTGGCATGAATACATTCATTTAGTCTTTATGAACCAGTGCACTACTTCAGTGTAGGTACTCTATACACAGTTTGCCTTCCTGAGACTTTCCGGATATCGTGACTGACTTCAACCTCAGAAACACAGCCATACAGGCTCGTGTGCATTCAACAACTCAGGCATAGCTGTACTGATGCGCTGTCGCTTTGGATATCCCTGACGAACGGAGGAACCTACAGTCATTAATTCACTTCTCTTAATCGAGGAGCTCCTTTTCTATTTCGAACAGTTACCGACTTGAACTTGTACACAGATTGTCATCGTTTTTTCGTCTAAGATGGCCGTTCAGTAAAAAGAAAACCTTCCATTCATAGCCGCTTATCCAAAAATCAGTGTCCAAAGACACTCAATACAAAGTCGTTTATCAATTCGATTAGATTAACCCTCAGAAAATCAGTAACTCCCTCCGATAGAAGTCATTGATACCGCTGAAGTACATAATTTTGTTCTCCTACAAAGCAAAAATTAGTTGCGCTATTTCGCTCGCAATGCTTGAACGCGCAGTGATCGTGGTCGCTCTCGTTTCCTGTGAGTTTGTTAATTGCATTGTGAATTTGTAAATTTAACACTTGCATGGTCTTAGTGTGTTCGACTTCCAATGGACTCGATAACCAATTGTGGCCAGTGCCACAAAAGGAAGGAGGACATCGTTGGATGACGGAAAGGCAAGCGATGGTGGAAGCTGCTGCAACCGAGCCCGAGATGGTTGATCGCAAAATGGACAAGGTTCGTTTCTTTTTGTACACCAAAGTGAACCCCAGTGTGCCGATGGAGCTGGCAATCGGTGATGTGGAGTCCCTGGCACGATCCACATTCAATAAAAACCACCTAACAAGGTAAGGTGACGTAGACATCAAATAGACTGAGTGATTGACTCCCTTGCGCTTCCACAGATTTATGATCCACGGCTGGAACGGTGGTCTCGGCACACCGCAGAATCGAAAAATCCTGGATGCAGTCTTCAACAATACCGACAAGAGTCCGTGCAACCTCTTTCTTGTTGACTGGAGTGTCTACGGGGAGACTTTGAATTACATTTCCGCGCAGAGGAGCTGCAGCAAAGCTGGAAAAATTGTTGCTGAGTTCATTGACTGGCTGCACGACCATGCCAGGCTATCATTTCAAAATTTGATTTTGATGGGACATAGTTTAGGGGCACATGTCGTTGGATTTGCCGGGAAGAATGTCCAGCGCGGCAGGATTCAAACAATCATCGGCCTTGACCCGGCTATGCCGCTCTTTAGCTATAGCAATCCGGACACGCGTCTATGTGACGCTGATGCAGAGTATGTTGAGTCAATCACCACTAATGGGGGGATGGCTGGATTCTATCAGCCAATTGGCAAGGTGGCATTTTACGCGAATGGCGGCAAGACTCAGCCAGGGTGCGGTCTGGACATTGACGGCGAGTGTGCACATGAACGGGCGGTCGACTACTACGCAGAGGCAATTAAACTGAAAGAGCAGAACGCTTTCTATGCCATTGGATGTAGGAATTTTGAGGATGTTAAGAGCGCAAGTTGTGACGTTAAGACTGAAGGCATTAGACTGGGTGATCCGAGCAATGAAGGGAAGGCCGACGGAGTCTATTACCTGACGACGAATGATGCGTCACCTTTTGGGAAAGGAAATATCTATGCTAATTAACAAATAAAGAAAAGAAAACAGAGAACAATTTTAGTTTTATTCTTCATCGAGAGTTGATTTCGGTTCAGGTAGGGACGAGGTCAGTATCTTTGCCAACATGTCGTATTCCAATTCCAAGAATAACGTCTCTCCAATTCTCCCCTATTGGAGAGACGATATTTTTCGGGACAACTATCTAGTCAGATAACCAACTGCATCGAAAATACAGGGACGACTCCAAGGTGGACGACGGCACATGCTTGGAAGTCTTCGTCACATCGGCAGAGATTTCTCGTTGACTAGATATGGAATATACAAATTGAAAACTATCGAATCTGTCGAATTATATTTGTACAGAGAGACGAGCGGCCAAAATGACTCTGGACACTGGACATCTATCAATCAAATCTCTGAGGGAGGTGACAACTGCACAGTTCTGGCGGCAGCTTGGAAGAGAACACGGGATGTATAAATCCGCGCCATAGTAAAGTTCCTAAGTTTTAGCGTTCATGGGATCTTTCCAGCGCTATCCTTTGCCTCCAAGTAGGTGCGTTTGGGTGGTACCTAAGGGACCTAGAGTTTTATGCCGACTCCGACCCATATGGGAAGCCTTTTCTAGACAGTTAAGCATTGCCAGTGACTCGAAAGAGGTGTGGCCGTGAAAATAATTATACTCGTACCGGAAATCGAACCCTGGCTTGCAGACCTAGTATTTATATAACCAGTGACAAACGGTCTTGTTGGAACTTATGTCAACCAGCAACGTTCACTTACTGTCAAAACTTCGTTCTGAAATAAAGTTTCTTTTAAAATATTCGTTTTTGGTTCAATAGGTTATGGGCCCAGACCCAACGCGCACCGAATATTGATGAAGGTTGCAAGTTAATAATGTCGATAAGCATGAATACCACCAGGTCGCTCGTCAGCGACAAGTACGATACGTGGATCATGCAAATCGAGGCAGTGGAACAGCTTGGTAAAACTTGAAAATGAATTATTGGTCAAAAATTTGAGAACTAACCTATTATCCGTTGCGAGGATAACTGACCACGGCAATACCATCACGCTCGACAGAGAGAAAGCAGTCGTTCAAGGAAATGACGGTGAAATTAAAGTAGTTGCGACCCGAGTTGGACAGCCGTATTATGTACAACACAAGCGTGCTTGGTCGATGTTGGTGAATCGAAACTTGACTTATGGCATCGCAGACTCGGTCACCTCAATGACCGAGATCTTCTGAACATGCATCGAAAGAAGTTGGTGACTGGACTATCTCTCAGCAACAACGAAAAGCTCAAATCGTGTAGCGTATGTCTTAGCGGAAAGATGACGTGGTTGCCGTTTCCAACAAGGTCGAAGAGAAGCACAAACGTACTGGATTTTGTACACACTGATGTCTGGGGACCTTCTAGAACTGATTCGTTGTCTAATTCAAGGTACTTTGTCACTTTCATAGATGATTGCAGCCGTTGGTGCTAAGTCATGTTTTTGATGCAAATGATTGACGTTTTTCTCGCTCAAGCAGAGACACAAACAGTTCCACATACGCCACAGCAGAATGGGGTGGTGGAACGTAAAAATCGAACGCTCGCTGAAATGGCAAGGTGCCTGCTCATCCAATCTGGCATTGGAAATGCATTTTGGGCAGAAGCTGTAGCAACATCGAATTATTTGCGAAACCGGGGTCCTACAGTCAGCTTGAATGGACGCACATCCTTTGAATGCTGGGACAAAAGATTGCCAGACCTAAGTTTGGTGCAAAGACTTTTGTCCTTGATAAAGCACCTGGCAAGGACAAGTTCGAGACGCGTTCTAGCGAGGGCATTATGGCCTGGAATCAATGAGGTTGGTAATGGCTCTGGCTGTTCAGGCAGCGCATCTAAATGGTGGCTTGGAACAAGAGATCTTCATGGAAACTCCAAAGTAACTTCAGCAGGAGTTGCAAACGCTAGTAAGGGAAAAAGGAAACAATGATGGAGTAAAAGAAAAGGCCAAAAACATGCTCCAGAAACTCAAAAGTGCAAAAAAAAGTGTGTCGGCTGAGAAATGCTTTGTATGGTCTACGACAAGCAGGACGTCAGTGGTATATTAAGTTAGACGAAGCACTTCGTAGTCTTGGCTTGAAACCAGCTACTAATGACACATGCTTGTACTTTAAGACAAGTAGGGAATACTTTGCAACCGTTGCCGTGTATGTCGACGATATCCTGCATACATCAAGAAGTCAGAAAACATTAGATAATATACGTGATGAACTTGCTGCTGGTTTTGAAGTCAAGGATCTCGGATTGGCGCGATATTGCTTGGGCGTCGAGATAATTCAAGGAGATGGCGAAATAAGACTGAAGCAGGAAACATATATCAAGGAGATATTAAAGAAATTTAATATGGATGAGACGAAATCGATAAGCACACCGAGTGACACAAAGGCGAAATTACCTAGTGGAGAACGACAAAATGAAGATCGTCGAGCTGAAAAATCCTATCGGCAACTCATCGGATCACTCGTGTATCTGGCGATTGCAACCAGGCCAGACATTGCGTTTACTGTAAACCGTTTGGCACAGTTCAACGAGACTTATCAGGATGTACATTGGTCCGCTGCAAAGCGTGTTTAACGATACTTACGAGGTACAGAAAACTACGGGCTCACTTACACCAAACACACTTTAGATCTTCGAGGATTATCAGATGCCGATCATGCGAATGACGAGATAGATAGAGTATAGTATAGATACGTACGGATCTACTGTTGACGACCCTTGCAAACGGAAAAATGACAAAGACTTTCGGTTCTGCACGTGGAATGTGAGGTCCCTTAACAGACCACGTGTAGCCGATGAACTAGCGGAGGCCCTAGACTGCTATAAAGCAGACATAACCGCTATCCAGGAAGTGCGGTGGAACGGGCCGGTCAAAAAGAGGATGAGAAACTGCGACCTCTACTACGGCGACTGCTACAGAGAAGGAGGGCAGCGCTTATTTGGATGTGGTTTTGTTGTTCGAGGCAGACTTAGGCAAAAAGTCTTAAGCTTTAAGTATGTAAGCGAGCGCCTCATAACAATCCGCATCAAGGCTAAGCTCGGAAACATCAGCCTGATTTGCGCCCACGCCCCGTCAGAGGAGAAGGATGACAATAGCAAGGACGATTTCTATGATCTGCTAGAAAGAACATACAATCAATGCCCCAGCTATGATACCAAGATCGTTCTAGGAGATCTCAACGCACAGCTGGGCAAGGAAGAAATCTTTGCTAAAGTTATCGGAAAACACATACTGCACGACAACACATCCGGAAACGGACTAAGGCTGGTGGATTTCGCCTCGGGGCGTAACCTCTCTGTAATGAGCACACGGTTCCACAGTTATCCGGAGGGTATAGACCTCGGACAGAAGCCTGCAGGGATGAAAATGGACAACTAGTAGTAGAATCGCAGTCGATGCTGAGAATTTGGAAAAATCACTTCTGCAGACTGTTAAACGGCGATGACGACACAAATTCCGCTGTCAGGCAGAATGTTCCACTTAATTTGGACGAGGATGACCAAGAATTCCGTCCCCCCGACTTAGGCGAGGTCAAGATAGCGATATCTAGACTAAAGTCGAACAAAGCTGCTGGAGCGGACGGACTGTCCGCGGAACTGTTTAAAGCAGCTGGAGATGATCTGGTTGGGCGCATGCACCAGCTCATCTGTAAGATATGGTCGGAGGAAAGCATGCCCGATGAGTGGAATCTCAGCGTCGTTTGTCCGGTCCACAAGAAAGGAGACCCTTTTGACTGCGCCAACTATCGAGGGATCAGTCTCCTTAACATAGCGTACAAGATCCTCTCTGCCGTCTTGTGTGAACGCCTGAAACCATTCGTCAATAACCTGATAGGTCCTTATCAGTGCGGTTTCAGGCCGGGAAAGTCCACCATCGACCAAATTTTCACACTGCGGCAGATCCTGGAAAAAACCCACGAGATGCAGATCGACACCCACCACCTATTCGTCGATTTCAAGGCCGCATATGACAGCGTGCATAGAGACGAGCTATACAATGCCATGTCTAGTTTTGACATTCCAGCCAAACTCGTCAGATTGTGCAGGATGACGATGGAGAACTCTCGCTGCTCCATCAAGGTCGGTAACGAACTCACCGAGACCTTCAATGTCAAAAAAGGTTTTAGACAAGGCGACACGCTGTCATGTGATTTCTTCAACATCATACTTGAGAAGATCGTGCGAAACTCAAATGTCAACACCAGAGGGACGGTCTTCCAAAAGTCCGTTCAACTGCTTGCATACGCGGACGACATTGACGTGATTGGACGAACACAGCGAGCTGTCAATGAGGCTTTTGCTACCATTGAAGCGGAAGCGGCTAAAATGGGTTTGGCAATTAATCAGGGCAAAACAAAGTACATGCTGTCATCACGAAAGGACGCACAACATCGACGCCTCGGACAGAGCGTCATAATGGGCAGCAGAAACTTTGAGGTAGTCAAGGACTTCGTCTACCTTGGCTCTGCAGTAAACAGGGACAATAACACCAGTACCGAGATCAAGCGCAGAATTACTCTTGCCAATCGCTGTTTCTTTGGGCTCAAGAGGCAATTGAGTAACAGAGCCATCTCTCGAAACACCAAGTTGACATTATATAACACCCTAATCATCCCCGTCCTGCTCTATGGCGCAGAGACATAGACGCTAAGAGGTCGTCCTAGAACAAGATGGCGCACACAAGTGGAGAAGGACCTCAACCAACTTGGTGTGCACAACTGGAGGCAGCTGGCGAAAGATCGTGCTGGCTGGAGAGGCTTGTTGGTTGAGGCCCAGGTCCACCCCGGACTGTAGCGCCAAACAAAGAAGAAGAAGAAGAAGACTTGCAGTTGTCATAAAGGAAGATAATATCCCACCTATGAGATGGAAACTGGGACGCGTTGTAGAAGTGTTTGAGGGAAGCGATTCTTTAGTACGAGTGGCAAAGGTTAGAACGCAAACCGGAACATATCAACGAGCAGTACATAAATTGTGCCCTTTGCCATTGGAGAAAACGTTGGATGATTCTGAGCCTAGTGAAGAAAAGCATTCTAAAAAAAATCCAAAGTGAACGTACTCGGCCAAGGAGTACCCGAAATAGTAAATTTACCAAAGCTTTTCTACTAGCTGCGGTATTGTAAGCATTCCTCATCATACCCACATCAACGGCAGAGATAAATGAAGACATTGTGGTAAACAAACTAGACGACGTAGGACTGTATTTCGAGGATAATCAATAGCTTCTGGAAGATAAATATCTACTCCATTGTAACAGCCTATTGGCGTGAGTTAGAAGAAATAAAGTCATATCTCAAGCCATTTGATACAATATACACAAAGGAAGTAACGCAACACCCAAACTGCAGCCCGATAATCGAAGCAATCAGTCACAGGATTCTCGTCATTGAACACAACAACAAGTTCTTGCATGACTCCCACTCATCGAAACACGATAGAACCAGGTTAGCAAGATCTCCGTTCGACTTCATTGGTACAGTGGCTCACAGTTTATTTGGGATTTTAGACCAAGATGATGAAAGAGATGATGAAAGAGAAAATGAAATAATATTTGCCAACAAAAACGAACTACACCTGGCGGAGTTGATACACAAGCAAAGTTCTATTGCGGATTCCACCACAAATATTCTGAAACGAAATACAATGGAAATAAATCAACGATTTCAGGTTCTCAGAGAACATCTCTCTCAAACAGTAAACGTGATTCGCAAGACCCAAGGGATAAATGAGGTAATTTTAAACTCGTCCTCACTAACGCCTTATTTGACTTTACTGATCACAAAGTTCGAACGCGTTCAAGATGGCTTGTTGGATATTCTGCTAGAACTAAACCATGCTAAAATAAATCCGCGATTAATAACGCCGGATCAGCTTGCCCTCCAGATGCAGTTGATACGGAACAACCTGCCACCGACATTGAGCCTACCCAAAGGATCCGTTACCGACATCTACAAAATAGCGACAGTCAAGGTCCGTAGTTTGACTGAATCAATTGTATTTGAGATGCAGTTGCCGCTCACCAATACGCAAGAATTTCAAGTATTTAATTTAATAAAGATTCCCATACGCTACCAAAATTCGAGGTACATGGTCGACAGCAATTCTTCCTACCTGACAGTCACCTTAGCGAGAGATAAATTCTTTTCATTAACAGAGATGGAATTAGCGTCGTGCACATCTCTTCAAATTGGGAACTATTTCTGTGCTCAGATGCATCCAACATCCATACATCGCGATAGAGGTGATGTAATGTTTGTGAAATGGCTTTATTGAACAACGATCGAAACGCACTGTCAGAATGCATCCTGAAGCCAGTGCTAGCTCAAGATCATTGGAGAAATCGCGAGGCATCCAATGCCTGGATATTTTCAATAGTTTCGAGCATAACTGGTCACCTCATTTGTCAAGGCAATTCCCGTTCAATACATCTGATTGGGAACGTCTTAGTTGAGTTCAAAATGGCATGTGTATTAAAACTGCCCGCCGTCTTCATTCACTCGCGGATTGAATACAGCAGTCGTATAAAAGGCTCCTTTATATCAACTGTAAACATCTCCAACTGGATAATGCATCAAAATTTGACTAAAGACATAATTGACATTGACTTTTCAGATTTTGAGAAACTTAAGGACAAGATAGACGATGTCATTGATCAAAGCAAGAATCTTCCGGAAGCCGATGGTATGAACGAGCACGATTATCACCACTATGGGTTGACCTACTTTCTGTTGGCTGGCATGATTGGGATGATCGTTGCGTATCGATGCCACCACAGGGACGTAATTTTGAAGTTAATGTTTAAGATTTAGGTTTAGAGGGTTAGGAACCCTCAAGAGGGGGTATAAGGTATAATCGTGTAATAATATCACACTCTGTCCACCAGCGTGGGACCAGACACAAAAGTGGAAATTCACACATATCTCGTTCCCACAGCGAAATATCGCGAGTCATATTTCCCAAGGTGAATTTTCCGATAAGCGTCTGTTCTCACACTCGTGGAGGAAAGAAACAATTTTGTAAAACCCGTTGAGGTAAATAAAATGAGTTGAATGTAATCCGTCGTCACAGCACGACATAAGAAAGTTGTATTAAATTTATTTAACACCTCTCTTGCCCCTTTAAAAAACACACATTAGAAATGCCTACTCCGCAGGAACACTACCACTCTGAATCGGTTCACGATTGCTCCACATTTGCCGCACTCAAATTGAGTGGAACTCATCTACTGTCAAATGAGTATATTTTGACGTTTCATTTTTTATTGAAAATTCAAAGCAACATCAAACAATTAACAATTTATCTACATAATTTTATATTAGAGGAATTAGTTTTTTTTATCGTGATTTACAACGCTTGCCATCATCGGTATCAAATAAACGTAAACGTTCTTTCGTGTTTTACCTCGCACTGACACAGTTCATAGTCGATAAGAGTTATGAGTTTAGCAGAAGCTGTTGAAATCGCTAACGATACCGTCCAAAATGATTCCCATTCTCTGCCAGTCGAGAGTAAGTTAATTGTTGTCACCGGTTTCGGGCCATTTGTCGGACACGAAGAGGTGAATGCTAGTTGGGAAGCTGTCAGGGTGTTACCTGAAAATCTAACATCGGATAATGGATACGTCTATAATTTGGAGAAGAAACTAGTATCTGTTGAGTACGATGATGTCAATGCGGCTGTCGACGAAATTTGGAAGAAAAAACCTGAGGTTTGTAGAAGGGGAAGTCGTTTCATTCAATGATCTCATCCTACATAAAGACTAGACATTCGGGAATGCATTTTGTCATTTTTCCATCACCTTTCTCGCAATTGTGTTAGGCGTAATCGGTCTTCAATCTCGCTGTTTGCTTGTTTGTTATCTTAAGATTAAATGACGAGTGATAAAGTTCATATTTGCTTTCAGTTAGTGGTACATTGCGGTGTACACGGCGGATCAAATTGTATTCGTGTCGAAGAGCTCGCCTACAATCACAAGTTCAACGGAAAAGACTACTCCGGCAAGAAACTCTCTAGTGGGAGTGCCTGCCTGGCTAACAATGGGACAGCATGTTGTGAAATACGCACCAGGTTGGATGTGAAAAAAATCGTTCAGAACACAGCGCCTCAATGCAAGTGTGCCGAAGCAGTCGTGCCCTCTGATGATGTTGGTAGCTACCTCTGTGGATACATATACTTGAAATCACTCGATCGAGACTGCCAGCGAAGTTTGTTCGTGCACGTGCCTCCGATTTCAAAACCGTTCAGCAGCGAAGAGACTAGTGATATTCTGTACCGAATCATTCGCGAATGCGTTCGACAGGTTGAATCCGGAGAGGTGAATTGCGAGAAACTGAAGGACGAGTGAGACGACGGAGACATCCAAATGCCTTTTGCACACCGCATAACCTAGATCATTAATTTGCTCCAGTCTAAAATTAGGCGTACCAAGTTTGTGGAAACATCGCCTTCCAAACCAAACGCTGATATTTGTTTAAACAGTTTTATTTTTGCTAATGATTTACAGTTGATTTTACAATCAATTGGCTACGTATTTTAGACTGCGGATGTATAAATAAATATCTAATATACTTGTATCTTTACAACAAGGTGAATCTAACTATTCTCGAGAATAGCTTCCATGATTTTAATTTCTATCAAGTTGACGCGCTCCCTTGGAGCGTTTCTCAGTTTTTTGGCAATCAACCTGCCAAAGAGGTCGAACTCGTCCATTTGTTCAATGCTGCTGCGTGAAGGCGAGGTTGTGTCTTTGACTGCTACGCTTTTGAAGTCATTTTCATTCACGTCCAATGGGAAGTCACTTGTGGTGATGGGTGGGTTACTGCTGCTCATCGCGCAATTGTTGTCATGGACAATCTCCTCCGAGATGAAACTCTGTTCACTGCGATCTATATCGTCCACCGTGGACAGGATCATATCTGATGATTCGAATAGAAATGGATAATCATCGCTGCGAGATTTCTTGTCTGGCGGTTCGTCCAATGAGACATCCGAACATGCATCTCTGAAAAATCACGAGTTATTAAAATAATCAAAGTGGACAGTTTTAATTTACATTGTCACGATTGGATCCAGAAACTTGAGTTGGTCGTAGTATTTGTATTTTTGAGAACATCCGTCGTAAACATCTCCCTCCGTGCTTCGTATTTTTCGATATCGGTCGCGTATGTTCTTCCAGATCTTTTGAATGCGATCAACTTGAATAATTTCACCCAGCGCGTGAAAAACTTCTGTCCACAGGATTTCCTTATTAGCCCGTACAGACGTTGATTTGCTGGCGGGTGCCTCGTAGAGTAACGGCCGCTTGGCAACCTCTTGAATAATGGCCAAGCCAATATCTGCAAGAGGAAATCTTTGGTTTCCCGTGGCTAAATCTTCTTTGTAAGACGAGCATGGCTCATATTTGACAATCGGCTCTGATTGCTGCTTCTCTGGGTCATCTTCTAATGAAGTGGCAATTATCTGTTCTTCTTGAAACCCAACAATCTCCTCAAAGTCATCATCAGTCTTTATCACAATTTCGTCAGTATCATCCACAGCCGATAGCTGATCATCTGTCGAGATGCCTTCACGACTTTGCTCATCAGTTCCAAAATCAAATCCTTCGAATCCCGCAGACGATATAGCAAACATCTTCTCGGATGGAATCTCAATGCTGTGCTTTCGATTCAAGTGCTTCCACAAGTTTGACGACGATGTTTTGCTCTTGTAGACATGCACCCGCCCCTTGGCATAGCAGAGCATGCAAAGGATCCTATTGTCCGGTGGCTCATCTGGATTGTTGGAGTTCGACACATCCTTTGTTGCTAATGCAAAGTAACGCCAGACCCCACTGGGATTTTTATGGCGATTTGTCTGCCTGGTTTCATTATGTACGATTTTATATTCACTTGTAGTTTTAATGTTGAATGCATTTCTGTCCGAGTCTCCCGTTGCGCAGTCGGTATGAATTATTTTAAACGATCCCAATTCTTCGCTGATTCTCCTCTTATGCTTTGAAGACGACTGGGAACACGGTCGCTCCATGAAATGAGTGCGAGATTCAAAATCAAAACAACAAGACAATTTTCAAAACAAAGCGCATATTCCTTAGCCGACGATATGACTTTTTTAGTCGATGAGCTAGAGCGAATCTTTCGGCTAGCTATATTTAACAACTGTCAGAGGAATCAATACAGGTTGGGTGTGTTTGTTATGAGGTTCAGTGATGTCCGATTTTGCGTTAAACATTGCGAAGAAATCATATGTAAGTACAAAGAAGGAAGGCACATATTTTCTAAAATTTAAATGAAAATATAACACGCAGTTTTTCATTAAAATTTATTAAAGTCCGAGAAATATAGCATTCGTTGGTCAAATCTGTCTAAAATTATTGTTCAGCTTTTTCAGTTATTTTCATAAATGTTATTGAACACATCCATTTCTAGGACTTTGAGAAGACAACACTATTTGACACTTGAGAACTGTCAACATAATTTCACGGAATGGTTGTCGTTCTCTAATTGATTTCCAGTTTGTTCATATTTTTCTCTGAAAAGTAGTAATTTTTAACATAAAAATGCTCCGAAGCATCCTACGGCTGAACAGCAGCAGGTGATTTGTATATTTTTCGATCTGGCTCACATGATCTCAAGTCATTTTCCTTAGGCTGCCAGCTGTTATTGCCGCACAGCACATGTCAGTGTATCCACCTTCTTACGTCGATCCAGTCTTCAAGAAAGAAAAGCAAATACTGCTGAAAGAATCTGGTGAAACCATCAAACTTGCGCATCTGCCGATCAAACCGGCACGGAACAATGATACTTCGTCCGTGTTCCACGATGATATTGTCAGTAAATTCACAAATTACATAATGCGCAAGGGTAAAAAGATCTTGGCGCGGGATTTGCTTGAGAAAAGTTTCGAAAATATCAAACGAATTCAATTGGAACGTTACAACTTGGCAGACCCCGAGGAGAAACCAAAAATTGAGACGAATCCTGTGAAAATTCTTCACACCGCCGTTGAGAATTGTCGTCCGCTGCTGCAGTTGACTCCGATTAAGAGAGGCGGTGTTACCTATCAAGTGCCCGTACCTGTGACGATTAAACGATCGTATTTTCTGGCGATGAAATGGTTGATTGAATCAGCGAATGAAAAGGAGCGAAATATGCACCTTCCTGAGAAGATGGCGTGGGAGTTGTTGGACGCAGCTTCTGGTCAAGGCCGAGTGATTAAAAGGAAACAAGATTTGCATAAGCAGGCAGAAGCCAATCGTGCCTATGCTCACTATAGATGGAGTTAGACTTATTGTTCGTGTTTTCATTTATCTTTATTTACAAATAAACAGTTTTTGTTAAACTGAAGTCAGTTGAAATCGTCTCCAAAGACCGCGACGTACCGTTGAGTATCGCAAACGACTCCATATCGATGGAGCAGTTTGTACGATTGTGCTGCATTTTCTCGGCTCTTCACTGTTTGGAAAACATTGAATCTTTTCGGTGGTAGTTCCCACTGAGCGAGGATGTCATCAATGACAAGCTCTTGGTCCTTCCGTCGTCCCCAGAAGTCAACGTAGGCCACCTTTATCTTGTTCTCTGTGTCGTTCATGTACACAAATCCAATCAAATTCTGAACTGGTAAGCTGCACAGCGTTAATGTGATCACACCGGTAACTCCTATGGGGTCAGAAATCAAAGTTTTAGGAAGTGCAGGAATTATTTCGCTTCCTCACCAATAGCACCAAAGACTATCCCGAAATTCGGATCCATATGGCCTGCTTTCTCTAACGCAAATGCCACAGGAGTACCCATCATTGTTATTACGGTCTGGTACACTTTAAGCCTGTTGAAAGCTGATGCCATCCTGACCAAGGGAAGTCGGTAAATTTCGAACCACTTTTCCTGCACACTGGAGATTGGTGTGGGAATTTGCTTGTCTGTAGAAACATGTCTAGTTGTGAACGGTTTGATTTTCGGTAAAACGATATGAGACTTATGAAACTGATTCAGGAGTTTAATGGTACTTATTCTTTGGATCATTTTGTAACTTAAAAATAGAAATATTGCCTAAAAGTAAGGTTTTGTTGAACATTCTTTAAAACCAAATGTCAAATGTAACCAAAACAAACAGGGCCGGCAACTTGACGGAGTTGAAAAAATGTGATGCCACACTTTCGCAATAAATACTTGACGTCGGTCGCGGTTGTTTTTAAGAAAATCGATTAATTTTCTTACTTTTTGTTTTTAGTTGCAGCCACTAATTTAACTCAAAACTGAAATCCATCAATAGTCGTTGAGTCCGAGTGTCGCAATTTAGTTTAGAAATGACTTAAGGCATTTGCAAAAGATAGATGGCATCTGTAACTTAAGAAAACGTAGTACGAGTAGCAAAGAATTTAAAACTAAGCCTAAGCAACGAAAATATTTTAAAAGACAAGAAAGTCGATCAAAAACAAAGTTTGAAATATTTGAAGCAGCCTAACGAACACATCGGCAAATACCGAACAGAGTCTCGAAAGTGGTAACTCGAATTTAGCAGTGGCACTCATCGTCGGCAACATAGTTTTGTTTATGTTCAACTCGTAATGTCACATCACTTGCAATAACACGTGCTGAGAGTTTTCCTATCATTTGCTTCAAAACATCTCCAGAAAAAACATTTCACGAAATACATCATTTAATGGCAACGAATATAAAAGTAAAAGAAGCGTAAGTGATTTCCTTATTTCTTATCGAATATGTTTCAGTTGTTTTTTTGTTTATATCACAGTTTCGAAGCTGAATCACAGTTCGGTGCATTCTATACCGGAGGAGTCGTCGCATGGACATCAACCGGAGCAGAATTTCTTTGCCAGGATGCGGGCAAGATTAATGTTATCAATGTCGACAGTGGAAATGTGGTGACATCAATTGGCGAAGTTCAAAGTGATGACGTTGATGAGGACGTCATTTACACCTTCGCTCTGAGTGCTGATGATGAACATGTGACAACCGCCCACAAAAGTGGATTGATCAAGCTGTGGGATAAAACGACTGGAAGTATGACCAAAATGTGGAAAAGTGCGCATAAAGGTCCAGTCGCGCGTTTGGTGTTTCGTGAACGCGGCACAGTAGTGGCGTCGGGCGGTTCAGATTCTTCCATCCGCATCTGGGATTACGATCGGAAAACCTGCTTGGGCGCACTAAAGGAGAGCCAAGGAGTGATAGCACTAGTCGTGTTTCATCCGGATGCAGAGAAAACTTGGGTCTTTGGGGCAGGAGATGACAGCAAAATAAATTGCTGGGATTACTCAACCAAGCAGTTAATCCAAACGTTCTCTGGACACTATTCGAAAGTCACAGCCTTGTCATTCGACATGGAAGCCAATAAGTTTGCCTCTGTCAGCAGGGATAAAGTGTTGATCCTGTGGGATATCGACAAAGGTTCCCAATTGAAGGTGCTTCCGCTGTACGAATGCCTCGAGGGAATTTGTATTTTGCCCAAGACGTTGCAGTTGCCAAACGGTATTGATTTGAATGCTGCCGAAAACAAAGACAAGGTATTTGCCGCAGTAGCTGGTGAGTTGGGGCATATTCGCGTGTGGAATTGCACAGATGGAAAGATTGTCTTCTCGCAAACCAACAGCTCTGTGTCTAAGGCCGCCGAAGAGGGCGGACTGGCGGTGACCCAGCTCTTGCATTGTCCCAAGACAAGTCAACTAGCTATGGTATCCGCTGACCACAACATAGTGGTGCACAACATATCTACATTTCACTGCGCCAAGCAATTGATCGGGTTCAGCGATGAAATCCTCGACATTTGCTTCGTGGGGAAGAATTCCCGATACCTTGCTGTCGCAACCAACAGCAAAGACATAAAATTTTATGACACCACCAACATGAACTGCTCAATCCTCAAGGGTCATTCGGACATTGTGCTGTCGCTCGCCTCGCATAAGAACTTTTTGCTGTCATCATCCAAGGACAATTCCCTTCGTCTCTGGGAACTGAATCCGGGCACCTTCACGGTCAACTGCGTGGCAAAGGGCACCAAACACACTTCAAGCGTGGGCTCAGTTGCATTTGGAAAGGTGTCCCATACAATCTGTGCTTCAGTGAGCCAAGATACATGCCTCAAGGTCTGGGAGATACCGAAGCAGATCTCGAACAGCTCAACTGATGAAGTGGATCTTCATTCGTTGGTGTGTACCAACACCGTCATCGCACACGAAAAGGACGTCAACTGCGTGACCATTTCACCTAACGACAGAATAATCGCAACTGCCTCTCAGGACAAGACCGCAAAACTCTGGGACAGTAGCAGCCTTTCACTGCTGGGAGTTCTTCGAGGTCATCGTCGTGGAATCTGGTGCGTGCGATTCTCCCCCGTCGATCAGGTGCTCGTGACATCGTCTGCCGACTGCACTCTGCGCATGTGGTCCATTACGGACATGACCTGCTTGAAGACGATCGAAGGGCACGAGAGCTCCGTCCTTCGCGCGGAATTCATATCAAAGGGCATGCAACTGGTCTCCTCGGGTGGTGATGGGTTGATCAAACTTTGGAACATTAAGACAAGTGAGTGTACCTTGACCATGGACAAACACGATGCTCGTATTTGGACGCTAGCTGTCGCCCACAGTGAAACGCACTTCTTCAGTGGTGGCGCTGATTCCAAGCTTATCCGTTGGAAAGACGTAACTGAGGAGAGGCGAGTTGCCGACATCGAGAAACGACAAGAGTTGGCCGCCCAGGAGCAGGAGCTGAACAACTTGATATCCCAGAAGAAAATGCTGAAGGCTCTCCGTCTAGCGCTCAGACTGGAAAAACCCCATTTGACGCTCAAGATCATCAACTCGGTCATCAAAAACCAGGAGGCCGGCCTGGACGAAACCATTGCCTCCCTCAACGAACTGCACAAGGAGAGCCTGATGCGGCATGCGATCGCGTGGAATACCAATAGTCGAAATTGCCGTCCAGCGCAGTTGGTGTTGAATATTCTGATCAATGAGGTCATGGCAAATAAATTCAAGCCTTCCGGTCTGGGCAAGATGATCGAGGAGACACTCCCCTACACGGAAAGACATTTCAAGAGAATGACAGAGTATCTGAAGGATTTGAAATTTATCGAATTCACGCTGAAGTGTATGCAGCCGCACTCCAGCATGGAAGTGGATGTTGTTGAAAAATAAATTTTAGATTAGGAAAAAATGACTTCTTAGATTTTTGTTGTTGTACTGAACGATTCTTTGATTTTCTTCAATTTCCAGGTAACTTGTTTGTTAATTTACCGTTTCTGTGTGCACATTGGTGAACTCCCACTTGTGTGCGATATTTAGACGTCCTTTGTTGGGTTATTTCACAGGCTCGGAGTCGAACCATCGTTGGACTGGAAACGTTTGTGTATGTGCTCTATTCTGCCCAACCACCTTGGGTGTTGGATCCGTATATGCTTGCCAGACTCATTCGTTGTACAGCCTCTCTTTATCACTCACCGAACTAACTTCCACTAGCTAGGTGGTAGGACGTTTACTTGCTGTGTGTCGTACCTCCAAGATGAACTTTCCCAGACTGTGCTCTGATCGCTTCATGAAGCTGTCTTCTTTAAGAGGTTGAACATTATCTACGTGGTTGGTGTTATTACATCTTTGTGAGATCAAGTCAATAGACTGGCTAAATTACTGAGCAGATTAAGATATCATACCACACTCTCCTTAGCTCCTGCCTAGCTCTAATGACTGGGATGTATAACCTAACGACATCAGTGAGGCACTCATGACAATTCTACTTCCCTTCATCATAACCCACAGTTAGTTTTCCGCCTGCGGTTAATGGAACAGATTGGATCGCTTTCATTTAAGGTTAAGTTCTTTCCTTCTGCTTCCAATGCTGTTCATCTTTCTATTTTTTAGATTCAATTTCTCTCGCTCTTTTTTAAATGAGCACCACCCGTCATCCATGATGATGAATGAATGCGTGTTTATGTATCATAGAAGCTTTTGAACTTTCATAGCATTAGGGCAGTTGTGCAAGTGCTTCGTGCTCGCACAGAGCATCCACACTTCAATACGTCGGGTTAATCAACCTTCAGCTTGTGATACTACAACACATGCCCATCGCTGTGCAGCAGCTTTTTTAAGCCGGTTTTAAAAACAATCCCACAGTCCGACGAAATCCATGGGAACTTAGAAGGCTTTGTCACCTTTTACTCAATGTCCAGTCTTTCACTTTAGCTGAGTTATTGAGCAAAATAGCGCCCGAGCTTTTTCCGAGATTGTTTATTTGCCCCGAAAGAGATATCACTATACAAATATTTGCACAGTCTCGACGACGGAAAAGTGAAACAAATGGTGATGAAATGTTGCTAATAAGCGAGCTGTTCAAACATTTTCATTTCGTTTCGAATGTCTGGCTCTTTTTGTGATCCATTTGTCTGAAGTCAGATCGGTCCCCACTATTTAATGACGTTCATCATGTGCCGTAAATAGATCGTATGTACTTGTAACGGCTAAGTAAACATGGTTGAGTTAAATGAGAGTTGCCCAGAGTTGTCGTTTTAGTCGTTGATAGAGTAGTAGTCTGTTACAACTTGGTTCAATTCAAAAAGAGGAATAAACCGTCTAGCATGTTCAGATGGATTGAGATTGAGTATGGAAATATAAAGCAGGCGTATGGGGTTTTGACCGGACTTCTGTTGTGGAACCCATGCCGCCATTGCAAACGACAACTGACGAGACCGGAAGGTTGGAGTTAAGCCAGAAGTGAGTAGTACCGGACATTCACATAAAATGTGTTCAGATGTTTTATCCCATTCGAGGCGAAGGTGCATTATGTAAAGGTGGTTGACCGCAGTGGTCAGTAAGGAATCTCGTTGGCTTTCTTTGTCTTGGATTTCCTTATAGGAAGGCCTGATTGATCACTTGGACTGGCTAAGGCGAAGTTTGTTTTCACATTTGTTATTGCGTTGTAGCTACTGGCATTATAATACGGACGTGTGAACGCAGTTTCCGAGCCAGCCCTAGTCAGCTCGTCTGCAGATTTGTTGCAAGGGACTCAGAACACCGTGGACGAAGAGAATGCGATTTTGGGAAAATAAGAGATCAATTGCTTGTCTGTCAACCACCTCACCTAAATATCGGCATTCCAATTGGACTTTGCGAAATCCTTAGACTGTTTTATCGCGAAAATTAAAATTTCTTATCGATTTCCAAAGTTGTACTAAGTAGTGTTGTGATCAGTTTGACCTGGCAGCAGCTAGGAGAAAAAGAAATTCAATAGTTGGTTTTAAGTCTCCCCTTGTCATGCAGTTCTGCAACGTCAACTCTTGCGGCTTAAGTACGGTGAATCCTTCCCAATCAGAGCACATACAGATACTTGCACGATATAGACTTTAAAAATGTCACCTCAGCGTCAGGTCCTGTGTACATGGTGTATGGTTATGTGGATATATGCACCAGTGTCACATGCAGCCATCGTTTGAACTCTGAAACAACGACTTTCGTTAAATTTGACAAGTCCGATGACTGTCCTCAAATTTCTGAAAAAGAGGAGCAACAAGAAAAAAAAGACCCCGCAATTATTACAATTTTTTCTTTTATTTCTTGGAAACTGAGCCTTGTGTTCTTCACTTAGCGCATGATTCCTGCTTATTCGACAAACTCAAATAAAATTATTTTGTACATTTAAAGTATCATGTAAACATTTGGATAGGGATCTCGATTATATTGACGACTACATATACATATATTTTATAAACTAAACATACATCAGTTTATTCAGTTGGGACCAGCTTTTTGTCGAATCCATCAAAGTATGGGTGTTCAAGCACTGCCTTGGCCGAGATGCGATGCACTGGATCGTAGATGAGCGTTTTCTTAATCAAATCCAGGCCAACAGGACTGAGATTCTTTACTTGATTTGCCAATTGGTTGCTGGACCAATACGGGAATGTAGTCTTGTAGTCAGGCAGTGATGTCACTCCAGGCCAGATATCTTCGGTAGGTGTTCGGAGGATCCTGAACATACGGAAGAGTTGATCGATTTCCGAATCTCCTTGAAACAGTGGCTTTCGGGTGGACATTTCTGCAAATATACATCCGATGGACCAGATATCAACGGGACATGAATATCTGGGTGAACCGAGAAGGACCTCTGGGGCCCTATACCAAAGTGTTACAATCTCATGAGTATATATGCGAACTGGAATCCCAAATGAGCGACCCAGACCAAAGTCGGCCACCTTTATGACACCATTCTTATTGATTAGCAAGTTTTGTGGTTTTAAGTCCCTATGAAGGACACGTCGGCGGTGACAGAAGAGAATTGCGTTCGTTATTTGATACAGATAGCTGCGAACTAATTCAGGATCCATCATTTTATCCATTGGAAGTGAGTCCATGTATTTCTTGAGATCCATAGATAAAAATTCAAAAATTAAATACAAACGGTTTTCCTCCATGAGAACATCTTCGAGGCAAACGATATTTGGATGCTTCAGCTCTTTAAGGAGCGAAATTTCACGAATTGCTGTTGAGGGAATTCCCTCATCTTCGGATTCCAAGCGTATCTTCTTCATGGCAACAATTTGACCTGTGACTTTATTGCGACCCTTGTACACGACACCGTAGGTTCCCTCACCAATTTTTTCAATCTTCTGAAAGTCTTCCATATTAAGTTTGTTTTTTTGATTGCCTCAGCGTGGGGGAATCCGAAATAATTCTTAAATTTACTAAATTAATTTACTATAAAATCGCCAGAGCCACGCTATTAACGTCAAACAATTTCAAATATACAAAAAATTGCGCTTGACAGCCAACTGCTGCCAACAGAAGTTCGCAAAATTCAAAATAAAAGTCAACAAACTCAAAATCGGTGGTTTTTTTTTGACAGCCGACGATCGTACTTTTTCAGGGATGTACTTCTTGTTGGGATTTTAATTTTCTTGCTTGTTATGAGTATCGCGGGTTAAATTGATTTTAAAATTGTGTATTTGATTTAGGAGTCCTTGAAGCATTTTAGAATCAAGTGTAACAGAAATCAGTTATTGATTTATAAAATGACAGAGGGAGAGTAGAGGGAAATAGTCGCGGAAATGGGAATTGTTTTAGGTTATTTGAACAGATTGATTTGGAACAGTTTTTGATGAGTTATAGTTCTTCCATGAACGCACAAAAACTGAAATAACAAGAAAATATAATGTTCTGTACACAGAACCAAAGCACATACACGATACTAGCTACAGTTCCTGAGATACTGTCAAATTTGGTAAAGCTGTTGTAATGGAAGCGATGGTCGAAACCTGATTTAGAGTCCCCAGAACAAAAGAGGGGATAGCCTGCGGAGCTACTCTAGGAAATGAAACTTAAATCTAACGAAGAGATTTCTAGATCACTGTAGTGGTTTTTAGGTGCGAATCATGATGAATCAACAGAAATCACAGCATTTTAATAGATACCCAGGACAGCGTTAAGATTCTGTAGATGATGTTACTAAACTCTAAGCTGGTCATTAAGTTTCCAGCATTTCTGCGAGATCACTGTTCATTACAGAGTATCGTCGAGCTGGTTCCCCAACAGTTGCTTCATGGACTAATTAATTGATTGAGTGTATCACAAAATTCTAAGTGCACTAACGAACGTGACTTAATCTATTTCCAATCTTGCGTTATGAACGTTATCATTGAAATGTCTCAGTCTTGTTCTTGTCCTACAGTAAGTCAACCTATTTAGACCTAAAAGGTGGTTTCACCAGATAGCGCTTGACGTCTTTAATTGCATTTACCAAGTTGCGTTGGTTGAGGTCTTCTTCCACATGTGCGTGAACTCCCTTGTTGCATTGTTTCAAATTCTGTTGCATTGAGGAGACTTCATATTTGTTTCACTATCTATGTGATTTTGCAACATTGAAGCGGCCTAAGAGATCGTGCATTGACTAGCGAGTCATGGGTGACATGACTGTTACTATTTTTGATGAACAACAGAGAGAAAGAGGTTATCTGGCACTAGATCAAGCTATCAACTGCAATACTCTCATAACCGGACTGTCTTGCGTTAGCGGAGCACCAAGAAATCCTCCATTCGTTGTGCTTAACAAATATATACACTTTTCAGCTTTGGATATATTCGAAAGGCGGCCACCTGCCTTGGACTCTGCACGAGTAGATGACGCCCACGAAATGTCACACACAAGTGGAGACGGACCTTAATCAACTTCGCGTGGGGAATTGTAGACAGCTGTCTAGAGATCGTTGCAGCTGGACAGGCATTTTGGCCTGTCTAGGTCTACACCGAGCTGTAGCTTTAGAAGAAGAAGAAGAAGTTTTTAACATTTCTTTTATTGTGGCATAAAATCTACAATACATACAATTTTAAAATTTTGAATTACAGAGATATGGTAAAAGTACATTACTACTATTATAGAAATACAATTGTTTAAAATAATATCACATATTTTTCAAATTTAGAAGGAAAAGAGATGTTTGAGGCCGCATAAATACATAAATAAATAAATAAATAAAAATATTAACATTTAACAAATAATAACCTTTATTCATTTTGAGGACTTAACTCATTAACTAGTGGATTGTCAGCTAGTGGATTTGAGGACTTAACTCATTAACTAGTGGATTGTCAGAAAAAACACATGATTTATTAAACTTATCCGTCAGTTTCAACATTCTTTTATAAACCAGCTCAACACCCGCTCTTTTGTGGGGTTTTAAGGTGGAATAATCCCGTGGCAGGTCTAACATCATTTTTAAAACTTTGTTTTGAGCTGTTTGTAACTTTTTAATGTGGCACTGTGCGGATTTGAGGATTATTGCTTGGCATATAGATTTAAGTATGATTACTTTGTTTGGAGAAGGACAAAAAAGATTTTCTGTTGACGAAAGGGTACAGCATTTTCTTTGCAATGCTTACTTTTTTAGGAGTTTGGTTGATGTGCTCATGAAAAGTCAATTTGCTGTCAAGATGTAGTCCAAGATACCTAACGGAGTTCTTCCACTCAACGTTGATTCCATTCACCCGTAGGCTGGAACTGGGCAGAAAACAAGCTTTTATTTTTCGTGTGAAAAATATCGCTTGTAATTTAATGTAATTTAATTTATCTTCATTATAAAGGGTGCGTTTTTAAAAGCCATAGGAAAGTTTTTCAAAAAAAAAAAAAAAAACACATAAAATTCAGAAAAATGCATGAAATCTTTATTTGAATCGATAGTACGGTCCATATAATTTAATGTTTGAAGATTATTTCATGCAAATGTTGACCTTGACTGCGCCTCAAATGGTCCATCCGCTTAGTCCAATTTTTGGCATACTCTTTCCAACATTTCGGCCGGTATCTCACGAATAAATGCTTCAATGTTGTCTTCCAATGCGTCAATTGAAGCGGGCTTGTCTGTATAGACATGAGCTTTAACATAGCCCCACAAAAAATAGTCTAAAGGCGTTAAATCCCACGATCTAGGCGGCCAATTGATCGGTCCCGAACGTGAAATAAAATGTTCACCGAACTCGCCTCTCAATAAGTCCATTGTTGCGCGGGCTGTGTGGCATGTGGCACCGCAAGTCAAGCTCTTGCATTTTGGGCAAAAAAAAAGTTGGATATCATCTCACGGTAGCGCTCACCATTCACAGTTACGTTACGATTCGCATCATCTTTGAAGAAGTACGGTCCAATGATGCCACCAGCCCATAAACCGCAACAGACTGTGACTTTGTCTGGATGCATTGGTAGCTCTTGCAATGCTTCTGGCTTTTTTATTTCCTATTCACTCCAAAATCGACAATTCTGCTTATTTACGTACCCATTGAGCCAAAAATGAGCTTCGTCGCTGAACACATGTGATGTCGCGATGAACTCTCTTAACAGAGCACGCATTTTGATAATAAAATTCAATAATTTGCAAGCGTTGTTCATTTCTAAGACTTCTTCTTCTTTGTTTGGCGCTACAGTCCGGGGTGGCCTCAACCAACAAGCCTCTCCAGCCAGCACGATATTTCGCCAGCTGCCTCAAGTTGTGCACACCAAGTTGGTTGAGGTCCTTCTCCACTTGTGTGCGCCATCTTGTTCTAGGACGACCTCTTATGCGTTGTCCCAAAGGCTCGGAATCGAAGACTCTTCGGGCCGGAGCTGTGGTGTCAATCCGCTCTACGTGACCTAGCCATCTTAAGCGTTGGATCCGAAGACGCTTAACTAGGAGCATGCCGCTGTACAGCCCGTACAGTTCGTGGTTGAATCTCCTTCTCCAGACGCCATCAATACAAACAGGACCAAAGATCGCACGCAGGACTTTTCTCTCAAAAAGACCAAGAGCTTCTTCATCCGCTTTCAATAGCGTCCATGTCTCTGCGCCATAGAGCAGGACGGGGATGATTAGGGTGTTATATAATGTCAACTTGGTGTTTCGAGAGATCTGTTACTCAATTGCCTCTTGAGCCCAAAGAAACAGCGATTGGCAAGAGTAATTCTGCGCTTGATCTCGGTACTGGTGTTATTGTCCCTGTTTACTGCAGAGCCTAGGTAGACGAAGTCCTTGACTACCTCAAAGTTTCTGCTGCCCATTATGACGCTCTGTCCGAGGCGTCGATGTTGTGCGTCCTTTCGTGATGACAGCATGTACTTTGTTTTGCCCTGATTAACTGCCAAACCCATTTTAGCCGCTTCCGCTTTAATGCTAGCAAAAGCCTCATTGACAGCTCGCTGTGTTCGTCCAATCACGTCAATGTCGTCCGCGTAGGCAAGCAGTTGAACGGACTTTTGGAAGATCGTGCCTCTGGTGTTGACATTTGAGTTTCGCACGATCTTCTCAAGTATGATGTTGAAGAAATCACATGACAGCGTGTCGCCTTGTCTAAAACCTTTTTTGACATTGAAGGTCTCGGTGAGTTCGTTACCGACCTTGATGGAGCAGCGAGAGTTCTCCATCGTCATCCTGCACAATCTGACGAGTTTGGCTGGAATGTCAAAACTAGACATGGCATTGTATAGTTCGTCTCTATGCACGCTGTCATATGCGGCCTTGAAATCGACGAATAGGTGGTGGGTGTCGATCTGCATCTCGTGGGTTTTTTCCAGGATCTGCCGCAGTGTGAAAATTTGGTCGATGGTGGACTTTCCCGGCCTGAAACCGCACTGATAAGGACCTATCAGGTTATTGACGAATGGTTTCAGGCGTTCACACAAGACGGCAGAAAGGATCTTGTACGATATGTTAAGGAGACTGATCCCTCGATAGTTGGCGCAGTCAAAAGGGTCTCCTTTCTTGTGGACCGGACAAACGACGCTGAGATTCCACTCATCGGGCATGCTTTCCTCCGACCATATCTTACAGATGAGCTGGTGCATGCGCCCAACCAGATCATCTCCAGCTGCTTTAAACAGTTCCGCGGACAGTCCGTTCTTTTCTAAGACGATTCATGGTTAAATTATAGACCAAACTGAGCATGTTTGATAGTGAAACAAAACACGAAACGTGCGTCAGCTGTTTAAACCAGTGTTGCCAAAAAGATAATAGCTAAAAAATCACCCTTTACCTTACCTTCCATTTATCGCAGTACCTGAAAATAATTTCCATCGCATATTTAAGATTGCTCTCAATGTTAAGAGCGAACTCATGTGATGAGAATATAGCTGTGTCATCAGCATAATTCAGGAGAATCCAAGGTATACAAATTGTATAGAATTGGCGCCAAGACAGACCCTTGGGACACACCTGCATTATATGGTATCAAATCTGAGACACCACTATTAACATGGATTTGGAAACAACGACCAGACAGAACACTTAGAACTAAATTGCACAAATAGGGTGGAAAATTGAAATTGTTCATTTTGAAAATGAGGCCATTGTGCTAGACGGTGTCAAATGCCTTCTCTATGGCAAGTAACATCATGTCGGTTGATTTACTCGTACAATCTGCACGAATACTTCTTGTATGATAACAGATTCTCTTAACTTAATGGGAAGTGTTGTGATAACGCCTAAACCAGAAGTGTGCTTTGTGAAAAATATTCCTATCGTCAACAATCTTCATTATTTTTTCTTTTAAGATCCTTTCATAAAGTTTGCTCAGGCTGCTGGGTAAACTAATTGGCCGGTAGCTACCAGGATTTTCTGGAGGTTCACCAGCGTTGAGAATTGGCATTACTTTAGCTACCCTCCATTGGGTTGGAAAGTACTGCATTTTCAAACAGGCATTCACAACATAAGCTACCATCTGAGTCCCAACTTTCGCTAACTCTTTTAGATAAGTATTCCTTACTAAGTCTTGCCCACCAGATTTTCTTGTTACCGTGTTTCCGAGACACTATGTATGACTGTTCTTATTTCCAGGTCACTTAGATATTCTCAACGAATTCAGTTTCCTTTCAACCCCCACCGATCGACCGCGTGTCTTAGTCTCTGTTCGAGAGTATATGTCATCACCACCATTCCTTCCGGATTGGAATCCAAGTCGAACAATCAGCCGCTACACAGTCCTCTGCTAAGACAGATGAATCAGTGGCAGTATATTATAGCTCCCTGCAGTCAGCCACTACTATCTAATCTAAAATAAGAATGACTAACCTAAAACAGCGTTTTTCCAAACCAAACAAAATGTGATTGCTTAAACATGAATGAAAACTTCAAAAATGCAAAAAGAACACGCTAAAAATCAATTCAGTTCGTGCCAATCGTGTTTTATTGGCTTGGAGAAGAACGACAAAACAAAATTCAATGCAGTCAGGTGCACCTTGCTTTGCAAGTAATCGTCTTGGTATTTCTGGCTCCGGATGCATCATTGTTATGATTTACTGACGCGTGTTAGTCAGCAAATAACAATTTGTGTCTTCTTATTTTTTAAGCAATCTGTCAAACTAGCGAACAAGGCCTTAAGTGAACTGAACACAACGGACGACTCGAGTGGAAGACGCTAATAATATTTTTGAATAATTCCGTGGTGAACCAAATATAAATGTACGCATTCGGCTTGTTAGCTTTTATCTTAACATTGTTAGCTCTTAATACATTATCTGGATGAACAATGGAATGGAGGTGAATTATCATAACCAAACTTGAAGTAACCTTATTGCAAAGACCTCATGATTGAACTGAAAATACGCGTGGTAGAGCGGCTACAAATTGATTATCCAAATAATCCGACGTGGAGCTGGCTCTCGCTTTGAGGGTGGGTAAACGTTCGTCGCCTCGTTACAAGCGGAGACGTCATTGCGCCGAAGTCGGACCTTTGTGCTTGCCGAAACAACTCCTGCAAATTCTCAGCTAAAGTGTTGTTATGAGACAACATGGGACGCTACGCTTGCTGTTGTAGAAACCTCAGGAAAGTGTGTCGTTAGAGCTAAACAGTTTTTTGACAACGAGGAACTGCTGAGGTGTTGATGAAACAACTGCTATTCTTAATTCCCATTTTACAAAGTCGGATGAGTTCTTAGGGAACGCCTAAACTATACTATGATGCTCAATTTTAAGGCTCTGTGTGGTAATACAGTCCGTGATGGACCTGGGCTTAGTCCAGCTGCCTCCAGTTAGGCGCATCAAGGTGGCTGAGGTCCTTCGTCACACGTGTGCGTCACCTTCGACTCAGATGTCCACTGCTGCCTTGCCTCACTGACTCGAAATTGAAGACTTATCTGGCAGTAGCCAAGTTTTCCCTGCGCGCTACATGGACCATCCCTCTTGGGCGCAGGCTAGGCTCATGACTCTGTACGACCATCAAATCTAGGTTGAATCTTCTTCTCTAGATGCCACCAAAGCACGTGGGACCAAGGAACGCACGCAAAATTTTCTCTCTTGAGGAGACTGCTTCATCCGCCATTGCATCCAAGTCAGCAGTCAGCAGGGTGATCAAAGTCAGCTCTTCTTCGAGATTGGATATCGAGATATGGAGCTCAAAGACATATCGTTTGGCAAGAGTTATTCTGCGTGCGATCTTTGTGCCGATGTTTTTAGAACTGTTCACTGCTGTGTTCAAGACGTCGATGTTTCACGTCTTTTTGCGAGAACTTCGTTTTTCCTTCTTCACAGCCGGACCAGTTAAGCCACTTTGGTGACAATAGCAGGAATCGTCTCATAGACGGATCGCTCTGCTCGGCCAATCCCGGAAATGTTATCCGCGTACGTATGCTGTGAATTCCACGAATAGGTGGTAGGTTTTAAACTCCACGGCTCTGGGTTTTTCCAAAGAAGTAAAGATCTGATCTAGTGTGGACTTGAAGCCGCGCAAATAAAGACTCCTCGGATTGTTGATAAACTTCTTCAGAAGACCAAACAAAATTTGTCCACGATAAAGGAGACTTATCGCCGGATAGTTGGTGCACTCAAGGCTGTCTTTCATGGCAATCACGATCAGGCAAACAATATTAACCTACCATTCTTCCGCTCACACATCTCACAGAACAGCTGGTACATGCACCGAACAAGATCATCTCAGTTGTCTCGAAATTGCTGCCTGGACCTCGTTTACGTAGGAAGACAGAATTCTTGTCGATCGTGAATGAAATAGTCCACGTTTTGGCTGATTATTCAAGTGCGGGACATATTAGAATTTATCAAAACAGACTACGAGTAGATAGCAACCAGTTGACCGGTACACACGAACAATGTTTTCAGATCTTGCCGCAAGTATTCCTGTACTTCTTGAACAGATGTTTTCCTCCGTGTTCTTCTTGTAATATTCTGTTGACATTGTGGTGAACTCAAGTTGTCATTGAGCTTTTGTCGGCACATAGAAGCATGTGATGGCCAAACACTGGATGAGTCAGCCGCGTGCTCTAAGAAACTCTTAGTTCCACATCAGTAGCTTTTAGCGCTTTGACTCGAAGTGGAATCTCAGTATTGACCTTTAGCTGTGTCATAAGCCAGTGTTTTGAATCGACTTCAACCAAGTTGAACTTGTAAAGCAACACCTGGCAGGCAGAAGGTCTGAAATCCACAACCTCACACAATTTGGATGCCATCATTCGGAATATAAAACGACATTCTTCTCCTGACCTGACACGCTTCCCAAAGCCGATACGCAATCGCAATTTCCGGAATACGTGTCACATTTGTACACATCCATTTTGCATATTACTTAATAACCATACACATAAATAATCAACTAAATTCGCAATGAAAACTACACAGCAAACAAGGCAACGAGAATAATCATCCTCTAAGCCACGTACGCACTTGATTCTGGCCTTGGCAACAAGACCCCAGCTCGTCTTCCTCCTCAACCAAGCCATCAAAGATAGAAGCATCAACAAAATGCAAACCTTCCAAGACAAAGACAAAAAAAAAAAACAAGAGAAAAAGTAACGCACAAGACGTTAAAAGATGATTGCTTTGTTTAATTATGTCGTCCGGAGTGTGTGCTCAAAATAAGAGCACAGATAATTTTGGTTATTTTTTGTCTTTTCTTCACTTTTTGTTTTGACAGAAATGCAACGCTTAACTATCAATGTGACAGAAATAACAAAAACACGCGCTGTCAACAAACTTTCGGAGGTCACAGTTGGGTACACAAAATGTCTGACATATTGTAAACAAAGCGAGTGCTGACAGCACAGAAAAAAAGAGGTGAGTGATATAAAAGTGTCGCATATTATTTAATAATTCATGATTAATTGTTTATTCATGGGACAAGAGCAACAGCCGGAGCTTCGAAAGATTAGTACACTCTATCCGAGTGCTAAACTATGCAAATTTATGCAGCGCCTGTGACACTAGCTATCCAACTGTCATTACCCGCATTGAGCATGTCCCTATTTGGTTAATTGGAGACACCAGACTGGACTGTTAGAATGAGGCCTGATAGGCTGTGCCAAGAATTGTTTAGTCGCAGCGTTAACGAACTAGATAATGAAAGCGCCAGTTTGCGGTGTGAGCAGCCTTGAGGCGCCACGGCAGTAAAATTGCGGTTCAAGTGCAATGTACTTGGGAAGCGTCTAATTGATTGTAGGGCAAACACTTTGAATAGTGAGGTCTTATGGGGCACTCAAGGACTGTAAGAAAGCTGATGACGACTGCAGACATGTCTGTTTAAATTGGAAAGTGCTTAGCAGGGAATGATTTTATTTCGCAATGAGTTGTAACAATGTTGTTGAAATGGTTATCAGAAAGCTTTGGAAGCACCTTTTAGCTAGACATGTTTATGCTTGATCAGGACTACTTTAGACAATAGGGGAGAATAGCTTCGTTCCATAATGTTTATAACTGACGAGAGCGGATGTTCTTAGTTTTTGAAAGAGGGGCATTTGTACAGTGAGAATGGACAGTTCTCTGTCCTTGCCCTCGATCTAGCTACTTCCCGAACAATCTTCGAACCATATGTGTACACAATTGTGTTAGCTAACTACCTACTCCTCCAGTTTTGGATACTTTTCCTGTCAACCTGCTAACTCGGAGCAAGGAACGTCCATTGTGCAAACACGTGGATTTCCGTGGAAGACAATCAATTGAAACGTTCTATAAAGGCCTGCTATGCGGGCATGTAGGATAGGATAAATTCGCGGAGGTTGTTTATATCCACAGAGTATTATATGCTGAATCCCTATTTAACTTTTATTTCTGTCTTTCTAGTGCGCAGTTCGAGATTTAAATTAAACCACGTTAGTCCACTCTCTATTATACTCTCACAGAAAGTTATGTTAAGTTCTGGAAAAGCAAAGGACTGTGCTTTGATTTTTCTGTGATTGTTATCATTTCATGTATCCAACCAAATCGAATCTAGTGGTATCTTTTAGAGTTTGGCTGATTTTTACTTAATCGTTTCTTCTTCCACAAGGAAATTGTTTGTTTTTGAATTTTTGAATTTGAGTTGTTTGAAACAAACTCTCGCCGACTATTTAAATCGATATTCAGTGAATTTCATGTTTGCGAACTACAAATATTTCAAGCATGGCCTGCTGGACAGTTTATCAAAACCGCCATCTTGTTAGTTTCTGACCTCATTCAGAGTCCTTTTCTGACACTGGAAAGATGTGTTGCTTAATAGGACACATACACGGAAACGTGACACACACTTCACGTTCCGCTATAATCCGCTATAATTGCTTTGGCGATTACAATACTCGTCACTATTTACTTTCAACAAAATTGTCCATACGCGTTTTTATTGATGTTTTCGATATGAAATTTCCCGCTGGTCAGTGCAAAATTCACTATACACGACACGGAGACGTCGCAACAGACCATGCAAGATTAAAACAAATGTTGAACTTACACAGGCGGTCGCTGCAAGTATGTGACATTCATACACAGGACACAGACGGACTGCGCAGACATTTTTTCATTTTCATTTAATTTCACATCATTTATTTATATTTATCGCTGTACATTAAGAATATGATGTTATTTTACTATTACAGGACATGCGTACTAGGGATGGCACTCGAGTGATTTTATTTCACTCCAGTCCCTCTTGTCATTTTCAAAAAATAATCGAGTCCCACTCGAGAAGGAATGACTAAGGCCGAGTTCCTAAACGTCACACTGCGGCAGCCCTGCAAGATTTGCATTCATAAATGTAAATAAACTGCAGTGACTGTGCATGAGAGCAGTCGGCAAATGCGTTCATAAAACCAATGTGACAGTCAAACTGCGATCAAATTGGCAGTGGTTCCTAAGAACATCATACGGGAATTCTCTTATTTATTTAAAGAAATTTTTGTTATTTGGAACATGTTTTGACTTGAAACCATGGCCCTTTTCCTGCGTATTTTGCTACAGTTTCAATATTTAATATTTTTGAAAATTTAGTCAGTTTATTATATTTATTAAACATCAAACCTAGTATCATATTCTTCTTAGGCATGATGTAGACTTTCATTTTATCAATAGAAATGTCAACCACACACTTTTTGAGTCGCCTACTTATGTTGCATTTATGAATAATTTTTTGACAATGCTGACCTGCTGCAAACTTGCGGCACTATTCGTGTTCCTAAATGTATTGAGAAAATATTTTGTGCAGTGCCCCTGCACAATGTTGCAATTATGAACTCAAGCTTAACTGTAACTGAAAAGTCAAGTTTAAAAACTTTTTAAGACAAATCCTTGGACTAGAACGGTTAAAAGACGCAGCACATTTTACATTGTGTTTTTATTCTTTATCCAAAGCATTTAAAAAAGCTAAAAAGCTCCACCCCACTTTCCAAAAAACAATACAAAATAGACATAGGAGCTTGGAGAGACTTGTTGAGAGTGATGACGACGAGAGTTGTTGAAAACGTCGTAGGAACTGGTGGTAGTGCTAAATCAACCAAAGATGCCTTAGGATCGCATTTCTTGGCAAACAACTTGGCCCTTTCGTCTTTCTTGTCAAAGATTAATAAATAATAGAATAAATAATATGACAGTATCTAATATTCCACTCCCTACAAAAACTCGTTGTGCTAAATTGTATACTACGACAGCACCAAGGCCTTTTAATAAATTGCCAAAATATATAAAAAACTTGTTCAACGCATTTTATTTTTAAAGGAATTAAAAGAAAATTTCTAATACACAATTTTTGTGTCATTTTATTTCGTTATAAACTTACTTTAAATTTAACTTAACTTTTATTATCTTTTGTACTCTGCGTTATATTTGTTTAACTTATTTGTTTACTTCTGGTACGTTGCGATACATCTACTGTTTAACTTATTTATCATTGTTTACTTTGCTATGTACCTAACTTTATACATTTTTACGTAAATGTATAATTTAGTTGAAGGGTCATTCGCCTCAATAATAAACTATAAAATATAAATATACTATAAAGTGATTCAATATATAAACTATAAAATGTAAATAAAAACTATAAAATGATTCCTACTTTCGAAAATGTAAATGCAAAAACACATGGAAATTCAATATTCGATTAATTGAAATTTCTTTTCACTCATATTTAGGGTAAATTTCGAATACCTTGCCACAAACATCTTTTAGTTACTAAACTAAAAAGAGCCGTTCCATCGACAGAAAATCTAAGCGCCAAAATTAAAAATGCTAACCGGTATCAGATATCTATTATAAAAACGAATGTGAGTACCAAACTACATGGCCTCTTTCTGTAAGGATTTGTTGGCATGTATCTTATCGGCGTAAGCATAATTCTCACTTTTCTGTGAATGTGAGACAGTGTCGCTATTTTGAAGTTTTCACTGACATCGGTTATTCTACTCGTGTTTAAATGGACTAACTCGAGTGCGAGTTGAATCGGAAGTTATTCGAGTCACTCGAGTAATACGCAACTCGAGTCCCATCACAACAGCAAAATATATTGGCCTGCACTGTGCAGCGACGTGTCTGTGCAGCGTATGGGCCCTGTAAGCTTACATCACAATTCAATTTACTTTCCATGTATTTCAAGCATACGCCTTACAGTATGGTGCCATTTATTTATAACTTATGAATTGAAACCCCGAGAAATCAAAAGCACAATTCTTTGAATTTAAATTTTTAAATTGGGCCTCATACATTTCCCATTAAAAAGCCGAAATGAAGGTGAGCTGTGCTATCGAAATATAAGGCAGAACTTTAGAGGTAACATTACCAGATTTAGAAGTTACCTACTACTTTAGCAGGATTTTAAAAATATTGTAGTAAATTTAGTACACTCTGCACCATTTCACGTTTCGAGCTGCGAGCGAAATTGTGTATTAATTGAATGTGTTTGTCGACTCTAGCTGTCGTTCATGCCAGTGCGGGTAGACCTGGGCCTCAACCAACAAGCCTCTCCATCTAGCACGATCCCCAGCTAGTTGCCTCCAGTGCCGCACACCCAGTTGGTTGAGGTCCTTCCCCACCTTGGTTGGCCGTCTTAAACGCGTTCGTCCTCTGATGCGTTGTCCCACAGGTTCGGAGTCGACGACTCTTCGGGCCGAAGGTAAGTTGGTCAGACGCTCTACATCCCCCACCTTTGGCATTGGATCCGTAGACGTCCGACTAGGCTCATGTCGCTCTACAGCCTTGCTGAATCTTCACCTCCAAATGCCGTCAGCAGGATCAAAGATCGCACGCAGAACCTTTCTCTCGAAAATACCAAGAACTTCTTAATCTGCTTTTGAGATTGTCCATGCCTCCGCGCAGTACGGCTGGACGGGGATGATTAAGGTCTTATATAAAGTCTGTTTGGTCCTTCTATTACTCACTCGCCTCATAAGCTCACAAAAACAGCGTTTGGCAAGAGTTGATATGCGTTTGATCTCGTTACTGATATTGTTCGTACTATTTACTGAAGAGCCAAGGTAGACGAAGTCCTTGACTACCTCGAATTTATAGCTGCCCATCGTGACGCTCTGTTCAAGACGTCGATATTGTATGTCCACTATTGAGGACAGTATATACTTCGTTTTGCGATCATTCATCGCTAGACCCATTTTCTCTTCCGTCTGAACGTATCATTGATGGCTCGCTGTCTTGTCCCAACCAGGTCAATGTCATTCGCGCATGATAACAGTTGTACGCAATTTTGGAAGACCGTGCCTCTAGTGTTGGCGTGTGAGTCCTGACTAGTTTGGTAGGAATATCAAAACTAAAAATGGCGTTGTATAGCTCGTCTCTATGCAAGCTGTCATATGAAATCGACGAATAGGTGGTGGGTGTCGGTCTGAACTTCTTGGATTTTTCCAGGATTTTCCGTAGTGTGAAGATCTGGTCGGTCGTTGACTTCCCCGGCCTGAAGCCACGCTGATATGGAATCAGATTGCCTTTAAATGGCTTCAGGCGGGCACACAAAACGGCAGAAAGCATCTTGTATGAGAAGTTAAGGAGACTTATCATTCAGTAGTTGACGCAGTCGCAGTGGTCTCCTTTCTTGTGGATTGTGCAAACGATATGGAGATTCAACTCGTTGACCATGCTTTCCTCCGACCATATCTTCTGGACGATCAGCCAGTTCATCTACACTGCCTTAAAGATTGCAGCGAACAGACGGCAGCTTTGTTAGACTTCAGTCTAGATATTGCCATCTTGACCCCGTCTAGGTCGGGTGGACGGAATTCTCGTCGATCACCGTCCAGATAGAGTGAAACATTCTGATTGGCAATCCACAGACGTGACCTTTCCAGTTTTCAGTATCGACTGCGACTCTACTACAAGTTCCCCATTTCTTCTCTCCGAATCCTGTATCCATTGGATAACTGTTTCACCCTTTGCTAAAACTTTCGGACATCATTTCAGCCGTAGCACTTCTCCATTTTCTCGATCGCGTGCTTCTCGTGCTCCTTCTTTTTCCTCAAATATATACCCACTTAAATAAATGTGAAGGTATGTAATAGAAACCCATTACTCGAGGAGAAATCGATAGCGTTCTTAGTTTTGATCCGTTTTTGTCTAGCCAACTTAGCACTTATTCGCCCTAGCTTTAGCAGCAGATGACCACTTAAAGTGCTCACCCTGTCCTAACGGCCTCCTGTGCTGAGTGTCCCAACACGAACAACTTTAAAAATTAGAATAATTAGTGTCGAAAACTTTGCTATGTAGGTGGTGGTATACAACTGCTGGTCCCTTCCACCCGTAAGGTAGCAATAGCTTAGGTTGCATAGGCTGCTTTAAACTCCGGACCCCTTCGCCGTCATATCAACATTCCCTTTCACCATATATTTGACTGAATGCACTTGTAACAGAGCGTTCAGACTGATCGTCAGTCAGTGGAAGTTCTTTAAAGGAGACATAAACCGGACATTCCTTGTTCAATCCAAAAGATTACCACCTGCTATATGGAACAGTATTTCGGGAATTATAAAATTGACGAATGTGCATTGACAAACCGGTGTCATGTGCATTTCTACATGACCCTCTACAGTAGCTGTTCATTCCTGTTTATGCCCAATTTATTAAAATCCAGGAACTGCACACTGAAGTGATTTGTAAAGTGGATACCCTTTCGTTAATCGATTTCCTCTACTGCATAAATAAGCGGAGGGCTTTTTTACGACTCTTACTTAAGTTGCTTTTACCAGCCGAAGAGGTATCGTTTACAAGTGATAATTTTAAATTTATTGCGATTTTGACGTTTACTTGGGAGGTAGTTGAACTTCTTTAAGGTAGATTGGTAACCTGTTGCCGACGTACGTACCCATTGTTATGATTCTGATTTTATAACTCGTCGGACAGCATTGACCTCATTTCAATTTCCGTAATGGGTGGTGTATGCAAGTGGAGTGTAAGTTGCTAAGGCCTCAATGTCGTAAGAGAAATTCGAAAAGAAGTCAGTCAAGTTCGTTTACTTAAAAAAGTGGTTGACTTTCAAATAATAATAATTTTTTAAGATGCTTCCCATAACGAACTAGATGTCAGAGGGCAGACATCGATCTTAAATCTAATTTTCGTATGGACGCACAATTATCATGAAGACATACGAATTTCATTGACAAGATCTTGAGGTCTTGATAACTGGAAGCAGCGTGACCAGGACCGTCCTTAATGGAAGGCAGCTGTAGCTCTGGGTCGTATTTGCAAAGAGCGTCAAAAGAAAGTGTATGTTCCACATGTTCCACATCATCAGCAACGAAGCAAAATGCTTCAAGAGATCCGCTTTTGACAATTCAAAATTCTTAGAAGTCAATAAACATGCTCGCCTTTCTACAAAAGAAGCAACGCTATTATTTCCTGCCAACAAACAGCTGTTTTGCCGGCCACTTGACAGCTAATGACGTTTGAAAACACTTCAACCTGGTGAAACCCTTGTCGAGTAAATGTCAAAGAAAGGTAAACAAAGTATTTAAATCCTTGTCTGCAACGTTTTATTTTATGAGCACTTGAACGAGCGACACGAAGCTTATGGATGGCGCTCTTTTCCATGAAAAAAAACCGTAAAATTGAGGCTGGGAGCTTACAGATGTTATGCAAATGTAAAAAAATAACCCAAAATCATGTTACATTAGGAGCAATCTCCGTATGTCCAAAAACTTTGCAGGAAAATTCCTCGCATAGGAAGCTAAACAAAAAATATGTAAATTAATTCCAGAGCAGCCCGCTTGAACAGAACATCGCACCAAGTTGTTCTACGTTCAAGTGCAAAGCCCCACAAGACCCTCCTTTATTATTCGAGCCTCATAACACCTTCGACACGTATCAGTAGCGATTGATCTCGCATCAATCGCATTCGAATAAAAAAGCCAAAATTAATCGTAAATAAAATTCCAGTCAACCGTTTTCGCCCTCATTGTGAATAATTCTCGAGTTTTTTTTTTTGCAAAAAATAACACATTCGTCGCGACCTTCCGGTTACACATCAATTATGCACGGCACGTATGCGGTACTCACAGCGTGGCTCGCGAACAAGTTCAAGTGCAACCGAGTTTACTGATGCGCCAATAAGCTCCCTTAATTAGATTCGCGCAAGTAATTGCTAAGACTGTTATTATTATTGCACAATGCAGTTAATAGTTAATTTGGCCGGGTTTTGGCCGGGATGCAGGGGCGAACAAGGGCTGCAAGTAGAGCGTGCAAATATTGCCTTTAATAAGCCCCAACCGGCCGGATAGATATGGCATTGCGATCGGCAAATACACGCCAGAAGAACACGGCGCAGCTTGCGGCGTGGCGGTGCCTTTGTTGTAATGCGCCATCTGTTTGCCACCGCCTTAAGCGTTTACGTAACGGCGCTGCGCTGGTTGTCTTCGATTTCGGTTTATTTGATTGTCAATATAACCGTGCCAATTGGAATGTTCTCCAAAAGTGTAATTAAAATTTTAAATCTAATTAAACAGTGGGAGCCGGGTAAACAGGCGATTGTAGGTTGAACGAGGTCCTTGGGATGCGGCTGTTCTTGAACTAGTTGGTTTGTGCTGTGTAGCGTGGTGCGTGGCGAAGGTGCGGCGGCTTAACGCTTCCCAATCCTTTGTTCGGTCATGTGGGCCCGATTGTCATTCTTCGTGGTCACATGGGAAATTAATGCTATTTTTGGCGAAGCAAATACGTCTTCACAAATAACACGATGTTTACCGTAAGTTCAGCAAATCGTATTATTGTGTTCTAAGGGAAGGCTTGTTATTGTGTGGTTTACCTTAACTAAACTTAGCGATATCTGACGCATTTCAATGACAACACCCAGGAAGTAGATACTTTTGAGACAAAGAGAAATACTGAGTTTGGGGCACATTGGCGGTTGCACGGCAGTCCAAATGATTGCTTTTGTAAATGGGAGTGCTTAGCAGAAGTGCGCGAAGCTTTTCAGGGGTTTATTGTAAGTAAGGCAGGATCAGGAGACGTCATACGTCAGACAGAACGTTGAATTCAAAAGGCAGGAGAACGCACTTGATGTTTTGGGGCAGACCATGGTGTAAGGAAAAAAGGGGTGCTGGACAGCTTGTTAAAACCACCACTCACGTCACTCAGGTCCGTTTTTGACACTGGACAGATGTGCTGCTTAAGCTTACAATTAATATTCGTATGCAAAAAAGTGATGAAAGAAAACACGAATTGATTTGCAAATTTGTGTGTTTCTGCTGTAATTGATGTAATTTAATTCATTAATTAATGGTGTTATGTAGCAAATGTGCAGTGAATTGTTGCAGAAGTTATACTGAGTATAAAAATGTTGTTTTAAAGTGTGTAAAAAATGTTCTGTTGTTTCCGCTTTTAGGTTTATGTTGACATGAAAATTTCAGCGAAGACGTCACGCGGGACCTCAACAGAACTGCCCAACAGATCCTGTCTTATTTTTCTTACGCCATTGAGGCAGAAAACTTGACTCCTTCTAGCATCGCCTTTGAACACAAGCAATTCATAGGCTCTTCACAAATTACTGCGTCGTGCTACGATTCGTTCAACATAAATTAAATATTAATTAACTTAAGTCTAGAAGTAAGGTCTCAACACAGGAAAATCCTGTCTAAGGTCCAGTTGATGCAAATCCAACGATCATTGCAGCTTCGTCGAAACGTCTTGCAGTGGAAAATGTGGACTTGAGCCTTAGGCAACAACCCAACCAAGCATGACATTTTTAAAGGGTCTATAGGGTCTATATGTTACTTACGTTAAACACTGAAATGCTTCACTGAGCTGCGGTCGCTGTTAAGCCCACGATGTTCGGGAATTTTAAGCAACATTTCGCCCTGCCGACGGTTTGCAGATGAGTGCTTTTGCCCGTAGTTGGATTGTCCAAATATGATGAGGTATGTGGTCTTCACAATGGTTTATGACAGTCCGAATGATCGATGTTTGAATGATATTCCTTTCTGCAACTCCGCCAGGAGAGGTTAGGTTGGGTGTGTGCATAGACGGGTCCAGCTAGACATATTGCGATGCCCGTTTGGGGAATGTAACCTCTTAGATCCTACTGAGCAACACTCAGCCATTCTGATATCCTTATAAATCTGAAAAGAGAGTTTAGTGGGATATTTGTTAGGTTGGAAGAAATGTTCTCGAAGAATTCTATGTCTCCACTCGCTGAGGCAGTTACGAGTGTCTTCTTTTTCCTCTTCGTGCCTGCAGACTCTGCATATAAAGTCGGTAGCTTGTTCTATTTTCATTTCGTGGTACTCCAGATGATTATAGCTAGCAACATTTAAGAAATTTCTTGCAATTGCGCCAGAGCATCGGATTGGTCTCTCAAGCTAGAGAGACCTTCCACCTCTAATTAGCTTACTTCACGATCGTGTCATCATCCTTTCCTTGTCATCCGCTAGAGGTGCGTTGATACAACATAGGATTGCCTGGAACGGGCCAGATTCAACAAGCATCCAATTGAAAAAAAAAAAGATCAATTTTAGGGAATTATTTCAGTTTTTATTGGAGATGATTTTTTCATAAACATAGTTAGGCTGTTTACTGTGAATGATTTCAAGGAATAGGTTGCATGATCTACAATTCAAAATGTCACATCCAAGGAGAATGCGACGTTGATCAATGTGACATGATCAAATCTTCGAAGCAGAAATGAAGTATGATAGTTTTGCCCCTCAAAATATTTGACAGCCATTTTTAATATCGTTTTCTAAAGCCAAATTGACCAATCAAAGAACCGCATTTACGTTATTTCGTGAATAATCTCTATAGTACTTCATTTTTGTTTCGAAGGTTTAAGTCGTACCGTGTTGCTTTTAACAATGCAGGGAGGAATTATCACAGTTAGAAAACAATTCACAGATCTAATTTTACATTGATTGGGAGTATAAATTTGCTGATTGATAAACCTCTAAGAGACCGATGTACCTTTGGCACTACACTGTCTATATGGTCAGTCCATGTAAGTTCACTATTGAATATGGGTTACATATTCGACACGACGATCAGAGTTTAGTTCTACTGAGGGAAAGATTGACAGGGATGGATGGTGTTTTGAAAATGGAATGACTTTGGTTTTGTCAGGATGGAGCATGAGAGCATTTTCTTGAGCTCACTTCATAATTGAACTCAAATCCTCGTTTATCCTCGTCCCCTCACCCATCGATGAATTCGAGTGACAGTTCTTCATTAATTGTTGACGGTTCTTCACGAAATAATGAGATTGTCGTTCTCTGATTGGTCAATTTGGTTTGAGAAAGCGGTGTAAAAAGCGTTTGTCAAAATTTTAAGGGGCAAGAGGTAGAAGTTGGCCTTCTCCATAATACTTTATTTCTGCATGGAATTTTCTCATTCGCAGAGAGCTGCAAGTACTATTGTGTATTGCGTTCTAAGTTTTGAGAGTTCGTCAAGTAATGACTTGTTTTTTTATAGTTCTTTGTTAAAATGCGTGAATGATTAAATTAAACCCAACAGGCTGTCTGGGTGGAGGGTGTCCACTTTACGTACCGACCCACCACGAATTGAAGTATTACCGAGATGGCAGACTTCTGCCTCCATTGAACCTTTAAACGTTGGACAACCATTTTTTACAGCGTTTTTTTTTTTTTTTAAACCAAATTGATCAATCAGAGAACGACATTCACATTATTTCGTAAATAACCGCTTGTAATCCATGAATAACTGCCAAAATGTCACACAAATTCGTCGAGGAGTCAATCAGCTATGAAGTCGGCCATCTCGGTAATACTTCACATCTGGACCCACCTAAGCCCCACGAGAAGTTGTAATCTTTATGAAACTGCAAGTGTTGACATTCATCGGTACGCCCTCTTCACGAGCTATCTACGAGGCACGAGCCACTTATCCTTCTAAAATCCTGAAGACTTAACTTAATCTAGCTAGGCATTTGAATATTTCCCCCAAGTATTACGCAAAAATCCCCTAAACCTCAAGCTGAATAAAACTGCTCCGCGAATCCCAAAAGCCATCGAGTGGCGTCCATCAAAGTCGACGATGATAAATCACTTCCTACTAGACTATTGTATTTTATCTAAACTAAATCGATCACCTTTTTGTACAGTTGTCAACGTCAAAAAAAAACGCAATGTTTATATCTAGAGGAGCCGAAACAAATAAATAAGAATTCCGATTAGATAAATATTTGGCAACAATACGCAACTCGATTTCGCTTTCTATCGAAATACAACTGCAATACTTTACGAGATTTTAATAACAATCCGTATTGGGAAAAAGTTCAAAAGCGAAGCCATCTTGGGATCTAGACATGACTCCAGGCGGCTAACCTAGTGTTGGACAAGTGGGTGGAAAGAGATTGACAGAATGTAAGCAGACGTTAATTTAAAGTTTATTTAAAAACGCAACCAATACAATATATATCTTGAGATGCAGCGATAAAGAGAGCAAACACTCCCAGAAACAAAACGTGACTCAGTGACTGTGCAAATGAAAGTAGTAATCTCGCAGATATCACTTCGCAGGGATTAGTCTCATTTCAATCTGCTGCCCGCATTACATTGCGGTACAAAGCTGACATTTGTCGATTTAAAATGAATCACTTTCTTGAGTGAATGTTTGACTAGTGGATGTTGTCGTAAGGCTTAAGCGCATTTTATCAACGCTGCAAAGAGTCAGTCAGAATCGAATGAAACCATTTCCTTTATTCTCTTCCAAACGTCACCGAGGAGAATTTTCTTTGTTCATTCATCAGAATCATGTGGTGATGCTATGCCAGGGACTTTAACTGTCATACAGAGGGCGACAGTGGACAGATAGCACGTCACAATATGACAGGTGGCTCTGGAGATCTTGTTGACAATGATTTGACAGGTTTAACTGCTTGCACAATACAATCATGTAAAGCTGTGTGGTTTTGTATGATAATGCATATCATTCTGTTTCGACGTGAAGATATTTGGCTTGTGAATTCATGCCAGCTGACAGCAGCTTATTTGCGAATTTTCCAAATATCTTGCTGCGTTGTTCTTGTTATAATCCTCCCTGATTGCTAGAACTCTGTCTCTAGTGGCCCTTAGCATCAGGCGATCTGATCAGCTTTCCACTTGGCTGTTCAACTGGGTCGAATTGAAGATTCGTTCAAACAAGAGCTCTTCGGTCCGTATGCCTCGCATGGCCTACATGGTGATGGTTATTTTGGGCGGCGGTGGTTATGCATCCTTATTAGTCTGTTGTCATTGAGGTTATTCTTGGAATTTCAGGCGCAATGAGTCATGGTTTGCAACTGCGAACTTTTCTGTCTGCAAGTCAAAAAGGGGTCAATGTCCTCGAATCTTTTGTGAGTGAATCGTGAATTTGGTCAGGGATGTGAGCCAAGATTTTGTCATGAGCATTAATATGCTCGATATTTAAAACGATTAAAAGTGGAGGAGACTTATTGATACTGTTCCCTTGCCTCATTCACATTGAGATTTCAGTCACCTTGGCGCGGTATGCGCGTGCAGAAAAATCAGGTTTATGAACTTTCCGTTACCTCTCATTCGCAGAACTTGTGAAATACTGACACTTCACTTGTGGATCGCGTTTGTGTCTTTGTGTATTGCGTTTTTAGTTTGACAGCTAGTAGAATGATTGAACCGTCGAGATATAATTTAGATTTGTTCAAAAATGATACTCAAACTAACTTTTGTCAGTTAAAATTAGATAATGCAAAAGTGGCAATCGTGGCGTTGTGGGTCTGTGAATCGACTGCTACGCACTTGGACCAACGTGCCTAGGTTCGACTCTCGGTAAGAGAAAAAAAATATTTTCACGACCCCACCTCTTTCGAGCCATGCTCAAAGAGGAAAACTGTCAAAAAAGGCTTCTCAAATTGGCCGTTAGGAATCGGCGTAAGGTCGGTATATCCCTTCCATCACAACATGAGTGGTAACTGAGAAGCTAGGCACTGGCCCTCTACGGGCTCACACATTATATTCAATCCGCCTCTACTGACATACCAAGAAGCATACCTTCTTGTTCTAGGAAATATTGTTTTCGAAAGTTCGCATTCGTGGCTCCTGTGAATGGCATTTTAAGGACCAACCCTAATAAACTTAATCTTATGTCAGAATTGAACGAAAATAAGACGTAGTCATAGTCAAATTTGAAAGTGTTAGTAATTGATTCTGCGAACATTCGCAAACGGAGAGATTTTTTTCGCTCCAACTTTAATAAACAAAAATTAACGAAACTTAACGAAACAAAGTGAAGTGGTTGTGTTATATATTTGAACACCGTTCGTCTATAAAGGTGGGGTTTTTTTAGCTCACGAGAGTTGTATCCTTGAAATGACTGATGAGCCGTCTTAATCGCCGGATCGGATCTCTATCACTTTAGCATCGCACTGCTATCTACTTCCATGTCCACACACACATTATTTACACAGAGATTTACTACCTGTAACAAAATATGTATTTTTGCCGCCCTATTCATTCATTCGTTTATTTCCTCGTTAATGTTCAAATGCATTTGCATTTCCTTTGTTGCTATTCTGCTCCAACTACAGCTATTATTCTCCAACAATTGCTCAAAATTGGCTTTTTGTTCACGAAAACAATAGACTACGTCCTTAAAACTCTTTCTTAGGTTTTGTATGCCTTAATGTTGCCGCTTTTCTGTTGCAGTTGAATCGGCTTACCACTTTTTTACAGAAGTAATTTGATGTGGTTTTTAAAATATCTGACTCTCATTGCTGTCTAAACGCAAGTACTGTTTTTGTTTTGACATTCCAACCTAGAACTGCACTGCGTTTGACTGTGTCTTCCTTTCCTAACACTATCTGTTCGGACAGCCGACCACAATTTCCGAAGCATATGAAGTCCCCTGCCCATAGAATCAGTTGCGTGCGTTGCGTGTAGAAAATGTAATTAGTTTCTTCTGTGTAAAGAGGTGACAAAATGAATGCGTTCCCTTTTACTGTCCACAATATAACAGATATTAAATATAGTTGATTATCAAAAACTAGCCCAATGAGTACCAACTTCTTCTTCATTCAGTACTAAGGTCCGGGGTGCACCTGGGCCTCAACCAACAAGCCTCTCCAACTAGCACTATCTCTGGCTAGCTGCCTCTAGTGCGCACACCTGGTCAGTTGAGGTTCTTCTCCAACCGGGTGCGCCACCTTAAACGCGGGCGTCCCACAGGTTTCGGAGACTCTTCGAGCCGGAGATGAGTTGTCTTTACGCTCTACATGGCTAACTCACCTTTGGCATTGGATCTGTAGACGTCTGTCTGGCTCATGTCGCTCTACAGCCCGTATAGTTTGATCTCCTTAATGATGATTCGTACTATTTACTGAAGAGCCAAGATAGATGAAGTGCTTGACTACCTCGCCTGCACATTGTGACGCTCGGTCCAAGTCGGCGATGTTGTATGTCCATTGAGGATGCTGAGGACAGCATATACTTCGTTTCGCGCTCATTCACCGCTAGACCTATTTTAGCCGCTTCCGTCTGAATGCCAGCAAACGTCTCATTGATGGCTCGCTGTATTCTGCCAATCACGTCAATGTCATCTGCGTATGCTAACACTTGTACGGACTTCCGGAAGATCGTGCATCTAGTATTGGCGTGCGGGTCTTGCAAGATCTTCTCCAGGATGATGTTAAAGATGTCACAGGACAGAGCGTCAGTTTTTGACTTCGAGTTGGTCTCGGTGAGTTCGTTATGAGTACCATGATATCGTAAGGACACCTGATATTCAAAAATAACGCGTATACCTATATGTACAAAATAAGCACGAACCGAATCAATTCCATCTGCCAAACGCGCAAAAGTTTATGTCATTTGCTCAGTAGAGCTTATGAGCTGTCATTATTTTGGGCTGGGGTCTGATATGACATCTATGCCTGAATAATATGAATTGTGCATGTTCTTTGACCTTTTGTCCACCTGATTGCAAGTAGTTCTCGATGATCAAGTAACATGAAGTCGCTGGAGTACGCTGACAAACAATCAACTATCGCCGTAGTCAACAAAACTAACCACACAAAACTCAAATCGCGGCGCTATCAATGGTATTCGCAATTCATGATCCAAACCTCTAAAGAACCACCATGTGCTACAGCCCACAGCATCTGAAACGAAATCGTGTTCCGGTATCTCTTTTCCAGTCTTAACCCTGAGCTGTGATGTGATGTTTCCTAACTGAGAAGCCATTCCGTAAGGTGGCTTAACAACATAAAATACTAAAAACACTGAAATGTCGTATCGGAATTTGGCCAAAGACGCCAGTGGATTTCAGTGATATATCAAAACTTTCTGAAGTTAATTACAAACGAAAAAAACCAGTCTCTACACAGGAGAGTCACTCTCCGATTATTCAGACTTAAAGCCGCTCTGCATGCGTCCAGATCTATTAATTTATTCAACAGAAAAAAAACCCTCATCACCAGTCGCCTTGTAATTACCTATTAAACATAAAGTTAAACCAGAACACTGAGTCAGAGTTGTTCAGATCCATCCGATAGTTTGTCATATCGCATAGAATTTTGTTCCCTTATCGCGAACTGCTGCCACCGGTGTGGCTCCCAATTGGACGCTATCTGCTCAAATACGAAAAAAGGCAAAAGCCCCAGCAAACAAGTCTCTCAATTTCGGAAGGAAAAGCCAACACAATCCCACACTCTTGGGGCGGCTTAAGTCTGTCAAGCGACTTGCAGAACATGCCCCAACAAACACACACGCTCACAAGTCGGTAGTCGGTCTTAGTCGTACGTTTGATAACGCCAGCTCCTCGTTCGCCGATCGCCGCGCGTTGGCGTCATAACAGATTTACATTGCCATTCTTTTTTTTTTTTTTTTGGGTTTTTTCGTATTTTCTTGTGTCTCTTCCGAGCGCTCTCTGTCTTGGTCAATACTGGCTATAGGATTTTGCTTGTATTTATAATTGGTTGTTGTGTTTTGCATGTGTGTCGACATAATCTGCGGATCGTGCGTCTCTGTCTCGCATAATCATCGGTTCGCTTTGGTGGATGTCGCGGGCTTTTAAGTTTTCCACTTTGGCTGCAGTAGTCTCAGTTTCCACCTGTTGCTTGTTCGGCTTAAACGTGAATTCGCCCGTGTTCCTTACAACGGCTGCTAACAGATCGCCATTTATTGGATTTGATTTTTTTTCTTCCGCAAGTGATCCTTGTACCCTTGTTGTGACGTTTTCTTTTGCATATTTCATCGGGTGTAAAGAACGTTAGATCGAACGGGACTGCACAAATTGAACATTTATAAAACCGCTTTTAAGCGGGGCAACATTGTTGCGTGTGTTGTTTAGTTATTTTTTATTTTTTTGTTTCCGTCCGTTGCCAAGTGTTTAAACGCGTTTAAACTCAAACCATGGCTAATTCATTCCTCGTCGTAGCCATAAGCATCCTTGCCCTACAAATCGCGATCATTTCGGCCACAACCACGGTGATCATTCAAAATCAGGGGGAATCGGTGCAGCCTCCCGAGCAACACTTCCTAAAGACAACAAATGGAACCGAGTTCCCGCTTCTGGTCACTGAGGATCCTTCAGTCGAACAGACAACAACACCGACGGAACTGCCAACGGAAGGATTTACCAATACTCCCGAGGAATCCATCGTTTCGGAGTCGATAGTTTTGGGCGGTTTCACTGCAAATGATTTTGACAACAAAGGCAGCAAGGACTCAGCCTCGACCAGTGGGAAAGGAGCAGGAACAACCGTACTGACTGAGTATGCACCAGCTAAAGACAATTCGTCCGACACAAAGAAAACGATGGACAGCACGACTTCATCGCCAGTTAATTCAACAATTCTGATAAGTGTCTCCACAAAGGATGACCCGACTGCCACAACTTCCACCGAGGAGGACCCGCATGACGTAAGCGGACTTATTCCAAATGCGAATGTTAATGCGAGCATACACTTAACCCGACCAACTGGGGAGATCATCTTCAGGTGAGTTGCATTTTTATTGAGATTTGCTTGCGATTTCGTGTGGTTCCCGGTGGATTTCGACTGCGACGTGTGTGTGAGCACGGGACACTAGTTTGTTGCTGGCATCGGTTAAGATTTTTTTTTTTCGTGTTTAAAAATGCATCGAAATTAATTTGTGCACCCGCAAGTACAAAAGTATTAGCTCTTGACTATAAAACGAGTTAATTCGAATCCTTGTTGTCTTTCAAAGCCTGTACATGCCTGAGATGGATCATACGGCACAGGGCTTTGTGTTAAACCATCCAACGGTTAATATTATTTTTTTTAAGAGATGGTTGATGTTGTTTTCCCATTTCCTCTGTATTCCAAGCGATCTAAGGCCAGGCATTCACTACACAGGATAACTGCGCAGATTGATTTGAGCAAAAAACAAAATCGCTTTGATTCTGAAGTCTGCAGCCCATCTCTTCTTGATCCATACACAAATCCTGTGTACATCCTGAGTTAAAAAAGAATTACGCTGATACATCCAGCCATTCTATTACAACGCTTGTGAGCTTCCAAAGCTTTCGCTTTAAGGGCAAAATTTGCAAATATTGACATACTGACATGTACAGGACAGGTAGGCAGTGCTGCACGCTTCTCTCTTCTTCATCCAAGCTGCTTTTACAGTAAGTCGTTGGTGATAGGGCCTTGTCCCATGGCGTGATCGCCCAAGTGGCAGTGTCATGCACAATTTGTATTTAACTTGTTCAAAGATATGTAGAAGCTTTTTAGAGCAAACGGTATAAAGTCGGGGCAAGATCAAATTACAATAATCTCAATTTGCATCCATCTCGAGTGAGTCTGTTAGTCTGTCAATGTCCACTGTAGCAAGGGTTTGCGGTTAGCGAGAGGTTTTCCTGCTTTTAGTGAATGCATGTCCGTCCGTGTGTCTGCCTGTCACACTTTCATAGCTCCTACACGCAAGAAGTGACCGGCATGTGGTTGTGTAGGCTTCATTTTGCAGCTTGAGCTGTGGTACATGTTGCATTGTTTGAACCAAAAATGCAACACCAAAGCTAATCTGAACGCAACTGTCTTCCAATAATTTTCTTGTATTTTGCCTTGAATTGGATGTTAGACTTCAAATTTGAACAGTCATCTAAGCAACAAGCCGACGGCTGTAATCTGTTGTCGCAACGAAAAATACACAAATTCTTCAGCTGCATGTGCATTTCATTTTTCATGTCTTATTTCGACAGATAATTTCATTATTACGCTGGTAATCAATATTTGTGACGTCCAACTTCTAAATAATTGGCATACTTGTCGTTGAACGTGACATTTTCGTTAACTTTCCGTTAACAGTTAAGAACATGTTTTGTGACGAAAAGCATGCCAGTTTTCGATGACTATGTGTACGAGCAACAAACGCAAGTGAATAGATGTCATTTGAATAACGTTTTATTTTTAGAATCCACAGCAATCGTCGGAAACAAATCATTCGTCAAAGTTAACGATTGCATCTGTTGCCGATAGGCTCTACAAGACGGTCATTAATCATTAACGATGATTCGGTTTGATTGACAGACATAAAAATTCGGTTTGCGAAAATTCACTTTGTTCATTTTCTATGGTTGGCTGTAATTCCGTTGGGGATGCAATAGGTCGTTAAGATTTGTCACAGTTATGATGTTCTCTGACTTGTCAGAAGTGGATATTGCCTTTGACTGACTTTTGCTTTCGTATTAGTAACTACTAGACTTAGTGTCATCACTGAAGTCATTTCGCTTGGTTTGTTTTTAAATGGAGCAATCTCGCATACAGTGATTTGTGTGACTTAATCGTAAGAATTGTAAGAATATCCTGCGTTCCTGCAGTGATACTTTCAAGGATGTAGCCACCCTCGCCTTATAACTACTCAAACATTAAGATTTTCACACACATGTTCTTTCAAACACCCAGACTGATGGCGCAGCACTTCTCACTTTGCACAGATAAGCAGGCTGGGTAACGAGTTTCTACACTTCCGTCTGATTCTCAAAAGATGAATATTCTGAGCGCGTCAGAGGCGGTCGTGACGTTATAGGCTACTGCGTCGTCCCCTACGCTCTCGAGCCTTCGTTGCCTATGTTCGATACCCGGTACGAGCAAAATAATTTGCACGGCCCTACCTCATCCGATTCATTGACAATGCTCAAAGAGTGTAACTGTCTAGAAAAACCTTCTCAGGTCCCTTCCAACAATAGCACACACAACACGAGTGGTTGCTGGGAAGCTTGCGTTTGGTACTCTACGGGCTGTAGCCCCACCCATATTATTACATTATTATGCTCAACGACTGGCTTGCGGGCTTGCGTAGCAGTCTGAGGATGATCGAGCGTCTATAATGAAGCACTGTGACCCTACTGACCACCTCATTCATTTTCTTTGACCTTTGATTCCTTTGATTTCTTGTCAAGAACACACTTGCATTTACACATTTCATTGCTCATTTTATTGTCTCATTTTGAAACTTATCTTTTTTGCAATGTCTTCTAATATCTACTCTATCTAATTAAAAGCGTTCAAGTCTCAAGTCGAAAAGATTAACTTGAACAATGAGCCATCGCAAAAACTGAGTGAAAAGGATGAAATAAATACAAGTTTACTCATTCGATCAATGAGCTGGAAATGAAGAATCGCCACTCCAATACATCAAAATTTCCCGAATTAAAAACGTATTAATTAACCCAACGAACGTCGGTACTGCACAGCTGACTGACAGTTCCACATCAATCAAGCATCTTCCGCAAGAGCTGACACAAGTGACAGCACGGAACACTTCACTTCCATTGAACATCCATCGTATGTCTTCTTTAAATATGCTTTCGATCAACCGTCAAAGTTGATTTTTGACAAATTACCAGTGCAAGTGTGGAATAAACCCAACATTTCATGATGAATTAAAAGACTTTATCGATATTTGAGATCGCGCAAACGCAAAGCGTCACACTGGACAGAGCGGAGCGTGCCCTGTTGCTGTTCAGCAATCGGGGTTTTTCCTCCTGCATATACCCACAGGTGGCTGCCTGAATGTGGACAATCAAATTAATTTCACAAACAATGTGCAATGTGCATTCATGAAATGTCAAAATGTGGCATACAGAGATTTCCTAAAAACAAAAAAACAGAGCGAACAAATGAAAGATGTCGTTGACATGCCGAGCTTGGTAACGTTCAAAGGTTGCCTGTATCTGAGGAGATTCTTTTCGCTGATAAAGTGATGATTTCCCATTATCAATATCAAAAAGAAATGAAATGCTTAAAAAAAGATATCTGCTTTCATCTTTGCCGACAAATGAGAACGAAAGGAAATGACTGAGACTTGTGGCGATAATTTCACTATTTTAAAGCAAGTTTCTTAATTTGTTCAGTGTTTTGTTGAAACCTATCCGTTGATTGTTTTGACGGCTGATTGTCACTGGGGACTAAAAACGAAAATTAACAGGATCGCTTGATAGGGGGTTTATCTACCTCTGAGTGAACGTGACAGACTTCGACGAATTGGAAATCTGGCGTAGAATCGCGCTTGGCAACCGCAGGTATTCACATTTTTCCAAGCTACTTAAATGAAGCCTTTTCTGGTTTTTCCTCCTCCGATGTGACCAAATTTTTAAATTACATTTGTCCACTGCTGTAGACTCTTTTCTTATCAGACTTGCCATATGGGTCCGATAGCTATAAGACAGAGGTTTTTCATAGCTGTCTTGTAGATTTGGTCCAGATTGCTTGGTAGGTAGCCATGGCATCCTTGAATGCCAACATAGTTCAGAATTACAAGATTGAAAATCCGAGTCCGGAAACAGAGGAGGGCCAAATGAAGACAATTGCAAGCAGCCTTCTCGTGACCATGGCGTTGGAGCTCTGGCGCAAGCTAATTAAATTCTAATTCTTCAATCCTTTCCATTTTTCCTCTAGGGCATTTAAGGTCACACCATAAGCAATCGTGCGAATATGCAGAAATGATGCACTGTAGCCCTCATAAAAGCTTCGTTCAATTTCGTTGAGTTTGTACATTTTTGCTTCCGCTTCAGCGGATCCAACTGAACCGCTATGTACGTACATAAATTTCAGTTGATGTCAGAATTTTGAGTGACTTTCCTGAATTAACAATGGCTCGCTTGGAAATTCGACAATGCTTCTGACTACATTTTCCTCGATTCTTACATTAGCTTAGCTTCAGTTAAGCCATTCCTGATCGGTTTTTAAGACCATTACAAATCAAAAACTTCTGCAACTACTGAGTTTTACAGTATTTCCTTGCTGATTACAGAAAGCTACAAACTTCATCCCTTTGCAACCCTTTCCACTCCACAGACGCATTGATTCAAAAAAGCCGATGAAACCGAACTCTGGACTATCCAAAGTTGAATGAATTGCTTACATCCGCAAATATCTGCTGCCAACTAGATAACACTCGTTCTGTTATTATTCAAATGGGGTCCTTAAATTCACAGCACTTTATCTACCAAATCGATTCATCGTCACAATCGCCCCAGCTTATCAGTGTTTTCGAAGTATATTAATACTTCAAAGGAAAGCATCACCCATAATCTGAAATCTAAGCGATCTTATCGAGGCAATTTTAAAAATAAAGTGTCTCCAATTCTTGAAATACGTACGAGCATAAACAAGTTATATCAACCATGTGCCCATGATCGGTGGCTGAAAATTAGTTCTTGAAGTGGCAGACTAATTAGGCCATCGATTCGGATCTTCGTGAAGAGTTGGGAGAAGCGAGACCAGGCGATAAGTATCGCAGAGTCGCTTGAGCAATTCGTCACACTGTTTATTGATCAAGTGTTCTCAGACAATGATCATCCGTTCGCCTGGCAAATATGTACATTCGCGGTGACTGTAATTAGTCATCGTTTACAGTTAACTTTGTCTGGATATGTGTTTGTGGGAAATCGGTAATTGATGTTTTAACTTTCTGGTTAATTTTGATTTTCGCATTCGATTGATTGAGTTATTGTCGGCGTTTATTTTTCGATTGTTAAGTGCCCAATCAGATTGCCAGGAGAATCGCGTTGGATGTGCGAATTTGGTTGACGCATCCGATTGACGAATGGGGATTAGTTTAGTTGCAGAGGACTTGATTGAGTTGCAACGTTGAGTATGAGGGGCATTGAAATGGGAGCGTGCTCTGGAGAAAATCTCGGAAACTGCATATTTAGAACGTAATCCTTCTGAAATGTCTGCAGCAAGAATCTAGGGTGTATATGGAAATAACCCTTATACAAATTTCGTCCAGTTTCGTTGAGTTTCTACACTTCTGCTGCTCTCTCTGAACGTACGTTACGTAGATTCCCGCTGATGTTTAATTTTAACTAGTTCAAAACCGGTGTATCGATTTGTACTTAAAATTCGATTTACGATTTGCCTCTTGAATTGAATCGTATTAACAGTCGAATGTTGAAGCCCACATCACGTAGGCATAAATATGTCATAATCATCTGTTTGTTTTCATTTCGAACATTGTTAACTTCCTTTAAGGTTTCCCGCCAACTGAAAATGTGGAGTAACGCAGGGAAGTGTCAAAAAGCACCAAAATGTTTCAGCATGTTGAAAACATTTTGGACAGAGAGTGTGTGCATTACGTTGCGCACACCGCTCTCATTTTTTTTTATAAAAGTCAAATCGTAGCACGACACAGTGAATGACATGGAACTATTGAATTGTGTAGGCTGAAAAACAAGGCGACGCACCAAATGAAATCGGCATAATAGGCGTCGGTACGCCTTTTATCGACTTTGCGAGAATGTTATGCCAAAGCGCGACCTCAGTAAAATGTTCTGAACTCCAATTTTTAAAAAATTAACTACTTACACAAATAATATATAAATTATAATACAAAAGCCAAAAATGAAAAATCACGAAAACTCTTTCACCACTGTCAAAAGCCCGAGTTTGTAGAAGTAGCTCTGCCTAAAAACGTATGCTCGCAAAGCACGACCGCTGCTTTGTCGACTTATTTAATGGATTGACGTGTATCCTACTCAAAATGTCAGAGCTCGACCTCGGGAACGCGACATTGCGAATTTTATAACTCATATACATTCCTTGTTGCTACTGATTCCCGTCTTATATCATCCGTTGAGAAGTCCACGCCTTTCAGAGAAATGAGAGATTTGAAATATAGTTCAGATTGATTCACGGGTCACAATGCAAACGCGTTTTTCGGTCCAAAATTAAAATCCATAATCCCAAAATGTCCACTACAGCTTTCAGCTTGGTCCTCTCTCTTTCAAGATCGAAATGCAAATTTCCATTGTGGCTTTTTTTGGGTCTGTCTGAGTTCTGCTGACGTGGAATAAAAACACACAAGTGCCTCGGGATTGGAGAAAGAGGAGTCCAAACCTTACATTGATATTCCTTCCAATCAGAGACGTCCTTGAGCAATCACAGACGGACCAATTCATCGCGCAAATGATGGATTCAAATATGCGCAGGTTCATCATTAACTGTCAAATGTATGCAAAAATTCAACACAATGCCACTTAAAAATGTGTTAAGTCCGCGTGTCTCGTATCCTTGGATACCAGTTCTCGCATCATTAACATTATCGCCACAAACGAGTTCGAGTCCTGGCCTCATTCATTAAGTCCCTTAACCGATACCGTTTAAGAAGCCAATAAATCAGGCTTATCGAAATCTCCTTAAACACCCCAAAAATACGTCCATTGACCATGCATCAGTCTCGAAGTTCCCGTGAATTGCGCACACGTGCAACTCTTTAAAATCAAAGTGTCCCGCAGCTATCAGGCCACTCAACAACCCTCTATCGTTGTGTTCTAAATATAAGGACGAAGAGTTCATTCTTATCAATATTAATCGGATTCCGAGTTGATTGTTCGAAAATAAAATCACGACGCGTCATGTGCATACAATGCAATAAGTCAGCACTTCCAAATGCCAAAATAACTCAGCCCTAATTTGTGTTCCTTAATAATTCCCCGAGCGCTAAAGTTCAAGCTGAAAACCAATCCAACCAGCCGCAGCCCAAGCGACCGCTTGCTTTGTGTAGATAATGTGGATTTGAATGCGACAGATTGGTGATTACTGAAACAGCTGTCACCCGACAGCAAAGTCAAGACTTTTATCTTCTTAACCTCAGACGTCAGATGATATGTGACGTCACGTATGATTGGCCGAACCTGCCACACTTCTTCGAAGCTCCTCTTTACGTCTTCGTGCGGTGAGCATGAAGGCACCCCCATTGAATTCGATTTTTTACTTGTTTATTTTTGTCTTTTTTTTTTCTTTGTGTGCCTCCTCATTTTCTTTCTCTTTCACGTTGATATTGTCTTGATTTTTTACTTCACGCGATCACTCTCAACCGAGATAGCAAACCGTCCGTCGTGTGCGATAATTAACTCCGATGATAGTGATCATAAAATAATTGTCTCATTTCTTTAAATATTCACTTGTCCAGCAAACGAAGTGGAATATCGTGCGCCACACCAGAACCCCTAGTAGTGGTTGAATATCTGATACGAAGAATAACTGGACAACTTAAGGTTAGAACCGCTCCTTGCATACAGACAGTACTCATATGGTTTTTGAATTCGCTGCGCAACTGACGTCTTAGCCGTCGTTCGTCAGCCCATGTGTAACTGTGCAAGAGTGACCCTTGAAAGTTCTTAACGTAACTTGTTTCATTTGTGTTGTTTCGTTTATCGCCCGCGTGTTTTTATTCCGAGTGGACGTGGTTGTTTTTTTGTCATTTAACGAAAGGCATCATACGATTGAATGCCTATACCCGATCTGCAAGACATCAAAATCTTTTTTTCCCCTTTCTGATCGAAAAGACTAAATTCGTTTAAGCACAAAACAAGCAAAACTTTCTGGCGAATAAAAAAAGGAACAGTGAACGTTTTCGCGTATAAATTTGGCAGTTGTTGGTAAACGTGGTCGATAGCCTCGTTTCTGACTGAATTTTTTCCTGCCACAAACGTTCCGTGAAGTGAAGTGATCTTGTGTGATCTTGTGTTTTTTTTTCTTTTGCAAAGAAATTCAAAATTATGGCGAGACTATGCATGGACGTGTTTACGAAGTTTCTCCTTGTGACAGTTATTTACTTTGTGGCGAATTATGTGTCGATTGTCGTGTAAGTTGTAGTCTAAAATCAAATCATTCAAATTGTCAATCCGATCAGGCTGTTTTCCTTTTTTGGGGTAAAATGGTGCTTCCAGAATGTTCTTCTTTGTTCCATTTTCTAAAATGAGTCACTGTCAACTGTCGTGCGTTCCTTGAATGCGTTCCAAGACTGATCTCAGAATCGTCTACATAATTTCAACTGTGAATGGAAAGAGAAAACGAAGAAGAGCAGTATTTGACTGTTTCATCGACTTCTGTGGTCCTTCGACGGAAGTCATTTCTCGATAATGGTTTCTATGGCAACGGTCGCTGTCAGAATGTTGGACTTCGGATCGAACGAGATAAGATAACTCGATCAACTACTAGAAATATGCAAATGTATCGAATTAAATGTCAATCTCAACGGTATAATCTTTTGTGAGTTTTCCCAAATGCGTCAAAGTTTACCCTTTCCCCTAGTGAGGACAGGAGAACTTTAATCCCGAACAATCAGAAAGTATACGACAGATAGTAGCCCCATACTGGTTTTATACTGAACATTGAATGAAAGCTTTATCCACTTACAACCAGAATGTTCTTGACCAATTGAGTGTTCAAATATTCAATGAACCGACCTCTAGCTCTCCTGTCGCTTAAACATTTTTGACGCATTTTTTTATCGTTGCTCGAACGAAACGGACCAATCGGAGAATGACATTTACACGATTACGTGTGTGGACAAAAAGCCAATAGCGACGTGAAGTCGGATGCCTCCCTCTGATGAGTACACACTAGCTGTCAAATAAAGATAAATTAAATGCAACCCCGCTGCTCATTTCCGGCAATAAGTCAAACGGATTGTTTTTTATACTCAGCGCGTTCCGACGTTGACATATTAACTCGGACACGTAAATCATTTGTTCAGTCGGAATAGGGGGTCGCGCATTGAAGCTGCATAGGCCATAATACCGTAAGCCCGAGCACATTTTCTAGGCAGAAATGAATTATTATAGAGGCGGCCAACTTGTACCTTAAAAATTTTGACAACCATGTTATTATGTCGTTTTTTTTTCAAACCAAATTGACTCCTCACAGAACGGCATTCACGTTATCTCGTGAATAACTGTGCAAAATTCATGAATAACTGTCAAAAAGCCTCACAAATTCGACGATGGGCAGATGTGAAGTTGGCCACCTCTATAATACTTCATTTCTGCTGACCCATCAGAGAATGCAATTCACACTATTTCGTGAATAACTGTCAACAATTGATGAATAACTGTCAAAAGCCTGGGCTATGGCGCAATGGGCGGTGAACAGTAGTGGGTCTTTAGACCGACCACTGTTTTGCGGAATTTCCAAATCTAACACATCTACTACCCAAAGTGCAAAATCTACCACACATTGTTTGTAATTCTTCATTTTTGTGCCTTTTATTGTTGTTTTTTGTTTTTGAGACCCTTCTCAAAATACAATTTCAAAGAAAATTGTGAGTAAAAAATGTAAAATGAGGTGGTATTAGTAATGTCTATGTTACAAAAATCTGAACGCATGGGAAAGTAAGGAGCTACATGCTTACATATTTTATTCATGAAAGCTTTCACGCTAAATAGATAAACGAGATCAAAACTACCACTCATTCTCTTCGGGATCTACATTTTTAGTCCCAGCACTGACTGTGAATGCGGCTATACTCCATATCTGGTCCCAGGAAGAGCTACTCTCTGCTCAATCTCGTGTTGTGACAGTTGTGAATCAGTTTGGCAAACTAAGGCAGTCGCCTTAAGACAATCTTTAGATAATTTGTTCTAGACATTTCATTTGCAGTAATTTCAATTCTGACGGAACACTCTCGTAAACTTGATAAAATTCTTGATAATTTCACAGCTTACTCTTCAAATACTGTCCAAAGATGACTAGCTCATTTGTAGACAGGCTGTTGCTGAAGCGCACTCTTGCTTGACAGTATTTTTAATGGAATTTTCTCGAACCACAAGGAAAAATGGCACCATTTTTATGGTGGAATGATGAATTTAAACAAATGTCCACAATATACAATAATTTGACAGGAGGTGTCAAACAAATCGTCATTATCTGGAAAGTTGACCGTCTCTATGTATTTGATTTCTAGTTACAATTCGTGAACTAATGCCCATGCTGTTTGTGATGTGCGTAGACTTCAGGCAATACGCGTCTCCTGTAAGCTTTTGTTTCGCACTCTCAGTTTTCCCGCATTTTGTTATACACCTGAAAGGCATCCTTACAATGAATGCAATGCATTTTCTTCTCCTTCAACAAGAAATGCAATCGCATTTTCTGATAAACTTGCGAATTATCAGAAGTACACTGTGAGTAACGAAAATAGTCGGTCCGTATAAAAGTCTGAATATTCTATTTTTAAGGACACCCTGATTCACGTTTGGGATATTGTGCGACGTTGTTTTAACTCAGATCAAACGATAAAACGTCGTTTGTCACTTACCAACGTAAATTCTTTCATTTACGTTTTTTTTTTTTTTTGTTACATTACGTGTCATTCGCACCGTTCGCAGGTGAGTCCGAGAAATCGGCACCGTCTGACTCCTCCACCGTTCTCACCAAAATGACTGCCTGCTGGTTTTTGTATGTGGTGTTCGTTAGTGAGCAACATTTCACAAGCTGTTGGCCTGTGTTTCCGGACTTTGCCGCAAGTTCATTCTTCACGTTCGCGATTTTGCTGATTTTATGTCAACTGATTTTGCATTTGACTTATGAAATTTTTGTGAAAAAAGGAGGATATTTCGTCAGTTCAAGGCTCCCGAAACTACATAACTGAGAATAGCATCGTTGATAACAGTGTGTTGGACTATTCATGGGTAAATAGCGCCACATAAAGCTGCTGCTTATAGGCTCCTGGCCATGAACCGGGTATAAGTTAGCCATTTAACTACGTCTTAGAAAACAACTAGAAATGCACAAAAACCGTGTGTTATTCTCTATCTCCTCTTCACTGTGCCATTAACGTCTGGGAATTTTGGTTTTATTTTATCAAGTATCGATAAACTTGACAGTTCTCCCCACCATCCATCATCATCACAAATCCATTACTTGTCAATACAGTTGCTGTTACATTAAATAAATCAACATCGTTTATTCCATTGGATTTGATCTTGGTCGCCTAAGGCGTTTCAAATGCAACATTAATCATCAGCGCCTCAGTTAGTCATCTCTTTCTGCTCCTCGATGTGTCACATCGTCTTTTGCTTGACACGACAGGAAGCCACGCAGAAAAGATAGTGTGTAAACTCTAGTTCACCAGATAAGAGGATTAACTTCAAGCCTGAATCGTATCGGACTATCTCTGGTTCCCCTAATTGCTAATGTACACCCAAATAAAGACTCATCGCTAATTACATTTCAATCGGGTGTGCGATGTCGTTCCGAGAGTAGATTCTATTTTAAGACTCGCATTTTACTCACCCTCTTCGCAAACCATCGTCGGGGTGGCGGGAATCACTCGAAGGAAGGGAAGTTATAATTATTTGATTGCCGTTATTTGCGAAAACAAAAAACACAACAAACAAAAAAAAAATCTGAAATTTCTCTTTGATTGGGTAATAATTTACTTTCGACAAGTGGGCGTGAGCTTCGCCTTTAATTCGAGAAGTTTATTGACTCAGTGTGGTCGGCTGGGCTCGTCAATGAACCCTTTTGAGTGTCTTGGACTGTATCTATGGCGGCGTGTTGTCAGTTCTGACAGATCTATTCAAAGTACTGCCCTGACGAGTTCTTAATTTAATTAGAGTGAATGGGAAAAAAGCGATAAGATTGGTCTTGTTTTGACGATGATAAGATTGTCTTCTGATGAAACAGACTGTGACGTAGAGATAATGAGTGTCTTTGTTTTAGGAGACCACCATTTATGTTGAAATTTTTATTTATTTTAGTCTTCTTCACCTTTTCCAAATTGAGTCATATACTATGACGTTCGATGCACTACAATATTCCTTTTCGAGTGTTACTAACTTCGGCTGGTACGTCATTCTCTTTTGAACATGATTTTCCTCTTAAGTGCTTTGATAAAGGTTCTTTTTTTGTCGTTTCTTTGACATTTTATTGATTCGATTTCATGGGAACTACAATTGGATAGTGCGAGGTATTTTAGGACATTTCCAAGAATAATGTCTGCAAAAGAGTTGTTGATAAGAGATTGTTGTGGTGTCTTGATTCTGTTTAGAATAAGCTATTCGTTGTAGAAATGTTTAGTACATATAGGTGTTTAGTTAATAGGTGTTCTCCTTGTTTCTTGGGCAGGAAATTCTGCCATAATTCTATAAGGTCTGCTGGCGCGACAGTCCGGAATATACCTGTTTCTCAGACACCAAGTCTCTTCAGCTGGCACTCATCTTAAGCCAGCTGCTTCCAATTATGCTCTGAGGTCCTTCGTCACGGGTGTGCGTCATCGGTTTCGTGGGCGTCCTCTATGGCATCCATACTCAGCCGATGTCACTTCGTTGGTCGCTGAGAAGTTAGGCCTTGGCCCTCTACTATTTGATACGCCACCTATATTATGTATTATTATTATATCTGGTCCCGTGACGGTTGTGGGTATGTGCGTCGACCCTTACGGCTGGGATCGGTACGAACAAAAATAATGTTCACGGATCCACCTCTGTCGAGTCACTGACAGTGCTCAAAGAGTAATAACTGTTTTGAAAAAAAAGCTTCTCAAACTTGTCGGCGTAAGGTCGGTAGGTCCATTCCACTCGTGAAAGAACAATAGCATGCACAACACGAGTGGTTGCTGAGAAGCAAGGCCCTGGGCCTCTACGGGCTGTAGCGCCACCTATATTATAAATTATTATATCTGGTTCATCGAATGTTTTATGTAAATCTCTGTATCCGAATATTTCGCTATTTAAAAAAGTCTGAGATAAACGTGTCTCTTTGTTGAAATTAAGTATTTATGTGCTCCTGTGTCCTATTTTGTCTTACCCTCATTCACCTCAATCTCCATTGTAGCTGCTTCCTTTTTTTGATGTTCACATAAGCCGCACTGCCGGCTGAGTTTTCTGAGTTCTTCTGATCATGTCAATGTTATCGAATGTGGCTATCCTTGGAGAGGATTGAATAAGATCAAAATCTGTGGATTTCACGGCAGGCATAGTATTTAGACTGGTTTAAAATCACTGCACCTTTCTGCAATCACAAACACTTCTACACAAATGTCATGTCACTCATGAATTTAAGCTGATCACGGAATGCATAAAACGTTGGGTGCTAAAACTAGCATTTCGTTGATCAATTATCAGATATCATTGATGATGCTAGTTTGTCACCCGTTGTTCACTCGAGGAAGTAAAAATCCACATGTAACTATTGCCGAAGCTGCATTGCAGCCACACAAATTCACTCTGTCACTGATACGTACTTCGTGAAAATTGAGAAGGATGTAACCCTCATGGACAATAAGAAATTTCAACTCTCTTGATGTGATTTGACCACCACGCTTGTGTGCCTACAGCTCCAAGAGATTTACAAAGAAATTCTTTGCCAAAGAAGAAGTTTTTTTTTTAATTATTACTAACATTCGACTCGTACGCAGAGGGTGCTGAGGTTCGATCCCCAAATTAAACAACTTTCATAATTCACTGCCTGACTTCTTTCCAGTGACCGACAATGCTCTAAGAGTATCCCTGTCCAGAAAAATATTCTCAAACTGTCTTACCGGAGCCGGCATGAAACTGTAAGCCACGTCCACTCGTGAAAGAACAATAGCACACACAAGACGAGTGGTTGTTGTGGAAGATAGATCTAGGTCCGCCTCGGCCCAACTAAATTTGCAGGACTTTCATTTGGCAGTGCTGTGGAATTGGAGAACTTCTCGGAGAAGACATGACCCACGTGCACACCAAAAATGAAGTATGACAGAGACGCTCATCTTCTACCTCTCTTGTCCCTTAAATTTTTTGACAACTACTTTTTATATAGTTTTCTAAAGCCAAATTGACCAATAAGAGAACGGCATTTATGTCGTTTCGTGAATAACTGTCAAAAATTCATGAATAACTGTCAAAAAGCCTCTGACATTCGTTGATGGACTTGTGGTCAATTAGCTGTGAAGTTGGGCAACCCTGTAATACTTCATTTGTGGTGCACACTAGTCGCCTGTGGATCGTATTTATATTCGTCAAGTTTTTACCCGATATATGTCAAAAACTCATCGAAAAATACCTTGTCAGAATCGAGTCCTTTAAGACCTCCCGCTAAGAAGTTCATTATGGCAAGGTCCAACCAATATACTAAAAAGAACAAAGTTTACTTTTGGAATTACATACAAATTGGATGACCTGATATATCAATGGGGCCAAGTGTTGTTTCGTTTGTTTTATTATTTGCGATGTCTTTTATATCCATACCGCACGGCGTGGTCGGACTGTGACAATTTAATTACGCAAATCCATTATTCAAGCCACAATGCAGCGATCGCTCTTTGATATTTCAAAGACCGTAATATCGTAAGCGCGAGCACAAAGCTCTAGGTGGAGCCACTTACTACCCGGGTGTTTTTCGTGTTTATTTTATTAACTTGTCATTTTAAATTTTTGGTATTATTCGTGTAATTGATTTTTTGCCGGGATTCAATTATTAGTAATTGCACTTGTTCTCGTAAAATGTATTTCAAAACAGGTTAATTGTGATTTGGAAAACTGAGGTTGACATTCACACGTGTTCATTAGCATTCTAGCAAAATCTTGCTAACTGTCAAGTTTGAGAATTGATGACGTTTATGACTATTTGGAATCATATACAAAATGTTAATCTTCATGTTCAGAGTTTAGTTATTTAGAAACAGATGCGCGCCCAGCGATTTGGTTGAGGTCGCATTCTAACTTATATATATTCCATCGACAGCGCAGGCTTGTCAGAGCACACTACTATTAGTACTCACAAACACAAGTGGTTGCAAGGCAATTCATGCTGAAGCTAGCTTAATGACCATATTTATTAATGTTTGTAGAATGAAAGTATTACATCAGCTCTAATTCTGAGACCTCTTCAATTTTTCCTGAAATCGTTAAGTTTATTGTGACAGCTCATCGAGGAAACAATGCCTGTGTCAACAAACAATATGGCCGGCAATAAATTGAAGTGACGGTTATTACCGAGGCGTTCCGTTTAAATTGACATTTAAGCCGCGTGCCGTTGTCAAATATTATATTTACACGTCATATGACACTAACATACTTACACATCCGAACGCGGTCATGAATAAAACTTTGTTTTTATTTATTTATGCCGCCTTCCGGAAATTATGGGAGAGAGAGAAAAGGTCTTCCCTTTTTTCGTTCTATTCAGATAAATTGCGAACGAAATAGTAAACAGATGAAAACAAGGTGATTGAACAAATCCAATGTGAACACGTATGGCATACCATTGAATGTAAATACCTGCACTTACTTGTGCTACGGAATTAACTTATTCGGATCAGTAACAGTACAGTCTGGATGCTGCGCAATTGTTTAAATATGTACACACGTGCTAATGTTTATCGGATAATCTTTATTTTGAACTGGGATCTGATGTAGGTACAGGAGTTTTTTAGAAATAGACACTTCCGAACGATGTTTGCACTTGAGAGTAGCTGTCAATGCCAAACTTCTATGCAATTAGTTGTCACTTTCCAAGTATATGCGTAGTGCAGGAAAGATGGAGTGTTTTATTAAAATGTTGCAACAATGTATGACCATCCTCCTCTATACAGTCTATAGCAGTGTTAAGTTTAGCTCGAGGCTTATATGACATTTGTACTGCAGGCCATACTTCCCATAAATTCACACTCCATTACAAATCTCATTTAAATCCCTGTCATCTCTTATTTCAAGCACCATGTACCACGTACATTTTTCTTTCAAATGACATCAATCATAACCCGCGTCAATTCCAACTGTCAAGCCCCACAGTCAATCGTTCATACGTGAAGTTATTCACCTACATAATCTCTAATTAAAAATCAGTGTCACATAATTAAACGCAATCATAAAATTTTCTAATTACAGATCGGACGAGGAATGCCCGACATTGGTCGATGCAGACAGCTTGTCACAAACTCAACTCATTCAAAGGCTAACGGCGCCTTGTCGCTACGATCGTCTCGAGAGGCCAATTAGTAAGTAAAATCGAACAGTCTTTCGCAATATTAGAATATATCATACAGAGCGCACATGTCTACATGACATTGATAATCGATAGAGATTACGGTTGTAATGTTGACAGATGGGATAGTAAAAACATTCTATGCACACTTCATTGACACTTATCTAATTGTTATTTACAACATGCGATTATAAAGTCGTCAAGAGGTGCTGTATAGTATTTTATTTTTCTCCCGATTCAATCAATGCCTTCGCCTATTAATTTCTTGCTGCCCCCTTGTTTGTATATGTTTCCAAGATAATTAGTATAGACAACTGTCAATTGTCAATTCTGTCAACAAGGATTAAGTTGTGACACTCAAGAAATGCTGTTTACTCGCGTGGAGTGTTTGAAGTGGACGCATTATTTATTTAATTTTTGTTTCTTTCCTTGCAGCCTTCAATGAGAAGGGTGAACGGCTACCCGTTGACGTACACACCCGAGCGTATGTTTATTTTATGCAAAATCTGGAGGCTCATGATTTGCAATTCAAGATGCATGCGTTACTTCAGTTGAGATTTGTCGATCCACGATTGGTATTCAAAGAGGTAGCCCCGAAGAGGAAACAACCAATTTTGGGCGAGAAGTCCCTCAGGGATACGCTCTGGGTGCCGCATATTTTCTTCGCCAATGAGCGGGACTCGAGCATCTTGGGTACAGCGGAAAAGGATGTTCTGACATCGATTTCACCAGATGGTACTGTGATTATCTCATCAAGGATTCAAGCGACTCTATACTGCTGGATGAATCTGCAGAAGTTCCCCTTCGATGAGCAATATTGTTCGACGATTTTGGAAAGCTGTAAGTTAACTGCGTTGCGTTTGATGGTTTCGATTGCTGATTGAGAGTGATTTGTTCTTTGTTTCAGGGATGTACAACACGTCGGAGTTGGTTCTCCATTGGGAGGCGAAATCTCCAGTCACTTTCGATCCGGATCTACATTTGACTGAATATGTCCTCCTGAGTGCATGGTCCAATGAAACAGTTGTCAACGCTGATTTGAATGATCTCAGACATGGAGCTTTTGGTAAGTCGATCTACTGATTTTGACACATCATTTTTTTGTGAAAAGTTTGAGCAGCACTGCACTCATAGCTTATTATTGTTTTGCTGTCATTTGATCTGCAGTTTCGTAGGTGGCGCTAGAATTCTTATAAGTCCCCAATCATCGAGAGGCACACTTCAAGTCCGTAAAAAATTATTTCCTGAAACCTGAAACCAAATGATCGTTCACGCTAATCATATGTATGATCTTCTGGCACTAATCAAGTATTGCTAATTTTATGTTGCGACAAATGCCAGAGTTGAATTTTCGACACAATCACAGATGTAATCAGACGGTTAAGCGATCATGGAGTCGACATGTCTGGATGGAAGGCTTTTAATTGTGATTGTTCATAAACAATGATTTTCGATAAGGAAGCAATAAGTTATTTTGTGATATTTTAATAGATATTTAATGCGCCTGCTTAGAGTTGATTTGTCATCAGTTTGTTTGTTTTAAGGCTTTAAGCTTTGCTGATGTGTGGTTAATGCCAAAGTCTTAGCATTAAATTGGTGTCAATTTGCGGATTTTCTTCGAGCAAAACAAAACGCATACAAAATTAAAGAAGTTCAAAGAAATCAATTTCTTCCTCTTCAATATGCTTCCCCTTACATTTGATGAATCGTAGGCAACACCGAGGTAACCATGGCATGTGTTAAATGTTTAAATCTGACAAAAGTGAATCAGCCGCGAGGAAATCTTTCACAATTGTCTGCGAATTGATTAAGGAGAGTAGCTTGGAATGGCCAAATGTTCGACCTAATGACACTATCAAGAGCGTCATTGTTACTTTTTTTTTCCAGAAAATTGTCAGGATTGTCATTCGCCCGTTTCTTGGTTTAGTTCTTCTCCTATTCCTCTTTTACGCTCTCCCTTCGGATTAGACTAGATTGAGTCCGGTCCTATAGATAATCCTGTAACATTTAGAACAAGGATCTCTTCAACTGAACATACGACCGCACCAGTACATGGGCAGTGTTTAAAGGTCTTTTGCAGCACTTGTCCATACACCGATGGTGAATAAATTCATATCACAGTGCCACTCCCGCATGTCAGTCATAAGTTTAGTTGAAAGATAGCTCTAAATGTGTCGCCATTAAGATATCTCTTCAATCTAGATGTGTTCAGTGATACCTTCAACTTGACTTTGACTTTCAGAGTTCTTATCTGAGTGGCCACTACCATCGAAATGCTAAAAATATCAACGCGCGATGTGTTGCAATTCCACACACTTTTCACAAGAAAAAAAAATGTTCGTTTGAACTCAAGATCATCCGATCAGGTACAACCGATCCATCATTCACGGGTTCACAGTGGCATAGATAACGTCCAGCCGCGGTATTATAGTCATTGTCTCGATGGGACAAATAAAGAAACGCAAGTAATAAAAAGAATTGATCACCAAAGATTTGGATCTTTTGCGCGATCAATGGAATTTACCTTGTGTCGTCATTCGGGCACGAGTTCTTGAGCAAAACCGCATAGAGTACAGCACAGAATGCCTGATATAACCTAAATTTAGATAATGATGATATCACCATGAAATGCCCTACCCGATATGGTACTGATTTGTTTTTCTATTCTTTACAGCTGGCAACTACAGTTCTCTGAGTTTCACAGTACACCTGACCCGCGAAGTGGGCTTCTATCTAATGGATTACTTCTTGCCATCTATGATGATTGTTGCCATTTCATGGGTCTCTTTCTGGTTGCAGGCCGATCAGTCAGCTCCACGGATTATGTTAGGTAAGATACGACACACGAACCCCTTCAGACTGTGTGGAGAGAAAAAAAACGTTCCACATACGCCCTGTGTACCCAGTTTGTGGGTGTAGTGCTGACGATGTTTTCTTCTTATTTTTCCAGGCACAAGCACCATGTTGACGTTCATCACACTGGCCTCAGCACAAGGAAAGACACTGCCCAAAGTCAGTTACATCAAAGTGTCTGAAGTCTGGTTCTTGGGCTGCACTCTGTTCATCTTCGGAAGTCTAGTCGAATTTGCCTTTGTGAACACTATCTGGCGGCGAAAGAAGAATGTGGAGTTGAAGAAAATCAATAGTAAATACATATTGAGGTCGACCTTGACACCGCGGCTGGCCCGCAAGGAGATGGGGTTGCAGAAGTCGAGATCGTGTTCCAGCTTGGATGGTACATCGGAGAATAGCAATCGAGGATCGAACACCTACAACAACTATTTGACTGTTCATGTAAGTCGAACACCGTTAACTTTATTTTGTTTGAGAGTTGAGAGGTCTTCTCTCCCTGTTCAACTTTGCCAGGGAACTATAGGTTTCAAGTCCAGAAATCCAGCTGCCCTGAGTGGTTTGTGTTTTTATCGGGAAGAATCCCATTTATGATGGTGAACGCTCTTTAGCTTCCAAAAACCATATTTTTGCACGCGTTCAAATGACTGTTTTTGCTGTAACCACTAACAAATTCGCTCATCAATCAACTTAAAATAATCTAATCAATCCAAAGATATAAGGCACAGGCCACTGCTTTAATGTTTACTCAAATGTTCTGCATATCAGCAGAAATGGATGTCGAAAGGAATTTAAATGTAATAAATGTTCCTTGCGATCGATTTCGAATTTCACGAATTCACGTTCGAAATGTCAAATGACTTGCCGTTTTGGTGATTGCGACGTTCAAAGAGAAGTAGATCACAAAAAAAATCACCGACATGTCAGATGACTTGTCCTCTTTCAGATTGCGTCGTTCAAAGAAAAGTAGATCACAAAAAAAAAAATCACCGACATATCTACCGCTGATTTGTTGACTCTTCTCGACTTTTCACAAGGCATTCTTCTCGTTCGACACGTGTGTCTACCCCATGTAGCCGGACCGGACCTGTAGCAAGCTGTCAGTCGTTTCTGTGGAAGGCCAGTTAGAACATTAGCCTGCGCTGTGTGCCATATCTTTGAGACATTCCAGTGGTTCTAGCCATGCATGTAACCAAGGTCCCCCTCTCAAATGACGTGCACAGGAATACTTTCGCCACCAGAAAACGTAGGACACCAACCCGCTGGTGGTTGCGTTTGTCTCGTATTCCAAATCGTTTAGTTGTCAATGAATAGAATCATCGTGCTGAGTCATCGGAACTTTTCTATCGTGTAGATTTTCTTCTGAAGAATGCTTAGTGATTTTCTCACGAAATAGACTTTTCGAGTCTTTGCCTGAAAAATCCTGTTTTTTGTTGGGGGTGTGGTCTCTTCGTGTTTTTCTTTCTTTTAAATTCCTTGAAAAATTTTTCGAAAATCACTAATCAACTTATCACTTTCCGGTTTCCCCTTGCAGACTCTCCCGATCATCACCACACAATGCGATGACGACTTCCCCAATGGCAATCTCAACATTGACGTCGAAAAGGGCTCCAACAACAACATGTCAAAATGCGCCTCGATCAGCATGGATGACGGCCACAGCAACAACGATTCCAGCCGCCACGGTTGGACCACAATGACACCACAAGAGATCTCCATCTGGATCGATCGCCGAGCTCGATTCATCTTTCCTCTGGCATTTATCGTATTCAATGCACTCTTCTGGACATTCGTCTACTGTTTGTAATCAGATTTGTTCAAAATATTGGTTCCTTGAACCGATTTCACTCAATCGACATTGAATACCAAAAAAAAAAAAAACAAAAAAAAATAAGACGAAATACAAAAACAAAATAAAGACGAAGCCCAATGCTGCTCCTGCTGCTTTTTTGCATCGCCCATACATTTCATGCCAAATGTTTGCTTAATCTCTTCAGAACCTAGCCATGAATTCAGAAAACATTATATATATACGTATTTTATTATTTTTGATCATTCTTCTTCATTCCTTAATTCCTTATTATTTATTTTGTATTTAAGATAGTCTACGACGAAATTCGCTTAGGATACTCACATGCAAAAGTGTTCCCCCTATGAGAACCGCTCGCTTTGTATCCTTTACCCGTTCGATATAGTCAACTGTTTTCGTCCCAATCGTTTTCTTTTGTAGTTTATTTTTTTGTATTTTTTACTATGCAACAGAAAGCCAACTAAATGTGATCAAACCGAAACAGTGTATTATTATGGATAAGATTTTTATTTGAAATGTGTCTCAGAGAACACCGAGAAGCGTGTGTAAATGTAAATGTTGTATCTTTTGTTTGTTCATATTATATATGTATATTTTTTTGTAAATTTTATGTAGCTCAACTGTAAATTTAAGTTAAAGTTTTTATCAACGCAAACAGGATTTGTACACTATGATGAATAATTTAATCGAGATACATTTGTATCGTTCACTTCCAATAGGCTATTCATAAAATGAACGATTTATTATAAATTTTATTTGATGATGAAAGTGAACTGTATCTACTATTTCCTAACTGTTATATAAACGTGACATTAAATATTTATGTATGTATATAGTTTTAAACAAAACATCGCTTGTGTTTCTTATTTTTTTTTTTTTTCTTTTAATTGAAATCATTAAGTCATCATTTTATTCGATGTGTCTTGAGCGCCTATTGAATTCGATGTTGCTTGTGCTTTTTTCTGTGAATCTGGGACGTGCTGGTGCAGCTTTTTTTGATTTCCCTTGAACCTTCACCATCAATGTTCTCAGTTTTGTAATTGACTAATCATATTTCAAGGCGTGACAGAATCACTGCGCACTTCCTGATCAAAGTGATCCCATAATTGAGCAAAACCCATCAGTTTCGGTTTGTGTCTCTTTTTCAGCATACTAAAGAAGTCACTGCCAAGATAAGCGCTATGAAATTCCACTAGTAGTCGGTAGAGAAGAAAGAGTGCATTTGAAATGTGTAGACGTGCCATAGAGGATACTAACAAACCTGCATCGAAGGTCGAAGTCCTGGATTCCGTAATCATTCCATCATGAAGTCCAATCTATGGAATCGTGGTTAAACCGTTGGACGGTATCAATTCATCAAGCAAGTAGAATTTGGTGTATTTCGTTATCCTTTAGATGTGTTGGATTAGGCAAACGATCAAAACTGTCGTACAGTTTGCGATCAAGTCAAACGGAGGACCGAACAGTCATAAAGCCACCAATGCACAGGCCGCTCGTAAACAAGAACATCCATGTCTTGGCTTGGAAAGTTTCGTCGATTTGTGGTCGTGTGCAATGAGACTGTTAGTCAGTCAAGGAAACACTTTTTTCAAGGGAGTGTATCTATATATCACCCTCTACGAAATAACTGTTGCAGTGGATGTTAAAACAGAGAATTTAATTTATTAGAGCTTGCACTTATATAACGGCTGCAAAGTCAAATCCAAAGACCACACTCATGTTCGGTATCATTCCAAATACAAATGTGTTTCGACGGGCGACAAACGATTTATTTACTATTCCATATTTATAAGAAATTGTGTGGGCTTCGTGTTGAAGCTCCGCCTAACACAATATGAACTGGTTTTATTAAGGAAAAAGGCTTGACAAATAATAGCTGTGCCTAAGAGAATGCAATATTTTGTACGTCGTTTGTGCTGTTAGTGTGCAGTTTAAAAGCGATTTACAAATTTAGTTGAACAGAATTATTTTTTACAATTGAATTCACAACTAGACTTACAAACTAAAGGTTAGGGTGTTGGCTCAACAAAAGGAGCCCAACTGATATGCTTTGTTTATTAATTTAGTAATTATTATTATTGTCGGGTTATTGTTTTTTTGTACAACAATGGCTGGTGCTTCGGGTTGTTCAAGTCCGTGTGTCCATGGTGGTCCTTTCGGGATGGGGTGGTGATGTGTTAGCCGACCTAGCCTCGATGGCCATTGCTATCGCTGCACTGGTAGAATCCATGCAGCTCGTTCGCTCATTCTGCTCATTTAGCAGATTTAACCCGTTGAGCTAGCGTTGTCCGGGGATTGTGTTTATCAAGTTACAAATTTCCTCGTTAGGATGGTTGTTGATGTTCAGTAGCTGCTTTCTGAACAGTGTCACCATGTACTGTTGCAGGAGGATGATGCGTGCTTGGTCGTAAAGCATGTTGTTGCCGTGGTGCCTTTGACGGTCCCTGTCAAAGGTGAGTCCGGTATATATTCGCAGTATTTTTCTTTCGAAAATTGCGAGCTTCATCATGCTGGTCTAAGAGATGGTGTGCCATATTGGGAAGCCCTACGTTAAGAGTTAGTGTGCAGTCTCACAGTGAAGGTTTGAACTTAAGTTCAGCTGAACCTATAACCAAATTTTTGGTTTAATGCTAGAGATGAGGCGAATATATTAGTATTCATCAAAATATTACTAAAATTTCCACATATTACGTACTCCCACTGGGTAAATATTTTAATTCGTGCAGGTTTTTTTTCAAAATTTGAGCATTTATTTAAGGAAAACATGTGCAATAGTATTATTCAATGTATTGCCCATCTGAAGGTATGAGTTTTTCCCATCTTTCTGGCAATTTGTTTAGATTTGGATCACATCCTAAAAGAACTGCGCCGGCTTGGCAGCAGTGAGGGCGTTCTGCATCGACCACAACAAATAGTAGTCAGAAGGGGCAAGGTCTGGGCTACAAGGCGGGTGGGGTAAAACTTCCCATCCACTGTTTTCCAAATAGTTCTTAACCGGAATAGCAACGGGGGGCCGTGCCACGATGGAAATTTATTGCCTCGTGCCTAGTCGCATATTCCGGGCGTTTTTTGGCTACTGCTCTCTTCAAATGGATTAATTGTGTTCAGTAGCGTTGTCCATTGATGGTTTCACCTGGTTTTAGCAGCTCATAATACAGCACACCCTTCTGATCCTACCAAATACAGAGCATTACCTTCGCGCCATGGATATTCGGCTCTGCCGTTGATTTAGCTGGTTGGCCGGGATTCACATTCGATTTTTTGCGCTTGGGGTTGTCGTAATGGATCCATTTTTCAATCACTAGTAAAAATCCGATGCAAAACCGCCTTTCGACGTCTGTCGACTTGAGTTCATGTGCAACCCAATTTCCTTGCTTTTGAATATATCAAGCTGTTTTTAAAAGTTTTGAAATGGCTGCTTGAGTGACACCTAAAGATTCTGCGAGCTATAAAGTAATGCTTCCAGTTCTTCATCTTCAAACAGGATGTCGTCGTCGTGCAAACCACTTTTGACACGTTCGCTCAGCTAGCGTATGTTACCATAAACTTCTACCAAAATATGAGGACTTTCGGCAGCAGTTTTCTTCATATGAAAGTATTGAAGAAGAACTCCCCGCAAAAACACTTTTTCAGGCACAAAGTTCGACATATTTGAGTGAAAAAAATGTATTGTTGTTTACTCTTGAATGACATTTACTGAAATGACGTACAATGACAGTAGCTTTCCAACGCACGTTCCAATGAAATAAAAGTTTGTCAGTGCTCTATTTACTCTATTTATCTTCACATGTTAGAATATTGTAATTATTGTTAAAATATGAATGCTTTCCTAATCAATCGCAATCAATCGCTTATCACTTCGAACGCAAGTATTTTGCAGACGTGTCAACAGTGAACACAATTATCGTGGTGAGTTCGAAGGATTCAAATGAATACTGAAATAACGTACAATGACCGTAGCTTTCCAATGCATGTTCCAATGGAATAATAACAATGGAATAATACAAGTTACGCCATCTCTTAGCAAACCGAATTAAGTTATATAATAATACGAATGTCTGAGATATTACGATACTCCAATAATCACCAATACGCATCTGAATATTTTTGTGATCCAATTCTCACGAAGTATCACTTCGTCCGCAAGGAGAGTGAGGCAAAAGAAATCACACAAGGGAAATCGCTTAAGATATTTTAATATTCGCAAACGAATATATTCGTATCAGGTAATATCACGAAATATAAGTACTAACCCATCTCTATTTAATACCAATATCAATCTGGCGTGTTCTTACGGTCGAACTCCGACATTGTAAGTAGGATACACGTAAATCATCAAAACAAGTCACAATGCAGCGATCGCACTTTGATATTTCACAGACCGTAATATCGTAAGCGCGAGCACACATTTTTAGGCACAGCTACTTCTACGAACTCTGGCTTTTGACAGTTGCGAAATAATTTTCGTGATTTCTCATTTTTGGCTTTTTTATCATTTTTTGTATGAATTTTGTATGCAGTAATAGCATTTTTTCTTCTACATAAAATGGATTTCAGAAAATGAACGCGTGCTGAGTTTGCGGCGCTTTAACATAAACATTCTCGTAAACTCTATCTTAAGGCATACCGACGTCTATTATGCCCATTTGACAATGCTGCGTTCGCCTAGTTTTTCAACCTACACAATACAACGGTTCCATGTCAATCAATGCGTCGTGCTACGATTTGACTTTTGTAGGAAAAATGAGAGCGGTATGAGCAACGTAATCTTACGTAAGCGACACACTCTCTCAACATGCTGAAACATTTTGCTGCTCTTTGACATTTCCTGCGTTACTCAACATTTTCATTGCACGGGAAAGCTTGAATTAAATTAACACTATTTGAAATGAAAAAACAGATGATTGTGACATATTTATGCGTTAAAGTAGGTATCATAACCAGCACCTAGTCGAGGCACCAACACCGCATTGTGAAACGGACATAAAGGCATTTGACGTTTAAAGTGCTGCATACGTGAGATGCGTAGATACGTGGATATGGGGCATTTTGATCCTTAGCGACAGTTAGCCTCGATTTTACTACACAGCCAACCCGATGACATTACCCATGGAGGACCTTAGGCTACTCTAGGTCCCATTCTAGGCACACCCAAACAAACGAATGCAACAATGTTCTTATTGGATTCAAACAAGCACTGTTTCAGAAATAATGAAGGATAGAGATATCCAACTCGAAACATTTTTACCCCTTGTCCATGTCGGCATTGAGCCGTAAAGAATAAGAGTGTAGTGGAATTTCCTTTGCATTCCACATACTCTTACAAAGTTCCCGGCTCCACCGCGCATCGCAACACCCTAAAAAAAACGCTGTCAGATGAAATCAAGGAGATAGGGAGTTAGAAGTTGGATATCTCTATCCTCCATTATCTCTGCACTGTATGTGGCTCCTCAATTTACAGCCCAGTACTGTAGGCTTGGTACTTGCCTCTAAATCAACTTTTCACATAGAGCCATGCATACTGAAAGTTCGTATCAAGAATTGATCCTAGACACTCGGGGGAGTTGTTGACGCCAAGCCGTTTATGTGTATTTGTCATCACAAATTGATTGGCAGCCCGACTTAAAACCAATAACTATAGCCCTCTCTTTTTATATTTTTATCAGTCAGTCGACAAGCTCGTCACTCGAATGGTTATCGGCAGAAATGAAGTATTATAGAGATGCCCAACTTCACGGCTGTGATGGCCCCTAGTCCATCGACGAACCTTTTGACAGATATTCATGAACTCATATTCATTATCAAACTTCATTTCTCGTTATTGACTCTGAAACTTCAGATCGTCCATCCGAGTGCCGAAAGTCGATGTTGTTTTTAGTCACGAATCTATGCCGGTTTGTCTGAGACATTGTGAATTGCAAGTGTTTCCAACTTCTGTCCCGGCATCACTATTAATTATAATTACAATTGATTTTTTTTTTCATCAATAATTGCGTTTCCTTCATTGGCGTGTCAGTCACAGACAATTTAAAATTCATTCGACTTTGAATTCTTTTCATTAAAAGCAACTGCATTTCACAGCCAGGTGGCGCATCATACACAATTTATTTACCACTGAACACTCCCCTTCCCAAGTTGTTTGCTTCTGTCAAATAGACGATTGTTTATTTTTTAACTTTCTCTGTGGATGACCAGCAACAACAACACAATGAAGGGGGGAAAGTGGGGACGGGTGGCAAGAGTTGTCCACTTCTAGTTTCCTAAACTTGATTGAAGCTATAAGTTGATTATTGCATCTAAATGAGCTTGAATAGATTTCCATAATAGACGTTTGTCCGAAGTCCACACCCTTTGGACGAATCATCGAATGAAGTAGATTTGCAATCATCCTCAAACTTAGTTGATATCGCATAAACAGTGCTCGTTACTAGGAATTACTCGAAAAGTGCAGAATGAGTATAACTAAAGATAACCCAAACGAAGAGGCCGAGGGAGAGCGCGGCAGTCGTCATAGACATCATCGTTCGCATCACAGTAGCAAAAGAGAACGTCGAAGCGGAAGGGAACGAGAATCGCAATCAGACCAAAGTGCCACCCGAAAGGTAAGCGCATATTGATTTGATAAATGTATGTCAGTCGCTTTAGAACCGTTCTAAAAGCGGAGTGCGGAGCCCGGCGATAAAAGAGAAGCATTTCGTATCGGGACGGTCGCGTGACGGTCAAAGTCGAATAATTCACGTCCGCATTTGATTTTTGTTTCGCCTTTGCATTGCAGAAACCACGTCGACATCGAAGTTCATCGAAAATGGGCGGCTTTTGGAAGACTCTTCTGAAGAGTCTGCTTGTCGTATTTCACATGCTCTTGGACACAGCACTGGAATTTGGCCTGGGATGGTATTTGGGTGAAAAGAAACGCTGTCCGCCGCTAGGTGAAGATCAAAAACTCTGCTCTAAAAGTGCAGTCGAACTAGCCCAACTGATACGCGAGAAAAAGCTCAAATCGCATGATGTCGTCAAGGCATACATTGACCGCTTAAAAGAGGTGAACCAAGTGCTGAATGCGGTGGTAGATGGCCCCTTCCTAGAAGCATTGGGAGAAGCAAATGAAATCGACAAGGCAATTGCTAATGGGGAGGTGTCAGAGAAAGATTTTGAAAAGAAACCATTCCTAGGAGTTCCATTCACCACGAAAGACAGCACATCGGTTAAGGGAAAACTTATGACGCTCGGACTTCTGTCACGTAGAAATGAGAGATCACTTAATGACGCCGAATGTGTGCGATTGATGAAAGAAGCTGGAGCAATAATCATTGCAACATCGAATGTGCCGGAAGTGAATAAATGGATTGAAAGTCGCAACTCTCTGTGCGGCCAAACGAACAATGCCTACGACACAAGGAGGTCAGCCGGCGGATCATCTGGTGGGGAGGCGACATTAATTGCAGCATGTGCCACTGGTTTTGGTTTAGGTAAGCTTTTGAAAATTAATTCGTATTCATATTCAAAATGGGAATTGCTTTCAGGTACTGACATTGGTGGCTCTATTCGTATTCCTGCGTTCAATTGTGGTGTTTTTGGACACAAGCCTACTGTCGGTGCAGTGAACACAAAGGGGTGCACTTTCCGGACAGGAAAGGAAACTGAAACAATGGTTGTGGCCGGGCCAATGTCCAGATATGCTACTGATTTAATGCCAATTTTCAAGGTGATTTGTTTGAGACGAATATGTAGATGAAGGTATTATATGTATTGAGCTTTCTTCGACTAGGTAATTGCAGACCCGGAAAAGGTTGGAGATCTCAAGCTGGACGAGAAGGTTGATCTTATGAAGTTACGATACTTCTATATTCCGAACAACGGAATGCCAAATTGTAGTCCTGTTAATCGTGAAATGCAGTCAGTGATGTATAAGTGAGTAAATGGAATAAGATTGGGCAGGATTTGGCTGAGAAGTTGTTGGAAGCATTTCTGGCACAGACTTAGACTACATCGTTTCACTGTTTAGTTCACACATTGTCGTTGGCTGCTTGAAAAGTCAACTGTCAGCTGTCTTATTCCCGTGGGAAATTTTGTGTCGCAACAAATATAAATACACTCGAGCATACCAAGCATACCGTATTTACGTATCATATTACGTATGGCTCAGAGCTGAATTAACATTTTGAAGTCAGTACCCACTAACGCAACTGGTTTCAGCTGCAGTCATGTGTGCTGAAACATCAAGAATGCCTCCAACCCGATAGCTCAGCATGTCAATGATCTACTCGAAATACTTTGGCTGTTTTTGAAACTAAATCCCTTCAAAATATTTGCCTTGGCTTCATGGTTTAAGTTACCTTAAATTAGTGTTTATTTTGCGGGCATTCGAGTGAAGATTGTTACTTTAAAATAATGTCGTCAAGAAATGAAACAAAAGTTCAGCCAATGGCCAGTGCACCTGTGGCAGAACCCTCCAAAAGAATCGAGGAGTTCTAATAAACTTTGAAAATGTCTTTCTTTCCCAGAGTAACCAGTTACTTCACAAATTTGACTGGTGAAAACACGAAAGTAGCGAGTCTGCCTGGTACCGAGATATCTGGCAAACTTTGGCGATACTGGATGACTCGTGAACCGGCCAATTTCAATTTACTGCTCGGCAACGGAGCCGCATTGAATCCGTTTGTAGAACTATTCAAAAAAATCATGGGACGCAGTGAGTTTACAATGGCTGCAATATACTCACTCATCGATGGAATCCTGCCAAGTGAAAATGCTGCACTGATGGAAGAAGCCACAGAGAAATGTAGTCAAGCATTAGCCGAACTTCTTGGCGACGATGGAGTCTTATTCTTCCCGAGTTCACCGAGGACTGCTCCATTCCACTATTATCCACTAATCAAAATTATGGACTTTAGCTACTTTAGCATTTTCAATGTGCTGCGTGTTCCGGCTACTCAGGTAAGCAAACAATTTCGTTCATTTGAGACTGATTAAAAGAACATCTTTCGTCGTAGGTTCCAATGGGTCTGGATTCCAAAGGTCTGCCGCTTGGTGTACAAGTTGTAGCGGCTAAAAATTGTGATAGACTGTGTTTAGCTGTAGCTGAGGAACTAGAAAAGCAATTTGGCGGATGGGTTCCGCCGTTTTCGAACTAGAATATGCCAAACAAAGCTATGAGCTCGCATTTTATCCAATTCTCGTAGTTAGAGCAATTGCATCTTATTTACGTAGGTACTTACAACGAAGGAAATAAATGTATAGGTGTCGCATATGGGGTGTAAGGTTTTGAGAAATAATTGTTGTTTGTTTTAATTTATCTTTTTGACGAAATGAAGAACTAAATGTTTTGATCGTTCGAGTGTCCTTGCTTCGGATTAAAAAAATACTTGATTCAGTGGAACAAAGCACCGAGCGACTGCCAAAATTAACGTATCACACAGATGTGAAAATCTCTTGCTTGAGGTGATTGTGGAAAAGGAACACAAATATGAACGAAATGAGTTTCAATTTATGTTGAAAAGGGTTGGTCGTTGGAGATAAATTCACTGGACATACAAGGAAATATGTTAGGGGGTTAGGTTAGACTGGCTGACTACTGACTAACATGAGTAGCAACCACGCTTAGACCAGAATGAGACAGTTGTGTTACCACGAGAAGAAAGTTTTCAATAAAGCGATGGGGAGGACTGATACTAACACTGCTTATATCCAGGGCGCCTATTTCGATTAGAGATGGCGATGCCGTTGTATGCAAGATGTACGATGGTTTCTTCTTCCTCATCTCTGTTCTGAAGTCGTAGCGAGACTAATAATTTCGAAATCTCAATCAAAAACAAAATGCAGTTGCTTCTATGAAGTCAAAACCTTTCCATGCATCAAGATCCTTGTGTCTGCTTATGAATTAGACGTGGTATCGGCTCACCCGATAGGCTTCCTTCAAGTGAAGCCCCAACATCCTTGCCTCTTGCTTCATAACACAAAACGATGATACTAATCATAGTTGATTAGAAGGCACAAAGTAACTCACAGAGAAACAAATCTATTATCAGGCCAACTCTTGCCAACCATTGCCACTCACTCCTTCAGAATGGGTCACGCTTACAAATATTTCTATAAAAGAGACGAGGAGGAGGATGAAACGATTACACATATTCTATGCCCCAGCAAAACCCTCACCAAATGCGAATTAGGAGCTATGCTAGCGTCAGCCATCTCACTGGGCTCTTATAGTAAGAATCACATAATAAGTGAGTTTAGGCTTAAGTTGGATACTGTACATTTGCACCTAACTTTTCAACGATTTGTTTGTCGAACTGTTGTTTATTTGCTCAGAAGGGGTGTGAGAAATTAGTACTCAGTTTTACAAGTCACAAAAATAACTGCAATCAAAATTTACCAGAAAAAGTCATACCTACAACTTGAAGTGCACCAACTGAAGATTGGCCAATATGCCTTCTAAGTACACACAGTTCAGTGAGGAATATCTCTCAAGTTAAGGTTGGAAAATGTGGCACGAAGGACCATGTCGATTATGGAAATCGTGGGATTGACTGCGGAGGGACTTCATCCGATCCGCAACCGCAGATAACCGATGATGGAAACCGACGGATGAATGGGTCCGCAAAATCTCTTTATCATCCTTTTTTATCAGCTGTTGTCTGCTAATTTTGAATTTTCGTGTTTCTAAAGTCTAAAGTGTGAAATAACTTATGTTGTGGATACAATTGGCTTTGCTATGGATTTGGAAAGGGAAGGAAATGATATAGAGAAGGATGTTTTATCAATACCGGAAGATCCATCGCTCCAAAAGGGACGCTTACAAGTAAATTTAATGGTAGCCATAGCAAAGGTCGTAACAGGCGTAACATCACTAAATGAAATGTACTATCGGCTTTTGGAAAAATTGGTGCCATTGTTGCCTGGGATCTAAACAGCTTCTATATTCTCTAAATATGGCTTTATAGATTGTTAATGTTATCGATACACTGCATTTATTGCAACGTGAATGATGAAGACTTCCAAATAACAGAACAAAATAAATAAAAGTTAGAGTTTTTCGGAATGCCCACAGTTCTACTTATGAGAATCGACTCAAATCCGGGAAGACGTTTTTGGCCGACGAAGTTTTTGGCCAAGTTCGGATTTTTCTTCACAGCACCACAAATTGCCTTATTTAAAAGCAAAATTTAACTTTCTGTTGCGCCAACTCATCTATATTCATAGATTCTACATTCCGTAAGAACCAGCAATGAAGTATGATAGAGATACCAGACTTCACAGATCTCACATTTTTCTTATAAAAGACAGAACATAGAACGACGCAGTGATGCCTGAAACACAATAGTTGCTGCAATAGTTGCTGCGTTCGACTTCAATGTTACGGAGGTGTGCGATGACGCACTGCGATAATCAACTGTTCACTCTCTCTCTCTTACTTACTTACTTAAGGTGGCGCTACAGTCCGGGGTGGACCCGGGCCTCAACCAACAAGCGTCTCCAGCCAGCTCGATCTTTAGCTAGCTGTCTCCAGTTTCGCACGCATAGTTGGTTGAGGTCCCTTTCCAGTTGCGTGCGCCACCTGAGTCGCGGTCTTCCTCTACTGCGCCGTCCCTCGGGGGTGGATTCGAAGACTTTTCGGGCCGGAGCATTGGTTTCCATCCGCTCTACATGACCTAGCCACCTCAATCGTTGGATCTTCACTCTTCTGGCTAAGTCTATGTCGCTAAACAGCCCGTATAGTTCGTCATTATATCTCCTCATCCACTCACCATCTATGCAGACGGGACCGAAAATCACACGAAGAATTTTCCTCTCGAAGCAACCAAGAGCAGCTTCATCCGCTTTTGATAAAGTCCATGCCTCCGCGCCATATAGCAGGACTGGGACGATTAAGGTCTTGTAAAGCGTTAGTTTAGTTGTTCGAGAGAGGGCTTTGTTTACCAATTGCTTTCTTAGCCCAAAGAAGCAGCGATTGGCAAGAGTTATTTTTCGTTTGATTTCAGCGCTGGTGTCGTTGTCTGAATTGATAGCGGTGCCTAGGTAGACAAAGTTTTTGACTACCTCAAAGTTATATCTGTCTGCTGTGACGTTCTGACCGAGACGTCGGTGTTGGGTGTCCTTTCTCGTTGACAGCATATACTTGGTCTTACCCTCGTTTACCGCTAAACCCATCTTCGCGGCCTCCGTTGCAATACCCACAAAAGCGCCATTGACATCACGCTGCGTTCTTCCGATAATGTCAATATCGTCGGCATATGCGAGTAGTTGGACGGACTTCTGAAAGATTGTTCCTCTGGTGTTGGCGTTCGAGTTTTGAACAATTCTTTCAAGAACGATGTTGAAAAAGTCGCATGACAGCGCGTCGCCTTGTCTGAATCCTTTTTTGACATCAAAGGTCTCGGTTAGGTCTTTACCGACCTTGACGGAGCAGCGTGCATTCTCCATCGTCATCCTACACAAACGGACGAGTTTGGTAGGGATGCCAAAACTAGACATTGCTCTGTATAGCTCGTCTCTATAAATGCTATCATACGCGGCCTTAAAATCGATAAAAAGGTGGTGGGTATCGATTTGTTGCTCCTGGGTTTTCTCCAAAATCTGCCGCAGTGTGAATATTTGGTCGATGGTGGATTTTCCTGGCCTAAAGCCACACTGGTATGGACCGACCAGGTTGTTGACGAATGGCTTTAGGCGTTCACACAGTACGGCAGATAAGATTTTATATGCAATACTTAGGAGACTGATGCCTCTGTAGTTGGCGCAGTTCAAAGGGTCTCCTTTTTTATGGATCTCTCTCTCTCTCTCTCAAATACCAGATGTATAATATTGTGTCAGCTGTTTTCGTTTGTGAAATGTCAAATCAAAAAATATTCTGCCCAAGCAATTGTACTTTTTTTCTGCCTTGGTCCGAATTCAAACCTTTATCATCGCACCAATCTGTCAAAAATTTTCCAACATTTGTACTTACGCAGGTCGCCGCAGTATTCTGTGCATGGCCATTGAATTGTGTGCGTTGAAAGACGACGCAACGCAGCAACGCACTATTGTGTTTCAGGCATAAATGTCATGGAATCAATGTATTTTGTAGTTTGCAGAACGATGTGACGCAGCATTGTGAAAATCTAACTTCTTCCAGTCAAGGCAGAATTGCAAGAATGAAAGCGTCGGCACATAGAATACTGTATTTGCGTCAGTGATACTTTGACAGATACATGAAATACTTGTTTTCTTACAGGAGCAGATACCATTGACGCTGACGTGACGGATGTAGTTGTTCACCTTTTAAATTCTCTCTCTCCTTCAGCGTTGACAATCATCAAATTGCTACATTTCAATCAGAAATGAAGTATGATAGAGATACCCAACTTCACAGCTGATTACCCCTAGTCCATGAACGAATTTTACGGATAATCATGAACATTTTGACGTGTCATCCCTTGCGTCAGGTTCTTGCTTCAACGTGAACGGATGCTTTGACGCTACGCAAGTAAAGTAAATTCTATGATGGATTGAGGTATTGATGAGGATTGATGGAAAAATAAGTCGGAGCTTTGTTTTATGAACACTCTTTCTTTCAAAATGAATGTACGTTACAAACTTACATATATTTCCAACGGTTGCCTCGGAGTGTGCGAATTAAGATTGACACCGAACTGGTCTAATTGCATCACAAATCTTCCCGTGCTATTCACGCTCCTCTTACCCAACCAATCTAAATATATTCTCCAGACACATTTAAGAAAACACCACTGGATGAAGCTGCCAAGCTACCCTCGTTCCCATTACATCAGAATTCAGACAAATGGTTACTGATTGAAAGAAATCAAGTTCTAGATTCCTACTGATTGATTTGGCCATGCCTATCAGACACTCTCAAATGAGGCCTATTTAAATCCTCAATTCATTAACCTAACATTTCAACTTATTTCCTCAGTACTTTTCTAACGCATTAAAACCTGACATCATCAAAACAACACACTTAATCCAATGAAGATTAAAGAACAAATGGCTTTTTTAAAACCCTCCGCCGTTTTGAATTCTGAGAAACATGTTTAAACATCTCCGATCAGATGAAGAACTGAAGGGAGGGGATAGCGGCACAAATAAGTTTTACATTCCTTAAAAATATAGACGCATAAATAAAATACAAAAATTATTATCTTAACAATCTAAGCTCTCCTCATATTCAAGAATTTGAAATTTTAGCACATTATTCAAATTTCGAGAAAAGGCAAATTCCCCACATCCAACTTGCAAAGTGTCATCCCTGAACGAACATTGCTGCACCACGCTCCACCTAGCGGCGATAAACTGCATCGACTCACACACTTGCTAAAATTAAAAGAACGAACGAAAAATTGCCTTTCGACAAGTGGAGAATGAATTCGAATCGAAGCAGCTTCTTCAGTTATTGTTGAGCGATCTCTGCTAGCGGTTGTCGTCCCCTCTTCCCTTGGAACAACTCTTGAGAGTGTCCTCTCTCTCGCGGCCAGTTTTGTGTAGCTGTTCTAAGCAGTGAAAAAAAAACAAGAAAAAGGAAATAAGTGCCCCTCAAGTAAATCAAACACAGAAACAGACAGCTAATTCATTTTTGCAAAGCCCCAGGCAGTGCATCTGTGTTCGAGACAAATCAAGCAGAGTCAAGCTGAGGACTTCAACTTGTTCCTTTTTGTTTTCTTTTTGATTTCCTTTTTGGTTTCTTTACCTCTCTGCAACTTCAAAATTAATGCTTTAACAAGGAGTTGGCTCGTTCCGTTTCGTCTCTCCCGTTCGTTTTCATTTAAGTTCGTTTAGTTAGCTAAAGGCAACTTCCTATTTGCATTTCTTGTGCGTGTGTGCTATCAGCTGAAAAATTGTGGCATAATCTTGAGGAAAAGCCCACAGTCGCAATCAGAGAGATACATACTTGTACTGCTCCTCCCTAGTCAGGAAAATCATTTACAATCGGTGGGAACGTCCAAAATAAAATCGCATAATGGCAGCCAATGAAGTAATAAATAACAACTCCATGCATTATTTCGAGGGCGTAGAGAAACTCCTGGAGATCTGGTTTGCCCCTAATCCGGACAACAAGAATGCTGACTTGAGAAAAATTCCAAGGTAAGTGAAAATTGCGATGGCAAGTGAAAAAAAAATTAAAAAATATTTCCCTTCCTTTGGGCCATCATTAGTGATGGGGAGCTGGGGCTTCCTATTGATTTTCCGCGGAATAGTTGTCTGCGCGTTGGTGAACCGGTAGATAGGGATGTCATCAATGGAAAAAGCTCTCCACCGCTTTCATTTCCTGACATTTCTTGTGGTAGGCCTTGATTTCAACATTCTGGCACTTTTCTCTGATGGAGAACACACCAAAAGTGCAGATTTCACGGCGACTGCTGAAAGCGCCATTAGGTGCCCATTTTTGGGGTTATATTGCCGGGTGCTGTTGACAAATGTTCGTGCGTGTTTGTGAAGTGGAAAAATAACTCGTGTACTCACGTGTTTCGGTGGCGTTTTGCGAGGTGAATATTAAAACATGAGCTTGCACAGCACAGTATGATATATTCACATATACACTTGAAGTCATCTGGGAGGCATCAGAGTTGTGTGGCCTGTGCACCTAGCTGTGGGAAGTATACGTAGATATATGCTGCGGCGTGCGACTCGATTTGCATGTGTGCGTATGGTGTGGTGTAGGGGTTTTCTATACGCTCAGCAAAACGTCAGACTGTAGGTATTCATTTATGTAATCACAGGAAGTGTTGCCAAGACGAAACCCAGCCAGCACTCAATTTGTGGGGAATGTGGAGAATTTGTTGAATAGACGTTTCCAGAAATTCAGTGTTTGTCGGCACAACACCCATATTAATGTATGTAAAGTGGAGTTGCTCTCAAGATATAGGTTATAAGGGGTGACTCTTGGGAGTTATGTATGTGCGTCCGTCCCCGGTGTTTTACTGGTGGAAAATGTAAATAATTACAGTGCGAGACTCAGCGTCATGTTTGCGCACGCATTCGTTCCTCTGTAGAGATGTGATAATGAAGATGATAATTTGTGAAAAGAATCAGATGAATACAGATCGAGTAGATCAGTTTGGGTTGGATAACTTCATTTACAAATGAATTTTTGATTTGTTGAATTTGCTGAATTTTAGAGCAGAAACATTCTTGACAACTGGATGAATTGTGTTTCAATTAATTCTGAGAAGAGTACGTCAAGGTTATCACAGACTTGTGAAATAAAGAAAAGTCATTTACAGGTACCTACGTAATGATCAGACGGAGTTTTGACTGCAGTCCGGATAGTTTCATTATGTTGCTCTGTAGTTTATATTCACAAAAATGTCCCGGCACATTGCGCCAGAAGAACATTCAGACGTGGTGGCACTACCGACTACAACCAACAATCCCGTCCCCTGTTGCGCACATTGATTTGGTTGGAGAAGAACTCTCCGTTGATGTGCGCCGCTTTATACGGTTGTCCTCTGTAGCTTTGCCCAACATAGATCAGTAATCGTAGTATATTCCCTAAGAATCCTAATCAAAGCTTCAAAATTCGAAAATTTGCTTCAAAATTATAAGTGAACAATGATGTTTCTCAGACTTTGTATGCCTGCGGAGAGCAGCGGCATACACGGCGTGAACTTGGCCAATGCCACTTTTCCATAAGCTCATTTTAGTTTGTTCATAAAAATTACGCTTCGTTTCCATGTAGAATTTATATCTGGTTTCTCTCCTAGCGTTGCACCTTTTGATTGACTTCCACATTCGTATACCTTCGCCGATAGCTCAATACCCTTGCTCAGGCAACGTTTGTGAAATGATTTAATAATCTTTTCAAGTCCAATCACTCACTCATTGCATTATCAGCAGTTTTCGAGTTTCAAAGCTGCTGTGCTCCTCATTGTGTCGACTAAGCGCTTCTTATCTCCAGGTTAATGTTCGATAAGAACACAGAAATGAAAAATATAGCGACGAATTTCAAACTGAGAACTACAAATCGTATAATTTGAACAAGTTCCAATTTCATTTCAGGAAAGTGCAGATAAACAAAATCGGAATTGCATATGAACCTAAATAAACACACGACAAACTGCCGTCGCTGCTTGACCAAACACATTTATCGCTCGGTATCGCACTGAGAGACCCACATATTCCGTTTCGGATTTCACATCGACGCTTTCTGCCCTTTGGCCGGTTTGTGTCGTGATGCTCTGGTATGCATCGTGACCAGTGAATTACTTGCTTGCATTTCCCACGACATTGTAGTGTGGGGTGTTAATTTTGTTTTGATTTCTGATAATGTGCAGTCTATGTGTGCTTACGAAGGCAGTGCCTTGACATTTTTTGTTGACTGTTTGTCATATGAACCTTTAGCCTCTTGTTGGAATCGGTTATTTATTCCACTTCCGTCGAAAAACACTCCACCATCTTGTGGTATAACAGAAAAATGTGTCCATTCTCGGATTGTGGGAATGAATAGATCTTTTACACAGCCAAAAAGAGAAATCCAATGGCGACAATCACACGATCTAGGCGGCGAGTTTACATCAACAAAACGCGAAATTAATCCGTGTTTTGTATTCCGATTTGAGCTCAAAAAGATACGGCTATACAAGTTCGTTCAAAAAAATTCCGCTATAGCGATGGCCGGAGATGATTATAGCTCTCACCAAATTACACACGATATTGTGGATGCAATGTTCTTCCGGTCTGAATTTTCACTTGCCAATATACAAGAATTTTTGTTAGTTAACGCTCCCGAACCAAAGAAGAATGAGTCTCGTCGCTGTTAATGTTAAAGTTTCGTGAGACCGTTTCCACGTGCTAATGTGCCAATTTTAAAATGCAATTTTTGTGTAAATTTTATGTAAACTTTTCGCGTTTGCGCACCACGAGAATGAAACCGGGGAAGACCCCATTCCATGGTGTGATGGTCATTCGTCATGAGAATTATTTTCTAAGGCCCGAGATCTGCATGTAGGTAGGTAGGCCAACACACAGACTATGTTGACATGGTGCATTGTGATACCCACAGTCCGTGCTAATGTTGAAGCACCTAATCGGGGTAAGAACTACGCATTTCGTCGTCAGCTGGCATAATTTCTTCTGTGCTTTGAACTTAGAAAGGTTTGGATTCAATTGGTAAACGCGCCAACGAAAGGTTGGAATCGATCGATTTTGATCTTCTTCAAAATGTTGTCTAGCGGCAGCTATACGTAAGTACCACGAAATGTACTTGCCACAGAATCAACACTTTAGTCGTAAGTTTGTAGAACTTTTCGGCGTTTGTTGAGCGATCCATTGCATTCAAGATTCGCATACGTTTGACAAAATACATATATCTGGTCAAATGGCAGCTGGGTTTGACGAATGTTAATGAAACAAGATTCTCAACTCCGGACCCTACACAGACAGCGATTTTGTCACCTTCACCTTTTACAGGGCCTCCCTAGGCGAGCCGCAATTAGTCCTCATACAGATATGAGTCGAATGAACTACCATTATTAAAGCGTCGTCCCTCTGTGGGATTTCTTTAATTTAAGTCCATCATCGCAACACGCAGCAACACAAGCATAAATACTAAATCAATCGCCCCCTCTAGGGTAGAACGAATGAGCATTCATTGGGAAATCAATTTAATTAATGACATAACAAAGAAAAGAGTGAACATTTTTTTTCCAAAAAACCACTAAAATATTTACGAGGCACTGCGCCGTTCAGCTAAATAGCTGACTTGGCTACTCTGCCGCCGAACGTATTTTGTGCAAGCCAACAAAGTGCACACGTGTACGTAGGTACACCGAAATAGATTTGGTGATTTACTATTCAATTTCGATTAGTCATTTACTCAAAATTAATTCGAATGCCACATTTATGTAGACTGTTACACATGTCCTCTTACGGTCTTAAAATAGCGGGAGTGACCTGCCAGTTATTCTCATTCGACAAGCAAAGAAAATTGAAGCTTACAATGTTGCTTTGAATTACTACTAACGTTATTCTGGGCTGCTCGGCAAATGTCAAGGGAAATTCTGTTGCTTACACAGGGTGTAACTGAAAATCCAGACAACACATTTCTTTCTTAGCGCTCTGTAGGAACTCAAAAAACCAACTGTCGATAAAATACGTAGAGATCGATTGAGTAGGGTGAAGTAAGAGTGAACGAAACTTAACGAATGTGTTATTTATCGACGTATCGTTTCTGTTGTTGACCATAAAGAATGCATTTTTTTTTGACGGACGATATACTCAAGCTTGCCAAAATCCGAAAAGTCTTCTATTAAAAACAAAAGTAAATTTATATCTGTCCACTGATACTTCCGCAAGTCCTTGCCACAAATTAAGCCCATTAAAACAACCAGAAGTAAAGCGGTTGCCAGCATCTGCCTGCTTTGGATAGATAACACGCTGTACTCTCCATCGCACTCAGAGCCTCTTTGTTATCACAAAATTACACCAGATGATGCAACAGTTCCAACCCTAAAGCTCTGACCTTCAGCAAGCATAGTCAATCTTTGAAAAGAAACCATTAAATCCACCCAACGTTGATCGCCCCTATTCCCACCGTGTTGCCGCTCCTCCTTATCAGTTTGGTGTGTCTCTTCACTTCTATTCCGCCCGCCATCGCATTTAATCGACCGACCACCTTGACATTGGCCGTTCATTCAAACGGAACGCAGAACAACAGCAGAATGCAATAATTGTCGAGGGGGTTGGACGGGCGGGATGTGAATATGCTTTTCTTTCATTTTCGTCAAGTATTCGTTTTTCTTTTCTTGTCCTCGTGTGGGTGTGTTGGTTTCTAATTTTCCAACCGTTCCCCGCTGAACGGCTTGAGTCTGGGGGAAACTTTCGTAATGAATTTGAATGCAAACAACAGCGGGAGGGCGATGGATACGGGCATCGGGTGCATTGGGTGTACGCATACGCCACAGTCGCTGCTTAGTTCATATACACTTGCAAATGGCTTTAAATAGGATCCACTCGCTGCATATGGGGTGAGGTGAAGGAGGAAGAATGCACGTCTTTGAGGCTAAATGAAAATCCGAACATGTACATGGTGGGGGTGTGGCTGGTGTATGAAGTTCCCTGTGTGGTGGTGTTCGGCGTCGAGCTCTCCCCATACATGCATATTTTCCATTACGCGGCTACGATGGACATTCTCCTAAACAGGCTTGTGAAACTGTTTTCCTTTTGCATGATGTTGTTAATTATTCGAATGCGTTCGAGTGTAGTATTTGCGGGTGCTGAGAGCTGAGCAAATTTTATGTAAACTTTTCGTGTTTGCGCACCACGAGTATGGAAGCCGTTGGGAACTAAGTGAGATTAGACATGAATGAAACCGGGGAAGACCCCATTCCATGGTGATGGTCATTCGTCATGAGAATTATTTGTTGAGGCCAGAGAACTGCATATAGGTAGGTATGCCAGCACACAGACTATGTTGACATGCTCCATTGTGATACCCACAGTCCGGCTACTACCTCTGATTTACCATTCATGTGATAGTGCCGTTAATTTGATAAAGCTAAATGGTTACTGGACCGGATTTGAAAAGCAGATAAAAGCGTATTAACTTAGCTTTCACTGGGATTTGAACCGGGGACCTCACTTACCAAGCACTTAACCAACTGCGCCACTCAGTCGTGCATTACGTAAGTCGTTTGATTTCATTTAAAGCCTATCAATTGGAAGGAATAAATTAATGTTTGAACAGTCAACATTAGCGGATGTCTGAGGCACTAAGGCAACTTAATGCAGAATCCCTAACAGACTCTGGCACTTCCTGATTCGCCCTTGGCACGGGCTAAACTGAAAGCTCCACAAAGTGGGGAAGAAAAAAGGATTGCGCGTGAATTGCGCTGATGTATGCCCCGTTGCTGAAATTTTTCATAAAAAGACGATATTTTATAATTTCTGGGTACATTTTATTTAATTTAAAAACGAAGTACATGGAATTTTCTCGACGTTGGACTTATTTCACATCACCGCCTTGAGCTGATTTAATCAGCCAACTCCAAGGTCATTCCGGATTAGATTAGATGTCTAGATGAAATATTCTATTTGGAAAAGTGTTCTTGAATTGGTAACCCTACCGCAGTCCAATGTGCTTTAAAATGTTGCTGACAGGAAACTGTTCTGTAGTGGTCTTATCTCTACGAGTGAGTTTTCATTAGTACCACTTACCCTCTGTTGTACAGCAGCATCTGTTCACACGCACCATATTACAGACAAGAAGTGTCTCTAACTAGTGAACAGCGATCCAGAGCCTGTCATAAGATGAGGGAAATGGCATTGAATTTGTCATATATTGCGAAAAAGGGTGGACTACATAGCTCACCATGCAATGCAATGACTCCTTGGCTGAAGACTTGCCGGTCCATAGAAAACTTGACGAAGAAAAGGAGAATGAGGATGAAGAGTTGACCAGAACTGAAGCAAATTGCTTCAAATCAAACACGATTCAGTCATGTGACCCACACGTCCTGGCAGTCTTACAACCATCAAGCCTGTTCTGAAAATCGTTGTCTACATTTCCAGCGCTCAGCGCAATCAGTTAGTCCAGCGAATTAGTAAAATCACGCCGTTGTCTATGGTTGTCTGACCTAAATTCTCCAGTCAGCAACGTTCAAATGGCACAAGTCTAACCACAAACTAAGCCAGCCTCACTTTGTGGCGTTGCCGCTTTTAACCGATCGGTGTTGAAACAATGTGTTTTGATGTTGTTCTATGATGGGCACTACGGCAGCTTTGTTTTTTTCGTTTCACACCAATCTTTGTCCGGTTGATGGCTTGAAGTCCACAAGAGTGTACTGACGCACAATCCTTTCATCGTTGACACTAATTGCCTGCACGCTGCAGTCATGTGGACAACAATATACACATTGCATATTGACAATTGAGCCGCAGTTTCGATAAAAAAATTTTATAATTTCTTTACGTTCGCCGAACGTAGCGTGAAACGAAATCCATGCATGATGAAATGCCGCAGCTTCCTAAATATTTTGACAGCTGGATGTCATTGGAGAATTTGACAGCTGCTGGAACATAACAAAACCTAACTGTTACTTACAAGAAGAGAAATGGCGAAAGAAATGGTTAAGTCCAACGATTAAAAGCAGAAAAGAAGTACAATAGAGATGGCACAGCTAACAACTGGTGGTCCCTTGCCCATCGACGAATTTGAGTGAGTTATTCATCAATGTTTGACGTCTATTAACGGAATAATGTTAATGTGGTTCTCCGATTGGTCAATTTTGTTTAGGGAAGTGATATAAAAAACGGTTGTCAAAAAGTTTAAGAGGCAACAGAGGTAGAAGTATCTATCAGACTTTCATTTCTGATATGGAGTTTTCTGATTCGCTGAGAGCTACGCGTGGCACTGACAGTTCATCGCGAATTTTTTGGTAGCAGATTTGTGGATCGCGTTCGCCGCTGTGAGAATTGCGGTCCAAAGTGAAAAAAATCGGCGCACAAAATATGAAAAAATTGTAACGGAAACACATCGGACATGAAATGGTTGAAAATTAACGAATTTAGTTTAGAGACAAGCCCTGGGCAATACCCCGAAGAATTATTTGTTGCTGGATGTCTGGCCTCTTTCAGGCCATTTATGGCCAGCAAAAATAGGAAAGCAAAGCTGAAGTGCATAACAGCATAAAGTTTTCTTGGATGTCTTTGACAACAAATCGATTCATCTATTCGATGAAACGGAGCAACTCCAAATTTTGAGAAACATCTCCGATCCATGACATTTCCTCCCCTTTTTCGTTCGAGTTGCTTTAGTTTTGGTCAACACTGTATAGGCATATGTGACCATGGAAACGCTTACGATTTCAATCTGTCTAATAAGTCTGGCTTGTCGGATCATGTATAGAATACCGGTCACATAATGAATTTGTACTTTCCATGTCATGTGGCGTTTTGCGTTTCGAGATAGTGGAGGGCACTATTCTTCGATTATATAATAGCAATTTTCACCATACCCGCACAGTTGATTTATTACACTAAAAATAGCTGCCCTGCACTCACCCACTGCAGTGTCAAAAACGAGTAATTAAAATCGACGTTGCTGCGCTGCAGGCATTACTGAATAAATTGCTTACAATTGTATTCCGATCAAATCCGCAATAGCGCAGCATTTGATTCATTAGTTAGAATTCGTTACGAAACCAATGTTTACGACCGACGATGACGACGACAAGCTCTGGCAGGAAAGCACGAAATTCTCACACAACTGATAATATTCCAGTCAGTGAAATTCACTCTAAACTGATAAGTTAATGATGTAAGGTGGAGGGCAATGTGTCAGATGATTTGCTGCAACCAAGCGGATCGGGCTAGGGAATTGTGCTGCAGTCGACTAAGCTCCGATCGCTGACGTGAAAACGCAACCACTTAGAAACAAAATGTCATTTGGTTATGTGATCGAAAGGCGATATGAAATAATGGATTATGTATGTATATTGGAATTACCGGTAACATTCAAGTGCAATCCTCCACTTGGTGGTATATCGCGGCGCCATAAGCTGTTATTCAAAGTATTTATTCTTGAAAATTACATGGGTGTGGGGAGACAACTTGACATTGTTGGTAGACTGGAACTGGTACTGTTATCGAGAATTAATCGAACGATACGATGTGCTCAGGTGGTGAATCATTGTTGGTTACAATAACAGATTAGATTCGATTTGAAGTTGTCAAGTGATCGGCGTACAGATCTACAAAAGGAGCAAACGATTGAAATCAGTTTTCGACAAAAGCAGAATTCTTAGAAAACATTCTTGCAGTTTCAAATAAATCAACAAATATATTAAAGAGACTCTAATGCAGTCGACATTTACGACATTCCTTCACCATTTTACGACTAGATCATTGTATGTCGAAAATTATTAGAAAACACTGGCCAGTTGTCTTATCTAAAAATATCGAACTACGACTAGATCATTGTAGGTCGAAAATTATAAGAAAACTCTGTCGATGTTCGCAGTCAATGTCAATGACAGCGGGCTGGATGACAGAAAGTGTCGGCTGCCATAACAAGACGCAGTTTAGTTTTTCTCTCAACGCAATGTAACGGAGGTGTTGTCAAACTGTCAAACTACGGTGTAGCTTCAAAAATTCTCTTCACTCATCACATTTTTAAAACCTACCCTGCACCAACACAGAATGCATGACGTTTATCGATTGGATGACCATGCTGTCGAGAGTATTCGCAAACAGCCAATCTGAGCAGGCAATGAAAATGTCCATGATGATATTCGAAATGTTCAACCAGTGGAAGGACAAAGCACAAGTGCAGGCTGTTCGAACAACTTGGAACTACAATGTGCTCGTGCTCGTAGTCATACATCTGCCACCAGCACATCACTCTGTTATTGTCGGATGACATTTGCAAAATTAAAATACGACAAGAGGCATATTCAAAGATTTGAATCCATCCTGTGCTTTACACACTCAGCCATGTTGGATGAGGACACCGAAGGCAAAATAAATGGGTTATCTTGGGTTATTCGTTTTTTTTTTAATTCGAGACTTTATGCCAGCAATTGAATAATTGCCATACATTCATTTGGAAGGCAATGAAAATAGCATTTTCACACAAATGATTATATTTCGATTGGGCTTACGTGATCAAATTTTTAGTACATTTCCAATCCAATTGCGACACCGGTTCAAGTTACTGGATATAGCCAGCTTATGTGAAATTTGCAATGTGCGAATTGCTTGCAAAGTTTGAATGAACTTATACTGAAACCTCAAGGGCCGTCTCCACCGAGTTTGAAGTGTTTTCAAGTGACATTAGCTCTCAATTTTGAGTGCTCGCCGGAACAAACGCCATTGCTCTCAAATGGCCGTCAAAACCAGCTGATTGTTCACAAGAAATAATAATGTTGAGAACACCAGAAAAGAGAGAGGCAAAGTGAGAAAATTAACACCAAAGTGTCCGAAATAAACTGAAGTTCACGATTTTTACCAATCTTTTGACTCTTGTGGATAGTTTTGGTACTAGTTAGTATACTTGACGGATTCTGAGCTGTCAGAATGGGGATAGGAATTTACATAAAGATTGCTAAATGTTGTGTGGCATTCAAAAATTAACAATAATTAGAAAATACAATCTTCAGATGTCGAGTTAAAGTGCAGAAGTTTTAATTTAATTATTTATACATCCAATCAAAAACAAAATATTCCATTTGCAAAATGAAAAAATAATACATTATGTTGGTTGCGTTTATAACATCAAGAAATTGTTTATAACATATAATGTATGCATTGATTTCAAACAAAACCTATTTCTATGAGCTCAATATTGCAAGTCGCCTATGAATTGTTTCTATACCAGTTTCAGCTGAACTTCACTAATTCACACATTGTCTTAATATATTGGGTATATAACTTAATTCGTGCTGTTTGCTAAGAGATGGCGTAATTTGTATTATTCCATTGGAACATGCGTTGGAAAGCTACTGTCATTGTACGTCATTTCAGTATATGTCATACATTTGAAGCGTAAACGTTTATGGCGAACATGCGCTAGCTTAGCGAACGTGTCAAAAGTGGTTTGCACGACTTAAAAGTGGGGACTTTAGCTTGGAAGCCGGCCAAATCAATGGGGCGAAGGTGCTCTGTATTTGGTGGGATCAGAAGGGTGTGCTGTATTATGAGCTGCTAAAACCGGGTGAAACGATCAATGGACAACGCTAGCGAACACAATTAATCCGATTGAAAACAGCGGTAGCCGAAAAACGCCCGGAATATGCGACCAGACACGAGGCAATAATTTTCCATCATGACAGCGCTCGGACCCACGTTGCTATTCCGGTTAGGACATATTTGGAAAACAGTGGATGGTAAGTTTTATCCCACCCGCCTTTTAGCCCAGACCTTGCCCCTTCTGATGACGGCCATTTGTTCCGCTGCATGCAGAACGCCCTCACTGAAATACGGTTCACATCAGAGCAGAATATCAAAAATTGGCTTGATTCATTCTTGGCTTCCAAGCCGGCGCACTTCTTTTGGGATGCGATCCACAAATTGCCAGAAAGATGGAAAAAAGTCATAGATTCAGATGGGCAATACTTTGAATAATACTATTGTACATGTTTTTCTTAAATGTTTTGAACGTACGAATTAAGTTATAGACCCAATAATACAATGAAAAACAGTTAAACAACACTTTATATTATTCACTATTCACATAATGATAAAATGTACAACGAATAGTCGCTGGCGATTAAGTGGTTTGTTTACATTTTTCATGACTCCCACTTCGGAGCACTTCACTAGCACTTATAACAAATTAACACCCTCGCTCTCGATATTCCACCATTAACTGCAATCGCAATCAATCATTCAAAATCATTTTATATTACTTTTTACAAATATATTTCTGCACCGAATTTCAAATTCCTATACCAATTGCTTCACGCCAATGTGACAGCTGCGGTTTTGAATGGGATATAATTTTATAAAAAATACCACCAGAGGGTGCTGAAATCAAAAGTCGATATGTCAATACGTAAGAAAATGTAGTTGACGTAGAAAAAAAATGTCAAAATTTAGGTGAGATGTAAATTTAACGGCATGTAAGTGAAGAATTTGAACAAATGTAGACAATTAATGAAACAAATCGGGAGCATAGATTATTCGAATAACTACGCGTAATTAATCGAGCAGATTACCTCATGTCACCTCTGGTCATTAGGCTTTTTCGCTTTTTGACAACCTCTCACTGCTGCAACTCGGTTTCTCAGAAGGCCCGAGGTTCTTATAACCCGAAAATGCATAGCAAAACCTAGTAGGTTTGAAGAAATTTGACGAAACGGTGGACAAGGTGGACACTTCTACGATGCGGATTACGATCAGAGAAAGGGAAATAAAGAGATATGCAATGTCTATGGCTCATCCCCCTGAGTTTTATTTGACAATGGTTTTTATAACATTTTCGTATACAGGGGTGATCCACTGGAGGTATGAATAACTCGGTGAATATGATTTCTGATTATGATATGTACTCTCCTCTCCCGAAGCCGGTGTTGGGACTTTACCAGAATTGTGGTACAACTACTTATATGTTGCCCAATTTTCAAAGCTACCACACATAGAAATTTATCCTCTTTATGTCATTTATTCTTGTTGGTTATTTTTATTTAATAAAGATGTCTAAGAAGTATATATACATAAAATTGCATTGTAGTGTTATAAGTTATAAGAGATGGCAGAGATGACTACACGATCGATTTAACGACTGGACGGTGCAGTTTTTTAAGCGCTTGTGCATGGTTAATGGGGTCCACGGTTCGAATTCCAGTAAAATCAAAGCAAACACGATTTTACCTGGTATTCAATTCTGGACCAAATTAGAGGCCCTACCACTGGAGTGGTCAATCAAAGATAGCAGTCTGACTATGGGTATCACATCACAATGGGCCAACATGGTCTAAGTGTGCCTACCTACCAACGATTTAAATTAACTGCCTACATTTACTACGTGTGGATTTTGCTGGGTTTTTAGAAATTTTCCACATTCATCCCATAGGCGACACAATCGCTCCAATAATCATGCAGTTTCCTCCCTCTTGCAACAGATGGATTTGGCGTGTTGTTTCTTCTCTTTAGTTAAATGTTACCCCTTTGTCATGTTAACCCTGTCACATGCACAACTGATCTCACGTTAAATTGGCATTTCGACGTTTTTTCTACGTCTACTACACGGAGAACCTCAATGAGTAGCAGACGCATTCAATTTAGTTATTTCAAAAAAGTGACATGTGAGACTGAACAGAGAGGAGAGTGAACATACGAACAACGAACGAAATTTTAAGGCGTGCAGGATCCAGTCCTCGTGCCATAATTAAATCCAAATGACCATCATTTGATATCGTGAATCAACCGACATTGCTTTATCGAGAAATTGAGATGAGGCTAATTTTTGGTTCAATAGGTAAAGGATCTGTACGTGTTCTTATTTGATTCTTCTTTCTTTGGGACTCGTTAACTTACTAGCCTTACAAGCCGCAAACCATCGTTATTCGTTATGACACACGGTCACAAATGTCTGAATGGTGGTCAAAAACTTTGTTGTCTCCTGACATTCATCAGATTCATAAATTCCATACAATCAGTCTCGAATCGCTAGCCAAAGAACGGTGGGCGCAAAAGTAATTCCGTTCATTAAACGACCTCAAGGTGACTTCGAAAGATAGATAATGCCTCGCTAGTCATCAGTCAAAAATGGATTATCTTTGCAAACTTATCACATTTGTCGACCCGTCAGTGAATTTTTGAGATAAGTTTTTCATACAATACATTGTGCTAACAGTCAAATTGTTGTTTTCCCTTATTTTAGCCATTCCGATAACACAGCCGATTTATGAGTAGGCATTCTAAGTTTTTCTAGAAGCCGGCATTTCGCACATGCAGGCGGACTTGTGTCTACCTGGGAACTATGAGAAAAGAAAATAAACCGGTATCTTGTTCCAGACGAACTAGTTTCACCCGTGAGCCGAATTACGATGCTGTCCCAGGGTCTTGTAGAATTTCCCGCCGGCGCTTAGGATCACGTTTGCTGCCCGTGCGATATCGAGTCGATGAATTCTTCTAGAAATGTTGAATTTGTTTTCGTTTATTGAACAGATTATCTAGGCAGTGACTGGCTGCTCACTTAAATCTTATCTCTCGGACGCATATGGTTGATTATCTGGCTTTCGTTGGGGAGCACGAACACGTTTTCTGGTGTTACCAAGTTATAAAATTTATGTGTGTGATCTTTGGCTTTCGCCAGATTCGTTCTCTATCTCTGTGCAAGACTGACGTAGTTTTTGTGCGGGCAGGAAATGAAAGACCGGCTTGTCGATTTAAATGATAATTAGGTCGGAGAAATTTGATTGGCTACTCAATGAGTTGAAACTATTAAAGGGCAGTGTGAAGTTTAAGCTTCTTTAGGTCATGCTTTCATGTCCCTTTGACTGTCGGTAAATACCACAGCCTCTAGCTCAGTTTGTCCCATTGAGGTGTTGGTTACCCTTGTCTTTTTTATCTAATATCCAACGCCTAAGTTATCTGAGTAATGTGGACTGTAGAGCTGCGGCCGTAGAGTATTCGACTCCCAGGGCCCGATTGCGATTGTCGATTTTCGACTGAATCGATAGTCGACAAATCTCTCGATTGAAATCTAAATTGGTATTGTGTAACGCAATCGACTGAGAATCGTGTTATTGTGAATTAAAAACGCGCATATGACAAATTTGTATACGTCTGACAGTTGATGATGGCGAATCCCTTAAGTCGAGTTCACTTAGACGTGAGAAGCGCACCAATATTAGATCGTTGCTGGAAATTCAATCGACAATCACAATATCAAAATCAATCAACTGTCGACAAAAGTCGATTGTTGGTCGACAGTCGACACTCGCAATCGGGACCCGAGTCTGCTTGCCTAAACAAGTTCAGAAGATCTCTACCAACTTGCCGTGGGCAATTGGATGCAGCTCACTTGCACACTAGCTCAAGAGCCCCTTCAGGTGAAAGACCAGATTCGCCTCTCGACTGTTGCGCCTCAAACTTAAACAGCCTGTGCCCACTATCTAATGGCGTGCAATGGCAAAGATGGCCTCTTATTCAACTTGGTGTCGAAATCTTCTAAAACAATGTTGATGTCGAAACTGGAGAACTGACATACCTTTGTAGGAGTTGGCGAATTGAGTCTTAATGCGGATTGTCATGTCCTTCAGTTGCAATCACGGTGGTAGACGTGGCAGTTTGTTATTCATTTCATCGCATGTCCTAGCTTGCAGTGATGTCCACATTATAGCAGTCAGTTCTTCGTCGTCACGGGATCAATTAAGGGATTCGAAATAAGATCCTTTGAAATTTCGTTTGATCACGATGACAGCTCGTGGAAGGACACTAGAGCAAGCTTGACAGGCCAAGAACGTGTACTCGTTAGTTAACACCGAGTCTGTACGGTGCTGCCAAACTTTATAAGTCCAAATAATTTTTAATTGGACTTATACTACTACAACATTTTTTCTTAAATCCATCCGTGTTCGAGGCAGTTGGTTGTATCTGAACAATGTTGTTTTTTACTTAACCTCACATACAGCCACCATTCGAAAGGACGGGCTCTCTCTTTGACATTCACAGCAGCTGGTTCTCATTCCGTCTGGTGTCGTCAAATCCATCCGTGTTCGTGGCAGTTGGTTGCGAGCCAGGCTCTCTCTTCGACATTCCTTTCCTACCTGGTAGGGTAGCTCAAAAAAGAGTGCTAAGGATTCTCGCTGGTTAGATGCTCCTCCGCCGGCATCCGCTAAGAGATATGAGCCCCGTGATAGAGTCTAAGGTTACACGCTTGTCTAATTCCTTTCATGGGATAATGTAGTGTTTTCCTTGCATACGTTTGCTAAGCATTAATATGTGTAGGGAATTCGAATAAATATAACCAGTACTTCAGTTGCCTTAAGCTTACCACTGTGGTCCGTGATATCCCTCAATAACAACCAACTGTGCGTTAAAACCTGCCGAACGACATGCAGTTTTCTGCTTTTCCTAGTGCGAAGAACATCCCTTGAATATTCGAGGGGATAAACGGCAGCCACATTTCCATCCCTCCCCTCTTCAGCTTAAATGCGAACATACCCACCCACTTCAGAGTACCGTGCGAATCATTTAAGCGAACAATAAAAATCGAAATTTAGCCCACCATCGGCATCAGTGCTCTCAGACGCATGTCCAAAAATACCCACCGTCTCTAGATAAGTGTGTATCGTATCTATTTTTAGATGAACAAAAGCATTAAATTAACTATAACGGGGTCGTTCTGAGTTCAATGTTCTCGGCAGCCGTAAAATTTAATCAAAACACGGAACTCGGTTGAGACACTCAAACTGGCATCAATTCGTCACGAGTGCTTGGCAACAATCAGCAGACGTTATCAATCTCACCGAGATACGCGGGCATTTACTAATTAAAATTTAATTAGAACAAGCCCGGACAGATTGCGCCCCCGGGGTGTCGTGTAGCCGCCATGATTCACGGTACACACATGATAAGCGGGGGTCTAAGTGACAACCACATACGTCTGCTGATTCTTTTTCGTTTGTTACCACTTCCTATTTGAGTGAAAAGTGAGAATTTAGCTCAAGGTTATCACGGAGTTGAAGGTTTAATCACTTAAATATTAAATAATGCCTACACATGTTCGGTTGCGTGTATGTCTTGCGCTTGAGGCATCAAACATGTGTAGTAATCGTTTGATGGGCCTATCTGAAATTCGTGATCGGTCACGCTGGGACCGAGCGGGTGTTACTTGGGGCATACACGTGCCATTCATGTTGACTTCACTTGGGGCGACGCAAACTCAGCATATTGCTTTATCAGCGACATTTAGGAACATTTCACTTCGTGTACAATGGTTCAATGCCAGATTTTGCTGTCGTTGCTAAGAAGGGTGATGGGAAGCAAGGAATGTAATTACCGAGAAAACGATGGCTCTGTCGAATTTTTGGCATGAAAATCGTTTTGAAGTCATTGTCGGGCGACTGTTTTCAATTTGCGTCGTTCCGCAATCGATAATTGTGCGGGCTTCTCGTGTGCCTACAGAAATTGACTGAGATTCAGTGACCTACAAGACAAAGTACAGAAGTCAGCCTAATGATGTACATTTCGGTGTCGATTTGACCAGGACATGGCAATCGCAATCGTGTTGTATAACTTGACCATTTTATCCTCTCAACCGCCATTAGGCCACCAGGGCGCCTGGAAATGTACATAAATCGTGACTGTCTCGAAAAAACACGCGCTTGAAAAATAAAAAACAACGTGCAATGAAAATAGTCGTCAAATTTCATTTCTGAATTTCACCGGACAACCACCCAAAAGAGCCCGATTAACACAAATCCGCACACATCCGTCCAGCCTTACAAGCATCACATTAACTTGGATGCAGCGATTTCCTAGTTCGCTGGCTCAGTTCAACTGAAAAGAGCAGACGTCAAACACGCGCTCAAATCTAGACGCCCTTCCGTGCAATCTTTCCGCTGATAAGGCGTTGTGCAATACACACAATGTCTGACTGCAGTCGGCTTGTGTCACAGTTGGTGCCTATTAGTAGATTGTGCTGGAGAATTGTTGGTAATTCGCACAGAAAATTCGTACAAAGTCTGAAAGATAAGACCCTTTGTACGAAGTATGCATAACAGATTCTGGAAAAGTTTCCATGAAAATGTTGATGAATCTATCGACTAATCTGTTTTGTTTTCGTTTTGAAGACTGTACAAAAATGACTGTGTTAGCGTAAGAACGTTGGCAAATCGTGTGTGCACATTCAGGGGCTAATTTCCAAACAAAGCGAACTAATTGGTTGTTTCTGATTTGTTGGCTGTGCTGCCGTGACCTGAATGTTGTGCTGATTCTGATGCATATATAGGCCTGGGTTTAGCTTCTACACCAACTACTCGTATGTTGTGGGTGCTATTTTTCTAGCGTGCTAGGTCATATCTACAGAGGACCTAGATAGATATCTAGAGTTTTATGGCGGCTGTGAAGTCCGAACAGCGAAAAATGAGAAGATACCTACACTTTGACCATTGGCAGTGAATCGAAGAGAGACGGAGACGTGAATTATAAGAGTTGCTAAATTCGTAGCACGTATGTACATCGACGCACCAACTGACTGCGCTGCAGCAGGATGACCAATTTCATGACATGAATGTTTTTTTTTTTTTCAAAGGGTTTTCTTCAATTTTGGTTATAACTCTACCTGCATTCACTTTGAAAATGCATTGGTTTCTCCACAATAGTTGGCTTTTTCTTCCATTTGAACTAAAAATGTTGAACTTAACGAAAAATCTTTCATTAAGCAATTCAATTTTTTTTAAATTTAGCGATTGTAATTGAGTAATACGCTGTTCCTTGGAGTCAACAAAACGGCTTCAGGGGCTAAGAAAAAAAGAGGACTGGTAGGTAGGTTGGATTGACGACCTACTGGCCGCGGCTCACTTTGACCCACATATTGGGTCCATTGGGACACCTACTGCAATTCTAAAACCAGCCAGATTCATATGCGATCCCTATGATGCTCTTCAAACCAACACCGCTTAAGTGCTCTAGGTCCAACATGAAGTGTTTTCCTAGAGTAGACCTTCTTTTTTTTTGCTAGGGCTGGGCATTCGCAGAGTAGATGATTCTGCTGTCCTCGTCTCTTCAAAAGTCGGTGTGCGGTATGTTCAAACGCATTGCATGAGTTATGGCACAGTGTCCGGTTAGGGCTCCTATTAGCCTGGATGTCCTTCGTGTCACTCTTTTCGTTTTCCTAGAAACAGACTTAGCCTGTGAACATAGCATGCCTTGACAACAGCACATTCCTTTGCCGTTTTCTTTTGCATCTGTCAGGCCTAAGTTTTCTACTCTCGGCCCTTTTTGACAGATCCTCATCGTTCCAGCGAGCTCTGCTTCTCCGAACGCGACTTTCCTTAGCCGGCTTCTAAGAGGGTTCTGCCGATGACTATGTTTGTAGCTGGTGTAAAATCGTCGTCTTCCAGTACAATCGTCGTCTACCAGAACTTTCACTTCGCTATCCGCCTTCATAAGTTTCTGTTCCAAGCTATTTTTCTAGATTCTTCTTGATGTCGAGCTTCTGGTCCTCCAGCGATTGATGCACACTTACCAGCATCTTTTCTTCCAACTATTCGCACTCATACTAGCTAAAGAGAAGATGATTTCAAAGAGTGTGCAGTGGAGTGTTATTATTCATAGCCATCTAGGTTTAATAATATTTCCCTAACTCGTTTTATAAGCTAATGCACAATTTACAGAAAATCGTTATTTTCCTACTTGTCTTATAAAAAATAAACACAAAGAGATTTTTTAAATTTCCAAAACTAATTGTTTGTCTTTGTTCTATTCCTCTTGAAACTACATCCACCCAGGAATTATTTATTTGTCAGTCAACAAATGACCAAATGCGCACTTACCCCAAAGATTGTTGATGCTCCTTTGTCCATTCCATGACAACCGCTGTACAATCATGACAACCGCTGTAAAATGGAACTCACAAAAAAGGCACCTAACCTCTGAAAACCTTTGCAATCGAATGCCCAATGGGAACACCTTCTTGGAATACTTTTAACTTTCTATAAACCGGCCGTCCCGTAGTTGTGAATGCATTTAATAGCTGTACATGAGTGTGTATCGACATGCATACCAATTAATTCCACATTCCCAGTTCCAGGCAACCGGAGATTTTCGCTTGATTAAAACTCTTGCCAATTTGTCTCTATTCCTGCTGCGACAACACAAAAACGGATGAAAGGAGAAGTTAATTAAAATCCTGTAAATGGAATTGCCATTATTTAAAAAAATCAGGATTTACCTTAGGGGGAACTTGAAAGCCGCTCTGAGCGGAACTGATGCAAAATTTAGAGCCGAGTAGGGGACTTCAAAATGTAATCATTTTAATCTGAAGGCGTGGTGGTTTTTGTGTGACTTGTGGAGTGTTGAAATGGGTCGATTTACGGAATCATTATCCTAATTAAAAGCTCATTTGAAAGATGAAGAATGACATGGATGTGAATACAGGAAGGTGGATGGGAGTAGTTTCAACTAATTTGAGGATTTTTGCTAGGCTCTTCTGAGAAATTTCCTTCTCTTTGATTTAGAATAATTTACTGAGGAAGTAGGTCAATAGTCCTATCATTGCAAATGTGTTCAATTTACATCCAAAGTAAAAAATATAGCCTCTCCAGGAAAGGAGTTCAGAGTTTTGCAGTGTAAGTAGAGAGTTCGCTGTCCTATTTTGTGTTAAGATCTAGAGACATAACAACGCATAGGCGCCCGTGAGGGCGACTCCAATATTTTGCATTAATTTCTTAATGTAACGGAATTTAGGAAAAAATAGGAAAAACTTCTATGCTATCGAATGTAACAAAGGGTCCTTTCCCTTCTCAGTTTCTTAAATCGTCGATTCACAAAATAATTGTCTACGTTCAACTAGAACATCAATCGTTTCCTTTGAGAAATCTGAACAAGGAGTGAATGTGGTTCCGCAGGCATTGTGGATAGGTGTGTCTTATCTAAAGTTTATCTAAGTTTATTTTCCAGCACGAACAACGCCTATCCGGTTCTTTCCGAAGACTTTAAGAGTCCTTTGCTCGTGAGGGAACAATAGTACACACAACGCGTATGGATGCAGTAGAAGATAGAGTCCAGTATGGGCTAACTTCAGAGAAGATCAATGCTCGCGTCCTTTCTCTAATGACTTCTTGCTTTAGTTTTCCACCAGAATTTGTCTTTAAAGTTCTTGAGCAGCGATAAAGTTTAAACGAGTTGTCATCTTGTCCAACGAAAAATACTGTGTGTAATCACAAACAATGTTCTAACATTCTTAGGTGGTTGCCCCAAGTACGCTAGAATTGACACTTTAAAAAGGTAGACGTTGCTCTGAAAATAAAATCAAATTAAAAACATAGCAGAGAATTGCACGGCTTGGGGCAGGTGGAATTGGCACTACCCCAACAACTTGGAGACAGTTTCTCTTTTACGGTCCCTAAGAGCACTCGCGACCGATCACACTGTGGAAGTGACTACATTTCATGTTTCCCTGAGTATTATTCAATGCGTCACTCCAAAGCAGGCTTTCAATCCATAATACGGCCATACTGTAAAGAGGTCTGTAAAGAGGGATCGGCGATGTTAACAGACACCTGCGCTGTTTCTAAAGCAAATGTCTTTATAGCCAAAGAACCGGCCAGAATGGTAACCATCTTGACAAAAACTGGACAGTCAAGAGGCCACTTAAGCATTTTTGGTAATACAGATCGAGTCCAATCTAGTGGCTAGCAAGCAACTCAGAGTTCTTATCACGCAGCACTTGATATGTAAAGATCCTGATAATGCAGTTTTCGATGACACCTCTTCCGTATTAGAAGATCCGAAAGAAAAAATGGAGGCACCAGGCGCTGCTTGTCGAGAAGTCTATACGTTGAATGTTAGCATTCGCCCCGAAGCACGACTTGAAAATAAAGCATCCTGGTTGGTAACTCTAAACTTCAGAGATCAATAGCTTTCTTGGGTTCAATGACGGTAACAACGCCGCTAAACAAAATGGTGTACTTCTCGTTCAAAGCAATCTCTGCATCTCCCCATCTGTTTGTAAACATTGTGAGAAGAAATCTTCCACTAGAAGTGGTCAATTCGAATCTTGCAGAGCTTAGAGGGCCCGTCTGAGACTAGGCAACGAGTTTGTTCGTAAAACAAGTGAATTCAGTTAGAAATGAAAGAAATGGCCGCCCCCATGGTTTTTCATCATTTATTGAATAATAAATGATTTATTGTGAAACAGCAATTTTTTGGCGTTCTCAAGGACTTCCCCTTAAAACAATTAATTTCATTACACGCACAACCATCCGCAGATATTTTCAAATCATTATGAAATACATCGTGAATAAAATAGATTAATCAAAACATTTTACAATTTTGTTCTCTCTCCTTTCAGGCCAATGTGGGATGCCCTCCTGAAGTCCGTTCGTTGTGAAATCATCAGCTTCTCTCGCAATGACCACATCGACGCCTATGTCCTTAGGTAAGTGCAATTTTCAATAAATTAAAAATTACCTCATTTCACAGCTTACATCATCACGATTTCGTTTCGAAACAAAAGACACATAACGCGTTCGCAAATATGTTTTGAAAACATCTCTCAAGTGCAGAGTGTATCTTTTTGGGATATTTTTATATCGCCTCACGAATGTTTTTAACCTTTTCGCATTCGCAGTGTTTATATTTAATGCTGTGAAGCTAGTTTTTCAAATCATTGCCAGCTTGGAGTCCGCCACCGACTTCCCCTAACACGAGACAGTCATGCATGTGTACACCGAGTGACGAAAATAACGATTCATTAAAAAGAAATTTGGTGTACTACTTGTACTCGTTCGTATGTGGTACAAAGGGTGAATGAATAAAATTTGTATCCTCACTGTTGTCCACGGTATGAAGCTTATAAGTAGTAATGTGGATGTAAGACGCGTGGTTTGGATGGACTTTAACTGAAACATCACTAGCGCATTCCCACCGAATTGACGTGTTTTCAGATGTCATTAGATGTCAACTTTGAAGTGGCCGGGAACGTAGCTGTTTGTTGAGAGTAAAAATTCCGTGAAAAGAGAAGGAGCATGTTTATATATTTTGACATCTAAAAACGAACTCCGAAATAAAGCGATGTTCACACTTTAGGTTTGTTCTGTTTGACAACGTGTATGGAGAAACCTCAGAAGTTTGGAGTACTTTCATGAAACCTCGTGTTTGGTGAGAACATAAAATCTTCGGCGCAACTTGTAATCAATGCATTAGGCAATCACTCCAAGTTTTATGTTTCTAGCAAGCGACCATGTCTGTACGATTTGTTTGAACAAATAATTTGTGATTCCAACAGGTAGGCGACCGCTTGGCAGACCCAGGACAAGGTAGTTGGACCAAGTCTGTTTCCGCTTGGGCACGACTCGGATGGCGGAAGATCGAGTGGCCCGGCGATCTCTCCTGAGTGTGACAGTATACAGTATACGAGGTAGACAATAGCCTCAATAGTCTGCAGTTACTAGAATCCCTTGACAGCTGCCTCTATGTGCTTATTAAAGTTCTGATCTGCATCGTTCTACGTACCTACTGTATTCGGTAACTGATTGTGTACTACACTAGCCCCTTCTATTTGGGTTTAGAGCCTTGACAAAAGCTGAATAGCGGCCTCTATGCTTGGGTCACTTAGTTTTTACACCAGAGGTTCATCCCTTTGCTCCTTCTTGTACCAGGTAGTTCCGAATTGAAGAGACTCTAACATTGGTGTAAATATACTTAACGTGCCTTCGTCTCTTCCGGAATAAATAAGCGTGAGCACAAAGACTCATAGTGGTTGTCTTCTGCTTCTTGCATTCACCTTCAGTGTACACAGGAGTTTTGAGTGCTTACACAAACCAACGCTTCAACGGCTGCAATTATATGGGCGATTCTACGTTGGAGTTGTTCAGGATTCCCTCCATGGTAGACATACTGCTTTAATACTCTTATTATAGCTCTTCCTTGTGTGGCGCTATAGTCAGCGCGGACCTGTGTCTTAACCAACATGCCTCTCCAGATAACGTGATATCTCTCGAGTTGCCAAGTTTGTTGAGCTGCTGTCTTGTCACACAGGCTTGGAGTCGAAGACTCTTCGTGACGGAGCTAAGTTGTCTATGCTCTCTACATGCCCCAGCTACTTTAAGATCCGCAGCCGGCCGGCCAGACTCATGTCGCTGTACACCCCGTAAATTTCGTGGTTGAAGCTTCACCTCACAAACAAGTCCAAATCTTCCGCAAAAAAATATGACAACATTGGTGTGTCCAAATACAACATTAAAAGGCGAATTATTTGGTGGTTTCCCTTTTTACTTGACCATCTCGTTGAGAGACAGGCAACAATTCAGGAATAAAGTTGAAAGTTACTGCACTCAGAGATTTGATCGGGCCTAGCTGTCAGAACAAATGTCGATATCTGTGCTTGACTTCACATTGCTGTTTTAAAGAGCTCGTATCTCCTAATTAAGTAGAAAATTCTTCAAACAGCTAAGCTCGAACTTGAGGACGGAGCGACGATTCAAATAAAGCTGGAGAGCAGTATATATGGCCACGAATCGTATTTCGTATTTCCGAACTACAAACTGATGTGCAACATCTGACGTGACGCGATATTTCCTACCGCAAATTGTTTGTAAATGTGCATCTGTTATTACGGATCTGTGTGTAATGTTTCGCTGACGCCAACAGCTCTGCTGACTTAAGCAGATTCTTCAATTAGTGGGCTGTTACTGCTAAATCTGTTAAAAATAGAAAACTCATTTATTTTGTGCTCGCATACCACACAAGCGTCTTTTAAGATGCCACCCCGGGGATAAACAAATTTTCCCATAAAGTGACGCTCAGGGAGGGACACACAGTAACCCTCATATGTATGCAAAGATTAATTTATGGTGTTTTCTGTTTTGTTGTTTTGTTTTGCTTGGTAATTCTTTCTTATTTCTTAGATTTTGTTATTTTCTTTGCCAAACGTTTAAATTTGTGTGTTCGACTCTCCGGGACGTCTTGTATTCCCAGGCTCATGTATGTCAACGTGTGGAGTATTTAATTTGTGACGTGCTTTTCGTCATTTGTTTATTTTGTCATGTTTCTGTGTAATGAGTGGTGTAAGTACTGGCTTCTGATATGTCTGCCATCTGATATGATTAATATGGATATCGTAATTTTTCGGCGACTTTCTGGTTATTTTTCTTGTTTTGTTATGTGAACGGAGGATGAATGTTTTTGGAATAAATAAATCAGCATTAAGTTATCGATTATTTAAAGCGTGTGTTATAGATTATGTTAGGTTGGAGTGGAGTCTAAGTGACTCCTTCTTCGGGTTGAGAGAGCGTTGGAATTGCACAGAGGCTGTTAGGTACAATAGTGAAGCCATCCTCCTTATTGTAGAGGACACCGAATCTCGAGGCGTGTGTTCCAATAGCACAATGTCCGGTTATTGCGCTGACAATGGTTCTAAGATTCCGCCTACTTATTCTTTTCAGGCTACGTGAACAGTTTGGATCGAGAGTAGGCCGTAACTGTTTCTACGATTTCTGTGAGTAAGCTTTTCAAGCTTCATTAGATGCTTGGCAGTAGCTATAGGCTTTATTGGCATTTTGGCAATTTAGACAAGTCTTAGAGTTGAAAGTGACTGCACTCAGAGAGTTCATCTCTGGCCTGAACAGATGTCGATATCTGTGCTTGATCTGACATTGTTTTTTTTTTTATAGACAGGAGAGAGCCTCCTGTTGTCTCTGTAGTCTCTGCCTGCAGACGCTGCAGTGATTTGGTAGTCGGAATGACAGTTGAATATTAGTCCAATTGCGCCGGGTTGGATTTTGCAAACAACTCAAGGATTTCGATTTCATTGAATTCTCCAGCGATTTTCTGGTTTAGTTAAGTCGACTGCAATCAAGGCCCAAACGGAGCAGCAAACAAATCTAAACACGTCCGAACGGTAATCAATTAATGCGAGCGAGAACAAATGAAAAACGAATTCCACGTTTATTACAACGTTAGAAACAACACTTTATTTCCAATCAAGACAATGTGTAATGATCGGTGGTTGAAGAACAAGTGGACGAGATTAACGAGAGACAAGTGAAAGCTGTCAATCGCTCATCCTTCGAACTCACCACGATAATTGTGTTCACTGTTGGCACTTCTGCAAAATACTTGCGTTCGAAGTGATAAGCGATTGATTGCGATTGATTAGGAAAGCATTCGTATTTTAACAATAATTACAATATTTTAACATGTGAAGATAAATAGAGCACTGCCAAACTTTTATTCCATTGGAACGCGCGTTGGAAAGCTACTGTCATTGCACGTCATTTCAGTATATGTCATTCATTTGAAGAGTAAACAACAATACATTTTTTTCACTCAAATATGTCACACTTTGTGCTGAAAAAGTGTTTTTGCGGGGAGTTCTTCTTCATTACTTTAATATGAAGAAAACTGCTGCCGAAAGTCACCGTATTTTGGTGGAAGTTTATGGTGAACATGCGCTAGCTGAGCGAACGTGCCAAGAGTGGTTTGCACGACTTGAAAGTGGTGATTTTGGCTTGGAAGCCGGCCAAATCAATGGCGCGAAGGTAATGCTCTGCATTTGGTGGGATCAGAAGGGTGTGCTGTATTATGAGCTGCTAAAACCGGGTGAAACCATCAATGGACAACGCTACCGAACATAATTAATCCGTTTGAAGAGAGCAGTAGCCGATAAACGCCTAGAATATGCGACCAGACCGAAAAACCACACGAATTAAATTATAGACCCAATATATGCTGTCAGGTTTAATCTGCAGATAAAAACTGTCACACATATCTAAACAATTTGAACATGATTACTGTCAAAAATGTAGACATCTGGTTTCGGATTTCAACTAGTGAGATAAAAAGAAAAAGGCCTCCGTACTTTGCATTTGTTTCAAACCGTAAAGCTGCCGACAGATATTGAATTTGTTTCTTCATCAGCAAACTAGCTGACGTTTAAAAGGTTTGTTCGATCCGATTTTCAGGAAGTTGCCCATGTTGATGGCTTACTAACTTATCAGGCCGGCGACCCATTAGGGGTCCGAGCCTGAGCATTTGCTGCTTTCCATCGCTGATGGTCCTGAGCACGCAGCTTTCAGTCGTCAAGAACAATCCTTTGAATGTTGATTGCATGGAAATCTATTTCAGCGTTTTTAATAGATTTGAGTACGTCAACGTAGCAGCTTATGCTATGTTCCTCCCGAACCGAATTCGAGAGGTTTGGATGAATTTTTACTGAAACCTCAACAGGCCGTTCCCGCCGAGTTTGAAGTGTTGTCAAATGTCATTAGATGCCCATTTTGAAGTGACGGGCAAAGCAGCTGTTCACAGGAAATAAAAGTGTTGCGAAAAGAGATAGGAGAGAGAAAGAGAGAAAAAATTAACACCACGTGATCAGCATAAACTGAAGCTCACGCTGTATGCTTGTTCGGTTTGACAACCTCTCATGGGCGAATGATTCAAGGGGAAGGGGTTTCAAATAGCTTTCGCCGAAACCCGAAAATGTATGGTGGAACTACAGAGGTTTGAACAAATGTATCGAAAACCCGCGATTGCGTCTGGTGGGATCATAGTTAATTCAACATTTTCAGTGACTCGAGAGAGATGGAGCCGTGAATAATGAAAGATGTTTCTGCGGGTCAAGTGTAGGAAAGACAAAGAATTTCCCAGAATCGCTCTGAACCTACATTCTTGTTATATTTAGCTCTTATTTATGCATTCGATTGACAAGAATCCAGTTGTGGGTTATGTACAAAATAAAACACTTTTAGTTTTGATCTGCTTCGGTTCTTTGTTAAGTCGGCTTTCGGGTTTCCAGAGTTGTCCACTTCTTTTTCTTCAGCTGCGCTACAATCCGGAGTATAAGCTTTAGACACCTAGGCGATAACTACCTTCGTTGTTGAGTGGTCTCTCAAATTGTGGCCATTTGTTGAATTTCCATTCAGCCCGTGGGTCGAAGAATCTTCAATCTGCAAACAGCCTCTGCCGCAACCATTGTCCTTCCTTTGACGAATCTAAGTGCAGGGATAATTAATTGCCATCCACCGGCCATCCATTGTCTGAAGGTTGCGGGAGTTTGTTTTAACATGCTCTTTGTTTTCGTTCAAGATTATTTCCCATCCTCTCCTTCAGTTTTACTGCTTAACACTCTTCAATGAGTAATGCCTTCAATTCAACTTTTCAATTATTGTATTTATTCAAACGCCACTTGGGCTTCATTGTCTTCGACGGGAAATGTCCACGGCGACAGGCCTCTAAAGAACACAATGGGACGGACCCCCTTAAATTGACTACTGTTGAATGTTTTTTCATAATTGTTCGTGTTCTCTTTCAGTGAGAGCAGCATGTTCGTCTCCAAGCGTCGCTGGATATTGAAGACCTGTGGAACAACAACTCCACTCCAGTGCCTTGAACCACTGCTGGAGATGGCAGAGGAAATCGGCTACACCGACGTTGAGGATCTCTTCTATTCAAGGAAGAACTTCAAGCGTCCCGACTTGCAGGTGAGTCTTCTCAGTCAATCTCACTAAACACCAAATTCTAATGCTGATGAGTGTTCTGGGTTTCTCTTGCAGATATCTCCCCATCGTGGATTCGACGAAGAAGTGGCATTATTGGACTCGATTTTCGATGATGGCAGAGCCTATTGTCTGGGCTCTGTCAATCGTGATTGCTGGTATCTGTATACATTGAGCCGCGGGGGAGGGGAGAGAATTTCCAGGTGCATTCAAGACTCGCACAACATGCCGGATCCAGACCAGACAATTGAAATTCTAATGACCGAGCTGGATCCCCAGGTGATGGCGATTTTCTCCAAGGACGAATGCTCAAACGGAATCGAAGCTACTGAAGTGAGTATTGTCTTGATGTAGTGTGTATGGTGTGTGTCATGTTTGTTGGCCATTATTCCTTAATGTTCCCCTAGGAGAATGACCATAAGAAACATGATTTATGGACTGTTTGTACACGTTCTCCTTTGCCAAGGTAAAAGGTCAAGAATTTACGGTCCATTCCTGGGCACAATCACGTGAGGCTTTCAAATAACAAACAAAAATGATGGCTACATTTGCGATGTCCTTTTGCTGCTGCCGTTATCACGAATGAAACGAACGTGACATCTTCCTGAATTACTCCCCCGGCAGAGGATACTGCTGATGAAATCAATTTGTTCAGATTAGTAGAAGCTCCTTTGACCTTCGCATGTTATTCGCCCAGAAACAAAGCCATCGCGCCAGTGCTCTTTATCAATGACGCAGGAGTCTGGCGTGTGTAAATCGGATGGGAAGTCATTATCAATAAGTACTTAAATCCAAATCCATTGATAAAAATACAGCCATGGCTGAACATGCAGCTTAATTAAAATGTGGCTTTGAAATCCATTATTCGTCTGCTTTTGATGGCAGGCCATCGATCTGCGAGTGAATTAAGCTAAGCCATCAGCTATCAGCGCATTCATTGCATGGTGAACAGGTCGTACATATCAGAACAGGTTAACGAACAAATCGCTGGATCAATGAGCTTCGCTCTTGGTTTAAGTGCCAACAGGGTAACATGTGAATTTGAAGTAAGGTATGGTTTTCTAGACGGCGAAGCAAATTATTCATATCACAGACAACGAGGAAGGAAATTGATTCGTGTAATCGCAAGTGATGCATTATCATTCCGGAATAAAATGGAAGCAGGAATCTTTAACATTGCTTAATTCGAACACATTTGAACTGAAATAATATATGCCGGGCTGATGTGGAGATACGATAGGCACACAGCAAGCTCTGTCGTAAATTAACTGAAAGTAGACAGAAATATAAATTTATTAGTCTACAACCAGGGTGTTGCCACCAACATCCCACATAGTGCAATAGCTCAAGTTCATTACTTTCACTGGAATTGGACGTTCCTCTTGTGGGCAGGGTTCTGTTTTTACTCTGAAATGCAATTAATCCTTATCGTTCGTTTTCAGGTCGTAAATAAGACTAGAGCACACCTCTTAGACGGAATTTCATTTCATAATGTGGCTCATGTTTTTGTTGACTCCGTTGAAGGTTTCCAAACAGCATCTGTTTGACCTAGAAACGATACTTGTTTTGTTATTTTACACCTATGACTGCATCTAAGAGCACTTGAATTAAATCGCTTGTCTTTGAAAAAGTAATCTCCTTTAGGCAGGCAGTTGTATGATATGTTTTCTATCTGCTACCTCCCGCCAACTGTTTTACATGTTAAGAGTCAAGTTTTTTCCCAAATAATCATCTTGGAGGTAAAGCATCCAACGTAGCGTCAGTAGGTCTCCTAGCTTCTACAAAAACATTTGTGCGTGCTGTTAAGGGTGAATATTGGGAAGTTTTTTTCGAGACAGAAGGTACTCCTTCAACATTGTCAGGGACTCGGGAAAGGTTCGTCTCAGCATAGGAATTATTACTATTTTTCCTCTTTTACATTCAATATCAAATCTGATCAATAAACATGAATATTTACTCTTCTTTCTAGCGCGCTGGAATTCATAAACTCATTCCAGGAATGGTTATCGACGATTATCTCTTTGATCCTTGCGGATACTCCATGAATGGCATTGCAAAGAACGTAAGTATCAACGTTCCTCTCCTCATTCGCATTCAAATATTTACTAAACAAAATCATCTTCGATCTTTTTTCAATCTCACCTCGTACAAAACAAAAACAAAAAAAGATTTCTGGAAATTATCCTCAAGTAAGTGTAGCTTCAAAGAGAAGGCAATTGTTGGCTTTTTTTCCTTTCTTTTGTTTTTGCTTTCTCGCACGGTTTTTCGTTACACCCTCTAAATATAGACGAAGCATGATGTGCATATTCAGACTGATTGATGATGATTTTCTATGTTCTTTCTAGGGCTGCTACATGACAATCCATATTACACCAGAACCGGATTTCTCCTACGTCAGCTTCGAGAGTAACGTTGCATCGTCAAACTATACTGACTTGATTTCTCGTGTTATTAAAACATTCCAGCCGGGAAAATTTGTTGTGACCATATTTGCTAACAAGGTAAGTTCGGCGGATTACACGAATCTATCCCCACGACTGGAGTTAATTCATTCTTTTCTATTCGATTCCAGTCGTCACCAGCATACACCGCTTTTCGTGAGATTGATCATGCATCGCAATTGGCCGAATGGAAACGTCGCGACATTCAATTCTGTCGTTTCCCAACTTACGATCTGACCTATGCCCACTACTGCAAATTCCCCAGCTGAGGGTTACAGGTTAAACCCTGCCTAGTTGGCGGGGTTAAAACCAATCACCCTCCATCATCCACATTACCATTGTCATTGCTCTCTACAAACTCTACAAACCCTACAAACATCAAAATTCAATCAACGTGCACATCTGTATTTTCAACTCCATTCTCAACTCCGAAACACTGTGCGATCCCGAACAAGTTAAGCAATCTCGTTCTCAACGCATCACTTACCGATGAAAGCACAAAATCATTCTCCACTTCATCTTTAACTGCAGCCACAACAACAACATCAGCAGCATCCTCATCATTGGCATCAGCATCTTCAGTACCATCAAGGATTGACTCATTGAAACGCATCGACAGCTTGCTAATTGGAACCCTCTTACTGTTGCAAATCTGCTCTTGGGTATTCTATATCGATCTCGATGAATACTCTCCGTTGGTCCTCTTCTCATGGTGGCGCAACAAAATCTCTTGAAATTCTCTAAAGCAACTGCAACGTTTGATCATCATTTAATAATTATTGTGTATTTTAATTGCATTGCAACTGAAATACTGCACCAACAACAACAACAAAAACAAAATCTACATCATCAGCTTCTTCTCTTACTCTTACTCTTATAGAACTCATCAAACAATTTATCACTTTCACAACAACAAGTACAACAAAAATAAGAACAATCCCAACAATTGGTTATGTTTAGTAGCACTTATTCGTTTTGATGTGTTGCAAGAAAAAATTCAATTTTCAAGTGTTAGCCATCTCGTTACCCAGAGATGCAGAGCAGCACGACTGCAAAATTCGATTCATTCAATTTTAATTTATAATTGTAAGAGGATGAGATAGCGAAAGTGACCTTGCGCCTGTTACTGAATTAATTTTGCTTTAAACAATTATCTCTCTTTTCATTTAGTTTTTTGTTTTTTTCTTTGCTCTATTTATCTACGAAATTAGTCTTTTGAGTTTATATCCTTCCCTTTGCATATCTGTTTATTTTTCCCATAATTGTGGTGATGTGTAAAAAACAAAAACGTTTACAACTTCTCTTCTGAATTTACATAATATTTTTGAATTTATTTTGAATTATCTATTTTTTGTATACCTCAACCTGTATTTTGATCTTCTTTAAATAAAAAAAAGAAAGAAAAAATCTTACGATTACGATCCCAGGATCTGTCGTAAAAGAAAAACCATATTTGTTTGAGTTTCTTTTTAGTTTTTGTTTGGTTTTGCTTTGAAAACGGGCGCAGGGGATGAATTATTTGATCTGTAAATTAAACAAAAAAAAACCCACAATCAAGCCAAACTTAGATGAATGAATGAAAACTCAACGTGATTGGAATGTTATTTAGAAATTATAAGCGAAGGCGAATGTTCATTTTACTGCGCACAGATATTTAGATATGAATTAGAAATGAAATTTTGTATTATAACGCTACACGTTTGGATCCAGGTTGTTCATTTTGAAGTTTCTATCTTTTATCCTACAGCATTTATTATTTTCTATGGCAATTGACTATACTCATGATGTGTGGCGTTGAGCTCGTACAACTTGCGATAATAACAGAAGACTTTTGTGTTGACGTCCTGTCCTGGTTTTGCTTTTTTTCTCGACAAAATTATTTTGGCGGAAATTCGGAAATTCCTTTTTGGATCCATTTAATTGCTTAAGTTAACTGACACACGTAAAGCCAAACAATTTATTAGAAAATATAGTGATACAATGAAACCTGCGTAAGTTGGCCAGCTGCGGTACAAGCATTTTGAGCCAAAGAACCTGTTTTTTTTTCTCCACGAAAGTCACACCCCTGTTGCAAGTGTCAATTTTCAATCAATTGATGATTGATAAATTTGTCAAATTTCGGATAGAATTTATGACCATTGTGAATAAATTATCTGCTGTGAACGAGACATGATATTTGACAATGTGACAGGATGTTTGAAAATGTCATTTGTGTTCTGTGCTTCCAAAATGTTCCATTCACAAGTGAAGAATTTATCACGATCAATCGTTCATTGACAATTGACAATCGCAATAGCAACGTGTCAAAGTTTCTGATAAGTATCGTTAATCGTTTATTTTTTGACACTCGCAACAGGGGTGTCATTCACAAACTGCAGAAATGTAGTCATCTACATATCCTAACAAGATTTAACAAGAAAATTATGAACATTTTCAGTGCATTTTAATACACACACAACAATATGCAAACGCCACGATGACGACCAGCAGACGCCTATGTGCTGGCCAACTTTCGCAGGTTATTTAGTAGGCACGGTATTTGGATGAATTTTCTTTGTCATACTATATACTGGCCAACTTCGGTAGTTGCCCAACTTGACAGGTTTGACTGTACAACAGAGATAATGGAGGGATAGAGATACCCATCTTCTACTTCTCTTGCCCCTTGATTTCATCTGACAGCGTTGTTTATACGCTTTTGGCCCGTGTCTGTGAATACGTGTGAGCTCTTGAGATCAGCTGGCGCACAGCTGGTACCCGTCCCCAACCTAGTAGAGGGGTGAATTGGAGTTCTTATTGGAAAATTCGCTCGTTAGTTGGACGTTATTTCAAATGTTTGTATCCCTCCATTATTTCTGCTGTACCATACTTTCGCCCGGAAATGAAGTACTATAGAGATGCCCAATCCATCTACGAATTTGAGAGACTTTTTGACAGTTATTCATGAAATAACGTAAATGCCGTTCTCTGATTGTTCAATTTGGCTTTACAAGACGATATAAAAAATGGTTGTCAAAAATTTTAAGGGCCAAGAGAGGTAGAAGTTGGGCATCTCTATCATACTTAATTTTTGCCATTGCCAATCTTTTTACAAGCACTTCGTCGAAATTAGATCAAAACACAGTTAAGAATATCGAACCTTTTATTAATCATTCCAATTTTATTTTATACATACAAAGACGTACTTTACAGAAGTCGTGCGTGTGGTAACGCGTTCTCCTTCACCCTTATCTCCTTAGATAATCCTCTGTCAGAACTGTTTCGTATTTAAATAATAATATATAGTCTCTCCCTTGTTAGGGGAAGGTAACCGTTTGGAACGGAAGCTTTTCTGATTTTATACGAATCGGAGGTTTTTTGTATTGCAGTAACATTCCGAACAGCTGATCGGAACATTTTTCCGACAAAATGTAACGCAACCCCGAAATCTGCGTTGCTATACGTTCAATTTCGTTTTTTAACAAACATTCGTGTCAGAAATAGAGTATGATTCGTGTCAGCCAAACATCAAATTTATCCGATACTCTCCGCAAAGAATTTACAGTGGAGCATTGTACGACGGAGTATGCGTTGCGGACAAGCTTCCGTTCCGAACGATTACCTCGCTAGCGCAGTGTAATAATATATAGCCCGTAGCGGGTCCAGCTTCTCATACACTCTTCGTGTTATTCGTGGTTTTGTTCTTTCGCGTGTGAAAGGGATCTACAGTTTTATGCCGACTCGGCTAATTAGAAAAGGTTTTTCTAGGCAGTCTTACTCTTTGAGTATTGTCAGTGACTCGAAAAACGTGGGGCTTGGAAACTATTTTTGGTCGTACCGGGAATCGAACCCGCAACTCCACGGCCGACACTGTTTCGTATTTTGCTCGTCGTGCTATAAATAAGGCAACGATAGTAAGGAATTGATTGACGCATATAAATATGTATATTTTCACCGGAAATCATTTACGATCAGTTGTGTGACCTTACTAATAATGGCCAGTTTATTGACAGCAAAGAGTGATGACAAAAACTTGGCTATTCTGCATCCACAAATCGAATTCCTCATCGTGCCTACGTCGCCTGAAAATTAATTCACCACTGACAACTCAGTTGCTCAGGCATATTAAAAAACAGTCTTCGAAATTTTTGAGAATGCCAGTATACTGTGCGGGCGATGCTTCTTTAATCGATGAAAACTTAACTATAGCTTCCGTTGAGGTCTTGAGAACACCATTTAATGATATATCTTTGAAAATCCATTTCGCAGTTTTGAGACTTATAAATGTATTGTTTTGCACCATCACAACAGCAGTTGTTCTTGAATAATTCCGGAGGTGATCAAAACGACCATCATCACTTCAACTACGTAACTCTGTTCTGTTATCTGCCAACTGGAATCACTGCTCCAGGCGTAAGACACACAGAAAGTTTAGAAACTCGAATTATCTGATTTTCTTTTCCATTCGGAGTGAAGCTTTCACTTGTCGGTAAGGCGGTCCAAGATTCCACAAGGGACGATAAACATCACCTAACCATGTACGCCATGATTCGCATCTGATGTACAACTACTCTGTTGATTAATGTCATTCAGGTCCACATATGAAGATTGCTTCGGGCACAACCGCTATTCCCAAATACCCCCAATTACTCCTGAACACTCTGCCGGAGTTTGATTGGGTTGACATGTCATTCCACGTCCCGTTCACAACTGAAAACCTCATTCTTTGAAAAAAATCTGTTTTCTTTGCCTGCGGATTGGTGAAAGTTCTTGTTTTCTGTGAAGCGCTACAATCCGTGTGGACCTGGGCCTCAACCAATAGGCCACAAAAGCGGGGGCTTTGGTTAGATGCCTCCGTTGCGCACGTCAGTTGGTTGACATCCTGATCCACTTATCCCACAGGCTTGGAGTTGAAGCCTCTGGAATGAAATTCTGTCTCGGAAATGTTTAACGAACATATGAATGCGCATCTAATAGAGATCAGGGCGCAAGGCGCGCCGGCGGCGTCACGAAAGAATATCCCGCGTTTTACGAATCCCTAGTGATATCAATGAGAAACACAAAAGAAAAAACGTTGCACTTGTACGAGTTAATTGGGATTATTATTCGCAAGTTTTACGAACTCAGACGCCTTGCCTTTTCGAATAGCGACCTCATGTCATTCAAGAAGTATAAGAATAAGAGAACCGCGAGTCTTCCAAAGAATATTTCATTCCTGTCACACACAGACTGCCGTGAAATTATTGCAATTGCCTGCCTTTTATTTTATTTTATGTACTTATAACTTTTTATGGATTTTATCTGGAAATTACTTTACGTTCAAGTAGAAGCCTCTCTGCGTACAAGCTTGCCACGATGTAAGCATGTTCAAAGCAGAAACTCTCTCACCACACACATCTCATTCAGCTCATTGAAATTAAGCTCACAGATGCAGACTTTTATTGTATTATTAAATAGATTTAATGAATGTCAAATACAGTTTACATACAGATATACAAATTAAACAATATTGCCGTTAGATGTAGTAGATCACATATGTAGAAGCAAAAGCAATCGATGTCAATGAAAATGTAAAAAGAATAACAAATAGTGTGAAATTCCAAATGAAGTCAAAGGTTTTTTCTTCCAGAAGCCTCATTACCAAACTCGGCTCAAACACTGAATAGGAAGTTTGAGCAAGAATGTCTCCTACGTATTTTATGAAGCAAGATTAAACAAGAAAAAAAAAAACACATTTATTTACGATCTATTACATTTGTTTAGAGATTTATTGAGTCATTATCTGGACCGTTTATGAAATTTATTTGCTTCATCGCATAGTGTTTTACATATTGAGAAGGAAACAAAACATTTTGTATTTTAAGAATTTTAAGGAGAACTGAGTGAAGGCAACTTAGCATGAATAACATATTCGGTGATAGCGTTTAGAGTGTAATGAATTTTTAAATCACAAATATATGTATGTCGACGATTTAAAACATAAAATGGAAGCAAAATCCAAGTAAAGTGAAGCTAAAGAATACAAGAAATCTTTAAATTATGAAAAATTACTATTATTTGAAGAAATTGCGGGCAAAATGACTAGATTTAATTTTCAAATAAACTTAAATATTATTGTAATATGTATTAATGTTGTAATATTGAATGAGTATAATAAAATAAAATTTAAAATCACTTGCAATGTCCCTTAACTAAGCAACGTGAGCAGTCAGTGTTGATTTTGTTACATTTCCAACTGAAGCGCCGCCAAAACATTGCTTGTACTGGGATCTTTGGCAAGGGCAGCTTCTGCATGTAATCAAAAACGACCGCTCCGACATCTGCTCTTTCACGACATAAGGCACGCCTGAGGTGTACAATTTTGTCTGCGGTCGGTACACGTTTAGCACAATCATTCAGCGTTGCATTAGTTATTTTTGCACTGAGCTCCTCGCATGTAGAACAAATGTCAACTTGTGGAACCGATATGAGTAGTTTGTGTGGGAAAACTTTCGGTAGAAATGATACATCACGATGCCAGTATGCTCATTGAGTAAAACATCCAAATACGCAATATGTTTGCTGCTATAGTGCGACTATTTTAGTTGAGAGGATCGCATATGCTCATCGATTGCAACGAATACATTGACAGGCAAAGAATTTCCAATGAGCAAGAAATTAGCTTTACTTGACACAGTGTACAGAATTAGTACTGTAGCAAAATGAATGCAACGAAACTTTTCTTCTCAATGAATATAGTTACTATCATCGTATCGTTACTACATGCACTACAGACAACAGACATCCATACATACGAGAGATACATATCATTCATACACAGTACAGGAAAAGACAGGTATGCCATCAAACGAAACCCAGGCGTGATGTGCATTGTGCTGATGGAACAGATTGCTGCTGTGACTTTGTGTGCGCTCAATGGTATATAGTTGAGCCACATCACGCATGGGTATGGTTTGACGGGTTACCTTTTCATTGCTGGGTGTGTACGGTATCAGTTTATTTCTCGTGTATGGATTACGATAGTACGAGGGGCATTCAATATACTCTCGGTATCGGGGTGAAGATGTGGTTGTATATATAAATTTACTTATTTATCAAGTAATATTATTATTTTAGTGCATTCATGTAAAATTTCACAAATGTGATTATTAATTCGCGTTTTATCTTTAGTTAAACAGAATCATAATGGCAACTGAGACGATGGTGGTGAAAATTGAGCATCGCGCTGTAATTAAATTTCTCACTAAGTCAAAAAAACTATTCATCAAGAGATGGTGGCTGTTTACCAGGTTTCCGCACCTTCATTATCAACTGTGCAAAAGTGGTAAAGTGAGTTCAAGAGAGGCAGAGAAGGCATTGAAGGCGACCCTCGCTCCGGCGCCCCGGCATCAAAGAAGTCGAAAAACTTGTTCTCGATGCCCGAATAAAGGTGAAATTGATGGCAGAGATCACCAAGCTTTCCATTGGTACCATTCACACCATTCTTCATGACCATCTTAACCTTTCAAAAGTCAGTGCAAGGTGGGTTCCACGAATGCTCACAGCGCCTCAAAAAAAAGTGAGAATCGCATGCTGTAGAGAGCTTTTGGAGATGTGTAGTGAGAACGCGGACAGTGTTATGGATCGAATTGTTACTGGTGACGAAACATGGGTCTACCACTATGAATCTGCAAGCAAACAAGAGTCCATGCAGTGGCATAAAAAAGGAACAGACCACCCGAAGAAGTTCAAAGTCACTCCGTCTGCCGGGAAGCTCATGGCCACAGTTTTTTTTTGGGACTCAAAGGGAATCTTGCTCATTGAGTCCAAAAAAAAGGGGAAACCATCAACGCCACATCCTGTGCTTCCACTTTGCATAATTTGCGGGAGGAAATTAAAAAGAAAAGACGGGGTAAACTCGCATCGGGTGTGTTGTTTCTTCATGACAACGCTCCTGTTCACACGGCGCGAGCTTCCAAGGCTGCTGCGCGAGATTGTGGTTTCGAAGAAATCCAACTACAACACCCACCCTATAGTCCAGACCTTGCCCCTAGTGATTATTTCCTGTTTCCGGATTTGAAAAAATGTCTTCGTGGAAAAAGATTTTCGGATGATGAAGAACTCAAGTCGGCAATAAATGGGTATTTGCAGAGAAAGAGGAAATTTTTTTTTTGATGGTTTAAAAAAGCTTATCTCAAGATGTAACAAATGCATTGATGTTAGGCGAGATTATATTGAAAAATAAATTAGCATTTTCCTTCATATCGATACCGAGAATATATTGAACGCCCTTCGTACATATCTATCCAGTGTCCTCGTTTAAGTGTGTTTGGGATGGTATAGTGTTGCATTTTTTTTTTATTTGTATGGCTTCAGTATATATCGATGCGATATTGTAACGTTTCTATAATATTTTGTCGGTCTACGTTGCTCTTGAAAATGCAAATTTTGTGTGGACGTTTGTTTTGATTTAGTTGAGTAATTGCATTGTGTTTTATGAAGAGGTGTAATAAAAATGTTTTACTAACAAAAACTATGGTTGTATGGTTAATTTTTGCACGAGTTTTGTGATCTTTGCATAATGAGTATTTGTTTCTATTTCTACTTTGCCACTCGTTGAGTGTCAGTGTACGAGATGGAAATCAGAAAATATTCACATGTTCTTGCATGTTATTAAGAAATAAAGAGTAGACATCGTTCAAGCCTATACCTAAGTACTTTATTCAGTTCAGAAGCGTTCCTATAGCAATTCATAAAAATGGTAACGAAAGTAACTAGTAACTATATTAAAGTAAGGAGTATTCGAATACAAAGTAATGAATACGTATGGGTACTCGATTTGCCGTTACTTTTACAGCCTATAAACATGCAGTCACGCCATCGATGTGCGACGAAGAAGACGAGAAGGATCATCTGAGTTGGTAGAACCGAACAAGTGAAGGAAGTGCGAGAAGAGGGTAGATATCGTCAGTAGTGGATAGGCGTCATCCTTGAACAGAACGTAGTTTTTTTTTCATTGAACAGAGTAATAAAGAAGTTTTGTGTTTTTGAATTAAACGTTGTTGTGTTTTTTTTTATCTTATTTCAAACTGTTCTGCCGTTTGAAAAGCCCTATTAAATTATGTTTATATTATGCTGTCAGGAGTAACTATGCCAAAATCCAAGCTCCCAGCTTTTTGCCGAGAAAGCCTACCTGTTTGTACTAAAAAGTTGGACAGCTGCACATTATATAAAGTACTTATCGCCAACCTAATCCCCGTTTTCACCGACGATTTCCGCACGGAAAACAATGGCAAGAACAAACAGTAATAGCTGATAAAGAAGGAGAGTCCGCCTTTATGCTCAAAGACGAGAGGGGGTCTTCTGTGATCTCTTCGAAAAATCCCTGGGACTCGGGTTTCTATTATGCCCACTAACCATATTTTCCTTTTTTTCTGGCATAAATTTATTAAAAAACATATATAAGTTTTTAAAGAAAAAAGACTTAAAAACCTTGTGTATGGCTCACAAAAACTTGGCTTGGTTAAAAAAAAACGTAACTTTTTAGATCCGGAAACACAGTGTGTGAAAATGAATTTAACTGAACACCCTTTTATATTAATGCTCTCCGTCTCTAAAAGAGTTTAGGCAACTAGTCATTTACCACATCTTAAGACATACTGTTTCCCAGCTTTGCTAAATGGGATAAGTAACATCCCTGTAAAGGGGTGGTCGGTCACCCAAGAGGGTGGGCTCTTGGCCCAACACAGATCAATTGTGCAGAAAGCGCCTATTTTTATGCAACAACAGTATTGAAACATCTGGGCTAAGCAATTAAATGATATAGCTGATGAATTTAAGCTAGGAGTCAGTTTTAACTATTTAAGCTAATAAATGAATAGTAGTAATATACAACAAAATAGCCCAAAAGTATTCCACTAAATGAATTTAAAAGCCATTCCATCCGAAACATATACAGCACTGGAACAAACCCAGACGAATCTTGTAATAAAAACATACAATGCCATCTACTACAATTGCAAAGTGTGACATTTGACATCTGGCATCATCAGTCATCGAAGCGACAATTTGTGCGACTCGTGAAAATAAACATTCGTGGCAATAACATTGTCTCCTAAATGTTTTCCATTTTCATGAATTAACTATATTGCTGGACGTATTCAACTTATCACCACTCATTCATACATACCGACAACAAATATTCGAAATGGCGAACATAAAGCAGGACCTCGATGAATATCTTCTCCTTCAGAGCGATCAGAAGAAGAACTTTGGCATTAAAATGCCTGATATAAAAGTTCCTGAGTTTAGCAAATTATTTTCACGAACTGAAACAGCCCCAGAAGCTAATAGTTGGTTAAAAGAGACCCAAGACACATGCTGTCCTAAATTGGTAAGTTCTGCTGGCATAATTGTTGTCTAAACTGAATCCTATTGTCCCTTTATAGTCGCGGTTGCAGCGTATTGTTGGATTTGTTGCTTGTCTTGGCATGGGGGCACTCTGCATAACAATCTCAACATTTTACATTCCTGTTCTCATATTAAAGGCCAGGAAATTCGCTTTGCTTTACACTATGGGCAGTTTATTCTTTATCCTAAGGTGATGGTATTTTTATTATTCCCTACACTAGATTCACGAAATTGTATGATTTGTTTTGCTCTCTGCTTATAGTTTCTGCTTCCTCTCGGGATTCACAACATTCTTCAAACAGATGTTCTCTAAGCCACGACTATTGGTTTCAGCTGCCTACACGACTTGTTTAATTTCAACACTTTATTGTGCTTTGTTCGCCCAGAGCACAGCATTGACAGTTTTGTTCGCTGTCGCACAAATCATTGCATTGCTGTTTATGGTGCTGGGCACTGTGCCCGGTGGAGCGACAGGAATGAAGTTCTTTGGGCAAATGTTCAAAAGTGGAGTATCCAATACCCTGCCTGTTTAGTACATTGACGAAGGAGATCAACGAACTGGGACGATAATCGATTCATATCGTTGCTTACATACAAAACTACCTACATATGTATATCGTATATATTTAAATCAGCTGTTAAGATAAGTTTATGTGATATTTTTGTAAAAATTACGAAATACAATCGAAAGCATATTTTACACATTCTTTTCTTATTGCGCACGGTTGAGTAATGCAGCGATGCAGGGAGCTATGTTTCTGTTTGATTAGTGAGTGATTGTCAACCAAATCACAAGTTAGAATACACAATGTGGGCATAAAGTGGAAATAAGCAAACAAATTCAACGCTTCTGTAGTCCTACAATAAAGACAAATGGAACAAGTTTGGGCGGAGTCTTACACTTGTATGCGGGAAAGTTCCGAACATTGTCAGTGACTCAGTGAGGTGGAGCTATGAATTATGAAAAGTTTTCGTCGTATCTAAAATTGAAACTATACGAGTCGACATGGCCACGGCTGTGACTGGAGAAGTAAGTTTTATTAGAATTTTTGAAAAACTTTAAAACATTTGAGTGAATTAAAGGGCTTGTTATGCGTTTCCCTGAGTCAGCCTTATCTACATTCTACAATCATTCAGTTAGTAATGACTGCAACCCCCAATCCCACAGTCTTATGCACTGCCATCAACCACTTCTCATATCTCAACAAAACACACTCAGAATCAAATCCGTAATTATAAGCGATGACACTAACCTCATTCGGTAGAGTCGGTAAGAACATGCTCTTATCAAAAAATTGGTAATATAGACCAACGGTAAGGTGGTTCGAAATTATTTTTTTCCTCACATCACATATTCCGAAAAATAAACTGTTAAAACTGACTGATAAGTGATTTCGATGGCAACTGCAAAAAATTCGTCTAAAGAAGGGTTATAAATCTAGATTTTTCTTTTTATTGTGTGTGCCTAATTGAAGTAGCGGTTTAATGAAAAATCTCTCCTGACTTACGAAATTTTTTCGTAAAGGTAAGCTGTCCTCTTCTTTATGCGTCATGCTATGAACGTGGCCCTAAACCAACGTTCACCAACCAGTTGGTCCAGATCCTATTGCTCCTGTGTGCAATACGTGTGGAATGGTTTGTGGGCCGGAGCCAAGCTGTCATGATCTTTACATGACTGAGACATCTTATGCGCTGTGCTCTCATAGACGCCTGGTATGGCTCGTGTCGCTGTTCAGTTTTCTGATTCAATCTTTTTCCTTCTCAAATAAATCGAAGAAAAAAGAGCTGGCTAAAGATTATTAACATTAGTCGGTTCTTCGAGAGAGTGCGTCTATTACCCAATTGCCACTTGAGCTCAAAGAAACGATGCTTAAAGGGGTTATTCTGCATTCGGTATTGATGTAATATTTACCAAGGAGCCAAAGTCCATATGTCTTTTCGCGAGGACAGCATTTATGTGCTTGTGCATTGTTTTTCCCTGTATAATTACCAGACGCATTTCCGTCTCAAAAGCAGCAATGGTCTCAGTGACTACGCGGGTGACAAATATCAGACAGTTACTAGGAGAATACAAATTTGTCAGTGTCATGACTAAAAAGGTGACAGGACTAAGAGAGTAAGAGATCGTCATCACTTGGACCATTGTCACTGTACCGAACGAGTTAAGACCGTGAATTATGAAAGTTGCTTGGGTTGGAGATTGGACCCCGCACATCAAGCGTAAATAACACCCCTAGTCACTACACCCAGATAGGAGGTTAAGGAGGTTCTGACATAGGGGTGTCGGGTATTGAGATTACACTCGCTAGCCGTGCTCTCGATGCCCGACCATATCCTACAGGCGAGCTGGTGCATACTACTAACAAGATTTTCCCCAGCTGCTTTTAAACTTTCACCGATCCAGCCATCACCATGCCAAATAAACGAGTCCGGAGACAAATTCCAAACACGAGACCAAATCCTCTTGTTCAACCAGCGAAGACCGACCCTTTCGCTTTAAATAACACACATTTGAATTTATTATTTCTCATTTTTCTCATATTTTATTTCTTTTAATCCATTGACTTTATATTAATATTTACAGCGGTTTTTTAGTTTTCTATATCTTTTTTCTGTTTTAGATCTTTTTTGTTGGTTTTAATTTTCTTTTAGTTCTTCAGTAATAATAATAATAATAATAATATAATAATATAATAATATTCTATATTTATATGCAATACCTAAAAATTAAATTCATTTTTACAGATTATATTATATATATATATATTTATTTGTTTTTCTTCATAACATTAAAATATTTTTGTTTGCTTGTGTTTTGTTTTCCCTCTTTCTTGTTTTCTTTTGTATTTTACGTTTCTTATTCAATATTCATTTATATATGTATATATAGATCCATTTTGTATGTTGCTAAATTAAATTAGTTAATTTAATTTAATCCGTTATGAACTTTCCTTTCTTTTTTTTTTTTTGTTTTTGTATTGTGTTCTCCTCTTATTTGGATTATTTTGTATGTATATATATATTTATACTTTTTGTATAGCATTTTCTTTGTGTTTTCTAAGTCTACAATTTTCTTTAAATTATCTTTTCTTTCATCGTCATTTCTTTAACTATATTTACCTTCTTCATTTTTGTTTTCGTTTCTCTTTACTTTTGTTTTGTTATTCGCTATTCAAATGATTTTTGTTTGTTCCTTTTTTTCTTGATAAAAAGTCATCTGTATACACAAGAATTTGTTATTTCTAGTCATTGTTTCTTAATTTTGGGATACGTAAAGTAAAACGTAATTAAATGGGAGTGAACAATGGAAACAACGCTTCTTTTTGTTTGCAATAGTAGTAGTAGTGGTAGTAGTAGTAGTAGTAGTCGTGGTATTGATTGGTAGTAGTGCTTGGGAACCAAGGAGCTTTAACAAACCTAAACAATTAACTTAATCCGTAAATACTTATATCAAAAGAAAAAAAAAAACAGAAACTAAACTGTACAATGTTAAAATAATATCTCTTATAATTATTCTTTTTTTTTTCTCTATACATTTTCTTTCAAACCCGGTTGATTTTCTTTTCATTCAGTTGAAAAAAAAACATTGCTCTCTCCGAATAGACCGAGCAATGATTTTCTCCCTCCTTCTTCAAATTTACAAACAAAAAAAGTAAATGATTCTGATGAATATGCCCATCAGACGAGGCTGAAGGCGTCTGTTTTCTAACTTTTCACAGTGATTCATTCAATTCAGTTATTAAATCTATCGATTCCTATGTGCGCGCACAACTGGGAAGTGTAAAATGTCCGTTTGCGGAAACATTGGCAGTGCTAAAATAACAAGAATCTCCCTCCTTTGGACTTAGATTTTGGTGTTCGGTTTTTGAGAATTCGCTTTTATTTCGCCCCTGGCAAAGCGCCAGTGGAAACTCAAGATTTACGGTTTCTACAAGTGGCGAAGAAAGTTGAACAGTTTGATTTGTGTAGGTGAAGAAAGTTTAGTCACGATGTCTCATTATCGTATCTAAGAAGATTGCTGTTGATTCGCTAACAACAATCATCTTAAAGAGATAATAAACATCAGCATCAAGACTAGGCGAATGGTAGCGAGGAAAAACGAGGAAATCGAGCTGCTGTTCAGCAAGCCAACGACGACTATTTCCTTGTCTTTCCCTGCTACTGTCATTCTAATTGTTGAATGACCATTCTCTGTGGCGGTAAGAAGCCAGGTGGGCCATGAGCCAATACAAATGAATAGCAACTTGTTTTTCATTTTCTATTTTAAGAGATGGAAATGAATAACTCAAGAGAAATTCTTAAGATAACAGATTTTGTCTCGACTTTCTGGAAAAACAAAACCAAGTGAAATAGGTCATCACAACGAACGGATGAACTATTTCAAATGAGTTTGACAAAAATCAGACAGACAACATTGAACAATCACTATTAAAAGCTAAAAAAGAGCACGTTTTCGGTTTTCGTTTCAAAAAAATTACATTGACACCAAAAAGCGAAACAAAATATCTCAAAATTTTCTTAAGAATGAAAGGTTGAAAAAGCTTTTTATACCCCCTCCTCCTCCGTTTCTCCTTTCCTCCTCCTCACTTTCCGAAAGCTAATTTAACGTTTTCATATTTACAGATTTCACAATTTTGTCATACATCCGGTTTTTCTTTTCTTTCTTTCAATTGTTTGTATTTTATTTATTTTCATTTAATTACAGTAAAAAAATAAAATTATATTCAAACTTAAAAATGAAAAAAAATATTTGTAAAAAAGAGAACATATATTTTTGTTTTGTTTTATATATATATTTATAAGTTAAGGGCGGGGAAGAAGGAATAGTGGATAACATTTATACATATTCAAATATTGAGATCAAATTAAAAAAGAAAACTTTTATATTGTATCGCGTTTTTTTGCTTCTTGTTTTTTATTTTTCGTTAAACCTATATTTTTATTTAAAAAACAAAAAAAAAACAGAAAGAAAAACGTTTAGATAGAAAAAATAACTTATCGCTTTTCACTTTGTTCCAAATCCAAATTAACATGTTCTTTCTCGGTTTCAAATACAAAAAGAATTTGATTTTGTTTTAAGTTAAATACATTTTTATCATAGTCGTATTTGTGTGTTTTTATGTTTTGTTACTTTTTACATTTTTTTTAAATTATTTTTGTATTTCTATTTACTTTTTTATGCATAGCTAACTAGTTTTGTTTGTTATTTATCATATTTATACGCTCCTCTCATTTGTGTTTGCTTAAATTACAAGTTCTTCTTTCTTAACTGGTTTTTGTATTTTTTTTTTCTACTAATTCGTCTAAGTCTAACGTATTTGGTGTTCGAGTGCATTCGTCCTAGTTAATTGTATCTTTTTGATGTTTTATTTTTCTTCTTCTTCAACTTTTAACTTTTTACATAGGATGCGTGGCTATAATCGCATCGTGAATGTACTGCTCTACTGAATTACAGTCGTCAATGTGTCAGAGTGCGGATCACTTGACTTTATAGTCAAGCTTTCCGTGTGTTCAGGCCGAGGTGATGCAGCTGCTATGGTTTGGCTGTGATTATACAGTTGCGATTACAATCAGTAAATGAGCGATTTCGGCAACTCGATTTTTCAAATCCGGTGCTGCACGCTCTAGGTTCTCGTTAGCAAAGTCACACGATGGAAAGATGTGAACTACATAGGCGGCTTGTTCGCCGCCAGGCATGGGTATATTTACAATTCCGGCTGCCATTTTCTGTTGCAGGTATGTGATGAATCCGGTTTGTAGATTGCGCGACTGTTGCAGAACGTCTGCATGATCGCGGCCGCATGGGAGCGCCAGTAGCATGCAATGCTCGTTCTCATACTAAAAAATAAATACAAAAATATTATGCAATGCTTACTTCTTGCCTTAGGAGTGTTTTTTATGCGTGTTTGTGAGAAAACTTCATTGCCTCCAGTGAAATTGAATAGAATAAAAAAAAAGTAACTAACCTGCATTTTCTTAGCGACTCCCTCCAATTGAGTTTGCTCCAGTCGCATGCGCTGTGCAATACGTAGCGGTGGCGTACTACCATCGCTATTGCAAGGCAGCGAAGCCCTTGCGACTAATGGATTACCAAAGACAAAATGCATCTGCACAGCAGCTTGATCCGTCTTCAGTGCAAGCAAACCCTGCCACATCACTGGATACCTTTGCAGGAGCGTCAGTAATGAGTCCGGCTGCGGTGGTGGTACTTGACTGGCATGCGGAGGTGTAGCGACTTGAATGCTACGACCACTTGGCGTTGGCATTGCGGGTACAAGACTATCGTGGCTCGGCATACTTGTATGACCTGCAAATGAGTGGCGAAAAATAATTTAATATAATCATCATTTCAATGTTCAACTCTTTGTTTGTCTTACCAGGTATGGAAATTCTTTCTTTCTCTCGCAGATCACGTTCGCGTTGATCCCTAACCTCACGTTCGCGTTGTTCGCGTTCTCTTTGGTCCCGTTCTCGCTCACGCTCTCGTTCGCGTTCACGATCGAACACTTTCGGGTGTAGGTGCGAGAGGTTTGTTGGTCCAGCAGCTTGTGCTACATAACCAGATGGCGCTGGCGCCACGACGCTATGCGGCGGTGGTCGATGAGCTGGTGGAGGTTCAGCAGCAAGTTGACGTACAGGTTCGTAAAACCGTCCAGCAACTTCTGAAAAGTGCGGATGTGGGATACGTGTATTGTGTGCATACACCTGGGCAACTTGGGGTGAATCTAAATGAGATAAATTAATTGTCAATAACGAAGTTTTGGGGAGCAGATATTAAATAACGTACCTGTTGCCCTGTCCTGGGGACTTTGTAAACTGTGCGGAACAGCAATTGTTCTAGGCACACTGCCAGATCTACGCAATTCCAGCGGTGGACTTGCGCCAATTGGTTCTTCTAATTCATCCTTTTGATCAGTAGCACCAGGCAGCAATGGCGATCTAACAAAAAAAAAAAGGGTAATGACATTTTGTAAAAAAAAAAGTACTAGAATATGTTTGTTGCAATAAATAACTCACCTTGCAATGAACGGAATTCTCGCAGATGCCAGTTCCTGAGGACGGAAATATTGCTGGTACATTATAATATGATCACGAGTCACTCCTCTTATAGCTCCAGCAGGATACGTTCCTTCGCCCTAAAACGAAAACGCAAAAACAGATCATTGTAGAGGAGCAAGTATGTGGGATTAACAACATCAGTCTCTAGTGTATAACATAAATTACTTTCAAGTTTCATTCAAAAAGCTAAATTAATTGGATGCAAAGCAGTAATGTTTCTTCCATCGATCACGTGCACAGATAGACAAATCTGACCAGAAAATTACCGACGAAATGCAACACAAGCGGCTTCAGGCAAAATATCTCTTTTATACTCTTGGAGATCGAACTTCAAGATCTCAGGCTGTTTGTAGGAACAGAAACCGAAAAGCATGCATTCATTGCCGAAAGATCACACACAGAATAAATCGAATTCATACTTCGTGCATGCATAGAAGGTGGAGATCAAAGTTACTAATTTCAAAAGCCTTCGACAGCAGGCGCCTTCGTTCGATTCAACACTACGATCTACTTGTGCACAGATTCCCAAGATTGGTACCAACTCAAATTCTAAGCCTCATGAGGTCTCACTCTAGCCGAAGAATAATTTACTTTAAATTAGATCTACTAAACAAAACAAAACTCAAAATCAAAGGCACACACAACAAAAGTGGAAATCTAATCTATGAAGCATGGAATTCTTGATTAGTGACTTTACCGGTGTCATTGGCGTTGCCTGCTGATGTGCAGGCGGTGGGCTTTGAGCGCGCGTCGTACTATAATTTCCGATTTCGTGCTGCATCCACAGTTTGTTAATGAGGGGGGAAAATATTTGAATGTTTAGTAATCAAGCATCACATAGTTAAACGGAGAAATATATGCAAAAACAAAACTATTTGATCATTAGATTTACTTACCATGGTCGCTTCGAAAGCAGGAACCGGGAGACCGGGCTGCAACAAGAGTCTGGACTGACCCTGTGGGCTAATGGGTGGCACTGTTGCACGAAGGCTACTTGCACCTGGAAACAGAAAAGGACCGTTTGTTAGTCGAGGGAAAAACGTCGCGAAAATCTTTTGTTTGCACTTACCGGTAACAACTGGCTGCTGACTGGCATGGTGAGCCTGTTTGAGCGGTGGGCTGGCTACAGCGCCAGTCATTATTTGCGGGGCCTGGAGACCTATGACTGCCTTGCCAGTCGGGGGCACTACCTGTTGCTGATGAGCTGGCTTAGCTTGGAGCAGAGTAGCACCAGTTGGCTGATGTAAGTGCGACGACTGATGGGCGGCATGGGTCATAATGTGCTGAGATCCTGCTATTATGTTTGTACCAGCATTGTTTCCGCCACTCACTCCGCCCACGGCTTGACTGGTTAGCACTAAAGGTTGTGGTTGAATTGGCGGTTGCTGTTTCACCGATAGATGATGCTGTTGTTGCTGTTGCTGCTGCTGTTGTTGTTGTTGGGAAGGAAGTTGTTGGATCAAGTGATGTTGCTGTTGTTGAGCCGGTTGTTTTATGATTTGCTGGTGTGTGACTACGGGCAAGCCCGGCATAGTCTGTTTCTGGGGCTGAGATTGCGGGCCGTGCAAGTGCGCATGGGGTATGGGCACCTGTATGGTCGTTGGGTGCTGTTGCTGCTTGCCGACAGTTTGAATCGTCGACTGCTGCTGAATGATCTTTCCACCTTGGACAATCTGTTGAGTTTGTGGTGCCCCGTATGGCAAATTTTGTGCCTGTTGCTGTTGTTGCGGCAACTGTTTGCTATGCATCACGACAGGTTGATGCTGTGGGTGTTGCGGATGATGCTGCTGATGCGGTGGTGCCTTCGATGTAACCACGTGCACAATTTGTGAATTTTGTTGTGCATGCAGAGAATGATGTGATTGCTGTTGTTGTTGATTCGGGAATGATGTATGCAATTGCGGGTGTTGCTGTTGTTGCTGCGATTGAGACGCTGTTTGCTTGATGACAATGCTCTGCTGGATTCTTGGCGAATGCACGGTACCATGAGGGGAATGAGCAGGAGGAATGCTCACGACCAAGTTCGGATGAGTTGCCGATGAACCTCCTGTCGATTGGGACTGCAGTCCGCTAGTAACAGCTGCATGTTGCAAGATACGCGACACTATGTTCGGCTGAATAACGTGATTGGGATTTGTCACCACAATGTGCTGTTGGGGAACAATATGTGACTGGGACTGTTGAGGATTGTTCGGTCCCATTTTCACTACACCTTGGCTCATAATAGTCTGCTGTTGTTGGGTCTGGTGCTGAATTTGGTGTTGATGCTGCTGCAATTGCTGCTGTTGGTGGTGGTGCTGCTGTTGTTGTTGTTGTTGTTGCTGCTGTTGCTGTTGTTGCTGTTGTTGTTGCTGTTGTTGCTGCTTTTGACTGTTCAATACATGAGCCTTCAATGTTGTTGGTCGTACTGAAGTCAGTTGCGGCTGCAATGGTTGTTGTGCTTGTTGGACAATAATTGGTTGTGGCTTGGAGATTTGTTGATGTTGTTGTTGTTGTTGTTGCTGCTGCTGTTGATGCTGCTTTTGCTGTTGTTGCAGCTGCTGCTGTTGTTGCTGTTGTTGCAGCTGTTGTTGTTGTTGCTGCTGCTGGTGTTGCTGTTGCTGCGGAAGCTGCTGTTGCTGCTTCTGCAGCATCTGCTGTGACTGTACACTTGTTGGTGGGGCGGCGCTCACCTTCGAGGCTTGTGATATCTGAATATTTGTCTGTCCCACCATAGGCTGTGCACTAGTCGATTTGACAACAACACTCATGGGCTGCGAGCTGCTAACCGTTATCGAAGGCTGTTGTCCCACTGACTCCAATATAGTCTTAGCCGGCAAATGACTTGCTACGGGTGTTGTAACAGTGGATATGATTGCCGGCGTCAGCTTTGTTACCTCTGGATCTGATTTTTCAGTTTCCTTAATTGAAGATGTACTCATCACTGGCACCGAAGTGACAGTGGGCTTCTTATCGGCTACTGTCTTAAGCACTCCTTGTGAAGCGTTTCCCTTCACTGCTACATACTGCCCATCTTTGCCTTGGGTCATTACCGTCAGCATACCAGTCGCTGGGTCTATCAGTGTCAGAGATTCCCCATGTTTACTGCTTGGCACTGAGTTCGTCATAATTGTTTTTGTGTCTGTGGTTTGAGATGGGGCAGCTGACGACGTTGCCGTTACTACAGTTACCTTTGCATGCGTAACTTCTCCGCCATCACTCTTTATAGGAATTTCTTTCTTGTCAGTGTCAGGCAATTTTTCAACAGCACTATCCTCATCGGTTTGTGGCGATTTGAGTTTCTCAAATTTGTCGTCACTTTCTGAGCCTTGGTCCGCTCCTTTGCGATCCTTGGATCGTCTTGGACGAGCGGAAGTTGCTGATAGTTCTGACTGACCTGGCTTCTTGGGCTGGGCAATGCGAACGGACCTTCGTGGCGGTGTTTGGCCGCCCTTTGGCGATGTTTGCGCATTCCGAACGACATCCTCGATAATGTCATCCACCGTGTTTCTGTCCTTTTCCTGAAGACGACGGGACTTTCGCGTGTTGGGCGTCTGGAAGTCCTTCTTGTTGTCTTTCGGATGACCCTCAGGGTGGAGTGGTTCAGGTGTACTCGGTGATGCAGGTTGATGATGCATCGATGGCGGTGACGAGAGATGTGCCGAGTCAAGCGTGAGTGGGTCTTTTTCGGCTGACTTTACAATAGCCGCAGCGGCTGGTTGGCCTGGACTTTTTATGGTCAATATCAGTCGCGGACGATCACCACACACCGAAGATGACGTGCCTGACTTGGGCAGCGTTTCTTCGCCGGAGTCTTCATGAAACTCATACACATCTTGGTCACTGGCCGAAGTTGCATTGCGTTTCTTTTCAACTGGTGGTGGCTGATGATGAATCGGGGGCAGGGCCTTGACCGGAGGTCGACCCTTGCGTCCTCTGGTACTCGGTGTACCTTTGGCTCGCCGTGTTTGAACACCCGCGTCGGGGGGTGAAATACCAGAGACGACACCCGACTTCTTGCCACCTCTTGCAATACGGCCGCGCTTGGCTACCGCACCACGCAGTTGTTTTGCCGTAGCCGATGTCTCTGTTGTTTCACTCTGGCTTTCTTCAGTGGTGTCATCTTCGTCGTCGTGAGTATCTTCGCCGGTTCGGTCAGTTTCACTACTGTCCAAGTTCACCGATGAATTGTGGGACTCTGTCGCTGTTGAAGTATTTGGTGTTGTACTTTCTTTTGGCTGTTCCTCGTTCTTTTCTGAGTTTGTTGTCCCTGTGGATGTTGTTGACGGAGATATTGAATGTGCTGGAGGTGTTGCTGGTACCTCGGCGCTGGCTGCCATGTTCTTCTCATCAACCGAGCAAATTGCATCAACCTTCTTTATCACTGAGTCAATATTCAGCTCCTTGGCTGACCAATAGTCGCTGTCTTCCTTCGAATCCTGTTCGATCTCATCCTCCTTGGGCGGTGAGATTTTCGTCACATTTTCCTCCGTCAAGAGCGACTTCTCTTTCTGCTGTTGATGCATAGGAGGAACGGCGACAACGACCGTTGGTGTAGGAGGCGTTAAAGCTTGTGTTTTGATAACTGAAACATTTTCCTCAACAGGTTTGGGGTCAGATGGTTTAATCTCTAGGGCAGGTGTTGTCTGTGTCTGTGCCGGCGCCTTTGGTAGTTCAACAGCCTTGACCGGTTCCGACGCTACAACAACGGGTGCTGCTGCATTTGGAGTATTGGGAGGTTTCGAAGCCGAGAGCTCTTCCAGATGCAAATGTGGCATGTGCGGCGCTGTGCTTTTCTGGCTTTGCAGCTCCGGATGCGGAATCTTGATCACGGGCTGCTGCATTTGCGATGATGTCTGTTGCGGCTGCTGATGGTCGGTTTGCTGCTGCTGTGATGCTTGTTCCTGCAGGAACGTAGCATTTGGCATCTGCGGTTTTGGCTGGATAATTAGGTTCGTATTGGGAGGTAGTTTATGATGATGCTGCTGCGGTTGTTGGACAATTATACCGGACTGCGTATGGACCTGCGGTTTTACGCTAACAATAGTCTGTGGCTGCTGTTGTTGTGGCTGAAGCAGAATCTTCTGTGATGGCTGTTGCTGCTGTTGGCGTACGATAACAACATGTTGGGGCTGTTGATGTTGCATTACACGTGCGCCAGCTTCTTTGCCACTATTGTTGCACTGAATGATTGCAGCCGTATGCGTTGAGCTCGATGTAACGCCGCTAGTTGTCGGCAGAGCGTTTCGAGTTTGCAGGAGTCTATGCTGCGCCTGCTGGGGCGATTGTTGCTTCTGCTGTTGCGAGTTCTTTTGCTGCGCCTTTTGCATATGGATCTGCATTTGCATCAGCTGTTGTTGCTGCTGCATGTGCTGGTACTGATGTTGCACTAATAACTGCTGTTGTATTAGCTGCTGATGGTGCTGCTGCTGCTGGGGAGACAGCTTAGTCATTTGCTGTAACACTTGCGGCGACAGTCGGTGTTGCTGCTGTGGATTTGGTGAAGGTGATTGTGAGGCCTGCTGTTGCTGCTGCGGTTGTTGTTGCTGTTGACCCGAGGTCACGTAGACGCTGCCACCAAGTGGTGCGATGACCTTACTAATAACAGCTGACGGAGTCTGTTGCACAAGGTGTTGATGTTGCTCAGCGTTTGGCTTCACTGTAGGTCCTTGAATGGTTTTTGTAAGTTTGCTTTCTTTGCTGTCCTGCTGGTCAACGGCTGGAATAATGCTCGTCGAATTTACTATATTCGATGTCGCAACAGGATGAGAAATAGCCTTAGCAGCAGGTGACATCACAGATGCCACTGAGGTTACAGTCATTCGGTTAAGCGCACTGGTATTGATATTTGGGCTACTAGTTTGCGGGGGAACCGAATTTGGTGGCGACATCAATTGCCTGTGTTGAAGGATCACGTGCGACTGTGGCGTTGGCGAGTTGACAGGGCTTGGCTGCTGGCGGATGTTGCTAGCACCGCGTTGCTGTATGTTTGGACTCTGAGGTGACGGGACCCGCACGCCACTAATCGAAGGCGATGGTGGCTGCTGCTGCGTCCGCGGTGAATGCATCTTAAGATCAGACGTTGATCTGGGTGACACCACCACGTTGATTGAAGGATGTATGAAGTGCGGCGGTTGCGAATCCGGAATGCTAATAGTTGGTGGCTGAATTGTGTACTGTGGACGTACAGCCAATATTGGCGGAGCAGAAACTTTCGGTGATTGTGGCGCCGAAGTTATAGCCGCCAATGGCTGAATCGTTATTGGAATATTTGGTACGTCTATTTTGAGGACTGATGGCGAATTCGGCGGCTGTAGTTGTGCCGATATCTGCTGCTGTGGTTGTTGCTGTGGCTTGGGGGACTGTGGCGTTGGCTTTTGTGAAGGCTGGAGTACAGTCTGCACGGGCTGAACAGCCGGCTGGTCTTTCGTAATTGTTGGTGGCTCGATTTTGGGAGGAAGCGGCTTCTTAGGTTCGTCCGATTTGTTTTCCTCCAGCACAATCTTCTTTGTGTCAGCAACTTTTGTGATGACTGATGTTGTTGGCTTTGTTGAGGAAGGAACCGATGGAGCAACTCCAACTGGCTTCTTCGGGGAAGCCGGCTCTTTAGAAACTTCGACGGAAGGCTTCTTATCCTTTTGCTGATTGAAGTCAACGTCTGGAGTCTTTGGTCTTTCGTCATCCGGAGCTTCTTCGGTATCGGTGTCTATCTGCAAGTCTTGTTCGGATTGCGGTGTATCCGCCTTGATATCAATGTCCTCATTACTCAGCGATTGCACAGCCTTCAACATCTCCTCAGCCTCTTCTTCTGGTATGACTGCGGCGGTATGTTCCTCATCAACTGTTTGCGAAACAACCTCGTCTATTACTGTCGACTGCAAATCACATGGGTCATCGGTGAACGAATAGTCCGCAGTGCTTGAATTGCCGAAGCTTTCGCCCAGCAGAGCTGCAACCGCATCTTCCGTTTCTTCTTGAGATATGACCACTCGCGACTTCTCTTCGATTTTATCCATATGCTTCGAGGAATCAGGTGGACTTTCAATCGGTATTTTGGGCTCAACATCGACTATCGAATCAATAGCCGACGCAGTAAACTCTGCCGAAATTGACTGCACGGCCGACTCACTGATTTTCTCATCAAGCTCTCTGTCAAACCCTGGAATGAATTTGTCTGGCTTTTTCTTCAATTCTACTAAGGGAGTGGCAGGGAGCGCTGCAGTTGTTGGAGCGCTCAATGGAGGAGGTGGAGTTGTTGTTACCGCCGTGATGGTGCCTGCACTGGTGTTCGTCAAAGTCGGCGTTTTTGGAATCGGACTTATTAGAGTCTTTTCTCTCGCTGGTGATGTCAACAGAATGTCTGAGGATGCTTTGGTTAAAGCTGCTGGCAGATCATCGTCCAACAAACATGGTAGGCTCGGGGATGGTTTACATATCGAGGTCGATTCTTTGACTTCGTCTTCAACATCAATGGAAAGTCTGCCTGACAACATTGGAGGCACAGACGTGATAACTGCGCTGCCTTGCTGCTGGTTGTGGTGATGTTCACGCCGTTGGTGGTGACGTTCTTCCTTCGACCGCTTCTTTTTCTTCTTCTTCTCTTTGTTCTTATGATGGTCTTGCTGTTGTTGGTGACTTTCCTTCTTTTCTGTTGTACCCGCAGCAGAGGGGCCCACAACTTCCATGCTGTTCTCATCAGCGTCAGAGAAACGGAACATGTCTGTCATATCACTTCGGTAAGTCGCTGCCGTTGAAGGTGTTGTTTCGTCGGTCATTTTGTTATCTGAATCTTCCATCAGTTGTGCTTCCAAAGCACGTCCAGCCTCATCCAGATCCACACTGTTGTCATCTTCCAACTTGGCCGTTGTCGGTGTAGTTACTGGGGTTTGGAGTGCTGCCAGCGCATGTTGATCCCTGGACTTTTCGCGTTCCTTGCGTTTCTTCTCACGTTTTTCTTTACGATGGCGCCCGCGCTCAATGTGCGAAGAATTAGGATTCAATGCCTTCTGCTTGTTCTCCTCATTTTCTTCGACCGTATGGGACTTTGGTGTTAGGGGTTCCTGCTTGTAAGGATTTATAGCAGCCGATACCACCGGACCGCACTCCGGCTTTGTGTGCACTGATTCCCTGCCTGACAGTTGGGATTCTTCATCGGAAATCGGACCAAATATGTATTCCATTTTCTCTTCGGTTCGTTTCTGATTCGTGGACAATGTGTTGAAAGCAGGTGTGCTGGCACTCGAGGAAAATCGCGGCAAGTCCGTACTCTTTGACTTCTTGGACTTTTTAAGGCGATGACGTTCTTCCTTCGAAAGCGTAGACTTATCAAAGTCCACACTCCTGAATTTCTCACGTTTCTTCTCCTTCCTGTCCTTGTGCCGCTTCTTTTCGTTCAAAGGTGTTGATGTGGCCGTTGTGGGCGTGACATTATTTTCTTGCACTGTTGCCACTACAGCTGAGGTTAAAGCTGGAGCCGGAGAAACGACTGTCTCTTCCTTCAGTTTATCGAAAATGTCAACCACGGTGTTATTAACCACCACCGGTTTTTCCAATTTTTCGATCTTATCAATTTTCTCTGCTCCAGATACGTTTGTGTCGCTGTCCAGTGGCAATGGGGTTTTCTGACGCTTCTTGCTCTTCTTGTGCTTCTTCCGCCCTTCTGGCGAGAAATGCGAATCAAAGACTGAGTCCTTACTTTCCAAAGCACTTTCGGAATGCGCATTGTTGTTGTCCGACTCGGTGATCATTTCGAAAACATCTTTTGTTTCCTTTTTGATTTCGCAGGACAGGGTCGGTGGGGGCAGCACGTCTGGTTTGACCTCGTCTTCGTGAGTTTCGGACTTGACCTTCTCCAATTTCACCTTGTTCTGGCTTTCGATCTCTTCATCGCTTGTCTGCTCCTTCTTGATCTCAGGCTTGAACGTCCGATCTGCAGCAATGTCGTTTTCTAACTTCAAGGGTGCCAAAACCTGCTCATCCATATCTGATGAGTCTGACTCAATTCTGGTTGACCGAGAATTGCGCTTGGACGAGATTTTCTTGCAGGGCGAACTCTTTATAATGTACATGCCATTCTCAGAGCTGTCATCTGCGTCGCACAATTCCTTGAGTCGCTTGCGATTGAAGCTCATACGGCGGGCATCTGAATCCGAATCCGATATGGCATTTCCACCGGTAGCACTCATTCGCCGATGACCGATAGTGCTTTCGTCTGAAGAGGTTATGAAACCGCCACATCTGTTCGACTTAAAGCCACTGCGGTAAGTCTGTTGGCGGTCTTCGAATTCAGAGTCAGAGTCTCCATCGTAGGAGGTCGACCGTTTCTTTTCTTCACGCTTTGCTCTGCATTGCTTCAACTGGCTGAATTTCGCTTTGATTTTCTTCTCTTCTTCTTGTTTCTGCATGTTCTTACACGACCGAGCCTTCACTTTGTCGTACATGGAGACATAGGGTCCATCGTCAGGTATATCGAATATGGAATGCTTCTTTGACGTCGGCGCATCTGAGTCGGAATCGTTGGAATCACTCAGCATCAGGCGGTTGGACGGTGTAGTTTTGATGCGGTGGGAAGACGACTTCTCCCCTCCACTGTTGCTGCCACATGACGAAGATGGCTTTGGGTGGTGCTGCTGGTGATGGTGATGCGAATGGGAGCCTTCGTCTGAACGCGATGATTTTCGGTCTTGGTGGCGGCTGCCTCCCTCGTGCTGCTCCTTCTTGTCGCGATCATCATAATCACCTACACCACTGCCGCCGATGCTGTGCCGTTTCTTTTCACGATGCTCGCGTTTGCTCTTATGCCTTTGATGATGATGGTGGTGCTGCTGCTGTTGTCTTTGTCGGTCCTCGTCATCCGATGAAACTGGACCTGTGTGCTGGGGCGTCTTGGGTGCCACGTTCTCGGATTCAGCCACATGGTGATTGCTAAAATTGTGCTCATCGGTCTTCTCATTCATGCTATTCACGGGAGCTTCTTTTTCGTCCTTGCTATTGTGTTTCTTGAAGCCATGCATGAGCATTGCGAATTCAGAAAGTTTCGAAGTGGCACCAACGCCAAGAGCTTGTTGGTCGCACTTTTTGAACTTCTTCTCTTCAAACCCAGAATCTTTGCGATATCTGTGCTCGACAATGTTGGAATCGTTCTGATGCTGTGGCTTGTCATCGCTGGTACTTTTATGCGAGGAGGACGAGGATTTGTGATGCTTCTTCGAACTGGGATCTTTCGAATCGCGCCGATCGTTTATTTTATGATTGCTATTGGGATTATTCGAAGTGTCTGTGGATGACGTTATTCGTATTCGTTTGGCAGCTTCTTCAACCACATCCATACTGTCCTGAGAGCTAAGGCGACGTTTTGGTAGACGAATGGGGGAGTTTCGTGAGGACTTCCGGCTGCGGTGCTTCTGCCCGTCCGAGGACATGAGGACATCATCGCCGCTATTTTCCTTGTTATGCTTATCATCGTAATGCTGCATGTGACGAAAGAAACGCTTCTCGAAATCATGCGTGTCATTAGAGGCGAGATCACTGCTGTCAGCGCGGACGTGATTCTGTCGATTCTCTTTCTCGTTGTTTTCGTGCGGCGGGGGAGGAGGCAAAGGTGGACTCACAGTTGTATCTTTTGGGGCCTCTGGAGGTGGAGCGGGCTGATCCCGTCTTTCTTGTTCCTGACACTTCTGCTGCTGTTCACGATAGGAACGTTCCTGCTCTTCTCGGCGTTCACGGTCCCTTCGTTCTTTTTCCTCCCGCTCCTTTTGCTCTCTTTCCTTCTGCTCACGTTCTTGCTTCTCCCGTCGTTCGCGATCCTCACGCTCTTTCTCTTTGCGTTCAGCTTCTTCACGCTCTCGACGTTCTCGATCTTTTCGTTCTTTCTCCTCTCGTTCACGCTGTTCTTCTCGTTCTTTCCGTTCTTTCTCCTCGCGCTCTTTCTCTTCGCGTTCTCGCTGCTTCTTAAGTTCCTTTTCTCGGCGCTCTTTTTCCTTTTGCTGGTGCCTCTCTTTTTCCTTCTCCAATCGCTCACGCTCCTGGCGCTGCTCCTTCTCCTTTTCTTCCTGCAGATTCTTTTGATGTTCCTTTTCACTTTCCGCTGTTGCTGCAAGAGATGTCCCCGTCGCTTCTTCTGTTGACGCCGAGGACGCCGCTGCTGCCGACGATAACTGTTTTCTTCTATCAGCTGACTCACTTTTTGATTTTTCACTTTTAATCGACGATTTTTTATCACTATTGATGTCGCTGCGATGATTGTGCTTGTAACTTCTGTCGCTTTTCTCACAGCCTTTTCTACTTGTCGGCGCCGTCGAGTGCTTGCTCTTTGGCGCTGAATCATCATCAACTGAGGACTGATGCTGGTGTTTTTGACTGGAAACCGTCATAGATGATGACGGATTATTCGTATGGGAGGAACTGCTACCGGTCGTGGTTTTTATTGTACCAACATTTGTGCTGCCTGGCACTGATGCCGACTTGACCAGGACACGTGAAGAGGGGGGTACAGTTGAATGGTTCACAGCGGGAGCTGGCGTTGACGCTGTTGCCGCTGCCACCGCCGCTGCTGCTGTTGGTGTCATTTTTTCACCAGGCACACTTAAGCTTTTGGTTATTGAATTAGTCTTTGGTTTGGGTGCCGTTGTTTCTATGCCCAGCGGCTTGCTGCTTCCACCGTGCTCCGTACTATTTGGCGATGCACCACTAGCAGGACAGACCAAAGGCGGATGGCTGGGAAACGGGTATTGTAATCCTTTCGCCGGTTGCGGCGTCAGAACTGTTGCCTTTCCATCAACTGTTGATACGAGTTTACTGCCGTTTGTGGTACTATTCCCGCTCACAACAGGCGATGGTGACGGACTGTTGTACGGTGACATAGAACCTTGTGGACTGTTCATTGGCGATGAGTTGCTCAGCCTTTGAAGCATTGCTGCTGCCGCTGGTGGTCCACTTGGCGCTGTTGGAACTACTTTATTCAACGTGATACAACCGACCACTGGTGTTTTTGTAGCAGCCAAATTAGGCAGTGCTGGCGACGTGGAGGCTGCCATCACTGTTTTTGACAAATGTGCGAAGTCGGCAGGCTCGTACTTGTCGTTTATGTTCTTCAAACGCTGCAGATCATCGTCAAATATTGACTTCTTGGCTAAAACAGATTTCACTATGTCCGATGGTTTCATCTCTTTCACGTCAATGTCGAAGAACTTATGCCGCGACGTGGAAAACGGAGAATTGTTGCCGATATTACTATGATGCGAAAAGTGGTGGAAATTATGCTGCGGTTGATGCGAGGCACAATCTGCAGATGAGGTCGATGAAGGTGTTGTCGAAGCTGCAACAGAGTTCAGTTGGTTTAAGCGGGGCGTTAAGCCACTACTTCCACCATTCCATTTCTCGTACAGCTCATCCAGCGATCTTATACGTTCTTCCAATGTTGGACTTGTACTTTGTCGAACTCCCACATCAGAATCACTTGAATTGCTACTCAATGACCGCGATCGCAAAGAATTAGCTAGTGCTAAATCCGCATGATGCGTTTGCGTCAGATGGTGACTGTTGCTACTATTATGATGATGGTGGTGATGGTGATGATGCTGATGATGGTGTTGCGCCGCAGATGAGGACGCCGACGCAGACAATCTTGGGCCGCCAAAGTTCATTGAAGCTGGCGGACTCGATAGCGTATTACTAAGACTAGAATGGCTGCAGCTACTGTTTGACAGTAACGCAGATGCCGAAGTTGCAGAAGAAGAAGAACTTGAATTTATTAAGCTATTACTAGGATTATTGTTGTTATGATTCACCGCCGCCCCCGCTACCGATGTTGCTCCAGCAATAGAGGATGTTGAGGAAGCATACATTTGATTAGAGGAGGCCATTCGATACTGTTGAAAAAACGGTATGCCAAATTTTGGCAGCGGTAGGATCATTGGCTCGTGAGGCCGATCGCGAGGTATTCGTCGCGGTTCACTGGGTACTGGCATTTCTGGTCGTTCGTCGCACAGTGGTGTGCCGGGCCGTGAACCGTCCGCACTTTCGCCACCGGACGCCTCATGTGAATGATGGGAATGTAATTGATGGCCGCGGCCTCTTGAAGTGTGATATTCGTTAGCATCGTTTGGCGTATTTATTGATGATGACGTTCCCACAGCTGTTGTTCCACTTGCCGCCGTTGATGATTGTGCTCCACCAAGCACACTGCCAGCAATGAGACTGCAATTTGTGCCCACAACTCTTCGTCGCTTACATGCCATTGATGAATTGTTCATCATTAAACCGGAGGATGATGGCGTGGCTGAGGAAGATGTTGAATTTATTGTTGAGTTGTGCGCATGATCGCTACTGCTAGGACGAGCAGCTGCAGCCAACGAGGATAATTCAATGGACGGTCGTCGGCTACTATTGCTGCTATTCGATAGCTGTTGCTGCAGCTGTTGGTGATGGTGATGCAGCAGTGATGATGGTGGTTGTTGCTGCTGCTGCTGATGCTGTTGCTGAGAACCGTATTTAAGATTATTACATTCGGATAATCGCCGGACCTCAACACCACCACATGTACTGCTCTTCCGATGCGGGTGCTGCTGCTGCTGTATAGCTGCTGAACTATTTGTATCAGTGCTTAAAACATCACAGTTGGAATCACCGATCAGTGCCGGTGGTTTTACACTATTACTATTGTTGTTGCTGATGCTGCTATTAACATCGGTTGAATGCGATTGCGGCTGTAATGAAAATAAAACAATACGTTTAGAAGGTTACATAGCAAGTTGCAAAAGAAGTGCAAAAACAATCTATTTATTACAGACAAATTATGAAAAAAGGTTGCTCAAAGGTCTACAAATCAAGACGAAAATAAAGAAATGCTATAATTGTACTCAACAACAGAACTCAACCAAAGGTGTTCCGAATCGATGTGTGATTAGGTGAAAATTATTTTCGAGCCATTGCAAGTGTGGCATCAACAACATCAACATACCTAATATAAAAACGACATATTATTTCAGTATTTACACAACACAACAAACTTCCGTAACTGTATTCATAGAAATAATATTTATATGTGGTGTACAATCAGAGAGCAACCCATAGATTTATGAGTTGCCGCTAACAATCATCAGCAACACGGAGCATCTAATTTTCTAGTTTTCTGCATTAATTAAAAAATTCACATAAGCACATAGAAATCATGACGACAAAAGTTTGTTTTGGTCAAACCTTACACTTCTTGATTGGTGACCACGAAGCACTCTATAACGGGTAAGCTTATAACAGACAGACTTAAACGTATCACCCTAAGTCGTGCACATTCTATTTTCACTCCAGTTTTATGTTTGGAATGGGTGCACTAATCAGTGAGGTGCAACCTCGCAATGACAGTTGCAATTGTTTTGTGTTAGCTAACAACAAATTTCTCAAAGAATATGCGCACCTTAAAGATCACTTATCTTTCACAAATTCGCGGGCCACTAAAGCGCACACATCAAATCAAACCTTCATCATATTTTATTTACAGTAACCGTGTAGAAGTAGAGGGAAAACTTTCTCATTTCTCATTTGACATTTCTCGTCTCGTCGATAATGTGGTGCAATGCAACTTTAAGCATGTTGCACATTAAGGAATTTTGAAAATAATTTCCAAATATTATAACGTACACACAGTGCAAAAATAAGGAACTACGTTCTAATTGAAATAAATAACTTTTAATAAACCGAGAAATAAACGTTCTCACATTCCAATTAACATACACAATCCATTTAACTTACCAATCCTGTTAACATGTGATGGTGATTGTGATGATGCGAAGACGATGAATGATCGAACTTCATACGCTTCTTAGGACTAACTCTTTCATCACCACTGGACGGGCATTCTTCTAGTTGTTCCAGCAGATGGGAACGTTCCTTTTGTAAATTTCGTATATCACCTTTAAAACAGAAACGCAAACAAAATTATGAATACATCTTACACAGAAACAAACAGTATATACCTTTTTGCTTTCCAGGACTCTTGTCGCAGCGACGTCGTCCGTTATTAGAATTACTAATATCAAGCGTCTCGTTGATGTTGCTATTCACAGCACCAACCGTAACAATAGAGCCACCGACTGCGCCACCACCACTGCCGCCACCACATAGCCGCGACAGAGGTGAATCTGAACGCTGTTGGTAGCCGCAATGTTGTGCATCATCTTCGTGTGAAGCTGCGGATCCTTGACTGTATTCATCATAATTACGAAATCTACGTTCAGAGGAATACTCATAATCGCCGGTGTTATGACGTGAACTTCTCGATCGACCGCCACGAGGTGTTGTGCTTCCTGCTGCTGGCAGAACACCAGCACCAACCGCTGGCACAACCCCTACCGACGTAATAACACCACCAGTTGCTAAGCTGTTAGATGATGATGCACCACCAACAGTAGCAGCGCCACTATTGACACCAGCTCCTGGTAGAGATGTAGAACCAACCACCGATTGTAAACTACCACTACCCGTCCCACTCGCACAAGTCGACAGTGCTGAGGGATTGCTTGGTGAACAGTTTCCACTAGCGCTCTGATGGCGGCTGAAAGATGACGCCCGTGATCGGGATGATTGTGAATCGTAACGATTGAAGCGACCTCCAGCTATAAAATAAATTAACAAATTTAAATATGAACTTATTGTCAATGTTCAATTTGGTAGGTCTTACCTGTAGACAGTTTTTCCAGTTTATCATAGAAGGCATCTTGGCATTCCCTGGAAGCAAAGTCCACTTGCAACTTCCGCCCTCGCATTGTTGTACCGCGCATTTCTTTCACAGCCGTTTGCGCATATTGAATCTGATCGAACATCACTAGCGCCAACTGTCGCAAGCGATCAATTATCACTTTCGACACTGGCCCATAACGCGTGAACTGCCCCATAAGATGGCTTTCGCTGACATTGTCCGCCACGCCGTCTATCCACACACAATTCGTGGGCATCGATTTACCGAATCCCAATTTAATTCGATTGTTACCTAGATGTTCACCATCCATTTTACGCATCGCCTTCACCACGGACAAAATGTCCGAGTACTGACAAAATGCATACGCGTTCATTCCCTGCTTCTTTATATCAATCTCAATGATTTCACCAAAGCAATCGAATTGTGCTCGCAATTCACTTGCAGTTATGTCCTTCTCGAGATTACCAATGAACAGTGTGCGCGTCGATTTCGGATGATACTCATCAAGTTCAGCTTCGTAAGGGCGGAACTCGTTGTCATCGACATCATAGCCTTGATAAGGCTCTACCTCGATTTTACAACCGAAAAACAATTTGTCATGTGACACCTCTAAGGCTTTGTCCACATCGTCAGGCTTTTTGAAACACACTAAAGCGTAGCGCTCCGAATTCTGACCGACTACCTTAACCCATGTCACTTTGCCATGCTTTTTGTACTCGTGGAAAAGACCATCCTTAAGGGATGTATCTGAGGAACGGGCCGGTAAATTTCTAACACGTATTGCGAGCGGTCGATTATCTTCGGAATGCACAACAGGATTACCGCTGCTACCACCACTAGATGTTGATGATGATGAGGTAGCCGTGCTGTTACCTTTATAAATACAAATAAAAAATGCAAAATTAATTTTATACCAAAAACTATAAGTGAAGTGTATGAATGGGGACAGAACATATGAGCAGTGAGGTCATGGGATATACTTACGTTTACCATCGCCTGGCGCTGACACAGCCGATAGAATGTTTCTTGTCCGAGTTGGAGGCTGTTCACTGCCTGACACCGGACTGGACGCATGTGAATTTGATGACGAGCAATTTGTTGAACTATAACTGCTGGGGCTGCGCGAATGCGATCTACTCGAAGTTGTACTGCCACCATCACCGCCGTTATTATGATGGCTGTGATTACTGCTTCCACTGCTGTTCCCCCGTTCTACTAAGTGACTACTATGACTACTACTTGTTGTTGCTGCTACTGCTGTTGCTGATGTTGTATTATTAAAGGAGGAGGAGGAGGCGTTTTGGGCAATGTTTGAAACATAACCACTACTACTCGTATTATTATTATTATTATTACTAGTGCTGCTGCTATTGGCAGCGATGATTGTACTACCACTACTACTATTACTACTACTTGCGCTACTATTGACGCCCGCCGTTGATGCTGCTACAACAGATGCCGCAAGTGCAGCCGCTGTTACCGCGGGAGATAAATTATTTAGGCTACCGCTGCATGGCGACTCCGAGCCACATCTTGATTTTTTGCTTTTACTTTTAAGCATTTGTATATCATTGTAGCTACTGGTGGCACCACCACCCGTACTGCTACCACAGCTACTACTACTGTTTGTGTCTGGTTGAACAACAGCGCTGGCTACGTTGCCATAGACACTTCTTGAGGCGGCGGGTGATTGAGATGACGAGGAACCGGTGGTCAAGGCTGCTGCAGAACTCGCAGAAGTTGTTGGAGGAGCGCTGCTGCTGCTGCCATTGCCACCATTGCCTGGACTTGTATCGTACCATGATGATACTCTATGGTGGCCAACTGACGACGGCGATGGTCTGGAATCGAAACAAAGAAAAACATTATTTTTTATATTTCCAAAAATAGTACATATTTTCGCATTATTTATTTGAATTGATAATTTGATATCTGAATATGCAAGAAGGCATTTCTTCTTAAAGATATGAACAAGAGCAGGCATAGATTGCCATAAAGAACTTCCATACGTTACTCACCTATCAATTATCGGGTTGTATGGACCATTTCTGTACAGTCTATCCCTAGTACGCCCCCGGCTATCACCAGACGAATGATAATTAATATTTGATCTTCTAATACTATATTGATCTGTGTCAAGAACTGGTCTCGAACTGCGTTCATAGTAGCTACTGCTACGCTGTTCGAAATTCGGTGGTGATACGTCTTCTGTGGACCTGTAAGAAATCAATTAAATATTACGTAAGTATTATTACACTTGGAAGCACATTTTTTGTACAAAATAAGACTTGATCTTAAAATCACCTTTTCATTGAGAAAATTATGAAAATGTAGTGTGTTTGTAGACTGATTAAATTCGTTCTCAGTGGAATTCAATTGCACAATTAATTTTTCATTATTTGTATTTTTCAAACGAAACGCAACAATTTTTACAATTCATTAGATGTCTTTATGGATATTGAAGAATATTTTTGTGGCAGGACGTAGTACACAGTAGCAACATTGCTTGCTTTTGTTTTTGTTTCCTTCCAATTTTACACAGAAAACCTCTTGATAAACAATGAACAAAAAAAAACCGCGAATAATTTCGAATTCACAATGTTACACTAAAACACACAAAATTCGTGAATAACCACAGCCAATTTAAACGAGGACAACTTAATTAAATATAAAGTTTTGAATGTACAAAAGCAATATAGCCTATATTTGTTTAATTAATGTACAAATTAATAAAAGTTGAAGCGCTTGATATTTATTTTCATTTCATCCTTAAGCGAAATGTCAATTTCCCGGTTTCGAAATCATGGCGTCTGATGCTTCAGTCGACAATTTTGACATATACAAATAATGTAGTAGATTTCTGCTGTGGTACTTGAACATTTCCAAAAATTCAAATACTTCATATTTAAGGTACTGCTTACACTAACGAAAATTCTTTTCCGCAATGATCAAGAAAATAATACCATTTGCAAAACTAAACGCATTTATTTTTTTAGGGAAACTTGCAAAGCTGCTCTTATAAAATTACAGATAACTACAATATGTACAAGGTATTTCTTTCTTATTTGGCAACATAGGTATTTTATCTTCATCCGATTCTTTCAAATTATAATTGCGAAATAAGAAAGGAGCATTGACTTGGTTGTACCTAACCAAAGAAAATGGTTGTTGCGAATTTTCACAACAAACACTTTCGTGAGTTGTTCGGGAAACATAAATACGCGACCTTTTTGTTTTATTAAGGTCTTACCAACAAGGGGACAATTTCAAGGGAAATCTAATATACTCATAAAATATGTATATGTATACAAATATCAGAGATGGACGTCTACCTCCAGTACGAACATACAAATCAATTGTATGAAGCAACGCATGACCTTAAAACACGAGAGAAACAGGGGATTAACCAGTAAGGAAACTATTACCTGACTCTTAGGGTACCGAGCACTATAGACACACCTTTGTTTTTGTTATTGCCTGGATCATTTATTTCCTCGTTTCCAGCAAAAGACGTAAGAGATATATTATTGAATATTGCAGAAAGCATTTGTTTACGTATACCCTCTCTGTACGTCTGCATAAATCCAACACAATCAAATTCACAAATCTCTTCGTTCTGGAGGGGTGCATCACAAAATCTTAACAATTCCTTTCAATCGTTTACGATCACGATTACCTACCCTCTCCCTCTTACCCTCTTTTGCAACAAGGAAAATATAATGTATGCACAAACTCTTTCCAAGTAACGTCGGAAAATGTTTTCACATCAATGAATTGAATATCTGTGATCTGTCAGGGGTATTTCTCAACAAAACTAAAACATCGAAGGAGGCTTTCTAATCTAAATGTGCATTCCCACACGGAATCACTTTATATGACGTTAAGAGCACATTTTAAATTTTACCATTTGCAAATATAGATGGCAGAGACAATTTAAAAAGAATAAATAGCAATTAAAGTCACACGTCTACAGCATATTCGTTTGTACATACGTGCCTATATCCCACACACATATGCATCTGTTCATTTACGGGTTTACAAAGTGAATGACTTGGTTAATGATGTCAAGTTGACTTTGTTTTAGTTTTTATTTTTTTTCTTTCTTCTTTACTAAAGTCTATGGCGATATTTTCTTTATTCTGTGCTTTGTGCAGTTTTTCTTGGGCTTCACCACTACATAAACCGTTTAGAGGTTGTAAGTGAGTACAATGAGTCTTCTAATTGAATGTTAATATTTACGATCTGTTTGATTGCGTGATGTATGTGTACACAATTATTGTAATATAAAAATATGTGAACACATGTAGAGACGATCGTTCTATGCAAATCGGGTGCAATGTCTTTTCCATGGTACACATTCATTAGAGATATGGAATGACCTCCTTAATTGTATATATTCTGATGTGAAGAGGCTTATTTACAGATCCCAGCATCAAGGATTTTGAAATAGTTAAGTCGAGACAATCAAACATTAAAGTTATTACAAGATATTTCAAGAAATCTTGGAAAAATGACTTCATCTTGGTTCACAATCACGTTTTGAAATTTTGTGTTTGAACCGTTTTTACAAAAAGAACAAATTGTATGGTCCGAGCTTATGTTAGATCCGGACGAAAAGTCAAGAGAAAATTGCCTAAATTGTCCACAATTACTTCTGGGAACTTATGCAATATCCTGAGGCCAACTGTCCTTAACAGACATAAAGAGTGATTGATTTCAGAGCATAAGTGAACGAAACTTAACGAAACTGAGCGTGAGTTCAGGTAATGGCCAGATCGTTTCTAAGCTAGATTCGCTGGATTCACTAACCTTGACTTTACTGTCTATCCATAATATTACTCGCGACTGAACGGAGTGAGCAATGATCCTAAATAATTCATTGACACTGGAAATCCAATAGAAATCTAAATTTTTGGCACAATTTCTTTCTCTGTTGAAAACCAAAATGGGACTACTGACAGTATTTTCTTTCTAATCCCAGTAAATGCTTGTCTATTCACAAGACGCATTCTAAGACGTCAAGCACTTGTCATACTGACAGATGCTAGAGGACTTGCTCATCGTTCCGAATACAACAGACTACAACGGTGATAGACGTCAAGTTAATTTTCAATTGTTCTATGTACATAGAAAGTAGGCATGTACCAACGACGTAATCATAACGAAGATTCACTTGTAGATATAATTTACATTTATTTTTATTCAATTACATCGTCTCGCTACTGCATTTTGTGATTGCCTAAAAATAAAACGACAACCATCTGTCTTTCAGTGTATGCCCGAGTACTTAACCTCAACATTTTAATTTAATTTAAAATTAAACAGCCAAACATTACTGTTCTGAAGACAATTCTCTCTCCTCTCTTTCTGAACGTAATGCACACACACACCTACTACAAATTGGTTTTCGTTTCGTTTCGCTCTTTTTGCACACAATTGCAGCAAGCAACGCAATGTATAAATGACGAACAGCAGATAAGAAATCTTCAACAGTTCCACACAAGAACAAAAAAAAAACGCAAGTTGAAGGCAGTTTATTCGCAACTGCAACCCGCAAGGCGTTCTCACACTACCAGCAAACAAAAGCAGCACAGCCAGAAATATTTGCTTCATTCATTTGCGTTACGAGTGTATTTCTAAAACTTTGTGCAAATATTAGCAAAAGTTTGTGTATCAATCTACTTATATAGTAAAATATTAAATTACCAAACTGAGATCATATTTTATACCATCTCACATGGCAGTGACGAGAAACCTTCAAGCCTATTTAAATTGTAGAATCACTAGCCAGTACATGCGTTTTACTTTTTACACTAACCATGTATGATGTTAATTCTCGAACACACTCCTAGCTGCACATGAACCAATTCCATTAGGAGTACAACTAATAAGTGTTACCAAACCCCAACAATCAATTTATTGATGGTATTGGATTTGACAACGCTGATTGGACGAATTTTATTACAAAGCGATTCCTGTCACAGCAACCGTGAATGAGATTAGAACATGAATTGTTTTACTTGAAGATCGAAACATCAACAAAGAGAGATACATACGTACAGATGAATAGTGATGGAACAACAATTGCGTTTGTATCCAATGCGCGATTCAGCTGCTTCATGGCAACACCACCAGGAGCAGAAATAATAAAAAATACTCACTGTCAGTGTATCCGTTCAGCAGAAAACTATCTGTGGGAATCCAAAAAGCTCGGCCTACTTTTTCATACATTTCTTTGTTTTTGCAGTTTTTCTTTTTTCTTCTTTAACATTTTGCTCATTTGAGAACAGAATTTTCTCATTGGTTGCAAATACTTTAGAGTGCATGTGTGTGCAACCATATCTCTCAGTATGTTGCACAACCACGATGCAGTTCTGTTGGGTCGCGTGATGATATTAGCGTTTCAACCAGCCTGCACAAGCAATTGAAGCTACAGTAGTGCCGCCACACACATGGTTGGTGATGTGTTGAAGCGTACATAAGAGAGATCATGACTTGCTGAGAGCTTATAACGAATTAGACATCTTTAAGTGCATGTGCAAAAAAAAAAACAAAACCCAGATGAAAGGTCATGCTATCGTTGCATTCATTCTAAAATATCACAGTCGGTGGCTAACTTTTTTCAATTTTTATTGCAAGTGCTTTACATTAGTTCAGCTGTGTCTTAGTAGCGCGGCATGACTTGACTTGCTGGCAAAGACAAAGATTGTGACCGTCCGATTGTGAATGAGAAATTCCTCGAAGTCCACCGGTCGTGAGTTTAGAATTTTGATGAACTTTTGGATTATTTCATAGGCAAAAGAGGTCGCGAAATAAATTAATACAAGTAAAAAAATAGGTATCTTTAGGAATTGTGTGATCGTGGGGATGGTCTTGAAAAGAGAGTTAGTATGAGGAGTGCAAACACAAGTTGAATCCATTGGCTACATGTACCCATATAAAATTAGTTCATGTATAAATTTATAAAATTTATATTTTTTCAAAATTTATATAGACACCTTTTATGAATAGGAAAGTAAGTTTCTCGATTAAGGAGCTCCTGGATTTTCGCAACAGCTAAATTAAATTATGTATATATCGTATTATTGACACAGACGCTACAGACCCTTGTGGGCCAGGGAGTAGCTTCTCAGCAACCACTGTGAATGCTATTGTTCTCTCACGCTCTCTCAAGCTTTTTCTAGGCAGTTATACTTTTTGAATGTCAGTGCACCGAAAGTGGTGGGGCCCTGAAAAGTGTTTTGCTCGTACCAGGAATAGAACCTGAGTGTGTAGGGTTCGACGCACAACCACCATGGCCGCCACTTGACGTAGTTATCGCTTTTCAAATGGACAATGACTCGATAATAGCAACTATTCCAGTCTCTACTACAGTGAAATCTCTCATAAGCGGACTGTCATTTTTCTTCTGCTTAGAATCGTATTTACCTGAGACATCAACACATGTACTATATGTATTATTCCCTTCTATATCTGTGAACAAAGCTTCATATCAAGCTGCAAATCTCACAGTCGCAACCGATTTGTGTGACAAGCGGAGACCAGTTTCTTAAACAAGTCAAGATTATATCTTCTACTACATCAAAGTTTCATCAACAATGTATTAGAATATTTATTAAGAAATGTACAGTAAAATTGTAATGTTCCGATAAACAAATTTGCCCAGAATCCAGCCATTTAAATTTATTTTGTCCATTAAATGAGAGATTTCACTGTACTTGCGATAATGGAGAATGCACTGTATGTCGGGATCTGTCACATCATCAGTAGGTAGCATGTAGGAGGGATCTAAAAAGATCGCGAACATATTTACCTTACACATGTCAATGTCGGATCTCGCTGTATTTGTTTTAAAATCGCTAAAAAATAAAGCTAGTCTTTTTTAGGAAACACTCTAAATGCTTCCAATTCTCCAATTCTTTCAATCACAATGTAAATACTTAAATCTCCCAAAGACACATTTTTAAGTGATAAACGAGGTAAAAAGCCACGGGAACCAACCAACAATCCTGAAGAGAGAGAGAGAGAGAGAAAGATATTCATTGAATATCCCAACAGTTCAGCTTTAAGGAATCCATTAAATATAAGAGAAAAAAACTGACAAAACAAGTCCTCATTCCAAAATGAAGCAAGCATCACTCCGGCACGAACAACGACCGTCACCACTATCCTCAGCCTCATCAGATGAGAAATCGCGACTCGCAATTTAAACCACAATTTTCCCCACCTGTCCTCTCCTCACACACACACACACACACACCAACACCAGCAGAAACGATATCCCGACGCAACCCACAATATTCTGTAGATACCCGGACCCGGGTAAGCGACCGTGCGCGCATACGTTCAAAGTGCCAAGGATCACACAAAAGCAAAGATAGATAGACGACATCACAAAGAGGAGAAACGAAAAACATATATGTACATATAATTATTCACGTAAAAATCAATTCAGCTATGTACAGGAAAGCCCGGCCCGTGAGGCCTTCTTTGCTGAGTTCATTTCTTCTCATCATCGTGTCAGAGCCATCAGAAGCAGAGGAGTTCTGGTCCGGATCCTGGTGATACTGCTATTAAAGTAATGGGATAAAAGTTTTCGAGTACGAGTGTTTAAGCCCTCCCCTGCAAAGATCCGATCCAAACCCACCCAACTGAAGAGGGTAGTGGCTGCCGCTGTTTTCTTTATTGCCTCCTATGACGTTCTTCGCACAAATTCATTTCCATTCCGCCATCACCACATGGGCATGTATTTGTTATTTACTTCCTCCTGTTACTTTGCCCGATTTCTCCTCTCCAAGCATATGCATACACACAACGGCCAACCCCTACACCAGCTGTGGGCGATCCCCAATTGTGATGTGGAGCAGTTACACCCCTGGTAAGCTCTCAAAACATTACCCCTACTTCGGTATGGTTGTCTTTCCCATTCATTTTCTGACTGTCCTGTACAGGCACACACTCAGAGAACAGTACACGAGAGAACAACGTCCTTGTCTGAGGTTATACCAACACATTTGCGCAGTATGGAACATGGTAAGGTTCTCAATTTCAGCACATACCAATCTTCCGCCCTGTGAACTGCTAGAATTTTCCAGGAAATTGCGAAAAATAAAGGAAACGAGGAAATTCGATATTATTCATGAGTAAGCTTTGTTTTTATCTGCGTTACATACACAACTCTACATCAACGGTGTTCGTCGGGGGTGTTTGTGTGGCGTTATTTTGTTTGAGCAGTATCTAGCAGTCATGTGTCATCATCTGTTAAATTGTATTGTAGAAGGGCTTGTCATACAAAACGACAGGAATGCATTCTCTTCTGGAATTAATTCTACACAAATGACTCTAGCGTTGGGTAGAGTAGATGAGATCCACAAGAGACTTTTCTCTTTTCTCTCTTTATCACCCTTATCAGGTCGATTAAGTGATTTATAATTTATCGTTGAATCTTGGTACAAAGAAAACGAATTGCATTTCAAATCAAAGTGAGAGATTTCATTTTGGTGTAGGTATGACAATTATCTCCATTAAGTGTTGCAAAAGATTAAATCCTTTCGTTGATTTGACGACGATGAGTCAGTATTTGTGACACACCACACCCTGTTTTTTTTTTGCATTAGGCACCTACTTCTTCCGCCTTTTTTAAGAACATTGTATTTTTCGGATGAGACCAAGCCACTGCCGTGACTATATTTGGCTTTACAATTGTAGGCAACGTATAACACAAATCAATGATTTCAGAGAATTTGGCATCACCTGAGTTTAACAACTTTGACATCTGCTTCATTCCGAGTGTGCACAAATGTCGGTAAAACAGTTTTAGGTGGCGTTCAGAATGTTCTTTTTTTGCAGAGGAATTAATGTTGCAGCCATGATTTAAAGTTCTGAGTATACAATTTCAGGAATATTAGATACCTGGAAATGGGTATGTTAGAATAGAAAATCCGAAACTCCAACAACACGTGGTCGAAACTGGATACATGAAAGTCCTGTTGAATTCATCCCTTCCCCATTGTTTATACCTTCCTCGTTTTTTGTTTTATAATAAAATTGCGAAGAGAACAACATTCATCCAATTTTATTCGCCAACAGTGTTTAGGGTTAACAATTGCAGTACTCCGATAAATGTACGTTTCATATGAGCCCGAAAGTTGTATATAGCTGCTATGTCAACATTTTAAAAGGCCCATAAAGAAGAGCGAAGCACGCATTGGCACATCTACTCGTTTTAGTTACAAAAGGATAGTTCATGATATCAATTCAAAGTTTACGATCATTAATCTGTCCGAAGGAATTCGTAATAAGATGATAGCCATCGAAACATGCAGTGTGCTCCACCGTTTCCTTAATTCGACAGGCTCTCTGATTCTATTCGGTATATTTGGTAGAATGCCTTCTGTCAAGAAAGTCACGTTTCCACATTTCTATACAGAAGTTCCAAACAAACCCTTAAACTAGACTTGTTCGTTGCAACACACACACATTGGAGGTAATCCTTCAACAATGCAAGTGTTCGAAGGATTCTCAATGAAAATACTACCATAGCACTCAGGATCATGAAAATCCGGCAATTTATGGACAGCGAAAGCAATTTCCTCATGGCGATGTGTTAGCAGCAGAAACTTCTAAGTTCCATTAAATATGGTTTCTTCTCCCAACAGATGGGAACTAGCCCATAACTTCATCCAACCATTCCATCCACGGATGGAAGCCTCTCCTAAAGCATAAAGTAAGTTTCCGTTTTTTTTTTCCTTTTCGCCTCTTTCTTATAGAATATAATTTCATCCCTCGGTGAATCCGCCATAAATATTTCAAAGAAATTCCACAGGAGCACCAGGGGCATAAAAACAGCCCTCGAACAAAAAAAGAAGAAGAAACAAAGCACCATCCCCAGCGGGGATGGTAGGAACAGGGAAAACATATCTTTCTACAATCGATGTGTTATGTCAAACCGCGTACGTGATGGTGAAGCGCAAATAGGATCCAACCAAGAAGCAGAAGCAAAAAGCAAAACTGGTAAAGGTTCTCCACAAACACAAACCCACGCACGCACACACAAATTTTACTGTAAATTGAATGGAATGTGACTATGCGAGGGTGGTGACAGTGGGGCCTGTACATATGTACTCTTGTTTCTACTGCGTACAAGAGGAGCCGGCGGCGCCCTCATTTAACCCGTTCTTGTTCTCAAAAAGGATACAACTGCATATACTCGGAGGTCGTTTGAAATTCAGAGGAGCTAGTGCAAAAAACACATGAGCTCCTAGCCCCTAGCCCGTAGCATCCCCTCAACATGCCAACCAAACTAAATTCTCTGGAGAAATTATTTCAAACTTTCGAGTTGCGACCTCTTTCCCAGAGAGAGAGAAGAATCCATAGTGTGAGCGAAGGAGAAGGGAAACTCTCTTTTGGAGCCCTGGAAAGCCACTGATACCGGCGACGGAATACGGACCCATCCCTTTGGCAAGAACCATGAATGACACACAGCTTTTCCACCGTCCGCGCCCTCTCCAGCTTTGTGAAGTTTCCCCTTTGTGTGTGTGTACAGTAAATGATTATTTGGGTTGAGTAATGCAAATCTCAGGGCTGCTTGCAGAATGAAATAGCGCATACAATCGCCATCAAAACACAGCGGGGAGCAGCACATGTACATACTGTGTGCAGATATCTATCGTACATTGACAGGACTACAATGAAGGGGAGCACCAGAAACGCCAAGAGAGACAGAGAGACAACAGTGAAACGGAGAGAAGGAAGGAGAAATTCTGCAATCGCCGTGTGGAATTCCAGTCCAGTGCTTTATCCATGTGTCAGGTATTCACCGGCTTTAAAAACCACCACCAACCAACGCCAGGCGGCCCCATCATCAAGGGGGTTTGCAATTTATCGCCGAAATGAGGTCGAAGAAACGGAAAACGAAAGCTTGGGAGCGCAACCCAGCCGAGCCACTGTGGGGTGCGTACTCTGAGTACTCTCTTTCTCTCTCTCTCTCTGACCGTTCGCAAATGCTGGGCGGCACAGCAAGGAAGAATGCAGAAAAGTGTAAGTGCACACATACAATAAATTTTCACAAGTGCCTGTGTGTGGGGGGTGGATGGAGCCCAGCCATGATGTTCATCATCATCATCGTCATCAGTATTGTCAGAAAGTGGTAGTGGACGACGACATGCGGTCGATGATACATATTCTGTTGCGAGGGTAACAACGGATGGATGGGCGATGAGAATGTTCTGTGTGAAAAAAGGATCCACTTCCTTTTTAGGTGACGCTAGCTGTGTAATGGAGTGGTGGAGGTGGTGTGCTTAGTAATTTCAATCTAGCGCCTGGTTTTATTGAATGTTTGTGTATACACTGCACGTCCGGTGAGCGACCCTTTTAACCCGGGCTAAGCTGTGTCAGGAATCACTTACACATACAAGCAACACAACAGGAACTGAACGCTAATGAATGAAACACACAGAATTTGAAGCAAGTGGAAGCCCTGCAGCTCTGGACCTCATCAAAGCTGTCGTGATAACCAACCATGACGAAATTTAAGAGAAAAAAAAAAACTGTACAACTTTGGCAACTATCCTTATTGCAGACAAAGTTGATGGGCGTGGATGTGGAGCTGCCTTGCCGTACACCTACACTCATATTGAATTCTGAAGCAGAAGATACGAATTTATCTTGTTGATATAATGGCGGTTGAACTGCTGGAGGGACAATAAACTTAGGCACTACACGAACGTCTTTTCGTTGAGTTTATTTGCGTTTTCAGGACGACGACGTGTCGTTGCGGAAAGATTTCATGAAAATTGCGATTCGATGTGACGTCGTCTTGATCGCTTATTATTCTTGTAAAAAAATCATTCACTTCTAAAAACACGAAGAGGCTATGTAGCTGGGATGTGGAAAGATGGACCGAGGTACACACGAACATCTCAGGCAAAGCTATTCCATTGCCTTAGATGATAATCTGGGACTACACAGAGGGCAGAATCCCTTTAAATGTAGATAGACTTATTGTCAACTTCGGCCGGTTATACACTGTTCCCATAAGCTTCACTGCTCAAAATTGGCGCAGGGAGACTTAAGTGAACCTAGCAAATCGAGTGGACATACATAAATTGGTACAGTTTCGTTGAGTTTCCTTCAGTTTTGCCTGCATACAAGAGAGAGCCATCGCTGTGTGCGCAGGTGTGCGGATTTTGTGCGAGTTCTCAGAAGTAATTGTGAACACTTCGAAATTTGACGATGCTTCTGGCGGGTTTTCGTTAAGTTCTGACATAAGCATACCTTAACTTATGTTAATTATGGTTGACTGTTAAAGATTATCTCTTAAATCGATGTTTCACCTTCTGATTAAGGCAAATTGAAGACTTTCGTAACAACTCCTGCTCTTGGCAGGATTAGAAAATGACAAAATGAAAAACCCTTTTTGCAAAGTTACATAACACTTCCAGCTACACACATATACTCACACAAGACATTGTCACATGTCTCAACCTCGAAGGACGGAAGACGAATGCCTCTCGATTTCCACCCCTACATGGCACTCTCTCTCTTTCTCCCTCCCTCTCTATTCCGTATTCCATTTGAGTTAAATTTAATTCAATTTCTATGGTACTGTTGCTTGGTGGCCGGTCATATATCATCAACAGCCTCTGACGCCTGGTTGCGTCTCTCTGCTGCATTCGATGGTCGTTACCGTGCTGCTTGTTGTAGGACCTCTTATCTTCATAATCACCATCATCAGGCGGTACATTGTTGTGCCAGTGCTTGACGTTGGTTGGATCCTTTGAAAGTGAGATATTCGATTTGTGCTTGAATGCGAGAGAGCAAGCACATTTTGTGATGTCACACCCCCGCCTTCACTCTTCGCAATCATCGCATCCTTACTGTACAACACATCGCGTAGTCATCCTTTCACAAAGTGGCAGTCCTGAATTTGGTTTGAGCAAAACGTTATTGTTGTTGTGGCTTGATTAAATTTCCCTAGAAAATATCGATCCGAAAATCAATTCTAATTACATGCCGAAAGGATGAAGTCGGGGGGTTTGGCTCGGTTTAGGTTTACGTGTGGTTTGGGGTTGTTTTTGTCCAATTCACAGAGAGAGAGAGAAAGGGAGAGCGCTAGAAACAGACGTGTTACATGCAGTTTCTGAGAGGACAGTTGGTTGAGATGTGGTGTTATGTTATACGATTGCAACAGTGAACGACGACGGAAATAGAGTGTCAGGACATGAAATAGCATTATTTTTTTAATTATTTCTTGGTTATTTTCTATTGTCTCTCTCTCGTGAAGTACGTTCCTTATGGTTTTCAGAAGTGATTAAGGTCGATTCAATTGGTTAGCGAACACTATTTAGATGGAAATAGGATTGTGGTGATCATTGAGAGCGGTTTATTTTATTTATAAGACAGGACTGTGTGCCGAATACGTAACATTTTAGAGAAGAATAAAAAACGCGACATCGTGCTTGCTTGGTGAACACAGGAGGAAAACTGTCATCAATGAAGTGTGAGAAGGCTAACATCGGAAGCAAGTGCTTGCGAATGTGCTTGCGTCAATGAACTCTGGTTCTCTAGACAACGTGATCAAGGACTGTGTCCAAGAGGACGTCAATGAATAGACCTCAGTGTCTTCCTTTGAGTCAACAAATTAATAGAAAGCAAAAATGTGATACGATTTCGAAGATTGGATTACATTGTCACATCCAAAATATGATTCATACCATTGTTTCGACTCAATCTTTGTGGTATGCCCTTAAAGAGATCCATCGGCACATCATCCACCCCTCACGAAAGGTTTCTTTCAATTCTTTCTTCTTCAGGTGCGTGTCCGTTGGTTGATTCATTTCTTTCATCTTGTAAATTACCACGAAATTGAATGAATACCTGACCAAAGCACTTTTCTTTCCTTCTTCTTCCTTTCAGGGATCTCATTATACGTTCTTGTCAATCGGAATGAATTTTATTAGGATCTTCTTTATATACACCTAAACATCAGCTCTATATGGATGTATTCGCATTCGGCTTCTATTGCCAAGGAAATTGCCCACCTTGACAATTTTGTCATTTTCAAATGATAAATGCGGTTTTCGACCAGAAAAAAAAGAAGCGCCTCAAAAAGTGGCCAGGATGAATTGGGGATTGGGAAGTGTTCTGAAGATTACTTTGAGGGATTTGTAATGAAACCAATGTAATATAGGTGCTCGTCAGTGGTCGTTTTTTTGGCATTAATGTTGGGTGTGGCAATAAAGATGAATTCGGAAGAATTGAGAGACCTTGATGTGAAAGCAAAGACACCACAAAAATGTGTTTTATTCATGAATTTTGAACGTCAATTATTGGGTCTATAACTTAATTCGTGCGGTATGCTAAGAGATGGCGTAACTTGTATTATTCCATTGGAACATGCATTGGAAAGCTACTGTCATTGTACGTCATTTAAGTATATGTCATTCATTTGAAGCGTAAACAATAATAATTTTTTTCAAATATGTCGAACTTTGTGCCTGAAAGAGTGTTTTTGCGGGAACACGACACACGACGCCACAAAAGGCTGACATTTTTGGATCGCATTATTATTTGTGATGAAAAATTGATCCATTACGACAACCTCAAGCCCAACAAATCATACGTGAAACACGGCCAACCATGGCGTAAAAGTAATACCCTGTATTTGGTGGGTTCAGAAGGGTGTGCTATATTATGAGCTGCTAAAACCGGGTGAAACCTTCAATGGACAAAGCTCCGAACACAATTAATCCATTTGGAGAGAGCAGTGCCCGAAAAACGCCCAGAATATGCGACTAGATGAAAAAAATAAAAAAAACGCACGAATTAAGTTATAGACCTAATAGAAAAGAAAAACAGAAAAATGTAAATTTATAAGAAGAAATTTATAAGAGAAGTAAGTTGGTTCGTTTTGGACATCCCTGTGTCAAATACGTCAAACCGAACTCTAATGTGTGTTAACAATGTGGATCTCGATTAACTACAGCTGATCGTATTGAAATCGTGAAAACTTGTAAACACTGATTCTGTAGTGGACAAACATGTCACGGACAATATCGTCCATCTGTTCGTACTATAGACAAAATTGAAAACCAAAACAGAAGTATTAAGACCTTTCCAACATCGAAATGCACCCACAGCAAAAAATATGACAGTCGTTCGGGATCTTGTATTGAAGACGCCCCAAACCGATCGATTTCACGGTGAGCACAGTATTTGGCCAAATGTTTGAATTTGTTTTACCAGAAGCATGTGCGTTGCCAGACCCGCTTCCATTTATTACAATGACTATTTGCTGGACTAAATAACAAGATTGACAGTTCTTGCCGTTGAATTAACTTTTGTGCGACTACCCAAAGACTTATGTTCGTGTACCCAATGGCACAAGCTTTTGACGTTTTCAAAGATTAAATTGGTCATGTTATGGCCGAGTCATTGTCCAATATGTGTCGAAGACTCAGCGAAAATCAGAATATTGGTTTGTAAGAAGCTGGAGGACACTTGAATGAATATAATTTCAGTGATAGTGGCAAGGTCCAGACAATTAACTGCAGTCATTACTCGAAGTCTGAATCATAAATGTGATTTATTTAAATTCACTTTCGGAAGCACGAAACTGATGCTCGAGGATGAATCTGTCACTTCGTACGTGTAACCAGGGAGACCCCTGGTTGCATATTTGCCCAAATTAATCAAGATCAACGAAATGGCTGCTCATATAAAGGCGGACATACTTATCCTTCATGTCCAATCCGCGCTTGCGTTAACTGTCGCAATTTATTTCTTCTGTCAAATTTGAAAATATATTTTCTCTCTCATCATACAATGTCTTTCATAATACTTTAAGACGAGTCAATTATATAATGTCATTCCCTGCTTTAAGAGAAACAAAAGAAAAAAAAACTTGTGGAAAAAAATAAAAATTGCAAAACGAAATGCAATTTTTACATCAGAGTCGGATGAAGACTTCATCTGCCACATATCCACAAGCGCTGCTGTCATATTTCTGACGCCCACGCATCATAAAACACAAACATAACCAAGCCATTCAGCGACCATCAAAAACATCTAAGAGAACCGGACCAAAGTTCATTCGTCATTGCATCCATTTGTTAATTAATGTGTGGTTCTACGTGAAGCGGTATGACGTCCCCATATACATACTTCAATAAAGTAAGCGGTCCACAATTGCAAATTAAAAATGCAATTTGCAATAAAAAAGAGAACAGATCAACCGCAATATTATTGCCGACACAAACTACCAAATGGAAGGAAGATGTAAACTGAGACGACAGAGACGATGTTGACGTCTCAGAGAAAAGAGAGAAAGAGAGAGGAGAGCGTGGAGTTATTAAAAATGTACGATACAAATACAATACGAGGGGGGTGATGACGAATTGAGGATATACACAAAGAGACAGAGAGACGCGATTATACCCGTAAAACAGAAGATATAATAACGAATTCATGCAGAATAATTGCATTTACTGTACTATTTGTGGGGAGTCAATAAAATGAGTGGATGACTCAGACGGTAGACTAAATATACAGACGTCGGTGTCTTAGACAGTGGAACAGGGTAATGAAATTCAGTGTAAATTACCGGGAACCGTAAGAATTGTCAGTGATATGTTCTTTTTTTTCTTTTTAATGATCGCAAGCAATTTGCTGTGATTTAGCCAACATGTTTTGCGGATCGTAAATGTTTTTCCACACATTAATTGTAGGAAATTAACACAGCCGCAGAAAAGGATGATCTCCACATGTGGGATTGATGATTGCATTTTGAACGATTACGTCTCCCTTGAATTGTAGAAAAATGCGTAATTCCTTAATTCATTGTGAAACGGTTTAAATTTAAGCACTAAGCAACTTTGTGTGTTTATTTTTCAACTTGGCAGCACTGTTTGTAGCAGTTGACTGTTCAGTGAAGCCAGGCGAGGCCGGTCAGAGTTTACTGGCGCGATGTAGATCACTGATCTTTGAACTTTTTATATTCTCGTGATTAAATCACTTCTTTATTTAAAAGTGGCCCAAGTCAAAACACAGAAACGGTGCACATTCACCTCAAATATCTGCGCATTGTACTGGGGTGAAAATAATGTGCTGGAAAGAGCATTTCATGTTACTGAGTACGGTTCAAAAACCAGCATCGGAACTCAATTGTACATCCGAAAATGTGTTTGAGGCAAGTTTGGGGGAAACTATTGCGCCTGAATTCATGGAGGAGACAATTTCAATTGTCTCACTACAAGCAAACAAAAACTCAACTCACCTTGTTGTTGTCACAAAATTCAAATGATCCACGGGCGGCTACCGGATCTAAAAAATAATCCGAACTTGATAGTATTTCACAAGATATTTATAATTAAATGATATCGGCAATGAAGTGGTTGTCAATCCCTGACCTGCCAAACGAGTTGAGATTTATATTCAAAATTAATTTGCAAAAAAGAGACAATAGATTTCATCTGTCAACCGCACATAAGAAGCGATTCGTACCTTACGTCAAAAATACGTCAATGTTGACATTTTTCGAATAAACTTCTATTCTTCGCCCAAATAAATGCAGCGAAAAAAATTTCATACAACACAATGGCAAAAAAGAATCGAATACAGTTCAATTCAATTTAATTATAATGCAAATTAGGTGTATATTGTGATCGAAAAAAAAAAAAAAGCATTTATGTGGCTACGAAACCAGTCTGCAATCCTAAGCCTGTATTCACAGACACTACCTGGCTGCACTGTTTCCTACGACTACCTTTTAACATTTAACGATTTGTATCAGCAAAATCAAAATAACAACTTGCATAGCAAATGGGATACAATTTTAATCAAACGGCCCATCTTGTCAACATGTTTTCATTTTAAAAACAAAGACTATGCAGTTACTCACCAGAGCGGTGGGGAAAGTAACAATCGACAATCTCACAAAACTCACACTCACAACCAATGTCAGTTCTAAGGTTCACCCAGGCCTCCGCCATTACATTCAACGTACTGGTAGAAATCATTTCGAATGCAAGTTTCTAATTTGTTCCTTCTCTTTCAACAGCTCTAGGTACTTTTTTGTTTGTGAATCTTTTCATCACCTCTTCCTTGATTCTGGCCCCAGAAGTGACACAAGTCAAAAGGTCTTGAGACAAATTAAAGAAACATGAATTGCTTAACCATCCGAACGGCGCGGCGAGGCGCTAGGGGCGCAATGATGGTGAGGATGATGGGGAAATTCCATTCTGCGTCTGTCTGCTGTATCTTGCTGCATAAATTTCTCTCAATTTCAATCGGAGGAAATGTGCAGTTGCTCGTTATGTGGTGAACAGAGAGAAACAGATTCACCATTTTCCGAGCGACATAATAAGAGGTTTTCCCAAACGCAAATCATGTACTCTCGCTTGTACAGCTATTTGGCAATTACAGACGAGCGCAATGGAAACAGAAATAACTTGTCGTCGTTGCTTTTGGTTCTTTTTTTTTGTTTTCTACTGTCTGTCTTTCAGAGGGATGACGGAGAAAATGAAAATGCATTTTGGCAGAGAAATGCACGATTGCACAAAAGCGAAGCCTGTCACATGGCGACAAGGCGACGAGGCGGCGGGAAGAAGAGGTTAATGCAGTCTGTTCAATCGGTAACCATGCTGATGGATTATCTAATTTTGTCAAAACGAAAATACGGCAAATGATACATAACAAAGGAGAGCGAAAAAAAAATCACATGGGAATCTTCTTCATAGTAGCAACGGTACGGTGACACTGTCAGAGATGTACACATGCAGTCAGACACATGAGAGAAACATGAAAGCCTTCATTTCATCAGGAATGCATTGACATAATTGTCTCTTTGTTATTTCGACAATCATTTTGACAGCAGGCTGTGGTTATGCTTGGGATTATTCTGTTCTTTTTTTGTGTCGTCTGTGCTCGCATTTTGTCTTTGTTCATCTTCTCCTCTGCATTGATTACATTTCGCTTTGACGCAAGTTTAATTGGGAAATTTGATTTTAGAACAGTTTAAGTTCGTGTTGGTTTGTTTCTTCGTCTTCTGGGAACGTGAGTCAAATTCGAACAATAACTTTCATTTACCTACGTGGACGGGGATTTATTTCGCTCCCACTTGTAAATGCAAGCAATACTGAACGAAACTTAACGAAACGAACAATGATGGTCACTGTGCATGATTTATGTGTCTGATTAATTTTTTTTGTTTAAATTGTAATTGGAGACGCAATAGCAAAAAAGCTGACCACTAGTGGCTGTCGATAATGCAGAGCTGATCGTTTTTATATATTTAAATTATCCCAATGACACGTATCATTAAATCGCCTCTCAATTCTATTACTAATTGTCAACAACTAAAAAAATACTATGTATTATACCATCAATCATCCTCATCATTTTCGCCGTCGTCGGGGTCATCAAAATCCAACATTAATGTAGTCATAACATTTAAATTGCTGAATTACCGCCTAGATCATTGACTATTGACAGTGTTTGACACATTCTGCAGCCGAAGTGCTTGACAGAGTTCAAAGACATGCATATTTGAAACGTAATTAAATTTTGTAGTAAATTTAATAACATGATCATTTTGCAAGCGTATTGTTTATTATGTTTGCGTTTTATAACCCACCAATGATCGTTGTGGTTTGCTGTCATTTTGACAGCATCGAAGCACTAAAACCCACAAAATTGTACTCGTTCACTCGTGATGGGCCAATTATACACGAATTTGCAAACGCATTGTCATTGTTTGACAATAGCATTGTCATTAATTGTTAGAATCTTTTGATGGACTGATACGAAATATAAATCTCTATCAATTTCTGGTATATACACGTATGGAGCTAGGAATTTGTGCGTGTGTGAGGGTTTCCTGATGCGGTTGACAACAAAACCCCACACTTGTCAAGCGCACACACAATCGTTCCACCACCCTCTACCACATCTCCCGGTGGTCTTAGCAATTATAATTATTATAATTGTGTACAATAGGAGAACACATTCTGTAATCTCTCATGCAAATCAATTTAATTTCCTGTCACACATGAATGCTGACGAGCAGTGTTGCATTAAAAATTGTTTGGTGTGAATTTAAAACAAAAAAACAAACGAAGAGAATATGTGCTTTTTGTACAGTTTGTTGCCTTTGCCGCGGCTGACTGATTGGAATTTACAGTCATGTGGTTTTTTTTTGTGAATTCTACTCGCAGGTTCATGTAATTTGAAAAATTGGACCTACACCCAACGATTGACAAAAGAAAAATCAACTCCTACTCGAAGCTGGAGTGATTAGGAACTTTTAATGACTTTGATTATCCCCTGATAGGATGAAGCCAAGTGTAGCTTAGATCGATCTGGACAAATATGCAGACACATGCGTGTATTTGGTCCAACAGAATACACTTCCGCTGCAAGCGCACATCGAATTGATTAGTTCTCATTCAATGACTGATTCTTTCTTCAACAAAACCGAACACAAAGCCAATCTCTTAGACTTAATCTGAAAGAAATGAAAAGAAACATGCTCAATGCAGGCGTGCATTAGTTAAAATGAATGAAGCGATGTGTGTGCGTGATGAACGAAGATAACATTCACATTTGATGCCACCATCAAATGCAATTTCAACTCCACTTCAACCATTCAGAAAACCTGTAACCACTGCACATCTGGTTTGCCAGAGCTTAACTAAAGCCATTTACTCTTGATATTGAATGGCGCCAATCTCAGATCGTAGCATTGGATTCTTGTCAAACAATAATGCTGCTCGTACGGGTTTCAAATGTCATTAAACTCAAGAAGCAATTTTGCAAGGAATTTCATTGACTAGGCTCGTCATTGGGCCATTCGTGAGGCTTACGACTTGTCTTAAATACACACATTTCTGCTGCACGGGTTTAGCATTGTATATATATGTATGCTGTCTAGATATTCCGTTTGATTTTGGAAGATTTTTTTGAGATTTGCGGATAGTAAGGTCTTCGCGTTCCATGCGTTTGGAGTACGAACAAATGGAGAGAAGAACTGATTCAGATCCGCTTGCAGATCTTGTTAAAATTATGAAGATGACATGACATTAAGGCTGAATTATTACTATTTCAAGTGGTAGTCTGCAGAAGAGTGGTACGATTAGTCGTTTACGATACGAAAGCAGCAACCTACATTCAATTAAACTTGAATGATTTAGAATCGAAACTGGCTGAGGAAAATAAGTCTTTGACTCATGACATTTGCTTTTGTGGAAAATTGATCCAGTCTCAGTTCGATTTAAAGTGGGTTTGTTGATTTGATTCGAGGATTTTTTTTTTTTTTCGGAGAAGACTGTCTTTGTGTCACCCACTGAATTTCAGCCTACTGAAGATAAATGGTAAATATGCTAATATGCTCTGTTTTGACTTTTGGCCGAGGGCGACTAGACTTTGCACCTGGGTTTTCGCTTTTTCATTTTGACATCATCGAAATCTCACACAAATGTGTTCCATTTCGCCCTGGGCTTTGAATATCTTCGGCTTCTGAATTGTAGCAAACCGACTACTGGTGGACGCCACTGTATCCTTCTGATAGCATTCGTGGATGGTATGCTAGGTTTTCTTATTTGCAATTGTTTGAAAATTTCAATTTGGTAGGTAAGGTAGCTCACCATCATTTGGACACAAACTTCCCGTTTGCTGCTGACTGCAGCCGACTGGGGGTGGTGGTTTCAAACATATAATATCGTTGCGTTAATTTATAAAAACTCCATTTCCTTTTTCGTCAATCACAATCTTTGTCTTTTCATGTTTCATTGAAGACAGCTTGAACCTTATGAGACTTACTTTATAAAAGACAAGGAAGTTGGAGATTTTTATAAGTAAATGCGCACGCTAAGGCGTTCGAGACCCAAATGATGCCAGGAAACACCAGAATTTCTCCGACTCACTTTAATGCTCGAGTGGAAATAAATAACAAGCTCATAAAAGGCGGTATTTGCTTGGCAGAGTTGAGAGAGAAAGCGTCGACATTACATTAAAGGACATTAATATGTAAAGGAAAGAAAAATAATGGAAATTATTCCATCATTTGAAAAATATTTTATGGTTCTGGAATTCTAATGAACACATTTCTGTTTGATGAGAAAACGAAACATTCGTTATATTATTCCAACGTGGAGTGGGTCCTCTATTGTACGTTTTTACTTAAATAAAAAATATCTACAGAGATCGATAAAATTAATTTTGTCCATGTTAAGCTTGCAAACAATTTGAAGGGGGATGGAATATACGAAATGCTGTGTATTTGCGGCTCTAGCCTGGGCCTTTGGGCATGTTCAACGACAAAAGCTTAAGGTCGACGAATTCAATCTTTTCTCTCAATCTACAGATCGTAGGATGTAGGAGTTACTGGAGAAAACTGAAGCATACAACCGAAAATATACATATCTACTCTGAACACTTACATTAATGTCCTAAGCGAGACAACACAGATTCTTGAGCAAACATAAACAGAGCCATTGTACCCGAATTCGCTTTTTTACACATATTTGCCTTGTTTCTCTTCTTCGCCAGCGGTACAATGAGCATTCTGAATTCGTAGTTAAATTATATATTTGAACACGAAATGCTCTTTCTTTTTATTGTCTGGAGAAGACGTCAAGTCTCGTGCTACGATACTCAATAAATTGGATTCATGTTAAAAAATGTAACAAATACCGGACAAAGTTACACAAAGATTCGTTTTAAAATGTATATGCATTCTTCTTCTTCCGCCACAGACATCGCTCCTTTTTATTGGTGATTTTGAACTCACAAGGAAGATACATAAAACACAGCTTTGCCAGACAGGGACGACTGTTTAAAACAAGGAAATCATATTTCCCAGTTGTTTAAGTACCCGGAGAGAAATAAAATATCCAAAAAAATCAGTAAATAAAAACAGTCCTTGGAGAAAACATGACATTAATTAATGAAATTTCTCGTTTGGGAAACCATAAACCCATCATCATCGCCCAGCATTCCACGAGAGAATATGAGCGGACGGTAAAAATGAGCCTCAACTGAGAACAAAAAAGTAAGAAAAAAAAAGGGCAAGACAGAAGAATGGGACATAAAATGGCGGGTTGGCCGAATGAGAAGAGATTAATTTACAGGCACGCATAGTCGCAAAAAAAGAAAAGAAAGATCTCTGAGAGATGGCAAGAAAGTTTACACTTGCATTTAATTGACATATTTCATACCACACACACACACATGTGGATATGTGAAGGAAGCTATAAGAATAAAATCCCCCTTGGAAGGACATTGGCGGGTGTGACTTTGTCTGTAAGAGTATGTCTGAATTCCCTCTGCTTGCGTTGCTTTCTTTTCATTTTTCTGGGAGCACAAATTGGACTGAAATTTAACTCATCATCGTCCTCCTTTCATTGGTTTCCTTCTTATCCAGGATGATGATTGTGAGGTAGGGGATTTACAGTGTGTTCCCAAAAAAACAAGCAATCATCATAAACAAATTTTACAGGGAAGAAATGTGTACACTTCTCGACCGAATATTGTAGAAAAAATAAAAGTTATGGGAATGATCGTTCAGACGTAATGTCCTTGCAACAAATCAATACCACAATTTTTGAAAATTACAACATTGTTCTTGCGAGCAACGCTGTAAAAAACGGTTCTGCAGAAACCCATTTAGAAAGGATTCTCCTCTTAGCCTTTTTCTGAAATTTGGCAACAGTATTCGAAGCATAAATGATTCAAAGGACTCCCCCTATTTCCCGTCTCCTTTTCTTGTTTCTGTACATCCATGTACGCCGTTGAGTGTGTGTGCTTCGTGTGGCCGTCCTCCTTTCTTTTTAGATAAGTGTAATACAATCTAAGCATTCAGAGCAGTTAATCAGCAAAACACCCTCCTACGTTACATTACAGAGAGGAAGAGGAAGGATAACCGAGAGTTGGCAAATGTCTTACCACAAGAAAAAGAAGAATATAATCGCCGTACCAGAGTACCAGAGCTCGTACACTCACACACGTTCACACAAATGAGAGCATTGCTTGGTGAGTGAGTGTCTGCAATAAAGTGCGGGCGCGATAAGAAACAGTCGTGGAGGAAAATGAATGTGAAAATCTACATAATATACATCTACTCTCATCACCAGAAGCACAGAGGACGACGTACTGGGGCTCTAATAAGAAGTTTCATCGTTCGCTATATGTCTACGAATCGCATACATACACAAGGAACGAAGGAAAAGGCAAACACTGATATTATTCCAAAACAGAGACGCATGAAAAGTTTAAAGAACTTAAGACTTGCAGTCGGGGAGTGATCTCAATTTTTCTTAACTGCCTTGAATGTCAGCTTGGGGTGTCTTTCTGACAGCTCTGCCAAGCACGAACGGATGACAATTGAGTTGAAGTGCGCTTTGAGCGCTGTCAAGGGAATCCAGTAACTGACAAATAGAGTGCTATATGGGAAAAAGCCAAAGAATTGCCATTTACGATGGGACGAACGAAAGAATGCGGAGGAAATTCCTTCATCATCGTCATATGTTTGGCTATTATGGTGACTAACAATTTTCGGCGCTATGAATAGTTTTTCTTTCCCAGAAACAGGAAATTCAAACATGAGTCATTTGTGTTTCTCCAATAATTTAATTTTTGAGGGTGGATACAAGAGTATTAGCAATCAATCTTTTTAGCAAATAAATGCGTGGAGACAAACATACGAAGAACTTGTTTTGGAAAGTCTCTGGCAAGGACGGGAGCATGTAAGAGAAAAATGTATTTTGGGAACACCCAGAACTAGGCGCTCCAGTACATTGCAGACCTCGTTTCTACAGAAAAGAATCATTGGATGGGACAATCTGTTTACGCACTTGATAAGTCTGATCAATGTCAATGACTCGAGAAAGGTGGTGCCGTGCAAATTGGAGCTACAGTGTTTGAGACTTCGTCGTTTATTGAACCATGCACAGGGGGGGGGGCCAACTCCGCCACTGTATGCTTTCTGTGGCTTCATCGATGGTTACCCAGTGGAGGCTCTTATTACAGACAACTCTCTTAGACGGGTAATCCCCTTGAGTGTACAATTTCTCACGATCTTGAATTGAAGTTCCATACATTTGATGTTCCCTTTAGCGGACACGGACATGGGCATCAGCCGCAATTTGGGACATTTAATTCCCTTAGTCGGCTTTGCGTGTAATGCACATAAATTGTCTCTACTCAAATGGATAGCGGGCTTTATTTCTGCAGCTGTGTTCTGGTTTTTGTATTTTGTTTCTGATAGACTGCAGATCACTTAAATTTTTCCTATGAACAGACAACTCCCTGAGCCGGACAAAAGTGCTGCGGCCGTCGCTGTCTGCCTATGAGAGCCTTCGCTGTACATATTTACTTACAGTCAGTCCCAAAAGTCAGGCTGCGGCATTAAAGGTGTCTGTGTTTGCGAGACTCCAAAGAAAACCGCATTAAATGCAGTTTTTAGAACAGGAGAGTATGCTATATAAGACAGTCCAACAATTGTAGGCGAGTCACAAAGCCAAAGTCTTGTTCTATTCTGCAAGACAATGCCTTTCTGCCGTAAAGGACACAACGGGGCAACACGACTGGCAACTACAAAAGAAAAATAATGACAACTGTCATGCCATACCACTACACCAAACTTAACAAAAAAGAGAGAGAAGAAGTACATGAATACGTTTTTTTTTTTGTTGAAAAGCACAGATTATCAGTCTATATCTTCCATGAATTAGAATTTCAACCCCTAAGTGGAATATATTTTGTAACCATATTTTTCTGTAAAGATTTTCAACGTTACCACATGTACGCATTCGTTTTTGTTTCTTAACCTTGAAACCAGGCACTCAACTGATAACTATTCCTTTTTTGTTCTCCTAACCTTCGTGCTTTCGTAATCATTCATTGTGTAGAGCAAAAACGAAAAAAAAGTGCAAAAAAATGATTCCCAACTCAACTATATGTACACATAAACAAGATAAGATAAAATAAAAAGAAGAGAACTCACTGAAATTAATTTGAGAGTGAAGCGTGGCGGCCAATAGAGCCTGGTGCCATGAATGATAGCAACGTGTTCGAAAACGAAACACTTGCGTAAGCTATTTTTCTTTTTCGATAAAACAAAAACGAAAACTGAAGACCCGATAACTAATCACTCTTGTAGTGGTTATCACTAAGTGTGACAACTTGGGTATATTGCTCATAAGACAGTGACTGCTGTTTTGTTTATTTTTATACGTTTCATAGTTCTTTGCACATAAATAAGGGGAGTTTATCATTCAACTTACATCATTATTTTTGTTTATGCACTACTATTACGCATTTGTAATCCAATAAAGCACACGTACCTGAAATGAGAGATGATACAGAAGATGATTAGAAATAGGCAAACATTTGTGTGTCATAGGTTAAAAAATATATGCGAAGCGTTCTAATAAGACAAACTATATACAGTCAAGCACGCAAGTACCCCTAAACATCGTCATTAATTTGAGTTTCATTCAAAAAAAAATATTCGCAAAATAATGTTGGAACTTGTTGAAGCTGTTGCCTGAAAAGGCATGATGTGAAAACGTCACTATGCCTACAACAGTTTCCTGAGTAATATTCTTAGGGCCTCATCAGACCATGACATACGATTGGTTCAGAATTTTTTACTGTGAATGCTGCTTGGTCGAGCAGTCGTTTCAAGTTGTATCCAACATATGTACGAATCTGAGTAACCTAACGAGGTCTTGTACGAATCAAATTCAAATCGGAAAGTTGATTGTTTGATACCTTTGACGCCCGATTTATAATAGAGAAAATAGATAGAAAATAGAGAAAAAAACAACATCGAAGCACAAAACTATGTGCGTGCACGCAACATCGGGCATGAAAGGGTGAAGTCTATCCAACTACAGCGCTTGTACACGGAGAAACGTAATATCAGACACGCAAGGATGTGCCATTACCTTCCATGGCCAACACCATACAGTGGACATTAATTCCGACAGACAATTTAAATGTCACAAATTTAACATGTCAAGTTATTTGATAAAATAGTAGCGGTAGTGGGTCTTAACCTATAGTGTCTATGTACGATTCCCGGTAAAACAAATATAATATTCACGCCCGAACTTCGATCGAGTCACTGACAATGCGCAAGGAGTAATAACTGTCTAGACTCTAGAAGAAGCTGGCCGTTTGGAGTCGGCATACCACCGTAGGTCCTTTGTTACTGCTTCGATAAATAGCAAAATGGTGCCAACATGAAATGTATGGATCGGTTCACTGAGTTGAGTTGAATTAGTGGACATAGAGAAAACCACCCTTCATAAAGTTCGCACTGCTATCGATCACCATCAAGGACATTTATAATAAGCCTAACAAATAAATTAAGAGACTACGAAGTGACGTTCCATTCTTTCCACAGGAACTTATGGTTTGTCTGCCGTCTTCCTTGCGGCTTTGCCACGGATACCTGTCAATCAGTCGTCAGATCGAATCCTGATGTGAGCAAGTAATGCGTCGAATGCCATCTTGTGCTCACTTGACGTCACAGTAGTTATAAGTTGTCCAGTCTATCAATTTGAATTGGTTTTTTTTGAACTTGGTTCTGCTGATATGATCTTCCTGAACCAAGTCTCCACAAGCCAGTGCCATTAGGGACCTTTTATACTATTTTTCCATTTTTAAAATCTATGTTCACTTCAATTTGTTTTTCACTACAATTTGTAAAAAAGAAACCCTTTACAAATCGTAGTCATAACTAACGGTGTGACCATAAACTCTGAATTGGGCACAGGACAACCATCAGATCTCGTCCTTGATTGGAGGCTATGATTAAACAGGATCTAAATAAACAGCTTCACATCCTCATTACCAAGGTTTTAAGTAACAAAATTGCCATTAGTTGAGTCTCGAGTGAAACGTGTTGGTGATACTGAGCTTCTGCGTCGAATGCATTACTAAACAGTTTTGACAGTCTGTTTTTAAAAAAAAGTTGAAGCTACGAATGAGGACACCGGGAAACGATGTCATATGGCACACAGGTGTGAAGCAAAGACACGATGGCGCAAAAATTTGCCTGCATAAGAGCTTTGTCAAAATGGCGAATGTCGCCACGTTGTTCAAACTTTTGACAGATAACCCTTCAAGATCAGTCAAAAGTTGAGTTCAGAAATTAGTGCTGCCAAATCTATCGCAAATAGGAAAAAAACCAAGAATTATCGACTTCTTGAAATTTAAATGTGAACATTCTCTCATTCGTTGAATGAACGCTCATAAATTATCCATTACGATACAAATAAATTAATCATCGTTATCGGCGGGGCAATAACTAACGCAGGCACATAATTTCGAATCCATAATTGAAATTTATTTCCAAATATCTTCATCTCCATCTCGGTACTTGCCTCAGCAATCAATCTGCCGTCAGTCTATGCCACACACCAGCAGGAAATGAACTCTTTAATCCGCCCTCAAGGCATAATGCTACACCACATTAACCCGACATAATCTCACAATCGGCTGTAATCAATTATCTTGATCCACCAATTTGAAAACAGACAGTAGACCGAAATCCAGCCTCTGTCTTTCACGATTCGACAAACAATTGATGTACAGATATGCTGTTATACGAGTGCGCCCGCTGTGTGTGCAAGAGTGTCGTCTACAAACGTTGAAATACCAAAAAAACCGGCTTTTCAAACTCTCAACTAAAAGTCGAAAAACCATCAATTACCATTTTGCATGAATCACACGTAAGACAGCGCGCTGTGTTGGAAGAAATAACCACTTATGTCACAATTGGCCTGATCCCATGACAAGACCCTGTCATCAATATCTGCGTCAGGCTACCGTTAAATTAGACACATTATAAATTGTTTATGCAATTGTGTCGTACGGTGAGAAGAAAACGAAGCCATCGCCATCGGCTGGACATCAAATTTATCGATACATTATCGATTTTGCGCCTACTTTTGATTGCCTTTGCAGCCTACATTCGCATACTTACACAGTGCGTCGTCGTAGAGGGAGGAGTAGGAGGAGCGGTTGGTCGCAGAACTGTCTTTTGTGTCTTGCTTTTAAAGGTTACGGCGCATGAGTTGAGTTGCGTCGTCTCGCCCGTACATCCGCCTTCCAAATGCTTCGCGTTTTGACAACACAAGCCAACGTCGATATACCAAATGTACGAATCTATTTTGTATCTATTTTCAATGTAAATATATTTAGCCTTGGAATTATTCAAAAACGTGGGGTACAGAGCGCGAGCGTCTGCGAGTATGCGTTGGAGTGGATGAGTGCGCGAGGGCAGAGACATGACGTGTTTGCCTTCCATCGACTGACTTCCTAATCGAATTTAGTTTTCAAACGCAAAAAAACTGAACCACTCGGCTGGCTCTGAGTCTTTGAACAGAAAAGTGGCTGAGTCTGCAGCATTCCAATTGGCGAGGGGTGAGAAAACGAAAACACATGATGACTGATCAAAAACAAATACAAACCCACCGCAGAGGAAGTCAACAAAAGAGAGAGACAGAGAGAAAGAGTTGAGTTGAGATGGGGGAATGGGGAGAAATTACGACGATGTCGTTGCTCGTTTGCCGGTCATTGCGTAATGCTGTATGTGTGTGTGTGTGTGTGTGCAACATTGTGCGTGAACTTGAACGCGTGTTGAGAGCAATCTTGAGACGCACATGGTGGTGTAAACTTTTGGTTATGATTGATTATCGAATTTCAAGAGCGATTTGGTCATGTTGATGATTCCGGTGTATTGCCAAGTGGATTGGGCAACAATGACGGTCTTCAGTCGCATAGATTGAGCAACGGAGGTTGTCTGCCAACTTAACGCTGGGCGGAGGCTTCCTGAATGTCATAACGGTGGTCATGATGTGATTTGCTTCTTTTCTCAAAGAAGCCGGAGGGCGTAAGAAGACGAACCGACCGATTGATTACCAGATGAACAGACACACTTGCGGATAGTCGTCCCATAGAAGGCGCTGGACTGGAGGTGTTTTTTTCTCTATTTCTTAGCAATCCCTGCTAGGTGATATAATAAGAGGGGCGGCCTTGGTGCCTGAACCAAGTAGAAGTTGGAGAGATGAGGTATGGCGCCCAATAATAATTGACTTAAGTAAACATAAGTTCATGTCTGAACTTAACGAAAATCTCAGAAACATCGACAAATTTCAAAGTTTTCATTACTTCTAGAAACCTACTTGCCATTTATATATGCCGAGAGCGTTTTAAGCTCCGGCAAAACTGAACGAAACTCAACGAAACTCAACGAAACTGATCAAATTCGTTATTAAGTCGCTTAAGTTGATTGATAAAAAACTCGATAATTGCAACTACCCCAGTTTCTATTAATTGCGACAATCGAGAAGGCACTGTAATGATACGAGTTTAAGAGATCTAAATGCCTGTTGACTGGATGAACCTCAAAACGAACAAGAACAGAGCCATAGGCAATGGCATGCGCTCGAACATCCAAGACTACTCCTAGATTGCGGTGTCGAGCTCCAATTCCAGGAAAGACCAAGGCCAAACAAAAAATAATAAATAGGCGTACGGTCTGTTGTCTGCTTCAAACACAATTAGGCCTAAAAAGCATGACTTACGGCCGCACGGTCTACTAGCAGTGTCGAACTTGAATCAAATAGTCAACAAAAAGGTATGCAAGCAATAAACGAGGATACAAGCTGTTTCAAGAACGTCCAATCCTGGCCAGTCACGGATATCTCTTGATTTCTCAGTCGACCCATTGGATTAACCACACCCATAGCTTCTCGAGCTTTGCGAATAAATTAAAATGCAGTGACATAAATCAGACTAGAGTTCAATACCCCAGCTCGCTGACTATTTAAATCGAAGCGGATGCACATGACGCGGCGTTACACACTACGGCTGAATGAATTCAGCATTTTTTTGCACTTGATACGTGGCAGGGAACAATCGAAATCCTTGCAATAAAACAACGTGTTTGTACCGCACATGGAATTCAATTAAAATTACAATTAAAACACAGCTGAAATAAGAACTCTCGGAAATTTCTGTCACGTTTATTGCACAATATTACAGCATTGGTCTCGACGTTTCTATTCATCCACGCAAACGCGCACATGCATGGACGCATGTGTGGGGCGCAAAAGGTGTGTGTGAACACACAAAACCATTCATTCATTGCACTCATCCTTGGGCTCTTGTGTCCAGTTGAACAGTTTCCCATTGTCCTGCTGCGGAATTCCATTCGAAGGGTGGACATATTCATTCAGCCTTTGATTTGTTGCCGTCGTCCTTTTTCAAGCGACAATAGGAAGGGGAAAAATTGAATCTCACACAAGAAAAAAGTCAGATTCCAAATCACATGAGTCGTGCATGACTTGTGTGCATTGTCTACGCGAGAAAAAGGGTTAAATTGCTTAAGTACTATAATCTCTTAGGGCTTTCCTTTTTTTGCTTCGTTTGTGCATAGTCATGCGCTGATTTCAAAGGGGAGGAAGAAGATTTATTTTATTTTTCGTTCGTTTTTCCTCTGGCTCCAGGGGGCATTCATCTCATGCAGTCAGCCATGAACTAAACGTTAATGATGATAACACAGTGAGTCGCACTAGCTGTGCTCGCCCGCAATCCATGCAACAACAAATGCGCTGTGGTCGATTCTTTATTAAATAGGGCAACACCACGCCGCGCTGACTACTTGATTTTTTCTTTTCTCTTCACTCTCTTCGAGATTCACTTAGGGCTCGCTCTTCTGCTTTGCTATGCAGAGAGATTTATCCTGTAACCTATTAATGGCACATGTCAAGTCGGATTGATAATTAAGTGGATGTAAAAAATGTCACGAAATAAATCCACAAGTCAGTAATAATTCATGGATTTCTCGAATGAGGAGAGGTACATGTCTTGTGCGACAGTCGTGTCATCACTTGCCAGCCAGAGAGTTTATGTAAAATTGAATTATGACATCTCTTAATATTGCCCACGTAGGTGCACGCGTATGCCTATTTTTAAATAGGCGAGTAGCTTGTGCTCTGATGTTTATCATTCTTCTGACATGAGCATATAAACAACTGCCTCTGATTGCATCTGAAATACTCCATGAGTGTGTTTTGTTTAAAATAAAATGTCGAGCTACTTTTAGGTGCACCAAAAAACCTGCAATTCGGTTCTGTATAATCTGGGACGGGGTGTTTGATAGGTAAACGTATAATGTTAAAATGTTAAAAGGAGGATTTTAAATAGAATGGTCTGATTCGGAAGCTGACTACTGCATGCCATGTGCTGTCCGCTCTCCGGTCGCAATCAACACACGTAAACATCGGATAGAGCGCATACCTTGTTCTGGCATGGATCGACAGCTATCATTTGGAGTGAGTGAAGCAGTTTGTCTGCCTCTGGACAAACGTGAACTTCACAAACATCATAGTGGAGATCCGACGTAGAACCGCCTTAAGCAACTGGTAATTTTACCATATAGAGCCGAAAGCTGGACAAAAGCACGGAGTTGAATATAAGTGCCTTCGAAAGAAAAATTCTACGTCGGATATGCGGTTCCGTTTGCGAGGAAGGTTAATGGAGGAGAAGACAGCACCGCGAAATCTACGAGCTGTGCATAAGACGTGCATTTAGTCCAGTATTTTTTTTTATTCCGTCGACTCCACATCGAGCGCATGGACAATCGAAGAGGGTCCTGCCTCTTGGTTCGAGAAAGAGGAAGACAGAGCAAGTCATATAGAACCCAAGGCAACGTGGTCCTGATGACTGCAAGCATGGTCGTCAATAATGGAAGACAGTGATATCTCTGGCTAGCAAGTCAAAGGGTCACCTCTTTGACCTTAAATATAAAAAATAAGCAATCTAATCAAATTTTGACGTACGCTGAGGGTCCTTTGGTTTAATCCTAGTCTTAGCAACTTTTCTAATTCACTTGTCCAGTCAGGCTGTCGAGAGACTTATTATGCTAAAAGTCTAAAAGAAGTTTCTCATATTTCCCCGTTTGGAGTCGGCTTTAAACTGAACATGAACATCCACTCCTGATTGAACAATAGCACGAACGAGTGGTTGCTGTAGAAACTAGGTCCATGACCACCTGGGAGTGTCCCAGCCCCGATATTATTATTATTATTGTTGTTCGGCTTGGTAACTTTACGCTGAGGTTTCAGCAAATTTTTCTCTGAAATGAATCTCGGTGACTACATCATAAGCGAATATCCAGCAAACCATCACAGAGGCTGGGTGGTTACCACATTGAACTGTTGGAATGAATTCAATCGCAGATCCGTTTGATGTTGAACGACTCTGCAATGGTGAATATTTTCTCATCAGTAAACAGAATTCCATGCTTCCAGACAAATAAGAGTAACAATCTGAACTCGGAAACTTTCCACACGCTACCTTACCTTCTCTAGACAGCAGCATTTTGAATTTTTTCTTTAAGAGGGTTGGTGGTGGTCACTCGCGGTTTCCCCAGCTCTAAAACTCCAATTTTAGTTAGTCCTAGTCTCGATATTTTTTTCATAATAGAGGCAGTTGTTAGAACATTTACTCGCGCAACAATAGCATACTGCCTAATTTCTTGATTATGCTGAAGTTAGAACAAAAGCACTACTCTTGCTGACAGACTGACGGACAACGCATTGTTAAAGCCGCAGAAGCACAACATTTTAAGTCGGAGTTCCTTTTCCATGGCAAGAGGCTTTCGATATCCGGACGTGTCGGCTGAGATTTCCATTATATACACTAGACATATAAAGGCTCTCCATGACAGTTTTCCCATCTAATCATTGTCAGTGGCACACATAAAGTGGAGCCCATAACGACATGTCCCTAGATCAGAAACCTGATTGGCAAACTTCCAGTTCTTTGTCGTCATTTTGGTCGACAGAGATTTGTAGGCAATGCAGGACTGCTTGCTTCTAAACCAGAATTCAAAAAGCTGACATGAACCACCTGCAAAGGGAGTGAACCTAAAATAGTCCAATCAATTAAAGCAAAGCCTGTTTGATGGATTTAAATCTTTCAACAGAGAACGATGAACAGCGGTTTTGTAAACACAATCCTTGCTAATCTTTCTTTTTTTTTTTCAGACACCGACGCTGACTAACTAGATATTTGAATAGTTCACATTTTGTTTCCCAATTCAAGGACTCACATCAAAGCAAAGGTTGCCTGCGAGATTCATAAGCCGCGACATAGCCATTTAAATTAATAATAAAATTAAATAAGCAAAAGCATGAATCTGTGGTGACGTCTCTTGCTGCATTTTGCCATTTTGTGTATCCCTGCAAAATCACACAGCAAATGGCCCACTCGAGTTGATTATAAGAGGTTTTCGACCTCCTCTCCCACTGACTGCTCATCACCGACAAAGGCAATAGCAACCGAATCCCAACGAAGCGTTTGATTTGAATATCTAAATTAAGTTTCATTTATTTAGTCTAAATCTAATCCAGTGGTGGATGGACCTCTACCTCTAATCAACCTGACCTCGATTTGAGGGGGGGATTGTGTGTTTTGGGACCACCAGCTGTTTGCGCTGCTGAACAATCCGAGCCCGGAGTCTGAGGCATTATTTTTTGGGAACACACGTATGTACACATGGGTTGACCGACCAAAGAGGCAGGCCTGTGGATACGAGTTCGCCAAATGCAAGTGGTTATAGTGCGTTTAGCGAAGTCACACAATCGCTGGAACTAAGGCAACTGCTTGAGCTCTGGCCTGATGGGGCGGTTGACAGTTTTGGGGGCGGGTTGAGGGTGGTATTCGGGCTTTTCAAGTTGATTTTATTCGATCGTCATTTTTCGTGTGTGTTTTGTTTGCTCTGCTTTCAAGTGACTCAATCAGTCAGTCGGTTGTTGTGATACCATTTAAGTTAATTGGATCAGGGGAACTATTTCTGGTTTCCATTATGAACGGTCTGTATGAGTGAGTATGCCGATGTACACAGACACTTTATTTGTTTAAATTCATTTGCAAAAGGACGCACACTTCAAACCGACCGTCCGACTGTCTGCTTGTCGGGCAGCGACATAGATAATTTTTTGCCAAGTGCATTTGATTGAAACAATCAGCCAGCGTAGCCGGTTCATAACAGAATTTCTCAAGGCTCCCAGACGTGGTACTCAATTAAAAAGTAATTGTTTAACATGTGTTTTTATTTTTGTTTTATTTTCTTTTCATTCATTGCTGGCAACTTGTTTCAAGTAGAACTGATGGGAGGGATATGGGAGATTGAATTCACTGTTTAATTTGATTTCGGAAGAAAACACTGATGCATACGGGAGAGTGATTGCTTGTGACTGTAATGAGTTCGAGTTGTGCACTTGAAATCTCAAACAATGAGTTCTGTCTGTGAGTGCTTTTGAGCGAATGCCTTTCGAACTGATTTTCAATTATCAAGGCATAAGGAAATAAGTCATTTGATTGACTTGCATGACGCTCGGTTTGCGAGGAATGGGACTCGTTGTGAAAAATAAGCATTATTCAATGATGAAGCCTTATTTTTCCGAATGCTGTCAAAGTTCTTTTTTCCGACCTTTTCTTCCGACTGAGCGTATTTTTACATTCACGTCAGTTTGAATAGATTTATAAAATAAAGTTGAGATATTTTTCATGAAAATTTATGAATTATGTACTTGTATGTTGGCTTTGTTAATATAGATAAGTCACGGTCACAATCGCATTCCAATTGGGCACATAGGGAGCAAAAAGAACTGGTATATTTAAGGGAAGACAATCCCGAGGTAGCTAGGTGATCGCTGTTGGAGAGTTGCTGCGCAAAAGCTAAGCAACTACAGGCAACCTTGTGAAGACGTTGCAACATGGAAATCTCTCTCATTCAAAGCACTCGTGCAAACGCCTAAGGTCCTTTGGTGCTCTGGCTACTATTCAACAAATAAACAAATATTTACTCGAACGTTTTTGACAAATCTAGACGGAAATGAGATATGTATCAGGCATTGAAAGGGAATCTGGTTGTATTGTCAACTTCAAATGGATTAAATACATCGACTATCCTTTCCCAAGCACCACGCTGCAATGCTTTCCTCAAGGTTATCTGAATACTTTAAAAAAAAAAAGTCAATTCATTGTGGTGGTCAATCAATAATGAATACTTTTCATTTGAATGTCAAAATACACAACATTTATTCGAGTGAATAGATATATTCGAACGAATAAGCCATTGTTTGAATCTCAAATTAAGCGTGAATGTTTAATGACTCCTGGTGTCTTAACGACAAGTTATATTCTTTGAAGTCTTATTATGAAATGCTGGGAGACCACTTTTGCTGAGAATTTGCAAAGAATACGGGTGACAACGCAGTCAGTGTACAATGATCAGAGTACAATGATCAACAAGCCTCGATGAATTGGAGAGCAAGATCTGGGCGATGGCCCATACGTCTAAGGTCTTAATTCATACATACTTCTCAGTCCAACAACCAATGACGTTAGAATCAAGAAATCTCACAATTCTAAGTGAAGCTCGGACTCTTGTACTGAAGAAGAAATCTACTACTAGCTTACGTCAATCACACAGTCACACTTGTAGAGTGACACCGTTCTCACTTCATCTTGTGATATGTGCAAAGTTGAACAGAAGCTAACTAACACTTTCAGAACTGCTTTCGTTTTTCAGTGCTGAAATTCTGATGATGAATAACAATCAGAATTGTTTTCAAGTCACGTCTTCAAAATTGATTATTAATTTTTACTGAACAGTACTTTAAGACATCATACGCACTTCTTTATCGACCATCAGAGCTGTTAATGCAGGTCACAAACCACTATCTAAAGCCATGTTTAGCGAAACCTCTCTCTAGCAAACACCATGCACAATGAATTTAAAAAAAAACGACATTGAAATATTTGTAAAAACGTGGCAACGTTTTGAAGTTGTTTACGTCTGGCGCCATCGTAATCAAATAAAGATCACTATCGCAAGTTTTTCAATGTAAAGAAAAAACGTTTGTTATCTCACTGCAGTAAGTATTAAAATAAATTTAAACTTTTGTGCGACATTTCTTCAGCAAATAGAGACACAGAAGAGAAGAAGATCTGCCTTGATGACGAAAAAACACGTGAATACGATCAGTCACGTCAACGCACGTGTAGAAGCAGGTCTTCGGACTAGAAGACGAGATAAGTGGTTGCTTCGTAAACGTCAGACTAACTAAGACCTACGTTATCTGTGTTCATAAGATCGACCGTCAGCCTCGTTATGCGTAAAGGTCGTAAATGTTCAGTCAATCAGTAAACTCGGACTACTGCATCAGTGTCTGGCCAACGAACGACGGCGGTGGGTACACAGTTCAGCTGCAAATACTGTGAATTTAGTTAGATCTTAAAAACAGAAGAAACTCGCTTGGAAATAATAATAAATGTCAGTATTCGTCAAGGAACCAGAAATGAAGAATGATGCCAAAAGAGGAAGTTATCATACGGCCATCCACAACTTTACGGCAATCTGTCCTAGCGCTTGGTTCTAAATTTTATTTGTTATTTTAGTTCGTGGATGAAAATCGGTTTAATTCGTATATTCCTAAGCAGAAATAAAGTATGATAGATGCCCAACTTCTACCTCTCTTAAAATGTTTGACAACCATTTTGTATACTGTTTTCTAAAGTCAAATTGACCAATCAGAGAAACGCATTTACGTTATTTTGTGAGTAACTGTCAAAAAGCCCTTCAAATTCGTCGATGGGCTCGGGGTCAATCAGCTGTGAAGTTGGGCATCTCTGTCATACTTCATTTCTGCAAGGAACATAACATTTGTCAAGAAGTCTTACATTTTCGGTTTCAGTGCTGCCAAGTTTTTTTTCTGCTATTTTATATCATCTCTTTGCCGATAATCGTCCAAAGGAATGCGCTCCAGCATAGCGTCATAAGTATAAGTATTTTTGTCGAGGATGTAAATTATTTAGAATAAAAACGCAAATATTCACACAATTTTCAACTTCAACTTAGAACACATACCACATATCTGTACCACACATATGTATGCATGCACATTTGAAAATGTTGACCGTCATCGTAAAAGCACCAACCACGTGCGCCCTACGGCGACATCTGTTGCAAATGATTTCTAATTAAATTTACCCTCAAGCTCCTCTCAGATGAACACTCCAAAACGGGGAAATGCAAAGCATGCTACCAGACTTGTATGACGATGGTGAATCACCAATGCTCCTATACTAAGTCATAACTTGTAATATTTTCCTCCATTAACTTGTTCTGGTTTGTTGTTGTTCCTTTTTGTTTGGGCGTGGGTTGTGTTTGTGATTTCCAGTTTTCCGTATTTCCTTTTTTTCTGTATTTTATTCACCACTAATGGTATGACATGATATTTTACTTTAGGTAAAATAAACATCTCGTACCTATAAACAAACACAAAACTGTACTTCTATCTATAGTAACGGTACACGAAAAAATTTCAGATATGAGAGTGTGTGTGTCGAAAATAAAAAAAAAACCTTCGATAAGAGCCTAAACAAAAAAAACTATGTATACCTACATTTCTAGGCTATAAAATGAGGAAATAAATACATACGAGAATATACAAATAACATCGGAGTCCACCCTCTGCTGTTTGTATAGTGAACGCACACAGCAAAAAAAAGAAAAAAAGCAATGTTACACCCGTACGAACGAGTGACTTTACCCCCAGTTCGTCGTTGCCCTGTACGAAGCTGAAATATATTCAAGGTCACTTCTATCGGAAAAGCATACTACGTATTGTATCCACTCATCAAGCCAACACACCCACCCACCCTCGAGGACCAAATGGTCGTCATTAAAACGAAAGGACAACGCGCGCACCCTCAAGTCGATCTCTACTTTGAACATGAGGTCTTACGGAACAGGAAAAAAGCATGTTACATAAAAATCCGTACAAACATTCAGTCATACATAAAATCGGTAACTTTTCCTCTGGATACGCTTATGCTTGCATACATACGTATGTATGTCGGTTAAATTACAAACAGAGTACCTATGCGTCGTCGCCCCATTATGTAACAGTTTTTATAACAGATTTATACGATACAAGAATGTGCGAATCAATTTTTATAGATTTTTTGAAAACATATCGAATTCACTTCAATTTCTTGGGTTTTCTGTTTTATTTTCTTCATTTTGCCAACTTTGAAATGACGCACAGGACAAGTTTGGTCGAATGTGTGCGCGCAGCCAACACTTGTTCGTATTGGAAAAATGTGCGCTCTTTTTTTTTTATCTAAATTGGTGATCGGTGGCTGGTTTGGTTATCGCATTTGGGCGGTTTTTTGTTTTGATTTTTTTCCCATTGACATGGGGAGCGATATGAAAAATGTTACTCATTCAATTGGCCAGCAGCGGCGGAGAATGGACTTGCGGGAGCTGTCCAGATAATGAATTATGATTGATAGCCGTACGGAGGGAGTGTGTATTCCTTCAGGACTGCATATATGTGCACTCACTCGTGGTTTGCTCCATTTTCTCGCCATGACAGATATTGATTTTGTTTTAGATTCCATTAAAAGCGGGGAACAGAATGGTATGTGGATGAAAATGCTGATTCATTGTAGAATTACGACTTTGTTTACCTATAGGAAAAAAACCAAGGCAATATATGTGTATACTGCTGTGCTATGCTTGTTAAAAATAGAATTAGTAATTTAAATCCGATGTTTTGTTTAGGAGAACTCAATTTTATTCCCGGAAGACTTTATTTTTTATTTCTGTACAGAAAAATAAGCAGTCTTGTGGCTAATGGGCTGATTTTTAAGTTGAGCAGAAAACTGACTTATTAGTTGGGAAACGACTGTAGCCTAACACAAAAGGGAAGAGATTTGAGATGCTTAAAGATAATTAATTGTAACAAACCAACAGAGGGCTCCCCAAATAGTTCAGCCCTAACTAATCGGAGCCAAGAAACCAGAGCTAGTGTGAGCTGAAGAGCCCTTTTTGTGGAGGCGCAGATCCACCCCAAACTTGAGTCGTTGAAAAAGTGAGCACCCAGGAATTTAAATTTGTGGGCAATGATATTTCAAACTCTCAACATCGTCTTCATCCATGCAACTTCAGCAGAAGTCCTCAAATGGCACCAACCCAACCACATGACTTAAAAGTACACACATTGTACTCTTTCCTAGCGGACATATCCTATAACCGGACACCTCTCGGACAAATTTCATGGTAGCATCGGAGTCCGCTTATGAGAGAGTACACTGTATTCTATTAATTTTGCAGCTGTTAAGATCGATCCGAATCCTTCTGAGATAGGTCATCTTTCAAAAGTAATGTTTACCAGACGTCACGTGTTAATTTCTTCGGTTCCTGCACTTCATTCTAAGCTTGAGTTGTTGCGTGCGGGGCTATGTGCACTCAAATGCTGAGCTGCCATATTTTCTAGAGACGAACGACAGTTTGATAATCTGTCTGATTGTTGGTGCTTATGTATACCGTGCGCGGATTCTACATTGCAATGAACAGTGCTTCCCGAATCGACCTGATATGGAAACAATTTGGAATCTTCTTATCCCTCTGTTGCTGATAAACAAAACAGATTTATGTTCTATCTATTTATAAAGAGCCAAGGTCGATGAGGAAGGCAAGACCATTCGACTCATACTCACTATCTCCCAATCATCAACCGGACAATAAAAGCGGCAAAAATGTCAATGATCGTATGCACATTCTGTTTATCAAAATGAGGGTGATGAAATTGATATTTATTATTACAATCGCAAATATATATCTTCCTTTCAAAAGAAAAAAATATAGAAACAAGACAATAACAATTCAGGTCTCATTTTAAGATAAGATAATTCGGAACTCCTTAGAAAGATATACATCTTATTTGGCTGTACAAAAATTTAATAGAGAACGTCTTAAGGTTAAGCCATTTTGATTTTAGCGAGAGAAATGCGACTGTGACCTAACCAAGTGCAGACACCACGGACACAGCGCCGGCAATGTAGTGCAGGTCACGTCGATAATCTAGGCACTGCGCGAACGAATTAAGCATTTTACAATTCACGAATTTATGAATTGTTCACCAAAGAGAAAAAATATACAAGGATAGACGAAATTTACTTATATTATATACATAAATTTACATCTACAACTTACGAAATGTCTGTTTAGGGTATATCCACAAATTTTATAACAGGTAATCCAAAATCCCTTTTGTGTTTCGAAGCTCAAATACGTACCTGAAAATATAGAAAGAAAAAGATAAGAATTAGAGCACAATAATAACGACACGCAATCCCCCCATCCCTTCAACACCCATTCACCTACATAAAAAGTTAAGTAAAAGGTAACACGAAATAGAAAAAAAAAAAAAACAAATCAGAAGGAAAGTTGCCAACGCTTTTACGAAGCAATTTTGATTACAGCTGAAATGACCCATTTTCAGCTTTCTCTCATTGGGAAGTGGTGCCTGCACAACAATTGCTTACGAAAATAAAAGCCTGTTAAAGGCTTAGATTCACAAAGGCTGAAATGAAAAGGAGTAGAGCCTTCAACTCAAAGGGTTGATTTCTCCGCCCTCCATCGCTCGCTGTGATTTTTTGTTATCCTTCCCACTCCCCTATGCATGCATTGTGAAACACACACAGGCACACTCAAAGGCAGACAAATTCACAGGCTTAATTGGCCTCCCAAACACTGTCGAGGATAGAAAAGCACTCGGCGCGGCGTGTGTTAAGGACTTTTTGAACTGAAATTTAAGACTAAAGTGGATACGCAGTGCTTGTTGGGTGAATTTCGCGTCTATGTACAGTCTGTTTTGAAAGGCGTCCAACCAAAACTGGGTAAACAGCCCGGTATTTTCAGCCTCCAAAGTAAGTGGGTGTGTGTAATAACTACTGAGAGTATAAAAAGAATGCTTGATATGGAGGGATTTAGGAAAAATTAATCAAAAAAACGTTTGCTTTGTACATTGGGCGCTCTTTGTTGCTAGGTGTATAAGAGTATTTGTCTATGAGACAAGGAGTCTATAGATGAACAATATAAAGGCTAATTGTGTTGACTTTTTTAATATAACGCTTGGACAAGTAAGGACAGGGTCTAACATACCCAAGGAAAAGAAATTGTTGTAATTACACTTTGTTTGCTAAGAAACGGAGAAGAATGGGCATATTCGGAGCTGTAAGACTGATAAATTCGTGGTCCGGATATGACAACTCTGCTTACATGACAATCCTGCTCACACTTAGACCGAACTGTCATCCGACTACAATGTACTATGTTCAATAAGGTTCCCCATTTCTAAGTAGAGATCGTTAAAGGATGTTTCAAAGCTGATCCACACAATAGTTCTTCTTCTCAGACGAGTGCACGTTAGTTTCAACCTCGTTGTAGGGCAAGCCCAATCTTAAAGCATGGCTGGCTGATCTACATGCGGAAAGAGAACTAAACTAGTGCCCATCCTACAAAGTTTGCAAATCTCTGAGGGTACCAGCACTCGCATAAGATGGATGCTAAAATACTTGGTCATCTAGTTAAGTTATAGGCGGTAATTTAGGGAAGTCGCCGCCTGGCTGTCAGAACAAATGACAATCACCTTATGATTTTTTGACACCGTTTGCTCAGACCAATCAGACAATGCGATTGTTGTCTTAAATAACTGTGATAAAACCACAAAAAATAGTCCGCGATATACAAGGGAGCAATCAGCTGCGATGTCTGTTTTCTCTATTATTCCCTTTCGTTAAATTTGGTCATTGTCAACATTCCATTCTACCTGACAGTCGAATAAATCATTTATCGAATAAAAACGAATCCTAATTCGCGTCCTCGTGAATGAACAGGAACTATTTACTATCACTAAATATAGGCACTTCCACGTGACATCTCACTTCGCGAGTGACACAGTCTTGACAGAAAAATAGAATAAGAAAATCTAAAAATTCCCAAAAATGAAAACCACGATTATTTATAGATTTCAAAAATGATATTCCCCTCAAAACAATTGAATTTTCAAAGGAAATGGAATTTGAATTGAACGGCTTTAAAATTATAAACCTGGCTGTGTGCCAAACTCATCTATAAAAACAAATTTATTATTAAAATGTCAAATTTTTCATAAACTGAAAATTCAAAAAAAAAAGCAATCGCTCCACAGTCTGCGTCTTAAAATACTTTCTTCTACAAGTTAAATAAATATGACCGGAATTTGTTAAGGGAACAAGCAGTCTGAGTCTTGCATCCTTGACTCACTTTGAAATATATTTGGTTTTATCCGGCTTATTTGTTGGCTCATAAATTCTGACTAAATAGTTTGCCTGCCTGTCTCAGAATGAACAACACGAGGAGCTTTTTATAGAATTTAAGGGAATTCGAAACTTACAAATTAACAGAATCTAACTTTCGATTCAATTCTTACAATAAGAGTGCGCACGAACTTCCGATTCCGAAATCATCAAGCCCCCTAGTAATGCTGAAGCAGACAGCGAAAGCCATCTAAAGGTCAAGTGGCACATTTATAGCCGATGTCTGATATTTTCGAAAAAAAAAGAAGTAAATACTGATATGAACGGTCTATTTTGGTCGACGCCCGAGTTCAAATGATCAGTCAAATTATTTTATAGGAATCGGTTCCACGCAAAATTGTCTTCCCCTCTTCAGCCTCTCTGCAAAAAACGACGAAGTCTGGGTATAAGCTCGCATCATCTACAGTTTCAATTACTTTGCATAACAAATGCAAATTTATGTTTCGCTTCTATTCAATTCTGTCACTTTTTGAAGGAAAAAAACAATTCTTCTTTGTGTACAATCTCTTTTGTTGAGAAAACAAAAACTGCAGATAGGTATTGACCTCAAAGAGGGTTAACCGAAAAAAAACAGTAAAGGAAAGATTTAACCTTTGTGCGCTGTTGAAACCAGTTGTCAGACTTTCTACATCGCTTGACACGTGTCAAATAAAGGATTTCGTCTTAAATGCCCTTGACTTGATCTTTTTCTTCTTGCTGTATTTTTTTTCTTACAAAACCTCCATCGCTAAGCATGTTTATCACAGTTGAGAGGAAAAAGAACGCAAAAAGTGGAATGCCTTCACTCAGGTGAAGCGTCTATAAAATACATTAAAAAAAATGAGAGAATTAGTTTACTTTGTTCATAAAAGTGCGCAACCTGTAATTTTCCCTTCACCACTTGCGCAGATCGACGTAAATTGTAAGAAAATCAGATGATGAAAAAAAAAGAAACAACGCACACTACACACTAGCACACGAGAGGTGAAAGAAAAATAAGGAGAAGAGAAAATTAAGTTTGAAATAAAAGAAACTAAAGAAGATGCAAAAACAACAATGATCTGGCGAATATAATTTATTAAAGCGTACCACAGAAAGATCGTTGACCTCCATCTCGGTGAAATGTAAAAAAAAAGAATAAAATAAAGCACCAACACCACGCAAATCCAGCGATACACACACCACTCACACATTCACGCAAAGAGAAAGACAAAAAAAAAAAACAAGCACGCAACAACAACCAAACCTACAATCATTTATGTTATTTTTCTTCTTAACATTCGGCGTAACCGCAACATTGATGGTGCTACGAATGACTATTGGTGGTTTCCTCTGCTTCGCTCCGTTCGGTGTGAATGTCATAATAACAATTATAATTGCAACAAAATGGTCCGCAATAGACATTATGGCCGAAGCCACACGCACAGGAAGCAGGAGAAGAGATTTTCAGTTTTACGGCGCGGTACAGTAACGCGATTTCGAAATAAACAACAACGAACGTCATATAAACGAGAACCGGCGAAAATACAATTCGTCGCCGGTTAATTTCTTCGGATAGGGATGAAGACAAAAATGAATTATTGTCTTGAATACAAATTAGGGAATAAAACAGAAATAGAAAAATGCAACGGGAATTTAAATGAAAAATTGTTAATTCAAATTTATGGCCAATCATTAATAGTTTGCCTCAAATCGTCGGGTGACACGACCTCCTGGGTTCCAGGTTCCCACATTTAATGACACTGGACTGGGCAGTTTATTAAAAAAAAAATATTTAATGCATGCTTTTTAATATTCACTTTATGCTTCTATAAATGTCTTGAGGAAAATGAAAAGAGTGACCATGTAAAATACAGTTTCTCTTAAAGCAGAAAACACTCAAATACACATTTAAAACATTAAAAATTATTCTTGATTAACCGCGTTGCTTTTGTGGGAGAATAGGTCTTGGAGACAGTAATTATTTTAAGAAATGTATTGAAGAATTCTTTAAACTTATGCGCAGTCAGACGCATGCCTAGGCTTTCCAAAGATACAAGCAAACATTTGAATGTTTCGAGAGACGCCGGTGATATTAATCAACGCAAGTACTTCCTTGTTGAATATTCGTGCAATTAAGCTAACGACTTATGGTTAGTATTTGTGGATTCTTTTATGTTACACAGAAACAATGTTTTGAGTCAACTAGCGGTTAAATTTCAGTTTACAGAAATGAACTGGGCACACTGCTTATTAGAATATCTGCGAGTGCAAAATAGCACTGGAGGTACGGTCTTCCAGAAATCGGCAGTAAGTATACGCGGGTGACATTGACAATTGGCGAACGCAGGGAGTCGTTTGTTAGCGCTGAGAGGGTCCGTAATGGAGATGCGAGTACCGTAGGAATATACTTCTGTTCCCAAGAAAAGAAAAACTGAATCCTCACAATGGACATCTATGACTGAAGAGTATAAAAAACTACAGATTCGACTTCAAACCAGAACGACTTTTGCCAACCACTGTTATTTTGCGCTCAGGACACAAACTCTATCTCTCTCGGAGAACTAACATGATTAAGAGAAGGTGATGATCATCGCATCTACGGTGCAGAGGCAGATGAAAAGGTTATTGATTTGTGCCTTCTTTGCCATCCTGTTTTCGTTTATTGCGAAGATTGTCGGTCAAGACCTATCCTGTACAGGTAGGGCGACATTAGTCTAGCCAGGCGTTTACGGCTTACGCGCCATGCTTACGAACATGGGGACTGCATACCTCCGCCCTGACAGTCAAACACATTTTAGTTTACTCTAAAAATGGACAAATAATTAACAAAATGAGCAATCTGAGGGACACGTGACTTAATTCCCATTCTCGATCGAAAATTTAGTGTTTTTTTTCACACAAGACTTTATCAGAAGCTGACACTCACTTAACGTCAGAAAACACAAGAGATGTAGAGATCTTAAGGTCGGCGAACAGAAAGCTCATGTTCTTTAACTTCCTCTGAGATCAGTCAGATAGAGGTTAGGACACAGACTACCTAAGTTTTGCAGTACAAAACATACAGACAATATACAGAAAATGCGACACAAATTTTGTAGCGGTTGTTGTTGGCCGCAATCATCTGAAAATGGAATTTGCAAAGGGCTACATTTGCATGAGCTGTAGCGATGAAGAGGAACTAGAGGATATTCACTGCAGTCTCTGTCAATGTCTCAGATTCAGGGTTTTAGTCGATATATATTGTAGGTAGGTAGGTAAATGGGCGTCCTTACGGCCTTGAAGTCGTGCCTCTCTTAGACCAACAATATGGGTCATGCAGTGGAAGCGTGCGGGGTCCATAAACTGTTGTTTATGATTTATTTGAAAGGTAACTGGAAAATACAAAAAAAAAAAAAACAAATACATGACTGTTTCAACAGCTGGGATATGCACATTGTTCCCAATAACACATTTTGCCCTTAATACGTAATGTTCTACTACTAACATGAGACCTCCGTTTATACTAATACCAGACTGCTTCATCTGAAAACTATGGGAGGCTTTTCAACTCTACACCGCACAAGTGTTCCAGCTCTGGAAAGAAGTGTCTTCCCAGGAACAGGTTCACTTACCTTGTTGGGGTACAACATCAGCATAGCAGATGTTGGATAGATTCTATTTCTCCTTCATCTCTGCAAATCCTGCAAAAGTCGCTGTGGGTATAATCAGTCGAGTTATATGTGGGCCTTTGGCACAGTGTCCGGCAAGGTCTCTTATTGGCTTTCGCACTTTTTGCGACTAAAGCCGATCAGTGATGAGGATCGTCTACCACGTCAAGATATAAAATTCGAGAAGAATTATTCTTTGCGAAAATACACGATAAACAACCGAATCCTGACTGGCTCGAGAACAGAAATCTATGAGAATATGCACGAATATGTGAAAAGAACGAAGACACATTTAGTAACTATTTTCTTCCAGCAGGACCTAAGTGAGACGTGGCTAATGTACGTCTGCTCACGTATATTTCTTAACTTGAGCTTTGTTACCAGTTTAACGACACAATTAAATATATCAAAACACTCAAAGCCCATTTATATTATATTTGCTGCTTGTATTCTAAAACTACTCTCTTTAGTACCAAGTCTCGGCAGAAGTAATCGTCATAATCATCATCATCTTCCCACCCGCATGCTCCACAAGAGGGGTCGCAGGAGTAAACCACGCACGAAAGATCTCCAGACAACTCGATCCTCCGCCGTCGACTCTAACTCATCAGAAGTTATGCCCAAGAGTAACCAGGGAGTTTGTGGACCTGGTCCAACCATGGGTCTGCCAAGCGGTTGCCTACCTGATGGAATCGCATTCAACGCCCGCCTCGGAAGTCGTAATGGAGGGGACATTCGTGCCACATGACCAAACCAACGCAGCAATGCCCTCACCGTTCGAGGAAGCAGGTCCTCAATTCCTCTCGCACTGCCGTGTTTCTTACCTTATCCCGGCGAGTAATTCCCACAACAGCATGGAGAAGTCTCATCTCAGCAGCTTGACCAATCCTACAGGAAAGCTCAGCACTACTCCTTCCATCACGAGATACTTAAACTTCTCCACCTGCTTCAATGGGACTCCACTAAACTGTGGAGTGCATTGAACAGGCTTTCTGAAAATGACCATAACCTCCGACTTGTCCACGTTGACCTTCATTCCAGCATCAGCACATACGGCCACAAACCTATCGAGTGCGCGCTGGAGTTCCCTCTGAGAAGACGTGAGGATCACTAAGTCATCTGCAAAAAGAAGATGACTTACCCTCAACTCTCTGTAGTGGTCACACCAGAAAGTACAAAATAAAAAAAATTGTATCATGCTAAATTTTGTACAGTCACATAACCCTTATACTATGCAAGTAAATGGGGACGGCGACACATATTTGGGTGGGTAACACTTCTTTAGCGAATTTGAAATCCTGAAATCAATTCGTATTCGTGCCGAGTCGAAATTAAAGTTCTTACTTGTCTCGAATGGCAGAATGGAAAGTATTGCACCATTTTTCCAGTCCACATCGTCGAGATTCTACTGCATCCACGCAATGCGACCTTTAGGTGCTTACAAGATTTCCATCTGTATCTCAAAATACGGTACTGCCACGAACTTTTGAAGGTGTATTCTTCTCTGCTTCAATGTGAAACCAGTTCAGAGTAATGAGAAGCAGACGACCAAATTCAATTTAATGATAAAAGGTTTCAAATTACAAAAATTAGCATTTTCTTCGAATAAACTTTATCCCCCAAGACAGTAAGCTCTTTGAAATCAGTCATTTCCTCGTCAACGCGGAGATTCTCATGTGCATACATCTAGAATATTCCTCAAAGGAAAAGGTCATGTCTTGAGCCATGAAATGATACTCTAAACAGTTAACAAAAAATACAGTCAGTCAAATATCCGTGACTATTCGACTCATGGATGTTCGACTGTACACACATAAATGCAAGGTCCGCCTCTCTGTCAGTCTTCTTTTTTTCGAAGCATACGACAAGCACCTAAATTAAGAATTAATCACAGCTGCATACAATTGTTCACAGCAATTAATCTCACCAATTCGCCTGAGAAATGTGTTTTGTGAAGTTTTCAAAAATCAATTGCAATGCAATTATCCTCAATTATTCGGAAGTAATTATTTAACTTTGACACGAAAATCGTGTATTGCCTCACCCATTCAAAACATGTGTATTTCCCAGGCAGTGTCATTATTCAATCCCTCTGACACTGAATCCACAGAAACAAATTTATGTCTGTAACCGATAGACGTGTGATTTCCACGAGCCTCAAATGAGGACGGTAACTCAACACAGACTGAACACTTAAATTTATTCCTTCGACTTGGCATCCCACTTAGCACCTGATCAAAAGAGACAACAAAAAAACAGAAAAGGTCTCTGTAACCTCAATATTTGCCGCCAAAATATCATCACTTCTGGCGCAAAATACTTATCAACGGAAATCAATAACGAATGTGGAGAGAGACATATGTGAGAAGAAGAAAACCAATAAACGAAGAGCCAATAACAGTTCTCCATTTTTTTTTCCCTCCATTATTTACCTTGAATGTCAGACGTTTCAATAAGAAATAAATAAAGGAAACGAACCACAATCTTCGGAGCCATTCATATGAGGACGGCGCGCTGCTGCGGATGCTTCCAGATGCCCGTCCACCATGCTAATGAATAATGAAATGACCCAAACGAATGTACACACAGAAAGCAAGAGGAAAAAAGAGATGGCGTGAATAAAAATGGAAAAAAAATTGTAATACAAAAGAAAAGAAAATCTCGAAAAGAGAAAAAGTCAATGACACCGTCTTCGTCGTCGCCGTCGTCGACCGCCATATCAAGAAGCCGTCGTAACAATCGCCGAAGAGAAAGAGGCGGCATGTGCACCAGCACCAGCACAAGCACCATCAGAACAACACCAGCAGTTTCCATGGAGCACGGAATGGAAAAGCTGTATTGCAAACACACAAATTCAAAGTCCGGAAATTATATGTGAATATGCATACATATGCATATGTATGTCTGAAAAGAAAATTCAAAATCCGCCGCCCTCTTATGGGTTTGAGAAACGACCGAAGAAGACCGGGGCATGGGGGGACACAGCACAAACTGCGTCGTCTTAGTTTGTCGACGAGGAGGCATGCAACATTTCGCAGCCCAATATGGAGGCGGTAAAACAATCAACCGACTTTCGTTTGGTATCATACTGCACAACTGTGCAGCAAGCGACGGCGGCGGTGTAGTAATTGTGCATACAAACTCGTAGTATACTTGCAAGTAGCTGCTACTGCTTGCTTAGTATGAAACCTAGTGAGCAGAAATGTTGCAATAAAATGCAATATCCCCCGCACATGCACATGCAATTGAATGCACAACCATTTTATTTTAGGGCGAGGTTTGCACAGCGAGAAATAAATTAGTTGCTAGTTGCAACACGGTGACTGCTGTGTTTTGTTGATCACAGTGCGAATTAGTAAGTTCAAATTGAGTGTTTATTGCATTTTTGTTTCTAATAGGGACACAATACATTTTGTTGATGCACTTACGTCCACGAATGGGTTACATGGCCGCCAAAAAGATGTTTCATCAAAGGCAGGCTTACACTGCCACCACTGTCAAAGAGTTTTGTCATCAAAGCCAATTCAAACGATTTGCAGAAATTTATCACGGAGTAAGTAGTGATTGCTTGCTTTCGATTGTTAGTACTCTTGACGTTTCCTGACGCACTGTGGTGGATGAGTGATCACTTGACCTGATCCAGACCGCAGCTCTCGCACAGATGAACTCTTGCTTGAAGCAGGAAATGTTCAGGATTCAAAGACTATATTGGACTGGTGCAACATATGGGTCTCTACAGTGCCCGGAGAACCTGATCCTTCCTTTAACAGTAACCGCTAGTGCTGCACACGCTTTTGATCTATCACATGGACCTACATTTTTATGCTGACTCCGAAGGGATAAGTTTCGGAAGCCTATTCTATACAGAAAATTGTCAGCAAGCAATTCGAAGGTGGGAAATAACCCTGAAGTTCCCAGTCGGATAATAACCACACAAACGCTGGTGTTCCCCAAGGCTCTGATCTGCCTACTATACTTTTTTCACAGTTTTATAAATGCAGCTGCTTCTACTAATCCAATGAACTACTTCATTGATGACAGCACTCAATGATGTCTACTGTCACATTCCAGAAGTCTTGGAGTTGAGTTTGCCCCTCAACTACAACAAAGTCCAGTCTGAGACAGATACAGATTCTCCTTAACTACATCGACGTTGTAGTAATAGAATGCCGACAGGGTACATATTGGGAAGTTTTTATTTAACTATTAAATATTTGTCATGGCCACATGTCGTGCTATTTGCTTTTCAAATAGCACGACATGTGCTTGTTTCCGCGGAAGCTTCCAATTCATGGAAGGGTAACCATTCTATCTCCTCTGCTCGGCAACTGAACGGTTTTAGAAACGATGCCGACTTTCCTGTCTTGGCCACAATCCTTTGTGGACTTAAAAGGTTTGGTACCTAGAACCTGGTGGGTCAGAATAAAAAGTCCAGGATGCAATTACGGCCTTCGATTGATAGATTGGGCTGGGTTCTAGTGCCTGAATGTAGCGGCAGCAGTCACACTAAGACCAATATAAGATCATTGTAATACATCGCGGATTGTTGTCGCAAAACCAAACGGTGCTCGCAATGATGAATGTACAAGGCCAACAACGAACACGACTCTTGAACTAACGCGGTCTTTGGCCAGCTGCGTCCATCAAGTTTGATTGAAGTTCTTCTTCACCTGGGTGCGCTACCTAAAACGGATGCGTGCTTGCGTTGTCGCACAGGATTATTCAGCTCGCTCAAAATGAAGTTAGGCGAATGACTTTAAATGTTTGTTCCTGCAAGCAGCGAGGGATCTGCTCCATGTCTGAGAGACCTATCCTAAAGTCATACATACTAAATGAGTGCCTACTAGGACTTGAAAATTGACCGCCGACCAAATTTGCTTTACCGTGATGTGTCCTCTGTCCGGAACACCAGCGTTTGAGTGGTTATTATCCGTGCCTTTAGACGACAGTCAGCTGCTGCGGGGGCTATAGAAGACGGGATTTATCTCAATAAGAGAGCAGATGTCGTAGCTCCTCTAGCGATTTTATTGCCATAGCAATTCCGCGGTAAGCCCCATTGCCATGAACCATCGGCAACAAAATAAGCCCTTAAATGCGAAAGGAGTTCTATAACTAGACTAAAATAAAAAAAAACCTACTAAATCCTCCAACAGTCGAGGAAGAAAAACATTCTCATCTATAAAAAAAAAAACAACAGCACACTTGACCCTCACATCTTCATTGTGAATGTTGGACCAACCAAACAAAGCTTGTAACCATTCCGAAAAAAAAATGTAATCCCTCAAAAATCCAAATCGAACAAAGATTTATTGAAATGAAATCAGTCAGAAAATGGAGCCTCATGCACATCAATCGCCTGTTATCCCACGAAAACATTCAGCAGTTTCGTAAGCCCCGGGACAAACGCTGTCTACTAAATCTGTGAAATGAATATGCAACACACTCCACCCAGACAAATCAATGGAAAGACATTCCCTTATCTATTTATCAATGTTAAACGCCCACTTTCCATCTGACAAGGCATAAGTCATGGCTTGGCTCGTGAAATAACACATTTTTATTAAAAATAAAACAAAACACAAAGATACATATATGAGGTGAAAGCCAGACTCTTGGAAAATCACCGCTATGTCGTCTTGCAACGGTCGCACAGTCACGCGTGTAAATGCAACCGCAGGCAAATGAGTTTGAACAAAAGAAACAAAAATAAAAATGAAGACAACAAAAATCCCCCATCGAAGAGGTGAAGAACCTTTTCAGCGAGTAGAATAGTAGTGATAAATAATTAACAATAATAAAAAGGGAAATCTCTTATGACACACACACGCCGATTGCCAATACTACGCGCAATAAAATGAAGCAAAAATCAAATCAAAACATGGATGCGCATCTAGAGTTTATGACTACACAGGGGGCGCGCAAAAGTGAACAGGCCAACCCAATGCGCTTTCACCTTAATTAGATGGATAGACTGAAATAGTGTGGATACATGAGCACAAACACACGCACGCACACATTCGATGGAAGAACAACAAATGAAACAAAAGTTCACCAAATGTAAAATAGAAACAGCAACACCCAACCGCCAGCTGTGACAAGCTTTGCTTTGCTTTTTTTGTTTGTCTTTTCTTTTCATTGAATATGAATTGTTTTATCTGAAGACATGTACGCACCGACACGAATAGGTATTGTGTAAATGTTTACAATTAACCTCAAAACGTGCTCAAGTGCAATGAACGAACAAGTACGCGAAAAAAAGCACCGATTTAATTCAAACAATGTAAGTGTGTAGGCACAAAGTGCATTATTTCGCAGATTTATACACATGTTTTAAATGTATTTGCACGCTTTTATCAAGGATTGCAAATAGCCAATCAGCTGAACAAATTTTCCGATTTCATTTGTACAATTTTTCTCGTTTATTGAATTTTGTGTTGTTTTTTCTTTTTCGCTTCTGTGATCATTTCGAAACACGTTTCGACATTTTAACACGTAGTTCATAAGATAAGTCGAGCCATGCAAAAATGTGTGGCTTTCAATAAATGATAAAACAACCGGCACTCAATTTCAACAATTCACTTTTTATTCAGAAACCTTCTCTTGGGATTCATTGGATTTTTCATAAACACCATGTTTCAGTCTGTCACAGCAAATGGTTATTCTTTCAAGACGGCAAGTATATTTTGGAAAAAAAAGAAACGAAAAGACAAGTGCAGTCTAATGTATTGATCGATTTGCCATACTTCGGTCTGGACACACACTGCAGAGTGGATGATATTTGAGGCGGTCAGCGAGTTGTCTAGGACAAAGGGTATGTTTATTATTGATCGAATAATCGAATCGATAATCCATGAGAACGTTGGACAGCCGAAGATAATGGCCATAGATTGAATGTTGTAAGCCTTAATGGAAGACTACTTGCTTTGCGGAATTAATTTCTAATGAATACGAAACAGCACACTGCTGCTTAGTGGCATCGGGCAAATCGAAATCAATATCTATAAGTGGCGTGGCATGCTATTAACTGAAGTTGGATCATTACATGTTCCTTCCGGATGATCGATAGCAATTTTGTTTCACAAAATGAAAAGAAATTTACTTAATTGGGGATGGGTTTCACTGGAATTCAGTTGGTAGTGGCTACTTCGTCATGTGCTCTGCTTAGCAACTGAAGCCAGATAATAGTGAAGTCCAAATACGTCCGAAGAATGATTAAAACCGAAGATCTGTTTTCCTACCTACGTTGCCTAGGTTCGATTCCCATAATTTTCACGGCTCCACTTCTTTCGAGCCAGTGACAATGCTCAAGGAGTACAAATGGCTAGAAAAAGCTTCTTAAATTGGCCGTTCGGAGTCGGTAGGTGCATTCCACTCGTGGAAGAACAAAAGCACGCACAGCACGAGTGGTTGCTGAGAAGCTAGGCCCTCGCAAAGCAAAACGAATGGTTGCTGAGAAGCTAGGCAAGCCCTCGCCCTCTACGGGCTGTAGCGCCGCCCATATTATATTCTATTATCTGAAGCCAGGTTTGGGTCACATTAAGCAGAATGAAAATATATCAAAATCTAATAAAAAAAGGGCTTCCTAAGAGTGAGACCTTGGATCGATTTCGCTACCAAATCTGTCAACATTTACGTGCGTTTTTGCACTTCTCCAGCATATTGAGCGTTTTTATGAGATATTTGTAAAATAAACACAGCACATCTGATAAATTTGAAAGCATTTTTACAAACGGTAGCACCAACGCAGTATGGTGTTTGTCGCAATAATCTGCACGAGATACGCATCTCAGTCCGTTTGAACATTTGAATTAAGTCGCCTTAATATTTAGGTAACCGCAGTGTCTGCACAGTTGCCAGCTGTCTCCACGATTCACATAACTTCGTTTAGAAAGCACCAACAGCTTAACTACAACCAGAAGGGAATTTTCAAAACAAAAAAGCCCCCATTCGATGGCTGGGTTCGGGAAATACCAAAGTACAGGGTTTTATATAATTTAGTTCATAACAATTGAATTCCATTCCAAACTGATGTCATACGCTGCATACGAGTAAATACTGTCTTGGAGTGCAGTTCTCATTTCAGATGCTAAGCAACTCGGCATGCGACACACGAACGAATAAGTGTTCAGTTCAGTAATCGGTCTGTTCAGATTCACTGAATGGGTGACACTAGCATCGGTTTCGAAAAGGAATGAATTGGGAAGTTATTCTTCTCCCCGTTTTATTTTTTCAGGTGGGACAAGTTTTTGTGAAAAATAATCACAACTTTTCCCATTACTTTCCAGCTTTTCATTAATTTAAAGGTAATATCCTGTGCGTTGTTAGCAAGCAAGCCTCATTATGACATCGATTACATCGAAACGGTCATCAAACATTCGCATGTCACAATACGCTAATGACACAATGCCTTTCAAGGGCATTTCGTTCGGCACACGATTCCACACTCGTTCAATTAGACCTTGATAGTTTTTCAGTGTTGTGTCAGAAAAAGTAAGGGCATTAAATCTCCTTCTGCACGATCTACCCATACTCTAGATCCTTGCTGATGTTATAGGGGAGGCATTCTGTACATCGATGAAATAAGTTTTAAAATTAATTCAACAACACTTGGGTGTGAGTGGTGCCATGAATTCTCTAATCCCCGCATGGCCCGGTCGCTGTAGGCACTCCTAGGGTCTCGCCAAGATTCACCCGTCACGCGTGGTGCCCTTGCATCCAGTTATCCAGAGTAGAGAGGGGTCCTTTTGCCCCCTTTGGAACCTACCTTCGATCGATTCACTCAATCCGCCTCCATACCAAGACCGCACTCATTTAGTAAACCAGCAAATTTTAAAAAAGCAAAAAAAAGAGCGCATGTTCTTCAGTAATCGACTCCATTCCAGGTTATGCTTCTTCAACTAACCCTAAAATTCTAACCCATTGATCGCCGTCCATTTGGATGTAAAATGTTCTCAACTTCAGCATTTATCACTCCTGTCTAAAACTCGGCCCCAGTGATACTCCTTGGGTAAATAAATAAGTGTTGCAACCGTCAAAACTAAATTAAAACCAGACCTTATAAGCATATAGGCACAGTGTCTGCACATAAAACTAATCATTTCTTTGACCGATCGGAAGTAAAAACATAAGAGCGTTGTGTCACAGAGTCTTTTGATCTTGCGAGTTGGAGTTTTCTAACTTGTTCATATTCTTCGCTTTTGGCCAGCTTAAGTAGAAACGTTTCTGAGATACGAGTTATTTCGTGCTTTGGAAGCATACCTCGATTATTTCAAAACAATGGAGGTTATTGTCGTTCCGCGTTCAAATTTTTTTGAATGTAGACAGACCAACAATAACCATTAATTACTTATTACATCCCATCCCTGCAAAACGTTCGCAAACTCCACCAACAAACAGAGTTTTCTGAATACGATTTTGGGTCGGTACGAATATCATGAAATTTCGACTAGAATCGAAAGCAAAAGCACACAGCCAACTTATCTTGCAACAAAATTTTAATGATTATGTCCCAATAAATTCGAAGAAAGCAAAACAAAACTGAATCAATTTTCCAATCAAAACGTACCATCGCCCGTTTTAAAGGAGAAGTAAAAAAAAAATAAATAAATACCACTCGGCCAGTATTCCCATTTCGCAATTAAAAGCTGATAAGGAATTTAATGACCACTTTTAATTGATGATGTACTCAACTGGCATTCATGCCGATGCCAATGATGATACTTGTCGATTGCATGTGTGTTCACGTTGTTGACGTGACACAGTTTTACAGGAAAAAAATGATTTAAGAAAACACTGGAAAAACCAAGCTGCATCATCACATTGAATTATTCAATGAACTGCCACAAGGGAAGCATTAAGGACCGCTAATATTTTTTTCCTCCCATTTTTCACTTAACTGAGTAAACATTTGATGAAACTTTTCACCTTTCAGGAAGCCTCAGTAATTGACAAACAGATCTATGTACGGTACGTATTTATATTTGTCAAATAAACTCGTGTTTTTTGTGCCACTTGAATGTTTCTACAAGACCAATTAGAATTTATTTGTATTTCATTGGTGTATTTTTTTTTTTTTTTTGAGCTTTCTTTTGAAATGCTTTTACTGAGTGCACTTTTGTGAAGAGGAAGGCATTTTGAAGGAAAGCTTCATGTTACTTATTTGGTCAGTTGTAAAGAGAAGGTTACCGGGATGTGTTCAAAAGGAGCAAACGTGGAAACGAAAGGTTTAACTCATGTTAACTAGGCAGAGAAACGGACACGATATCACTTTCCAGAAAATATTTAGATTTTCTGAACACCTCCGCTGTATTAACCATTCTTTTATAAACCACCCTGACAGCTGTCAGTTGTCAAACAAAAGCTCCTTAATTTAAGTACTGCGTGAAATTTAAATTAAAGTCATCTAAAAGAAACCCTCAAAATAAGTTTTTTTTGCGAATTTCCATCAACCGCGAAAGAGGTAATAACCCGAAAAGCATTGCAAATAAGGTTATGGACGACCACTGGAAAAAACAAGCATTACTCAGGCCAAAGTGCTGGTTGCCGCCGACATCAATTTCCCTTCCACTCACAAAACGAGAAGCATTCTTTAGAGCCCATTTGCAAGGCCGATGAGAATGTTGCAGATCATTACCATTCCGCCGACGTTTACGATGCTTTTGTCATTTCAACTGTACCAGCGCATCGCCTCTTCCGGTGCTAGAATGCCTCGGCCCACTGCGCCTCCCTGCAAACATGTGAAGACGGACTTAATGCAATTTCCAGTTGTTCCTTTTTCCATCAATGCATTGTTCCAAAACAAATTCTTGGAAAGATTGTAAAGCAAAAGAATCCATCATCACCACTTCTTCTGTTGCACCATCATCACGTCATCGTGCAGAAAACGACGCGAAGGAGGGGGAAAACAATGCATACGATGGAATATCTTACGTAGCAAAAAAGGGGGGCACTGGTTACGGTCAGAGGAGGAAGGACAAACGAAAGGGATTGATTGAAGATTTATGTGAGAATCAAGTTGACGTTGGAAAGGGTTTTGTGTGATGGTTACTTAATATTCTTGGAATCGCAGTACACGCTCTGAGGCATGTGTTGCTCAGACCAAGTGCATCAGTGGCAGAACCATGGAAATTGAGTGCTTGCTGCACAAGAAGTGTGCGTTTCGTCCTTGCAATGTGGCTTCGACGTACGATGAGATTAAATGCTAATTGTCTTACGTTCGAATGTAATTGATGTTTGTTGCTCAATCAACTGGTGGTCAGGAAGGGCTGATTTTAGTCCCACCTAGTCTCCATTGGTAGCAATTTAGAGGAAGAGGAGCTTATGTGCAGGAGTTTACACTTTTACCAAATTCGAAGCTATTCTTTTTCAAGAAACAAATTGCTTTAAAATATTTTAAACTACACAACATGTAGGTGGTACTTTAGTCGAAGGTGGACGTGGTTCTAGCTTTCAAGCCGTGGTTGTGATTTGGCAGCACTGCCTCAGTCGCATACGTCAAACTGAAGTGTCGTCGGAGAACGCATGTGTGAAGGATTACGTTGCTACGTTTGCCATTTTAGAATATGAATTGCTTAAGCATCGCTGAAGGCGTTGAAATTGTGAAAACGTTCAGCAAATAATCTCGGGCATTACGAGCAGAATATCGTCTGTCTAAGTCTATCGTATCATGGACAAATCTGGACACGCAGACTCTGATACACACGATGGACTAGCTATGAAGGTGTTGCACTTTCCACAGAAAATGCTGCCGTTTTGCATCTATTTTCGAGATGGTATAAAAAAGATCGTGTTTAAAACTTAGGACACTTTAAAACCGAATGATATTTGTCAAGCTGTTGACGATATATGGCGAAAAGTTGTTGAATTACAAATTGCCTTGTCTGAATCGAGTCTTGCAAGAACACCCATTTGAATGATGTTGTGTTACACTCTTAATGACAAGATCCAACCACAACAACAAGCACTTTTCGATTCCGGCAAATATTTCTGTTTTTATTTTGACCTTCGGTGAGCTTGTGTAACAGAGTCCGATGTCGTTAGGGAAGCAGTTCAGAGACAGAGAAAATGGTCATCGGCATGAAATGACAAACAAGATGTCAAGGAAATCATGTTTGGTGTTCAAAAACACTTGGGGAACCTCGTTCATAAGGACAACATTTTATTTGATTCAGTCTCACGACAATGTCCTATCTCACACTGCTTGGTTCTTCGACACCATTTCTCAAAAATGTTCAACTTACGTCGCGGAACAGTCACCATATTCGCCTAATTTAGCAAGGTTTGACTTCTGGCTCTTCTGGTTAAGCTAACCTCATTTCCACACGGCGAGATAAAACCTAATCGCTGCACGAAGTCCAGTCCGACTTTAACCATTCTTCGAGAATTGGAACAAGCAGCTGGCAACGTATAGTCTCGGAAAGAGAGTGTTCTGAAGGCGATGAAATAGATTAAGAATAAGTAACAACTTCACCTAGTTTTGATCACACTAAATAAATGCTTTTAAATGTAATCGACAGCCCAGTAATATTAAAGCAGTTGGAAAGCAGCAGCTGCCTTCGAAATCAAGATCAATTTATTTCTTTTTTAATCTGAACTAGATTAAGAAATAGGATTTAAACAACATGGGATAGTGCTTAACACTGCCTTCGCCTTTTAACAAAAGGAACAGACTTCATATCTTTCATCGACACCACTTCAAGTCTGTGTCGAATGCAGTGCAAGATTTACCCAACACCTATCAGGTAAACTTCGATCTTTTGAACGCACCCACGCCAACCCTAAACGGAAAGACGACAGCCTATGTGACCCAGCATTGCTTTGACGGTTGGCTTTTTTTCAGCTCTCCCTCCACACCCAAGTCAATCTTTCCACGAGATCAACGATCTTAACTCAATTTGTCGTTAGAGAGGAAAAACCCACCACATATTGTAAACAGAAACGCATTATCTTTAAATGAAATCAAATTTATGTACAAGAGTACGGTTAACAGAATTACCATCGCCCAAATCAAGTTCTCATTTTCCCTGCGACTGAAGGAAAACCTTTTAGCAGAGCTGGTGTCTGGTCTGCTGGTGTCTATCAACAGCATTTAATAAAAACACAAATGAAAAACTGGTTCAGGAAACTAATTATCATAATAACTTTATATAAAATTTTGAGTCGACCCTCTGACAAAACACACTCCCAGTGTTGCCCCTCGCCGTGCATATAAGTCAGGGTCATGTATGTGTTCTCTTTTCATTATTCGATCCGGCTGTTTCCCTCCCAAAAAGTACATATGTAGAGGTACAAATGATACGAAGTCAGGCAGAAGAACCCACACAAGGACGCATAACGATGGTACGAGACACGTGATGTAGCCAAATAAAAACCAACCAAATGGGGAGGCCTCTCTTTCGGAACCATCACCAGAAGATATAAACAGTGATGACAATAATGACATACCATTCTATTTATATTCTAATTTTTTCTGATGACGTTATGTTCGCTGTTATGTACTGCTTATGTGCCACAAATGTACCTGTCGCGGTGGAGAGAAACGTATACAAAAACAAAAAAAGAAAAAATACCGAAAAACTACGAAAAAAAGAAATAATGATGAAAACATTTTTTGGAACTGGTTTCTGTCGTAGGCAACAACAATGGAGAAGGATGAGCAGAACAAATAAATAATAAAATCAGAAAAAAGAATTCATTTGTTGTTCAAACACAAGCAGAAGAGGGCGACAAAGCGAGAGAATGAGGAAAAACTCGAAAGACAGGTTATTTTGCTGTTTGTCTTTTGTTTAACCCGTCCATCAGCTTATCCGTGTTAGAGGTTTTCTTCGTTCGATGCTACAGAAACAAAAACGCACGCACACGCGCACACAATTGCCACACCATAATCATGATCTTGTTTCCTAGTAACCACCATTGTCTTTGGTATCATATGTTCGAAGACATCCTGTCCATGCCTTTTGGCCTCATCTTCATATGGCAAACACAAGAACAACATTCCACAGACAATCGCTGGGAGAGCGGGTAAGGTAGTAGCGAGTAGCGAGTAGCTCCTCTCCGCCAGACAAAGCGATTTTGTTGGTGGGGTTATGGTGGAAAAGGAGAAAGAGATCAACGCAACTTCGTTTGTGGCTTGTGTATTGCCCAGAGGTGGGAGCGCATCGTCTTGAAAAATTACTGAAAGACTTTACGAAAAATAGAGCTGTCAGTGAGCATTGGAAATTCATCAGTCATTGGCTGGGGAAGCGACCAGAGTGCCATATGCAAGTGTGACATCGGTAACTCCATGGCATTATCGAGCTGCAAAACTCATGCCACTATTCTCATGATCCCTTGTCAGCAATTGCATTGAACAACTTCGAGTGTGTCATAGCAGGACACCAGTACTGCGATCATAAGGATCTTCTGTACCAGATTCTCTTGGTCTAGGATTTAAGAGCTGCCTTCTGGAGTTTGACAACTGCCCTAGATGGAATATCCTGGAATTCTTTCTCTGTTATGGATGATTTTTTATCATTTTGAATATTTCTCTGGCCAGTGTGTGCTTCTTTCGCCTAAAGTGCTTTAATTCTTTCTGACGCCCAACCACAATGATGACCTAATTCAACTTAAGCAAACGAGCGATATGATACTCTGTGATCATTATAACCAAATCTTGAAGTTTCGTCAAGTTTCGATCAATTGATCCCACTTAAGGATAACTGAACGAAACTTGACGAAACTTCAAGATTTGGTTATTATGATCACAGAGTGTTATTTCGCTCGTTTGCTTAAGCTGAATTACTTTATTTTTTGTTTGTTAATTCCTAGAAGCAATTATGGCTACTTTAGAACGAAATCGATCGTTCTCTACGTACGTAATTTTTTTTTTTTTTTGTTAATTCAAAGAAGCAATTGTGGCGACTTTGGCTAATTTTAGTTAGGTTCTGTCTTAAGGCGATTTCACGTCGGAGTACAGAGAAACTTTTAATATGGATCTTATTGCAATATTTTTCGTTTACACTCAGATTGTGCACTGTAGTATTACTCGACCCATGGAGCGCCAATCCTGAGCTAAAGCTGGCCTTCGTTCCCCAAGCATTTCAGTCAACTACTTTTAAAGTTCACTGAAATGGGTGGTGCAGGAGATACCGATCGAGTAGAGGAGAATAAAGGATCTTTAACCGCATCTAGAACACAATAGAGAACTAAAGGACGACGGGGTTCATGCTTAAGGGTACAAGCCAAGTCCTGTAGATAGGAAAAGGATACGAAAAGGTCTGGATTGCTTACTTCTCTACAAATGGGCGCATGGACATCCTTAACTGTTACGGCCATGACATTTCAGGCATCAAGACCAATTAGTCTTCCTCACTTATTCTCACCCAGAGAGTCCTAGTTGAAGAACCAATAACCCGATCTTTGCAGAACCAAATTGGTCACATTCAAAAGACAGGACCAATCTGACTGTGTTTAGACAGAAGGTGGAGACACATTTTCAGGCTCGGAACGGGATTTGAGAAAGTTTCTGAAATTTGTTCAAGATTTCTCCCGTAAAGTTCGAATGTCGTTTCGGTGAATGATTATGTTTGCATAAAACGCTCATCACACTCTTGACAGTGATTTTTCCCTGACTCTGGTGCATGCCCCCACCGCGCCCGCCACTGGCGACCAGGTCGTCTCTTATTGAATGACAGAGACAAAAGGAAATAGAATTCTCAACACAGCAGAGTTTCTGTGTACATAATAGCTTCAGCGGAGATCCCAAAGTGGCCTCCCCGATGCAGTAGGGTACCATACCACCATTGTAACCGCATTGAATGCATTTCATTCTTCTTCGCACACAGTTTCTTTGGTTTTTATTATTTAGTTGGAATTGGATACATATTCCTTGTCTTTTGTTTCCACAGCTTTTCTTTCTCTCCTTTGGTTAGGCATTCTGCCACCCATCTGTGTGGATGTGTGGGTATTATTTTCATTTATTTCACTCCTCTTGACTGCAGTTGCTCTGCTGCTAAAGACCCAGCAGCACAAGGGCGTACTTTGTAATGGCCGTGTCTCACATATTTACTTTCCACGCACATAATGGCGATGTGCTTCGCCTTTCTTTCGGTCTCCCAATCCCGCGGTAATGATAAATAGGAAGAGAATAGTGGGAATTCGGAAAGAGGCTGGCTGCTGGCAAAAGTTCTCTCACCACCAGCGAGACCACAGTCATCCGCAGATGGGCTTCCCCATTTCATCGCCTTTATTCTTTCGCTGGTTCTGTGTATGAGGTGCACAACGTGACTGTATCGTTTATTTTCTTCATTCCATGTAATACCACTACGATACCTTTTATTTTTATTTCTCCTACAAAAAATAAGCTAATTCTAAGAAATATATGAATACGAGTGCTTGCGAGTACTTGGCGTCTCTTACACTACACAAGTGTTCCGGTCTGAGAAAGACCACAAGGCGAAAATAAAGAAAACACAAAAAAAAACCAACTCCATAGCGACAGAAAAGGTTTAACAAAAAACAAAATTTAAACCAATTTTTTTGTTCGCTTCTCGGGTCTTTCAAGGACTTAATTCAGTGCGCAGTTTGTGTTTTATCCACCTTCATTGTGTTTCGTTGACCGGCGACAGACACTGTACGAGATATATGTATTAAGGCAGTTTTTGACTATCGTCAACCTTGAATAGGGTCTTTTTTGTCTTTTTGTTCGTTCGTTGCTTGGGCACATGTGCGCTTTATGGCTGTCTCAAGAGCAAACAAGGGTATTGAGAGCCATTAAATTACCATGAACTGTACCTTAGCCTGCGAACGGGGTATACGCAATCTGAAGCAAATCAGCGCGCATATTTTGCGCTGTCAACTACAGACCACCTCAAAAATGTCAAAGCAAAAGAAATATAAAAAAAAGTAAACATTTCCATACATTACCACATCATTGAACAAATAATCCATTAATCCAAATCAGCGTGTGTATTCTGTGTACATACCTGAAAATGAACAGAAAGAAGAAAAAAACATGAATACATACATAAATTAATTATTTTTCAATTAAAATAAGCCTTTCAATGGAATACCTACTGGGGGGTGGGAGAGAGAGAGAGAGAGAGTCGGCTGCAGACTAGGTATATGCACGCAACTTATAATTGAACACATTCATTAATAACTGCAACTTGTGCAGCCTGCAAGTTTAATTAATTGCATTCAATTTTGTTTCATAATCGTATTTGGGGTAAACATTCATCTGTAAATGCGTTCGAGAAATTAGCAGTGACGAAGAGGAAACTAAATACAAATACATTCCGTCACTCTGAATGTGTGGATGTAAGTTAAATGCATAATTAAAATATTTCAGCCGATGGTTGGTTCACAGAGATAATTATTTATTTAATTGTTTTTATATACGGATGCGTTGTAAGGCTTAATTTCTGAAAAAGCTTGTGAGTACATCCAGGTGGACGTTACTTAACGATTGAATGACTAAATTGTGCTCATCCCTTTTTGGGAAGTCAATGCATCATAACTTCATGTTGGCGTGTCAATCAAAGAAGTTATGGTCTTGGAATTTGGATATGTCAGCCCCAAACCCCCACTGTTTCTATACAGGAAGGGACCTACAAATAGATCATCAGAAGTGGGCACCTAACTGGCGATGTGTAAGCGGCGGTACACCCAGGCTGCTTTATTGAGCCGGGCAGTGGCCGGGGTGGGTAGTTGGTATGGGTGCCCTTATGGCCTTGCAGGTGTGGCTCATTTCGACCAGCATGTGGGGTCCATTGTGCCCTTGAAATGTGATGCAATGCTTCCGTAAGACCGTTTTTCTTTTAAAACCATCCGGATTTAGATCTCAAAAGGGAAGGTCCTCCAGCTGAAAAGGGCTTTCCCAGGAACTGTTTTCTTCTCCTTGCTAGGTGCTCGATAAATTATATTTCTTCTTCATCTCTGCAGCTCCTGCAAGAGTGTCCGTTCTGTATATTCAGACGCATGCCTATGGCACAGTGACCGTTCCAGAGCATCTCTGCAGCTCCTGCAAGAGTGTCCGTTCTGTATATTCAGTCGCATGCCTATGGCACAGTGACCGTACCAGAGCACGCACTTCCTTGCGACTAAATCTGGTCAGTGATGTTGATCCTTATTTGATCTTTTGGCGTCGACTACATGGCCAACTTCTAGAACGTGCCATTGCGTTCGGGCTCTGTCGGGAAGTGGCAAAGCAAGTGGTTTATACACGAACACCTTTATTTTTCAACCACACTGAGACTGTCAAGCACAAATAAATTCACAACATCGCCATAGCCCACTCTTGACGGTCCTTGTTAAAATGTTCCATTTGTTGCCAGCTAGAAATAAGTGCGTTAACCCTTACTCCACCAGATCAAATTGGATTCTGACGCAAATGAAGAAGATAACACCGCGATCCATAGAAAGTTAATTAAACTTCGTCGCCAGCAAGTCGTAGCTTTCTTCATTCGTACACGAACATGCGACGAACAACAGAGGCTGGGCCCACTGCGAGCGGTAATGCTCACAGTGATTCGTTGTACTTTATGGTGTACAATGGCATCCATTCAACGAATGAAGAGTGCAAATTATGATCAAAGCCACACGTCTAAAATCTACATTGTGAGTTGACCTCAAGTCAAATTCATCTGCACTTGCACTTAAGTCGTGCCATTTCACTCGTCTTACCTTTCTTTTTACTGAACTTTCAACAAGGCAAAAGAAAACCTAATCAAGATAAAGCGAATTTCTACCAGCGTAAGGCATTCCCTTCTTCTTTCCTGTTGGCCTCCACCATTTAAGCAAATCTAAATACATCAACTTCAACCGCATTCACCGTCACGTCTACTGCCACAAACCAATTGAAAGTAATCATCTGCAATTGGAGCTTGCCACGGTATCAGAGCAATCTCAAACAGCAAACCTGACACAAACGAAATGTGAACTAATACATTTTCCCCGCTCACAGACACACCACCACTCGCTTGCATTTATTTATATTTAATAATTTAATTCGATTAAAGTCCACAAATGACTGTAATTTACCAATTTCCAATTGGCTGCTGGTGATTTGGTTGTGTGTCAATTTCAGCAAATCATTTTTGTACCAATGCACCTCCTCCCACCGCCTCTCAGAAGCAGCGAAGAATAACAGATAATACATGCAAGGAGATTATGTATGCTCAAAAAATAGAGTATGACGCAATCTGTTTTGTGTATCGTTCTCTGGTTCACCTATATATGAGCTGTTTCGTTTTGTCATCTTCAATAAATTTGCCTCTCGTGATACACGTAGGTATGGATGGACGCTGTGCTATTCCATTCCTATTCAATGCAAAAAAAAACAAAAATGAATTCTTCCAACAACGTGTGGTGCGACAAATTGTATTCGTTACGAGACAGAACGACGACGACAACGACAAAACCAAGTGAATTCAATTTAACTTGGGGTGGAATAAAAAAATGCTAAACAACAACATACAAATGTACAGCGGCGTTGAGGGGGAGGAGGCAAGCATGTGCACTTTGAATCAGTGTGTCTAGTGGAACTGTGCCGGGCAGTGAATTGAACAGAGAACAAACAAAAAAAAAAAGACACACATTCACCAGGAAAATTGGAGAGAAGTCAGAATATAAATCAATTCTGCGGCTGAAACTTGGCAAATCTGCTCACTGAATTGTAGTCGCACAGTGGTTTGTATTTTAGTAATTTATCGCCGTTGCATCAGAACTAAAATTAAACGAGAGGTGTATAGAATGCACATGTTGAAATATCAAATTTACATGCAGATACAGTTTGAATTACTTTAACTTCGATTAGATACACTAAAATGCGCACGGTTTTTGAATACAAATATGCTGTGAAATAGATCTTGGAATCTTGGAGTCTTGGAACTGGATGCAATTTTATTGAAATCAGTTCAGTTTATTTCCCTTGTTCACACCAAGCTGAAGTGTGTGCGGTATTTCAGAATTAAGTCGTATTCCTAGAGTTTAACTTTCAGTGAACCAACGTATGCGACAAAATAGAACACAGCATGGAGACATCCGTTTATATGCTAATTTAAAATGTCTCTCACGAGTCATTGACGAAACGCAAGTGTTTCAGACTTCCGCGGTTAACTGCATAGAGTTGAACAAAGAAACAACGGTAGATCCCCTCCACTCGCGCAGCAATAACGTACCCAACACGAGCAGTAGCTGGAGAATATCACTGGTGATGGAAGCTAATTTGTACATCCATTACTTTTAGAAAAATTTACTGAAATTGTGTCGTTTTACGTAAACGAATGACGAGAAAATCTCCAGGTTTAAAGCACTCACGTGAATTTGTGCATACACCGTGACATATTACACGCAATAAACGCACACGTTTATTGCAGTCTGACACGAGCCCAAAGAGCCGTGTGCAAGCAGACTAAATGCAGACATATTCAGTCGAATGTGTGAACAAGTAAATCTGATGCCCTGTAACACGAGTTCACATATACACGTGAATTTACGTGAAATCAAGGGCTTTAATTTCTACTCTTCATTAGTCATTCCACTCCAACTGTTGACGAAGTCTAGAAAGAAGCTGGCGCCAGGTAGAATCTTTCAAAAGACGATGATGGATGAGAATATTGTGGACACCAAACTGGACTGAGTGTTGTTCACGCCCTTTGATGTGAAGGTCTGAAATAGTTAAACAACATCTCATGCATCCTTCCAGTCATCAGGCCGCACGACCAAGACCGATTGTCTTCCGTTCATGGGTTTCACTCGCAAGTGTGATTAGGGAGCGTTTTACGCTAGACAACGACATGTGCGTGGAGTGTTCCCAAGTCCACATCCGACAACACAAACTTGCAGGAAAAGAAGAAATAAGTTGACACATCCATATAAAACGAAATTGTGATCAAAAGAAGGATTCATGTCAAAGTTTAGTGACTGAGTGTTAAATAAAATGTTCCTGTTCGCTGAGGTATTCGCGGAACTTATTCCTTAGAGCCTCTTAAGATGTCATTTCAACACCTAGCTCTGAAGATGGTTCAGTGCATAGTGAAATAAAAGCTGGTCTTCCGTAAGGATGTGGGTTTGGGCCATAGTATTTTACATATACGCCAGATATTTACCACACTCCACAAGCAATTGATAAACATTGTGGATAGAGATGAGCCCTATATCGGAGGAATAATTTAACTCTGTATAAAACCTCGATAATGCCCTTTCTGCTCGACGCAGAAGCTATTTCCAAAGCCGATAAAGAAAGCAAATAGTTGTTGGCATTTGGAGAACCAGGAACCAGGAATTGTAAGGGCTGTACAGTGACATTAAGCAAGTCAGACGTTTACAACGCCTAAGGTGACTAAACCATGAAGGACGTATGGACACCTTGGCTCCGACCCGAAGAATTTTCGACTTTTAGCCTATGGGACAAAGCAACAGAGAACGACCACTTGCAAGATGGCGCAAACAAGTCAGGGACCCCTTAGCCGGCTTGGAGAGCGAGACTGGAGACAGCTGGCGGGAGATCAGTCCGGCTGGAGAACCATGTTGCGTGAGGCCCAATTCCAGCTCGGACTGTAGAAAGACAACAGAGCAGTTCAAAATGTTAAAAACAGATATGGTTTGGACGGAGCGATGGTGAACAAAACTCAGAACTTGACTTGAACAAAAACATAACAAATGTTCCTGTAGTTCTTAAACAATAAATATAGTAATTTGCTGACACAATTTGCTTGTAACAGAAGAGATCAAAGAAGAAGTACTCAAATTCGTCGTAGATCCATGTCATGTCCACGAACCATGACATGAACAAAATAGAAAGACTTGTATTTTATTGAAATCACAAGACTTTCTCAAAATCATATACTCTGTAAACAAGATCATTCGATCTATTACATTTTAAATTGGACATGATTGTGTGGAACGGGAAAGTGGAAGTATACGAAGTATACGTTTCACCACGTTTCGTATTATTTTATATTCGTTTTCTTGCAATCATCACGAAGGAAAGGAGTGTGATGTTAGAGTTCATCATAATTGTACGACTTGATTGTGTTATGGTGCGTGGAGATATAGTCTTCCCAAGCCCTGATCCGACAACGCAAACTTGCAAAAAAAGAAGCAATAAGTTGAAACTTCCATATACAACGACATCATCATAGATACTCCGAAAGGAGTTCTGATTTACGTTGAATTTGATCGAAAATACAAATAGAAGTGTGTATCACAATCATTGTACGTGGAAAAGGGTCCCACTTTTCCTTGAATTTGAGGCCACTATACTTGCCATGGCCACTATACACTCTCAATGAGTCAGGTATCACTGTTCTAGCATATGCTGATGACATTGTACTACTTGTATCGGGTTAATTAATGGAAAGAGGTATGTCGTCAACTAGCTATTGGACGACACTTTTCTGGCCTCAACATCAACTCTCACACAAAAGAAACTGTGGTTGCCACTAGGAGACACAAAGTTCCTATTTCCAGAAATATCTAAATCAAAACCTCAGCTCTGCCGATACGTGCCGTACGTGAATATTTGACAACGAATTAACGAGTGGAGGAGTGCGGGCAGGCTGGCAGTCGCAGCACATCATTGTGAAAAACGTGTTTTCTTGAAGTGATTTCTATCATGTACCAAAAAACCAACGTTCAGGCTGACATTCCCCCTTAAAGGCGAGAAAAACTAAGCACGATAATTTTCAAAAATAATCACATAGACAATTTATGCCATTCGATGCTATTCGTCACATTATTTTCAAAAGACGCACAGTTCTAAAATAAAGCCACTTCTTTACTTATTTTGGAAAGTCCAGAGGAATGTCGCGGTCATCAAACAAAAAATCGTGTCATAAATCACATCGAATTGTCGAATTACTAGTTAACACTAGTTAAGTTACGTTTAAGTTAGCATTGGAGAGGTTCAGACCGCATTTGTGCACTCATTGCTTGTTTTAAACGAGATTCCTAATATTTTTTGCTTCAAAAACAAATGGTTTAGCACCGACTCCAATGCTCTGTGGCATTTGCTCAGACGCTTAATCTTCTACAAGTGAATGAGGTCTTGCTTTATTATTCAATTCGATGGCATAAATGGTCTCAAATATCTTACGTTGCAAGGAGAAACGCACATTTTTACAGCAAATGCTCAGAATAAGTGTAGTCAGCAATTTGTAAATGACACCAGTTAATACAGCCTGTGAGAGGTGAAATTTGTTAACATGCTTCACCTTGCTCTTTGTTTGACGCTACAATCCAGTGTGGATGTGGACCAACAAACCACTGCAGGAAGTACGATTTTTGGCCGCCTGCTGATGCACACATCACGTTGATCGAGGTAATTCTCTTCACTCCTTCAACAGGAATCGAACAATTTAATAGCTAACATAAATATTATTTACCATCAGAGAACATTCCCCTCTCATTCCCCCCACTCATCCATCACACGACGCAATCGCACAAAATACAGTTTTAATAATTCAATTACAAGCCAATATGCATATTATGACATTTAAAATTGACAAGAACGAAAAAAACAACAACAATTCGGTGTGTCATGAGTCGACCGACCTGATCTTCGGCTACAAAGAATCGCGTCACGTACGCAAATCGTGATAAATGACTCCGGCTTTGTGAAGTTGACAAATAAATACGTACTCAGGTGTCGCCAGATAAAATAAAGTATTATGACATAATCAGAGAAGTGCTTCCCAAGCAATTGTGAACCACTAGTTCTCTCCTCTGGCTCAAGAACTGGTTTGCACTGATATTGTGGGGAAATCACAGATTTTAAAAATACAAAAAAAAAACTATTTGATTTGGTTCCTTAAACAAAATTTAATGAACGATAAAAAAAAACCGATCAACAACAGTAGTGGCTTCAGAGTGACATAATCGAATGAATTGCTGTATAATTTATTCTCCTCGCCCACTTCCAAGGGATTAATTGCATTTTATTTTGTGTGAATTTTGTATGAATTAAAGCACCATTGCTGGTGGTCATCTGAGAATGGAATCCGACCGGAAGCAAGGTGCACTGAGTGCCATGTAAAGTGTAACACTTTATTGTTCGTAAAATGTAAAATAAAAATGAAAATTCAATTTGATGCATGTGTGTCGCCGCGAGTGTATTGAAAGTATATCACTGCAATTGACATGAAAGTCGCATTTCTGTGTTCCACTGGGAGTGTGTCCCCACATAAATTATTCAATTTTATTCTACGGGCTTGTTGTGTCCATTGTATAGTGACGCCGTGCCGGCCGGTTGGTACTGAAACGAATTTTAATTTCATTATTTGCTTATAATGGGTTTAAATGTTGTAAATGACATGAATGACCAGAAACATGTGCATTTTCAACTGAGTATGAAATGACGCAATATTTGAATTTTTTGCTGTTTGCAGTCTTTGGTGTCTTTGATTACGGATGTGGATATTTCAAATCCGCCCCGGGAGAGATATGCTGCACATGCTACACTTGCAGGCAACCAACAGCTCTAAACCGCAACACTTTATTTATTCTATGGTTGTGCTTCAAATGGTTCTCATTTTTTGTGCAATAAAATGCGGGTGCGACTACGTTAAATTTTGATAGTGGTCCGGTTTTTTTTTCCTTCAATCATTTCCATTTATTTGTGCTCCATCCAGAGAATACATTCCGATATTAGTTTTTTTGTTAACACAACTTCGGGCAACATGGGAATTGCCTTTTTTTTCCATGGGACGAGAATGCCGTTATCACATGTTCGCGCACAGAGAAGTAAAGAGAGAAAAAAAAAAAACTGCATGTGATCGATCTCTGGTCCTGTTTATTGTGCCCTAAGTCCGTACATCTTACCGAGAGTCCTCCAAAACATCAATAATTGTTGGCTGCTATCTCAAAAGATAATAATCAAGAGGCCTCAACTCACGAGGTCTTGGAGGTCAAAGCTCCGATGTCACCTTCAGCTCGAAGACCACGCCTTCGATAATCTCTTGCAGATCATCCTAGCTTCAAATGTGACAATTTTACTTATTCAAAAATCCCACCATGAACACAATTTCGGGATTAAATTTCTGTACCAATGCCAAAATGAAATTTAGACAGAAACAATGGTAATTCGGTTTCAAATCTAGCGCGCCTCGAATCTGTAAGCCTTCAAACCGAAGATAATGGCAATACTACCAACATCTGATTCAAATGATATGGCTGCCCTATAATTTTTAAACTTCTACAATGAATGTAAAGGGTGATTTTTTAAAAGCTATAGGAAAGTTTTTCAAAAAAAGACACATAAAATTCAGAAAACTGCATGAAGTCTTTATTTGAATCGATAGTACGGTCCATAATTTATTGTTTGAAGATTATTTCATGCAACTGTTGACCTTGACTGCGCCTCAAATGGTCCATCCGCTTAGTCCTACTTTGGCATACTCTTTCCAACATTTCGGCCGGTATCTCACGAATAAATGCTTCAATGTTGTCTTCCAATGCGTCAATTGAAGCGGGCTTGTCTGTATAGACATGAGCTTTAACATAGCCCCACAAAAATAGTCTAAAGGCGTTAAATCGCACGATCTAGGCGGCCAATTGACCGGTCCCGAACGTGAAATAAAATGTTCACCGAACTCGCCTGAGTTGCGCTTGCTGTGTGGCATGTGGCACCGTCTTGTTGAAACCACATGTCATGCAAGTCAAGCTCTTGCATTTTGGGCAAAAAAAAGTTGGATATCATCTCACGGTAGCGCTCACCATTCACAGTTACGTTACGATTCGCATCATCTTTGAAGAAGCACGGTCCAATGATGCCACCGGCCCATAAACCGCACCAAACTGTGACTTTTTCTGGATGCATTGGTAGCTCTTGCAATGCTTCTGTGACTGATATTCACTCCAAAATCGACAATTCCGCTTATTTACGTACTCCTTGAGCCAAAAATGAGCTTCGTCGCTGAACACAAGAAGCGCGCAATGAACTTTCTTAACAGAGCACGCATTTTGATAATAAAATTCAATAATTTGCAAGCGTTGTTCGTTTGTAAGACGATTCATGGTTAAATTATAGACCAAACTGAAGATGTTTGACAGTGAAACAAAACACGAAACGTGCGCCAGCTGTTTAAAGCAGTGTTGCCAAAAAGATAATAGCTAAAAAATCACCCTTTAGAAGAGAATGTAGCTCTGTTGTGTGGCGTTTATGCCATCACGGGGGAATTCCAAGGACTACAGGAGAAAAAAAAAGGCCACTGACAGTTTAAAATCTGACTTCGACAGATATTAGATTTTGGTCAGACTACCCGTCACAAAAATTTCGTTACTACATAGTTACTTTCCTCCAATATAACGCAGGGAAGTTATATTGTTCTCCACGGCTACAGCAGCTGCATATACAAACCTAAAATAATAAGTAACTCAATCAATTATGAGCAAGTAACAAAACCATGCTAGTAACGATATACGTTGAAGAGTAACGTTTTGGTACAAAGTACATAAATGAATAGTAACAATCATTCGCTTTCAGTGTATACACCAGCATCAAGTGTTATCCACTCTTTCCTTGCATCGTTCTGCTCAAAATGGACACACGAATCCAAACAGCGTCGTTATAGCCACAGAGGGTAAGCAGCTCCTGGTATGGCTTTCTCCCTTTAGAACAGACCTCACAGTTTGAATCCTCTCCATGGTGCGGTGAGCCTAGACACTAACCATCCCAAATGTTCCTCCCCAGTGCCTCTTAAATAATTTGCTGAAAAAATCATTACTCGTCTCCCTTCAAACTATCAACTATCAACTTAATCATTACTCGTCTCCCTTCAAACTATCAACTTCCGTGACTCAGAGAAACGAAATAAAAACACAAATCACGTCCAGTCATTTAGCAAGTTTCCACGCAAAAATTCCGAGAGCATTCCGAAACCAAAAGACCATCCTAAACATTAATTGCCAAAAATTATTTCGACTGCTTTTATTGAGGCCAAACTCCAGGAAGGAGGTGGTGCACAAGGACAGCTGACGACACGGAAAAAGTGACACACCCATGGAACGAATCAATCATTTTAGTCTTTTTGAATTTTCCACACTCGACTGTTTTAAGCCGCCCTCCCCTCCAAGCATAGGTCAGTGTATGGCGTAATTATTGGTCTTCCCTCAAGACCACCGACACTCCATCCTCATTCGGTCTCAACTTCATTCGATTTAATTCTCTTCTAGTGTGTGTATGACAAAATCTAATTAGACTTTTTTTTTTCATTTCTTCCTTGGCATATTTAATATTCTCAAAAGGTATAGCTGCTTGACCCCCCACACATATTTGAATTATTAATTTTTCATCCCACAAGTGCGTCCAAGAGCCGCCACAATGCCAGCCGACAGCGGTTCGTACCTAGTTCCCTCCGCCACTATCGTCGCCACCGCCGATCATATACCGAGTCGAGTGCTTCGCTCATCAGCACAAGCCAAGCCGTAGTTGTCACGGTCCTCCTCATGCTTCATGCCTCGAGAATATATAATTATTCTGCGTTTGATATAATTAGCATAATTCTTCTATTAGATGGTAAATGCTAATAGTGGCTGAGCAAGAGGGTACGCCGTGCATAGATACCAACTAGTATCTGTCTAGAGTGCGCACACATACACACCCCATCATAATAGACGAGAGATTCGAGGACATGCAGCACTGTTTTTCACCCCACACCGCGCTCGCACTCACTCCACAGAGGGGAGCGCTCTCACGAACGGGCAAGGGTATGCCGGCTTAGGTGTCACCCTGCTGCTATACTCGATAGTCTCGCTTGTCGCATGACCTGACTTTTTCTTCACTCAACTAGCTTTGACTGAACAGAACGTGTTCGCCTTTTTGTACATTTTTTTCCAATTCATATTAAAAGTGGGTATGTGCCTTTTATTGACGGGTGTAGCGTTTCACGTCGGGAGTGCTGTTTGTTTGACATGTTAGGTTGCTGATGCCTACGTCAACGGCTGTGGCTGTGGCATGAGAGTTGTAGGTTGTCATGTAACAGTGTTTCCATGTAATAAAACGAGATCGTATCATGCAACCAGACTGCAAAACACATGACAATGCTTATTGTTGGGGAAACCTCAATAGAGACCAGACCCACCTCCAACCCCCGCTGTCTTTTTCCAGCTCACCTACTAACTTTCTACCGCTCGGCGCAGCCACGGCACGGCTGTGACGCCTGTGTAGGTTGAAGTAGTGGTGCACAGCTCAACTGCCGGCTGTCATTCAATCCCCCGCGTTTACATCACACACAATAGCTAACAAGGAACTCTCCGTGACAGTTTGTTGTAGGCACTAGGTGGTAGCAAAACAGCATCAAACAGACGTCGTGTATGTAGTAAGTACATGAATAATGGGATTTACATATTCCCCAGCTGAAGCTGAAACTGGGGAGGCTGGGGCTCCGTATCTTTGCTCATTACAATCGGGAATGTAGATAAGTAGGTAGTCCCTCCTCGGTATAACACGGAAGAATGTATGTATGTATGTTTGTACCCAGCACATAATTTGCTTAGAGCATTGTAGTCAGCAGCACTTCACGGTACGGTAGGGTGCAGCGTTGCCAGACGTTTAGTTTGTAATCACAAAGCACATTTCGCGATGGCAAGTGAAGAGCTTTGATGTGAGCTTAAACGACTTCCTCGTAAGTGACTGCCTTATGAATTGTTGATTGCGATGACAGGTATCCCTCCCCCCACCACTATTCTGTTCGTAATTGCACGACAAAGCGGTTACATAAAACGTTTGCCATTACATTATGTGCTATTTTTAGAATCGCGTATATAACGCGACCGTGAAGAAGCAAAGTTCAGTTGAATGTCTTATGCATTATGTGTTACGTTCCCTTTACGAGTTCGAGTATGTATGCCAAGCAGATTATTATATCGATTGACAGGGGGTTAATTAGTTTAACAGTTAAGACAACAGCTTATCCAATTGGATGTGCCGGTGTTAAATGTCAAGACCAGGCTGGCAGCACTGAGGCGCAATGACGTGAAATGGAAATGTTAAATTCGTAATGTTGGGTTATTATGAAATTTTAACTAGAGAACTCCTATGTTTAGAAAAAGATCATCAATGGTGGTTTGACGTTCGCGAATAGAATTTCGTGACAGTCCATATGTTCAAAATCGAATTGTTGACAGCCAACTGACAGCAAACATGTCACCGAGTCTGGAGGATGACAGGAAGACGAGAAACGCACTCAAGACGAAGATCTTTTCAATCTCATACAGTTTAGAATTTCCAATAAATAGCACAAGCTTGATTTTAAGCTTGGCAGCACTGTTCGTAGGTACATCCAATTTGGCAACTTAGACGTGATTTGCCTGCTTTTACCGTCAACATGTACATAGGGAACTACGCTTGCAACTTGTGCCAACTTATGTCAAACATCACACCTTAATTCGTGAAAGTGCATTTTAGGAACTCGGCGATGACACATGATGTGGCTTGAATGGGTACATCAAAAATCAAAAATAGCAGATTTCAGGTTTGGGAAAACCGCAGTCATTGATTGCGACGAATGGAAAACGTGGTTTCATTATTTTTTTTTTTCAAACATAAGACAAGCCAGGTCTTTACCGTCAATGGAGGGAGCTATTATTTTTATGTAATCTAATATTTTTCAAGTTCTACGTGTTCGATAAATAAATAAAAAAACCGTTCTATAGATTCCCAAAAAAACAAAAAATTTCTAAGTTATTTTGTCGGCCATATATGACATCCCTGTTTCAATCACAAACGTCAAACCGAAGTGACGTCCGTGACTGTACAATTTATAATTTTGTTTGAAGACCTTAGTTAAATACGGCTCAATGAGCTGTTTCAAAAGATCAGTGTCAGATGAAATGCCCGAATCAAAGAGAATAACAAACGAAAGAGTTGCGTACGATGTGAATGTTGCATAATTTACACGCTCAAACATACAAATCAGTGATACCCCTTGAAACTGACAACTGACACAAAATTACACCACTTGCGCGTCGTAGCTACGTTAAGCAGACTGTAAAAACGAAAGAAGATCAATTTAATGTTACACATTGTTAATACTGTGTAACGCGCATTGGAGCCATAAAAATACCCCGCTTAAGAAGGCAGAAACATTCTGGTCATAAACACTTTACACACATTAACTGATGTTCGACGCAACACTGAGTATTGTATAACCGTCAGATAAGAAATGTTTATCTCTGACTATGTGATTAGAATACTATCTTTTCGATTGCAAGCACAGTGATGTGATAGTTTCATCAAAGTCAGCAAGCTTCTATCTGCACACACAAACAAATCAGATTTACGCATACGCATGTAATGACCAGTCATACGATGGCGTATCTTATCTGAGGAATTTTTTTCTTGACTTTTGCCAGAAACTATCCCCAATCAGGCGTTCACTGTATGCGTCGATGTTACCAAATTCATCACACAATCAGAGTGCCTCAAAGAATTGTATTCCTTATCAGACTGACACAGTTTGTTAAGGCAGCTGGACTGATAGGAGTTTTTGTTTTATTCCTACTTCGTTTCTACAGAACACGAGAGAATGTATATACACTTTCCTGATGAGAAAATAATGAATACTCCTCTAATTTTCAATCTGATACAATCGGTAAAAGTTGAAGATTAAGGTTCTCTTTTGAGCTTATTGCCCCCTTTCTGCCTGCTAATAGCCCCTGTATAATTCATTTCATTAGGAAATCTCCTTCGGCGGTTCGGATTTGAATAAATTATTCGCGTTCCTTCTTGTCGTGCATATGGTAGCTAATGAGATCTTCAAGCTTCGGCAAAGTGTCTAAACCTAATCGTGATAAATTGGAAGTGGTTTATGAATGTGATATTGTAGAGCTTCCCCACTTGGGTAGCGTCATTACGTTTATTATACGCTTAATCAGCCTTAATTGTATGCACAATGAAGCATAAACTACATCGGATGATAACAAACTCATTCATTGACCTTTAATCACTGCTCAAGCATATTCGTGATGACCCATTTAAGCCAAGCGATATTCATAAAAACGCATCAAACTGTCTTAAGCCAATGGACAACGATAAGGTTTACCATCTTGTGGAAAACTTTTCGAACATGCCGACGACAATAGATATGACGCTCCCATCTGTTTAATCCGAAAACGGAAAAAAAAAACTGCACTTGTTCTCCTTCGGGTTCGTTAATGTCTTCCATAAAATCGTTTAAGTTTGTAAAATGCAATATCAGATGCATCTGCGGGAGGAATTAAATTCTCCCAACGTTTCCAGGGAGAAATGAAAAACTCATAAAATTCCCCAGACTCTGCCGTCGTTCAGTGAAAAGTTAAAATAAAGATAAGAACTAAAAAAAGAAAAACCTGAAGCAATACAAATCCAAAATTAGACATTTTACTGACGGCAGATGAGAAAATTCAATTCTCACAACAGGAAAAGCATCCGCCGTTATTGCTTTTCTCTCCTCATCCATCTCATAGAATCATTATTTCATTTCTATTTCTCTTGCCTCTTCCTATTCAATATATCAGTTTTTTCTTCATTTTGGTTAACACGCAGCACTTTGACTGACTGACAGGCAGACAGGCACTCCTGTCAGATAGTTCGAACTGACGTATGACACTTGAGAAACTCATCCTTGACATATCGCATTCGAAATGATATCACTCACGTGCAAGCTTATCCTTTTTTTCAAATCCACCAAAATATGGAACATACCTGAAAGAAGAAAGAGGAAAAAAATAAATATTAGACCCTCGCATCAAAATTCACAAAAAGGAAAAAGAAACAATTTATGTATAGAAATATTATAAATTCAAATTGAGGAAGGACACAGACAAATGGAGAACTTTCAAAACTGACAGATTTTTCATTCCCTTCCTGTCTGTGTCAGCAGTCAAGATGATAGGCGGCACATACACATCGAGTGGATTCAGAATTATAAGCGTACCCGCCGTCGCCGCTCACGCAGCAAGAAGGCGAGAGAAAGAATGACAAATTTAATTTCAAATCACGTGCCAAAGAGTCTTTTAAGTTGAAATTTTTATTTCTGAACATGCTCGCGGCTTAATGCGCTGACTTATCAGTGCTGAGTGCGCGCTGATCGGTGTTGCCGGCTGGTTGCGTTGCATGGCATGACACACAAAAAGGCGACAATCTATAAATTTATTCGCACAAAAATGGACAGAATGCTTATGGAAATCTTCACAAAAAAGGCGAATTATTATGAGCCGAGAGCAGCAGCAGCACATCCCCCCCCAAAAAGTCACATCAAACTAATAAAAATATGCCAACAATGCGACGTCGAATGAATGACGCGAGAAAATCTCAATTTATCACAGGTGGCTGTCAATTATCGAAGATTTTCTTTACTTTTTTTTTTGTCTTTCCCTTTTCTTTTGTTCGATTTCCCCAAGCCCTCCCCACATTGATGCTTTATCAGCGTACGTCTTTCGAATGTTGCATGATCGAAGATAAGTCTATGCAAATTTCGAGGAAGGAGCAGTTCTGAACGTTTGATGTTTTAAGTGTCAAAATGGGGGGATTTGTGCAAATTGGATGTCAGATGTGGTGAAGCAGAAACTGAAAACGAAAAACCACACTATCTGCCAGGGATTTCAAATGTCAATTGATAATCTTCAAAGTCAAAGTTTGATGAGATTGACATTTTCTAGTAGATTTGTATCAGCATTTCAGTTGGCACGACAGTGCTGATGTTTCTGACTGATGCCTGAGGATTTGGCGCAAAAAACAAGTTATGTACACATATTGCGCTCGAAATTGGTATGTAAATCAATAGGTTTGGAAATTAAGTTACAGTTCGCTCCACCAGTGGCACTTTATGGTATCATCAACCTGATATGTAGTCTGTCCTCAGAAAGACATCACTTTTATGTTAAATTTCTTACGATTTCAAATGGAATATATTTGAATATTTGTCCAAACCAACTGTGTAAATATTTGACGCTCGCAAATCAACTTTGAAACGTCAATCAATCCACTGCTGCCTTCCGACTAATCGAACTATTTTTTATGCTTGGATAAGAAAAAAAAATAAAAGCTCATCAAAAGAAAGTCAGAAGAAATGTTAAAATCGTTGCTGAAATGTTGTGTCAATCGCCAGAAATGCAAACGATGCTATAATGGGCAACAGAGGTGAAACGTGTCACATGACTCACTTCAAACGCACAAGACGTGATGAATATTAATTGATAACTAATATGAATAATAGTTAGAACCTACAAGTAAACAATGACATCAATTTTCCGCAGCCGAGCGACTATCATTGCATCCACTTTAGGCAGTATTCCCATCTGTAACTACAGTCAAACCTCTGTAAGCCGGACACATGTTTCTGGGACTCAAGACTTAAATTTTTCCCATATTTACACTCTATAACTTAAACATAGCATAAATCGAACATAATATTTGTTGTCGTGACTATTCAACTTATGGAGGCTCGACTGTCGTTTTGAAGTTTTCTCTTTCTTTACTTTTTACAAATATTAAGTAAACCGAATGAAAATCACTTCTGATCAACTCGTTTCAAAGTGCCAATTAATTGCACAACATTCCAACACCTACTTTTGCTTACGTGTTACGTACAGATGTATTGATCTTGCTCCCACAGTCACCAAGAGTAAACGAAACTGAGCGAAGTCACAGCGCATAATTTGCTTATGTTGACACTCTTCCAGTCGCATCCTTTACGGATTGGCCTTAGATATGCAAAAGTGAACGAAACTTAACGAAACTGAGCGAAGTAATTTGTAAGGTCACAGCGCATAATTTGCTTATGTTGACACTCGTCCAGTCGCATCCTTTACGGATTGACCTTTACTATGCAAAAGTGAACGAAACTTAACGAAACTGAGCGAAGTAATTTGTAAGGTCACAGCGCATAATTTGCTTATGTTGACACTCGTCCAGTCGCATCCTTTACGGATTGAACTATGCAAAAGTGAACGAAACTTAACGAAATTTAAAGAAGTCATTGTTATGGATGCACGCATAAAATGACTAATTATACAGTTCTAAAACCTGCGGACGTGATTGAACTTCGACTCTTCAATGTTGGATTAAGTCCCACCCTTTTATGTAATTAGACTCTTTGTTCAAATTTGATACCTTAAAGAATGCATTCTTAGCCTTTCCCCTCGAAGCAATTTGTAAATAGTCTATATCAACCTAAAATAAACTGACTGGCAGTTCACTTCGTCACTTTGACAGTTATACAACACAACTTGAATGCAACCTAGTGATGAGCCGAGCAGACGTATCTTAATTTGACAGCTATCCAAACGCATTCCCAAAACAAGACGGCTGTCACTTGGTCGAATCAAAAACAAACACTCCCAATCGTTGAATGGTACAAAGACACATTCTATCGGCCAAACTGACAAGGTGACATGAGAGACACTGAACGATTAAAATAACATTTTTGTCACTTTGACAGTTAAGCTAAACATCTTACCATACCGCTTTAAATTAAGCATATTTAATTCCAACACAAACTTTTAAAGTCGATTAGGACTGAAGCGAACCAATGAACACTTCCAAACTCGGTTCAATTCAATTTCCATGGAAATAAAAAGAGATAAAGTGTAATGATGCCGTCACTTGTTTCTCTTTTTGTCTATTGGGATTTTCAATTAAATTGTGTATGCCTTTTTCGACAGGACTCAAGAGAAATCACATCACGAACACACCCTTTTTGTAAAAAAAAAATAAAATTGAATCAAATAAGTCTCCTACCACGCTCAGAAAGAATTTAGCAGAGTCCTTTTCGGCGCACTAAATTAGAAATTCAAAGACAAATAATAAACAGAAAAAAAAAAGGTTCTGTATCAAAATAAGCAAGAAGATTTGCAAAATCCTTTTTCGCTTCCTCCTCTCCAGGCGCCCTCACGCAATCAAGTCCATTTTCGCAATTCAACCACCTGAAGTCGCCCCCCCTTTCCCAATTGCGTGATTTCGCATACATCAAAAAATTATAGAACAGATAACTAGACCACACCCTAAATAAATTTCCCATAGATGGAAGGATGATAAAAAAGGACATGCAACGGCAAGAATACTAAGAACGGATCAGGAAAAAGAAAGCTTTTTATACCAGCGGATGGATGAGGGACGTAGGTTTCCGCTTCTCATCCAAATTTATTCTTCAATTTGGGCTCAATTCTGGAAAATAGAAATCTGCATACCCTCTCTCGCCTACGCCCCTTTGTTTGTTTTTGTCGAAATCTCCCTTTTTTTCTCTTCGATGTGATGCCGCACGTAGGACACACACAATTGTGTGTCGTTGAAGTTGCTCATCATCGGTCGGCCTCTAATCAAAGAGGTTCTCCTTTTTTGGTTTGTCGATCCTTTTTATTTATTATTCAATCACAAGTACGGACGGGAAGAGTTGGAAAGAAAATTCGGCTGGTCCCCAGTAAAATTGGTTGTCGTCGGCTTTCGATAGAAAAAACCCATAGTTTACGGCAACACTTGTGTGCTGGGATATCATCTTCCGTACATAAATAGAAAAAGAGGAAGAGACGATGACGAATCTTCACTAATGGCATGATACAAGTTTCCCAGCCACAGCTTTCGAAATCGTTCGTGCCACAGAACCATCGAATATCGATCGACTCGAAGGTGGACAGGATACATGTTCGACAGTCTGTGCAGGGTACAGCGATAACCGTATGTGTATCTGCAGAATGTGTTTTTGTCTACATTGGGCGGTGTACATGTTCTGCTCAAGGGTAAACATTTTTCATATAAATTGGACTGTTTTTGACATATGCATTGTGCCAAGCAAGAGACATGGAAACGAAAATACAAGCAGCAGGCATAGACGCATGTACTTCAAGATGGGTTTTTGTGTGCACACTGGAATTGGTAGAACATAGATTCAGTCGGACAGAAGCTTTCTGTGTGTGTCTTGAACATCTGCAAACTAGCAAACAGGACAGGATGTGCTATAGAATTTCGGATAGAAACTACCAAGCCGATGTGACATTTTTGACAGGACACTGGCTGTCAATGTGGTTTGGTAAGAAACAGCATGCCCAGCAGTGCACAAACCTGAACTCGAAAAATCAATTTTATTTTATTCTTGTTCATTGTGTGGCGCTACAGTCCCAAGTTGGCATGAGCCTCAAAAAACGGGTCTTCAGACAGTACGACCCCTGACCAGCTGCTTTTAGCTCCGCACACCTAATTGGCGTGCAGTCGAAGAAGCCTTTGAATACCTAAAATCAAAAATAGTGTCATTTGTGCAGTGAATTAGCAAACGCCTCATACAACATTAAACCAATTTTCTTCTCCTAATCACCTCTTGGATACGCATGCAACATAGGGAACGTAGAACAAGCCAGCGCAATAAAGTGTAATACTGAAAAGGATACCGAACAGAAGGGAGAGATGTTGGCGAATTCAATAAGGAAATGTCTATGGAAGGAAATGGACTACGCACAATTTACAAGAGAAACGGAGCGAAAGCCTGCCAAGACTGCTGAGGAGTATTCAGAAAAGAGTTCAGGACATGCGTCAATTACTGTAAATTGTAGCTAGACTGATTTTTGACAATCATGAGGTGAATGGAGAAGTTAACAAATTAACCTGCCCTGGCACTGCATACAATTTATCGCATGGCTAATTTGTTGACAGAAGTAGAAATAATGAGAGAAATCTATGTATTTTTTTTTTTAAATTGAAGAACACTAAGTCTTAGTATACAACGCCAAGCAGACGTAAACACTTATACAGCAGATAACACTTTAACGACGCTGTCTAAATTTCAAAAACCAGAGATTGAGACGGTGACGGACTTGACAATAGTCTAAAATGTCGAATCCCAATGAAACATCTTCGAGCGAGATAGACAAATGACTTGACAGAGAGAACGAAGAATTCCAAACCAACTGTCTTTACGTACGTGAACTATGCAAGTATAAATGAACGAAACTTAACGAAACCAATGGAAAATATTATTATGGTCACAGTGTGTCAGTTCCGTTGGTTAAGATGAGTTAAGTCTATTTACTTCTTTGCCGTCGTCAAGAACGGAGAATCCCAAAACCAACTGTCATTACTGTCAACTGCTATGGAAGCATAAATGAACGAAACTTAACGAAACCGTTGGTTCCGTTGGTTAAGATGAGTTAAGTCTATTTACTTCTTCTCCATTGCCTTTGAATTTCCAAAGCACGTAAGTGTCATATCCAAGTGGATTTACAAATTATGAGAACGGAAGAAGAATTTCTTTACTTGGCAGCACTTGGCTGTAACGTCATGTTGATTTTCTGACCAATGATGATAAACAATAAATTAATGCATGAATCCACAAGCAACACGAGGCACGAGTTGGATAGACTGAGCGAACTGAATAAAATAAAAGAAATGTGCTCGGAAATCAAACATTGTATATTTACGAAGTAGACAGTCGCCTAAAAACAGTTTTACTTGGAGTATGTCTTTGCCCTTAAAAGCATCTACTTCTAAGTTTCCAAATTTTATTATTAAGGCTTCACTACATAACTATAAATAAAAACCCCACACGCATGGAAAAATAAAATAAATTGTACTGAAGTTACGTATGAATTTATTTTGCCATTCATATAAATGGCGTTCAAAAAGGACGAACTGTAAGCGAGAGATGGATGTAAAAGGAAAACCATTCCAAGATTGATCAGATGAATTGTACTAGGGTTCCTTTTGGAATTTTCTAATATTTCGTTGTTGTTTTTTTTTTTTTGACATAATTCCGAATGCCTTCCTTCTATATTTATTGTATTGTCCTGCCGCCGCTACTCCTTTGAAAGTATGTACATGGCGGGTATGTACGGGTATGTCAATTGTTTTCGATCAGAATGGAACGATTATCCTACATCTCATCTGTCTGACAATAGACACAAAATCTACTTTGCAATGGCTCTCAGCCCATCATCGCTCTTCCTGCTTCCACTTTCCTTTTATCGTTATTGTTATTATTTTTTCAACACACTCACACACATCTCCACACAAAGTGAAGGGAAAAAAGAAAAACTGAACAAATATTCTAGCGAAAATGGCGAAATCCCATTTTAGGAATGTAGTTTCCGTTTTCGTTATTCTTTTCCTCTTGGTTCAGTTGAAATAGAGAATGGGAAGTCGTTTAACCTAAACGCGGGCGTATATCACCGGGAATAATGGATTTTATGGAATGGAAGTAGTGGCAGTCAAATACATTTACATCTACGCCAAGATGCCGGTGGTGGTCCTAAGTAGAAGGCCGGGCGCGCAAAGGCCACGCAAAGTCCCAGAAAAAAAGGGTAAGCAAAACGTTAAAAAATATATATATATAAAGAACTATTGTTTATCATACACGAACACACACCCAGAGACAAATGGCGGGGAAGTTTCAAAAGATAAACGACTACGCTCTGATGCTACTAAAGGAATTCAATTTGCTAGCCAAATGGTGTGGTGGCAATGGTAGCGGAATGTTGAGAAGAATGAAAGGACGTGGAAGAGATACGGGGAAGGAAATGCTACTTCCTTACATTGCCGACGTCGCCATCATCATCGTCGTCTTGCATTTCATTTTACTTTACTTATCCTTCCCCGCACTTTGGGTAAAGTGAATTTTCTAGAAATCAGGGGTTTTCAGGCAAAGGCGGCACTAATGAATCCAGAACAGAAAATGGGAAAAATTTAAGGACCAGCACTACCAACACGAATTCGCCGTGAACGAAGGCGCGGCGAGCGGCCTGCGATGGCATAGTTTTGTGTCAAAATACAGGAACGAGGGCTTCCCTTCCTTTCCGATCCTTGTTGTTAAGTAAATTTAACTTTGGATTTCTTTTCTATGAAAGGAAAGAAGCGCGATGTTTAATGTCGTAAGAATGGATGGGGTGGTAAAGGCTTTGTTTAGGGTCTTTTTGAACTGATATTAGGGTATTAAGCACTTCAAAGGGATATGATTTGCATTGTACACTTGAACATGTGTAGAATGTGGAGTACGAGACACGTTTGCTACATATCAGGCGAGATGCTGGGACATAAGAATTATTTTGAGATGGGGGAAAGGAAGAGGCATTCTATCGAGGTAGCTTCATCAAACGTTAGAAGAGCTTCGTCGAGATGGCACGTTTATTCCTGGGAGTACTTAAGGCACAACCAGATATGACTTAAGTAAACTTAGCCTATGTCAGAATAGAAAAGCAGACAGAAGCATCAATAAATTCCAATGTAGCCATAATTCTTTGTGGGATTTTACACAAGTCGTAACATCAACAGTCCTTTGCGTGAATAGAAGCATATGAAATAAATAAGGAAAAATTAACGAAACCCAACGAAACAGTGGAAATTCGTTGTTATTGTTACAATTTTATATGATTTTTGAACTTTGCTCGATATCTTGAGTTTATACAAGTCTTTTCATGTTCCTTAGAGGTACATATATAGATGGGCCTTGAGTAAGAACAATTTGACGAAACTGAACGAAGCATAAAATTGAATATATGATTGCTTAACGTGACTTAACTATCTTTAAGTTCACAATTTAAGGGAAATACCCTGGCAGAAATTCAGACCATTTAACTTGTCATCGGCACAGGACGTATATGAAGACTTTCGTGCTGTAATGAATATGTACCAAAATCTCGCCTAGCATTTTAGCAACCGCTCGTGTCGCGCACGCTACTGTTCTAACACGGGTGGATGGGACCTACATTTTTGTGGCGGCTCCGAACGGCCAATTTGAAAAGCATTGTCAGTGACTCGAAAGAGGTGGAGCCGTGAAAACTATCTTGCTCGTACCAGAAATCGAACCCGTTTAACGTAGGCTCAAATGCGTAGGTGACGACGCCAACCCACAACGTCACGGCCGCCTACTCGCTCGTGCTTAGCGACTTTAACAATTAACCAAATAATGTTGACGTCTCAAAAAAACTCTTCTAAATGCATATAAATTCCTTCATCAACCATGAACAGAATACTGGACAAAAATGTGTGCTTGGCCAACATTCACAATATCTGCCAATTATCCCCTACGGTCTGCAGGATAATGTGGACAAAGCTATTTCCACAAGCTAAACTAATCAGACCTTGGACATACAATCAAATGTGAACACTCCACATGGTCAAAACTGGCAAGGATTTGATTCCATTCATCGTGCAAATGTGTGCACATACGCAAACACATATCCTTTATTATGGCCATTAAAAAAATTCCCAGACGATCCCAAATGTCGTACTCACATGCAAGTGTAAGCGTACCGCGCTTAATTTAGCACACACAAAAATGAAATCGAAATTAGAACAGCGAAAATTGCTGATTGGTCCTTGTGGAATATCTAGCACACCCAAAACAAAGCGTAGGTATGTGTACATTTATCCTTGAAATTGTGCGCGATAAAGTCACTGCGCAAAGAAAACTCCCGTGTCACATCAAAATGAGACAAAGCACACATCTCTCCATTGTCCTTGTACGACTTTAAATGCAGAAAAAATCGCCCTGAAACCGGATCGCAATAAAAACAAATCCAACCCCAGATTCTAGAAAAAAAAAACAACGTACATTTATTTAAATTCAGGAAGCGTACGAATAAACAGGATATTACTTCTACCACAATTCCGCACAACACGGCGCGGCAATAGTAGAGCCCAATGCTGATACTACTCACACACAACAAGCTCTTCCAGCCGGCACTTTCTGGCATAAGCGCGAAGGGTGCCGCGCCTTGACGACCTCCCTGCTGTTTGCGGCATGAATGAAAGTCAAGTCAAGCCATCACACACAACCTCTTTCACACACGCAGGTACAGTGACACATCTTCTCTAACCGACGACGAGTCGTATGCAAAAGGCGCGTCGCACTGCGCACGTTTTGCATGACGAATTTCAAAATCAAATGCAAAACCGTCTAATCGCTTGAAGATAGCAACACTCGTGCACACGCATACACTTGTTATTGTTGCAATTCTGCTACATCACACATTCACAGTCCGTCTGGAGGTGGACAGGGCAGGACAGAACAGAACAATTGAAAAAAAAAATGGTTTTTAGGACAATCATCGAAATCGTTGTGTGGGTTTCAATTAGTTTCTTCTTTCCTTTTTCCATTTTCCCTCTCGCAGTCTATAAATGATCCTGCTACCAAGGGCAACAGCAAAAGGCTGCTGTTGGATATGGCGCGATGGTAATTGCGAAGTGCGCATTGCAATTGGACCCTTGCCAACAAGATAAATACATTCGAATTCGACAAGGGGATGAATGCACATAGATGGGTATCTCTCACCATGGCTTTTGATTTTTGAAATGACTGCAAAAGCCGGTTGCCAAATTTCACTTGGGCATTCAATGAAAATCGGAAAACCCAACACAGTCCACACACGAAAGTACTCGAACATGATGCGTGAGCCGTATTGTGACGCCCCTTTTTTCAATGATTCACACAACAGATGTCGATGTCATTATCATTGCTCGCCGCAGTTCGAAGCGAGTCAAGATTTCATGCAATAAAATGAATTACAATGCACGAGACAAATGTGTAGGTAAGTGCTGCTTAGAGATGATCTATTGCAAAGACCGAAGAATCAAGTGAGAGTAGTGCTTGCATTCTGAGGGTCCCGTACCATAACCATTTAAAAAAAAAAAAAAAGTAATTCTGAATATCAAACGATTTTAGTTAAATTGATTGAATTCACCACGAACCATGTGTAAAATCACGACTCAGGCACACTCTCTTTAGAGGATGAAATGCATGTGTACGAACCACTAAAACTCTGCGGAATTCTGTATTTGCGAAACTGTGCGGAAAATGCGTTTTAGATCGTCGATATCTCTGAAACTTCTCAGACATCCATCCACAGATGCATTTTAATGTATCGTCCCATCGAGATCTTAAATGCTGACTCTACAACGGATTTGTCTTGTTTGTTTTTTTAGTCATGTATTAACCTCAACCAACTTGCACTTATAGCATGCATGTTTCCACCAAACGAGTGCGCGAGGATTCGTCAAATTTCTACCAACCTACCAAGTTTCGCCATATACTTTCGGGTTTCTGCAAGACCCAGTTGCAGTCAGCTTAAATTCATTCGTCCGCGAGGGGTTGTCAAACCGAACAAGCCTACTGCATGAACTGGTGTTCATTTTCTCGTTTTATGTCTCTCTATTTTCTGGTGTTCACACACTATTATATTTTGTCAACAGACAGCTGTTCTGGCGGTCATTTAAAAATTGAGAGCGAGTGACATTTGTTTTGGCGGGCACTTAAAAATTGAGAGCGATTGACGTGAAAATTGCTATCGAAATCACTTCCAACTCGTTGGGAACGGCCTATTGAGGTTTCAGAAATTCATTCAGAAAATCATTTCGGTTCGTTGGGAACGTAGCATTAGGTCAAGCACGGTCTCAAAATTGAAGCCGTCTCTTTCGTTTGACAGCACAATTTGACAGAACTCATTTTTCGGCTTCTTTCGAATACAATTTGAGATGGATATCGGCACGACCTGTTCGCGAAACAGTTTTCATCAAAATGGCTGAGGTATTCACTCAAACCTGATTTATATCCTAAACTGTGGCTGTGCTCATCGTGAATCAGCCCTCGAACTGGGCCTTAATCCTTCATGAATATAAACATCGCCATTTCCTCACGTTTACTCATCATTAACCACCAAGGAGCAGTCAACATAATATACCGAGAATGTTCCCCTAGATGAACACACCCCGCAGTGATTTCACACGGAGTGTGTGCTTTCTTGCACTGCGTACTGTGCAAATATTAAGAAAAAAAGAAACAGTAAAAAATGCATATGCATGACAAGAAAATCTTTTGTAAGGCTTTACTTGAAAGTTTCTTGTTGCTGTTGAAAATGTGCAAAAAGTCATTAAAATAACAACAGAAACCGAACCGAAACAGAAATGCAGAGAAGCAAGAGGCGAGAACCCAAAAGTCGGGCGCGTTTACCTATGCATAAACTGTGAGAGCGCGCGTATGCACAACACTATGGCTATACAAATCGAAGCTAGGTTGTTGAATCTTTAGTTGTTTTCTCGACAGCAGCAGCAGCAGTAATAACATCGGCAACAGAAAGGGGGACAAACCATGAGACAGCATTAGACATGGTTCAGTCCCTCAAACTCTACCTACTTTTCCTTGGTTGTGGTAAGTGTGTTTTGTTCAACTCAAACGACATCGCCTGCCTACATACGGGTACATGAGAAGCCCCTACATTATTCTACGCTTGCTTTATTTTTATTTATTTTTTTTTTTTATTTTTTCTTGTCTTCGTCTGTTTTCTGTTTTGCCTGGCTACCATCTCTTACTACATCACAATTGTTGGCCGGTTTTGAACTGGCTTTAACGCCGATTGACTTCCACGACTTCTGTGGCCGCCTGTGAAATGAAATTAATACTCGATTGGGTTACATTTTGTTGCTGCTGCTGCTGTGTTGTTTGTAAATGGGTGATGTTGATGCATCTGTGAGTGTGTTTATTGTTTCTTTCTTTTATTAAATTTCTACCAATTTGATTTCTGTTCGTGGTCATGCAGCAGCAACACAAAGAGCACCAGAAGAAGACGACGAAGAAAACAGAACCCACATACCACATCAAGTGTAAATGCAAAATGCAACTACGCGCGCATTCGCGCACTGACTGCAAAACGAGTTTTCATGAGTTTCCAAGAGGCACCTCCGCAAAAACCACCCGTGAGCTGAATTGTGGTACGCTTGTGCCTTCGTCCAAATCAGTCTGCCGAGTCTGGCCTCTTTGTTGAATCAAGAAAAAAATGCCAGTGGTAGTGTGTGGCATAGAGATGACGGAGTGTGGATTGAATTCACTTAGTATGGCAATTGTAGGGGTATTACAGGTTTTCTGTGAATGATTCCAGAGCGACTAGTTTCGCCACACATTGTGATGAAATATAGGTGCTAAGAGCTTGTCCTGGTATTGCTGGTGCTGCGGCCTGCCTCTGCCTCTACACTCTGAGGTTTACTTCATTTTTGTTTTTCTGCTTTTACTATTTGCTCTCCATCATCTTTGTATCTAGATTGTGTACATATTGACTTTAAGAGTAACCCGACGAACGCGGTGCAGATGGAAAAAGGTTTATGAACTGTCTGTGATTTTGTTGTGGCTTTTAAGCGTACACATACCTATACATAGTGAGTCTGAGATGAGGTCGAAGGTTTGTACCATTTAGCAGCAATAGCATGTCGTTTTGCTTCGATCGGTGGAGCTGAGGGAGGAGATTTATATTTCCCTCGTCTAAGCTTGAGTTATTATTTACAAAATTGATTGACAACGCATCGTGAGACGTATTGTTTTGTAATCAAATTCATGACTGTGCTCCACGTACACACATTCGTGTGTGTGTATATAGCAATTAAAATTGACATTATTATTCCCCCCTTTTTGAGATACGTATATCTTAAATATAATCTACGTAAAACCTATAAGACTGGATTGATTTCCTTCCTCAACAGATTCGTGTATGTAGCGTGACATTTTTCGATGACATTTACTTCTGCTGAAAGAAGAGAGATGTCATTTAATTTGACAGATGACATAAAGACTTGTGGTATAACTGCACACGCTCGTGCTGTATCTGATTTATTTAGTACTCTCATGCCACATACGCATCGTTATTTTGATTCCCTTTCGGAGATACGAGGCGTAAACATTAATTGTCAAAATTATGGTCCGTTAACACTTAACTTGACTTTTATGGTTATGATTATAAGCAAGTGCTTCTTTAAAAAGAAAAGATTCAAGGTTGTTCGCTTGTTTTTTTTAGGGCCTACAGTAATTGTAAAGGTTAATTCAAAACAAACTCGACGAACCGGTCGAAAACAGCATCGGAGGAATGGGTCCTCCTGGTATCTGGCTTTTGCATTAAATTATTTAAACCAATGTTAATATCATCCGATGACACGAACACTTATCCGTTTGCACTCACTAATGAATGTGACTCACAGCAATGAACGATGCAATCACTCGTCTACGTAGAATGCTCTATTGCATAATACCAAATGAAGTCACGTTTATTCCATCAACAGTCAATGCAGACTCACAGAGCATGGATGCTTTGTATAATTGAGGCTCAAACGCTTCAAGAGATTAAACTCAAAGAGCTAGATGTTTCTTTAAACTGGATCTAAAGCCCGCATTATTGTAATCCATGCAAGTAATGGTTATCATTCAACAAATAGTGCTTTGAACACGCGTTCATACACATGTCAGTCACAATTTAACGAAACGAAATTCAACTCAATTGCATTGTGTCAAATCAAATGTCAAAGAATCTGGACAATTTTGTTGTTGCGATAAGGAGGAAGTCGTGTTATACATGCATGCGGGTTTAGAGCGTTTATGTGGGTGGATGATTAGTTATTTCTTTTTTCTGAACACGTTTTTTTTCAGTATAAATGGTCTGGGGAAGTTTGTGTGCAGATTATACGCAGTTAGAGAAGGTGGAGGGCACTCTTGAAGGAAACGGTCGGCTAACTTGGGAAATTCGCAAAAGGACCTAATGCATGGTAGCTACTGTAGAACTAACATGGACTATTCACAGGAATCCGTAGGTAGGTACCTACGTTATCTTATACGAATACTCATTACAAACATATCGTTACTAGGTAGTTACTTTCGTTACTTGTGGTTGCTTGGTAAAATTTGTCGCCTGTAGGTATAACCTTCTTACTCTTAATTTGTGCTGGGAAATAGAAAACCACATGTGGTGTGGTTAGAATAAAGTCAAAAACAACTATCTTCACAAGATACTTGAAAATTTGATAATGTCTTAAAATGTCAATACATATCATTCTGACTTCCAAACGTGTCCCGCCAGACAACAGACAACAGCCACAGAAAATATCAAGTCTATTTCAAGTTCAGAACAGCTGAATGTGAAACAGATGATGCGTGAAACACGTGTTTCTTGACGAAATCACATGTTGTAGCCATTAGAGAATTCCACAAATTATATCGGATGAAGAAAATTCAGCACAAAACAAATGCAAACCCATCCAGCCAAACAGAAATCAGAAACCGTGCATTTCTTTCCCGACAGGAAGTTAGTCTTGTCATCTATCAGCAGACAAGCGCAAAACTCTATTCCCATCTCAACAACACCAAGTGTTCAATATCGCACGAAACAACTGATACCTACACGTACGACGTTTTTTCTGCTTTTAATTGTTATCACATTTCCCTGTTAAAATTGTTCGCAAGCGACTTCAAAGGCGAGTGCTAAGTTTGCAAAGAAATATTAAAAATAAGCATAAAATAAATACGCTGTCGCTGAGTAGGTAAAGTATTCACAGATAAATGTGCGTGTCTGATTGACCACGGAACCCACGTATACAGTTACGTGCGAATACCATATTCCCCCTATCGCATGACTCATTTTTCAATTACAATCAACAGAATTTAATCTCTCTTCATTCGATACGAGCTCGCACACACAGTCACAGCTCTCGGTTGCACACAACGACCAGCCGCCGAGGATAGTTATTATTTTGTTTTCCCACATTTGTCGTCTCCCTTATTGCTGTGCTGTGTCGTCTTGTTGCTGTATGGTCTTGTTTTTTTTTTTTTTTTTTTTTCCTTATTGTTTCTACATACACACACCCATCAAATATGAATGTGGTGTCGTTCAAACTGAGCCCAACAACAACGAAATAGCTTCGCTTGGCAAAGTGCATTCGACAATGTGTGCCGTTGCCATCGTCGTGTGTTATTTCATTTTTCATCAACGAGACATGGGGTGCTCGTGCTGGTGTGGTGTTCAATGTTTATTTTTGTGTTGCGTTTGCAATTTGCCGTTTTTCGTAGATAAATTTCTACATTCGTACATATGTACATACACACTTCAATCCATTCTTTCTTTTCTACCCAGAGGTAGAGAGAAAATAAATTTTCCACACCAAGGTACGTGGTCGCCGTCGTCATCGTCGTCGTGCAGAGAGAGATCTCCTTTTTCGTTTGACTGTGTGCGTTTTGTGGCAGAACATTTTCTCATGCCATCTCGCAAACAGTACTTGGGTAAAAGAAGAAGGAACACAATTCCCCGCATTCCCCTCTCTTCATTCAGAGCACTCTTGTACTGTATAGAAGAAAGAAGGGAAAAGAATGAATGAGAAATCCTGTGATGAATTCGTGTACTGCCTATGCGTGTGTGCGGTTGGATGTTATTATTGTTATTGAACAAGTCCCAGTACACTCGGGCTATGTTGCCACACTTCGCACAGCACAGAGTCCACTTTGTTCTTCATTCGTCCGGTATACTTGATCACAGGCCAAAAGAGAGCAAAAAACCCAGAGACAGAGAAGGCAACAGCGTACATATGCATGGATTCTTTTTGTGTATATCACCGCCAGAGATAGTCCCTCTTTGTTGAGGTAAAATTAAATGAGAGAAAAAAAAAACAAGAAATATGATTATAATGACGGTAATAACGACGTTGATGTGACGTGTTGTTATTCCGACGTCCAAATCATCGAACCATTTGTGTATTGTACGCCATGACAGTCAACGAGGAGGAACGAGACAAAAACTTTGAAATGAATTTTACTACAAGAGATGTTCGTTCTCCCTCTAATATACACTGAATGATGTGAAAGACAGATGACGACGACGTCCCGTCCACACAGCACATTGAGTAGCAGCAGCCGCAGCGCGACATGTAAAGAGAAGGAAATAGTCATGGAGCGCAACGTTGTCACATTTCAGATAAACAATTTCCTTTTTCTCTCATATCTACAAACGTAGTTATTAGTTGCATTAATTTGTGTGTTCCATTGTGATCGTTCGGAATTCGGATATGAAGATCTGAATTTTTTTTCTACTTATTCCGGATTAATCCGGCAGTAACTGGCGTTTGAATAAAGTCGTTCATAATAGTTTCTATGCTCGCGATTTGCCACACACATCAGAGGTAATGAACTAGGCAAATGGAATTGGATGTTCGTTTTTTCTGGCTGGCTAATGGATTAAATTCGTCAGAGTTGTCATTTAGTGACATTCGCAGGGTAATTGTCGGCACGTTTGGCGCGTATGGTTTGACAAATTATCATTATGCCAGTGCATCTTAGCAATAGGTAGGCCCCTAGGTATTTGAAACTAATTTCGACATGGAATAATTCAGATTGAGGGTTGTCGGATAATTGTCATTTGTTTTTGACACCTGCATCAGACTTGTCACTCAATCTTACTGTCACTGTTTTACGGTTGAAATGAGTGCGCTATTAATGGTCTTATCAATAAGTAAATAATAAAAAATAAAATAACGACTGGATACTAGTCATTCAGATAAGAAGTTGTAGGTACTTTAGGACTTATGTCTGTCTATCAATTTTATGGTAGTCTACGATTTTAAACTAAGGCGTCCGTCATATTGATACGTCTTGTCAGAGCTAAAATAGGTACTGTATCTCACGATTAAGAACAACAAGATGTAATAAAATTACATTGCGTCTAACAGCTACCTTGTCAGTTCGTCGTTTTAATTGAAATGTCTGTCACGCACAACTACCCTCAAAATCACACGCCTTCGCATGAAAAATGCTGCGCATAATGCCTACCCAATCGTTCTATCTGCCTACCTGTCTCAGACGAATGTTCTCTTTTCTACCAGACAAACAGACAGACAATCAGAAGCGAATATGTATTTCGACTGATAATCAAGTACAGTCGATTTCTTATTTTACAATGCGAAAATATATACACAATGCCATTGCAAATTCCTTTATTTTCCCCAACCACTCTCCTTCTCTCTCTTTGCAAAGTCATTCATTTTCCTTATCGCACAACACAACAGTCCCACGTCCCTCCTGCCCTTAAACACTCGCTTTTATCTCTTCACAAAAAAAAAAAAACGCCGCAAAATACTAGAAAAATATATTTCTTAAATGTAAAAATCGTAAAGCATGTAAAATAATACTGAAGCAAAAAAATATCAAAAATCGTTCAGCAAATGTGTGGTAGCTTCCATCAACCAGACAGAAAGGAAGAGAGAGAGAAGCTACGAGAGTGCGAAAAGAAAATCACACATTGCATTTGTTGCCAGCTAGCGCGTAGTACAGACAATTTGTAGTAGCTACATATATGCGCGACAAAGTGTACTAATGGCGGAGTTTTGTTTTATCATCGTACATATATTAGATTACACATTTCCTAGTATGACTCGATGGAAAAAGAATGCCGTAGCCACATGCTACCCCTTATGGCAAGTCTCTCAAATTTAAGCGCTGTTATTAGTTGGGTGCATTTACGTTGTAACTTTATACCCCGACTATTAAATAACGTGTGCTGTGGAAGTCGGTAGCAACAGGAGAGCAAGATAGTATGGGTGGCGAAAGAAATGAATAAATAAATAATGACTGACATGGGTAGACATACACGTTTCTCTCTCGCACAAAATTTTGACATCCGAACACACTGCTTTTTAAATATGAATTCTGACATTTTTCAATTCAATATTTATTGGCTTGAAAGGTTTCAGTAGTTGCAGAGGATTAAAATATTCATTTTTAAATTCACTTAAAATGGTTAACTTCTTGTTAAATACTTTTTGAAGCTTTACTAACATTTGACATTTAAATGGTTTTTCTAGCCATAGAAGCAAAAGAAAATACGCTCTTCTTCCGCTTTTAGCCATGATTGTGTCGTTTTACCTTATGATTCGGAACAGAGTTTCATTGGTAGAGCCAACGTTTGGTATTGTCAAGAGGCTTGACAACGTTCTCTTAAACATCCATCTTGTAAACCATAGCCGAGGTTTTAACACCTTTTTCGCCGATATGGAACTGGGTTACTCCTTCACCAGCGACACTTTCGGAGTTTCGAAAGCTTCTCCCATTCCATGATTCCAGGGAATTGAGGTTAAGACTTTTGACGCGGACTTTCCATAAATGTCACTTGTCACTTGGCCGCTTTTTGAGAATCATTGAGTTAATTTCGTGTCATTATCTAGTAATAGATAACTATGCTTATATTCATAATCCTGAAATAGCTTGTCAATTTTCCATAAAACTCATACTAAGGCCTAAGTGTGGTTTTACACCATTATCAAGCTCTTTTACTAAACCCCGAGCTAGGCAACTCTATGAAACCAAAAACACAAAGATTCCTTCTTAACGGTGTTTACTGTATAACAAATTTTGGCTCGGAATCAGCGTCTAAGTTAGGCAACTTTATGACTCTAAAAACACAAAGATTCCTTCTTAACGGTGTTTACTGTAATAAAAAATGGGATCGGAATCTGCGTCTAAGTTAGGCGATCAGTTCTTGAGGAATCACATTGCCCTTGAGAAGGAAACAACTAGGAACGAATTCAGGCAATCTTCATCTCTCTCTCACATTAGTTAGAAGTGAATGCAAAAGCTTGTCAGTCCCCTTTTCCTCTCAGAAAAATTTAAAAAAGATGAACATTTTTCCTCAAACGGAGGTAGGTACTGAAAGTTGTAAAAGATGGCTCACAGCCTTAAATATTCAATTTGAAAGTTAGTTAACGAAACCATAGAAATGTTTAATAAGCCCGGTTTTATGCACGACATGGTGGACAATGCCTGGTTGTACTTGTATAACTATTGCGTTTTTGACCCCAAATCATATTGATGTGCAATCACTCAAATTTCTAGACCAAGTCATGAATTGTGTTGTGTAGTTGCAAAAAGACAGTGATACAACACGAATCGTTTTAGCATTTTTGCGACACACACGATTTCAAACGACTCCGTGATTCCGCGTCTGGGTGACGTTACGGTGGATCGTATCGTATGATCGTATGATTTGACACACTTTTCTGTGGGCTACCCAAAATATCGTGTGCAAACTCTTGACGTTTGAACACTATGTTCATTACTATTTGAGAAGCTGTTCAAATCTCTCTTTCTCTCTCAAAATTTTTGTGACATCAACATTTTTTGTCTCTAAAGTTCGATTTTAGATGAGGAAACTCCGCAGAAGGTTCGATTTTTCCCAATTGTATGAGAGATTTATTTGCTCAAGCCCATTCCCTCTACACAAAATGCTCGAAATTTGTTGCAATTATTAAGCCTAGTTTTCATACAAACGATGTTCGGATGTAAGCAATACCGTTGCACCGTGATAAATTTCTTGTTGCTGATTGCCTAAAGTTTCGTTTAACCGGAGCGCATATAAGCGGAGTCGACTGTATATGGTTGCGTAATGGTAAATTATTTAAATCAGTGTTCAGAGGATTGCTTTCGCTCTTATCTCGCAGAAACGGGGCAACTGGTTAATGGAACTTGCAGTAGTTTCCTTAAAATTAAGAATGGTGTTACGCAGGACTGTGTCGCTGACCCTTTGTTATTAATTAAAATTCGCTCTTCCTGTTCCGACAAAAATACTTTTCACGTCCCCACCTCTTTCGAGTCACTGACAAAGCTCAAAGAGTTCTGTATAGAAAAAGCTTCTCAAACTTAGCCGTCCGGAGTCAACATAAAACTGCCAGTCCATTCCACTCGTGAGAGGTCGCACAACACAAGAGGTTACTGGAAACCAGAAATGAAGTATGATAGAGATGCCCAACTTCACAGCTGACTGACCCTCCGTTGACGAATTTCAGAGGCTTTTTGACAGTAATTCATGAATTTTTGACAGTTATTCACGAAATAATGTCAATGCCGTTCTCTGATTAGTCAATTTGGCTTTAGAAAACAATATAAAAAATGGTTGCCAAAAATTTTAAAGGACAAGAGACGGAGAAGTTGGACATCTCCATCATACTTCATTTCTGCTGGAAACCTCTAGGCCCTGCCCTATACAGGCTGGAGCGTCACACATACTATCATTATAAATTCCATCTTCCATCAAACTTCTAATGGGATACCTCCAGCTTTTGCAATCGATAGCACACTTCATTTGATTGCATGGTTGGAATTAAATTAGACGTTGAAAAAAAAAAAAAAGACGTTGAAGTTTGAAGTCCTATTTTGTATAAGATACCAACACTCAAAGAACTTCAGACCACCTGATCGCCTTCTTCGAAGAAACCTCTCTGGTTGTCTATAAAAAAAAAAGGTTGATTATCGCACAATAGGTGAGACTTGCAATGGATTCAATGAATACATTTTAATCCCTGCTGACCATTTTCTGTCATAACTAATTTTTTTTATTTGAAAAAAATCAACAATCATATCATATAAATAGTAGAATAAACAACGTTCCGTTGACAGCATTATTTAAAACGTGTCTAAGAACTTGTAAAACCACTTTAAGAGATAACTGCTTATATAAGTATTTCGATATTTCTGCATATATGCAAATTTATACGTGCTAGCACGTACAAAGATTGCTGCAAGGAAACAGAGGCGACAATGATTGACATTGCAGCAAGCAAGTTGATGGTAAATAAACTAGACTGAAAGAGTAGCTTTGGTTTTTGCCTTGGACTTTGAAAGAATCCAGAGCAGCTTGTGTTGGTGAGGGGGATTTTGATGGATTCGGGGAATTTTTAAATGCGTTCTTGACAGGCGATCAAACATAAGCCCCTGAGCTGTAGAATCCGTTGCGGTTTTCCGTAATAGCGTAGTTTATGCTACCCAAAGATGTGACCCAGTGCACGAGATTCAAATTCCTGTAGAAATGAGAGAAATGAAAATTTGAATTTCGCAGATGATTACGAAAGGACAAGCACACTAGCAGCAAGGAATGCTGCTTGAAGTAGGGCCGCTATACGTATGCCATGCGGATCCCTACCTCTCATGAAAGCCTGTTAGCTGTCAGCTTGTTGGTAGAATGCAAAGACTTATTATGAGTTGAGAGCTTTCACCTTCAACTTTATTAACGCCATTCCTATCTAAATTTGGAATAATTGCACCAGAAACTTTCATTAATGTACAAACTGCATTTCTGCATTCGAAGCATCCCTTAAAATTCCATTTGCCATACCCAGTTGATCATTACTAGATGTGTTTGCAAGGCATTCACTCAGAGAAAGCAAAATGTAGGTATGCAATGTTATGCTACTGATTTTTAAGAAAATATTTGTATACTAAGGAAAAAATGCGGAGCATCTGCTTCAACTCAATTTCTACTTTTTTGTCTTTGTGAACCAATTAAAATTCCCTGAATCCCAGAATTGGAAAAACAAGCAAACAAACGTCAGTTGTTTTTTGCATGTTTTTCCTAACAACCGCAGGGTTAAATTAAAACAAACATTCCTCATTTGTATGTACAAACAAGAACAAGAAACTATTCCGAATTTAATTACCTACATGTTTTGTGTAAACAGCCTTTCGAATCCTTTTCCATCTCTCGCACTGCAAAAATCATATCACTTCCATGACTTTTCTGGCGAAAGAAGCAGCAGAATATGTATAATTTTCGTTAATTGTTTCACCTGACCATCAAATTAACCAACCTACCCCCACTGGCAAACATTCTAATAAACATCATCGTACGTGACTGCGTGGAGTGGCGGCGCGGCGGCGGAGTCCAACAAGCAAACAAAAATAAATTAAATAATTCTAAGAGTGGATGAGTGGGACAGTGCCTCTGGCGGGGCGGTTTAAGCTAACTTGTGGCCAGGGATCAATTGTTAATTCCTTAGTCTGCCGGGAGATCTTGCTAACGCCTAGAAATGGTTTTAAACATAGATACATGGTCAGGCAAAGGCGTGATGACTTAAGTATTATAGACTACATAACTCGCACATCTGAGCAATTTGTCATACGACAGCCGAGAAGTGCGTGTCATTCTCTAGTGTATTCTAGATAAATGCGTTTTAAATTTTTTCCGTAATAAATGTGCGTGTGACTTGAATTCAGTTCCAGTTCATTCGGTGCATGACCAACAGAAAATTAACCATTAGGCTGCATATGCAGGGGATATTGTTTACTTTGTAAAGATTGATTGTTACTAACCGACACGGGTGCTGTCATGCTAAGACCAGATGTTTGCCACATCCACCCCTTTCAAGCAGAAGAAAGAAATCAGAACCATCTGGCATTAATGACGCTGGCACCACTAGCTCTATTCTTCATGAAGAAACTTCGAGCAGGCCGAATAAAGGACTCCTTCAAACATAGGAGTCTGAAGTTTTGCGAATATGTTTTGAGAATATGTGACACACATGTGAGCTGCCAATGATCTTCATTTATGTTGATCCATTTGCAAAAGTATTCAAACATTGGGTTGGTTTTCGCGTTTGGAATAATCACGCATTGTTGCTCTTTATGTGACCTTACAGGGGCGCTGGAGGGACATACAACGTCGAATACTAGGCAGTTGCCTCGAATCAGAAGTGAATACAGTGAAACCTCCCATAGGCGGACAGCGAAGGTCGTACATTTTTCTGTCGGGAGTTGTCCAATCCATGGAAATGTATGGATTCAATATTCACGGTCATGAGAAATTGTCCGCCTAAGAGAGGTGTGCGTAATAGGAGTTTTCACTATAGTACTAAAAACACCAGTAGCAACAACAGAGGCAGTACACCTCCTCTCAACGTACAAAGCACGGCCCTTATGAAACACGAGATATAAGATCATTATGAGGGTAATCGGTTAGAAGGATCCTTGTGAAGCGTGTATAAACGTTGGTTAGTTCACCATTTCACTTTAGATTGTGATGTTAATGCGTGCGAAATGACAAGGACATCTTTGCCGCGTTGTCAAAAACACACGAGGCACTGTGCCAAAAAATGTCCCAACTCGATCACCAAACCGCAGATCATAAAAAACGAAAAATGACTTCAGAGACGATGAATAATCAGACACTGGCATATCTTAGTTAAAAGTACTCTTCTCGTTTTCCCTACAGCCCTGCACTTAATCCAAGCCAATCCCATTTTACTTATATAGGCTTGTTTGCTTTAATATTAATCCAAATGAACAAAATCAAAACGCGACTGTATAAGATTTCTCATTTAGTCCGTTCGAATGCATCAAATGCAAATTAAATGTGTTTCCTGTTTCCACTGCTTAACGCAAAAATAAATGTCACTTCTATTGAATTATAATTATAAAATGTGTCACACACGAGACACTGCTGGGACCAACTCGACGATAAACAGCACCGAGCGCCATTATGTGGCAGATACATATATAAAAATAAATTTAAAAAAACATACAACATGTGTGTAGTTTATGTGACGGGCACAAACAATTTGACCGACAAATGTATCTCAAAAAGTGAGAAATAAAACTCGTATGACCTTCGATTGAAACTTATACACTTTTGTATGTTTGCATACCTGTCGGGCTGTCTGTCTGTCTGCCCGCTGTTGGTATTAAAATAATGCCGTTTCAATATTAGAGAAAATTGTATCAACTTTTCAGGGTCAGTTACGAATACACACGCGATCTATACTCACTTTGCGAGGGGTTTATTTATAATTTAATAGTTTGCACTATACTCTGCTCTGCTCTTTTTTTCTGTTGTGTGCTTCTGTTTTACAAGACGACTGTTAAGGCCTGTAAAACGAATATGAGACTAATTAAAATGTTGTAACGCCGTCTTTATTGTGGCTACACACGACAAGTGTTCGCGGGTGTGTGCGGGTATTTTTTCTTTTCTCTCAAAAGCACAACACAAATTATGGGAAAGACGTGTTTTTTGACTGCAGATGATGTAACTGTGTGGACTGTTAAAATCTATGTTCAATGTCAAGAAAGTTCAGATTTACCTCAAACTGTATGCATTTTAGTTTCAGATCGATGAACAAAGTTGGCTGTGTAAAACCTGTTCGCAAGTAGCACATGCAATAAACAAACAGATCTTCACAAAAAAAAATAAAAATATTTGTTATTTTGTTGGTAAGTTGAGCTGTCATAACCCATAACCTTGACTATGACGAAACACCATATTATGTCAGTCGGATATGGAGTGCATCAAAAGTAACGTCAATCTTTTTATGGATCACATGGCTTTTAATTAGGAATGCTGTCCGAAAACATTTGCGTCAAAATAACATCGTCAACATTCTTCGTAACGCACGCGTATTAGAAACTGTGTAGAATGAGAATGTGATAAAAACCAGTCTTCCTAACCTGATCCAGAGCTTTGAAAGACAAGTCACGTGAAGTGCTAAGAGAAGCGATAAAATCCGCACATTTTCAACACATGCTAACATTGCCATTGGATGTGAAAAATATTGTCAACGTGACGGGACATGGCTTATTTTTGTCTATTCCATTGGTTTATGTCCACCCGTTGCTGCAGGTGTTTTATGACTTCCGCTTTAGATTAGTTAGATCGAAACGTGGCTTGAGTTTACTTCGAAAGTTACACCTCTTGTCAGCTAATTACATATTAGAGAGGTTGACATGGGCTGACAAGAAGAGATTGGGTCGATTGAATATTTGACAGGGCGTCTCGATGGCGAGGGACATGCTGTGGGAGTGCGAATTCCAGAATCAAAAGGCGGACAAGTAGCAGCAATTATGATGGACAGAGTTGAAGAAATTAAAATAAGTTCATTATTTTCATCACAAACTTGCATTTTTGCTCATTTCACGCATTTTGGTTTTTTAAAGAAGTATTTTAGCCATTCCTAGTCCGCCAACGCAAGGCTTGAATCTTGTCTAGAATTTCATGCCAGGTATGCGCATAAATTTCTAAATCAAAAGATCACTCCGACTCTTGAATTGTCGTATTCGACGGTCATCTGTCAAGACCGATATATTCTTTTTTTTGTGTTCATCTGTCGAATATGTAAGTTATGGATGGTTCTCATTCTAGTCAAAACCTGACGTGATTTAACGATGTCAGGAATAGGATCACATTTCTGGAAAAGACTGTCACACATGTATGTCCTGCCTATTGGGAGAGATCGTAAAAACTGCGATTAACGTGCATAAGCTCCCCAAAGTCAGTTAGAAAATTTTCAAAACGTACTCCAAATAAATTAAAATCTACGCATTTCATCATCATCTTTCGCAATTCATACAATCTGACGTTTAAGACGTCACTTATTCGACCATCCGACTTTCAGATGGATTGGCTTTTCTCAGATCCGAAAGTCTATCATTTTACGAGAGAGAAAAAGAACGCCGACAAGTTGTAATTTTATGAAGGAAAAATAACATAAATGATCATGTCTTCAAGAATATGACATTGTGACATTTTAATTTCTTCGGAACAATTGGGCCGTACAAAAGAAATGAAGAAGAGAAGGAAACAGCCATAAAAACAAATTCGGATACCTACTTCACCCCATAAAAACAATTGTAAATGCCATCAAGTCACTTCAAATGTATGAAGGCTCTTATAATAAGCATTTTATTTGTGAAATTCCATCAGACTCTGCTCAGCATAAACTTCATCAAATTGTTGATCGTCTTGCACCATCTGCTTTGGAAAAAAAATCCCTCAAGAAGCCTTTCTTTCATTCTGTACATAGCAGCTTCCTTTTACCACGAGACTTCACGTTTTCCCATTTTTCGTCATCGTGATATTATGATTCTGGGTGTTTTATTTATTTTCCATTTTTTTGTATTGTGCTTCAGAAATGACTGCTGCCTCAACTGGACTGCCTGTCTCTCACACTACCATCGCGCATTCGAAATTCTTTGCTGAATCACACGAATCGAGGGATTGTGTGGAGGAGAAGACGACTTCCCACAAAAAGTACCCAGCCAGCCAGCAGGCGATGGCGAGAGAGAAAGAGAAAAAATAATCAACTTGGAATGGAGAATAACTAAAAATGTCATAGCGATTCCGAACATACTCGTGCATACACATACCATCATCGCCACCGCATCTTCTACTTCTTCACCTTTTTGAGCAGTTCTCGTCTCTCTTTGCTCTTCATCTCTCCTCTTTTGACGTTTTTTTTTTGCTGTTTATTTGAAAAACAGCGCTAGGCTAAGCAAAGCACCAACGTCAACGTGTGCTCTTTCGTCGTACCAGTCGATTCAGCGGACGGGGTCGTTCGGTCGATTTTTCGGGGTTTGGCTGTCTCTCTCTGGCTGCCTGCCCTGATGTTTGCTTGCGCTGTTTGCTGTGTTCACCTTTTTTTGCTCATTTGTTTATTTTGAGACGTTGCCAGATTTTTTTGTTCTCTGGCCCTTGTTTTTTCCTTCGTTCTTTCCTGAAGATAAATTTGGGAACAGGAATGTTTGATGTGCAAAAGAAAAATAATACGATTTTTTTTTCTTTTCTCATTTTGTATGAACACAGAAAGAAAAAAAAATCATCACCTTTGGCTATTATAGCGGAGCCCTATGGTGGATTGAGTGAGAAATGTAGGCATGACTGCAAGTGTGAGGCAACAGCAAGCATCGGCAAGGCACAGGCACGACATCACCAACCGCCGTTGCCAAATTTAACATGAAAATTACGTAATTTTTTCTTTTTTTTTTATATAAATGTGAAAAAATATAAGTAGGTACAGGGTAGGTAGCAGACAGGAATCGGGGAATAGTAGCAGTAATTGCACTTTTTAACGATTTTATAGTGTTGATGGTGATGCGGATGATTTATGACATTGTTTATACCGGCATGTATGGTCTCTTGTGCGTTGTGTTTCAATTTTTTTTCTTCTTTCAGTTTATTGTCAGATGATGAATGTTTGCTGTTTCAATTCCCCACCTAGGTGTAGATTACATATTACAGCCGAACGATAGGAACTTTGGAAGTTTGGATAACACACAAAATAAAGGCGTTGAGGGAAATTTTATTGGTTCTTGAATGAGCAAGTGGATTGTTTAATGGTTCATACCACGGGTGAAGTTGGAAGAAAATCCCTATGTGCTGCTGTTGTTTGTTATTGACATTTTAGCTTACATGCTACACGCGAGTTGAGTATTTAATAGCTTCGTCCAATAACTGTGATCCAATTTTTGTTCATTAACGAGAACCTCTTTACGGAATTCTATCACGATTGTGTGAATTGTTTTGGAAAATGCAGCTGTCCGCAAGCGAATAAGTACGTCAAAAACAGATGGTTTGGGATTTAATTTTAAACTGGCATTTGGCTTAAGCAGACATGCACCGTCGTTTATGTCAAATGTGCGATTTGAACTCTAAATAGGACACCCAACACAAAGGAATGAACCTGTAGTTTTATATCGTTAATAATCAACGATTACTGTCTCAGGGTCGTGATTCTCGATCGAATTTGTTAAATATGTACCTAGGTACCTGTCTCGTTTTAGTTTGAAAACCGAAGTTTGGGAAGGTTTTTCCGAACAGGCTCTGCGCATTGTCAACGATACGAGGGAGTCCGTATTGAATTCTACAAATTCTTCGTTGTGTCGGCGGTCGAACATCGACCTAATAGTCGACGCAAGGTTACCTATCGTTATCCATTGCGCCACAAGGGTAAGGCTTTCTTTATGAAATTTTGGTATGTTAGTAAAACGTACTTAGGAAGTGTACCTTGTTCTAAACACAGGAAATGTTACATTAATCTAAAGGTCGGAAATTTGTTCCGTATTCGATGTCTCAGTCCCCTCTCTGTGTTCAAAAATTCGAACCGTTCCCTCTTGGGTTGCGTAGAGAAAACCAGACCCTTTCGCCTACACATTTGGTATTGTAAAATGGATTGGACTGCGACCAGAAAATTGCTAGAATTCACCGAACCTAGTACCTACTCTGCCAAATGTATAGGTATCTAAATGTCAAGAAGAGAACCTGGAATCCAATCCATTGAAACACCTGCACCATCAAAGCTTCCTATAAACGTGTGGTGCAGGTATATAGACATAGAGAGCACAAACTATTTAAATGGGGAGTACCTAGATAGAGTCAATATTTGTGCAATATACATAGACATCCATTGATAGAAAATCAAGTATTTTCACTTTGAAAAATTCCTTGAATTTTCCGCATTTCTTACCGTTTAAAATGTATCCTTTCCTCACGTGTTTCGGGTAAATGTCCAACCCAAACGTTTCGAGTCTCTCGTACCATTTTGCTTTATGTACTTCATGGAGGCGATTCTAATGGGCGACCTCCTCCCAAAAGAAAACTCGGTGTTATGTGTTGATTGTTGCCTATTGTTGGGTTGTCTTTCGTTATGCTGCTGTGCTTGAAAGATGATGCTGGAGAGTAAGGAGTGCTGCTATAGATGATTACCTATTGTCAATTTGTATCCGTGTTACGGTGTGTTATCCTTTTTTTGGATTCTTATTTTATGTGTGTTTACTTTGTTTTATTTTTTTTTATCCACGATCTTATTTGATTCTTCTTATCCACAAAAGCTAGAAACGACAATTGCCATTGATTTTATTTATTTCTTATTTACTCTTTTTGATTTCACTTGATACTTGAATTTTTTTTTCTTTCCATGCTTGAGAGAGAATAGGGAGGTATATACCAATAAATGATGGATGCATATGTGCTACTACGAAACCTAGTCTCCCTTTAGTTTAGTTAATTCGATTAGACTAAAACACACACATGTACATACATATCTGTCCACCTACTGTCAAGAATGAATTCTTTAATTTGCTCTCGTATGCATCATGGCTAGAGAACACCCTATAAGCTTGTGTGTCTTGCTCTCGCTCGCTCTCTGCCTCTCATTCGCTCCCACACTTGTCGCTTTAATCCAATAGAACTACTTAAGGGAGCGAGTGAGAGGAATGGAGGGAGGGAATATCTAAGACCAAATAAATTCTAATCCACGTTTCAAATCTCCTTTTTTTCCTTCCACTACTTTCCGCTGCCAACACCACACAGAAGACCCTATGGGCTGTAAGACACACTAGGTCTGGAAAAGGGGAGAAGGTTTGGAGCTAAAGGGCAGAAAAAAAAAACCTAGCCAACTTGAGAACTGTCAAAAGTGTCGGTGAGGGGGTATTTTTGCAGGGAGTGAGAGACACGAAGATGTTTATATAAGTATAATCCCGCATTAATTCTCTCGTTTCCTTTTTCTTTTATTCTCTTTGCTTTTCTGTACACATCATCTTTGGCGTTGCTGCTGAATTTAGTGGTTAAGTTGCTGTTTTGCTGCTACTGCCGCTGGTAAGTGTTTTTTTTTTTTTTTTTTAGTACTCCTTCCTATCGTCGTCGCGTCCCTTCGCCAACATATCCACATCTTTGCATTGGTGTCGCTGTCGACTTTGTAGTGAACTGAAGTGAACTGCTGCCATTAAAACATACCACACACACCGACGACTTGACAAAACCGTACCGCGACAAGTACGAATACGGCAACAGCGCATATAGAAGCGACCCGACCGACGACGGCGACGACAAAAAAAACAACAAATTCATATATACATCAATGATCTACGAATAGAAACGCGACGTTGCACAATTTAACATTTCTCATATTTTCATTATTTCATTTTTTTTTCTTTACCACTTGGGATGATATATACAGATGTGTATATATTCTATCTTTTTATATTTCGCTTCGGGTAGATACTCGGATACACTTTTTAGATATATATATATATACAGATATTTCTTGCTCTTTTTAGCACTTTATACACAGAATACAGACGTATATCGCCTCTCTCTCACTCGCATGTAACAACATGGCATTTCATTTATGAGGGTAAAAAAAACAAAATACACAGATCTCTACATTTATACTATATACACATGTATGCATGTATAAAATACAATTAGGAGTAAACAACACGGGGACGGCTGCCTTTTCTACTTTGCTTTTTCGTTTACATTAGGGGCTATGTATAATATAAGCAAACAAGCACACCACTGCATACCACCCTCTCTTTCTCGTTCGCACTACCGTCACTTGGGATCATATATTCCTCTTTCACTTCAATAGATTGAGTGGCGGAGAGGTTGGGTATACGATTTATATGAAACGTTTCCTTATATGCAAGCGCGCGCAAAGAAAAACTACACAACACCCGACACACATTCACACACAGACTGTGTGTATATATCGCACGACCAACGAACACACCCAAAAGAAAACAGAGCCCCAGAGCTCAAAGCTTTGTGTGCGCCTTGTCTCCCTCTCCAAAGCACTGGTGCTGTTCTACACAGAGTGTGTTGTTGTTGCAACTATCTCGCTTATTGATACTTGACGGCCATATTCACTGTCCCGCTCAATTGTTAATCGGTGTATTTATTGTGTAGCAAAGAGTGTTTATTAACTTCTCTAGATGAAGATGGATGGAAAGAGCTAAGATGTAGTGGTGGCATGGTGAAATTTCAAAACGGGAGACCTCATCTTTATACACACCGCCGCATCACACACTTATGCAAATCCTGCGCCATAATGAAACATCACACATCCACATCACTTCACTAGTGTGGATTGCTGAACTCTCCCCGCGGGTTAAGTCACACCCGATCGAAAACTTTGGAAAAACTCAAGAACCAGCTTTAGCACACGCGCGCAATAACCATATAAAGTGAACGCCCGATTTATTTAGGTAAATACACTCTCGCACTGTGTATATAAGGGAAAAAGAGTTCCTTCAACGTGTATGCGTACGTTTGGTATGTGGTTGGGTTGACGATGATTTTACCAGCGACGACACGACTACGTAAACGACAACCGGTCAACGGGGCGGTTCGGGGGGGGGCACCAGGAGGCACACAGGGGGGCTATATCAAACCAACTACCAATTGGGAGGGAAAAGAGCAAGGCACAGTTCTCGCACTCGTATTCGTATTCGTTGGGTACTAGTTTATTTTCGGGTTCTGTATTCACTCATTTCATTTCGTTCGCTGCCACGAAAAGGGGTGGCTGACTGTGTTGAGGAGATAGATGGGGAGATAATAAGTAATGATAACGGAAACGGCTGACCGCGGCTTCAACGCCCGGAATAAATTAAATAATAACAGAAAAAAAATATATATATACTTTTCTTTACTTCACTGTTTGTTTCGTCTCGAATTTTTTCGGTTTTCGAAGTCTGACACGTTTGAATTGTTCGAAACAGTAGCGGCCAACGTGATTGTGGTTTTGCAAACATGAAATTTTCATAATTTTTCGAGCAGACATTGACGTTACTGCCTTTTGTTTCCATATCATTTCCTGGCATCTATACGTTTTTGCTGGCTTATTCCACTAAAAATATACCACGTACATTGTTCGCAGAATGAATACAAACACACGCTAGTGGATACATTGACACTACCCACAAAATACAGAAAATACGACACTATGGCGGCCATTACAGTTCTGCAGATGGTCGTGTCCGTGTGGTTATTTCTTGTTTTTTCATTTTTTTCTTATTTGTTTTTCATTAGACCTGCATACAGTCGACTCGATGGAGAGAATTGTTCTTCACGTTGATGGAGTTTGTGTCCCAAGAAACCGGGCGTATTGAAGAAATGTTCAAACAACTTTGCGTGTATTCATTCCTTTTTCGTGTACACGCTTTAACACGTTTCGTCCTGCTGTTGAAGAGATGGAATTTTTCGTGATTCGTTTTTTCGTATTCTTTCCTCAACCCGACAGAAAAAGAACGAAAGAAGAACAAAAAAAAAATGTTAAGAGGGCACATCCAAGAAATGGTGGGAGAATAATAAAAGGGGGGCTGCTCTTTGCAAGAGGTGGGTGAACGTTGATTTCCTCTGCGATAGGTAGGTATGTACGTGACCGAAAAAGTTATTCGTTTCTTTTTTGCGTTGCTTCTTCGTCTCGAAAATAGATAGTTTATGCTTGTTGTTCTTGCCGTTTTTTTCTACTTCTATTGGTCCTCCATTTGTTCCTCTTCGTTTATCTGTCTCTATTAATTTATTGTAATTTCCTCCCTCAGTATATCACAAAGGTTGATCGTTTGTTTCGTGTGCTTTGAAAACCGGAACGCATCGATTTTTCTTGTCTTTCTTTCACCCGCCGTATGTCTTTTATTACCATCGGTTATTTTTTTTTTTTTTTTATTATTTTTTGTTCCGTGTGTCGCCTTAATTGTTTATCATTTTGCCTGAGAAATACCCCTCGTTCGCTTTGTGTTCCCCTACTTTATTCGGTACGTCGATTGATGTTTCCCCTTCGCTAATACAATCAGTATCTCACGCTCACTCGTGTGAGTCTCTCCATAGCTGCATCTCTCTCGGTTTCATGAATTGCTGACGATGATGATGGCGGCGGCGGTGGCAGTATAGCAGCAGCCCAGCCACCCGATGAATTTTATATGTGTGCGTGCGTGTGATCCATCGTTTGCGTTGTTGTTTTTCTTCTTTCTTTTATTTCGTTGCCTTGATGCGGTTATACTCCGTCGTCGACGTTCAGCAGCAGCAGATCTACTCCCCCCTCTGATATTTTTTTTTTGTCCGTCATTTACTTGCACACATACAAACTCACACACCGAGCACTACTCTCAGTAAGTGAGTATGCACATAATCTTGTCAAGGGTTTTTGTATGTTTTCTTCTGGGCGATATAAAAAGAGAGTTCCTTGGGAAAATGTGAATGGTGCATAATTTTTCTTTTTTATATTATTTAATTCCTGCAGAGAAAAATACTATTGCACGATGGCCACGACTGATAGCTCTACACAGCTACCACTACACTAACACGGGGGATGCAAGAGACCCTAATTTAATTTATCCCTAATTACGATCTTTTTTGGCAGAAACCTCCTTGTATTCTCTCTCAATTAAGTGGAACGAAAAAATGGACAAATTTAATGAATTAAGCACACAATTTACCATGAAACTTACATTTTACACACTTTTTCAGAAATTTTCACAATTTTTCTTCTTCTTATTTTTGCTCTTCATATATTTTTTTCTATTAGAGCTTCAAATTTCATTCCACAAACGATTTCACTTGCTTTTCCAGAGAAAATATGATATTTGTTGAAGGGGGTTATAGTTAAAGGACACTTCCAATTATTTGATTTTTTTTTCTTCTTTTTTTTCTCTCGATTTGACCAGCCGGTAATCGCGAACTTAACAAAAAAAAAACCCGAATTAACCGAATTAAATTGAATGTAACTTAGGGGTATCTTAACTGCAGACTACTGTCAAGTAGAGCCTGACAGATTTATGCGTCTGTGTTTGCTACAGATTGTGTAGAGATCCCCATACAACGACCGCGTTTAATTTTTTTTCGTTTCGGCTGAGGAGCGCTTCAGCTCACTTTTGGAGCTTCTTCGACGACGACGACGACGACCGCATGGTAACGCGACACAAAGAGCACTTTTTTCGACGCTTCACGATCTTAAGTTTGAGAGAACAGTGCACCGAAATAACACGATTTAGGGCATTTTCCGAGCCGCTGAATACAGTGTGTGTATTTCAAACTGAAAAGAAACAATGGATCTCATTTTAATATGGTGAAAGAAATATTTACAAGGATGTGGAGAGTTAATTGTTTGATTGGAAAGCCAGAAGGAGGTTCATACAAAAAGTGGGAAGTGGTGGTGGTTTCTTAAATCAGGTAGATTTTTACCAGTCTTCGGTTCTAGGGTTTCGATTGCTTTGAGGTAAATAATACCTACGTTCAAATATGGCTTTAAAATGATAGAAGTGTGATGAGTATTTTCGAATTGACAAATCGGGTTCAAACGGGGGGTCAGCTATATGTAAAGATTTATTTCATAAAGGTCTGTGATAAGATACCCTTGAGGAAGACTTCCTGTTGGTTCCGAAGGAAACTCTTTGAAGATTAACTTGGAGTCAATGACGAATTTTAGTTTCGAGAAACAGGTGTGGGCGCTTATTGCAATGTTCTGATTTCCCAGGAATCACAAGCATTCTCTTAGCAAGGCTTCATGCTTCCAAAATTAATCTTGCCAAAAGGCTACAAGAGGTGGACTAGAAATAAGCCAAGACGATAAGACGTTTTATCGTCTTCTAAATGACAACCTTTAGATGCTATCGAAACTTAAGCGCCTTGCCTCTTTCCAATTAGCCATGGAGTCTCTGCAACACATTTTTGAGCCCTTCGTTGAAAGGAATACTTCAGGGAATACTTCTCCTTGCCCTTCGTTGCAAGGAATGTGGAGGTTTTAGCTTACTTGAAAGTGAACTTAAACCTACCATTGACCATAAAGTTGTCTTTAAAAAACAGGCAAACATGATCTGAAGGCTCTCGAAAATATGTTGACTGCAATCGATTTCAGGAAACCAGATGGAAACAGTCATTTCCCAAAATCAAGCGGGGTGATATTTGTCGAGATTTCATGATCTTTTAAACAAAAATGAGACATTTTGAAACTGAAGAGCAGTTCATTCGACCATAAGGATGTGCCGAAGGTCCTTGATACCGGAAGTCAAATCCAAGTACCTTGAAGGTCGTCATTTTGCAAAAGGATACTTAAACAATGACCAGATATGCAGACATGTGACAACCTCTTTTAAGCCTTGGGCACAATGAGTCCAATTCGTGGGTCTAAATAAGCCTCTGCTGTAAGCCAACCAGGGCCCTACATCTGGAATTTTGTTCCCTAATTAGGATTGCCAGAACATCCGTGAAAGTATCCACCAATCCTCGTAATATAAAACAAAATCTTCAAAACTCATATGCAGGCACATTTCAACTGTAAAAAGCAGTGGCCTCCCTCAAGGGTATCAACTGAGACCGCTGCAAAATTTAATAAATCAATAATTTCGGCATAACCCTGAAGAAAACGACAAAATAAATGTACCAAGGCTACAAGGGCTTCCTTGGAAGCTCGCAAAGTGTGGGTTTTGTGTTCGACCCATACCAAAAACAAGGTAAGGTCTGGAGGAAATCATGCAAAAACGTGATCCAAAAACTGTTCCACATAGAATTGAAATAAAGCCACTTACATCATTCGAAAAAGACTGATCTCCGCGATTCATCCTTGCGAGAGTTTCCTTTTATTCCTCATGCCGTTCGCGCTCACACGTGATTCACTCGACTTATTTCTTTTTTTTTTTTTGTTTCACTTCAAATTATCGCAAAAAGAAGAAACAACAAAATGAACACTATCGTATTTTAAAGAGGAGAATTTTCTTTCATTGGCTTTTCATCTTTGCGGAATATTAAAATAATAAAATTTCACGATAAAGAAAACAGCGCAACATATCAAAGAAGAATCCAAATTTAATACAAAAATAAATAAATATTCGTGAACGAAAAAAATAATACGAATTCGCGGGATTTCCGTTTGCTTTTCTTTTTTCTTCTCTTGAAATTGTCTCACTTCTTCCTTGAAAATGTGCTGTTGTTGTTATTTAGCGCGGTATAATTCTTTCGTTTTTTTTTTTCAATTCTTATTCACAAATCTCTCTCTTTATCTTATCACACACACTGCAGATTGTTTAAACTTTGATTCATTTCAACTTTTATTTTGAATTGTTATTTTTTTGTTTTGTTGTTTTCTTTCTATTACAGTTCAAGCAATTACTTGCTTGTATATATGTGGGTATGTATATAATTTATGTTTATTTATTTTTATATATACAACGGTTACCGTAAGAAAACGCGTAACACTGACGATGCACACTCATCGCGATTTACTCAGTGACTGAGAAACAGTTCCTTCAATAGAAAATGTGAGAGCCCGGTTAAATGGTTGTCCCTTGAACAGGGTGCATCGCAAACATCAAACCACATTCGGGTTAAATGTGATCAATTTTCAATGATAGCAATCGAATTATAGCCCCCATTGGTCTCAGTTCAAATCAATATGTGGTTGCAATCGTTTTATCTGGACAATTGGAAGGAAACATCGCAGGTTTTCCTGGAATTTTGAAATTAATATGAAATGTGTGCCACCCATTTTGGTTTCTCTTGAGTTCATGGACTTCGTGCATTCTCGTTTCTCTGCTATGCACGCTCTCACAGCAGAGCGCTCTCTTCCTAATTATGTACTCTCTGTGAAAAATGACAAGTATATAGAAATTATTTTGCTATTTGCATCTCTTTCCGCCTCACGTATGCCCGATGAAATGGGAGAATACGGCAAAGTAGATTTCTCCAGGCAGACTGGAGTAATGATATTTTTTTCAATCAATTTAATTTTTTTTAGCTCACAATCGGAGTGTTTCTCTCTTCCCATCGTTGATCAATGATTCATTGCTTAAATTGGATTCAATGGTTGAGTGGTTTTGAATTTATTTTTAATGATATTTGGAAAAGACTGCCGAAACTGTCCCAGAGGGAAATCATCAATTGAAAATGGGAGAGAATTAGTACTGAGCTGGGGAAATGTTGATTGAGAACGAGAGATAAGTGGATTAAGAGAAATGAGCTGTGATGGGAGCACATTGTTGTTATTTTCGTCGGTTGGAAGTGATGCCAATCTATGCGAATCCACTGCTGACTGGTGTTACCATACGAAAGCTCTTGATGTTGGTTTAATTTGAGTGGGACTTTTTTCTCCCATCTTCAAACAAAATACTGACTGAAACATAAATCTTTTAAAATTTTCCAACATTATTAGACGTACGTTGCTTTATGTAAAATTTATGCGCAAAAATAATATATTGTTCCTATAAAGGCCGCTTTGTTAACTTTCATTAGGTTAGATTTATTTACTTTAGATGACTTAAAAGGGAGTGATTAAAATCGCTCTCTAAGTACCCACGTAGTTGACAGTCCCACTTTGCAGAAGAAATTGTGTGCACTCTCATCATTAGACATGGCAAATCACTTTCTACCATGTATCAGCTTGAAAGTTAAAAGAAACAGTTTAACTCAAGGCAACAGTTAATAGTTAGCTTGGAAGGTATTCACATTGTAGAATAAGACGAAGACGTGGCGAAGAAAAGGCGACATCAAAATCATTTAGTCGCCTTCTGCAACACTGGGCAATGCACTGGCCCTCATCATGAATATACGACAACAATTCGATCAGAAGTTTAACTTATAAGTCCCGGAGTCGGAATAGTCACTCTATTCGCCATTCATTTGCCGTTGACAACGCCGAACATGTGCGATTAATCGTTTCCCAATTATTACAGTTCACCAAGCTTCAGTAATAATCAAAAAATCCCTTGTGTATTCAAATTAAAGCCTCTTACATGAATTTCCCTTTCGAAAAACTGTGCCAGTCAGCCGAATAATACACATTCGGGTCTTTGGTATCTCTTTGATACAATTTCGAAACGAACAGAACTAACGTGTGTATACCTTATCATTTGTTTTTCTTTATACTAAACACTTGCATTCGGCAGATTCGGCGTTTCGTCGCAGTGACGCATTTCAGAAGTAGTTACCCCAGGATTTAAACATTGTTTTTATTTTTGTTTGTTTATTCTAAGATGGTCATTTGCAAATCATTTGCAGAAAATTCAACTTGCCAAAAGTTTAAAATGTGCCCCAATGAGCATATCAATGTGAAGTAAGTGCTGAATTTCCATTGAATAGAAGTGTATATCTCGGTTTTATTTTCCATGTACAGGGAGTATGTGAAAGCCGAAATGGAGGCAGCTATCAATGGCAACCAATGGCCGCTCTCGTGCTTCGGGCCGTTTTCAGATAAACCATCCGTTCCCAACTATATTGAGGATCAATCGTTTGAAGAAGTTCGATTCATGTACTATGACACTGAAAAGTGCAGCTTCTTCGAGAGCTGCCAGAAATTCAAGGAGTCCATCAGCAATGCAAAGGAAAAAATGCATATGCTCAATGCAATGGATAGAGAAGTCGTTGATGTTTTAGTGAATGTGTATGATTACGTGGAACCGCCAAAGAAAATTAAGTTCCCGTTCGAACCGAACTTTGGAACGAATCAAGTCAAATGGATCGTTTCCAATCCATCTCCATCTAAGAAAAACATGTTTAAAGGATCCTTTCCACCACCACCGCCTAATCCCATATTCACGGCATTTCCAAAGGAGGGTGAACTAAAGAAATTCAATTTTGGCTTCACTTCACCCCCAGGCAAGTCTATGCAACAGATTGATGAGAAAAAGGATAACCCATCGGGATCGTTTAGTCCTGAGCCATTGTTAGATGTCCATGAAAAGCAAGAGAAGGTGGCGTGCTTTTTCAGTTCAATGCATCTGCTGAAGCTTCAAGAAAAACAAGAGAAGGTGTCCGGGTTCTTCAGCTCAGAACAGCTACAGAAGCTTCAGGCTAGTGCTTTTCGTTCTAAAAGCGGCGAGGAGGCATCGACGCAAACAACTTTGGAAAAGAACGAATGCCATGATTGCAAGGAACAGTGTAAGGATTTAATGGCCAAGATGGACACCATTCTAAGTGTGATGAATGAGACTAACGAAAAATCAAAGGAGCAGGAGAAGCAGATCAACTCTCTCATGGACTCATTCAAACAGATTGAACTAGGTAAGGAAGCTAATAAACCGAAGCACAATACCGACAGGGACCAAGAAACCATAATAAAGATAAGGCCGAAGTTCAAACAGAGCAGCGAGAAAACCAAAGATGAAATTAAAAACATCCTCAGCCCTTTTGGTCACTTCAATTTGGGACTACAAATAAGTACAATGCTGACGAGTGCACAGGGGTCCATCACTATAAGGTGCAAGAACAAAGCAACCGCGGAAAAAATCGAAAACGAAATAGCAAAAACCTGCGTAGAGCACTACTACACTGAGCCTGTGAAGCTATCCATGCCGAAAATCTTGGTTAATGGAATTGATTTTGGAATCGATGATAACAAGCTCATTGAAGCCATTAAGAAGCAGAACGAAATCGAAGGTCATATCAAACTCGTAAGAAGTTTCGAAAGGGAAAGCGTACACAAGTACAATGCAGTACTCGAGGTGGACAAAGATATATATTGGTCCATAATGCGCAACCGTGAGCCGCACCTGTATGTTGGTTGGAAGAGGTGCATTGTGTTTGAAAGCATCGACATCAAAAGGTGTAACAAGTGCTGGGGCTACAATCATCATTCTCGAGTTTGCAGGAACGAGAAACGGTGTCCTAAATGCGCTGGTCAACACTCGGAAAACGAGTGCAAGAGCCACACGCTAAGGTGTGCAAATTGCTCCATGGCCAATGTAAGAATGAATCTTAAGTTGGATTTAGAACATGATGTCAGAAACTATCAATGCTACGTGTATTTGTCGAAGGTTGAGAGGGAGAGGAAGATGATAGATTACTAAAGTCGATTTTGATAATGGATACACATTTGCACTTGTAACTCTCTATGATCCGTGGAGTACTTTCCTTTCTCACTGAAGTTCGGGACATCGATGAATCTGATTCACACTCAGTCATATTCAATATCATTGTGAAGGTATTCATGTGGTGTGGTAAGAAAATAGAGAGGGAGAGATATTACGACGCTCTTGTCTGAAAGGTGTACACCGGTATTCCCAACAGTGTAACTTTACTGTTCTTATTATCTTTATTTTCTATGTGGCATCGTACTTTAGAGTTTGCACTAGCAAGTCACCCGGACCCCTTCAGCAGAAAGTGCAGCAATATCATGAAGTGACTTCTTGAAACTGAAGAAGTGTGAACATATTTCTTTTATTTAATAACCATGCTATATTATTCAGGTAGGTGAATATTTGTTGAAACGATGTTTCTACAGAACGCATTCCTATATGCAGGTTTTGCATTCAAATGAAATAGGTAAATCATAGTTTTTTTTTCGACATCTATTATATTTTTACAACAATCCATCTCATGTCGCAAATATTGTTAAGCGTACACAGTACTAATGTTAATCGTCCTGTAATCTGGACTTTAATAAATGTTTAATCGTCTATGTCTATGAAAAAGTCTATTTTCATTTATCACATCACACACGATGTTGCGGTGGTGGCTGCGTGCAGAAATGAATGACTAAATTTACTCATTCATTTCTGGCTGCGTGTGCATTGGCTGCTGCTGTCCATATACCGTTCTATACAGTCAGGCCGCGATAAAAGGCCTGATTTCACCATCAATAAAATACGAGACGGTACAACTTTGCATATGTCTTCACTGGAAATATCGGCAAGGTGAAGTATCACTCCATCAGAAGCTACACAGCCTAATAGAAAACCAGTCAAGGAGATTTGTTAGCAGATGTTGTGGGGCACACAGAGCCTGGGAACATGTGCATTTGTATCCCGTGCAGTTGCCAGAAATAAGCTTCTAGCAAACGATATAATGAATAATTTAGATCAGAAGTGAAAATCTTAACGCGACGATGTAAAACGGCTCCCTTTCAGAAACGCCGGATTTTGGGGCTTCTGTACGATTACTTTTAGTTTATTACGATTTAGTGGTTTGGGCTCATGTCAATCGAGAAGCTTTTTTTCAAATAACAATGGTGACGATACCAGCCTCTTCTGTGGTTAATGCTTTTGCCCAGGCTTGTAGAAACAATCATCACTAAAATCCACACAAGAAATACCTACCAAAACCGAGATACGAAATCACCCATATTGGAGGCATTATTTTATCGAAATTCTTCTTTTCTTTCAGGGAAGCTAGTCATTTGCTCCCGTACAGCCATCACATTTCTTCAATAATATCGTATAATCAATTCTCGCTTTAGTCCAATCTAGTTGAAAATAACCCACCCTGTCATTGCCACTCCGTAATGTTTTGAAGTGGATTTTTAAAATCTACTACAATCTGGCTGATTTTGGTTTGGTGAAGAAAACACACCCACTCTTTGACTGATGTTTGACGTCTAAATTATTGTTTCCCAATTTCAATTTTTAATCAATTTTAATTTCACATCTATTGTTTATTAATTCGATTTTGTCCTCAAAACCATGGTTTTGTGCAAGTATTACTTGAACGGAAATTGCAGATTTGGGACAAAATGTGTTAACGAGCACTTGGATGTTAAGTGAGTAAAAATAAGCATTTCACAATCGAGCAATTCATATTTACTTTGCTCATCATTGCAGGCAACTAGTAAAGTCAGATGTGGAGTCAGCCGTTAATGGTAACCAATGGCCACTGTCCTGCTTTGGGCCATTTAAGGAGAAGCCATCGATACCGAATTTCATAGAGGATCAATCATTTGAAGAAATTCGAATGTTATGCTATGGTTCCAAGAAGCAAAACTTCTTCGACACCTTCAACCAACAATTCACGAAAGAGGTCTTTGAGGCGAAAAACAAATTAAAAATGCTTTTAACGCTCAATAAAGAAGTGATGGATGTTGTGATTAATCTGTACAACTCCTCTGAGCCACCAAAAGGAGCCGCACAACAGAACACAAACCCTTTTGGACTGGGCTCTGCTGCAAATCCACAGCAAGGTACAAACTTATTCGGAAACTCGCAAACACCCGCACAAAGTAGTATGTTTGGGTCGTCCACATTTGGTGGGGCGTCTAATGCGGCAGCTGGAAATAATATATTCGGTAATGGGCAAAAGTCGATTATCGGGCAAAGCGCATTCGGCAGTTTTGCCGGGCAACCTCAGCAACAGCAATCGCAGCAGACAGGGGGGTTGTTTGGATCCGTACAACAACAACAACAACAACAGCAGCAACCGCAACAACAACAGCAACAGACCAGTGGATTCGGTGGAAATATATTCTCTCAAGTTCCTACACAAGCGCCTGGTGGCGCATCAATTTTCGGGCCAACACAACAGCCCCAGCAGCAATCGCAATCATTTGGAGCAACCAACACATCTGCTTTTGCACAGCCTGTTAACTCCGGCAACATATTCGCGCAGGCAGCTCAGCAAACCCAGCAACAGCCGGCTGTAGGGGGAAATATTTTCGCCCAAGCAGCCCAGCAACCACAGCAGTCGCAGCCGCCGTCTTTTGGCATGTTTTCTCAGGCGACACAGCAAACCCCATCACCTTTTGGGGCACAAATGACTCCGCAGTCACCATTTGGTGCTGTTCAGCAACAACAGCAAAAACCTTTTTTTGCACAACCTCAACAGCAACAGCAGCAGCAACAACAACAACAACAACAACAACAACAAATGCAACAACAACAAATGCAACAGCAACAACAAAATGCCGCAAATATGTTCTCGACGCCAATGCAGAACCAGCAGCAGCAGCAACAGCCGTTCCAGGCGCAGCAGCCTCCATCGGGAATTTTTGCTGCAGCAATAGCCAACAGCCCATTTGGGCCAGCTCAGCCTCAACAACAGCAGCAGCAGCAACAACCGCAACAACAGACGAATGTATTCGCCCAAGCAGTCGGTGGTTTCCCACAATCACAACATCAGCTACCGCCAGTCACAAGTGATCGGACGTATAGCAAATTGGAAAATTTGAAACCCGAAGAGATCGAAGCATTTCAAGCAGAAACTTTTGAACTTGGCAAAATACCATTTTCGCCGCCACCGCGGGAACTAGTCAATTAGGAACAAGTCAATAATACCCACCTTTGTATACAAAATTTTGTGATAGGCCATGATTGGAAAATAAAGTTTGTTTTGTGTGTTTTAAAGTGTTGATCAATCTTTGAGGACTTTAAATGCCTGCCGAGTCGTTTGAAACCTTCAGCTGGCCACGGCAATCACATTCATTGCAGACCTCCAGTCCGCACAGTGCCGTGCGATAAGCTTTTCGGACCTTGTTAATGAGGAAAACACCAGGTATATGTGTCCAAACAACCCCTGGCTCGAAGGACCAAAACCATGCAAAACATCCTTCCACCTTCGAAACAAAGATTCTGCATCGGATATATGAATGGTCCTGACTGCGTAGAAGGCGAATGAAGGAGAAGACACAGCCAGGAAGTATGAGTCTCACCCTATCGAGGGCATAGACATATTTGCTCCAGCTAAGACGATCTTGAATCTGGGACTTCCGTTTCAAGGAGAGGGATCTCCGGTATAAATACTAATTGATCGTCGACGCAAGATAGCTTGACTGGACCGCCAACGATAGAGGCTGAGCAATCTCAGACGCTCTTTGTGTCTGACTGTTGACTTGTTGTAGGGTTCTTATACTTCCTAGAACTGTACACAGTGCACAAGGAACGTCCCCGCAGATAGATGATTTCTTTTTCCAGAACCAACTTAAAAAAAAAACATCACTTTTTTCTTTAATATAGTTCTCCAATTGGAAATGTGTATTTTGAATTCTGGCTTCCTATGGAAAAGTGAAAACTCACGCATTCTCAAAACTGCTCAATAATATTCGAGAAAAAGTAATTCAACTGGAGTTCTGCTACTCTACTGATTATTCTGGTAAACTCTTCCAAATTCAAGGTAGTATGTTAACTTGGTTACAAATTCACTGTTCGTCGAGTTAGTTCTCACATGTGGCAGCAGTGGGATTCGTTTCCAATTTCAAATCATTTTCCGTTCCACAACTAACTGCTAGAACCTTCAAGGCGTCAGTGACTTCCAAAGTGGGATGGTCGTCAGTTATATCGGCTTCCTTGGCCGCACACCTATCTTCTAGGGACTTCTCCCAGGCTGTCTCAAACGGATAGGGCAAAGGTTTGAACTCGTCTGGTACATCGTCTCGATTTGGATCAGTGGCTTCTTTGATTGATGCACCACGGGTGTGAATGCGTTCGAGCATGGCAGCGTTGTGTTTTTCCACATTCAATGAGGTTATGTGCTCGAAGAGGCTTTCTTTCGTAAAAATGTTTGGCAGTCCACGTTTCTTAAAGAACTATAATAGGAAGGGGGGTTAATTTCATGCCGGCGTAAACGTTAACTTTGAATCTACTTACAGTTATGATATTGTCACAATCGCGCATGAGGAACTCTAATGCACTTGGGTGCTCGGGCTCTACGGACTGAGCGACATCAATAAACCAGCATTTCCCGTCGTGCCAGAGAATATTGTACTCGGACAAATCGGCATGCACCAACTTGGCCACATTGTAGAGGGTGTGCATCATCTGAATAATCTCTTCGTAGGCAAGGCTCAAGTCGGCGTCTGACAAACGCGCGTACTTAAGCTTTGGTGCTGGGTTGTGGTTGTCTCCAATGAAAGACATGACGAGAACATGTTTCTTTAGAACAACCACATCGGGGCAGTTGATACCAGCGTCGCGCATCCGCATAATGTTGTGCATTTCCTTCTCAGCCCACATGTTGATGATGACTCTGTTGTTCTGTTTGCTGAAGCGATCCTTGAAGCGGTAATCGTCCTTTATGTACCGGTCCCGTTGCTTGAATTCATTCAAGGTCGTCTTAAAAATCTTAATAGCACATTCCTTGGGAAGCAGAATATCGCCAGTATAGTTTGGATCCGGTGAGCCGTGCAGGATAACCGCCTCTTTTCCGGTGGATATGATGCCGTTGATTTGCTCCAAGATCTGATTGTTGATTAGTTTGTACAGCAGCAGGCGTGTGGGTCCGTCCACACCCATCTCAGCTGTTGCAACATTCTCCCGGCGGTCAGCCATTTTGGGCTTTTTAATTTTACGCGAGTATGTCTTCAGTTCGTTGTACACCTGGTTGGATAGTTTCATATCGAATCCCGCACCATCGCCGGTGGGGAATTCCGGTGGGAAGGACATCACCCTGCAGGCATTGCGGACGCCACAGATTTGGTCGTCATGTTTAGTTATCATTCCGCTTTCCTTGTCCATTTTGAAGCCGCACTTCGGAATTGTTCCGAACAGCTTCTCGTTGGTCTCAAAGCGATCCCAATCTCTTTTTTCAGTGTCTTCGTACTCGTCATCGTATTCGTCTTCGTTGGTACATTCCATATCTCCGTCCCTCAGATACTTATTCAACGAAATCGAAACCTTGGAGCCCTGATTGCGTTTCTTTTCAATTCGTTTTAATTCTTCGTTGTACTCATGATCGAACTGGGACTGCATCATCTGGGCAATGAGCGCGTCAGAATCACAACCCATTTCTCCGGCATCCTTCCGCAGAACTTCCATGATAAAATCAGGAATTTCACTGTCCCTTGGTTTACTGCATTGAGGAGTGTCCAACAATACACTACAATCTTCCCATTCATTCTCGACACTAATAGGTGTTGCTATGGACGCGTCTGCTCCTGTAGGAATTTTCACAGCCTGAGCATATGACTCCTCCGGTGGACTTGCTGCACAGCCCTCTTCCCAGAACACTTCTACGATTTGCTCGGGTTCTTTCTCTTTAATTTTCGTTGCGCTCTTAAGGCGATCCTGAAGAAGTTGCTCGTTCCTCTTTATCTCCTTGTCGTGCAGATCATGAGCATATTGCTCCGACATAATCTCAGCAAAATTCATGCTTTCAACATTTTCAATTTTACCCCATGGCGACGACATCTTTTTTATTTACTTTTTTATTTACACTTAATAAATACGAATATATCACTAAATTAATATCACAATAGCAACGTGGTATTAAATACACGTTTTTGGTTGAACAAATTTATCAAATATCAAAAAATTACACTGGAATTTCTGCTTTTATTTGTGTAATGCAGTCTCACAGCACAGTATTCAATTGTATATTTGGCGTAGTTGTGAAATGTGAAATGCGATCTACTACAATTTACGGCAGCTGTCAGAAGGAAACAACAGTGTTCCCAGTGCAATTGTGAAATTAAAAAGTGGGAATAGTTGCACTAGACGAAATATTTGAAGCATAGCCTGGGGCTCACATCTTACAATTAACAGGGTGTCTATACCAGTTACTTGATTATTTTTTTGCATGAAATAAGTAGAAGTTGAGTTCCATTAATTAAGGATATATGTATATTCCAGCTAATTTAAGGCGTTCCTTTTTCGTACTGGTCACTGAACGTAATAAATTGTCTTTCCAATGACACCGATCGTCCTTATAATTCGTCCTCCAAACAGCATTTCTCTACAAACATAGAAGTCTTTAGTTTCGTGCACACCACTTTCACAGACTAATTGAATACGAGTGATTGAGTGTGTGTAGGTGTCGTAGTTATTTAAGCATTTTCAGGCAGACATCTGTGCGACAATTTATTTATCCTCACATCATCCTAGACGGAGCTCCTGCAGGTGCTAGATTTGTGGCCGTTTGTGCTGACGATGATTGTGAAGGTTAACGTGATTATTTCCAGAACACCTGCTCAATGGGTGCTCCACATGTCCCATCGAAGCAGGTGGAGAAGTTTAAGCATCTCGGGGTCTTTTTCACGAGTAGTAATGCTGAGCTTTCTTGTAAGATTAATCAAGGTAGGTCAATTTTGAAGCAGCTTGGAAAATCTGTAATCAGTAAGGCCGCAACGCTAAGTTAGCTGTTTCAACTTAGTATTTATTCCAACTCTCACCTAAGGTCATGCAATTTGGGTAATAAATAAGGTCGTGAATACAAGTTGCACAGGTCAGATTTCTTCGTGCTGTTGTCGGAGTTACTCGCCGGGATAGGGTGAGAAAGTACGAGAGGAACTCAATGTTGAGCAGGAACTTATTATTGCAACGGAAACGACATTGCTTAGATGGTTGGGTAACGTGGCACGAATGTCCACACCATCACGACTTCCAAGACTTTCCTTGAATGCGATTCCATCAGGTAGGCGACCTCTTGGCGGACCCAGCAGGAGGTTGTTGGACCAAGTCCAAAAAATCGCCTGGTACCGCTTGGGTATAACTCCTGATGAGTTAGAGTCATTGGCGACTGGCGAGTAGATCTCCCGTGCGTGCTATGATTGATTTCAAAACATTCATAAACCTTCCTCATCTCTTTTCCGGGTCCACTTATTGCCCAGAACTTAGTCTGTATTAGGAACGTTGTTTGCTTAATTCAATGGTGAAATCAAAACATAATCTTGGAAATGTTTTTACCTGACATTTCCCACTAACTTTCATATAATTCAACATAGCTGAGAGAGCATATTTTAACAAACTGCATGTAAGATCTGTATGAGTCTCCGGTGACTGCGACGAGGAATCACAAGAAGACAAATTTTGTTTTGCGTCGAAATGTCAATAAAGCCCAAATTTGTGTGCTGACCTTGCATCTTCGAATGTGCCATCGAATGAAATCTTCTGTCTGATCTCTTAAGACACACCAATATCCATAACCACACGTTGCCACTTCTAATTTATATGAGCGTGAGGCTTAAGTTTGGAATAGACGCTGCCATTATGCTGGAGACTGCCATCGTTCACTCCGGGATGCAGCAGATGCAACAATTCCACCTGGTATTCGTCCTTTGATAAACAAGCTCGTATGCTAGCTCTTAATTTCACTATTTTAAACTTAAAGCTGCGGCTTGGATCTCCTAAAACAATTATTTACACACTTATGTTATAGGATCGTTAACCTTTATGCCATGACAGAGTTGGCGACGTGCAACGATTTGGATAAGCCAGGTTCAGAGCTTATGGTGTTGGATCATTCGATCCCAAGCGCAAAACAAATAAAATAAAATAACAAATATTACATTACATTACTCCTAGCCTTAATTTGGTCTGGAAAATATTATATTTGCGTTGGTACCATCCGGAGGAGAGTATTCCCATGAGTCTATCCGAGCGTCTATGGATCCAACACAGTCCGACATAATTCATCGTATGACGTTCAAAAATGCTCGTTTTCAGTACCAACCGTGTAGTAAACTAATGGATTACATTTCAGAATTGTAACAAAAAACAAAGATTATTTATTTATAACAGAAAATTTAGTTCTCAATTGTTGGCCTTTATTTAAAAAAAATAACAAATTCCTAATTCATTTACACGACAAAACTCATCGTACTCCTGCTAAAAAAAATGGGTTATTACACCGCAGTAGGTTCCTTGTAGCTTGTTGGACCTCCACGGGATTCGAGGACAGCTTGTTGTCTACGCGGCAATGAACAAACCAGCTTCTGGGTTAAATCTTCAGGTACCCTATCCCATTCTATTGGCAGAGCTTCCTTGAGTGTAGCCGGCTTCTGGGTTAAATCTTCGGGTACCCTATCCCATTCCATTAGCAGATCTTCCTTGAGTGTAGCCCTTGAAGTTATTGTGTGCCTGTGCAGCTGTTTCTCAAGGAAGTCCCACGAATGCTCAATGGGGTCTAAGTCTGGACTCTGAGGAGGAGAATACAATTCTATCGGGGCATAGTACAACAACCTCTCCTTGACTTTTCTAGTCGTGTGCTTAGGGTCAATATCCTGCTGAAATAACCAGCCTGGATTTAAATCCAATTTCTCGACCAACGACTCTAAATTCTCCCTCCAGATACACGTGCTGGCCCGTATTTCCTTCTCAGCTTTCCCACACCGGACCAAGCCATGGACCCCCACACCATAACACTGCCTACACCAGGTGTAATTGTTCTTTGGAGATTTTTTATTTCCAATGCTGTGCCACTCTACTCTTGATGGCCCATGTTGTATTTACTTTCATCGGCGAACAAGACTTTCTTCCAAAAAGACAAATCATCGACTTTGTGTAAATTTGCCAAATTTGTCCATGCGTTTCCTCTGGTTGTCTGCACTTACCAAGGGCTTCTTCCTTGGTGTTCTCGCAAAATATCCATGACTGTTTAGGGTCCTTGGGATCGTCCGTGCTGACTTCTTTGTTGCAGTTATCCGAGACTTGGTTTTTCATGATGGTACAATTCGTTTTTGGTTCTTTGCGAACAGTGCTGATAATGACCCGTTCATCTCTTGTGGTTAATTTCAGTAATTTCCTAAACACTGATTCAAGAATATCATGATTCTTGTACAAGATAAATAATTAATAAAAATAATAAATAAATTAAATTAAATAATTACAAGGGGAACCGGGGAAATTTAACGGAAGCAAGAAGCGTACGATAAATTTTGTCGTTTGCTTGCTCCATTTTTTTTTTTATTAATTCTTAAGACTTCCTGGAGTAATAGAAATAGAAAGCAAAGGTACATATGCATGATAAAATGCAATAAGCTGTTGATTAGAAATGAAAAACATCCATCCACATTTATAGAAAATATTTGAACTTTATTTGTCGTCCGATGAATTTTGTCGGCCTGTGTAGATCGCATTGTCCCTAAAAGCCTTGGACTGTGAGACAATGCTACAGACGACGGTCACTCAATGGACAGGATTGTTAGTTCGACGCGGAATACAGTGCCTGAGCAGTAAGAAGAAGACTCTACGCTTCGACTCGAGCTACTCAATTTCGTCTCCAACCAGAGTAATTTGAGAAGTACCCACATTTTGGAATTAATGGGTTAAATAAGTGCCAGATCCAAATCTCTTTTAGTATAGTTTTTTTTTAGTCTTGAAGTGTATATAAAACAAGTTTGGTTAGGTTTCAAATCAATTTTCTAGCCAACGTCCGCGATATTCCCCCAAAGAATGTGATCTTAGACAGTACAGTCTCTTCGATACTCTGTGATTTGTAAATCCGTAGAAAAACCAGAAAATCAACAAATTGACAAAACAAGTGCAAACACACACATCGAATATGTGTACTTACATGAATACATGTGAAACGTGTCTCGCCAATATTGCGAACTTAATGACGTAGGTATCTGCTCAAAATGAGAACAAATATTTTTCTGCCGATTTAATCGTGGTCTACATTCACATCTAGACGTCACGTGTTTGTTTTTGTTTGTCTGCGGCGTATCGGCGTTCTCGGCGATGCATATCATCGCAAATAAATCACTTTTCAGAATAACAACAATTGACGTTGGTGCTGTGCAGCGACTGATCAAATCACACTCGTGCATAAACCATACACACATGACATGACATAAATCCAATCGCACAGAGGGAAATTGCAAAACGCCACTGATCTGAGAGATTGATTGAGGCGCTTATTTGACAATGATCACTGGCAGACGAAGTGCAATTTAGTAATCCGTAAATTATGATTATTTGCTCGCTTACTTCTCACGTAATAGGGTTCAAGGTCTGACAGTTGTCTGTCGTCTGCTGGGTGGAATATTTTCTGATTTCACCGGCATCCCTGGTTCGTACGATCTTGACCTGATTTTGTTGATTTTTGGGATTACCGCGTGCAGTCTTTTTCACGAGATAATTAAGTGATGCGTCTCAGATTATGTGCATAACTGGAGGCACACAAACATTTTTAAATGCGGAAGTGCTAAAAATTAATTTCCCTTTATCAACTTCAGTTGAGGGTGACCAGCTTGATGAAAGCTAATGTCAAAATGTGATTTGTATTCAATTTAGGCCGTTGTCAGTGCGTTATGTATTGTATTCACATGACATCCTTTGACGTATCCAGAGATTTGATCAAAAGTTGTCCGATTGAAAATAGTTCTAGCCATATGAATAATTGTATGCGCCTCCAGAGCAGTTGTATCTGTATTCCCTGAGAAAGTTTTTGGATAATCGCATTTGGCACACGGCCTAAGATGCTGCAAATTGACAAGCCGGCTATAAAGAGTGTTTGAAAACATATATGCCTTCGTACTTCCCTAGTAACTCACTAATAAGCTCTCCATTTTTAAATAAGGTTGTAGAATTCTGTTAGAAAATGCAAAAATATCGAAATATACCAAACAAATCACATTTGATCACATTTGAAGTGCTAGCAAAATTTAACGAAAACTTGATCAAAAATGATTGGGTCTTATTCGTGCGGTTTGCTAAGCAATGGAGTAACTTGTATTATTCCATTGGAACATGCGTTGGAAAGCTTCTCTCATTGTACGTCATTTCAGTATATGTCATTCATTTGAAGTGTAAACAACAATAATATTTTTTCACTCAAGTATGTCTAACTTTGTGCCTGAAAAAGTGTTCTTCTTCATTACTTTAATTTGAAGAAAACTGCTGCCGAAAGTCATCGTATTTTGGTGGAAGTTTATGGTGAACATGCACTAGCTGAGCGAACGTGTCAAAAGTGGCTTGCACGTGATGATTTTGGCTTGACCAACCAGCCAAATCAACTTCAAAGCCAAATATCCATGGCGCGAACGTAATGCTCTGTATTTGGTGGGATTAGAAGGGTGTGCTGTATTATGAGCTGCTAAAACCGGGTGAAATCATTAATGGACAACGCTACCGAAAATCGCAGTAGCCGAAAAACGCCCGGAATATGCGACCAGACTAGACAGGAAGAGCTTACAATTAACTTGCTCATGGGTTAATGAAATAAGGTGTGATTGAAAAGCAAGCCATAATGAACGTACGTAGACTTCAGATTATGTCAATATTGATCAAAAAGTAGCCAGAAGCATCGCCAACCTTCAAATAGACTACAATTGCTTTCTGTCACTTAGGTAACCAACATAAAGTGTCATTTACTTACGTTGACAGCGATTGAAATCGATCTCATTTAAGGGGGTAGACACAGTTAGGATTTTGAGGAATTCCAAAATTTCTATTGCAGAATATATTCCGTAACGAAAATATTAGCCAAACATTTTATTATTTTATATTACAAAAGGACATTCCAACTTGGTCCACCCGCTTAAGTAAGCAAAAGTGACGGAACTCGACCGAAACTGAGTGATGAGGCCATTGTGGTCAGAGTTGCTTAAGTTGAGGTAAGTCTACGTACATACGTCCATTTTAGTCAGGCGTTAAAAGTTTGTGTGCAGGACATATGTTCTGCGACCTGCGATCGCGGACTTTCAGAAATAACCAATTTTCCGCAAATAAAAAGAAAAGTGTACACATTTTTAAGGACGAAATGTTTTTTTTCTCGGCTTTTAGTCGCAATCACGACTAAAATCGCGAATACCAACCGTTAAAAAAAAACTCAATGCGCATGAAATGTCAGTGGTTGCGAAGTTCGCAGATCGCAAGACGCGGCTGATGACATTATCGTGGGTGTTTCCATCTCAAAAGAAAATTAACGGTGGCAAACACATGAACATTATTTGTTTGTTTGGACATTTTAAAACGGAAAGCACATGTGCCTCTTCACACCAGTGAACAAATAAAGATATGTTGGTTTTGGCAAGCTATCGTGCACATCTTGTTTCGAATTGCAAACTTGGAGTTACCGCATTAGCAGTGTGCTACGGGTCGATTTTGAGAAAACTGACACACGATTCGCGGTGAAACAATTAAGAATCATTAATAAGCACACTCAAGCTAACTATTGTTGAGATGTTCATCATCTTCTGAACACGCACACATGAGTTGAATTCCTCGGTCAACTCTGAGTTCCTCGCGCACTGCGGTGATTCTCATCATATCCCGGAGAATAATTTTTACAACAGCACGAAGAAATCTCATCTCAGCAGCGTATATTCGTGATCTTATTCGTTCGGTAATTCCCCAAATTTCATGACCAAAGGTGAGAGTTTGTCGATAAAAAAAATCCATAATTCATGCCACAAGATACAATAAATATAATTTTTTGTTTATATTTGGTGGAAATGGTTGTTTCTGAAAGTTCGCGTTAGCAGTTCGTGGCTCATACGAATAGTACGACCACCATGTGCATGTACTCGTACGGATGCGTTAGTAGGTTATGGTGGGCCCGTAGTTTTCCGCCAGCTGCGTATTTTGTCAACACAGTGTCATAGAATTATGCATCCTAGTTATTCTTATTTGAGTGCAGGTGTTTCCTGAAGACCCGATTAGAAAACGGTAACTAACAATCCTTATTTATTTCAGACTCTTACCAGAATGTTAACCTTCAACTCTCTCCTCTTCTTTCACCATCTATCTCTTTATGATTTTTATCGTTTTTTAGAAATTCTTGCAGACAGCTATCGTCGATATCAATCAGGTTAAGTTCTCAGAAATTATTCACTTCAGCAGTAAGTCTTAAATTGAATCTTACGATCTTTCTCCGCTATACTTATATAAGTGGGATTCTTTTTTATATTGCCGCCAGGAGGACGTGACTGTTCATCGACAAGATGAAATAAAGTGTTCTGATAAGCAGACGATCGAACCAGGAATGAGTAAGCGAAATTCTTTTTTTGAGTGCCATTATATCTGATATTAAACATGTGTACGGTACCTGGCCATTTTTAATCTCAAATTGAAGCAGATCTTTTTTCACCTTGGCCTTTGTGATGGATTATTTTTGGGCAACTTCATATCTGGGGAAATTAAAAAAGTTTTATCGGTTCTCTGGGGAACAATTGAATGGATTGATGAATTCCTCGGAAGGAACATATCTTTAAGGACCTGTAAGTCTAGGTCCTTATTTTGTATTGGGCGTAGAGTTTAGCTGCCAAAGATGACAGTCTCCTTATATCCCTCCATTATCTCTGAATGAGATCGTGCTCAAATTCTTTCCGTAAAGTTGTCAACTTCTGACTGACCCATGGTTTAAGACGATTAAAGCTTAAAAAAGTCTGCATTTTTTTTCCGTAATTTTTTAATGAAATTTGGACTGTTTGCAGCGAATATGTTGCAGCAATATTTGTCTGCCTCTTCATTGTCTCAGCTCCTGACTACTTCCAAGAGAGAAATTAGGGAAGGCGAGTAAAATAAAAGATGGGAACATTTCCTTACTGTGCTTTCAAAGACATTACTGGAGTTGTGGGCAAGCTGCATAGGCTTAAAAGGAATTGAGTATCCCCCGACGGAGAGTCAGACAGCTACTCAAGATTCAGTCTTTCTTAAACCAAAACTTGTATCAATTCGAGAACATATGTCTGATTAGGTCAACATTTGCCAGTGGAGTCTGTGAACCTAGAGACACATTCCAGGAAACTGTGTATCGGATGAGCTAGCAATCCACTGAGCCTGAGAGAAAAAATCAATTGTTCGAAATCAGTACTAACTTTAAGGTTTTATCGTGCTTAGGAGTCGTACCCTCATTTTGTTTCATTATCTTATAATTAGTGTTGAGTATTTCGTGAATAAAATATGTTTCATATAAATTAGTAATTTTGTGGTCTCTCGGCGCGTCGCGGCCTCAAAAAAGGATAAAAATAAAACTAAAGTCGCATAGAGGCCCTGCCCTCAGCTAACATCGCATCAATAGAATACGCTCACCACCTATAAACTTTTACTATGAAGGACAATGGTCGAGCAAATTAACATAAGATTTCTGGATCCTGATCTCCTCTGAGAAGCTGCTTTCTTTTAATAGATTCCACGGTTGGTGGCGCTACTTCTTGAGAGATCATATGAGCCTATGACTAGTCATCATTAAGGACATCTACGGAAGCTGCATGGATGAAGGTGAGATAGGCTTCATGTGCTTCGATGTCTCGCAGATATAAACTTATAGGAACTGACATTTCTTACGACTTAAAAGTAAACTTATTCGCTTCATCCTTAGATCTGGTCGGCTCCTTACCTCTGTCCAATGGATCAAAAAACAATGTCCTGGATCGTACAAGGGGCCATGGCAGTTTAGCCATTCACAGGAGCCGCGAACACCGAACTTGAACTTTCAATAAAAATCAAATTCCAGCAAATATAAGCCAAAAGTTTAACTTCTTCCTACGCAAAACTATGTGGACTGAATAATTGGGTTTTTATCGGCTAAAATCTCAACAGTAATTAGTTAAAGTACCATTATTATTTGAGGTATACATTAGTGCCTTAACAAGCCACATTTACCAGGCAACTGTTTCGCTGGAAGTTTAGACAGTCTTTCTATTCTTGCAAGCATCGCTTCTATCAACCAGTCCTAAATAAGTCCACTGAAGCCTACGAAGCATGCAACAAAGCGTTAGATTGACAAAGAGAGAAAGTTACACAGCCTTGTAGGAACCTAAGCGACCCAGACACTGTGGCCCTATGTCCCTTGATAAGGCTCATGGGGCCACAGTGTCACTTAGTTACTAACTAATGCCAAACGAAAATGATTTTCAAACTATATTTCATTCCACATCGCGTCAGACGTCGGAGTTTTTGGGAAAAATTGAAGAGTTGTGTTGTTTTTAAATCAAAACACAACCAACCAGCGCAAAGGCAAAAATGGGAACAAGAGACGAATACGAATTTGCTGTCAATAAATTATCGCCCGTATCAGACACGCATGTCGGCCCTGCTGACACTTCTGGCTCGACACTGATACTTGTATGTTAATTTTGAAACAGAAGTGAACGCCGCGAACAATGAGAGATGATCTCTTTAATTGACTGAATAATTTACGGACGCAATTGGACTGTGTCGGCGTGCATGTGGCTCCAGTGGGGAGCAGAAATAGATTCCAAATAAACACAAATTGTCCGCGTGTACAACATTCTTCACACCATCCAATTTCTGCGCAACTCATACGTGTGTGCGTTTCATATTTGGACATGTTCGGATATCGGTGCAGCAAAGGGGCATTTTCAAAATAAACTACATGCCAAAACTAAATTCCCCATAATTTCGAACGAGTTGTGATTAATTTCCGTTTCTTTTCCTTTTCATTTCGCCTCCCCCTTTGACCGCTTTTCGTTTATGCATTCGCTCGTGTTCACATTTCACATGTTCATGGCACACAGTGTGACGCACACTGTCGCACTCAAGCAGCGAGTGGGCATATCGTGCTGTCGACCAATTCAAATCCTCCATGCTGATGACGTAAAGGGGCTCGGTCGCTGTTGCCCCTCTGAAGTCGTGTTCGTTTTTGTATTTCGTGCTATCTTTGAAGTTTCTTTCGCATGGATGTGTGTGGCTATGAGTGAGGCTAGATACTCAATAGGAATTATTTTTTTTTTAATTTGTCCCACATGGTGGAAGAGCAGCAGTAGCAGAAGCGCCAGGAATCGGCCGCGGCCGTCCCGTAGCTAAGGCAAATACAGATTCAGGCGATAAGTGCGCAAAGAAATAGTGAACAATACGTACGAATGAATACAAAATCGCAATTTCGTTACAGGCTCTAACCTTGAAGTTGTTTGCTCCAAAAGCTGATTATGTACTAAGCACATACATACGAGTATGTATCCATGTGTTCGCATTGTGTGGGAAGTACACGAAGAATAGAAAAGTTTACTTGCGCGTGTTACAATCCGCCTCTGGAGGTTTGTATTCATTTGCTGTACTTGTTGCAAATATAGCATCATGATTTGAATTCTTGTAGTTGTTAATAGTTCTTTAAATTGCCGACCGTGTTGATACGTTAGAATGAATGCAATAAGCGTTGAATCGATTTAAGAGTTTTGGAGTTATGACATTACTTAGAATAAAGCAAAAGTGATGATTTTTCGATGATTACTGGGCCAACCTTAAGGAACTAAGCAATCAAGCAGAGGACTGAAAACTGCCACCATAATAACTACTTGGTTCAGTTTCGTTAAGTTTCGTTGAGTTTCATTCAGTTTCGTTCAGTTTCTAAAGTACCATTAAAAGGCAGCAAGAGCAATTCCGGAATATGGTGTAATTAAATATGTCAATGGGAACGTTCAATTGTAACGAGAACGCCTTGCCATCGAGTATGACTAGATCAAAACTCTCCATATTAACTTCTATAAATATCTTATTGACATCTCGTCTTCTGTCATACAACATTTTTTACCTTGAAGCTTTTTTTATTACGTTCCTGGGCTTCGCTTATCACCCCTCGAGCGAAATTTCACAGCAGAAAAGTACAAGTTTTGTGGAATAGTACATACTTACCTATGTACGCTATCTTAAGCTTATCATATTCAATCCGTGTGGGTCTACATTACCCTGTCTCATTAGCTTCCGCAGTCAACCTTAACCACAATATTTTAACGCACTTGTTCCGGTGGCGAGAAATGTGAATATGAGTTTCTGAATAAAAAGAAGTTACGTTACTTATTACTATTTTTTAAAGGTAAATTTCACCGTGACTTATAGATCTATTCTGTCCCCTATTCATACTTTTGCTTCCTTAAGAGCTCCTCTCTCATGCAGCTCTTTTCAGAGTTGTATTGAGGGTTATCTGCTCCTGTTGCGCGAAGGTGCAGTTGCTTTGTCCTAGAGTATTCTCTCTAAGCCAGTTTCCTACAGGAATCTGAGAATGAGAGCTGATTTTAGTGACTTCAATTCTTCTTGCCCTGTTAGGTAGCCAGTTAGGATGCGGAGGTTGTTCTTGTTCATTTTGATACATGCCTCAATCCTCTCCCGGTTATGTTGACCCAAGAGTTTTGGCTTTAAGCGTTCACACAACACGGCAGATAGTATCGTGCGTGCTATGTTCACAGCCTCTATAGTTGGCTCAATTCAGAGTGGCTCCTTTTTTGTGGATTGGGCAAACAATGCTGAGGTTCCATTCATCGAGCATGCTTTCCTCCAAACATATTTTACGGATGAGTTCGTGCATGCTCCTTACCAAATCATCGCCTGCCGCTTTCAAAAGCTCAGCCGGTAGGCCATCAGCCCTAGCAGCCTTGTTGAATTTCAGTTTGGATATACTACCTTCACTTCATCCAGGTCGGGTGGACTGTATTGTTCATACACCCACTGCGAGGACGTTCTGTTACGATGCAGCTTGTGTAATACTGTTGAGAGCGAAGACGTGATGCAATTCCTTGGTACTTGCCCTATCCTGAGGGACATTAGACGAAGTTCGATTCCCGGCTAGTACGACCGAAAACAATTTTCTAGGCTCCACCTCTTTCGAGTCACTGCCAATGATCAAAGTGTAATAAGTGGCAAGAATCTCTGAAACTTTGCCGTTCGGAGTCGGCATAAAACTGTAGGTCCCTTCCACTCGTGAGAGAACAAGAGCACGCACAACATGAGTGGTTGCTGAGAAGCTAGGCCCTGGCCCTTTACGGGATGTAGCGTCACCCATATTATAGAAAACTAGATCACCTATAGACTTCACTTGGGCAGATATTCCCATATTTTACATAATTTTATATATTTGTCCTGCATCCCTGTAATGACCCGTATTGTAAGGACCTTAGTTAGCCTGACCTCGGATCCGTTCATTTGCAGCGAAAATACCACAGTTTCAGAAACAGAATGAATTCTATTGAATCTAGACAGGGGTTTGCTTTTGTTCTGAAAGGGAAGACAAACAGGACAGGGGGATTGAACGAAACGGTACTTTGTTGCACTTGTTGTTCCCCGTTCCTCATTGCCTTCCAAAAGCGATACATTCACGTCATCACGGAATGGTGAACAATCACAAGCATTTGCAAAGCCGGGGATATCTTTATTAACTTAACTTCAAAATAAAGATCGCCTTCTAAACGTAGGTACTTCCTGGTGTCACCTAAAAGGAAGCATGCACTTACACCGAGATGTGCTACGACGGGAATAGCCTTAAATCCAAAGTGAATGTCAAGACTAAATTATTGACTTGTCATTCATTTCTCACATAAGAATATGTCTGATTTTGACTAATTGATTTACCAAAAGAGGCGTCAAAAATACTAAAATTGAGCCCAATGCGAGACTGCCCTGGCATTCTATTTCGTTCTGATTATAAATCAAAGACATACGGTTTCAGAAATAAGATATTTTAAGTGTCCGACCATAAGCGCCGGGGGTATATTTGAGACCCTATTTCTGGATTCTTTGCACAAATAGCGCGTGGTGAATTTCAGATAACCTCATAGAAAGAAGTTCAGCTATGTGCAATCACACGATGCTAGGCGAATGTTGACATTACTTTATGTAACTTCACTAGGAAACTCTTGTTGAATCGATTATCTGATGTTGCCTGTGCGTTGAGCTGTATGAGAGTTATTTGCTGCACACATGTATGTCGTAATACTCATATCTATCAATACACATGTAATTTCCAAACAGCTTAGGCTTGGTATGGAACACGCTGGATTACAAGAGTCAATCGACTATCCACTTTTGGGGAATCAACTGATTCCCGATGGCGATTTGGCTGAGGTCGCTGAGATCATTGTCAGCGCCTTTGTAATATCAGAGCTGAGCAGGTACAAATCAGACGCGGAGCACTCTCTATTCGCTCCTCGTTCTACAGAACTCATTCGTGTAGTCGCCTTGCATGTGTCTCAGTAGACAAGTGACTGCAATGACACCACTCACTATACTTAGCTTAGGTCTACTTAGGGATGGCAGCCTCTTGCAACGTCAAGGGTTAAAGTAGGGCCAGATCATTTTGAACGCCAACCACGTCGTCATCTTCCCCCTTTTTGTGCCGTTTCCACGCAAGAATTTGCTACTTGTAGGAAAATGGAGGAGAGTTGCTACATGTCTACAAGCAGTTTCCTGAGAAATCGTAGGATGAACGACAGCTTGTTACTCACCTCGAGTGAGGAGAAAATATATCCAGTGCATTAGTGGGCAATTGAGTGTGTGAACTCATTTTGCTCAGCGGTAAAAAACAACCTCATTGCAGCAGCAAAGGCCTTTCAGTCTTTCGTCAGAGAAGTATCTACATGTTTGTCAAAATACAGATATTGAACCAGCAAAATGCCAAGATATCTAAATACACTTTTCACAGCTAACGGCCACCATTGCGATTCAAATATGCTGAACATACGTCAGCTTAGGCGAATATCCCGCGAAGCCATGCACAGCGGGTTCCTGAAGAGGGTAGTGTCACACTTCAGGAAGCTGATAAGCAACTTCCACGCGTCGCAAAATCGCTGAATTTTTTCGAAGTCACGCTGATACAAGATATTTATTATCTCGAACTTCAGGCCTGATGTGGACGCTACTAGTTTGTCGGCGTACGCAATTAAGTGCGGCATGAAACCTATAAGTTCTGCAGTGAATATTGAAAAGAAGATTGACGAAGCACTCGCCCAATGATGCAGACCATTTTTAATGTCAAGCACTGCCTTTCATTTGCTTATCGCTCGCTGTTCAGACTTAGCCACCTGATTCTGGCGTTTTCGAAGGGTTATCTTCGTATGGAGCATATCGGCTTCTATACATAAGGCTTTGTCAGCGATTCCCCCTATTTAGAGCTTTCCTTCGTCAGACCACCAGCTCTTTAATTTCCTTGGAATGACGACGCGATGCTCCTCTATGCAGGCGGCCATAAGCAGCCTTGAAGTCAGCTGCTAGGGCTGGGCGTCGATTTATACTTCTTGGGCATCTTCCAGAATCAGCCAGCGTGTAAATGTCGGGTCTACTGAGGACTGTCTAAATAAAATGTGTTCACTATCTTCTTTCAATCAGGCAGACCGCCCTTAACAGCGACTCTGATAGAACGGAATTGTATTTTTTCCCCCAAACACTCCTATCGCATGGCGGTGTTCTTAAGTGAACTGCCTTATCATATTTTTAATTGTGTGAAAAACATGTCTTAGGACTCTTCGAAATTACTCGTTTGAAGAATCGCAGATTAAAGGTCGTGTCGGCGATAACCTAGACACAAGACAAGAAATCAGTTCGCTTAGCACTCGGGTGTTGTTAACCGACATTGAAGTGTGAAAGATTGAGACGCTCTGTTTTTTTTCCACATTTGCGAACCAAGTGCAAGCATTCAACCTTGAGATTTGAGTTAGAGGAAGCGATGCGAACATCGGTGAAGAACATTTGATGAAAAATATTGGTGTCATCACAAATTACCAAGGTTTCTGTTCTATGCGTGACACTGGTCTCTTATATCGGACGTCAATGGGCGATTATCACATGTTTGTGAGGCGTAGCAGACCTAGGGTGGGTGGGCTTTTGCACCGACGCCATATGGAAGATAAGTGAATGTTTAAACAAAATAATTAAGAGACGGGTGGCGAAAAATAAGTAAATTAACGTCAACGGCATAGGAGTGTCCAAAGGTCTTTTGTGGCACGGTTGTTGCATAAAATAAACTCTTCCCACTTAAGAAGGTTTATCTTAAGGTGTTCAACTCCAGTCAATCGCACAGAGATCAAAGAAGGCATCCCTAACTTATTTTGCCAGCAAATGAGTATTTGTTGCCGCTACGAATACGCCTGTCTTCTTGTATGACCCATACTCGGGCCAAGAATGTCGGCGATATTCGGAACTATGTTCATATGTCAGTGACCTCTTGACTGTAAACTATGAATTAAAAACAACTGAAGTGGATCGGACCATTCTTTTTGCAAACAATGTTGTATGAACATGGTACCGTCAGAGTCTTCAACAGAAGTCGTCGATGGATAACTTTTAGGTACCATCGTGTGTGAGACAGATGGTTTGTGAAGTTCGTGTTCGTGGGATGAGGTGACGCTGTACGTCACTGATAAAGTACCTCTCCCGCCAAGGCGGAAACCAAGAGTGGTTACACGCATGCGGTGGGAGAAACTACAGAACAGTGAGTTGCGGCTAAATTTTGCACGGCACATGTCTGAAAGGTTTGAGCGACTTCCAAGTGAATGGCGACTGTTTTCCGTCATTGTTTTCTGTCACTGAATCTGCACGGGGTGTTTGTGGAGTGAAGCGGCTTGGAGTGTTGGTGAGAAAAGAACTGCGTGGCTTTTAATCCCGGAGTTAAAGAAGCCATTCGAGAGATGCCGGCGTGGATGAAATCCGGCCTGATATGCTTAAGGAAATGGGTAAAGGGGGAGTTTAATGGCTCTCTCGTGTCATTAAAGTTGCCTGGGAACGTGGTGAGACACCTGGCGAATGGCAAACTGGGTGAGACACTTACAAAAGAGATTGCTCCAAATACAGGGTCTTATCTTTTTTAAGGTCTCTCCGTGAATGTCTACGCTAAGGTGTTGGAAGCGCTTTCTAGAGCTATGGTCGAGCCTAGGATGGGGGATGAACAGTGCGGCTTTCGTCCCGGTAGAAGTACCCCAAACGACCAGCATTTCACTCTGAGAATGGTACTTGAGAAAGCCTGGGAGTATGCCAAGGCAATCTACAGCTGTTTTGTGGATTTCATTTTGTTTTGGATACGACCGAGTCCCTCGAGGTAAACTCTGGAGTGTTCTGCAGGAGTATGGTCCTCTTCTGAGGGCCATTCAGTCTCTATGCACAAACTGTACTAGCTGTGTTCGGGTTAACGGTGCTGAGTCAACACCTTTCACAGTGGGTGTTGACTTAGTTATCCTCACGTCTTCCCAGACGGAACTCCAGCACGCACTCGATAGTTTTGTGGCCGTATGTGCTGATGCTGGAATGAAGGTCAACTTGGACAAATCGGAGGTTATGGTCATCTCCAGAACTCCTGTTCAATTGAGCAACCAAATGCTGGCCTGGTAATGCTGTTGAAGAGTACACATATTATAACAACTTCTTCTGCATGAGTGTGTTCTCTTTTCCTCTCTTCAGTTGGATGCTGTAGTCCAGTGTTGCCGCTGAACAATTTGAGAAAGTCGCACAAAAAAGTTTCTCGAGACAAAAAAGTCGCAATTGTCCGAAATCACTACAAACTTTATGGTTTTATCGTGCTTAGGAGTCATCTAGTTTCATCATCTTATAATTAGTGTTGAGTTTATTGCTTATGTGAATCTTAACGATGTATTTCGTTAAAGAAATATGTTGCATATAAAATAGTCGCCGAAGTCATTTTATGGTGTCTCGACGAGTCACAGCCTCAAAAAAGGTCGAATTGCGACAAAAGTTCCATTGCGGCAACCCTGCTGCAGTCAAACTGTTCGTGTTCATTCACAATTACTGTTTTTCATAAACAGTTCACAATGAATGATCGTGTGAATACTTGGCGTGCAAAAGGCAAAAGATGCTTGAAATGCTACGCGACGGATTCCCGTTTCAACTTCCGACAAGAGTTTTTATGATTCACAGCTCGCCCTCTTTCGAGTCACTGCCAATGGCCAAAGAGTTTACTTGTGAACAAGCTTCTTTAACTTAGAGGCTCGAAGTCGGCATAAAAAAACTGCGGGTCGCCTCCACTCGGGAGAGATCAATATTATACACAACGCGATTGATGGCTCTGCGAGTCCTCACAGATGCATGAAGGTATGGGTGCTGGGGTCTATTCTAACGATATTTTCGATTTAGCTCTGTACTGACAAAAAACTATTAAACACAGATACCGTCACCTGGCAGACAGCGATCAAATCTCTGAATTCTGTCACCTTCAACTCCAAGACATCCTTTAATTGCCCGTCAACAAGGTGGCCAAGTATTTAAACATCCAACTTATTTGGGTGGCGCGACACTGCATTCCAGAGAATTGCGAAGTGAACAAACTCTGTTGAAAGGGTAGCAGCTCCGTGCTCTTTTCGGATTATGATCCACCATCCATGCCTATCGCTACTGTGAAACATCTACCAAAGCTCGAAACACTTGCTCAAGTTAATTGCAGATGGTCAAGTGGCGCAGCTGAAGCGAACAACTAGCCTGATCAGATTTAGTCGGCCCTAGTGTTATAACAGGGCATTGCGCCATTGGAATTCACGCCTCACGCCGAGTCCACGCGTTCCTCACAACGACTTCTAAAGAAGCTGCAGACACGAGGGTGAGGAAGAAACCATTGTACACTTGTAATGCATTTTGCAGTGCTCCCGCATCCCGCAGAGGTAGACATCTGGAAGCCTACCACTTCGTATGTCGCCGGAAATTACTTCGTCAGAATCGAGTCCTCAAGGATGTGTGGACTGAAGCAGCTCATTCAACATGCAAAATGGCAAATTCACAGAGTGTAGTGAAATAAAAATCTTATGGACATCTAAATCGTGAGGGTGCCGACTGGCCTCGTATATGGACGGAATTTTATGACAGTCACTTCGCATTGAGGCCTTCGTAGCTCATGAACCTAGCTAGATGTTGCAAAATAGATGATTCGCTTCCATCGGGAGTCGAACCCGTGATAAAATAAGGAAACCGATGCAATTAATTACATATCTCTTAAATAATCAGTCCAGAAGTAAGCTTCAATAAAATGTCTGACTTTACGACAATAAAGAAGCCTCCTCCCTCTGCCAGATGCCGACAACTCCCTTCGAAGTCCAAGCAATCAATCATGTCCACACGCATCAAGTTCCAATCAAGAGATACGATATCAGTTTCATCAGTCAATCCATGTAAAAATGTTTAATTTCAAGTCATCGACAGAAATGAGAAAATCAAAACCCACTGAGTCCAGTCATGTCGTCGTAAAGTCATTGACTCTTAATCGAGTGCTGTTGTCGGGTTATTTTTAAAACAGTGGCCGGCAACTCCATCACCGTCATTTCCATCAGGAGTCCTACTCACCTGCAACAAGAAGTGTCCACGGCGACTCAGGAGGGGGATTTCCCATTCCGTATGTATGCCGTCCGGAGTCACGCGATGTTGTAAAATTACACCACACCGATCGCCGATCGGATGGCGGTTGGGAAAGGAGTAAGAATGAATTGTGGCAGACAACGAGGAAAATACCGGCTTAAACTGGTTGCATGCCGCCGAGGCTTGGCGGTCCACGTCTCCCTCACACACGCCCGTTCACTCTGGAACATTGGAATGCCCTCGGGGAGCACCTACAGATTTATTATTGGCACCGAGGAATGCGGACTGGCTATGCATTCGCCTCTGGGCGGCTATTTAAGGCATGGACAGGATCACTAACTATTCTTGATTCGCTGTTGTCGATAGGGATGGTCGGTGGGTAACGATGAAAGTGAAATAAATTCGTGGTTGCACGTGTCAGTTGCAATGTGCGCCCTCATGGCGATTTATATATAGATAGCTTCTGCGAAGTAATTTTTTGCACGATGGGAAGCATGACATACTTAGGACACAGTCGCACCAACAGCGGATATTGTTCTTTTGTCGTAAATGATGTGAAAGCTATTAGAAATCTTGCACTTTGGTGAGATGACAAATGAGCAGCTCGTGCCTCGGACCGTGTGGCTTGTCTGGACAAGTTCAAGCAAACCTTTCTCTTTGAGCATTGAACGCACCATGGAATGGCAGGCAACACGTCGGGGTGGCCTTTCGCTTGACACACTAACGACAGTCAATTGCCTGCACAGGAAACTACATCAATCATAGCCGGGATCAAGCGTACGTTGAAAGAAGCCCGTACTACTTGAGCAGTCAACGAAGAGAAACCAGGTCTTACTTTCTGTCAGACAGAAGTGTGGGGAATCCAAAGGGTTCCCGTCTCATGCCCGCAACATCTGCCATTCATATCTCAATAGCTCATTAAGTTCTCCTAATGACAGTCATTCAAGGCGGAATTGCATTGTTTGTTCAGTGATATCAAATGCAAGCGTTTAGTGTGTTGTGCAAACAATTTTATCGTGCTCCCACATAGCAACACCCATCCGTTATTTATGACTGACGCAGACGATTCGGCTGTAGTCCGCTGAAGTCAGCAGAGTGATTAAATTGTGCAATGTTTCCACGAAGTCACATAGCCACACTCAGCCGCGGAGACTGCAAACTGATCCCTAATGGGTGTACAGTTTGTTGGGCAAGGTAACATCAATCACATCGCATTCATCTCTCAGGTAAAATATCTGCAGCTACTCTGTGCGGATACCTTCTTCATCGAAGTACAGTTGCTACTATTCGCATTTGTCGGCCTGTGTCATGTTGCTGTGCGTGGCGTTTCTACCATCTGCCGAATAGGTAAATCCCTTTATCCTCAGAATCGCCGAAAACGGAGGTCTCCGATACCGACTGCATCTTCTCCTGTTGTATTTGAGTGAGATTGCAATGAGTTTGAGTGAGTCAATGAGCGCACGAGTCCATAAAACGATCAACTTTACGACTCCGCCTAGACGAGACTTGACTAAATATTTACTCGTCTATTTCGCTTTGATTTCATGCAAGCAACAAACATTGCACTCCCCCTGAACTTGACAGTTGACGCTTAGTGGGTGTGCAATCTCTGAAGCACTGCGATAAATGGAAATGTGACACGCGTGCACCTTTTACAAGGAAATCGTTTCCTCATTCGAATTGATATTTAATTGAATTACTTTGGCGCTTGCATCGTTCGACATCCGAAGGGTGGAGTAGGATATGTCTGTGGACAGACTCCTTGTGATGGCATTCGTCGTACCATTCGCAGGGCAGCTGACTGCCCTCAATGTGAATAATTGCGATGTCTAGAAGACCATGCAGCCAGTGTTATATTCCTCGACAGACACAGACGAAGGGAGACGGCGTGATAGACAAGCATTCTCTTCTAAGCTATTTCAAATGATTTAAGTTGAGTAAAATGAAATATTCCCGTCGATGGGCGGGACACACTGAAGGTTTCTTTCTTTCAAACCACAAAGAATCCTTACTGTCTCCTTACATTTGTGATAATAAATCCCTTGTCGGGAGAATAAGGGTGAATTTTACAAATTGTCATCCTCTCTGCAAAATACCTGAGAACCACATCCACGCCATGGATTTGCTTGGCCTGCGTCAATTTGCCTCGCAAAGGTTCCCATAGCATCTGTTACCTGTTCAATGGTATTTTAAATCGTTTTCCATGAAAGTACACAAGACTTCTAAAGGTCTACACTTTCAAATTAGACTCATCTCGAGTAGACTACACACATCAGTTTTCAAATCAATGTCATTTCTCATCATTCCAAGCATTTTTCTCACAAATTTTCACACGTTATAAGTTCTCATGCACCATTCTAAGTCATACTAACGTAATTCACGAAAAGCGAATTTTCAACCCTCATCATTCTCGCCATCATTTCTATCGTCATTTTTAAAGCTACTCACTGTCATTCTTCCATCATTCCAGCAAGAATGTCATTTGAAAATTGAAACTGAACTGACAGTGTAGTCAAGCTCATTCGCACTTGCCTCCTTTTTAGAAAATTCAAAACGTCTCCTATCAGCGCGTAGATTTGCAGACACTGCTGTGCGCATCTACTCGTCGAGCGTCAAGCTTTTAGCATTTAAACAGGAAATTGCTCACCTCGTGGCTGTCTTTTAGTTGTCAAATGCCAAAAGACAGAAGAGTATTCAAATCCTGGATTAAGGTAGAATAGAGCTACAGTGCATGTGATTTTGTTCCACTTCAACTCAATTCAATTTATGAGCGAAACAAATCACGGACTTGCTAGCTTGTCAACACTGAGAGAATACAGGTAAACTGTAAACATTTGATAGATTTACAAAATGACCAAGTCAAAGAATCACACAAATCAGAAACTGCAAAGCTCACCGCAACGGTATTAAGCGAAAAACACGAATCCACTTTAGTCATTAACCAGAAATTCTTGACCAACCAGATATTCTGCCGCAAGGCTTATCTTTCTGGCGCAGAAGCAAAGAAGAAGTTCGAGGAACGTGTTGCAGCTCACGCCGGCAAGCCAAAGCCAGTGAAACTATAAGTGGTCATGTGTTGAGATAAATAAATAAATTAATACGGGTGTTCTTCGAATGTTTTCAATGGAATCCATGGAAAAAAAATAAGGTTTAGGATGGGAATAGATTTATATCAATTGACAAGAAGGGAGATCTCTTGGTTGCGTCAAATATCGAGAGAAAAGTTTTGTGTACCCGCCTGATGACGTTTACCAATAATCTGACCTGTTTTTGTCAGTGTGGCATCAGACCAGGGCAGACCCATCGGCAGATCCTCCAAGAATGCCACTCATAGTCATCACGTATTCGTTGATTTCAAGGACACAATATGACAGCATGGGCAGATGCAAGATACCAGCCGCCATTTCTAATTTTGACAGTCCTTCCAAACTCGTCAAGTTGCGCAGGATGGAAGACTCTGGCCCTTTCAACAAGATCGGTGTCGATCATGAGTCTTGTCAGGTTACTTCTTCAACATCGTGCTTGAGAACGTTATTACGTGAATAACTATCAAAAAGCCTATCAAATTCGTTCACCATCTCCATAATACTTAATTTCTGTTTTAGTATATGCGCATATCATTGACGAAGAGGCAGAGAACGGGGGGACAAATATAGCACATGCTGTCTTCGACTCAGATCCGTGACTAACAGTTGGACGAGGCGATTGGATTGCGCAGTTAGTTAAGTGCCTGCCCTTAGTTAGTGGGGTCCCCGGTTCGAATCCCATTGAAAGCAAATCTGGTCCAGTCACCATTTGGCGTTGGGATCAAATTGACGGCTCTATCACTGGAGTGGTCGATCGGTGGTAGAGTAGTCTGATCTTAGTCCCAATGGACTAAGATGGTCTAAGTGTGCTAGTGAATTCACTATCAGCCCCCTTTCCTACCGTTGGATGAAGAAGTCCGTGCGCCTAGTCACGGAACCAAAGGCTTCAACTTCGAGCTGGCGCAAAATGGTTTCCACTCCGTATCTGTGGGACTATAAAGGACGTCAGTGTCTAAAAGCGCACATAAGTGCGGAATGAACGGTACAACGCAATTGGAAGCAGCTTTCCAGAGATGGCGCCAGTTGGAGAGGCTAGTTGATTTAGGAGCATATCCCCTGACTCCACTTCCACACAAATAAAGTATCTTGTTCGACGAAACAGTGTATTTAGGCAAGCGAGAGGAAACTTTTTCGAGAAACTTTCTCTGCAGTTTCAGTCAGTCAATCGCTGAGGAGCTTAGCCGGATTGGTCCCCTGAGATGCAAAAGACGCATTGTCGATAATGGAGCCTAGATATGTACACTTGGAGTCGATTCACTAAGATAGTTTATTTCATTCGTACCTTGCAAACGAAAAAGTGGATTATCACTCCAGGACATGTGTTGACTGGCAGTCAGATTGTTTAGGTTGTCTTTCTCTGAATTGTTGAATTGACTTGGAAGTTGATGCAGATAATTGGAACTTGAGAACTGTACTTCAACCCCTTTATTAATCCTGAATTCGTAGTCGTCACATTAACATCCAGTATTTTGGAATAGTTTTGAAGAAGATTGTACAGTGAGCAGCTGCAAATAATGGGGAAACCAATTCAGCATTGTCTTGCTTTCCCATCCTAACGTCGTCAACGGCGATTGAAAGAGAGACGAAGAGCGCTGTTATGGGGGCAGATTCAAATCTGGCACTCACAACCACGATCAAAACGTCACGACAGACGGCTACAACTTTGACGTAGTAGAGGAGCTGATGTCCTAGTGGAGATCCGACGTCGAATCGCCCTTGACAACCGTTGCTACTGGTTTGTTTGAAGAATTTCCCTTAAAACTTCAGAATCAACTGACAAACGCGCCCTAACGTCAAACCAGAAATGAAGCATGAGCTGTACAAAGATGGGAATGTAGTCGGGAGGGCAATTATTCGTCGACTGTGCGTGGACACCAGCTAAGAGGGTCATCGAATGCGAGTCTCTTGGTTCTAGAAAGGGAGGAAGGAATGTACCGAATCTTCGGTCTTAAAATAACTAAGTCATCGCGAAAAGAACCCAACTAACAGAGTCTGTGAACCGGAGTCTCCTGGTAGAGAGTAAGCCGGGACCACGGTAAAGAAGGGGATGGTAAGACACCATGGAAGAGCAGGAGATGTTATATCAGTATTATTTTCCTCACCACCAAATGTAAATGTACTGTTGCAAATATCTCCAGTCTGATGCTTAAGACCATAATCGCGACTGATTTATTTGCAAAAACCGCCAAGTTGATGTGCAAAAACACGTTCTTACGTCAGCGCATGCCCAACTTAATTTGGTGACAAAGATACACAAATTATTTTGTCTTATTTTCGAAATTCAATGCGCGTGCGAAAAGACGAGCATACACCGCCAACAATCGGATTCATCTTGCCGTAATGGGCATTTAACCGACCTGCTGAAGGTAACACAAACGAGACTGTAGTCCTATCATTTGCACTTGTAATTAACGAGTACATGGCAAGATGTCCAATTTCTCAGTCATTTTGAGGAGTACCTACTATGACGCGGCCTTCAATCAAATAAAACACACTCAACGAAAGCGCGATTGAATTCGTGATACATTCTGTAAAATTATTTTGAGATCAGGCTTTCGCGGCCATCTCCAGGAAAAAACCTTTCACATTCGGGGATTTGATTTATTTTCGCGATAAATGAAGCAGTTAAAAGTTGACATACAAATTATCAGCCGATGGTGTTAATAGGCAAAAAATAGACAGCCATTATCGGGGCTGGATTGATGATATTCAGTCTTTTGCCACGTCACACGCACATATTGACGTAAAAATGACTGGCAACAATGAACCCTTGAACATCTGCCCGATAAGGCCACTTACATTTGTTTACCAGTTAATGGCCTATAGGCAAAGCACAACAAAAAATATACATATTCTAATGTATTTTTCCGTCATCACCTCCCCCCTCATCTAGCCCATTGAACACGGGGAAATGTGCAAAACTAAAAATAAACCAAGTTTGATCCAAAGAGGAAAAAAACGTATCACATGATATCGGCGAAGTGAAACTGAATAATCTAAACGTGCGCTGATAATATGCTGTCGGGAATTTCAATTCGTTCACATTCCAGTGACTAATCCGTCGTCTGAATAGAGTCTCAACACTTCAGGAGCCACCCAATCTCATCCAAGAGCTGTTGCCGTCTCCATTTCGCAGCGCTCGACTTGAATTTTGTCTTTGCCTTCCGATTCATCGATTCACTTCAGGTTTCCTAATTATCTGTGAAAAAGACGAAAAAAAACCTCGATAAAGTACGATACAATCTCTCACGTGATTTCCCCGCTTTTTTTGATTCACAAAAAAACAAATCGCTTTGAATGCCTCAAAGAACGTGGTTCATTTAGCCGCGAATCGAAATTTCCATTCCCAAAAAATTCATTCAAATGAAATGCACGAATGTATCTTAACTCAACACAGGCACACGTTAGCTCATGCAGTCGGAAACTCACTCAATAATCGGTTCATTCCGGTATCGATTCACTCAGCAAAACGGTAGGCAGCCTGATCGGTGATTCGAATAAATTCGAAAAAAATAAAATAAAACAATGACTTGACAGCACTCGATGCACAGACAGATATAAAATAAAAATCCCCAGAGAACAAGTAAAACAAAGAATAAAAACAGCGAAAAAATAAAATTCAAATTCATCTTGATAGGAAAGGAATTAAATGGGAGACCAAATTGTATCGTGATACTGGTGCTGGTGCGGTGTGAACGGCTGTCGCAAGCGATTTCATGGGAGAGCAAAAGGCCCGGCAACTGTCGTAGAATTTTCAGTTGAATACGTGCTTCTGCGGTGGCAACATCTCTTCCCTGCTGCGGAACAACACGACAAGACAAAGTGACAAGATTGGTGTTTCTTTACTAATTTTTTTTCCTGCAAACATTTTCTTTTTCGTTTTCCAAAGACTGTGATTCAATTGTATTTTTGGAAGAACACACAAAACACACGCGCTCCTGTAAGGCGAATTAAATTCAATGCAATTCAACATAGTGTCGACGGATTTGAAGATTTTTGAGTGAGAGCTGCAAGTGACATCTGACTGTGTTGCCAAGAAATTTATAGTTGATCCCCCTGTTGTATTTAAATAGAAAAGTTAAGAAATTCAATTGGCGCCGAGTACGTCCATACGTCCCCTCTGCGTGAAGAGTGGCCTAAGGATACCCCAAAAGAAGGCGTACAATTCAAATTAATTCGTGCTGGCAATCAACGCGAGCACAAGGGGGTAACTGTGCACGCAACATTGTTTCTAAACATTCTGCAAGAGGTTTAGAACACAAAAAAGAAAACGAATTTCCATCGATAAGTGAATAAGGTACGCATATCAAATATGTATTAAGAATTAGTATTCTGTGGAAAGACTATTTAATTAATTAAATAACTGGACGGGGTTTGCGTGGGGAAGCGGTCGCTCGAATTGGTATTTTTTTGTACACGTTCCTTTCCTTCTTCGACGAGTCGGATATTGTGGTCTAGTGAGTCTGGGTGCCAGTGTTTGGTTCTATTTTTATGTCCTCATATATTTTCCTCGCGACCGTTGTATGATGTAGTTTTTGGGGGGCGAATAGTGCTATTAATTCTGGGGAGTGCTTTGAGTGGAAGTCTGGTTGGTATGTAGATTCGATTCGAAACCACGGTGCATGACAACAGCTGCGACTCGGTCGGCGGCAACGGCGATTGACCCAAGACCGCCACGACCACGTGTTGTATCAAGCGATAGTATTACACTTTCTTTCTGTCTTCTTTTTTGTTTTATTTCAGTGCCATGTTTTGTTGTTACGTCGCTCGGTCGGGTTTGAGTTAGTTTTCATTGATGAATTTATGGTTCGCCTTTGGTCAATGGGGAGTTTTTCACGGGAAGGCAACAAGTGGAAGATTCGAGTCCGAGTCTTCGGAATCGGTGATTCAATGAAGAGAGGTGCTAAGTGAGTTGAACGGTGTGAATGTGATTCCTGGAAAAGAACTTCAGTGTTAGTTTGCTTCTTCGATGAAGGTTCGGGTGTAGATTTTGTCTGCCTATTGTGTTAAGCGGAAGATTTCGAGTGGAAGTGGCATTCCGTGATAGGTGTGGGAAATTGAAAGATATGATTCGTGACTATTTCAGGAGATATATCGGCCACCTGCGTCATCCCACATCCTGTTTTCGTTATTAACACAACATTTTGAAACCTTGAGTGTTTGATCAGAATGCCAAATTCTATTTCTGTGTATGCATATTTATAAAGTGGGAATTTCACTGTACCCCCACTCGGAGAATTCAACCTCCATTCAAAGTTAAAAGAAATCAATAAAATTTCAATTAACACTCCAAACAACGCCTGATAAGATGAAGCTATCTCAAGCCGCAGTCCAAAAACCGCGTGATCTTCAATTATCTTTGAACTTCTGACATTTGCAGCGCGAGTGTGAGAGTAAGTTCCAATTTCATGATGAGCCTTGTCTCTTGCTTGATGTAAAGAACTGACTGAGAATTATCGAATTTGTACCGCCATTGGGTTGGGCTTTGTTTTGTAAAAAATTGTGTGGAATCATGTGAAATCATTTGGAAATCAAGGGAAACTTGTGCTCGTAATTGTGTGCGAGTACTTTCCTGTCGACGGCCTCTCTGTAATTGTTCTTAAAATGTTTCAAATGTCAGGCGATTTTTAAATTTAAACGCTTATATATTTTTTTCTTTTTTTTTAAATATCTTGCGATGATTTCTTTCACCTTCATATTTTCGGGTCGCAGACATGTGTTCAAAATAAATAAAGAACACTTTGAAAGTCTTTGTTTTTGGCAACTCAGCTAACCGGCTTAAATTATTTGATTAGTTCGAGGTGTCGCGAAATAAATTTCCCAAGGAAAAAAGTTTCTAAAAGTTTCTTTCGCATTCAAGAACGATTTTCGGCTTTTTTTTGTTAAAGATTTACATTTATTAGCTTTTAAAAAATAAAACTATTTTTATTCCGCTCATGGGCGCGCGGCATTTTATTTTCGTCCGCCGAAAATCGTGTTCTATAAATATGCTGTAAAATATCTTCAGATCTAAAAACAGCTTCATTCATAATTACATTTTCACATAGTCGCACCCGAGCTGCTCACTATAAATGTTTACTGCACTACCTGCACTATATAGCGTTCACGTTGTCTTAATTATCAACCTCTGGGTATATCACACTCGCCTGTTAAACGTTCTATTGGCGCTTGATCATATCTTTATGAGCGCACGATTGTAAAGTTAGGCATATTTTTAGTACCACCTCAAACTCGACACCCACTTGCAGGATATAATTTATGTTCATACATGGTTCGGTGACACTTTGTGGAATGATTGTTTTTTAATTGACTTTCCTGACAGCCCACTGACACATCAAATCGTTCAAATGGCCATGATATGACGAATTAGATCAGGTAGTGGCGAATTTTAAATGCTTTTGGTGTGTTTTTTTTTGCATAGACATGTGTGTGGGTAGCATGTGCTCTTTTTTCCCCAATTTGTTTGAATTATGGTGATTGGGTCCAACTGCCGTGCTTACACTAGTTTTATCACATTTTTTTCGAACGTGTTAATGAACGTAAATACACAGATATTAATTGGTTTTCGTTTATTCAAGTGCACAGATAATGCTTTGGCGGGGGAAGAGACCTAACCGTGACCAGTTGGTTTAATTAACGTGTTAGATCAGCATTTTATGACGAACTTTACGATCATTATGTCATTATTGTCAATGGTGTCAGTGGATTTGCTTAGTTTATTTGCATTAATCTAGTTTCGAGTGAATAAACAAGTTTGCTAATAAATTGAAAGTGAACCTAAAATTGCCGCGTGGGTCTATGTGGTTTCAATCTTCCACCTCTCTTGGTCATAGCTGACAACAAACGATTTCTTGGACCAATAAGAGAAAACCATTTTCATGATTTTGTGCACAACTTTCATCAGTTCAACTGACAGTGCGAAGGAGAAACTAAATGTGTCTCAATTTCGCAACACTGCTAAATGAGCTGTGATAGCCGGATCAACGCCCCGAATCTACAGTCACTCAAGGTATTTGGAACATTAAACTTCCTTAAATGAAACTCACACAAATGAGTCATCAAGACGTGATCGTTGATTGCTGTCTGGTAGAGTCGAGACCATAGACACATTCTAGGCACTCAAGAATAATGCCCACGCATGCAATGGCCTAACTTTCGTAGGGGAACCTCTCGGTACCTGCAAACCCTGGGTGCAGCAGTAGCAGAAGTAACATGAGAAGCTCTGGCTACTTACCAGACGTCTAAGATGATCTGGTGTCGATCGCTCTAAGCAGTTTTTAGTGTCATGATAGTCAAGATAATGACTAGAAGGAGACTAGGTCTCATCACAACTGACTTCGGCAGCTGTATAGTTAGAGGAGGAATGGAAGCCATTCCATTGCTTCTGCTCCTGTCCTCATATATGTATCTTCGATCCAGAGCCGCTTCGATCTTCGGCCAGTAGTTCGCTTTACCAACGACTTAAATGATTTAAGCTCCTTGCAGTTTTACTCTGGTGGTCATGGTTCCAGTGGTTACTTCGAATGGACTGGTGCGATAACGATTTTATCAGTGATCGTGATCGATCATCGAGGTAGATAAACAAGCATTTATTGCAAATTAAGCTGATTACATCGCCGCCGTGGTGCTATGCGATAGCGCTGCGACTCCTACGCCGAGTGTTCCAGGTTTCAAACCCCGAATTCAACAACTTTCATAATTCAAGGCTGCTACTCTTTCGATTTGCTGAAAATGCTGAAAGATTATTCCTGTCTGCAAACAATGGAGGTCTTATCAACTTGAGATGCAACACGCACAGCACGTATGGTTGCTGTAGTAGCCTACCCCCTTTCAGTGCCTTTACAAAGAAATCCAACAAGAGGTGATTCTAGAAAGCAGGCCATCCTTAGTCCTTATTCAGAACCCCGAGGCAAGTGTCTGATATTTTCAGCGTTTAATTGCTAAAAACACACCAAAAGTGTGTGTTTGAGTCGATAAATCATTGCTCACCACTTACGTTTTGAAGACTGTTTCACGCAAGATGTCGACAGTAGATCACTAATCAAACCAAACAGCAAGCGAATCAGCCATTTTAAATCTGACAAAGTTGAACATACTCCCCTTCGCACGCCCATCTCCTATACTCTCTCTAGCTACAAATTGCAAACTCACTTCCTGTTTGACTACGGTCCAGCTAGTTTGTAAAGACATACTAATCTTCTCCAATTCTCCTTCAGATCTGAACCGCTCTGTTTGAACTGAAGCTGAACTGGCACTCTTTTTTATCTCGCATCCACTGGCTCCTCGTCGGATTGTTTGTTTAATAGCTTTTGTGATCTGCTTGCCTCACCCTGTGCACACATGCATACATTTATTTTAATTTATTTCATGTGACATAACGTAGCGGATAACCGCCAACAGCTCGGGCGCAGATACATGCTATAATTTTAATTTTAAATCGGATCCAGACAGCCTGCATTCATTTTGTTTAGTGTATGCAAATATTTAGCGATCACCTGCCATCAACTGGTTTCACCTCAGCGAGACAGATATTTGCACAAATTTCCTCAAATCAAAAGGAACGCTTGCTCGTGTCCCTAATGGTGCGATAATTACTTACGATAATCACTCGACGCGACTGTGTCGTGTCGTGTCGTGCGGATGCCGTCGAATTCCGATTGTTTTGTATGCGTCGAAAATTATTCAATTCTTCACCGTGACAGCACATGACTCGGCACGACGCTACGCCACCTCAGACTCGTAAATTCTTTGGTTGTTGCCTTTTTATGTTTACATTTATCGCGTGTTCTTTTTGCATAACGTGCGTACGCACGTACTGTGAGCTTGCCCGCGTAGAGTCACGCTTATTGGCACTCAACTGACGTTTGAAGTGTTATTGAATTTTTACTCTTTCTTTGTGAAATCCTGTACTTATTTACGTTTTTTTTGCACTCTTTTCAGGCGCCGTAGGAATGTCTAACACGGAAAAGAAGGGCCTCTGTAAAATAAGCGGTAAGTGTCTGTAGGAATTAAGACTCAATTATCTGACGCCATGCCATCGACGATGAATGGGTGACGCCATGCCGGTCATTATTGTTTTTGTTTTTCAACTGTCCATTGTGTGGACAGTGTACGCACAGTGCTCAGTTTGACTCATGCAGAACTTCAGACGCGTTCCTATTGAATCAATTGTGACAAATTGATTAAGGATCGTGTCGGTTTATAGGTCGTGATCGCTGGGGTAGTCAAAGTGTCAGCGAAGTTCATTGCAGTCATTCCTCAATGGAGACTTCGAGAGGGTTTGTTTATTTTTCGGTTTGTCGGGACAATGAACTGTTTCTGGCTGCTGCGTGAGTGATGACGAATCTTATACGCTTGTTTGTTTGCATGTGCTGACCTACATGTTGGTGAATTGGGTGTTTTTTTTTTGTTTTTGGCTGATGACAAGTGTGATTGATTAAAGGAAGGGACAAAGTTCCCACATTCGGGTATCATTTGTCGAATTCATGTTTAGCTCAGTCTGGGAAACAACAAAATACAGATAAACACAGGCGACGGGTTCTTTGAAACTATATTTAAACACATACTTTTAAAGGATGAACATAGTGACTTTCAGCTCTTGAAAGTTCCAGCACTTGGCTTCGATGAGCCTCTTGACAAGAGCGAGTTGATTCTGGCGATTCTTGAACTTGATCAAAGGGCGTGGTAATCAACTAAATCGTTGACGTTTTCTTTTGAATGCCTAAGGAGTCCAGCAACATATTCCGTTTGCAAGCGTATAGAGTGCTTAGTGCCCGCTCGAGGGCAGGGAAACCGAGTCTAGGGAAACCCTGACTAGAGAAAGACAATCAATCGTCAGCAGTTGAGTCTACTTATCATCAGCAGTTGACTTTGTCTTGACAATGTCCTGTGTAAAATCAGCTTTCTTCGTGAATAGAGGGCCTTATTACAAAATTTAATCCTAAGCGTAGATACTCTCTGGCTACTTCGAAGTTCGTGGTTGCCCGTTGCGCTCTGGTCAGGACGTCAACGTTGAGTGTTCCTTTTTGAAGACAAAGTTGGTGATCGTTCATCGTCATTTTGGGAGCATTTAACTGCCAAACGCCTCATTGACGGTTTGCTGTGTTCCAGGAGAGTTAATCAAACAAACCTGAATGGACGGCTGCAAAATTACCATTAAAGATACCCCGTGAGTTCTAAATTATCGTCTCTAGACATACATTGAAGAATTTACATGATTTTGTCGGCGACTTCGGTACCGACAATCGCTAAGTTTGGCAGGACTGTCTAGACTGGACCAGTGTCTCATAAGCAGCACACTTATGCGCGCACTGTGGCGTTCACATCGGCATCGCTTTCAACCACACACATCACACAATTTCGCGCAAACATCACACTTCCTCGAACATTGACCCTAGAAATGTAAGCATTTGTACTTTACTTTAATCGGTGCACCACACATCGATGTGCTGAAGTGCACGCACAAGTTTACAGTGTATGGGCCGCTTAAGAAACTTCTATGCAACGTCACAGTAAGAACTTGGTGCAAGACAGACTTAGACCAGGGATTGGTCTTAAAGAGAGAGTGGAGGTCTGCATTTAATTGGTGGAAATTTGCTACGGTGTTACGGATCAGGTTTTAATGTACACAACGAAAGGTTCGATGGGAACGTGTACGCGATGTGAAAGAGCATTGACAGGCAAGCTTTCCTCTTGCGAACTGGTACGTTTCCGACAGCTTTACAGATTGTTATCTTGTTAGAATTCTGACTCGATGCCTCTGTCTTGTACTCGTCCAGATTGGGGGGACGAAGCTGTAGTCTTTCAGAGCACTCTGCCTCACAGGCGTATTCGGGTATTTCCATATGCAGAAATGAATTTCATTAAGTGTCCGTTTCCGTCTTGATACTTGAACTCTTGTCATTCAATTTGTCATCTCTGCGGGCATCGGTTTACGAGCGGGAGCAGGCTATGCACGTGTTTACAAACCACGATTTATATCCACAAATCTTAAGTTGGCTTGCAGCCCCTTGTTGTCAACGACTGGTATCTGCTGTATTGGAGACTCAGACAATACACCTCATATACGCCACACTGTCGCTTTCTATACCAACTTTCAAGTCGTGTTCGTGCGCAAACAACTTGTTCGTGCGTATGAATGTCAGTCAATATCCTTTGTTATTTCAGTTCAGTTCCACAAACTTTGGAAGTCGCGTTAATAAAATGTGTTCTTGAGCTGTGCTTTCCAGCCTGTTCTTCTTTCACGTGCGCTCATTTCTGTCAATCGACCGTTATTTGTTTTATATTTTCTGTTTCAGCTCTTCCACGCGAATGTCATCTGTCAAAAAAACAATGGCTTTAAGCAAATATGTGAGTGTCTGCCGATTATGAAGCAGCTGCTGAATATTGGGCGCTGTTGCTTTGGGAGTTGTTGCACTAACCTCCTTACCTTGTTGCTCATGCATTAAGAATGAAGAGCCCAATAACCACAGATCTTACAAAAACCTTGTTTTTATCTACGCGCACTGATAAGTCTGTGTTCGTTTGGAGGTTCCATTATCTCAAAACTCACCACGTTTTTACTTATCGTGCCCCCACGAAGTTAAGGCGTGCAGTATAGCAGTGCTAATAATAGCATTTCGCACTTCCTGATAAGAGCCTGGGGAGACAACGTTTGACGCCACACGTGCCTGTGGAATCGAATCAAAGATACGAGACTCAGCCTAGAATACGGGCTTATTTTCAGTGACACCCACCTGCCAATGAATCAGTTAACTTCTAATCTTGCACAAAAATGGCTCCGATGTTGACGACTTTGCCAGAATTAGTCACTTGACTCCATTGTCGTGTGAAATTGCAAACCTCTCCAAGGTAACCGATAATGGAACATCTGTCATTGATTGAAGATTGGCTTCATCATGTAGCGCTTGCACGTGGCAATGACAGGAGTCAATCACATGCTTTTCTACGATTCCCCACCACGACGTCTTGGTAGGGGAGCAGTGGAAAATTTTCACTCGTCCTTATTACACCCTCCGACAGCCCTATAATTGAACGCTTCTTAAAATAACCATTTGTGCTCACTTACACAGTCGGCGGACCCACAATTTGGTGTCATTCCTCAGTCACACACAGCCATCCATTGTGACTGCATTTGCTTTGCAGTGTGATTACAAACTTGTTTAGGGTTTCTGAGAGCAAATTGCAATTGTCTTCATCCTTAATCCCGTGCCCTGATGACAGCGTAACGACGTAATTGCTCGCGTCACTGTGTCGGCTTTAAATTACCCCGCAATCGTGGACCATTGACTTGCTTTATCACAAGTTCTCTTTAACAAGAGACCAACACGAGTACGAAATCATATTTCTAAGGGCTGACAAGGATGCGCGTATAGACATGGAAATTACAATAATCATTACCGGCGCAGTGTTGCGTGCGTGCTGGGATGTGGGTGTTTGTTTTTGTTGACTATCAGCTGTCGGATGTTTACTTTTCGCATGATTGGCTTTTACATGGCAGTACTCCTACGTTGTGGCTCAACGCCTCACCGTATGGCGATGTCCCTGACCTCAATTGGACAAAAGTCTTACGAATGCGAAGGAAACTTATTTTCGGAAATCTGCGACACCGAAGTGAATTTTCGTTCCCAATTTCTGTGTTGCTTCTTTCGTGCAGTTTGTGGTGGTAATTGCTCGGACTGTGTCTTGTGACTCATTATGACTGTCTGCGGTTTTTGATGTGGGAAGTGACACATTTTCAGAACGGCTAAATTGACGTGCATGGATGAGATGTCTCAGATTTGCCCCAAATTGAGCTTGCACAAGAATTGATTTTAATTATTCTGTTGACGATTTTGTCTTAAGTACATCGTTCACTTGGGGGGATTGGAAATGAGCCGTGGAATGGAGGACCGATTGCAGAGTCGAAGTTGTGTTTAATTGAATCGGAGTCCACATTCGCCGCATCTCATCGTGAATTAACTGAAAGATTCCGGGGCTAAGTACGCAGGTCGTAAGCTTGAGTTTACTTAAGGCCGTCAAGGTTGGCCCTTAGTCTCAAGACTACATGTTCGATGAATAAAGTTAATTCTTGGTGAGGAAGAGAAAGATGCTAAAGATGCATCACATTTAAATTTTTTAACAAACTTACGTGTTTCGCATTTCGATGGGTTGACCTTTCTGCTTTTTGACGTACAATTTTCAAAACCAGTGTTTGTCAAATTACAAATCGTGAGTATCCGACTGTTGGCTTGACTTTTTATTTCTTACGAAAACAAAGCGATTCATTCTTCAACTTCATGGAAAGGTATACAGGCGTCTGTTGGTGTTCGCCTATGGCGAGGTTTGTTTATGAAACAAGAGCAAGAACGAAATCTAGCTTGAGTTGTGGTTAAGTTCAAGTTCCTTCTTAGATACCGCTGTTGTTCGGTTGGACATGAAACTGCATTTGTTAACACTCCCTGTTGGGCGCCATTTCTTACTGTAACTCTCGTTTTTCTGCATTGTCGTGAGAGCAGATGGACCTGACTAAGATTTGGTTTGTTTAGTGGCTACCCGATAGGGGTCAATCGCCTCGTGGATCTGGGTTGCTTGGATTAGCTTAATCCAACCCGCAGAGGTGACTTAGGAAATGTTTGCCAAACGCGATATGTCTTTGTCAGAGGACCGTCACCGGACAGTCACAGAGGAAGTGAGGCCTCTGAGAGAGTGTCGAGTCAACTGCGACAGTGTGGGTTGAGCGGTATTCCGAGTCTAGCAGCGTGGATGCCTATGGGTCAGTGCCCTGTGCTTACAGTCACGACTCCAGCTATTTCGGAGCGGTTCTTTTGAGGAGGTCGTCAGTCCTGCTTTTCCTGGTCCACCTTCTACTACCTAAAGACGGGAAGTGATATATTTGAGGTTGTCACCATTTCAGTGGGGGGCATGTACCGGAAGTTCAATGCTTGGCTAGTTCGTCGGCAATCTCATTCCCCTCTATGTTGCTGAAGCCTGGAACTCCGAGGAGAGAGATTGTGCACTTAAATCAATTTTGAACCAAAGAAGCGACAAGTGACAATTTTCCAGAAATCTTCCTTATTTGAGCCAATTTTTTGGTTCCAAGGTGTGATATCCCTGGCCGCGGTTATTTCCTTCATTTGGCGAACAAATTTTTTCGGCTGTTTGTTCTTTTGTGCTGAGAAGTTTGTTGTTCTGTGCTGCTAAAAAGGGCTGAGAATAATTCAACTTTATAAACAATGAAGCTCAAGGGAGAGATTGTTGCAATGCCCCTCATCCTCGAATTGCGCAGTGTCTAGCTAAGTCGTTCGATGGGAGTGTACTTATTGACCTCGTCTGCCTGTAGATGCATTTTGGGAGAAAACATGCCCGCTTGGGGCGCCACACGAGGACGTACAAATACCTCATTTATAGCCATCGCAACCTCGTTTAATCACTGCCTTTCTGAGTAACCTGCAATTGTGGTTCTCTACCGTTTACACGCTAAACCCTTTGAGTACAGAAATTCTATCAAATGTGTAGGTACGTTCATTCTCGCGCAGGACTGTGTGTACATTCTTCCCAATTTCACGATACGGGGCTTCTGAGTTCTGATCTGACATTTGGTGCAGGGTCTGTTCGCATGCTTGGCTGTTTTCTCGAATTCTGTCTGCACAGTCCCGTTGCGATTCCTCAAGTCCGAGAATGCGTCGACTCTGTGAGAAAAGTAAGTAGTGAAAAACCCACGCCTGTGGCCCTTGACGTTTCGAGCTATGTAAAAATCTGTTAATTTCCGGCGCGTTGGACGATGTGTCAAATTCAGGGTTTGCCGTTAGGAAGCAATATGTTTATGACATTACATCAGCTTCCTTATCAGTCGACATGTGCGTGTTTCAAACGAGAAGTCGTAAAAAAAACTGCGTTTCAAGCATCGCACACTTCTCTCGTACTAGAGGACGTAAATTTAATCGAATCAATGACCACATTTTAGTGAATGGCAGTGTCTGGCACTGATATTGACCCCTGAGTTGATTGGGAATCAAGCAATTGACGTCGCAAATATTTAATCCGCCTCTTTCCGATCAGCCAAACGAGGAAAGCGTCAAACGTCAGCGAATCAAAGTTCAAAATCCTAGCGATAAGCACGGAATAGACTTTCACCTAATTCCACTGCTCAGGCAAAATTCAATACGCGTATAAGCGCTAAGCATCGACACAAAGCAAAGTTTCCTGCTTGCGGTTGGGACGCAAGATGACGCAAGAACTACTCGAAGTAGGGGGCTCGTCACACATGCAAACGAGTAGGCGCGACACATGAGAGCGAGATTTATTGTATCTGCGAGTACTGGTTATCTGCGCTGTGTTGTGCGGATTTTGTTCTGCTCTGAAAAATTTCGCATTTGAAAGATTATTTCGTTTCACAGTGCCCGTCATCTAATCGAGTGAACTAGGACGCTGAGTTCGGATTCTGGGGTGATGGCTGCTTGTGCTTGTGCGTAGTGGAGTGACCAGTCGCCTGTTGGAATATGATTAATCGAATGCCTGCATCTGAAAGTACAGACAGAGAGAGAAGTGGGAGATACTAGTTTCATTCATGCGATTGTAGTTGAATCCAGTTACAGCCGCAAGTGTTGTACAAAGAGCAATTCAAATTCATTGACGTTGAAGTCGTCGATTACACCAGTCGAAGGGGCAATCTTGCCACTTTGACCAGAGAATTCCCCGCGAGCGCGATGGGCGGCTGAAGTGTTTATTCGGTGTAAACACGACAATGCAACATGGAAATGAAGTTGCATCATTTTTACATACCCTCATATATGAATAATTTAACAGCGCAAGCTGCTGTCGAATTTTGTTTTTACGACATTCACCGGGGGATTGTTTCAGTGCATTTGGCTTTTAAGATCTTTCTGACACTTGTGTCAATAACCTGAATAGATATTCTCGGAAAAAAATAAACGATGAAAGTGGTTCAAGGCATTCAGCCGTCTAGGTGCGCATTTGAACGATGTGCGGTAACGAGTTCAGTTTACGACTCAGAAATTGAATCGAGCTCGGTAGAATGCAAACGATCTGTAAACTCATGATCGACTCAGAGTGATTGGTTTTCTCCCTTATCACGCACCAGTGGATTGGTGAGTTTCAACTAAGTCGCGCCTATTCCACTGCGCAGATTATCTCGTTTATTTCGAGGGCACACCGAAAAATACTCGAAAAGCTTCGCGATAGCTTGAACTAAGACTTTATCTTTGGGACCGCTTTGCGAAGGCTAAGTGTTGCTCTTGTCAGTTCACCGGGAGTATGTGTGTGTGTTGGTTCATCATGGAATTTAATATTTCATCAGCCTCCAGTACCTGAACGTGAACACACACTGTCATCTGGGAAGGCAGTTTGCTTACAACGCCAAGATGCGCTGTTTATTATTCTTTTTTTGTTTATTTTGTGCTTTTTATTCTATTACGAAATGTTTCAGACACTAGAGCTTCTAATGGATAATTAAGAGCCACTAAATTAGTCGGTCGTCATGACCAGCAAGTTCAAATCAATGTTTGCACTTCTAAGTGAGTCGACGGGATTTCACAGGGTTTTGGTTGTGTGATTACACTCGACAGATTGCTCTATCTGACTGATTGCAACTACGTTCCAGTCTGGAGATTATCTCCAACATTAATAAAAACGCAAATCATACTTAAAGGCAATCGCTGTGTTAGTCATGCATCCGAGTGATCTTTAACCGATCACATGAGCATCATGTGAAGCATTTCTCGGAGGGACTTTGACATTGATTCAAATTGAATCTAGTTTGCTTTGCAATTCCGTGCAAAACAAAAATCCCCACATAAATACTTATAAAGTGCAATGTTGAAATTACAAAGCAAATATTGGCAACGTGTGCTGAATGCCCCGTCCTAACTCCGTGACCTAATTTTCTTATGAATTCAGCGGTAAATCATTTGATCTAATGGATTTTCCCGAGAGACACGAATTATTTTCAGGAATGACAATGAGACCAAAAATTCTTTTTCCGAATAAGTTCTCTTTCGTCCATGGCCACACGTGCTGACGGTTTTATTGACCACTAAAAGGTGATCGAATGTAATTCTTGTCAGTCGCCTCACGCATCAACTGATACGGATTCTTTTTTTGAATTTTGGAAAAGATTTGAGAACCGAAAATGACAAATTGATTGTGTAAACAAACCGCCATTAAATTCGACTACACGTTTGATTAACATATGCACATGCTACACACATATATATGCTTTTGATAGGCAAATAAAATGCAAGAGTTTGGCGAGGAAATGCTAAACTGTTTCATAATGATAGTGATTTACTTTCATCGTGACAGACAAAGGTTCTAAAGAGTTGGCTTGTGGTTTTGTTTGCTGAGCTAAGCTACGACCGGGTGTGTTCAGACAGCAATGCAAACAAGTCTTTGACCTTGATTTGAGGCTGACATTCACGTGTTTTGCTTCCAGTGACTGGTCAGGGTTAAAGAACTAAAATTAGAACTTCGACGATTGGTTTGTTGTTAGCGGTGTTCACCTCAAATCAATGTCGATCAAATTTGTCACCTTTTTGTATTGATTGAACAATTTTCGAGCGTGAACCGTTGTCCAAAGAATCACTTTGGCTTATGAGTTCGACGTGTAAACTATGTGACATTTAACTTTCATATTTGTTTTATTTTGATGGTACACGTATTGATTCTGGGAGCTTATGCGAAATTCTAACAATATTTGTTAGCCACTCAGCAAAAGTTAACGAAACTTAACGAAACAGAGGATATTATGGTCAGAGTGTAAATTCCAACAACAGCTGTTAGTTGAATAGGTTTAGAGATCTCGCAACCATCCAGCAAAAATTAACGAAACTTAACGAAGCAGTAGTTATTGTGTTCAGAGTGATTCGCTCAATTGTCTAAGTCCATTATGTTTGTGCCCTTAGCCAAGGAAAGTCACATAATTTCTCCAAACCTCTTTTTTGGATAACAATTCCTTGTTTACTGACTAGAACCGATCATGTGCATAGTTTCTACGCGACTGTTCCTTGCTCCAGGCGAAATCTACTATCATCAAATACCACCTAAAGTTGGTGTAAACAGCGGATACAACGCACGCCACAGTCCTTCATGCCTTGCCTCACGCTTGGACGGCTCCTGTCCGCATTTCAATCGATGGTGTTGCACATCAACCGACCTGAATTTTAGGAAAGAACTTGTGGCTGTCACCAATTATGCCACAAATATTGGCTATTCAAGTCTAAATTAAAAAAGGTGTGTACTTGGGTGGTGCCGATTAATTCTCAGTCCCCAGTACGCGATATAATCAAATCGAATTCAGTTTCAACAAGCCATTGGCTTACAGGGGCTTTTTTGCCCCACGTTCATTCACATCAGCTTGGATTTAAAGGCCTGTTTGTTTAAATTTGTTTAGACAAAGACACATTTTCTTATTGTTTTACTAAGCCCTGATTTATCGAAGATAAAAAGCTTCAAGTTTTCATGCAGCAATTCATTTTCTCCGTCCTGTTTTTTGTTCATACCTTTAGACAGTCACAGGAGGGCGTCGGAGTTTCACTGTCTGCTCAGGCCTCATACATCGCTAGCCATCTCGTGTCTTCTGTGCTAACGTGTATTTTTTCAAAGGTTGTATTCAAATTAGTTGCCTTTCATCATCTCATTGTTGCCATGAAAAATTCAATTTCACTGCAACAACAATTTTTTGTATTGTAATTTCCTTCCGCACACGTTAGCCTTAATGAATGAACACCGCTTAAGGTACAGATTTATGAATTTCCGCGCATAAATCTCGACGTTCAATTAAAAAATGAATAACAATTCAAACGAATCACAATTTATTTTCAATGAATTCAATCCCATCAACAACAACAGCTTTGTTTACAAGCACCGCCGCTGATCTCTTAGCTAGATGCACGGCTAGCTGTTAGATGTGGGAGGTTGACACGACACACCTCAAAAGTTAAACGCTCACAATTCTGAATTGCATTTACATTTCATTATATAATTTCCGTAGATGCAATTACTCTAAGTTGACTTAACATTACAGACTCTGGGAAGAATCATAAATAATTCACACGTGAGCGACAGCTGCATTATCTTATGCTGTATCTTTCAATTAAAGGTCAGACGGTGTTGTTTTGATAAGCATTTATTTTGACTCGTACCTGCCTAAGGTCATTAGCTGTTAAGTGATCAGTTACTTAATGTTAAACATCTTTACTGAGTCAGTTGAATTGCATCAGATGCATTTCAACCGGTTGTGATGGCCATGCCGCGTGTCCTGTCCACGAACCTGGTTAATAAAAATAATGACAGTACATAATTCATGTTAATGTGTGGATGCGAGTATCATTGTTGCCACTAATTGGCATAATTTTGACGAGCTGTCATAACTTCTGCGAAGAAATATCAACCTCGAATCAAATCTCGTTAATATTTGAGTAAACTAACCGCTTTGGAGACAGGAGAGACCGACAACCATTCTCGGTTCGTCGTGAATTTTAAATAATTCATACCGAGTATTTTTTGTCGGGTCGATTCTTGGACACACCCCTTTGACTGCATTTAATTTCGAACAAGTCCCTCAATTAAGATCCATCCAAATACAGGGGGAGCGTTTTTTTTCTTGTCTCGTGCACGGTCCAAAGTCAACATAGTCTTTTAGCCTTTATGTGGGTAATTAAGCACACAGCAACGCCTCAAACGGTGCATATTTTAGTGATCATTATACTCGTTGGTATCGCCGGGTTCTTTCCGATGAGTTGCCATAGTCAAACCGGTTCAAGGTTAGCTCTTTGATTGCAAATATTTCACTCGTAAAAGTGATTTTATGTTTCGTTTAAGTCCCGATTTTTACCAATTTAAGTGTCCTTCGGGTGGGACATGAAGACAGTCTTTAGTCGACTTGAAAGTGCCGCCTTTTCTCTCTTCACAAGCATCAAAGTTACAAGAAAAGGATGCATTCAGGCTTAGAGATCGGTTGTTAAATGCTGCTGTTAGGGAAAAAAAATATTTCACAAGAATTAAATAAATTTTAAGCGATTGAAATGACATCACAAGACATTGTGAATATTTCTTCGAGATATTTGCTGTGAAGATAAATATCACAAGTATTCTGACAAGTGGATTAAAAGCTGCCGCACGCCTCATTGAGCGTATTCGTTCAGGCAAAATGCCACGAACTGCAAATTTATTCGCGGTAGTGGCCTGGCGCACATACAACCTTTGAATCGACTAAAGTCTTGAACGCAATCCTCCTTTACGTACGTGTATACTTCACACACGTGTGTGTATTCTCGTATTAAGGTTATGTAAACCTTATCAGAACTCTCAGTGTCAATGTCATGGTTCACAGCCATTTTCCGCTGTCAGACAAAGCTTTTAAATATATTAGCTTGAGACGTCAATCTGATTTATGACATTCTTTTGAACGCATATGAAGCTGTTTCGTGTATGAACACTTAATGACTTTATTACAAAATTGGAATGTGAAACAGAAATAAACATCAAAGACCCTACAGTCTGCAACCATCTGTCACATATCGCACTCTGACAGGTTCGCCTAGCACAACTGTCATCACACTGACACTGCACGCGTGACATGACTCACAAGTTGAAGTGCATTTCTAAAAATACACTTCAGCTCCGGGTTTCGACAATCAGAAATGCTTAACTCTGGCTTCAGCCATGCATCATGTGCTCCCGCTATGCACAAGTCATGTGTCATTGCTCAACTTTCGCACAGAAGAGATTAAGTAGACAATTAACTGCGAGGGAAGGTACATACTGTGCCAGACATTTAAATGGTTCGACTTATTGATGTCGCTGACCGCATGCATTTCAGAGAACTTCGATGACTGTATAAATTAATTACGTAAATAAATATAACCCGCAAACCCCACGAAGTGATGTGTGTGTGCGCTCATTTCCCGTGTATATTTGGACTTGCACGAGGGTTTTCACAAACGTAGGCGTGCTATTCGAGATCGCGGGGTTAGGTTGGCGTCGTTTCGTTAAGTGGACATTAAAGGACAAAGCGATACTTTGCCGCGGATGCTTGACGTTTTAATCGTTTCTCCTGTTTCACTGGAAATAGCAGATAACTTTCATTTGTCATGACTGCTTTCAGTTCTTTGGAAAAATAACTCACGAGTCTCGTGATGGGTATTTTGTTAGGATAAAGGAATACAATTGGATTCAATGGAGTCAGACGTCATCTTGTGTGAGTTAAATTAATCGGTATCTTTTTGGGTGGAGGAGAGGAACTTGAGTTATGCAATCATGACCACTTGATTTAGAGAGTTGAAGTAAAGCCTCATTGACAATGCCTCAAGGATTTATCTCGACAAATTCCTCGATTAAAGGATAACTTACATATAAAGTGGCATCCGACATAAATTAGGGCCAAGCCATTAACGTTGTTAAGGCGCGTTACACATGTGAGTGCGCCTTATGGAAGAGGTTTCCGGAGTTGGCTGAGGTAGGGTTTCCAAGGCTGTCCAAGGTAGCCTAGGGCAAAAAGTTTTAAAATCCCGGACTTCGGAGGACATCATCCAAATTGAAAAGACGACAAAAATGCAAACTGGGCATGTGAACCCAAATAAAAAAGCAGGGAGCTTTGAGATTTAGAGGAATGACACGTGGGAGTCAAAATAAGATCTGTTTCATTTTATGTTTTCTACCAGATTCGTATTGTAACTGTTTTTCTTTGAAATTCAGAATTCGATGATGTTTTATTGCTTTCAAAATTACAATTACTTGTTAGGTGGAAAAGGAAGACATTTTCTTAAAACGATGGATGACGTTCCGCGCCGGTGTCAAAAAGAGGACGCATGCCAACCCTACACTAAGATCCCTTTGAATTTTTGCTGACCTTTTGTAACTACGATGGAATGCCAAACATCATCGAGCAAGGGGCCAAATGGTCTGCTGTTTGAGGTCTCTACCTACTTTGGTTTCATATGGTTTGCAACCAGAGAAACCTGATGACAAATTACTTACTTACTTCACCAGAATTGAGGTCGGGCGAAAGCTGTCTTTCATCCACGATGGTCCCGACCACTCTGCTTCCAATCATTAAAATTAAAGGTCCAACCATAATGAACGAAATCAGAACTTTAACAATTGAAGCTTTTAAGGAGTGTATTGTAGTCTATTTGCTGAGTTTCGTTAAGTTTCGTTCACTTTTGATTAAGTGGCGCCCAAACAACCGTTCTCTACGTTGGTTTTGGAATCTAGACCACGACTCTGGCTTGTTCAATTCTGACGTAAGCTTATGTAGAAAGCTTGGCAATGATGGCTTTAGAATGTATTTAGAACAGGTAAGGTATATTGTGATGCCAAGCGGGTAAATTGTAAATTTGGAATCATGGAATGAATATCACAAAATGTGAGCAGAATAGAGTTGTTTATCTATTGGTCCTGGTTAACATTTCAGAAGCCGCCCATGCCGACATCCCTGAGGATGAACAATTCACGAGTGCGTCCACAAAGACTGTTCCAATTCACTTTAAAACTTTTTTTTTTCCGTCACAATTCTTTTCCCGAACGCCGTAAAATGTGGGTCAAATGTTTGTTTGCGAATTCTAAATTTGGTACACCTACAAGACTGAAAAACACATGCATGAGTACTTGCCAAAACAGAAACTAGCCTGTCAATTGAGAGGACTTCCCCAACAGTCAGGAGTACCAGCGTCAAAAAAGCATGTTTTCTGCCAATTCTTGGAACATTTATTTAACAAATGTTTGATTCCTTGTTCGAAAACGACTCTGCCATCAGTCAGGTCGTAGTTAATCTATTTTAATGCTTATTTATTTATTCGACTTAAATGTGGAATGTCGTCAATTTATGGAGGTGTGGTTTCATTATAAAAACAATTCTGGCACATGTTCAAAAACATACCGAAGTATGCGTGCGTTTTGGCGGAAATTCTGTGCCATATGCTCTATTTTGAGTTGAGTAAATGTGTGTGCCATTTTGCAAAAAGAAAACAGGGAGCCATAAGCTTGGCGGCTGTAAACTTTAAGGTCATTGTCAAGAAAGTGGGCAGATTGACGTGCCTTGTCAAAATGCGTGGCGCTTATTTTTAGGACTCTTGAGTTGAAATCATATGATATGTTCCGACACACACACATGCTGTTGGGGCGATGATGAAATAAACAAGCACTGTTGCATGACTGTTGAGATTCCGGGATTTATAAGCAGGACACGTGGATATCAAATGTCAGCTGGCGTGATCGGAACTATGACTTTTTTCCTCTCAATTAAGAACAAAAAAAGAAAGGTCACATTGCCGAATTTAAATTTCTTTTCTACCGCAATAACGTCGTTAACTGTACTCATTCGTGTTTTCTCCTCCTTCTAGATCTCGTATCATGTCGTCAGGTACTGAATGTAATGACAATGCTCGGCTTCATGCTGAACTATGCCCTGCGAGTGAACCTTACCATTGCCATTGTGGCGATGGTCAAACAAAATGGCACCAATGTGCCGGTCATGAATGGAGTCTCGGGAAATGCAACGACAACAGACGACTCAGATATTTTTGATATTGTGGAGGACGAGGAGGAGAAATTCCCGTGGGATTCGTACCAGCAGAACTTCGTACTGGGCAGCTTCTTCTGGGGCTACATCATGACAGAGCTGCCGGGCGGTCGGTTAGCTGAACTGATTGGTGGGCGCCGGGTGTTCGGACATTCCATGCTGTGGGCCAGTTTGCTGACCTTGGCCACTCCATTGGCAGCACACTTTGACTATGTTGCGTTGATCGTGTTGAGAGTTATGCTCGGTTTCATGTTGGGTAAGTGCGACAACTTGCCGCCGTCTGTTTGAATGCCGATCAATCTCTTCCTCCCCCTAGGTGCGACATGGCCCGCCATTCATCCAGTTGCCGCCGTATGGATTCCCCCACTAGATCGCTCCAAATTCATGTCCAACATGATGGGTAAGTTTCCGCGTCTGTCATTCCCAAGATAATATCACATGTAGCTTTTGAAATTCTCTTCCAACAGCTTCCTCCCTTGGTGCTGCCATAACTATGCCGATTTGTGGATTCTTCATTTCATCATACGGCTGGGCTAGTGTTTTCTATCTAACGGGTAAGTGCAGGCTGCAGGCACACACCAACGCGTGCATACATGCATATGTGAATTCTGAGAATACATTTGCTAATTAATGGTGAAATCACGTTCCTGTTCTTGCTGTAATCGATTTAATTTCTCCGTAAACAAACGCCAACAAAGCGAGACGAATATGTTATTAGATGTTTCTTTAAGACTGCATTCCGTTGTTCGTATGGGCGACACGTCAGTAAAAGTGGTCAAGAAACAACAACTGACAATTGAAAGCAAGGCGTGTGCCTCTGAGAATGCTGCATTGGATGGGTGGCATGATGGTGGCATGATGACTTCGATCTGGGGAAACGTCAAAGATCTGCGACGCCATGTGACATGTGACATGTGACAAAGTCAATGATCAAAATTAATTGGTTATCATTATTTTTTTTGGAACGCGGCCTCTTTTGGGAGCTCGCCAAAGAGTGCGTTGTATTTGCAGGCTGTGACGTATTTAAGACAGGAGACATGCGTGGTGTGAACAATTTCTTACACATTCCGGGATTCTTCCGGGAGGGAGTTGGGGTGCGTGTCTCCAACAAACAACTGCTTGTACGGCTTCTGCTGTTGTTCCATTGAGAGTGGAGGAAACCTGGCAGTTCACTTCGAACGATCGAGTTTTAAAAGCTTTTGTTGACAGCAGTACATTCTGAGCATTGTCAGCGGCTAGAGAAAAGTGGTGTCGTTAATATGGAAGTAGTTGTATCCGCAGTCGAACCTAGGCCTTCAGCGTAAAGCACAACGCACTAACCCACTACGTCACGGCGAACTTTCGTATTTAGTTCTACGTCCATGCAATCAAAAGAGAAACAGGAAGCAGATATAAGGCAGTCAATCAACAAGTCGAATTCGGAGAATTGGGATGTGGCTTCTCGCGGGTGCAGATGTCAAAATCCATGCGGAAGCTCCGTATTTGCGAATGTTCGCAACATCCCTACTCTGAACATCAGGGTGCCGCAACGCCCGTTCAGGTTAGGAAACTACCCCAGCGGCGGTTACGAAAATGCGCCCTGACCAACACGGATCATTTATAATTTCGATGAGTAGCTTAGAATGTAATAAGAATCGAAGATTTAACATTTTTATTCGAAACGTTGCATAATCAATGCATTCTAAAACGATGCGGATCCTTCGGAATCGGAGCACCACATACAGCAACTTTGTTTTTTTTGTTTACATTGTAAGCACAATTTCCAGGGTCCAGTAATAAAGAGGGGCCCAAAGAGGCATCCTCAAAATCCTGTGAAATTCGATGATCATCTTTCTTCTCACAGGAATTTGTGTTTCGCAGACACTCTCTGGTGGGGAATGTCTCTTCGTGTGCCCAACACGACCTGAGTGTTTGATAGATTTTGGGACACCGTTTTGCATCCCCCACGTTGGGCCCAGTAAGTTGGTCCGAGTGGCCTGTAGCTGTATGGCCCCAAAGCCACTCCTTTACTTCCTAACAACTCGGAGCATCCGTGTTTACACACTCAAAGCGGCGAAACCATGCCATTCACGGCTCCTTGCTTCCGAACAACATCCCCACATTGGGGGGCAGCTCATAGAGTTCCCATGTTTAGCCACATTCCATGCAAACAAGCCCTAATGTCCAACTCAGAACTTTTCTGTCAAAAGCGTCAAATATGCAGAAACGTCGCCTTTTTCATCCTTCAGATTTTCAACCAGACTGGCATGACAGCGGTTTCAGCATGCCGTTGGACCTTCGTGTTTGGTGCCTGCTTGGTCGAAAGTTGAGTCCAGGTGTTCTGACCGAATATTCAATAGTAATCCTTCGAAGGAACCCGGAATCAATTTGAAATTTGGTTTTCGCTCCGCATACGTAAATATGTCACATGGCTCAGTCTAGGTTCCTCGACTTAAGTAAACTTCAGCTTACGCCAGAAGCGATCGAGATGATCGTAAGAAAAATCATCGAGAAGCATCGTGAAATTAGTCAAATCATTAAGTTAGCAAAAGTGAACGAATCTTAACGAAACTGAGAAAAGTGTTGACCGCTCGATTGCCTTAGTTGACTTATGTCTCCTTACCTGCATTATGGACTTAAGTTCACTTGTTCACTGTTCAGTGTCACACTGTATTAATAGGCATTTTAAAGCACAAAATAATTCCGAGACTGGGGCTGCCTGGAATAGTTCAAGTGATGATGCTCAACAAGAGTCCATCCGGGTCGTTCCAAATCGCTGACCGGACCGGACACCTTGCTGACACACTGTACCCAATAAACGACATGGACGTGGTCTGTGAAGTGAAGGCTTGTCCACTGTCACACAACTCAATGTTCTGTAATTCAGATATCTTACTCAACGTGCTACATAGCATCACAGTTCGTTATCTTGAGCAATCAAACAGTACGTAACGCCATGCATGTCAGAATCATAGCCCGATAATTCATCCGCAAATACATATCTACGATGCAAAAGATAACTTCTTGATCCATTGAGCACGGCCGCTTATTAAAGAAAAACTAATTTATGTGCATTACATATCTCCACACGCTTGTAAATATGACTTCATTACACATTGCTGCGGCGGAACGTGCCATCGAGCAAGTTATGCGCTTGCTCGCCTATTATCTAGACATTCAATTATATCTTATGACTAACTGCCGCTCATGTCCGCTGTTCTGATTTTCGATGAAATTTACGTCGCTGGCGAGTGTCAGTTCAAGTGATTTGCGCAAGATACTGGTAATTTTCATCATAAATCACTCGTATTGACAGTCGAGATAGGGGATAATTTCAATATGCAATCGTATGTAAATTCACTGCTCTATATATTCATTAATTTTCATTTCTTTACAGGCGCTGTTGGTCTGCTTTGGTCTATCTGCTGGTTCCTCTTTGTGTTCGACACGCCCGCTACCCATCCCAGAATCTCGCCAGAGGAACGTCGTGAAATCGAAGAGGCCATTGGATCTTCGACCTCCAAGAAGCGCCCGACCTATGTTCCATGGGGTGACCTCTTCACGTCATCAGCCGTCTGGGCCATCATCATAACCCATGGTCTGTCCGTGTTCGGTTTCTTCACTGTGATCAATCAGCTGCCAACGTTCATGAACGACATCCTGCATTTCAAAATCAAAGAGGTAAGCACGTGCAATCCGATCAGCTTAGGAATGGATTAATTAACTAACGCCCACGCAAGCTCTGCCTTCCGCGTAAGCTTGTTCATTTGTTTCAATTAAACCTCTCATAAGCAATTAACTCAATGTCCTTCAGTTGTTCGCAATTGACTGCATGTGCCCTCGTGGGCTTCCTATAGTCAATTTGAATGACGATTTATTGATTTTTCACTTGACCGTTCCGCTCTCGGGAGGCGGACACGAGTGCCGTGTTGGCTTGGCAGGTGTCAGCGAATGAGTTGCTGCAATGTTCCGACTTAAATTGAAGACAAACAAATTGATTTAAATTGAAATTCTTTCCTTGTTGTCATTGCAGAACGGTCTTTTCTCGTCACTTCCTTACTTGGGTAAATACATCATGGCTGTAGGCTCCTCATATCTGGCGGATTCGCTGAGACAGAGGGGTTCGTTGTCAACAACAGCTACTAGGAAGGTCTTCACCACATTTGGTAAGTTTGTTTTCGTATTTTGTACAATTTTAGAAACAGTCCGTGTCAGGATAACATTTCTACGGTCCATTCTAGTGAAAGTGTGGCTAGTCTTTGTTTTGAAGTTGGTCTCACGCTTGCCTGTTTTTCTCGGAAAGGTGTCTGTGACTTTCGTTCGGGCGACACACAACTACGCGAACTTTGGGGCGATGGGTGCTTTCAAGAGTGCAGTCAGTTGGGCTGCAGTGGTGGTCCATCTGCAAAGAAATGACGTGTGCAGCCAATAAGAACTGGCCTTCAACTGGATATTTGAGCTGCAGCTTGCGCTGGGCATTGCAGAGCCTGCAGGCAACCAGACGTCTGCCTGAATGTTTTAACACACGCCTCAAATTATAGAGACTGCCAAACCCACAGTTGGTCCACCAAATAGCTTGACAGATTTTTTGACAGTTAATCATCCGATTCTCTGACTGGCCCGTTAAGTTCCATAATAGTTAGTCCATAATAATTGATTTCTGCTCTGTCCGTTGCTGACTTTAGATCTGAATAGTTGAACAGTCATCTATGCATTGACAGCCGTCTGCGGAAACAGCTGAATTCTTGAAAGCACTCTATGGATGTCATATGTCAAATGAGCGAACATGAGCTAGTGTCAAATAAGATCGAAATGTTTCGTCATGTTTACAAAAAGCACATGAATATCTAGCCTAGACAGATGCGTTCATAGCTATCTGTCAGAATTTCTTCCCGAGTTTACTTAGTTTCTTTCAGAAATGAAGTATTATAGAGACAGCCAACTTCTACCTCCCTTGCCCCTTGCAATGTTTGACAACTGTTTTTATATCGTTTTATCGAACCAAATTCGAAATCAGAGAACGGCATTGACATTGTTAAGTGAAAAAGCGGTAATTCATCAAAAGTCACTTAAATTGTTTGATGGGCAAGGGTTCAATCAGCTGTGAAGGTGATCATTTTATTTTTTTATTAGAATAGAATCCGTTTACATGGAAACTGGTTCGAATTCAATATCAACATAAACTCATTTTTGTGTCTCATCTGTCAAATGCTTGCGGTTCAAATTTGCTCACACTTAACGAAACTTACCGAATTGTCTGTGAGCTTCAAGATGGTCGCTCTTATTGCATTGCGTTTACTTGCTCAGCGCCCCATTCCGCATTGGTTCGTGATCGTTCTATTCCAGGAAATGGAATAGATCTTATCGCGCTAGTTTTCGATCTGTCAAAAATACCCTCATCCCCTATAGTCTGGAGTTGACTTAAAAAATCGTATTGCTCTTGAACGACAATCCATGAAGGTGAAAACTGAAAGACTGTCCATTTTATCACGTTGACCGAAACGGAATTGAAGCACACCATTTCGAAAGGCGGGGCAGGATTCATTTGACATCTCTTTCGAAACTACAGTCTACAGTCTAGCGCTGGACCCTATTTGGCTTGTTTTAACTTGTTCCAAAAATCTATAATGTGTATATATTTCTATCTTCCAGCTCTCTTCATACCCGGAGTACTGATGATCTTCCAAGTCTACCTGGGCGAACAAGCAGGATGGTCAGTGACTATCTTTACCCTAGCCCTCTTTGTGCATGGTGCAGTGACAGCTGGTTACCTCGGCAACGGTCTTGATATTGCGCCAAACTTCAGTGGAACCATTTTCGGAATGGCGAACACGCTCTCATCGTTCAGTGGTTTCCTGTCGACGTGGATGGTTGGCGCTCTAACCTACAGCGACGTAAGTTTAACCGCTCCAGTCCCCCTCAGAAGACGATGCTAATTGCACTAAATTTCTCCACCCAACAGAAAAGCTACGCTCAGTGGCAAAAAGTATTCTGGGTTCTGGCGGCCACATACATCTCGGGCGCCATTGCGTACCTGATACTCGGCACAGGCGAACTTCAACCCTGGAACAATCCACCGGAGAGGAAGAACAAGAACGAGATTACCCAGGAGGAGGGTGTTCCCCTAAAGAACAACAAATCAACAAATTAATGGAAATTCTGCAAATTCAATTTTTCTATTTAAATTAATTTATTTTCCCTTATTTGTTGTAAAATGTCGTTGTACCATGAAAAAGAAGAAAAAACACGCAAGACTCAAGGCAAGCCAGGCGGCTGTTGTACTCGAAAACGAGTCCAATCTGGTCCTTCGGTTAGAGAGAGAGACAACCATACACACTTTCGTCATACTCATTCAAGTTACTCAAAGTCATTTAGTGCGGACTCAGACACGAGGATTTGAACAAGGAATGTACAGAGTTGATTGTCACGATGCCCCCTCCCTGCCCCCAACACCCACACATACACTCACAAACACGCACACTTGGGAAACCAATGTAATATAAATGAAAACCTACTTAGTCCCTTTGACAGCAAACTTAGACGTAAGCTTATGCAATTATTGCCGTAAGTTCTTTTTTGTAATTTTCTAGCCAGATTTTAAATGAACTCAAATGAGCCGAACTAGGATACGAATAGTTAGAGGATGTAATGTAAATGCAACACTGATAGTATTCACTGTGAACTCTGTGTCTACTTTTACAAAAACGAAAACAAAAGGAAACCATAAAAAACATTAGGAAGTAAGTGTAACATATTAAAGATGAATAGGTAAATGATAAGACGACTGTTGTAGAGATGCGAACTATTTTTGTAAGAATTTTCCGAGATTCGTTTTCTACCATTTTTTGGGGAACGGAAAGTGCAAAGTCTAAGTACGCTTACGATAAGAAATTATACAGAAAATGTTGCTTATGAAAATGTTTTATGTTAGTCTATCTTTTTTAAGTAAATAAATTTATTCTTAACTTTGTAAAAAACAAATGTGTGTCTCTAACTTTTTGATAATCGTGCTTGGAGCGTTGCTTGGAATTTATGTTGTGTTGTCCTTAACTGCCTGCTTGGCCTTGATGACTGGAAGCAGCTTACTTGGAGCCGCCAACACTGGAAGGCTTAGGTATTGGTTCGTGCTCAGGCCTTTGATTGGTTGTCGGCGTGGGGAGTAAACTGATATAATCTCAAGATTTCGTTTACAAGCTTGTAGAAACTATGGCGTTAGAAAATGTCGATCAAGTTTGTCAAAAAGGGATTATTAACAGATGCCTTCCGACACAGAAACTAACTCAAATTGAAGGAACATGTAATGAGAACGATAGAGACTAATGCAGTAAAAGTAGCTCATGTCCTGCGACCCATTGACGACCAACGAGGTCCTGAACTAAACCTGGATCCCATCGTTGACGGTGGCAGCGGTCAGCACGGTGATTCCAGTCAGCGTTGCCAGTTTTAGCAGTTTCCTGCAATTTTAGCAGGATTGGATCATAAAAATTACATGCTGCCAATTTTGAAGCCAAGATCCATTGAGCAGTTGGTCAAAAGAGTCTTCTGATGCATTTCTCTAAGAAGTGAGTAAAGTTTGATAATAGTTGGCATCAGCTCGTTTGACATCGAGTTTTAGCAACACTGAGACTCAGTCAGTTGAAACATTTTGAGCCAATGTTAGAAAACGTATCGACCATCTTGTCCTGGGTTGGAAGTGGTGCTCAAGGGGACATTCGTGCCACGTGACCAAACCATTGAATCATATCCCTCTACGTTCGAAGAAGCAGCTCCTCAATGTTGAGTTCCTCGCGAACTGCCATGTTTCTCACCCTATCCCGGCGAGTAACTCCCACAACAGCACGGAAACATCTCATCACAGCAGCTTGTATTCGCATTCTTAGTCTTCAATTTCATGAGCATAGGTGAGAGTTGGAAAAAATACTGAGTTGAAAACGTCTAACTTGGATTTGACACCAATCACGTCCTTCCTCATTACTGATCTAACAAGCTGTTTCAAAATTGACCCAGCTTGAGCAGCATTACTCCTTCCATCACTCGTGAAAAATACCCCGGGATACTTAAACTTCTCCACCTGCTTCAATGGGACTCCACTAACATGTAGAGTGTATTAAAAAGGCGTGCTGGAGATGACCATAACATGCGATTTGTCTACAACCGATTGCCCTTCATTCCTGCATCAGCACAAACGGCCACGAACCTATTGAGTGCGCGCTGGAGTTCCGTCTGGGAAGATTCCACCCGTCCAAAAGGTCCACACTCCTAGATTTCATTTGCTTCGTCGAGGACATACCCACGATATCCAAACGATACCTGGGTTTTCTCAAAAATTATACCAATCACCTTTTAATATCTTTGCGAAGATTGATTTTCTCTACAGTCCGGACTCTTCGTCATTTCAGACTCAACCCTAAACTTGATGTGCTCGGACTAGCGCGGCTGTACTGTTTATCTTAGAAGGAACAATTGAACATAAGGAAAATATTGGACAAATATTTTGACCAAGCCCTAGGAACATCTGGTGGGTGAACAGCAGCGCTCTCTGGTCACAATCGCCGCATGTTTCAGGTATGCACAGCTGGCCAATTGCCAAAGGCAATATTGCAAGCGCATGGACTGCTGCGGGAACAAGTAGATAATTAAAAAAAGCCTTCTGTGGCACCCTGAACATATCAGCACAAGCCTTTTACTCTATTTTTTAAGGTTTATACAATAACTTTGAGATGACTGGACGCCGCCCAAACTACTCAGCACTGTTTCTCGCGAGGTCTATCAGAACCTTCTTCTCACTAATCTAACCTCACTTCCATATTGGATTTTAGTAAACAATGTTAAGAAACTTGCTTTGTCTATCTAGACGCTGGATAAATAATATACACATGTACTATTTATGTTTTTCCTATTAAACAAACGGGTTTCTTGAATATTCATGTATTCTAAATCTGTGTAACCAAATCTCTGTAAATTGTGCAAGAGTATATTTAATGTAAGATTTATAACGTTGAGCTGTTTGAATGAATAATGCTGGAAACAGAAGTGCAGAATTTCTGCTGGCAGCACTGCATACATGTCTGCACACGAAACACACGCGCAGAATTTAATGTCATACAAAAATTTATCTGTACAAAATCTATTAATGTTTCTTCCATTGTAATATCCTGCATACGTTGCTTAGGAGAAATAACAGAAATGAAGTATGATAGAGATGCCCAACTTCTACCTCTCGTGCACCTTAAAATTAAATTTTTTATATTGTTGTCTAAAGTCAAAGTGACCAATAAGAGAATGGCATTTACGGTATTTCGTGAATAACTGTCAAAAATTCATGAATAACAGTCAAAATGTTCATGATTATCCGTCAAATTCGTCGATGCACTAGGGGTCAACAAGCTGTGAAGTTGGGTATCTCTATCATACTTCATTTCTGCGAAATAATAAACAAATGCTTAACGACAGATGGCAAAAATCAAATATATATTTTTTTATGTTGTGGTAGTATGTTCTCTGCGCAGCGAAATTACAAATAAAGACTGACATCAGCGTTGCTCTGCATGCAGAATTAGGTGCGTTCAGCTACATATAATCTTGTGAATTCTAATTTCGCTGCATGAGAAATTCTGTTTCCAGCATAAATCTAATCTAATCTAATGTCAGTAAGTTAAAATGTATTCCTGGTGGTATCTATCCTCCTCGGTATCTATGCGGATCCCATTAATATTGTGTAGGCGCAGCTTCACAGACAGCAAGCAACGTGCTCCAATTTAAGCATAAAAGAAATAATTTCAGAAAACAGACACATTCTGCTATTGTGACGTCAACGAAAACGTTCAGTCACAGTAATAGAATTTGCAACCAGGAACAGTTGAGATCGCAACCATTTTTGCTTGTATGGCATTATCTTAACAGTAGATGTCTCTTACAGTCTTACTGGTTATTGTCCATGATACAGCAGAAGCACTTCTCTTTAGCATTGACAGAAACCCAATACCATAAAAACTGTTCTCAAACAAAGCCAGCAATCTCAGGAGAAACTACATCCAACGAAAGCGGGTGAAGCAAGAAAAAACGGTCGTTCGACCATCCACCCCGTTGTTCTCTCGTATGCTTTAAAACATAATTTTATGGCATGTCTCTTTTCAACCCCATTCATCTGCATGTTTGCGTCGTTGTCAACTCTTCTCTATTGTGCTTGGGATGCCGTGAGGAGGTCGAGATTTTCCATGGCGCTTGTAGGGTGTACGGAATTGTTGAAGACCAGGGGTACATAGGACCTACAAATTATGATTATTATGTACCTCCATGGATAAGATTTCGCTCTTGTTTGTGCAAAGCTGTGCGCTTGCACGATGAGTGCGTACATTGTAAATGTTATGTCGAGGGGTTGGAAATGCAAAGGGTTGACGTTGATATCATTTCTATTCGAGGGGGGTACGCTCGTCTTCATAAGGAGAAGCAGAGTGTTTTTTGTGCGTAGCTCAATTGTGCGAACCAATCGGATGCTGGTTTGAAAGCGGCCATATTTTAAAATGATTTGCATACGGAAGCGGGAAGAATTTAAAATGGAGTTCATCTCGAAGATGAAGACTCTCACTTGAGGGGATTGTTTGACAGATTTGTAAGGACTTGTGGACGTTGTTCCATCTTTTTAATCGCCATGGTTTGTATAAAACTCTGAAAATGTAAATGAAGACTGTAATGGAAGCACTTGCGAGCTACCTTATATGTAAGCCATTCCTTTGTCAGAGCTATTTGAAGTCTGTGAGAAGAATAGACTGCTTTCTTAATGTCCATGTCATGTACATCTGTTCGTGATATTTGCATTTTCAAAGACCTTCAGGCGATGGATATTGTGCCTCTTAACCTGAAATTTGTTGTTAATCTTTGAATCTGCTTCGAGATGGCCGAAGCCCTTAAAATACCCCCTTTATTGAGTGCTGAGCTATAGAGACAGGGAACGCGAAAAGAATTAGTTTGCTAGAAATGCTTCAAGACTGCCTCTTTACCCTGATTACCACATATAAGTAGGGACTGTGTGCGTGTGTGTTTAGTTCCAGAAGAACTCAGTTAGCACTGTGTGCCGTTCTATACCACAGCTCTATTTTGTTTACAGTTACACAGGTTATTTTTTTTTCCTTACAACCATCGCCTTGAAATTAGAAAGTTAAGAAGTACCTATCCTGCATGGAGTATTACTGAGCGATATAGCAACTCAGCTAATTAACACAGCTGGACGTTAGGCTAAGCTGATCTAGCTCAAAGCGCCAGGACAACAACCAATTAGCCATTCTCAATAGCGCGATCTCTGGTTAGCATCTAGTTACCCACACCATGTGGGCCACGTACTGTGGTTGTTGGATCCTTTCGCACAGTTCGTATTTAAGTCTTTTCCTCTAGATGCCATCAACACAAATCTCGACCCTGGCCCTTCCGTCCAGGGTGGACCTGAGCCTTCATCAATAATCGTCTCCAACTGGCACGGTATTTAGCAAATGCCTCCAATTGACTGCGGTATTTTTCCGCACACGGCCATCCTCTAATGTGTTGTTGTCCCCCGGGTCGGAATTCATGACTACTGGCTGGTCTGGAGCACACCACTGTCATGTGTCAGTTCGTTAAACATAAAATACAAATTTGTTTGATTGGGCTTACTTGCAAGATTTAAAAATGCAACCATGGGATACCCAGCTTTTTCTGTTGCAGGACGGCATGACGACAGTCCGGAAAGTTCGTTTTTTTTTTCGAATTGAATCTGAGATCTTTGTTAAGCAATTTGCAGAAGTACGAATAGTGACAATGAATGAGACATAACCTGAACGGCTTTTAAGGAGCGCAAGGCGCACCTTTTGCAGAAGTACTGGGTCCTTAAATATTTCGCTGCCAGCGATTGAATAGACAATTCATGTCGGCTAGTATCGTTGCTTCATTTTGTGTGGGACTACACTCATTTTCTGCACAAATTTCATCAGCAACCACTCGAGTCGGCTAAGAGGCGATGATGCGCGACTGAAAGTCCGTTTGATAAGCTTTGCATCTTGTGCTTGCTCGGAAAACCTAATTATTAAAGTGTCGTGATGCTGTTGCTATACGGGGACGTTCCTTGCTTGCCCTTGTCTTAAGTAGGTAGGTAGGTAGAAAATGGCTTTAACGCACTAAGCCCAAAGTAGGACCGTTATACCGCCAGGTGGGTGTTTCGACTTGAGGAGGGTTGCTGTGAATTGTGACAGCCAGCCAGTTTGAATACTGCGTTGACCGGAATTCTGCACAAGACGTTTAGATTGCCGTAGAAGTAGGAGCCTTTAGCGGTTTCCCTAGTTGTGGCAAGAGCGGGACAGTTGCAGAGGGGGTGTCGGATTTTTTCTTCCTCCTCTTCGTTCAGGCGTCTAGGCCTAGTCTCTTTGCGTGAAGGCCTTGTAGGCAGAGTCCAGTGATTATTCCCGCTGCAGCGCTAATTCATGTTCTCTCTGAAGAGATTTGATCTTTTGGGTCAAGGCGAGACCAGATCTGAGATTTGACATTTGATGCCTGTCAACCATCTGGCATTGGTTTTCTTTGAATATAGAGAATTGAGCTGTAACTAGAAGGCAGGGGTAACCACATTACAAAGCATCCACCAACTGACAGTGTGGTGGCGCGTTTAGCAAGTTCATCAGCTTTTCAGTTTCCCGGCATGTCGCTTTGGCCTGGCACCCAGCAATGCCGAATGAGAGATGTGCGGCACTGGATTACTATAATAGAGTCTACTGCGAACGATTCCATTTGATTGCTGCCTGGCTATCCGGCATAGACAGACATATCGTGGGCGGATATCACGTTCCACCTTAGTCAGGACAAGGCTTCGCTAATCGCCTATATGAACGTATTTGACTATATTTTCGATTTCAGGTCAAACGAACCATTAACATCTGGTTATAGGGGCAATTGTTGGTGACGGTTCTCCATTGTAGAAGTGTAGACCAACCACCTGAAATTCACTTCCCCCTATGCGGCAATTCAGTTTGTTGACGTATTCACCGAGTGAAAAATGAGCCACATTGCTCGAACGAATGTTGTGCGTAAAGCTCAACCGAACGTTGACGTTCACGCACTCAGTCGAAGTATGCTCTACGCACTCCCTGGTGAACTGGCTCTGCTACACGAGCCAAAGAATCATCAGATTTCCTTCGCTTCCCTAGTTCGAAACTTAAGTGATTAGGCAAAAAAAAAAATCAACACTGGCGCGTGTGTACATTTACATATAAGCGTGTGCATATCTACGCATAATTAATGTCTCCAAAACCACACAGGCTACGTAGCAAACAAACGAAACGCACAGCAAAGTCATGCGTAAGTAATACCAGGCCAGGCCTGTGCGACATTTGCTTGATTGCAATTCGTGCCGATTGGGAGATTTTTGCATAAAAGACGCAGAAAGAAAGATGAAAATCAGCCGAGCCACCCTCTCACCCACGCAGTGACACATGCCGCACCAGAGAGCTGTCAGTGTACAGTGTACACTCCAGTGAACATCACATACATCCTTTGTGCAAAGAAATCCTCGTAACAAGGGGCTGTCAGGACGAGAACGAGAAGTAAACTCAGAAGGTAGCAATTATACGAGAACGTCCTCACATCCTGAATTTGAATAGTAAATCATTTAATTCGGCCAGACGTCCTTAATTGTGATCCTGAACACGTTTTTCGTTTGGCAGTTTTTCGTCCTCGTTCGTGTTGCTTTTCTGCTTCCTTTGTGTGGCACGAAACGAAACGGGGGAACGGAGGATGAGAATCTGTTGACCGGCGCCACCCCCGCATTCTGAACAATGCCCAGCGTACATCGTACAGCACATCGTATACGTGTATTAACAGTTACCAGTTAGAATTTATCCTGGACATTGATCATTAGTGTGTGCACGAGAGTACACACAACCGGTGGCTGGTCGTTTGGCCGCTTGGCCGTTCGGTCGGTCATCCCTCATTATTATTTTGGCATTCGTTGTTGTTTTGTATTAATTTCTTGTTGTGTGTACATCGGCCGGGCCCTGGGGTGGGGAGATGTATCACCTTTCGGTGTGTGCTGCAAGTGGTCGTCGGTGGGTGGATTAACCTTGCAGGAGCACTGCACCCCCATGTGCAGGCTTAAACACACACGCACGGGTCGTCGCTCATGCATGCTCCTAAATTTAGATGGTAAAACGTGAATGGGGTAGTCGCCACCCCCGTCGAAACGTGGCTTCTATCGTTTCATCTGAACGTATGTGGGTATGTGCGCACTTGGTAATGAGCAGTTGAAGGTCCTTAAAGGAGATTTATTCGTCCGAAGCGCATGCAGTTGATTATTATGTCTCGAGGATGTGGTGATGTGAATGGGGTTTGCCTTTGTTTCTCTCCGGCTTCGGGGTATCGCCAAGGCAGTGGTATCGATCTTTGTTTTGGTTAATTAGGCAGGATTCAATTTGACTGGATTTTCGTTGCAATTATTGGAAATTCCCGCCTGCACGTGTCTGTGGCACTCATGCTCGGTGTTGCGCGTGGGTGTGGACTCGGCCGGCAAGTTATGGTTTCCCCACAGCCTAGTGATGAGCCACTAGCTTACAGGCAACTGCTGTTTGTCAATTTGTGTGCGAGTTGCAACCATGGTCTCAACATTCAAATGGCGCATGCAGGTGCAGATTCACAGTACCTCCTAGTCCCCAACTGTTTAAAAATGCTCTCAATTTGTCCTTGGCACTGCCTGCCATCCATCGACTCTGGGCAATGACCACACACGATCATGAAAAAATGAATAAATTCCTCTTCAATCACGAAAGACCATGTTCACCCATTTCGCAGAGTGAATGATAAAATCCTAACAAAACCCATTCAGACATCCCCTCAGTTGGCCATTCTCTGTCGTTCTCACCCCCGAAATGGGCGGTGCTCCATCCTGTAATTTTGTCCAGAAATCATTATCCTCATCATCATCCCTCATCAGTGGTCCAAGCAAATATTCAGATGATTGTAGATTCATTCAAGTCACAGGTCAAAGGGACGGAAGAAGAAGAAGAAGGAGCAGAGACGAAAAGTAAAAGCAAACAGTTCACGTGCGTGGAAGTAACATTTTTCAAATGCTCCCTCGTATGCCAAGATATCCAGTGACAGTCTACTACCTTTTCGAATATATTCTGTGAAATCATTGAATTATGTGTTTATCTGTCACTGGACAGTCACCCACGTCTTGCCGAGACGAAGACGGTACCTTTGCAATAAAATTTGGCAAGCAAAGTTTTTTATCCATCGTCGACGGTTGTGTTTGCCTAAGGGGGGGGTGACGCGGGTGGCACCATGCCCGGGGATGGGCAAGCACGAATGAAATGTATTCAATTCCAATGCTGGCTTGTATGCTGAGAAAGGACAAACGGAACATCCTTTATTTATACAAAATAAATGAAAATACTAAAGAAGCGGAATGTGGAATCGAGATGTGTGCAAGACGACATGGACGGTGGACGGTGGATGGAATCCAAGCCGGGGGATGGTTTCAATTCGTTCGTTTCTGTTTGCACACGGTGTAGTTGTTTATTTTACGAGGGTGCTCCCGCCTCGCCCACCATTAGTCTGATTGAATTTATTCAGTTTGAATTTTCAGTTCATTGTTTTGTGTCTTTATTTTTTTTCTTTGTTATTGTTTTCTTCTATTTGTATGTCCCTGGAATGGAACGGATGTCGGGCATCGAACGGAATGAACTGTTCAACAACTTTGTCTCGTTTCATTAAAAAAAACGTTCAATTGTCAATGGTAATGGGGTCAAAGTGACTTTGACGTTTTCCATATCACTGCATTCGAAGGTTATTTTGCGGAAATTCTATCCAGATGGAGGCTGAATTGATTTGGATACTTTGCAATGTTGTAATCAAAACCGCATGGTTTTTTCTATCTATATGATTAATTCCTCGAAAATCTCGAAAGAGATGGTTATTCTGCGTACGGTACGGTTCGAATTGTTCGTACTGTACAGCCATAGGCGCCCTCAGGAAGTCTTTCAAAATACTCGTATTGTCCAAAATATTGTGCGTCTTTGTGTGGTGATGAAGTGAACAAATGGCCAAATCAACTGAAGCTTCTCCATGTGCAATGTTACTTGATAAAGGTGGGTATACAGTTCATCCTGTTCCAGCTCCATTTTCAGACTTTAAGGAAGACCTTAACTAACTTAAAGTTTTAGCTGCCCATTAGAATGTTTCGACTAAAACGGCAACTTTGTGCGTTCTTGTGTGCACACTTGGTTCAGTGTGCTTACATGTGTCCTGTCTGTGGGCTAGTCCACGCACCGTTTATGGTACCCTAGGCCTACAAATGCCACTTTTTAGCAGCGATGGTGGCACTTTGAAAAATATTTTTCCAGCAACGCTGTGTGTGTGTCGGTACGTGCACTTTCAGATACCGTAAAGCGGAAACAGGGACTTTCGAATTTTTGCGATTTGCATGGTTATGAACTAGATCGTGAAAGATGCATGCGGGAGATATTAGCACATATTATTGATCGTCAAAGTTCAACGACGAACTAATGTGTACGAATTTGTGTGACGTTTGACGGAAAGAGACACTTGTGTGCACACCGAATTTTGTGTGTTGTGTATGGGGCACTTAAGTGTCCCAGTGATAGCCTTTTTCAAGCACTCACTGCAATACAAAAAGAAGAAAATCCTTCGTCGTTCGGTGTACATTCGGAGACATCGACAAGAAGTGGATTTATCCAGTTGTTGCACTGGGTGCTTCAATTAAGACATCATACTCTGAGCCAGTTTCCGATGAACCGAAGTAGAGTTCTATTTCGATAAGATTTCACAAGTCGCAGAAATTGTTGAGGAAGGACTATAGGCAGTAGTCTGACATATTTATCAATTTGTATGTTCATCAGCTGTCAATGTGACGAATGACTTTTCATAAAGCGCCGCGTCGCGCTTGCCCAAAGTGTGGAATGTCGCACCGTGAAACACATAATTGAGTGCCATGGCAAAGTGGTGTAGCCTTTGAATAAGACCCACAGTCAAGAACTGTGCCCTATGCTCAGCCCCGCTGGAATCGTCGACGCACATTTCCATTAGTTCACCAAGATTTGATTTGGCTTCTACGGTACCTTGCATTAGGCATAACCGTCCATAGCCAGCACACTCCCAGCAAATTGTTGTTTTCAAAGCATTCATTACATCATTCTATTGCTGACACGATTCATCATTATTTTGTATCCATCGCCTCACATCGAATCCGATTTGATCGATTCGCCCAGAAGTGCTACACCACTCAACCCTTTCGCCTAAGAGGGGTGGATCAAGAGACACGAAAAAAAAGTCAAAACTAATGTAACCGTAATTGGAAACTAAACACGCTACAGCAAGGATCATTTATAAACTTCAATATCCTCGCAGAATAATTTCGCTAAGCGAATTTTCGTGTAACGCGGTGACTCATCACAACGCAATTATGATTGATGACATTCACACTCCATTATGAATTTTCCAGCAGAGTCCTTGCTGCTAACCCTTTCCGTTGTCGCGGCCACCCCGTGTGCCGCACTTGCTGGGGGAGCAATGCTCTAGTCATTGAAGCCACTCTGATAGCATTATCCCTCAAATGAGCGAGGTCGCTGTATGCGTGTGTGTGTAACGTTGTATGCGCGTGAATGGGGAAAGGATATAGATGATCAATCCTTTTTGCATTCAAACAGTGGCAATTCACCACCAACCAGCGACGTCATACCGTGAGGAGGAGTGCGGCGGACGGGGTGTGGTGGGTGGGAGACGGCGACACCGAGGGATAAGAATGCAAAAAGTTTTCAATCTAAGGGATGAAATCTAATTTATTATGTGACGAAGGGGGTTTTGGCATCCCGAATCGCCCCGTGCAGGGAGTTAATTGCGAACTCTGTATCGAGCACGCTGCGGAGGTGGGTCGGGGTGAATTGACTGGCATCCTTGGTAATTGGTGGTGAAACACAAACACACACACACAGCGTGACTGAAAGGGAGGACTATGGAAATTGAAGGGTTGATTTTCCCTTCATCGCGCATGGAGTGAGATAGCGAAGTTTTGCATTAGCTCGACAGTGTATTGTTTCTGTATGCATGGTTATTGGATTGGCAGAGATGGCGGTGTAGCGATGACTTAGTGGTTAGCAACCCAGTGAGAAAGGATTGATGACGGGTGGCTTTGTGGGTGAGGGCGACCGGGAGAGGAATAACAAAGGACCGCTTTGAATGATGAATGGGTTAATGGTTTAGTCTGGAAAGCATGAACTTTGTGATTAAAAAAAATGAGAAAATAAGAGTTTTTTGTTGTTCTTTGGTCTGAGCGGAGGGTGAGCGATAATGACTACGGGAGACTGATTAAAGATACACTCACACATGGTGCTCCGATAAGTGGGTGGGGGTTTCAATACACTGGCGTGCCATTGAGTTTGAAACAAAAGTTTCAGCCAAAGATTCTCTCCTGACACTGACTAATGAATGTCTTGTGTCTGCATGGAGGGCGGTTGCGGCGGTCTGCCAAAAGTGTGGCATTTATCCTGAAACAAAGGGATTTCATTGATTTCGTCGTCGATCAGGCGTGGGTGTTGAGTGCACAATTGATTTGCAAATCGACACATACATTGGCAAATTAACGCTGCGGTTTGTGCGTGAGCGTGGAGGGAGGAAGAGTGGTAGGAATGCGAGAAACTTGAAGCAGTTCTGTTGGAAATGTGTGTGCTGACGAAAAAGAGAACAGAAGAGAACAACAAGTTTCACAAACGATTGACGTGACGGTGGTAAAGATTGTCAATTGCTACTTCTGATAAGTAGACAGTTGGGTGAAGCGGTTTGGTCTGGTCTGGTCTAGTCTATTCTGGCCAAGTGCATCGTTGAACATGTCTTCTGAGACACTAGGGCGATTCCGACTGGTGCGGGCCCTGCAGCTATGGACAAACGACTCCTGGTCAACAAAGGAGCTAAAGCCGGAGACCAGAGAAGGTCGTTGTGGTCGACCAAAGAAGGATACAGACGTGGTAAGAGGACAACAGAAGTTTCTATAGGCAAGTTGTTATCAGAAGAGAATTTGTGGAGACATTCAGGCGAGTGTGAGCAGAAATGAAGCATACAAAAAGACGCAGAAAACAAATGCAGAGGAAGGGACCTACCGGACAGAAGACAGAAGGAAGAGAAGGCTTGAGAAATGAGCGACCGAAACCTTCCAGCTCAAGGATATCAAATAGTCTAAGGACAAGCAAAAAGTACAAGTCTTCTATAAAAATGTCAACAAATCTGACCCATGTCCTCGATTTCGAATCAGTGAGGGAAATCTTATTACCCATCGCAGCAGGGATACAACAGGTCACACCCTACGACATCGCAAGAATGGCCCTTACTTGGACACAGCAAGGAGGGCGCAGTTGGGGTCGACAACTCCAAATTGAAGACGGACCGTGGAGAAAGAACATCGACAGGCCGGCAAATCCTGGCCGGAAGTGACTACCCTGGCCCAAGCCTGAATCGCGTGGAAATCATTCACAGAGTCCCTGTTACCGCTATATGCTCTATGGGACCCACATTCCACTATATTCAAATAAAATATGTTATATATTGAATTTGTATATTTTTTAGGTTAAATAAATATATACAGTGGAATCGCTATAATTCGTGTCTCGCGGTAATTCGTATCAACGATCCTTAAAAAAATCGGGTTACAGTCGACTCCGCTTAGATGCACTCCGCTTAAACGAAACTTTAGGTTATATGCAGCAAGACATTTATAACGGTGCAGGGACATTGCCTACATTCGAACATTGTTAACTGCGTTTAACTGCAACAAATTTTGAGCATTTTTTGTGCTGCAAATAAGCGGAGTCGACTGTAAACGTATGAGACTCCTACGGTCACATACTCTCGGTCCCTTTGGCAACTCGTATATTTTTTCTCGGTGAATAAGAGTAGAACCTGTATTCGTATGCCTTGAGACATGCACCTCTATAATTCGTATTTCTTCCTTCGAGTCCTTTTGCTATAGGTTATCTATGTATTTGAACGATTGTCTGCTGCCTTTGTTGATTGTCGGTTGTCACTTAAGTCATCGTTCCCAGTTAGCAAGATGATGCCTCTCTGTCGGCCAGAAACAAGAGATTATTGAAGCTGCAGCCAATGGAGAAAACCAGAAGACTGTGGTTGAGCGTTTTGGTATCGTTCCATCCATACATGTATTTTAAAAAGAAAGGAAATGTTGTCTGTTTGATTATGAAAAATGAATATAATTTGACTTTACATAGCATTTGTATTTCGATACATCGTTTTCTTCTGTCTATACTGTCGGTAATTCATATGAAATGCTTCGTCCTTTGGGATACGAATTATAGAGATTCGACTGTATATATAATCTTATTACTGACCCGTCCGGAATAGGGCACTTGTTTAACTTCAACCCTGGAATGCTATTTGGGGTACGCTCGCTCCCCAGCCTTTTTCAAAAACACAAAATATGACTTGTGACAAACAACTATTGTTAAATTACACTTGAAATTTCTTTGAATTTATCAAATTTTTCATTTTATTTTTTATTAGATTATAATTCAGCATTTTGTATTCTATTGTAAAAGAGTTTACCTTTCCAGAGGTAACGATGTTTAAGCATGACCTCCAAACAGCTTCTTATCAGGCATGCCGAGCACATACGGGGGGCGATATTCTTGCAGGGAGCACACGCCAGATAAACTCGAGGTATTTGGCATATACCGCATCTACGAAAAAGCACACCACATACATACATCCCCGCTGAACATGCCCAGCGTACTAAGCGAACGTATGAGGTTGTTTTTCACAGCACTAATCGGCACGAACCCATCTCGGCTGGCTCCGGCCTGTCAAATCGACCATAGGCGAAACATTCATAGCAGCCACATCCTCGAGACACACTATTCATTGCAAGCAACTATTCGATGCGATGGTTAGGTTAGGTTGTAGTGGATGACTGCACAAGAGTCACGCTTAGGACAAACTAGGCCTATTGAGATACCACGCGGATTGATTTCCCTAACAATTAAAACCAATTGGGGCGTATGACGAAGCGGCTAAGCTGGCAAATGCTGACGCTTTATAGCACCTAGGTGTAAGTACCTGCGACTTGGCAGCGTATCGGCCTTGCCAACTGCCCGGTATGTATATAATAATAATATGTATATAATGTCCCGGCACACACATGAGGTGTGTGTTAAAATGCTCAGCCATCTCGTTTAGGTGTACAGCCTATGGACTTAATTGCAGCCTGACTATCCGAGCAGATGGTAATATCTCTTTTGAATATTAGATTGTACTTCAGCCAGAAGAGTGCCATTTTCCGAAGACCCTACAGTGATCAGTGAGCTTCAGGAAGATTCCAGCAGGGAGACACCAGCACCTACTCCCTCGTCCGTCTTGGATCCCTCTACGAAGATGCGAAGGGGATCAGTCAGCGTCTGGTTATCAGATATCCAATCTGATATAGAGGGAATGCTGGTAGAGAATTTCTTCTCGAAGATAACTTGGGGTAGAAAGCGGTCCGCGTCGTTGCGGAGATCGTCTTGGATATTCGTTTAGAGTGGCTGAGTGGCCGAAGGTGGGTACGGAGTGTTTTGAGTCTCAGAGCTATGCTGGCTGTTTCAGCCAGTTTGCTGAAAATTTCCAGTGGTGGAAGGTGGAGCAGTATGTTAAGTGCATCCGACGGAGTGCTCTTCAGTGCCCCGGTGATGCACATGCAGGCCAGTCTTTGCACCCGATTTAGTATCGTGGTGTGTTAAGTGCTTTCCACCAAACTGAGATCCCTTACAGAAGTGTCGGTCTGTACAAGTGGACCCCAGGCCAAAAAGTGGATCCTCGGCACGGGTCAGTCGTACTAAAGCTTGTGATGGGAGGGGAGAGATTGGAAGTATTAGGGTGGAAGAGAAGGTATGGTCGCAAACGATAAGATGTTAGACCTATTATCTCGCTATAGCATTCGCGACAGTGTGCGAGTTCCCAACGTACTTAGATTGGACCTCTTAGTGGAGATCTGACGTAGAATAGCCCTTGGCAACAGTTGCTTGAACTTAGCTCAAAATGCCTGACGCAAAGGACTATTCCTACTTTATGGAGCCATAAGCTGGACGTGAAGCGAATCATAAGAGCTGATTCTTAGTGTCGATTATATGGTTCCGTCTGCAAGGAAGTTAAATGGAGGAGTTGTGCACTGACAGAGTTGTAGTCCGGAAGGCAAGACTCAGTTGACTACACTAGGGCTAGGTCACATCGAGTGCGTAGTCACTAGTCTTCGAATCCAGGCTACCTGGTTCGAGGAGAAAGGGAAGACGCTTTAAAGAACAAGTCATCACGGACGTAAAACAGCTTGGTCTCGATAGTTTGAAAGCAGCCTGCATGGGACTCTCAACAAGGTAAGGAAAAAAGCTTCATCTCGCACAACGACCCATTCCTTGCACCCCGTCTTGACCACGCAGTCCCCAACAAAATACCTTTAAAGATGCCCTCCCATTCAACCATTTAGCTTAAAAACGTCCACATCCAGCCTCGAATTGTCTCTAATTGTCTCTTCAAAGGCGCTTCCACACGCCTCTGCACATACACACATAAGCTTCCTTCCTTACAACGCTGTCTAATTATTCTCTTATTCAGCACATAAAAGTCACACAAGAAACTAACTAACACACGCCATCCGAACCACGTCCCCTGCCCCGCCAAATGTGGTCAAAAAGTCAATTTTAAAAGGACACACGAGCAGAGGAATGGAAGGCCAGAAGAGAAAAAAAAAACAAAATCAGGGACGCGAACAAAGGAAAAAGGAGAAGCAAAAAGAAATCCAATTTAATTGGATCCTTAAATTTAGTCGAGAGTCAGGTTTTTTGCTCCTTTTTTCGTCCCAAATTGTCGTCCTGGTATTTGTAATTGCAAATGCCTTGTGTCAAGCTCCGAACTTTTCCTCCCCCGTTCCGTGAGGTCCTTTTATTTTATTTCCCTGCCCTCCTCTTGGCATACAAAGGGATTCAATTCGAAGAGCAATGTGACAATGTCCTTTGGGGGGATCCTCTCAATTTCAAACTGGAGAATGTATTCCATTCTAAAATAAATTCGCATGAGTGTCCCTTTTCCCTCTTGAGGATTTCTCTCACGTCGTTCATCAACACACGAGGCTCAGTCATCTCTGCTTCCGTGCCATCTTTGCCCACTCCCCATCTCAAACAAAAGGATATCAACCTGAATAAATAACCATGGACTTGTCTTGTATATCCCTCCTTGAGAGCTTGTGAGTGACACCTCACCCCTGCCTGGTGTCCAGGCACTGATAAGCAACCCCACATGCGTGGAGAGGGGGTGGTACGTGTGCCTTGAGTGTAATTGATACGACTTTCGAAGGACACACGACTGTGGCAAGCACCACTTCGGGTGGCCCGGCCAATCGTAAATCGTTTAAAGTTCAATCAATCAAGAGCATCCTACGCAAATTACACGCCACTTTGCATCTGGACAGGACATCCATCCATCCGTCCATCCATCCTCAGGGATGCACATCCCTTTTGGCGCAACTACTGCAAACAAAGAGAACAAAAATAATAAACCGACTAAATCAAATTTTTGTTCACAACTTCCAACGAAATGGGTGTTCAAGTGGACGGTGTGCGGAGGAAAGGATGACAAATGATGCAGGATGTCTGTTCACGTCCTAGATTGGCGTTCTTGTTCTTGTGCGCTTGCCAGGGCGAATGAAATACATTATGCATGCTCACGCTGGACTCGAGAGCTGGAAGGATGCTAATCTGAATTTGGACACCCTCTGACAGGATGCCAAATCCCAAATGAAAAGTGGAAAGGCGCTTCGCCATCGATTCGGCGTGGGACGACTCTTGGCTGGACCGTCAATCGTTGATGCAGGGGTGGATTCGTTGGATATGCCTGCCAGTTGGTTGTCAGTCCACCATGCAAACTCACAGTTTTTTTTTGCCGGCATTTGTCTTCAAATCTCGGGGCAAGTGTGTACTTGGCCTTCTGGGAGGTGATAGTCTTGGACGCGCTCCAGGATGATTGATTAGCTCATGTAAATCTATTGATGTCATGGACGCGATTGGAAGTCGGCTTGACAGACCACCGCGGGACAGACAACGTGAATTGCGTCGGAGTTCATGGTCTTTAAGGCCTTCCTCTTGTCACATCTGTCACTGCTGTTTTTGACACCTTTCGTACATTGCGTGAATTTCTTCGAACAGCGATGGACTGAGATGATCTTGTTTCAGAGCCGAATTTCCCACCAGCAAATGGACAGGATCAGGGGTGGATGCTGAAGGACCTCCCAACCAAGATCCCGGTGTGAGGCATAGTGTTGCCCGGATGGAACATGCTTCTCCTACAGGCCAGAGCTTCTGAGTGATTGCTCACTGCAGGCGGTCCAATTGTTAACGATACAGGTCCGAATTAAGAGTTTTGCCGTAGGAGGTAAGGGCAAGCCACTCCCAGCAAACAGAGCAAGTCCTTTCTGGCCATCAATCTTGTCTTGGCCACCGTTTGCGCCGACTCACCGCTGTTCGGTCTCTACAGTTACCGCTTAACGTTGTCCTAAGTGATCCACTCCTCGTCAACAGTCCGCTTCAAAAATGGGTGATTCGCAGATGGATGCAGATGTGGTACTTATAGATCGAGCTTCTTTCTGTGTCCAGCCTTGTTCAAATGGTTCCAAATGATTTGGGGAGCAATGGGTAGCTCCTGTGCAGTCGAAGCAGTGCTTATTGACGGTCAGACCCTACGATTTCCATCATTTTATCGACATTTTCGACAATTGGCCTTACAGAGGGTTGTGCATCTACGACATCGAAATTACAAGAACGAAGTCGATGGAACCGAAACTGCGTGTGGTTGTTGGAATCTTCCTATCTGGACCTCAACCAACAAACCTCCCAAGCTAGTGCAATATTTGGCAAGACTTCTCCAGTTACACGTATTGCGCGTTGAGAATATTTTCCACTTGTGTGCACCACACGGACATCCCCTGCTGCGTTGTCCCGAAGATTCCGGGCCGGAGTTAAGTATGAGCGCTATGAAAAAAAAATAGCACGGTAGAGCTGACTTTTGGTGCTTGCTAAAGAAAAGTTCTGAGTCTTATTAGTTTGTCCTGTCTACGGGCAAGACACAGCCGTAAACTTCATTAGCTGTATAAAGATGGGGATATGATTCTTACTCCTGGATCCTAGATCAGTCAGATCAAGCAAATGAACAGCAATGCACCATTACAGAGGTTCTCGTGTTTAAGTCCCCTGATCCCGAAAGCAGAAGGAAAACCGGAGCTCCTGTATGAACACCCAATGAGGGCAGAGGAACACGTACTTGGATTAATGGGATTATTGGCTCATGCAGAGAGGTCATATGGGTACATTAGGAGAGAATTAATTCAGTCGTTTGAAACGTCGTCTAGTAGTAGCTTGAAGTTCAGACTCTAAACTGCCGTCGCTACTATGTTTCGACGCACAGTTGTATCCCTGTATGTAGGGAATCTTTCAAAATTAGTTCGAGTTGTAATAACTTTCTTGAATCTACCTCTGACTGCACAGTGCTGCATTTTTCTACATACCATAAAATCACTAAATAAAATTAATTCTCTCAACATTTTTGTATTTACTCACTTATTTTTAATTTCCACTTTTTTATAAAAGAAATTTTAAAGCTTAAGAGGCCCAGCTATCGACTGCCAGAAACGGAATGTGAATGCCGTCACAAAACAAGAAGATGGTGGTTTTGACAAGCTGTCAAGAATTTATTATCCTTCGTTTCAGCTTTACGTATATTGTCCGTCAAGGCATACTTTGAAATGGCAATTTTAGTGTACATATGCTCAAATATTAGTTGACGCACAAAAAAACCCTGAATTTATCAAAAAATTATAAGGCAAGTGTCAGCTGAACACCCTCTCTCAAGCAAATAGGTCAACAAGACTGATAGAGTGCGTTCATACGAAGTATTTCTGGCTAGGCCTTTGTATTGCTTGTGTAATTTATTCCCAAATTGCTCTGCACTTTGAAGCAAGTTGTCTTCAAGTATGTTAAGATATGCCATTCTATCCATTGTGCCTCCAATAAATTGTAACTTTCCGAATGCCGCTGCTGACATACAGGGCCAAACCATGCCATAACCACCTCCATGCTCGACCGATGGCTTAAAGTGTTTGTCTTGCAACTCTGTATTGGGCTTTCGCCATACATAAGATCGCCCATCGGATACAAAAATAATCAGCAAATGTGACTTGCTCCCAGAAACTTCAATGCTTCGTAATGTGCTTCTTTGCAAATTTAAAATGGCAATCCCGGTTTCTTCTTCTTCGTCTTCTGCGACTCTTCCGTTTAAATCATTATTTCTCAGAATACGTCGGATGGTTTCTGCGGAACAAGACTTTCGTACCATATTCTCCATCGCACTAGCTTTGGTGCCGATAACATGGGGTTTTGCTTCACTTTTTACACAATATACCGTTCGACGGAAGAACTAGAAGCCTTTTTAGCTTTTATTTTCCACACGATTTTGGAACAAAAAACGATGTATTATACCCTCAACCGTGTCATCTGGTATATTAACAATTTCAGCTATTTTCCTATGAGAACACTCTTTCTTGTAGCGATGGACGACCATCTCACGCTGCTCACCTGCTGTGCGCTTTCCCATCGTCGTAGCACGTGTTTCCTTAATGCAAACTAAATTACTTAAAACAAACAAAATAGTTAATAAAATTGAGAATTGTGACAAAGACAAGGACCGTATCCTCACTTTAGTGCGATCGCAGCTGTTCATTAAAAACAGTGGACCAAATAAGGTGTGACATTGAATTCTAGAATTTACTTTGTTAATTTTGTACGTTATTTTATGATGAGGTTGATATTATTTTTCGTTTAGAAGCCATACTGGTTTGAATTCATAAATAAGAGGAGGGTCAAAATAGCTGTGAGCCACTGTATCTGAAGACGGCATGCAGTAGCACAAATGCAGCATTGTGTTCCTGGCATCAAACCGATCGAGGCTTAACACGTGAGTTATGTTTTTTTTAAACAGAACAACTGTACTCGTGAGAGTATGTTTTTATTATAGAAAAACGATCTTACAAAATAAACGATTGATGCAGTTCAACATACCAGACACCCACTCTAGTCTCAACGTGACAGGCATGCACCGGCATCATGTTTCCTACCGCCTAAGCAGTTCTATAGTTCTGTGTTGCTGACGACGCATTACTTGGAGTAAGCTGATCTATTGATGTTAACCAGTGCCTCAATCGGTTTGAGTTCCAACTGCGAACTACTGCCATGACGGAATTGTTGAAACAAAGCTCTACTACACTAAGAATTGTTATTGTTGTATGTATACATTTTCCAGCAAATTTTCAGAGCATATTTTCTTTTCTCTTAGTCTTATTTAGGTCCGATCAAAACCCGGAGAATTTGGTCTTGATGGTCTGACTACATAATTAATCAGTGGACCACTGAGTGATAGATCCTCTGGCGAATTCTTCATCACAAGCTTTGTCTTGTTGCAAGACGATCATGGGAATTTATCATATTCTTTAATAGCTTCAAATTGATCAAGAACTTGTACAAGAACTGTACAATCATACCATTAAATGTAGAGGCGATGTGCGAGCCATTTCCACATGTGATCTAAGAAACTCAGAACCAGTTCTGTATAAATTAAGCAAAGCAAGTCGGTTGACGATGGGCTAATAATTCTGACAGTGAATCAGAATGAACGTAAAATTTACTGGCAAATACCAAATTGCCTTCTATTTTTAACAAATAACGAGCCTATACATATAACAGAATACAAATAACAGAATACAAGAAACTTCCCATTGAGGAGTGTTGCGTTCATAAACTTTGGAAAGCTCGTGTGGATGGTTATGAGGAAGCTGCAAAAATATTCCGCGAATTTGATGATGAAAAATCACTTTTCTAGCAAAATATTCAAATTGTTGTCCATACCAAACTTCTTGCCAACACAATGTTCTTCATTCTCGCGTATCGAATAGAATACAAAAAAAAATACAAAAAAGTTACTCGCCCCCGGGTGGACTCGAACCACCAACCTTTCGGTTAACAGCCGAACGCGCTAACCAATTGCGCCACGGAGGCCATGACATACCCTGCTCAGACAAACTACATGAGGGTTGAAAAGAATTTTTTCTATTCTGAGTACACATCACGATGTGATGATGAAATTGTTTGAATAATAATGAAATTATGGGTAGTCTTCTTACGTGATCAAATTTGTCGTGGCTGTGTGATGTATTTTCATTTTTAATTATTCTGCTTGAGATAGCAATTGATTTGTGGGAAAAGCTTTGCGATTTTTGCTTTTCATGAGAAGTCAGTTACGCTGACGGTAGGTGCATGACTTGTGATTTATTTGTTTCCGGAGATGAAGGTACTCTGGAAAGTGCAACACTAGGCCAATTGTGAAATGAGCGTGATCAGTGTTGGGACTGCACATTTTCAAAGTGTGGTAGATCCCGAAGGAAATGTGTGGTAGACTTAAAAAAGCGTGGTAGATCTTGTTTAGATACTCAATTTCTACGCGAACGTTTTCATGAATTAAATGAAATAGCTCCTTATTTTCCCTGTATTCAGATTTTTGAAACTCAGTGGTTACTAAAAAACAATTCTCTGTAATTTTTTGCACATAATTTCCTTTGAAATTGTCTTTCTGGAGGAGTTTCAGAATAAAAAAAAACCGAAAATGTCTTAAAAATGAAGAATTAGAATGTGTGGTAGATTCTGCAGTTCGGGTAGTAAATGTGGTAGATCTCAAAATATCACAAAATGGTGGTAGATCCATGGCCCTATTCTGGCAAACCACTGTGTTGTGTCATTGTGCAGGGTGGTGAGACACAAATTGAGAGGCTTTCGTATTCTGAGCAAAACCACTCAACTTGGGAGCAGGGTTGCCGCTATACGACTTTAGCAGCGGCGCGCCGAGGGACAGTAATATGACTCCGGCGACTATTTTAAATAGAAAATATATCTTTCGCGAAACCCGTCGTTAAGTTTCTCATGAGCAATAAACTCAACAAAATATTATAAGAAAATGCAACTAAATGACACCACTACTCCTAAGCCTGATAAAACTTTAAAATTAGTATCGATTTCGGAGAATTGCGGAAACACTGCTTGGGAGCATGACAAGAACTGTCAAAGTTGTGATCAGTGTTGAGAAACATTCCAGTAAACGAAATTAATATTTCACAAATTTATTTCTGAAGAAAGAAAGTATACATTTATTTACATGTTTAAAAGTTCTTACCGCGGTTTTGCTTCTGGTGGCTTTACTCATTGGCTTCTCAACAAGAAAATGACAAATGTCAAAATTAAGTAAAAAAGGAGCGCAAAACTGGGGTAAGAGTGAGATGACATTATTAGATGGAATAATTTAATTTATGCAGGATCGAGGCCACAGATAGCGTGGCTAAGTGGGCGCGTTCGGTGACATCCCCTTCCCCTTGAATCAACCAGATTCACTATCTTCTAGGCTCAGAACCGCCAGCTTGGACACTGGGCGGCAAAGTACTCCCGAGCTGAGGACATCTGTACGTACCGAAATAATCGCACCCAATCTCCGCTTCAATCAGCAGGCATTGTAACGTATGCTCCCGCAGCGTTGGCGTTGCACTTTCTTGAAGCACTGAACCATACGTTGCCAGACACCTCCTTCTGATGTCTTGCTCGGACAGTTAAAGATCCATTCGACACATCTTTCAGTTAGTTCTTTTTGGATCCGTTTACACTCGAAAACCTCCGAGAATCGCTTCGCCTCTTGTTCCACTACAACGAAATTCTTCCCGTTGTCGCTCCGAATTTTCACTGGAATTCCTCTGCGGTTTATAAAATTTTGGATGGCAAGCGTCGGTTGACAGGTCGAATGCTACATCCAAGTGGATTGCGCGGACAACGAGGCACGTGAACAAGGCTACCCACCGTTTCTCCGTACGGCGGCCGATGGTTACATTTACTGGGCCGAAGTTATCCAACCCAGTATGAGAGAACGGTCATGTACGGTGTTAAGCGTTCCTTAGGTAGCCCATGATAGGAGTGACTGGCATTGGCCCTGCAGACGAGGCAGCTAGAAACTACGCTTCGCAGGACTTGTCTCAGTCGTGATACCTGGTGCTTCATCTGAAATGGTAGTGGCGTACTACTGGTTTGGTGAATGGATGATCAGGCGGCAATATTACAGGGCGTTGCGTGCTTAATGGCAACCAGCTGGCTGCGTCGATACGGCCATTGACTCGCCATCGTCGTCTACGTACGGTGAGAGCTTATGCAACCACTCCATTTGGTCAAGCCTTGACCCCTTTCGGATAGCATCAGCTCTGTAGAGCAACACTCCCCCTGCGCTTGGCGACAAAGCACAGATTCGGCCGCATTCAGCTCAGCAGCAGTCAGTCCGTAGTCCTCGCCGGGACCATACTTCTGGCGTCTTCGCTTTGTGAATCGGCTACGCTTTTGATCGCGTCAATCTGCTAAGGGAACGAAAGCGTTGAAAATTAATAAAGTTATGACTGACGGTTAGTAAGGTAAACTTCGGGCGGAGTTCTTCGGCATCTTCTTCATGGGAGCTGATGTCGGCAGGTTCAGCTGGCCAGGTACTTGGGTCACCACGGAGAAACTTTGGGCAGGCTAACCACCTCCCTGAATGGTTACAGTTGTAACTTGGATGTGTGGCATCGTCAGCGACGTTCTCCTCCGTGGGTAACCATCTCGAGAGTATGCGTGACTTGAGAGCACCACCGTTAAAATCTGAGTTGAAGTGGAAAGACGAATATCTCTTCATCCATTATCTGTGTTTGTGATGATGACGATCGAACACATAAGAGGGAAAAAAGAAGAAAGTAAAGCGAAATGTAATAATTTCATGGCAATAAATATTTTTTAGACTGCAACGTAGAAATATTCTAAGGATTTACAAAGGAATTCTCCTTTCGCATTGGACAAACCATATTTCATCAAATTCTTCCGAATTCCGATTATTATTTATTTTGCTTCATAGTTTCCTTCTCCTACGTTGAGAGGAGAATGAAAGAATGGAAAGAGAGCGAAAAAACAATTTTTTGACATGAACACGGATTCACCACACCATGGTGTGTGTTTTCTTGTGAGCTCTTTGCTAGAATACCAAATTGGTCAAACCTCACAAGCGATGCATCACAATTTTCGCGTCACAGACATTTGTTACACACCAGAATAGGGCCACTAATCTAACGTACTGGGAAACTCCAAGGCCAGTGTCAACAAGATTATGCAGACCTTTGAAATTCGAATTCATAAAGGAAACGGCTGTAACCCTCCGCGAAGAGGTTGAACTAGTAAAGCAAGAGATTTCGCATTTAACTGAAACAAACTGAAACAAACAAACAAACAAACCTTCACAAAAACCCATTACCTGCCACTGTACTCAATTGAGTACACTTTTTTGAAAATTTGATTTTCTTTTTCTGGGAAAAGTAGGCTTTGATTCAAATGTTTTTGCATTTTAAATCAATCATAGACATGTGCTTTGTCATTTGAAAGAAAATTGTTGAAGTTTAGAGATTCCTTCATATCCTTTTGTTAGCTTTTGTGAGTCGCCCGTTTTGATTTTATCGGTTTTGTCTGACACTAGAAATAAAATGTTTGTTTTGAAGCAAATATTTGCCTAAAGTGTCAATAATCAATTGTTTTGATTAGATAAAATATTTTTTATATTTTAGGGAAATTGATTTTTCATCAATAAACTGCATCAGCTTTTATGGTCGACGTTATCCCAACCTCTACACATATGGCTGTAAATGTTATCCCAGATAATGGAAAGGAGGTTGGAATAGTGGTTATTTAGGAATTAAGCGCTTTATTCATCTGGCCGACAATTCTCTCATTGATAAGACCGATAAAATGGCAAAAGTTCGACCTTTGATGAATATGATTTGTCAAAATTATCAAAAATGGAACTTTTTCCAGGCTTTTCGAGGCAGTGGTAAAATATTTTGGTCATCCCTCCGCAAAGCAATTTATCCGTGGAAAACCTGTACGTTTTGGATATAAGGAGTGGATGCTTTGCAGTAGCGATGGATATTGTTATAACTTTGATGTGTATTGCGGTGCCAAAAATGTCAATCCAACGCATAAAAGTCTACCTCTTGGATCTCGTGTGGTGATTGATATGGTAAATGTTGTAGCACCCCAAGTGACAACTGTGTATTTTTTGATAATTATTTTACCAGCCATGACCTTATGATTACTTTGAGAAAGAGAGGATTTCGGGCAACTGGTACGGTTCGGGACAACAGAACAAAAAAATGCCCACTCCAATCTTTGAAGACAATAATGAAGGCGAAACGTGGTTACTTTCACCACAAATTTGATAAAAACAACAACATTTTATTCGCGAGGTGGAAAGATAACGCTGTTGTAACCGTTGCAACTAATTTTGACAATTTGGAACCACTGGGTAAAGTGAAAAGATGGTCAACGACCGAGAAAGAGCTGCGTTGCAGTATTTGCCACAACAGAGTTCGCTTGACTTGTGAGAAATGCCAAACTACTCTTTGCATCGAAAAGGAGTGTTTTAAAATATTCCATAGCTAAGGTAGCAGTGTATACACATTTGGCCGGTGTACTCAATTGGGTGCACCCCTCTAAAACCCAAAGTTGATACAATTTATTTTTTTAACTTTGTATTTTTTTACTTGTATGCCATTTAATAAACAGTATTTTAAAGGGTTTTTGAACTGCTTCAATTTTTAATGGGGTTGGTCTTTAATGGGTTTATGATTATGAACTTATGCGAAACCTCCGCGAATCTGACGAAGCACTTCAACTTGGTTTGTCCCCTCTTCATGCGAGTATCAAATGTATGAGGCTTGTCTTAAAATGGCTTATAAGATTCCATCTATGCCAGGGAAAGCAACAAAGGAAATCAAGCAGCTCATGGATGTCATAGAGAAAAATATTCAAAACAAATTCAGATCAATAAAGGGCCTGAAATTTGATGTAGTCAAACAAGGAATGCGCAACACAAACGTTGGAAAAACATCGCGTCGATTCTTTCAAGGTCAAAATACTGCAGCAAGTGTATCAGGTGTAAGTGAAGCACTGATTTGCCGCCTCGGAATAATCCTTGCTGCTGTGGATTCAGTCAAATTCGGAGAGTACTGTCTAGAAGCTACGTAAACTTGTATAGTTGCATGCCTAATACAGTCCTCCGGCATGGAGCCACCACTAATTGAGCTGCGTTACTACCGGTAGGGATGTGAAGCGAGGAGGCACTGAAAGCCCGGAATAAGGACTACAGATTGTATCGCCGGAGCTATACGAGAAAGTGTAGTCGAATTGCGACAAACGAAGATGTCGGCCGCATGCTGCTCCTAACGTCCGATCCGTACGTACAAATTTTTCGCAAAGAACCCAAACCCACAAAAAGATTTTCACGAACATTTTATTAAGATTGGTATACTGGTTTACATTTTACGGATATATTTCATTGCTTCCTTACAAATCCGACCACTGCACGGCGTTAAGGAGTTATGAATTATTGGGTAAACCACCCAAGATCTATTTGATTAAGGACATGTGTTTAGAATGTGCTTTATGCAATACTGTGTCCTCTTGCTAGGGATATTCCATCAATAAACGCGGTAGAAATAATATTGTAAATATTGTATCATACGATCATGTCGGACGGCAGAAACGTTTCTATCCTAAATTGAAATATCCCAAATTTCTTTTCCGCGCATTTATGATTTCTTTTGCGATTCTCCGAACAAAGCGTGAGTGTGGATTTATAAATGGTCAAATCACGAGTGCTGGATATGACAGGATATGATAACAGGATGAGAAGGCCATGGTGTGTCTTCATTGCTGCTGCCTGTAGTAAAAGGAAAGTTCACCAATGAACTGCGAATGCCATGGATTTGTCTTTGTGCTCAACAGATCGATGGTTAACTGACTAAAGACAAGTGTGAACTTTGTCAAGATACGGTGGACGAATGTATGCAGATATCGCAGAGCACCGTCCAGTCCTTTGGTTGCGCTGGTAGTTTGAAACCTGAAAACAACTTATTGAGCGAGACACCTTTCAAAACAAGCCCAACTTGGCACTACAAGCTTCCATCCTATTCCGAGTATGGAATAATATGTAAGAACATCAAATTTTGCAGCAGTTCATGTGCATGTAATGGGATCAGCGAACACGGAAGCAACGCCACGTCACCACCCTCCACTCCACTCACTACATCCACCATGGCAACCAAAGCATGTGAAATGGATTGTGACGTGAAATTTATTATCCCATTTCCACTGAAAAGAAAGCAAAAAATAAGAGGAAAATGTTTCCATAAAACTGTAAATCGTTCACAGGATCTCCTTCGAAATCCAGCCTAACCCCTAACCTTTCAACAGCCGTTCAATGTCCAAGGCGAAACGTGCAAAATCGACTTAAAACTGCATTTGTTACTTCATTAAGTCCTGGCCACAGGCTAAGCACAGCACCAACCCTCCTATAGCTGTCACTCATCTCTGTCGAATTTATACGTTTTTCAGCAGAAAATGCGGGAAAACTCAAAATTAATGCTAAGCGTAGCTAAACGAATAGTGAATGGAATACATTTTCAAAACCAACCCCCTTTCGCAATAACCTTGAACAGGTTCAGAGTTGCGTGCTTTTTTCAGTCATTTTTCAAGTAAAAATCCAAAAATTTAATTCACCGCCCTTCGCTACCCTCACACTGTGTCGCGGCTAGGAAACACACATTCTGACTGTGTCCACCAAGGACTGAGGGAGAGAGGAGAAAAAATTACAAACCATTGTTAGTTAATAATCCTTCAGTAATGAGACCTCTAAGGGTGACCTACGGACGTTTGCGGGCGCTCTATTCGCCCGGAGGGGATGAAGGGCAAAGTATATGTTTTTCTGTATTTATTGCACACCCCACGACAATTGAATTTTATCGCTTCATTTTGTGGCTTTGAATTTCCAATGAAAACAATTTTTATTGAAAGAAAATCGAAAAAAGAAGAAAATAGCCAAAAATTCTGCCATCAAAAGGGGGATGATCAGCCCCGGAGAAGCGGTGACAATTTATATTCACCCGTTAGAGTATGGGTTGCGACTCTTTGGAAATGTGAACAGTTTTTGCTGATGCAAAATCCTGGGATCGTCCTCTCAATAAACATTTATTTAACGTGGTCTGACATAATTCTCTTCACCCCCTCCCACACCGCCCCCGATGGGGTAGATGGACTCAATTCGACGTGATTCCACTGAAATGTGGAGCGCTGTAATAAAAATCAGAATAATGGCTGATCAAAAATCGGTTGGCATTAGGATTTGCCAAGCACACGCACGCTCCTCCCGCTCCGGCGAACGATTGTCGTGGATTTGTTTTATAGTACCTAACGGTACCGAACGGTATCTGTCGGATTGTTGTGTCATTGTCGTCCGTTGGTGGAAATTGAAAATGTCTGTATATACGGTTGCGTCGTTCCATTTGTATGATAATTCCCTTTGGGTAATGGACGCGATGAAATCGAATGGAAAATATTTATTTTTATATTTTTTATGAGGCACTTTGGCATTTGACTGAGATGTCGATCTGGATTCGGAGAATTACAAAACATTGTGCTTATTTATGTGGATTCTGATCAGGATTCTAATTCTCGTGACGACGAGGAGGAGGAGGAGGAAGGGCAGCTTCAATGCAATGCCTGTGCAATGAGACAGAGAATTGATTTTGCCATCAAATGGAGCCCGTTTTCTTTTGACCGTGATTGGTTGCAGTTTAAAGCGACTAATTCAAATCGAATCGTTAGTTTTTGCTTCAGTTTAATGTACCCATCACGAGTTTCTACGATACGAAGTATCTTCATAATCTTTTCTGCCAATGTCTGCAACCGGATAATGGCATGTAGGCCGCCGTCAACCGTGGCCATAAGTACCGAAATGGCCGCATCCGACAGGGACTTGTGGTCGGTAAACTATGACCTACTATTTGGACTGGATTTTGTCGACCTCTGAATGAAAAAAGTCTGTTATACTGGTTCGTCTCGGTGATCTCGGGTGATCGACCGCGTCTCTTTTCCTCTCAAGTCTTTCGAACATTGCCACTGGGGCAATGGATCGCCAGAGCAGAGGCGGGAGTGATTCAACTAACAAATTTTCACTTCAGTAGAATGCAGTAAGTGAATAAAATTCTACAATACTAGTGGCTGCGGATATTCTGGTGGCGAGGATCAGAAGCTGTCTTGCGTGGAAGATATGGGGATGGTATAGATTCCTTCATGCACTGTGCGTGTGGGTCTTGGCGACGACGACGCGGGTTTGATGATGTAAGACCGAGATTGGTGTTCGGAAGGCGCAGTTCAACGTGGCAGATAACGAGGGGGATAGGATTTCCCCTGTATACATTCATGATGCAGGGAAAATGCGAGTGAATGATCTGCATTCATTTTGAGAAGGCGGCTGCAGCTTTGTGGGTTGGTGCGTCGACCTCTATTCACTTGACCTACGTTGCCGAAGTTCGATTTCTTAAATTGCTCCTTCCACCTAAACTGGCCGAGTTAGACCCCCCCTCCCGCAGTAAACAATGATTGTTTTTGATCCCTTTGCTAAAAGCCGATATCAATTGTTAGCGAGAAAGTTATAGCACTCGTGTCCCCTTTTGGACGACTGTACAACTAAGCTCCAAACGCGGTTCGAGGACTAAAAGATCGCTGAATCATTTTTATAGAAAAAGAACACAACATTTAATTAAGAACAGTGAACATTTTAGAAAAGATTTTTGGATTGAGTTACATTGAAGACTGAGTTTCTACTGTGGCAGACTAAATGTCTTGAATAACCCGAGGCACAGAGTGCAACAGCTTTGGGAGACTGTAGTAAAAACGTTTTTTCCAACGATTTTCACAAATTTTGACACCCTTACCAATATCTCTTGACGAGATATGCGAGCAGTTTCACATTCCACTTTGCCAAATACCAGGCCATAAAGACATTACGGGAAACTGTGAAGCTGACAACCTGATGGAACTTCCTGGGACATAGGTACTCCCTAGGCCACCTTCCAGTTACAGCTGCACCAATAGCAGTAAATGAAAAGTCAATGCCGGATGGAAAACAGGAGATCCAAAATTGGCACTGCAGTGGGAATAATTACTGGGCACTGCCTATTAGGTCTATACGCAAAAATACTAGGGATATTGTCGAATGGTTTAAGCAGCAGCTGCCTAAATGAAGATGAGGAGGAAAGTCTCTGCAGCTGCGCTGCACTCGCCTCAACCAGGAAAGCCACAACATATTTCAATTATTGGGTCTATAACTTAATTCGTGCGGTTTGCTAAGAGATGGCGTAACTTGTACTATTCCATTGGAACATGCGTTGGAAAGCTACAGTCATTTCAGTATATGTCATTCATTTGAAGCGTAAGCAACAATTTTTTTTTTTCACTCAAATATGTCGAACTTTGTGCCTCAAAGTGTTTTTGCGGGGAGTTCTTCCTATCCATTGCGCGAAGGTAATGCTCTGTTTTTGGTGGGATCAGAAAGGTGTGCTGTTTTATGAGCTGCTAAAACCGGGTGAAACCATCAATGGACATTGCTACCGAACACAATTAATCCGTTTGAAGAGAGTAGTAGTAGTCGTAAACGTAGCCGAAAAACGCCCGGAATATGCGACTAGACGAAAAAAATAAATGTGTTAGTTTGAGAAATAGGCGTTACGGATGGCGAATCGAGAACTTTTGATTCGACTCAAATGTCAAACATTTGTCGGTCGTCGAATGTCGAATGTAGAGTTTGTATTATTATCTGTCGAACGTCAAACATTGCATGAGGGAAAGTCAAACCTTTTGCTTTTGTTGTTTTTATGAATGAATTATACACATTACTTATTTAACAATAAATGTTATTGCTTTTCAATGTTATCATCAGTTTTGTATTTTGGATCTGTAATACGGTATCTTAGGCATTTGTTGTTCGAAAATATTTTGAGTCAACATATAGTATCCAAACGCCTGAACAAAAGAATTCAATCTCAAGGCAAAAACTTGCGTTTAAACTCTAATATGCTTTTCTGTTTAGATATTGATTAAAAGCAACCAACTACTCCTGGTAACATATTCGTTGGAAATAAGCACTTCTGGGCAAAACATCCAAGGAAACCAAGTTTTGCGACAGTCAAGGTAGGTCAAGCTCGTTTCCTACGCTGCTCTAATGACCCACCCAAGCAAATTACAAACATATGTTTCTTCTGGCACGATCTGATTGCAGAATAGTGCTTGAATTTTGAAATTCGCTTCGTCTTTCAGTCTTCAAATGACCTAAAACTTATAAAATTAAGCTTAAAAACAATTTTCAGAACAAATTGTTTCTACTTACAGATGATCTGGGAGTTCCAAGACAGAGCTGTCTCGAATACTCTTCCGCAGTCGAAGCATTCTTACTCTTTTGCTGTAGATTTCATCTTCTTCAAAAAACAAATCTATGTTGCTTATCATTTTTGTCGATTTTATGATTTTTTTACAGTCTTTGTTTGTACAATTCTTGCTTACAGAAAGCCACTAAAAAACATTCATTAAATACTAACAGCTGTGTTCAAAATAATAGGACCGCTTCCTTGGCAGGAACTTCTTCGCGTAGACTGTAAAACATTTCGGTAAATACTTTTGCGATACATTTGATAAATGGTATCATTGATCAACATGTTTATGTAAAAATCCTTGAAGAAGTTATGCTCCCCTATGCCGAGTACCAACAAACCACTGACAACTTTGGAAGTTTGTTGAGGAAGCCTGGCGTAAAATTACTCCTGCTCGTTGTCAAAGCCTTGTGGAGTCTATGCCACGTAGGTGTCAGGCAGTCCTGAAAAATAAGGGCTTCTCTACGAAGTACTAAGCAACATTAACTAAATCACTAATGGATTTTGAAAGCTGTCCCCAGTTTCGCACGCATAGTTGGTAGAGGTCCCTTTCCACTTGCGTGCGCCACCTGAGTCGCGGCCTTCCTCTACTGCGCCGTCCCTCGGTGGTGGATTCGAAGACTTTTCGGGCCGGAGCATTGGTTTCCATCCGCTCTACATGACCTAGCCACCTCATTCGTTGGATCTTCACTCTTCTGGCTAAGTCGATGTCGCTAAACAGCCCGTATAGTTCGTCATTATATCTCCTCCTCCACTCACCATCTATGCAGACGGGACCGAAAATCACACGAAGAATTTTCCTCTCGAAGCAACCAAGAGCAGCTTCATCCGCTTTTGATAAAGTCCATGCCTCCGCGCCATATAGAAGGACTGGGACGATGAAGGTCTTGTAAAGCGTTAGCTTGGTTGTTCGAGGAGAGAGGTCAAATTATATTATAAAAAAATTCAAAAAACGCCTTTAAGAATTCCTAAAAATCTCCTTTTTTACATTGTTTGATACTGCTCCTATTATTTGGAACACGGCTGTAATTTTTGCTAGAGCTAAGAGAGAGGCGAATTTACAACTTGATTTCAAAAATTCAATATGAATTTGATTTTATAGAAGCAAAATATCTATGAATGACCACAATTCAAATTAAAATTCAAATGCTCATGATTTGGCATTTATTTACTCATATATTTTTTCTTGTTTTTGATGGTAGCTCTTTGTAAAGTTCGCCAACCGTAATAGGTTGAAAGTGTCAGTTCACCAAGGCGAACAACTCACATCGAACGTTCGATTCGCCGACCGTAATACGCGGGGTAATCGGATATGCTATAATTCACAGTCCCGATTGTTGAACTCTTGTTCGATGATCGACTGCTGGAAATGACCACAATTTCAGCTTCAGGAGCTCACTTCGTGACCCTATCGCCACACTCTTAAAGACAACGTCTGACCTTCGCGGTGAACTCTCTCTCGCACAGGGTCGATGCAGGACAGTGTCAATAACGCCAACGTTTGCCTCCGAGTGACGTTCTATCGCATAATCCCATCATCATGCGGATCACCTTTATTTATTCGCGCCAATATGAGTGCGCTGTCATTTTTTTAGCATAAACCCCACGAACACTGGCGCAGCTGCGATTCAGATAAACGACTCTTTATCGTTATAATTTTCATATATTCTAGAGGATTTCACTAGAATAATCGCACGGCATTACTTTTCGTTTGTTCCCTCAGACGCCTTCGGTGGGTTGCTCGTCTCGTCGTTCGGCCCTCTCCATTCAACCGCCCACACTCTCCTTGGGATTGTAACGTTGTTGCCACCCTTGTAAATTGCCCCCAGTTGGATTACAACCCCCTGGGTGTACAACTCCGATTACTTGTATTGTGCGCACGTATGACGCTGTGTATTTGCAAATGTCCTGTAAACTAAAGTGTTCGGGTCCGTGTGTGGCCAGCGCTAGTGTGTGCGAAATCATATTGTAAATGCAGGACGAAGAGGAGTTTTATTTTTTTTGTTCCTTCTGCCTTGTCGTCTGTTTGGTTATTTTTTCTCCTTTTTTGTGCTTCTCTCCTTTTGTTGGGCTTCCTGTTGGAATAATTTCTGTATGTAGATGGACGTGGTGGTGGTGTGTTGGTTCAGAGCCCTTCTTCGGGAGACTACACTCACGCACACACATGCACACGTAGACCCCCGCAGAAGTTTTAAAGATCTCGGCTGCAACAGTCCAACCGAAGGAAACATAACCAGAAACGGTTATTTATTATTCCAAAGAGGGTGGCGCAGTGGGGTGGTCCTGCGGTGGTGACCAAGGACCGGCGAAGTTGTGTGTGGCAGTGGCAACATGAAAAATTACGATATAATAATTTTAGAACGATAAATATGAATTTATTTTCATGCTGGGGATAATTCAGATGTTTTCACTTGCCCTCTTCATCTCCGTTTGCTGCCACTGCCACAGCCACAGCCACCGCCGCTGCTGACCGCCTGTGAATGTGGGGCTAACGGAAACGAAGGAAAAATAAATAAATTCTAAAATTATTTCACCATAATAACATGTCAGGGAAATGGTGCAGGCTCTGCCGTGCGGTGGGGGTGGGTTTTGCAGTTTTCCTTCGAATTTCCTTACATTTTTCAAGGCACCCCGTGCTCTCAAGTGAGCAGCTGAACACTGGCACACTGGAGGTCGTCAGTGGCTGGGGTTCGGCAGGAGACTGCTGCGGAGTGTGGGTGGGAGTTTGAAATATTCATGAGGTGGAAATGTGAATTTTTGAAAATTGGAATTTGACACCGGTCCTTGGGGACCAGCGCCCAAGGAGGCGTACTCGCTGTAGCCACACTGGCATCGAATTTGAAATGCATTACATATTGACATGTGGGTGGACATCATTTGATCGTTACTTAATGCTTGTGAGGGAATGAGAATAATTCAGTGAGGCGAGTTTGTCGTGGTGGAAGGGGGTTGCGGATTCGACTGTCATTAGAGCGCGTCTGTCAATTACGTCGTGTATGAGATGAGTCTTCTACTGAACAGATACAATTTGTTTTCTATTTTTTTCTTTTTTGTAAAGGTTTTAATTGTATTTATGAATAAGTTCGAAATGTAAATTCAAACGGGGATGGTTTTATTTGTTAAAAAATGGCACACGTTGCCGTTTTCGAGTAAAGTCTGATTGTTTTTCTGATCTTGTTCCGCGTGAAAAATCTTCGGCAGCTAGCTGCAAATTAAGGTCAGGTGTAGCGACGTCCAGTAATGCCCGCACAGTGGTCCCATTGTATGGGAGATTTGGAAGTTAATCTGTAACTTTTGAAACCGTGGGACGATCTTAATGAGTTTTGAAACATAGTACAAGCGCCGCGAGATCTTTTTGTGGTCCAACGGATGGTTTCTAAAACGGATTATTCATTAATGGAGTAAACTTAAGTTAAAAAAAAAATAATAATAAAAAATAAAATAGCATTTTGAGCACTTTTTAAATACATAAAATAATTATTGTCAATTAGTCTAAACTGTTGCTTAAAACAGAGTCACTCTTTACATAAATAAATTAAATTGTACATGAATTCGTATCTGATATTTGTTTAAAAATAAAAAAAACTACACAATTTATTAAATAATGCTTGCGTTTCATTGCCAAATGGAAGCGAGTCTTCTGTTTTCGCTTCAGGTCTTAAATACGCAATCCACGGATCAGACGATACCAACATTTGATGAGTAACATCTTCGTTTGTTGCATTACGAGAACATTTTTTACAATTATAAAGTCGATAATACCTGTAATCTGTATGTCCTTTGTCACATGTGATATGCATAGGTTAGGTTAGGTTAAAGTGGCTGACTGCTGTACGAAAAGACAGCAGCTACACTAAGGCCAGCCTAAGCCCATTGTGCTAGCACTCGGCTCTGTGTATACATATTTCGCAAACCAAATAGTGCTTTTAATAAAGCGAAGGATATGGTTGACTCGTATGTTCCTTAGGTCAGCCAGGTTACCAAAGTACTGTACCTCCAGAAGTCTAAATCTGCCGGATGAGGGAGCACTGCAGCTACACAGCAAGTGTTCAATGGTTTCTTTTTCATCCTCGTCCCTGCAGGCCCAGTTCAGTCAGATTATCGATATAGTGGGCCTCCAGATTTTTGAATCTGCGGGAAGAGAGAGCACTGCAGCTACACAGCTGATGTTCAATGGTTTCTTTCTCATCCTCGTCATTGCAGGCCCAGTTTAGCCAGATTATCGAAGCCTCCAGATTTTTGAATCTGCGGGAAGAGAGAGCACTGCAGCTACACAGCGGATGTTCAATGGTTTCTTCCTCATCCTTGTCCTTGATTTCCCTAGTAATGCATGTATGTATTGTGCAAGAGGCAGGGAAAGTTTTTATTATTGTGAATTAGAATACTTGAAATCATATCATTTTTATAATTATGGGGATTGTTATCACAATGGGGGTTACAACCCCGTATGGTCCACTGGCTATTCGTTCCTGTAATCAGACCCTTACTGCAGTATGGTGCTGCGGCGTCGCAGTTTGTTGGACTGCACTCGGAAGGAAAATGAACCTCAACCCACTCGCCAGAGTGCAGATGATGGCGTGCGTATGTATCATTGAAGCATTATGCACTACATCCTTCGAAGTTCTAAACATACTCATTAAGTGTCCTAGGCCCTTGGCATAACATGTGCTCGAACGACCGCAGCGAGATTCAATTCTTGCAACATTACCAAAACATTTTTCAAGTCAGCGTTTCAGTCTCTCTGATGGACTTACCGCCCATGGACTTTGATATCGACAGCATAAGTTCGCATTTTGTCATTTAGTTATTTTGATCACGCGCAATGGGTACTAATACCCTTAAGAGTCCGGGGTCAAGACACAGTACGGGCCGAAGGTACTGAGGGAGAAGGAGAGAGGAGGTCTTAAACTGTCTGCGGATTGTAGTCTGTAGGAAATATGAAGCTGGGAAGACCATTCCGTATTCATGGGGTGCGGGGGGGGGGCACCATACCAGATATGAGCGTCGTACTCAAGCTTGCGGTGGATATACGCCTTATAAATTAAAGCCAAATCGGTGTGAAATAATTCTTGCATCGATTAAGGAATCCTAAACATTTCTAAGCACTTTTGGCGACCTCAAGTATGTGATCGTTCCAACTAAGTGTGTGTTGATCCACATACCAAGGATGGAACGTTTCCCGGTTTCATCGACACAGGCGCCATTCATGGATAATAGCTGATTAACAAGGATTCGCTTGAGTGACAGCCGACAGCATTGAGTACCTGAAGCATTCAGTTCCACTCTATCGTTCTTTCCCCAATTAATTATGCATCAATATCGGAGTTCAATGTGCTTAGCATACTCTGCCGTTCCAATTCTACTGCCGAAGGGATGGGTCGTAATTCTTAGAACGAATATGAAAAGCTGAGGGTTCGAAGGAATAGATTGAATTAGAGTAACAGACAAGAGATCGTTCAAAAAAATGAGAAAGATTGTCGGAGACAGAACAGAGCCTTGGGGAAATTATTTTATTTGGCGGATACCAGACTTGAAACCCAGCCAAAGGAACTTGGATTGAACGGTCCGAAAGTTAATTTGTAATCCATAGAGGAAGAGATTTATCGATGCCCCGGCAAGCATTTTCAAGAGAGCTTGATGTCAAGCTCTGTCAAATGCGCAACGATCTTGCCTTCGCCTACATTGTGCAAAGATTGGTCCCACTTTTCGATGAGATATGCTATCAGACCTGTGGACCTGTTGCTGCGGAATCCGTACTGCCGGTCATTAAGAAGTTTCCGCGACTCAAAATATTTCGTACGCTGGCGATTTATCAGCTTTTCCAGGACCTTAGAGAGAAGGGTAAGTGTCGGTCGGTACGAGGTGGGTGACGAAGATTCGCCCTTCTTAGCGACGGCCTGGACAAACGCTGTTGTCCATCTGATGACAAGGACTTGTAGAACTGGTATAATGTCAACTAAACGATCAAAAGCCGATGCACTCATTAACATCAGCACTCAGACTGCAGACAGTTCTGAATCTTGCAAGAACCGCAAAAATCATCTGAATTAGAAAAATAAATCTCAATCGAACTCCTCACCACATAACACTTGCCAAATCAACTATTTCCTCGCAGCTACGCATCTGTTTCATCAATTTGTTAAGCAACTGCTTCAGCGACTCACACATTAGTTTCGTTCTTTTTCGATATTTTTTTTCTTTATTTTTTCTGCCCAAGTCATGTCCTCTCGAACGTTGTCAATTGCAAATGCTGCTCGCTCGACCATTAGTCGAGGAAACTCTCGAAAAGGGCTTCAGTTGGCTTGGTGGGGGAATGGTGGGTAATGGCAACTGATGGCAACCTCACATCCGCATCTAATGGAATTTATGTTAATAATGTGAATATAATTAGTTTGCTTGTGTGATAGTGTGCGTCCCCATCACTCCCGCATCAAGGCAGTCACTGACACACATTGCCGCATTTAATGATTTTGGATTGCGATTAAGCAGTTTGCTTTTTGGGCGACTGGGAGGGGGTGGAGTGCGAACGTAACGTTCTGTATGTAAATGCTACGCTGCCTCATCTACATGTGTTGCTAGAGTCTTTGTGAATGTTCTTAAATGAAATTTGAATAGCACACAAGCACACACGCAAATGTGCGCTAGTGCGTGGTAGTCTAGCATCCTTTGGGGGTGAAGTGGGTGAGTGACGTCGATGTTTGCTCACCATGGTAAGTCCAAATTAATGGCATTTCTAGGAGTTCAAGGAAACAAACGTGCTGTTCATTGACTACATTTACATAGTTAAGGTCCATTTACTGTGCGATATTAAATCTAATGCATCGGAACGGGACGAGAAAAAGCAACTGATAACTGGAAGGCCAAAGGGAAAGCAAAAGAAGGGAGACAGGGGGATTTGGCTGCCGATTGAAGATTGCTGCTAATTAATAAATCAGATGTGCGGTAAGTGGATGGATAAGGGACGGGACAGTTATAATACCCCTCAACATTATTTTATTTTTTAAAACATTGCTTTTAGCTAATGTCTTAAAGAGACCCAAAGTCCTCCCCAATGGGCATGAGTGAACCTGACCTGAGGACTTTAGAACCTTTCAATTAATTTCTCAAATTAATTCCACCACGACGACGGCCAATCGGAATTCTATTCACTTTTCATTGCTACTCACATCACACCAACAACACAACAACAACACAACAACACAACACACACACACGAGCTGAAGTCGAAAGAGAAGAAAATGGAAAATTCAATTTACGTTTCATCTTGTTACCATCCATCCAACACCCCACCGCGCGCTTAGAAAACTTTTCACAAAAAATAAGTTAACACACGACAACAAATAAAAGTCGATTGGGATGCTGCGTGTACCCCGGGTGGGGCTTAGATAAAGAACAGGCTTTCACATTTTTCTAAACAAAATCTTTCACAGCAACGAAACGAGGGAAAAGAGAATGAAATGAAAATGGGGGCAAAAAAATAAGAAAATCTCCTTCGATTAGGACAACAAGAACTAACAGGACTGACAAACAAAAAGGAAGACAGGGCGCGGGCCGTGAGCGGTGTTGCTGGGGCTGCGTTGAAAAGGAAATTCCAAGGAAATCATTAGAGAGTAAAAAAGCCGGAATTTCATTTTCAAATAACTTAAACCTCTTAGAGAGGGAAAATGACAAAACCGTTTTCAAATAGGGGCTTTTCACGTGCCATTGTGTATGTGTGCCTACGCTGGCGCTCGCTCAGTGTCGAAATTCTACAGTTAAATGTCGAATTTCCGAATTTCCCTTCCGCCCCTTCCGAAGTGGGGCGCAGGACGATGGCTCGGAGGATAACAATTTGGAAACGAAAAACTTGTAATCGGATTCTTAAGACATTTTTTTTCATTTTCTCTTCTTGTTCGTCCTGCAAATGGAATGAGATGAGGACGTGCAGCAGCGTGGGGAAGGGCAATTGCCTTTAAAAATTAAAATGCCTTCAAGTGACCCGGAGCGGGATTACGATTCTGTGTTTTCAGAAATGATATGTCAAATGGGCTTATTAGGGATTATAGTATGCGTCACCGTCTACCTTCTAGGGGTTCCCGCTTAGGCTTAGTTGTGGGCTGGGTGGGTATATGGAGGCGTTTTCTAAAGGCACTGGACGTCTGCTAAGACTGTAATTGAAGTATCCTAGGGCTGTCTAAAATGCTAACACTCACTTGGTAACAGCGCTTGCTATTGGCAGTACTAGTGATTTCAAGACTTGGCTGATCCTAGTTCTACTCTCTTTCACTGAAATTTGTAACATACATGGAGCCTTGGGTGATAAAAGGAACAGAGGAGTTTGAACAAGGGCAACGGCAGTTCATGTGATATTGGTGCGACAGTTTGAGTTACCTTCAAAGGCAATGCAGACCCCCCGGACTGCAGTTCATCGTTATCGTCGCGCAAAGACACATTTCACTTTTTTTACACAATTCGCACAATTCCTAACTTGTGACACAAAACTGAAGACTTCAAATGGAAAATAGGACAGTTCGTTAACCGAGGCTTTGAGCAATCCAGATCACGAGTACGACAGCTTTGGTCCCGGCGGCCCATTTGAAGTATTTTTTATTGCTAAAATTGCCCTACCTCCTGAACGGGGCGAGATGGACTCCCCCTCCCATTGTACAAAATGCTCCTCTATTAAATATCCTTATCCAGGACTGACCAGTTATCCAAATATGTCGTTACTTGCTGCTTCGCTTCCCAAGTCGTCATGTAAGTCAGACACCATTGGAGCCCTTGTACAACAAATTGCGAGTGGACATTGGAAGTGAAAGCACTGTTTCTCTTCAACTATTGTTAATACATCCCAAATGACGCTGCAACGCATATTTTTTTATAATTTCAGGTTTCCTTGAGTTTAAATGTCAAGTAAATGTCTATGCGTCGACTGCTTCTTCCACTGTTCCCCGGGCAAATACACATATTACCTCATCCATGGGATGAATAAACCCATTAGCGCATATTCAATCATGTAAGATCCCTCAAAGAAGATGCAATATACCATCGAATCAACTTAAACAAAATTCTTTACATCGTTGCCGGCCTCATCGGCCTTGGTTGGATGGGTAGAACTTGTCCCTACTCAGAGCCAGATGTGTAACACAGTCGGAGACTGTCATTTGTTTCATCTCCGAAGGATGCAAGTTGAGCCATACTGGACAACTGAACGCCATCAACATCCGTATTTAGTTGACCTAAAAAAGTAAAAAAGTCAAACTAAAACACTTAAAAAGATAAAAGGACCATAAATTCACATTTATTTGCAGTAGCATGGAACTACGAAGTTTTTTTTTCAATCTTCTGCTAATGTTGTCGCTAAGAAGCTCCTAAAAACTGAGATGAGTGGAGCCCATTTAATGCTTTCAGCCTTAGTTTAAATCATCATCAATAGTTTCTGGATGATAGGGACCTATTCGCAGTTCTTTACCAAATGTATGTATTCAATCGTTTTCCGATCACGTATTTAATTGAGTCCCGTAAACTTCTTCAGGACAATGAGCCCTATCGCGAAGACAGTTAACTTCTTCAGGACTTCCTTCAGGACAAGCAGCCCTTTTGCTTTTGTCAAGTTTTTCGGAATGTTCTCTAAGACCGGCAACTCATTGCCAATTAATGGTTCTTGATGAGAATAATGCTAGTTGAGTTATAAGAACAGACTCTCAAAAACACCTGTTTTTTCTAAGTCTTCGAAAATTTGTTATTTTTTCCGTGCCGACTAAAACGCGAAATTTACTCCTACGCATATGGGCCAAGTTAGGTAAACTCTTTTTTTGTCTTTTATGCGTTTACGTGTGCGTATTAGGAGAGAGTGGAGCTAGTTGGCCCCAATTTCCATATAAAGTCTCATAAATATGAGACGAGGCTAAGATCAATGGAAAGAGTGGACATCTGGGTTATTTATGAAATTCTGAAAAATTCAAACTATGTAATCGCAGAAGAATACTATTTTCTCAAATGCGCCAAATCCAAGTGGCCCATCCTGCTCCACTAAGTTGGGCCAGCGCGAGTCACGTTTTTTAAACAGAACAAATAAAAACACTTGTGTACTATTGAGAGTATGCCATTATACTGATCTTTATTATACAAAAATGATCTTAAAGAATAAATGATGAATGCAGTTCAACACCCACTCTAGTCTCAACGTCGGGCAGACAGGCAAGCACCGGCATCATATTTCCGCATTTCATATTAGAGCAGATTATATTCTGGCATGCTGACGCGCTGTCTGGCAAAGTTGCGATACTTGGAGTAAGGTGATCTGTTGCTATTGCAACTCGCGTAGTTTAAGTTGGGCCAGGGGCTGACAAAATTAGGAATCGTAGTCCTATAGCACTGCTGACCACAAGTCCAGGTGAGCACTTCATATTCGGTCGCACTGTAAACACTCCTTGTCCGTTAAACTTTCAGAGAACGCTTCAATGCACATGAGACAATAACATACCGGTTCTTCTTCCTTCCTGGTACTTGATTTTTGTAGTGCTTTTTTCTTGATTTACCCTTGTTGACCCGCCTGGCCCAACTAACCGCACATCTAGTTTGAATACCATATTGAGTCATAATTAAAAAAAAAAAATTGAAAACAGCTAAATTTTTTTAACGGAATAATACAATATAATAACATGGTTCATTTACCAAGAAAACTGATGAAAAACTAAACTAAACTTAACTTCTTAACCTACCTTGTACTACTTTTTTGACTTTTTTTATTTTTAATGCATTTTTTAGATTTCTATTTTGATACTTTTGTGGCGATTTTTTGTTTTTAAATATTTATTTAAATTTTTAATTTTTCTTTTATTACTGCCTTAAAGTTGGAAAGTTAAAGCCAGCAGTGGCGGGGACTGGTTTTGGTGTAACCACCGGTAAAATTGGCATGTGGTCGACTCTTTACTATCTCGTGCGGGGATCGCTCTACTGAACCAAAGAAGATCCTCATGAGTGCGAGCGACATCGACATGAGCTATTCATCCATTCTACTGAACTCGTGGTATGTTAAGGAACCTTGTACTCCATGTGAAAAATAAAAAAGTTGTCATAACAACGTCATCAACAGTTTTTCTTTTTTTAATTCTTTTTTATTTCAAAATTCACAATCAGCTTACGCACTAGACAAAAATGCTTAGAATTAGTTGGACGAACAGCATTATTTTATCCAACTTACTGACCCTCGGCGGGCACTCTAATCTAAACTTAATATTGTGGAAAGAATAATAACCTGAACGGTTCAAATAAATATTGAGAAAAATTTAAAAAAAAAACTTAATGTTTGAGCCTGTTTTACTTAAAACTATACTAATTTACACGCTACCTTACATAGAACAAATGGCGCAGTTGGTTAAGTGCCTGCCCTTGGTTAGTGGGGTCCCTGGTTCGAATCCCACTGAAAGCTAAGTTAATACGCTTGTATCGGCTTTTCATATCGGGTCCTGTTACTATCACTCGAGTAGTCGATCGGTGGTAGTCCGACTGTAAGTGTGCTGGTGAATTCACAAGCAGCGCACTTCCCTGCCCTACCTACTTAGTACTTTAAAAATAACTTAAATTAACTTAAGCTAAAGTACAGATATGGACATCCATATATATATATTTAATATTTGACGTTAACTTTACTTAAAAAAATAATTTTATTTTTTATCTGTTGCCTTACTTCTTTTATCTGACAACTGACTAACAAAATATTTCATATCTTAAAACTAGGTGCATGTCCCATGCAGCCTGACGACAGGTCAGCATATCCGTTGGTGGCTCAGGTGTCCGGTGAAAAGAAAATTCGCTGCATTCCGACGATGGAGTTCCCTTCTCCCCAGCCACCAGAATTTTGGGTGTTGTATTGCAGCATCCCGAACATCCTGAACATTTCTCCTTGATACCGCCGTACTGAATCGGAAGATACCCTCATCAGCTCGTTGTGCGATGGAACCGTCGTGGTCGGCCATCCACAGTTGAGCGGGTGATGTGGAAGATGAGCGGTACCGCATTTACATCTTGTAACAGTCCGTTCTTGTTTAAATGGAGAAAGGCGTCTAGGGGACGAAGCCGCTGTGCTGTACCCTTTCGTGGTATAGTGGATTGGGGTCGAGATCAGGTTATTGCCCGAGCTCATCGCTTTAGCAGGATGACCTCGAATCAACTTCAGCAGCAAATTGTCCACTCGTATCAGGGCGGACCCTGTTGTATAAGACCTCATAGGAATTTTCTGTACTGGGGCTCTGCAGTTCGATAAAGGCGAAGAGAAGCCCTAAGAAAAGCCCTCTCGAACAACCAAGCTTGCACTCACGTTGAACCACACGGGACAGAGATAGGTCAGCATTGGCCGGATGAGGGCCATGTAGCAGACAATCTTCACCCTAGCATCGAGTAAAGCGTTGTTAAACTTTAAACAAAGCAGCATCTACATGTAACGTCGTCAACAGAATGCCCATTCGTATTCGTGGCTGTCAGCTGTAGTCGGGCTTCGCAACTGCGACACCAGACCGGCTTCCAAAAGCCCCGAACGGTGTGGCTGGCCTTCTTGAGGTTGTGAGCCTCTTAGTTGGCTGTGTGAAAATAAAGAGCCGCTGGCTCAACTGAGCCAGATTAAGCTTCGAAATAGGCGATCTTTGGACATCGGCAGCAATCAGTTCGTCGCCTCTTATATTTTATATTAAATTTATAAATTTTAATGAGAAGCTTCATTAAGCAGACAGTTCCGTCACCTTGGGTCTTCATGGGCATCACAGTGGGTCCAACAGGAACTCAGTGAAACGTGGCCCCAGCGTTAAACCACGAACCTAAGCTAATCTAACCTGTGGTCTTGGGAGGTTCAGAGCTGACGGCCCCTCAGACGAGCAAACGCTATCCCTCCTCATTCCTTTTCATATTTGTTCAATTCTGGGTAAGTACTAAGTTCCACGTTTTCACACAGGATTGTCTATAAAATTCTGTGTGAAACTACATGTCTTCCGAATCCGAACACGAACACGTGTACCCGACTATCACTAATTACGTGTATATTTAGGCGACGAGTAAAGAGACGTGTAACAAGCTTCACGTGTTTATTCAGAATCGGATGCTCTTCTCTCTTGATCCAGAAACGTATGCATTTGCCAACTGCACCACTTCATTGAACAGATATGCCCAAGATCAGAAGTGACGCTTGGACTAGCTTAAGTATTTTACTAAATTTTAACGAAAACTTTTAATTTGTCTTTATATTTCTATTCTATCTATTAATTATTTTCTTTGAACATTTTCTATCAATTTTCCATTTGTTGCTATCAGAATTCCGAAACACCCGCTCCCATCTCCCATCTGACACAGGTCCAATCTGCCATGTCGCAGGTAGCAGCTGGACAACGGCCAACAATTTAAAGAAGAAAACAAAAAACCGAACTGCGCCCGGCGTAATTCCCAAAGGAGCAATTCATACTCGTCCGAAATCAACGCAGCCAACGGTATGTAGCCCGGTGCCATAATTCGAATTGTATATGCGAAATAGGATTTTTATGCCTCTCATCCAGCTGGAGCAGGAGCACAGGCCATTATATTCGATATTCGTGGCTATGCCAAGTCGATGGCTGTGCCTGGCCGTTAAAATGATACCCCAAGGACCGAACTGGGTAAAAAAGAACGCCGATCGAATGTCGGGGCATAAAAAAGTCGGTTTACCCTCCCCCACTGCCGCCTCTCCGTTGGCCGAGGCATATCCTTTTGCTCCTTGAATACCATTACACGTAACACCGATACATCGTTGCGGCTGCATTGGTGGGTGGCGATTATGGCCGGGAGTGGGTGGGCGGGCGCTGGTGAATTGGGCTGTGGGTGGCTGGACGAACGGTAACCGAAGAATGATTGCGGTTTCGCTACATCGCATACAAAATCCAAAGGACCTCCAATATTTTACAGGATAATGTGACATTTCGATTATTCGATTGGATTTAATGTGTTTTATGGGCAATTCCCCTCCCCGGCCAGCGCCGCTGCCCCTGTCCTTGCTCTTCAGGATATTGCCACTGCCCACGCAATTTCCCACTAAATCCACCGTCGCCCTGCGAGTGTATTAGCAATTTTTCTCCTGTCTTAGCGGCTAACTGCGCCGATTGTTAATGTCGCTCGTGTGTGAAGGCAAGTTTTCAGGGTTTTGCTCGCCTTAACTGCAACTGTGCGTCGTCGTTGCCTTGGATGTCGTCAATGCCGTCGACGACATTGCCATCGCCATCATCGTAGTCCTTGTCACTAGTGTTGCTGTCCCCCCTCCCCCACCCTCTCCCCCTACACCCCGGATTTCGCACGATTTCGAACGACAATTGCTAAAAAAAAAGACCGAAGGAAGCGCAAGCAAGCAAACTTTGGTCATTAAAACGTTCCTTCTCGGCGAGCTTTGTCGGTCAGTGGAGTGGCCGTGCCGCTGCTCGTCCGACCATTCGAATAAATTGCCGCCGGTGTGTGCTCGTGACCGGAGGGGGGATAACGCGAATGTGTCCTATTTAAAGGATTACACGGTGAGTTATTGGAAGACGTTTCGGCCGCTCATATATCTCGACTATTTTTAACTTAATTTTATTTTATTGGCTTTGTCACCGTCATCCGTCTTAGGCGGGCTTCGGTTCGCTTCTGTTTCAGTTTCGTTTTTTTTCATGCACCGCCAGATCCTGGCTCGTTTGCTGGACGAATTAATGGAGATAAATAGGAGTTGTTGTTCCTGTTTCTGTCCGTCGTGGCCGTTCGGCGAGAGGGGGTTTGCAGTTTATAACGCACAATGCGTTAGCGTCCGCCGAGGATGGATTTCCGCTTTTCGGTGGTGCACGAGGTGACTTTTGGGGACTGGTGCGACGATCCGGCCTATGGGATACACATTTTAATTGGCAATTATTTTTTAATGTTTATAAATGGACGATTTTGTTAATCGCGACCGGTGATATATGACAGCGGAGCGTATGTGACTGGTTTTTTATTGCGATACTGAGTAATGGAGCGATAGAAGAGTGATGTCAATGAGGAGCAGGATTGATGTCGGCAAAAAATAAAAATATATATTTATGTACGAGACGGCTAATGGTGGGATGATGGGGATGAAGGTTGATGATAACTGGTTGACCTTTCAAAAAAATGTTTTCTCGGTCGAGTGAGGATGAAACCAGACATTTCTCTGCCTCAATGTTTAGCAAACCTTCCAGCGCCTGGCGACCGGGCGAGACCTAGAAACTGACCAATTGGTCGATTATATACTTTCAGTACAGGAGATGGGGCTAAAAGGAACACTTTTTACTAAATTCGATGCTGCTTCTCCATTTTTCGAGATAGTTCACCCCAAACACTTTTTCAATTAAAAACGCATGTTCATCTACAAATGTATGAAAAAAGATCAAAGAAATTTGTTCAACAATTCTCCGAGCACAATTTTGAAAAAAAGTCCTGCTGTTACAACTTGTCCCGTATATACTCGTAGGCCGGGGTAGGTTGTAACAAGAAGAAATACATATAAAGACATTTAAAGAACATTAAAAGAATACGAATTTAAATTAAGAATCAGAAATCAGACCGCGAATGGATCGTTTTATGAGGTGTGTGCCCACCATGATGTACACTGCACCCATTTCTCACGTGGCAGACTTTAAGAAACTGGTTTGCGATTGTTCATCTTCGTCCTTGGATGAGGAATCTCCAACTTTCTTCTCACTGACTATTTTGTTATATTTTATTTTCTTCTCTTAGAGTGCTTCCTTCGCGCACCGTTTACTGTAGCTGATTTCCTCAATTCTCTAGAAATGTTCTGCTTTCTTAGCACCGTCTTCGGATAAGGCCTTATTTCCTCTGGATTGAGGCCCATATGGGCCTGGTGGTCTGTGCTCATTTTTATAGCAATCGGTTAACCGGTTGTAACAAGTTACATCTGACACCTGAAACTTGTTACAACTTGCCCCGGAATGTAATTGTACATAAACAACGAAACTTACAGAAGACCCCAACTCACGCAAAATTACACTTTCTGTATACCTATCGTGTAGAGAGGGAGACCAAAAATACAGAAAAATTAAAATGTAACAAACCTGCCTTTTATGGACACACATCTGAGATCATTGCTTCTAGATGTCCAATGAGCACTTAAAGCAGGCACCTGGAAAGGTGTGGAAAAACCAAATCAGGGGAAAACCCTTTTATGTGTTGTTGCTTCTGTAAAGAAGAACTCTCGTCTACGAAATGAAACTCACGGTTCGGTCCAATGCCCTTTATTCATTCTGTGTCCGCGATACGATCTGAAAATCGACTGTCACCTGGACGGTCACTGTCGCAGGTTTTTATACGCTGCAACAGTAGCTGCCATCGTGCAGTAGCTAAGGATTTCACGGCGATTGAAGAACAGATGAAATGAGCTGGTCTTAAAGTTAATTAGAAGTATACTGTGTCGAGCAAGAAGCGCTACCACACAATATTACCATCGACAACTATAATTAGGTGAAGTAGTGAAGCAGTTTGCCCAACTGGGGACAAAACTGAGGGGGACGTAGAATCGCCCTTGGCAACCGATGCCACTTTGGCTTGTCGAAACAAGTGAGCTCAAAACTCCTGAATCGAAATAACACTTATTTTGCAAGTCCTTGCCCCGGAATCGAACGTTGGACGATAAGCAAAACTGCAGAACTGATTCTTGGTCGTGCCTTTGAAAGAAAAATTCGAATACATTGTCCTGTCTGTGAGAAAGGTGAATGGAGGTGAAGACATAACAAGATGTGGATGTAGTTTGGAAAAAATCCGTCGACAGCGATAGCGCATGGACAACAGCGCTCCTTTATAAGAAGGTCTTCAAATCCACGCCTCCTGGTTCGAGAAGTAGAGGAAGACCGAATCTTCGCTATAAAGACCAAGTCATGGCGGACCCAAGATAACTTGGCTCGATGACTGGAAGGAGCTGCTCGTCAAGCGATGGCAGGGATGAAGAAAGAAGAAGCAAATCATTTATAGAACAACGAGCCTTAAGCTAAATATTTAATAGGTTTAATGAAAGTGCTTGGAGCAAGGATTTCAATCTGGACCTCGATTTGGATCAATGACATACTGTGGGATTTGTAAAACAACATGTGATTAGTATCATCCACTGACTCGTCATTATTTCGAGAGCAAGATCGATGCACGATGGATTTTTATAGTGGTATAGAGGAGCAGCCTTGTCGAAGTGACAGGGGGCAGGAAGGAAAAACAAAATCTATCAGTGTCGAAATTGTCTGCAGCGACCTTATAACGTCATAAAATTCATCAAATCATCTTATCCATGGCAAAAAATGTATTTTCCGAACAATGATTGTACGATCTGCTGGAAACCAGTGCAACTTACGAGGGGCGTTCAATATATTCTCGGTATTGATGTGAAGGAAAATGCGAATTCAATTTAAATTGTTTTTATTTTTCAATGTAATCTCCCCTAACATCAATGCATTTGTTACATCTTGAGATAAGCTTTTTTAAACCCTCAACAAAATAAATTTCCTCTTTCTCTGCAAAATACCCATTTATTGCCGACTTGAGTTCTTCATTATCCGAAAATCTTTTTCCACGAAGACATTTTTTCAAATCCGGAAACAGGAAATAATCACTACGGGCAAGGTCTGGACTATAGGGTGGGTGTTGGATTTCTTCGAGACCACAATCTCGCGCAGCAGCCTTGGAAACTCGCGCCGTGTGAACAGGAGCGTTGTCATGAAGAAGCAACACACCCGCTGCGAGTTTACCCCGTCTTTTCTTTTTAATTTCCTCCCGCAAATTATGCAAAGTGGAAGCGTAGGATGTGGCATTGATGGTTTCAACTTTTTTTTGTACTCAATGAGCAAGATTCCCTTTGAGTCCCAAAAAAACTGTGGCCATGAGCTTCCCGGCAGACGGAGTGTCTTTGAACTTCTTCGGGGGGTCTGTTCCTTTTTTATGCCACTGCATGGACTCTTGTTTGCTTTCAGGGTCATAGTGGTGGATCCAAGTTTCGTCACCAGTAACAATTCGATCCATAACACCGTCCGCGTTCTCACTACACTTCTCCAAAAGCTCTCTACAGCATGCGATTATCACTTTTTTCTGAGGCGATGTGAGCATTCGTGGCACCCACCTTGCACTGACCTTTGAAAGGTTAAGATGGTCATGAATAATGGTGTGAATGGTACCAATTGAAAGCTTGGTGATCTCTGCCATCATTTTCACCTTTATTCGGGCATCCTCAAGAACAAGTCTTTCGACTTCTTTGACGTTTTCTCCCGTACAAGCAGTAGCCGGGGCGCCGGAGCTGGCGTCGTCTTCAATGCTCTCTCTGCCTCTCTTGAACTCACTTGACCACATTGTCTCAGTTGCCATTATGACTCTGTTTAACTAGAGATAAAACGCGAATTAATAATCACGTTTATATGAAATTTTACATGATTGCACTAAAATAATAGTATTACTTGATAAATAAGTCAATTTATGTATACAACCACAGCTTCACCCCGAGACCGTAACTCTTCCCTCGGACATGAGTAATCTCATATCATGCTGTTGACAGGGTTAAATGACACGATCTTGTGTTTCACATGCCTTTTAGACGTCGAATAAGACCATGCCAGTACCTTGAACAGGTTGCAGTGGCGCAGTGGGTTGGTGCATCGACTCCTGCGACGCCGAGGTACCGGTTTCGATAACCAAATTTACCAACTTCCATAATTCACGACTCCACCTCTTTCGAGTCATTCACAATGCTCAAGGAGTATTCCTATCTAGAAACATCTTCGCAAACTTCGTCGTTCGGGCGCGGCATAAAACTGAAGGTTCCATCCAATCGTGAAATAACAAAATAACGCATAACATGAGTGGTTGCTGTTGAAGCTAGACCCACGTCCACATCAGACTGTCGCGCCACCCAAATTATCATTGCTATGCATAGTATCTCGAATAGGTTTACTTTCAATATGGTTCGAGGCATTGTGCGCCAGGTTTGATTGGCTAGAAGGCCCAACATCAAACTCGCCAGGACGCAGGTTCTGTTATTGTTGAAAAATGGAGTTTAAAGTTTCCGCAAAAGTATTGTAAGTTGTTTATTGATTGCAATTGACACCTATTACTGGATGATTCTTTGGCTACAACGTGTTGTTCAGGAACACACCGCTACAAGCAACTATCGTGTTGGAGAGCACTTTCTATGCATCCTCTCCCAGTTAAGTCACGGACTATCATTTATGAATATAGACCGAGGACGACACCAATCAGCCACTCATATGAGCAAGGACTTGCTTCATTTGAACCAAGGAAAAATGTATTTGACTTAAGCACCGCTCTTTGCAGGCATGCCAAATTCTCTTCGCTGGAAAGTCCTGAACAAGTTGCCCACTTTCAGTCTACAACTAGCCTCTACTGACTTTCAAACAACAAAAAACTACTAATACATCTCGCCCCTCTCCCACATGAGCATGTGTATGTGAGTGCGATGATTATTTGCCCGGCCATTCACTGGCCCAGTCCCCCTGCTGCTGGCCACATGTGACCGGGCAGACGTATACCCCCGGCCGCCTAAAAGCCGTCTCATTATTATTCCAAAACGGTAGGCATTCGCATATCGCACACATTCAAGGGAGAATATATCAAAAATGAATAATGATTCCGCTTAATGTGTTAGTCTTTTCGAATAATGACCAAAGTCTAACTGCTTCACACCCCTGAATGGCGTCCCCACCCCCATCGCCCTCCCGCCCGCAACTGGGCACTGTTGTGGTTGCAGACTGCGAGGGAAGCAGGAAGAAGTTGTAAAAACTTCTCTCGCACTCAACCTGCAGGACGTCTATCGATTGGATCCGTGCTGGATATGTGCGGACTGCAATTTCACTTTCGCCAATCCTCGTAAGGTCTCAGAGGACGTTTATCGCTCGCCCACCATCCAGTTCGGTCGACGAACGGGGCTGCATACTCACCACTCTGCTGCACAACTGCGATAAGGCTTCGTCCTTTCGAATTAAATGATCTTTGAAATTGGTTTTGCTTTTCTTGAATGAAATGGTCGGGTATTTATCATGATTTCTGCTTGGACCAATGTCCTTCGGCGGTATACGATTCTGGGTGCGGGGGGTATATGCGACCAAGAAGAAGAGATTAATAATCGCACAGGACATCCATAAAAGATTGTAATTGTATGCGAAGATGTGGAATGCGGAATGGACGTATTGAATACAATTCTCTGGCTGTCGATACACGCGACGGATACATAAATCAGACTTTCCTTGCAATTGTGCTGCAATTACGTTTGTTGCTTCATGGGGCTGCCGGTGTGCGTGAATGGGAGGCGATTCGAGTGTGAAGCGGCCGACAGAGGCGAACGTGATTTGCGTGATTTGAGTATTAAGCAATTATCGTTAAATTGACGAGATGTCGAGGCGCACATATTCATTAGACGAGGTCAATGGGTGCCAACGAGGGGGCTGCTCTGCATGGCGCTTTTGCAAAGGTCGACGTCGGTCGTCTGTCTCTGATTGTTGAAAGAGGCGTGATTTGAAGCAGTGTGTTCGTGCACAAACAGGAGGCCCCCTCTGAGTTGATGCCGGGGAACACGTACGATTTTGAGTCTAGGGACACGGCCTTCCATAATTCCGCACAATTGCCTGCACACGCATGTGATGTTGATGTGAAAAAGTGTAGACTGTCTTGCGGAAGGAAGGATGCGAAGGACGGATAACATCGACGAATTGGTCGGATCGTAACAATGGGGGGCTTCGAATACTGTACTCTTTGTCTCCCTCTCTTATCCACCAGCACAACCTTCGGCGGATTACTGAAAACGGCGGACCATAATGCACAGGAAGGGAAGGAGAAGGCGGACTCGCAAAACACGGCGGAGTATAGTATTTGTTGGGTAGTCGAACCGCGGATTAGCAAGAGTACTGTGTGGATAATCAGGCACTTCGACTACCGGATCTGTTGAAGTCAGTCCGAATTCAAACGCAAAAACAGGTAACCAACGTTACAAACTGAGCTCTGACGAAATACTAACAGCAGCAGGGGCAATGTTAGATGCGAATGAAGAGGAAGAAGGGTTCTTTGTGCGTTGATAGCAATTAGAGGGGATGGTCCTAACCACAAAGCTGTACTTCGTAAGTCTAGCGAGGGCTCAACCGTAGGCCACCCTACGGTGATGCCATTTGAACTGAAAAAAGTCTCTTTTTAATTCAATTTTACGATATTTGTGAAAGATAAGGAGGCGTTCAATGCTAGAGCCAAAAGAAGATTACACCAGCAACCCATTTGGGTCCTGCACGAAGAGTCTTCGATTCCGAACGAAACAGAGGACGCCCGTTGCTTAAGATACAACAACATACAAGTGGAGATGGATGATCCAACGAAATAGCTAGCCAGACATCGTATTAGACCTGTTCGTTGTGACTCGGGTGCACTCTAGACTGTAGCAATGTATAAGGAAGAGATCGTATGATAGTAGGTGTGTGACTTGTAATCTCCAGCCTGTGGAATCGTCGTCCTGTCAGAGGATTGGGTGATCATACGTTTCCATTCCAGTTACCAACGTAAAGTCTCTATCGACAGTGCAGTCCAACAGTCTACTAAAGGACATGAACACTGAAAAGCAGGTTCTAGTTCATTCTCAACATGTTTACTTGGAGAAGTGGGGAAAGACTACAGACAGCAGGTTGATAAACATTAAATTTCTTTTAGGTACGAAAAGATGAAGAGGCCAGATCATTGTTTTACGACCTCCATCTTCTTCGGATGGAGCAATAGCTTGGAGTGGACTAGAGCGGACTTGTTGCTAGTTTTTCCAGCACTTGACGTGTTGTGTGTGCTTTTTTCACAAATGGAGGGGTCCGCCGTCTATTGGAGTACTCTCATTTTCGACCAGAGCTGGTTTTGGCGTTTTGTTCACATGAGCGGCCTTAACATTCGATTTAACAGACAAAAATACTGTAAGAGATCTTCGTCTCCTCTTGTAAAAATGTCGTGCAGAAAACTAGGTTCCACAAATGACTGCAGGACCTGTTACGTGAGTTTCACAAATTTTAATTAGTTATTTTTGTGTACCAAATGTACCTAATCCTTAGTTTTGACAGTTCTTCACAAACTCACATTAGTGTATACTATACTAATGACAAATTAGATCACAATCATATTACAGTAGACGCTCGATATAGTGAACATCGATATAGTGTATAATCCAATACAGTGACCCCACACTATTTTATACAAGCTGTTATAAATAGTGAACAAACAAAATCTCGCTATAGTGAGCACAAGTGTGAATGTGTCTTTAAACCTTTCAGGAAGCCTGTCTAAAAGTCATGAGTTTTGATGTTTTCAACTTGACAGCAGCGTGGAAAAAACGCTTTCCGTTTGAAGGAGGCCCGAAAGACGATTTTGAGGACGAAGATGAAATGCTACTTATACAGATTTCGGCTTAAACAATTCGAACGAACATCATGTATCTTCAGATATTGAAGCAGAAAAAAAAAAAACGAAGGCAAAAAGGAACAAAGAATGTAGTTAGTCCGATTTGTATATTAAAAGTACTCGTAACATAAAATATTGTCTCTAAAGCACTGGCATCACTGATACGAAATTTAATGAAAATAAAATCTTCACCTTTTCCAAAGTATTGTCACTAAATTATTACCAATAAGGCGCCTTAGGACACTGATGTAATTTTGGCTAACCAGCTCCGCGTAGCAATCTTAAAAATGTAAATGGATTAACTAGACTTAGATGGGCTTTATCTTGTTTCTACAATTTTCGCGCTATGAAGGGATTATTAATTTCCCTTAAGTGTCAGGGGTCAAGACACATCACGGACCACGGAAAGGTATAAGGGTAGAAACGGAGGGGTGGTACCTAAAAAACCAAACATGTACCAACAAAAAACGACACCAATTAATTCAAAGATCCGAGGAACAAACTGGCGCGAAGACGAATTATCATACCAAGAATAAGGGATTTCAAGCTAAAATACAGCTGGCTCAAACAGCTCACTGTTAACTTGAAGCTAAGATTGTTGTTCACGGTTCAGAGTGTTCATAATTTGTTCACGTTTTAGAGATGTCAAGCAAAAGAAATATCACGTTATCCTGCGTTCACACTAACGAGAGTCTTATGTAGTTGCTCGTAACTACATTTATAACTATCCTATTGAACAATTGAATCACCAGTTGGAAGAAGGGCATAAAAAAACCGAGCATCTTCATCATACTTGAAAATCAAGAAAATGTTTCTGTCTTTCTTCGACCTAACAGAAGCGTCAACGTCTCGAGATAACATTTGCATCAAAATATCATTTTTGGAAATTTGCTAATTATTCCCTTCTTCCAACTTCACTTGTTGGCCAATGATCCGTTTGTGTCCTTTACGTAGTATTGACTTGCCTTAAGAGATCAGATTCTTAGCGTCTGACTTATTTTCTGCCTTTTACGAAGTTCAATTGGGAGTAGATAGCAGGCAATTGTAAGCGTTGGTTTATACGGTTTCGTTCAGGAAATACTATCCTTGTTGATGCTGTTCCCTTTAGACGTTCACCCACCACAGACGATGATCAAGTCTTGGTTGCAATTAGAGTTGACGCTCAGTAGTTTAACATCCCCCTTTCGCAGAAACTGACAAGGATTGGAATGCCAACAAAGGGGGTGTTTGGTTTCCCCATGAACTCGGCGAAAGAAACATTATGGATTACATAATGGACTGTGATTCTTTGTTGCGATGACACTCGCTTGGGGTTTTCCTGAAAATAGTGGTTACGGGGGACTAGAAACAAGGAAACAGAAGCCGTATTGATTTCTGATTGAATTTTTAGAAAGCGAGTTACTTCTTAGGCATGTGAACCGGTGCTGGGCTGAGCAATAGCTGTCTTCCATAGTTGGCGGTCCTGGGCACGTTGCTTCTAGTCATCAAAACTAAGCTGTCTTGCGTCCGTTCGGTCTTCCTTCTAATCGAACCAGAGCGCTTGAATTTGAAGACCCCCTTAGCCTTAGGCCATGCGCTCGATGTGTCCCAGTCAGTGTAGAGGAAGGAACTTTGCCATGGTGCAGCTCGTAGAATTCACAGTAAGAACTAGAATTCAGTTGTGTCCAAAGACAAAATTGGTATGACTCCAACAAGACAGATTCCGATGGACGATGCTAACAGCTGAAGCCTCTGAATCGACTTAATTCATTCTCAACAAATCACTGGTGGATAGCTTAAAGGCCGGACGTGCATCCCCAATCGTCGCTTTAAGGACTTCAAGGCACGCTTAGACACCTTCAAACATTCCATGATTCCCTTCGTGTACCTACCTACACACAGTCAGTCGCAAAGATGATACACAAGAGTGTCTGCGTTCTCAACAAAAATTGAATTCAATCGAGGCTGTCAAGGAGAAAAAAGTCTATGTACATGATTATTTGCCTGTCGAGTGCCTCTGAGAAGTCTAAGAAGCAGAAGAAATCGGGCATGATGGGAATGAGCAACTAGGGGCTTCCTAAAACCTTCACCATGGCATGCTATGTTTTGCTTACACACCAATCCTTCGAAGACTTTTGGTCAAAAGGGTAACTAATGTGCATGCGCCTGTATGTGGTTAATGTACTTATCAGATACTGGCAGCCAGAAGTTAATGCAAAATTCAAGTCTACACTTCCTGGAAGTTCCTTCAGCCTGCTTCCATCGACCATAAGTCCAACAAATCACGATTATCGGTAGCGAAGAATTACCATTTTCCGTTTGAAAATAACACAAACGGAGGAAACCAATCAGGTCCAGCAATGTCAACATTCCACCTCGGTGAGCAAATGTCCCCCCGAAATACAAACACTCACAGAACCGGTGTGTATTGAGTGCAGAAGGAAAAAAATCGTGCAGAGCCATGCTCCTCTTTACACACGCCCACAATTTAAAATTTACGACCAATAAAAAATAAAAACCCAGTCCACACACAGCCCGTTGCTCTCCTCGAACGTCCTGGCAGTGAACTTTGCATAAGTCCATTCTATTTATTACCCAACACTGGGCATGTGTGTGTCTGTGCAGAAGAGTGTGTGAGTTTGGGCTGGAGAACAACGCTTGCGCCCTTCTCGCCAATAATAAAAAAAAAATTAAAAGTCCTTGCGATATGAATCCATTTTAAAATTTTGTATTCCAACGACATACACAAATGGGCGCAGGTGGTGGATCCTGGGCGGCTGTCAAGCGTTAAGCCTTCACCCGCCACCATCGGTGCGCCGTCCTGACATGGGGTTGAGAATCTACATAAATTCAAATGAGACTTCCTTAATTTATTCGCAGTATGGCTTCCAGTGATTCATTCCGTCCCCCCAACAACTGATTGTGTATCAACCCCTCCTGCGATTCGTTCTCGTCTTTGTCCGTATTATCGTATTCATCCCTTAATCTCATGCAAAACAGGAAAGAAAATCCAAACAAATGGGAGGAAGACAACAAAGTTGTATCGTCCGCCGTCGCAATGGGGTTGATTTGCGTCTCCACCATGCACACATGCAAACAAGAGAACGACGACGACGACGATGAAAAAATAACCAAAATAAGGAGGAAATTCAGAAAAAGAAAAGTGGAAATCATCTATGACAACGGGAAAATCGATTTTTGTGTCACACACATAAAAATCCATTCACACACGGAGTTGCCCCTCCGCCGCCAGCCGTCGTCTTGTCGCAGACTACACCGTTTGCATGTATATGAGGGGTGGAATACGAGTACAATGTGTACGAGTGTATCCTGCAAGTGCATAGTAACCGACCGAGGATAGCTCGAAGAAGTAAGCAAAAAAGTTGAAAGAAAACGGGAAGAAAAAGGGATGATGGTTCTGCATACGAAGCCTTTTCAAATCTCACTCCACCGCCCCCCCCACAGACACATACACCCCGACCGCTGACTGGAATCTGGACGTGCCTCGCAGGAAGGTGAGTGCGGAGGGTAGGATGTTGGATGCTGAAGCTGTGGAGAAGTAGCATGTGCCGAGCTGGGGAAGGGGGTTGTGTCCGTGAATGCCACTGGATGGAGAATCGTTTGCATGCAGGCACTGGAGTCGGGTTGACGACGCGATGTAGAGAGTGGAAGAATTATGCTTCCGGGGGGGTTATTTACGATTTTTCGATTTATATTCGCTGTGATGAAGCGGAGACTTGCAAGGCCCCAACATTTCGTCAATTAAGGGGGATGGGGGTTCAATTTTGCTCCGATTTTATTGGCATGATTTCCGTCTGGCTTTAAGCCAGGCTATTGATTCATGATTAGATGAAGAAACTTGAAGGCAGCGGCTTACTGATTAAAAGTCACTTGTTGAGGAAGCTCTTGCGGCCTTGATGGGCTTCATATCTAGCTGGGACAGTAAGAAATGACAGACTGAGCGCAGGGACATGGACATTAGTCGCGTTTGACTGGGGAGTCATGGGGATACATACATAGCTGCCCTAGTCCCTTTTGCCATGTTCTCAGTCTTTTAGGCAGCCGGGCGAAGGAAGAAGGATGATTCGTTTTGCAGGTGAGATCTTTTAGTTAATGTCCTGGCGCCTATATCGGTTTTCATATTTTTTTGTGTTAGTTGGTGAATTTGGAAAATATTTCATTTCGCTGCCTTTTTATTCCCCAGTTTTTGTTTGCCTCTTGTAGTCTACTTAACAAGCGCTAGATTCAGTGCACACAATTTTAAACAGAAGTTCCTTTTACACTGAAACTGAACACTGGATGTACAAACCATAATGGACGTATGTAGCCTTAAATCAATCATAAACAATCGAGGGAGTGCAATGTCAAATGATCGTTCGTTCAGTTTCGTTAAATTTCGTTTCTTGCTTAATTAATCGGGAGCGAGATGGATCGCTGTATGCGTACGTACATTTCACTTGGAGGTGACATTTTTCTACTTTCGTTCAGTTTTAATATAAGCTGATGCCTAGACGTACGTTCTCTTCGTCCGTTGCCCTATTGGATGTTTCTATTTTCTCGATATTGTCATATAATAAATGTATTACATGTACCATGTATTATTTACTATGACAACACTTTCCACCATGCCACACAGAAACGGGAAATGGTCTCTATCCTTGTCTTTAGCGAGAAGACAAAGATAAGAGACAAGACACGTCAATCTTGTTGGCGTCTAGTATTAAGTTAGTCTTAAGTTTGGAGTTGACCAATAAAGTGTATTAATGTTATTACTCTCTTTTATTTCGAATTTTTATGATAAATGTTGCACACAAGAGAGGTACAACATCACTGGCGCAGTCGGTAAACGCAAAAAAAAAACCGCTTTTTTCAAAATCTATGAAGATTTTGGCCGCGTACAATTAATTTAAATAAATGTTAAATAGTGAAAGTGAAACAACTTCAATTTGTGGAAACCAATATATTAAGACATATTACGTAAAAGTTTAAAGTGTACAGTATAAAATATACTAGATATTTACAATTGTCAAAACAAGAATTAAAAATGAAAAATAGATTTCAACAGAACCAGAAATTGAATTAAAAACAAAACAGAGCAAATAAAATAAAAAAAAAAACGAAATCCATTTTAAAAAAAGTGTGCTTCATATAACAAGCGAAAAGAAAACAGTTATAAAAGCGACGCCAACTTGGTCATACAAAAAAAAAACTTGGAACAGTTACCCACGCTTACAATTGCTTTACTGAAGTGAGACATAACATAGCAATACACACATACATAAATCTGTTTCATCATACCAAACAACAACAGTACATTCATCATACGGAATTTTGTAGACTATCCGAAGATGTCTATCTACTGAACTATTTGAAGCTGGTTTGCGATATTCATTTAATTTTTGCATTATTATATATTCCTACTATATCTTGTTTCTTTATTATAAACTATAACCCCTTTAGACCTTATATATCATTTTCATACTTCTTTACATATCTTATTAAGATTATTAGTCTACTAGTTCAGTTACTTAAGTACGTATATACATATATCATACACGCATTCATATAATAGATGATATTGTAATGGAAGTCTTTGAGTTGCTTGTTAAGTGCATTGCACGTATTCAGCCGTTTGACGGTAAAGAAAAACAATTGCCCAATTTTATAAATAGAATAGACGCACTGACTCCAATGATAAACACATTAGACATACCCTTACAAAAAATAATAGTGGGTTACGTACAAGACAGACTAACTAACGGAGCGAGAGACACTATGTTAAAACATGGACAAGTTGAGACCTGGACAGAACTGAAAGATGTTTTAAGAAGATTCCATGGTGAAGCAACTCCAATAACGACGCTTCTTGACAAATTAGCCTTGTGCCGTTGTATTGGAACCATTGAACAGTTTTACAACCAACTAAGTGGCTTGTTGATAAGACTTAACAACGCTTATTCACTGAAAGATCAGCTTACAAAGGATCAAGTCACATGCAATAAAAGAATAGTTCTAGACTGTTTTAAATCAAATTTGCCAGAACCAGTAAAAGGAATCATTGTTGTCAGAGATCCTTCTACAATGGAGGACGCCTTTAGCATCATTCTAACTAACGGTTATTCTACGTATACCAATACAAATAGACAATACTCAACTTCGAACGGTGACCATGAGAAATATCCACGAACCTCTGATTTTAGACGTAGACATTTTAACCGCCAGAATAATGATACCGAAAGACGTCCGCAAATTCAAAATTTTAACAATCAGCAATATATTTCGAATCCAAATAACAATACCGATTTTCAAAACCGTAATTACTTGAACAGACAAAATTATAATACGCAACAGAACTATAGCTCACAACAAAGATTAGGCAACAATAGTAATACAAATTGCACCGAACCAATGGACTTTACCGTCCAAAGTCGCCAAACAAATACATTTAACAATAGAAGCATTTCTAACAACCGTCGCGGAGCTTACCGTGGTGTTTTTACTCCAAGCCAACAAACCAGGCAAACCCGACAATCTTACCAAGTTTATCACGAAACACCAATGGACATTCATACTAATAATAGGACAGATTCAACCCAAAATTTTCACAGGGAAGGACTAAGCAGTTACCCTATATAACAATAGACACAAAAGTTAAAAAACTTAAATTTATTGTAGACACTGGTGCTGAGTTCAGCATAATTAACAGTAGTCTTTGTCAACCTAAGTGGAAAACACAAATAAAAACACAAACACTAAAAGCATTTGACAAACTTATTAACTGCAACATGAAGTGCAAGTTTCCTCTGTTTGAAGAATTTAATTTACAAAATTATTTAGTTGAATTTTTGGAATACCCGTTTCATAATAATTTTGATGGCATAATCGGTAACAACATTTTAGTGCCACTGTATGCAATAATAAGTTATAAAGAACGATTACTAATAACACCCAATGCAAAAATACCTCTTTTTCTAAATGCATACGAAGAATTTTATTACAACCAAAGTCATTCTGATGAATCTTTCAACTTATTTACTAATGAAATTACAAAATTGAATGTTCTGGACTTTAATTTCGCTTCTCACCTTAACAAAACTGACATTCTAAAAATGAAATATTTGTTGAATTCTTTTAAAGACATTTTTTATAACGACAAAGACAAACTTACCTTTACTAGCAACATTAAACATAGGATCATAACAAAAAATGAGATTCCAATATATACACGGAGTTATCGTTACCCTGAAATACACCGAGAAGAAGTTGATCGACAGATTCACGAAATGCTTGAACAAGGCATTGTTGTCAACAGCAGTTCTCCATATAACGCTCCAATTTGGGTTGTTCCGAAAAAAACTGACAACTCCGGAGAGCAAAAATGGAGAATTGTGATTGACTATCGTAAACTGAACGATAACACGGTTGACGATAAGTTTCCTCTTCCGAACATCGATGAGCTTTTCAACAAGTTGGGTAGGTGTCAGTATTTCACCACAATTGATCTGGCGAAAGGATTTCATCAGATTGAAGTCCACCCTGATGACAGATATAAGACTGCTTTCTCCACGGTAAATGGCCATTATGAGTTCACTCGTATGCCATTCGGCCTAAAGAATTCTCCTTCCACTTCCCAGCACCTCATGAACTTCGTGCTTAAAGATTTCATTAACAAAATATGCGTCGTATATTTGGACGATATCTTAATTTTTTCCACCTCATTAGACGAGCATTTATGTTCAATAAGAAAAGTGTTAGAACGCTTAAGAGAGACCAATTTGAAATTACAAATAAGTAAATGTAATTTCGCTGAAAAGTCGACTAAGTTTCTAGGTCACTTAATTACAGAAGGAGGCATTAAACCTGACCCACTCAAAACGATGGCCATTCAAAACATTCCACTTCCGCGTAACATCAAAGAAATTAAGTCATTCCTGGGCATTACTGGGTATTATCGTAAGTTCGTGAAGGACTACGCTAAAGTTGCTTACCCAATGGTAAAATACTTAAAGAAAAATAAACATTTTATGATGAAAAACGACAGCGAATATGCCGAAGCATTCATCAAACTCAAATCATTACTTGTTTCAGAGCCAATTCTTCAAAATCCAGATTTCACAAAACTGTTCACTTTAACAGCCGATGCTTCAAACTTTGCGTTAGGCGCTGTTTTAAGCCAAAATTCTCGACCAGTTTGTTATGCGTCACGCACACTTAATGATCATGAAATTCGGTATTCAACAAAGAAAAAGAAAGCTTAAGCACCAACAAAATTAAAAACAAAATATTAGATTACATCTTGAAGATGATTGTTACTAAAAAAATGTTTTTGTTTTTCAATTTGAGTTATTTATGTTAATATTTTACTTAAATTACAAATTAATAATAAAATAATAAACACGTTTGTTACCTACTTAAAAATATGTTCCTGTTAATATTTAGTTTAAGCACCATTCACTAATTTGTAATAAATGTAAATTTTGGTGCCGTATTATGAATTAAAGAACACTTCACATATATATCATTATTAAATATTCAACTTCAACTCCTATGTATAATTATATTGTTTTTTGTTTTTGGTGGGGTAGTTAGTCAAGTTGGTTCGAACCAAAGACTATCGAACATAATAATAATATGGAGTGACAATCCGTGGGACCTAGCCCTGGTTTCTACAGCATAAGTCGAACAAGGATGCCCTCTACTCACTCACTCTTCCTAGAGGAGAGCTGAAATTAATCTAAGACTCCTATTGACATCGTTGTTCTTTGAGGAACACAAATTTGGTGCAAAATGAGGTGAACAATGGAACCTGCAAGGTAACAAACTGTGACGACTTTTTTGGCGGTTTGATATTATTGAATTTGAGTCTTAGTATTTTTATTTATTTTGGCCGTCCACAATTTATTAAACCTAATTTTTGAATACAACATCGATGAAATGGCCGCTACTATTGACCAACGTAAAATGTGCCTATTTTATGGTTTGCATCATTTGTAGAGAATCTCGGGCTGTGCAGTGATGATGTCTGAGCTCATTGGTCAGCGGTTTGTTCTGCTGCGATTTGTCCGCTGGTTACCCTGGAAAAAATAAGTCGGGAGTCTGGATACGTGTGCAGCCAGTCAGCGACATCATTTATGGACATCACACGTTCAGGCGATCAGCGTTACAGAAAATGCTTACTTTGACTTGCTGTGAGGTGGTTGGACAAAGTCCAAAAACTCGCCTGGTTACGCTTGGGCATAACTCCTGATGAGTTGGATTCGATGGCGGAGGATCGAGCCTGGAGAGCTCTAGTGCGTGGTTTAGTGGAGCATGCGGGTCAGAAGACGATGATGATGATGATGTATGTGAACACGAACTATAATTCAGCATCAGCTGATTCGTAGATTTTCAGTTCGTGTATATGAATGTTTGTCGTCGTATACACGCTTATAAATAAGCTGATTCGCCTATTTTGTTCATATTTTCCTATTCATCTGAGTGTGATTTGGAGTGCTGTAACTTATGCTTTAAGATAAATTTCGCAATTATTCATGGACGACATTATAGGTTACCTCATGCGGGTGGGAACATTCGTTCACTCACCTACGAATATGCGCGTTTGACACTAGCTCATGCTCCCTCATAGTTGGGCCTTTAGTTGATCATCCCTGTGGTCCACTGTGGTTCAACTTGAGTCCTTCCCAGATGGAAAAGATGAGGTTGTTCGAGAGACAGTGACTTCGGACCTGCCAATCGATATACAGTCAGTATATGTCATTCACTTGAAGCGTAAACAACAAACTTTTTTTTTCACTCAAATATGTCGAACTTAGTGCCTCAAAAAGTGTTTTTGCGGGGAGTTCTTCTTCATTACTTTAATATGAAGAAAACTGCTGCCGAAAGTCATCGTATTTTGGTGGAGGTTTATGGTGAACATGCGCTAGCTAAGCGAACGTGCCAAAAGTGGTTTGAACGGTTAAAAGTGGTGATTTTGGCTGGGCCAACCAGCCAAATCAATCGCAAAGCCGAATGTCCATGGCGCGAGGGTAATGCTCTGTATTTGGTGGGCCCAGAAGGGTGTGCAATCAATGAACAACGCTACCGACACAATTAATCCGTTTGAAGAGAGCAGTAACCGAAAAAAGCCCGGAATATGCGACCAGACACGAGGCAATAATTGTTCATCATGATAACGCTCGGACCCACGTTGCTATTCCGGTTAAGAACTATTTTGAGAACAGTGTATGGGAAGTTTAACCCTTCACCCGCCTTATAGCCCAGACCTTGCTCTTTCTGACTACCATTTGTTCCGGTCGATGCAGAACGCCCTTACTCAAATACGGTTGACATCAGAGCAGAATATCTTGGCTATTGGCTTGATTCATTCTGCCAAGCCGGTGCAGTTCTTTTGGGATGGGATCCACAAATTGCCAGACAGATGGGAAAAGGTCATAGCTTCAGATGGGCAATACTTTGAATAATACTATTGTACATGTTTTTCTTAAATAAACGTTAACATTTTGACAAAAAAAAAAAAAACCGCACGAATTAAGTTATTGACCTAATACATAACATATACGGCCTGGTGCACGCGCTTCCCGTTACGGACATAGTGAAGTTAGTCTGAAGTTTTAGGTTAGGGTAAGTTAGATAAGGGAGGTTATGTAACTGAGTTGAAAGAAAAATTATTGTAATAAGAGTGTGTCATCAAAGACACGTAGATTAAGCCGAAAGGCACATTTATAACTTAGAATAGATTAGCTTAGAATTCCTACACAGGGTTAGCAGGTTAGTATTAAGAACTGAAGTAAGTAAGTTAAATCCATTTCAATAAAAACAAGATTTTATCAAAAAAAAAGAAAGTTGATCATCGAAATTCGCATCAAAAATCCAGCTCAGGCTAGCCACAAAAACACGTCGCAACGCCATTTCTTATGATAATTGCATGAACTAGACTTTAAAGTTTTCTGGTTTCATGAAAACGGTACCAGAAGTCACACAGCGGGTGTAACAATCCACTTATTCAAAACTGAATCGGATAAATGTCTTATGCCGAGAAATAGACCTTTCGATTGGTCGCCTATAGATGAATGTCATTAAACATCTGTAGAGCTACATATGTTGTCGGATGAACCAGATTTAATAAAAAAATGAAAAGGAATTGACTTAACTCTGATTTTATTGGATTATTTAATGTGAACAATAAAACGACACGAGGGGCGTGAATTACACCTTAGACACATTTCATGGAAAAAATAAGTGACAGCTTGAGCTTTACTGAAGTTAGCTCTTGTTGAACATGGTGGGCATGTTCATTCGGTAAGACATGTAAGTATGCGGCTAAGTTAAATCATCGGTCCATGCTAACAGGCCGGCATTGCCAAATTGAGATGCCATATTGAAGGAGTGATAGCGGTGATTTTTGTCGAAATGTGTGTCAAACGTGCCCGTGGTGGACACATGAACGGTGTCGAATTCAATTTTTGATTGTACCTCAAAATAATTATAAAGAGTTCGAGAAATTTCAAACGGTTTACGTTTTATTTAGATGTGAAGCTGTCAAGTCCCCTTTGGAACCCCGATACATATCACATTACCAATCGGATGATGAATGACGATGACAAAGACTTTGCCGTGCAATTAATGGACTAATGGTCTGGTTTCCCTCAAAGGACGTCATGGTTCAACCACGACCTGTGCGGTCTGTACAGCGACACGAGTCTAGTAAGACGTCTTCTGCTCCCAGGACTCAGCCTACGTTGAGCGTTGGTTCAGCAGAGCTCTTCCCTCCAAGTCAACGGCCAGCTTGTAAGCTGTCGACTCTGAACAGAGTCAACACAACTGCAACACGATCTGAAAAGAAATAGCAAAACGTAAGCAGACTTCAACACAATCCATTTTAAGCATATTCATGCAAACCACATATAATTTGACAGAGTGTCCCTCACAGACACTGCGCAATGATTTGCAAAATTATACCGAAAACATATTCAATCTCACAGCTTGAGAGCGCAAGGGTGAACTAAGGGGAGTGTGTGATAAAAAACAGCACACCCACCCCCCACAAAGCAGACCGATGATAACTGCAATCGTGCTACGTACACCAGTTATGGGTAATAATCGTTCCACTTAGAGCAAATATCACCAGAACTCCCTCGGCCGCACTTGGTATTCGCTCTGCAGGACTATCGCATTTTTTATGCATACACGCGAGGACATAAATACGCACTCATAGCGCCCATAGCTCTTCATCATGAGCATACATTTTTTATGTTTTCATTCTGAATATTCCGACACCCGACCGGCCGACCCGAGGGGAGGCGGCGAGATTGAATGCCCGAGATAAGAGTTCCTTCCATCACTCCGGGCCGAGGAGTGAGACTGATCCTGGTGATGGCCAGCGCTCCGAATCGAAATAAAGCACTCCATGGTTTTTATGAATTTATGTGTGAGAGTACCATCTCCAGATTATGGATGTTAGACAAAAAAAAAAACAGAAAGCACCCCCATCACCTAAGCCAGGGGGTGGCCCGGTGCTTCAGTGGCGCTGGTGGTGCGGTGGAAGTTGTAGGGTGACGTTAGTCGGTGGCGGCCGTTTGCCGATGCCATTCAACTTTATTGCCTCGGTCATTATTTTTATGATTATTGTTGTTGTTGTTGCTGGTGCTTTCCTATTCATTCGTTTTTTGCGAGCGACTGCGGTAAGTATCGTGGGCTCGGACCCAAATTGAATTGGAATGCTAATGTATGGAAATCGAAAAGAGGTCCCGGGCTTTGTTTGGCATTTTTTCCCCATTCATTCCTCTGTTTGGCGTGCTCAGTTCCCGTTCGACGTGGTCAGCAGAAATGTTTGCTGTTTGCTGTGGACCACGGGCAGCGGCTTTGTCAGGAAAATTACCGAGCCTATCCATAGGGCGACGGAGGAGGCTAATGTTTTTTATTCATTAGAAGTAAAAAGGGTATCACAGATGAAAGTTAATGCTTACGCGGTGGAAAATAGCGACGTCGGATACTTGAGATAATTTTATTTATTGTCCATCCACTTTTTTCCCTTCGTGGTGGGTAATTGAGGCTGATGGAGCGGCAGTATTTTGCGAATGGTAATGGCTGGTGTTATACTGGTGAATCATTTTTTATGAATTCATTTCAGGAAAATACACAGGCAATGCAATTTTGGTTTCGCTTTTTTTTCCTTCCTCAGACGAAAAGTGCTGACATAAAGGAGCTGAGGCTCAATAAAAATTGATGTCATGGTGATGGCCACTTACTTAAGGGAATATCTCTTGACCTGGAGAATGGAGATTGCGATTATGGCGATGAGGGGGTATGGACTGAAAAGGCTCTTATCTTAACACTGATGGCTGTGCTAGGTACTAATGTTCTGTCATTTCTTTTCGAGTGAAATTTTACTTGTGTAGGCTCACACGAAGCAGGGGACAGAAACATTTTAAATCATATGTTGCGTCGAGGCTGAATTTGATTCCTGAACACTGTCTTACACAGTCGCTTGGGGCAAGTTCGGTTCTGGCACATGTTGCTCACTACTTGTTTGTGAGAACTGAACCTTCTCTACGGATTCGTGTCCCTCAACTCAGTTGATGGTGATGGGGGAACAAAATGGCGCCCAACGTGGACATCGTCTATGGTTGGCCACCTTAGGCTTTGGATTTGCGCAGACACGTAACTCCAGTTATGCCGCTGCGCATGGTATAGATCATATTTCTCCTTTTTTAAAACCACCATCTCCATGATTCTGAGTCCTGATTTTCACATAGCAGCACAGTTGGCTTAAAAGCTTGTCAGTTTATTCAATGTGTTGAAATGTGGAAGCAACAGGTATGCTGGTGATTGATGGGATCTCATATCGTCTTCAGTGACCGCATGATACACTAAAGAGTTCGCGATGATAAAAGCACTCACGAGACATCTCTAGCCTACTCTGTCTTTCGACTCGAACCAAACCGTCTTGGGTCTGGGAAGTCTGATGGAATCGCATTCATGGCACCACTCGGATGCCGTGATGATAAGGACTTTCGTACCATGTGACCAACCCATCGAAGCATAGTCCTTTCCGTTCGAAGAAGCAGCTTCTCATCCTATCCCGGTATGCTTGTATTTTGGTTACTAATCAAATTTTACGACACTAACTTGGCCTTGGCACCAAGCTCGATCTATTTCAACATTGACTCAGATTGGCCAATCCTACAGGAATCTCACCTCACTAGTGGAGAATAACCCGAGATACATGTACTTCGCCGCTTCAGTGGAACTCGACAAACACGTAGAGTGCATTGAACAGGCATTCTGGAAATAAAAAAAAAACTTCTGGTTTGTCCACTCTGACCATCATGTCAACATCACATCTGTCGAGTGTGAGACGACTTGAGTATATCTGCAAAAGAATGACGAATAACTCTCGGAAAGTGAAATATTCATGGCCCGGCTGAGCTGTAACATCCAATGCATATAGAATGAAAGGAAAATGTTACAAGCCGCAGCCTAGTCGAAGTCCAATGGCCGCCCTCAAAAGAGGACTGACAATCCCATAGTCTTGGAAAGCTCTCCAAGAGTTTACCTCCAAGTCACCAGAACAGCTGTAGATCGGTTTATCACTCTCCCAAGCCTTCTCGAAAAGGTTAGGTTGGCTGGCTGCAGAAGGCAGTCACTCTTCGGCCACAGTACGCGCGTTGTGATACCACGCGGTTTGATTTCCCCTAACAATCTGAATAATTGTTGCTTATGACAAAGCGACCTACTCCCTAGCTACTACTCTCTTCGATCCGTCTGTGATGGATAGCTGGCTGATCCCCTGCGCATCTCAGCAGGGGATCAGCCAGCGTCTTGTTATCAGATACCCAATCCGATCTAGAGGGTAGCGATCTGCCGGTAGAGAATATCTCCTCGGACAAAGTTGAATTCGTTTAGAATAGTTGAGTGCCCGAGGGTGAGTTCGAGACACAGTCGGAGTGTTTTGAGTCTCAGAGCTGTGCTGGCTGCTACCTTCTTACAGAAAATTTCCAGTGGTGGAAGATGGAGGAGTATGTTAAGTGCATCCGACGGAGTGCTCTTCAGTTGCAGGCCAGTCTCTGCACCCGATTAAGTAACGTGCAGTTGCCAGTTGTGTTTAGTGCTGTCACACTACTGAGACCCCATATAGAAGTGTCGGTCTGGCAATTGAGATGAAAATATAATAGGTGATGCACGGTTGTAATCCCCATTTGCATCCTATGGCTTTTTTGCAGCTGAAAAGGGCAGAAGAAGCCTTCTTGAATCTCTCCTAAATTTTGAATTGGGAGCTCAGCGTGTTGTCCGAGACCCGGAAATTGACGGTTTATTGTAGAGTGGTGCTTCACAGTATGTGACTGGAACCCGTCATAACTTTAAAAAGGAAGCCCAGAACTGAAAGATTTGCTATCAATTTGAAAATAGCAAAAAGAAGGTTAACAGTCATCCATTAACCCTGAACGGCGAATGTATCTTGTAATTCCAATCGCTCAAAGTGACCACCAAAACCATCACGCAATGTCTGAGTTTCCTTAAACATTGCAAGATTGAGCCCAAGTCAGATCTGGTGCCAAAGGACCTCTCTGTACCGCTGGTCATCTGCACAGAATCCAAAAGCTGGAGAGCTGGTGATTAAACTCCTAGAGACTGCTATGATAATAATATGAGTGGCGCTACAGCCCGTCGAGAGTCAGGGCCTAGCTTCCCAGCAACCACTCGTGTTGAGCGTGCCCTATTGTTCTCTCACGAGCGGGAGGGACGTACAGTTGTTTGCCGACTCCGAACGGCCAAGTTTGAGAAGCTTTTTTCTAGAAAGCAATGTCAGTGACTCGAAAGAAGTGGAGCCGCGTGAATTATTTTTGGTCGTACCTGACGGGAATCGAGCCCAGGCTACGAGTTTTAGTTGCGTAGGGGTTGACGCACATACCACGGCCGCCACTACTAGAGACTGCTATGCTCCCACGGAATGTCCCTGGCTAAATACGATCATAAATTTGCTCTTAAGCCCGATTTCGGACGCGCAGTTAAGTTCTGAGACTGGGCTTAGCAACGAATACGGAGTGTTCCTATTTTTCCTCTTCTTCGTCTGGCTCTACAGTCTGGGTGGACATGGGTCTCAGCCAAGAAGCTTTTCCAGATTTCTTACGATCTGAGGTCCTTTTCCACTTGTGTGCGCCATCGGTTCCGTTATGTTGTCCCACTGGTGCAGAGTCTAAACCTCTTTCCATAATCTTACGCTCTACACAGCCCAAAAAGTAGCCTTCTTCAGAAACCATCAACGCAAACAGGACCAAAGATTGAAGGCAGAACTTCTCTCTCGAAAGGACCAATACCTTCTCCATCTGCTCTTGGGTTTGCCCATGTTCCCGCGCCATAAAGCTGGACCTTCGACAAACGGCCCAACTACTCAATTGCCCCCGCTGTTGTCTTTTTTTAAACCTAACTCATGCATTGCTATCGAAATCTAAAGTTCATGTCTTCACCTGTCATCCAGTCCCACCGGCAACAGCAGTAAAAATTGCAATCTTTTCCTTTCTCTTTTTTGCCCGATGATGATTCAGTGATATGTACTCGCATATGTTAATTCTCTCTCTGCGTGTTCGTTTTCGTCTGCAATACACACTCATTCCACATGCCATGTCTGACCTCCACCCTCTTTGTTTGCTGTCTTATCTCGTAATTAAGTCCCAATGAATTAAACAAACCAAGCCTGCCTGGGGGCATACTTTTGCGAATATACGATAATACGTCCAATATCAAGAAATAATCCAAAGGAAATGCACATCGTGCCAGATAGCCGAGTTCCGCTTGGAGGCATCGAATCTTTTCACCGAGAGAATGTTCGAAAGTCAGTGATCATGGATTAATTCATAATTAATCACTAAGTAGTTGCGGTTATTGACTTTGTGGGGAATTTCAAATTGCATTATAATCGCTTCAGAGGTGGCCAGTGCGATGATGATTTTGGTAACCAGTCGACTGTGTCGGTATTTGTGTTGCCTTTTTCACTTTTTTTTCTCACTTGTAAGTGGTGGCAAGTGTTTTAAGGAATCTAGATCTAGAAAATTCTTCGTGTGATTTTCGGTCCCGTCTGCATAGATGGTGAGTGGAGGAGGAGATATAATGACGAACTATACGGGCTGTTTAGCGACATCGACTTAGCCAGAAGAGCGAAGATCCAACGATTGAGGTGGCTAGGTCATGTAGAGCGGATGGAAACCAATGCTCCGGCCCGAAAAGTCTTCGAATCCACCACCGAGGGACGGCGCAGTAGAGGAAGACCGCGACTCAGGTGGCGCACGCAAGTGGAAAGGGACCTCAACCAACTATGCGTGCGAAACGGGAGACAGCTAGCTAAAGATCGAGCTGGCTGGAGACGCTTGTTGGTTGAGGCCCAGGTCCACCCCGGACTGTAGCGCCACCTTAAGTAAGATCTAGAAAAGGAGACGTGGCAAAATGACCGCAGCTTGATCATTTTGGAGAGAAAGGAACTTCACACGATAACTAGAATTCCCCCTTCCTTCAGTCAACACTGACAGTGCAGTGCTATAAAGGGTGTTTTTATTTGAAGGCGGAGTTCTTTCGGGCCCAGAAATTTATTTTAATATCCATTTTATGTCATTAATGTTTGAGTATGATTTCGGGCATGTGACTGCCGCGACGGGTGCGCAGATGGTGTAATCACAATCAGAAGGTCCAATGTTTACTTACCTTTAGGCAACTGCGTGTCAAATGCTGGCACCCATGACCAAGTGTTGCACCAAACAGTTTGAAATCATGTCTCTGTACCGCTCACCGTAGTCTGTAAGATCACCCTTTTTGTAGACATGTGCACCAATGATGCCACCGGCGAATAAAGTTCACCAAAGGGTGGCTTTTCCTTCATGTAATGGCGTTTCAACAACGGCTTCTTATTGATTTAAACCACGTTTTTCGAAATGAAACAATTTGCAAATGTTGCTCCGGCTGAGTGTGTCCACTCATTACGACTGATTATAATAATAGGGGTGGCGCTACTGCCCGTAGAGGGCCAGGGTCTTACTTCTCAGCACCCATTCGTGTTGTGCGTGTTATTGCTCTCTCAGCAGTGGCCAAGTATGAGAAGCTCTTTTCTAGACAGTTTCTACTCTTTGAGCATTGTCAGTCACTCAAAAGAGGCCGTGAACATTATTTTTGCCCGTACCGGCCGGGAATCGAACCCAGACAACGAGGTTCACATATTAGCTACCAGCTAATATGTCCGAAAAGTTGGCTCAAGATCAGCACTTAGACGAAACAATTAAAAAAAAAAAGTCAGAGAGAGGCTTGCTGGTTAAAGTCCAGGACCTGGAGTGTAGCGCACAAAGAAGAAGAAAAAAGCATTGACTTGGCTCAAAGTCGGCACTTAGACGAAATAATTTTAAAAAAAATGTCAGAGATGGTTCTTGTTAGAAAGGCTTGCTGGTTAAAGCCCAGGTCCACTCAGGAGTGTAGGGCCCAAAAAAGAAGAAACAAGCATTGACTTATCAACTCAAATAAACACTTCACAGTTACAACCAAACGCCTTAAAAACATCCTTTGGGCAAAACTAATAATCGTGGATTAGGTCTCATTAAGGATAAGGAGCAAAGTTCTGCACTTTGTCAGTTGCTAACTTTTATTCTCAACTTTCCGAAGTTTTGGTAATGTCCGCAGAGTACATCCAAAAATAATGCAGGACAGTCCCTTGTGATATCGTGTTTTTAGTTTGTGCTACGAAAAAATAAAGGAGGACCTAAGATACTCGCTTGAGGGACTCCGGTGACAGTTTTCTTTAATTCGGCACACTAACGCACTGAAGTAGTATGTTTGGCGGCTATAGTTAATCTTTATAGTTCGCGCGATCAGGCTCTAAAATTTTATGTAGGATACACCTAAACGCATTAAACAAGTCACAATGCAGCCGTCGCGCTTTGATAGTTCACAGACCGTAACATCGTAAGCGCGAGCACAAATTTCGGGGTAGAGCTACTGCCTCTTCTACAATCTCGGGCTATTGACTGTTGTGAAACAATTTTCTTTTATTTGCTTGTGATTTTTTATTCTTGGCAAGCCGAGGCAACTATTTGTGTACGCAATTAGTTTTTTGTAGAGATTTTATGTGAAATAATTGCATTTTTTTTGTGGTAAAATGCATCTTAGACATTTTAATTGTGAATCGCGAGCCTTTCATTGTGATTTGGAAAAGTGAGGGAACCGCGCCTTGACATAACATTCGCGTAAACTCGATGAAACGCGTACCGATCCCTATCAACGCCCGAACACGCGAAAATCATATTTACCCTATAAAGATGGGTTTTGGTCTGGAGATACCCGCTATCTCAGAATTATACGCTAACATGTCGTTCCAACAAGACGATATCATATGCGAGACTGTCCCAGAAACAATTCAATTCTTGAAACATTGCCTGAACGACAGCTCATGCGATTCAACGCTTCTTTGTGGGTGACGGATGACCCAAGCTGATGAACTATTCCTCTGATGAAGTACCCTGGATCTGAGCTCATGGGGGGTCGGTCCACCACATGAGAGGCTATTGGCACTTTCGAAGTTTTGATTAAGATGCTGAATTGACCACTGCTTGCGGAAGTTCTGGGACGATCCACTACGCTTCAATCAATGCTGGAGTCTATATGATTCCTCGGCTGGCACATTCATAAACAATTGGCTTCAGATGGCACACTCACTTAAAATTATTTTGGCATTGTGGGCGTAGTTGGCTGATTGGCGATTCTAAACTTTATTGTTCTCGCTATCACTTTTACGCCGAGGGCTTATGAGACTCATCCCAAAACCTCCGATTCTCCTACTGATCTGTCTGTGTCGCCCGGCCTTTTCCCGTTTTATCTGAGATGAAGCACAGTCGAGCTCAAAAAAAGTTGATTCAACAGCCACCAAGAGCCAACGCCACAGATTGCATCCGCGAAACCCGACGTTGGACGCAAATGTGTGGACAATGTCTCACTTCTTATTAATCACATGCTTAGAGAGTTGCATTTGATGGCTTGGATTATGAGTGTCAGGTGGCAGGCTAAAAGCTGGCCAGCCATCACTATAACCCAACATTTCCTATTTCACTCATGAGTCATCGATGACACGACGACGCGATAATTCATTCGGCCCCTTTTTACACCCAACCACCCGACCATGAACCGAGAGCATAAAACTAATAATATGCATCACCTCCTCAGACCCATCCTTTCGTCCAAGCACATCACCCGCTTTTGTGCCTTGCCGCGCCTCAGATAAAAAAGAAAAAGAAATAAAACATCATCCGTATAAATAATGTAAGCAGCTTCGGGATTTACAACTTTCAATCCTGCTGCCATCACCATTTCGCCTTATAAACATAATCTGCTCCTAAAAAACGAAACTAAAAAGGACTGCTTACGATAATGTGAGTGGATGTTGATGCTGTGCGCGGGGAAAGGGAGAAGCGCGCGCACTCACACACCCACACGCGTTCCGTATGCCATCTTTTGAAGAGGCAACCATTTGCCATAAACCCCTCGAAGATAAAAATGCAAACAAGTTTAATCCAATCAACTTTGTTAGTGTGAGAGATACCGTCATCCTCGTCCGGATTTTCATCACACAAACGCAGGCACACACGCACACAGCCATACGCGCGCACATCTCAAGGACAAGAAGAACCTGCGAAACGCATAACTTTTTTATTCATACGATGACGGACATAAAATTCGACACCCCCATCACATGTCAAGTGCTTTATCCCATTTTGAAAAGGATCTCTCTCCGAGAGAATGGATTTTTTGGTTGGGAGGTGGGTGGATGGGTGGATGGGTGAATGGGTGGGGTGGGTGGTGGCAAATAGAATCAGGATGAAGATTGGCAGCGGCGAGTGGAAGAGAATGAAATAAGATGAAAGTATCTCTACGTATCTATCCAAATCATCAGCATCATCCGTGCGGCACCTTTGGTCCTTTTTTGCTTATCTCGTCGCCTCAGCTCAGTCCTGCATCAGGCTGTGTGTGTACGTGTGCGTTTGTGTCGTACACATCCTCCAACCCCTGTCAAAGTGTCATTCAATTCCTGATTCCTCCCATTGAGAGAGCGATGATGCGCTGGTGGGAGGAGGTGTGTTCTTTTTACGAGTGCGTACCCTTCCTTTGCTTTGTACGCTCCCGGTGGTATTTATGCCCTCGGATTCGTACATAAAACCAAACACTGGCCATGGCTGCTTGTTTATATCCCTTTTTTATCCGCTCTCCGGCCCCTTTGCCGGAATTCCACTCAACTCTGAAGATGGGGGAAAATGAAAAATTCAAAGGACTCTCGAATCCTGGATCACTTTGAAGTCTGCCATTCGGAGGAAATTAATTTCTGCTGCCCGCTCGTGCTCGTGCGAAAAACAAAGCGCGTTACCTCCTCACGATGAAATACATACCAATCACGTTGCGGCATCGGCATCAACGGCGCGGCGGCGGCGGCGGCGGCGTCCAAGCGTTGAGTGGATCGTAAAAAAGCGTGTGGAACATTCCCTGGGTGTCGTTATTTGGAGTTTTTAGCTCGCCTTCGGTGGTGTCCGAATAAATTTCATCGGCTGCACCATAAAAACAAGGATGCGTGCCGCGTGGATGGTGGGCGCTTGTGGAGAACGATGCTAACGCTCTCCAAATCAATGCGGCATCGAATGGAGGACGTAGGCTAATGTTGGATCAACTATAAAATATAACAAAATATATTCATTGATGCCGGAGAAAGCGATATCCTTGGCTGGTGGCTTGTGGGATGAAATGCTAATAAAAATAAATTCGATTTGTCTTCTGTGCGTGTGTGTGTGTGGGCATGGATTATGGGGCGGAGGGAGACTCTCGCATAAAACCCGCGTGCGTCTATAAAAAACCAAATTGGCAGGACTAAGTGAGTGTACCCAGTTTTATGGTCGCCATTGGTGATTTTTCGCTTGTGAATAGGAAATGCCCCCTTGACGGGAGCTCCATCATCGGAGCGAGGTGAGCACTGTGAGCGAGGTGGTCGATGATTCTTATGGATCACCACCGGCCTTGCTATACAGTAAGGTTTGATTCTGATAGAAGAGAAGGGTCCCCTACTCTTACTGTGTTACCGGGATCATCTGAATGTCTGCCCATGACATTCTCCCTCTCCTCAAAGACTTGGCCAAGTCACCCAATGTCGATTTAAAGTGACACGGCCAACAGAAATGCTAAACAATTGCCCCTAAGATAGACATCAAGAGCATGAGATAAAACTTTACTTCCTTTATGACTCAATTTGCACGCACACCCTCTGGCAGCGGACGCTTGAGAAGGGCTCCATTATCTCCATTCACTGCTGCACTTGATGTCTTCATCGAATGAGTGTGAAACTTCACTTAACACTTCGTACGCCCACATTTGTTTTTAATTTGTTTTTCTTTATTTACTTATTCACAAGACCACTGACCGTTGCAGTTGCGGAGACGTTCCGGCCATGCGAACTGCGTATAAAACATTTTGATTTAGTTCACTTTCTCATAAGATGCCACGTAATGAGCTGAATTTTCATATGAATTGTTGGTAATCGCGATTTTATACCGAATTGCCGCTCGAGTTAGAGTTAATGCATCACTGATGGCTGGTGGTGGAAAATTTTATTACTCTCTTAGTCGGGGCAACAAAGTAATTTCTGCATTTCGATGGTGACTAAATCGGCACGGTTTCTTTGACTTAGTCTGCCAGCGGCTAATTAGCAGATGGTTCATTTGCATTTGCAAATAATGTGGTTTTCTTTTCTCTACAGTGGTGCTACGAAGTGGTGCATGGCATGGATTGTTCGACGTGGTGATCGTGTCCTACGGATTGAAGAAACTGCATCTGAAACTGAAATGACTTATAAATGGCCCACTCGTAGAAATATGTACCTCTGAGTGGATTAAGGAAAGCCAAACCTTGCAACATGACAATTAAGCAAACATTGTTAATGAAATATCTAGTTTTACCCGTGAGCAAAGTCTGGCCTTTATATTACAGCCAGTCAAAAGAGTGTTCAAACTCTTCCTCCTCTTCTTCAGTGGCAAGTACTACGGCGTGGTTTGATAGTCCCTGGAAAAAAATCAGGAACAAGTCCTTTCTGTTTTTGAACCTCTTTTCATGTGTTTAGTTTGCTTTATGCAGAAGCGATTAGAATCTTTCGAAAGCCTCGCTTCCAGCATCGAGGGCTGCAATCATTCGAAATCATGTTGGAAAGCAGTCAGATGTCTCGTCTTTAGAGGATTGAGGGGACACAGAGTTTTTAAACTCCACTTCCCTTCTCTCCTTTACTGCCTCGGCTAGAGGTAGGTAAGATAGAGCTTTACTCCCGGTTTTTCTAAGTGACTTGCTTTTTTCTGGCTGGTGCTGGGATGCACCATCCTTCCGACACCCCTGCTGGCCTCTTCAGGCTTCACACTAATTCGGTTTCTGGTGAGCTCCTGCTCAACACGGCTCGCTGCTACTTCTGGGGTCATCCCCTGTAGCTTTTTTAGCTCGCCTTTAATTATATAGTTTTAATTTTTGGGCTTAATTTTGTTCCCACGAGTAGCTGAGGAACTAATAGTCCGCCATGACAGAGCCTCGCATTAACGTGGTAAGGCCATTTATACTCTCTGTGAAGTGACCAGGCTAAGGAGAGGTACCGTTAGGTCAAGCAGATAAACAGGCCAAGCAACAGTCTTCAACGGAGACTACCTAGGATTGCACTTCTGCAGAACACAACGCCATCCCAAAAACGGCATAAAGTTGCTCATCATCATCAACATCATTATCTTCTGACACGCATGCTCAACTAAAGGGGTCGCGAGGGTAAACCACGCACGAGAGATCTCCAGGCAACTCGATCCTCCGCCATCGGCTCTAACTCATCAGGAATTATACCCAAGCGTAACCAGCCGAGTTTTGGACTTGGTCCAACCATCTCGTGCTGGGTCTGCCTAGGTCAGATTTTTAGACTTTGAGGTGTTTATCTCTAGATCCCAAATGTCGCAGTAGCATTTCAACGTGTTTGAACATTCAACGCCCGCCTCGGAAGTCGTGATGAAGGGGACATTCGTGCCACGTTCGAAAAAGTAGCTCCTCAATGTTGAGTTCCTTGCGCACTGCCCTGTTTCTCACCCTATCTCGGTGAGTAATTCCCACAACAGACCGGAGAAATCTCAACTCAGCAGCTTGCCTTCACGTCAGTAAAGGTGTATTTAGGCAAATACGTTTCAAACATATACAAACGAAAATCTACAATATAAAATAACTATAATAACGACGTTTCGGGGACACAGGGGATAATTTCAAGAACCCGTATAGGTTCAAGTTTGAAAACATGGAATGGTGGAACCCATTGTGGTGCAAATCCAAGAACTGAGAGGATGAAAATATTCCTTCGATACACTGGTGACCCGGGATCCCAAGTTGGAGTTGCTGAGGACATTGTGATTCATAGATCCACAGTTTAGCAAGAGTTGTCTATTAATGAATTTTTCTCGTTTGGGATTGTTCCAACAAGCACGGATAAAATTTTAAGTATTGGGTATATAACGTAATTCATGAGGTTTGCTAAGAGATGGAGTAACTTGTATTATTCCATTGGAACATGCGTTGCAAAGCTACTGTCATTGTACGTCATTTCAGTATATGTCATTCATTTGAAGCGTAAACAACAATAATTTTTTCATCATCATTTCACTCAAATATGTCGAACTTTGTGCCTCAAAAAGTGTCTTTGCGGGGAGTTCTTCTTCATTACTTTAATATGAAGAAAACTGCTGCCGAAAGTCATTATATTTTGGTGGAAGTTTATGGTGCTACATGCGCTAGCTGAGCGAACGTGCCAAAAGTGGTTAGCACGATTTGAAAGTAGTGATTTTGGCTTGGCCAACCAGCCAAATCAACGGCAAAACCGAATATCCATGGCGTGAAGGTAATGCTCTGTATTTGGTGGTATCGGAAGGGTGTTCTGTATTATGAGCTGCTAAAACCAGGTGAAACCATCACTGGACAACGCTCTGAACACAATTAATCCGTTTGAAGAGAGCAGTAGCCGAAAAACGCCCGGAATATGCGACCAGACACGTGGCAATAATTAACGAGTACCATCATGGCAACGCTCGGCCCCACGTTGCTATTCCGGTTAAGAACTATTTGGAAAACAGTGGAGGGGAAAATTTACCCCACCCGCCTCATAGCCCAGACCTTGCCCCTTCTGACTACAGTTTGTTCCGGTCGAAGAAGAACGCCCTCACTGAAATACGGTTCGCATCAGAGCAGAACATCGAAAAATTGGCCTGATTCATTCTTGCTTGCCAAGCTGGAGCAGTTCTTTTGGGATGGGATCCACAAATTGCCAGAAAGATGGGAAAAAGTCATAGCTTCAGATGGGCAATACTTCGAATAATACTATTGTACAAGTCTTTCTTAAATAAAAGTTAACATTTTGAAAAAAAAACGGCATTTAAGTTATAGTCCCAATATTTATAATCTTTTATAAGCTATTTCAGGTTTTTTGACATCCGTCAAAGTATTCCTCTTCTGAAACAGTATTCTTCGTATTTTTACATTTTTTTTCTCTTGAAGTCACCTCCTAGGCACACTCGACTTGTATAAGGGATCTCTCAGTACATTCCATCGTCATTCAAAAATGTGAGTGGATGGGTTTTGTTAAATTTAACGAAATAAATTCGTACTCACACCAGTGTTGCCTCCAAAATGCTGAGGAAACTCTCACACGCAGTTTTTATTCACACCACCCAATGACTCTTGTTCCATAGATCAGAATCATTGATATTTGTCTGAGGAGTGACAATTTGATGCAGTGTGGCGGCACCATTGGGCCATATTTTTCAAACATTATGCTGGTGCGACCGTTCGTCTGGAATTCGCTACGGACGTTTTCAGACTTTGCCTGTTTAATATTTGTTCAAGTGGGTGGAGTCTATGATGCCACATGACACACTGCAGCTGAAACAAAGACTTTCGTGACAAAGATTCCGACTTGCGATTTTTTTAAAAGGAAGCATCAAACATCTACTGAATGTCAATGGTGCGCTTCAACATTGCATGAACTTTTTCATTCGGGAAACACTTCCTTAAACAATCGCCGCTCAGCCAGCAGGGAAGCACCTTTAGGCTTTCGACCACCACCAACAAGAAACCAGTGTTATATCCCTGCATAGATACCTTCGAGGTATACCGAAGGCCACAAAAAGAAGTGCTGTTAAAGAGGAGTATCGCACTGGAGGATGCGATCGATCAACCATTCGATATCGCAGCTCGGGATTGCCTACGAGGGCCTGGTCTTCAGGATAGGTTGTCGACTCTTACGCAATTAAGTAGGCCCGCGCTTGTTCTGACATCTTTGACTCTTATCCTGTGGGACAGTGCAACAGGACACGTCAACGCTCAATATGACAAACCAAAGTTGAGAAAAGAATCCCTACCAACAAGGTGTGCTTCATTATAGAGAGTATTTCGGAAGGTGATTGATTTTCAAGCCCACCCCAAGCTGTGGCTTCAAACGAATGAGAAAAGAACGCAACTCTTGAGTGTCTTTTTGCCTACAACAAAAGTAAGGGAATTGCCATCCAAATCCACTTACACTCGGCCAGGTATTGACAACTTCCGGCCAAAGCCATTCTCAAGCTTCAACCGCCTTCATCTGATGAAATACTTTTACTCACGACTGTTGCGTGCCCGTTGCTGATCTCAAATTCAAAGTTGTGTGAATGTGTGCAAGATACATGCATACATTTGCTAGCCTATACTGCGTGTCTGAATATAATTCGCAAAATGTGCGAAATCAACCTCATTAGCGCGCCATCCAATTCGCAATTATTTATTCTCCATTTCTTCGGTTTACCATTCCAAGTCGACGATTGTATGCACTCCTTACCCTCCAAGCGTGCCTAAATAATCGCGGCGTAATTAATTTCACCTGCCTACGCATAATTTTTCATTTTTCATGTATTCCATTGCATTTTCGAAGGCGAACCGGACTGCGCTAAGTTTACTTGAGCAAACTAAAGTCGACGTCGACGTCGACTGGGAAGCTCGCAATTACGGGTATTAAATTCGAATAAATCATTTGAGGCGCTCGAAGCGGGAGGGCCTGCGGGTAACGCGATATAGGTCTCTGCTTTTCCAATTAGGACGGCCTGATATTTCACACTCAAGTAATTTGCATGATCATTATTTTTTTTTTGTTTTTGTTTTTGCTCTCGCTCGTTGTTTGCTTCGTTTTTCCATCTAGAATTGGCCCGCCTCAGCTCAGCTCGGTGTTTGGCCAGTACACTCTGCGGCGGGAATTGCGAGACCTAATTTATGTCCGCGCTCCGCTCGGTTGCTGATTATTTATGGCGATTTGTCAGTTGATGGGGTGCGATTTTGCAGCCTAGGCAGCCCACTGTTGCCGGCCCGAATGGCCAGACCGCTGAACGGAGGGGGCATAGTTGATGTGGCGGATCGCACAGCGGGTAGGCCTTCGGGAGAAAGTCGGAATCGTGTTGTCATGGCAGGCTCTTGAAATATTCTTTGATTACATAGACGCTAATATGATAATGGCTGCTGACTAACTGGCTGACATCGTTGGCTAATTGCGCCTGATAGTGCTTTCGAATTGCATAGGGTGATGGTTGCTTCATTTCGTTTACTTTTGTGAATTTGTGTGGATTCGACGGTGTGAGACGCAGCCGCCGACGCTTTGATAAATGCTGCAAATTCGCAAGCAGTCATCTGTTGTCAAGAGTCTCACAGGCAAAAGATTGCCTCACAAGATATGCATCAGAATGGTTGATGACTTGAGCAACAAGAGGGTAAAGGAAAAACTCTTGAGTTGGCGGTGTGCAAATGGGTTTGCTTGGGGGAAGTATTCGTCTTGGGAAACCGCTGAGGGGGATATTTGTAAGCCTGGCACGACCCAATACGGAGTCATATTTGGCTTTGGATTATGAAACGTTGTCTTATCTTGGTCTTATCATGCGTCCAAATGAATTCCCTGAATGCAGAGGAAGTTAATTAACCCCAACTCCAGCAACTTTGTGGGGCTAAGCCCTTTGAGAGTGGTGCCTCTTGCCGGAAAAGGTTGACAGCAAACAGCGTTAATCCACTGGCGCTCACCCGAGAGTGAGATGGGAGAGGAAGAGTTCAACTATCAACCACCATCAACAAGTTGAAAAATGTCGCATCGACTCTCAAAGCAGACGACCGAATGCGATGTATACTCTGTGACTATAATGGTGGCTTCGTTGACTTTCGTTAAGTTCATTCACCATTGCATTATTTAAATGGTAGCCACGACATCAATTTATGCGTACGCAAATGATAGCTGCGATCCTAATGACCACTTCGATCACTTTCGTTAAGTTTCGTTAAGTGTGAGTGAGTTGCATCGCTCACTACACCCCTTGTAATCTTGCTGCAGTTCTCAGCAGCACTTTGAAAGTTGGTGTTGCTTCTGGCTACTTTTCGTACGAAACTACTTGCTACCTATGACAGTGCTGCCAGTATTTTGGAGGGATTTATGAGCACGGTGGAAGATAAATAAAAAAAAGTATCAATGAAGGCCTAGTGAAATATAAGGAAACAGAAGTATTTGGACGAAAGGAACCTTTTTTAAAACTAAATTGAAATTTTTATCGAAAAAGTAAATTTACCAATTTATTGCTGAGAATGGTTGGATTAGAATCGTAAGAGCACGAGGATCAAGCCAGTAGTGAATTGTGGACCTATGCATGTGGTCTTTCTTATCGTAGGAGCAAGCAACGGATCACACAAGTTCACATATTTAAATCTAGTAAATGAAAAAGAAAATCATTAAAAATCGTTCATCTAGTTAAGGGAGGTCTCTTGCGTGGAAGGGACGCTTGTCCACTCATTACAAGCAAACTGAACATCGCCCGGGCGCCATTTCGGACTTGCATTGTACTCATGTCATTCACCGTTCAGAGATGAATCTTGGCAAACCACTATTCTTGCAACAAATTCTACCCGTTGTTAATTAACGTCGAGATTTTTGGATTCTTCTGAGTTTGATGGGGAGCAAGGATGAAGGAATACAGCAAATTGGAGGCTGTTGCCCAAAGCGTGTCCCAAAATTATAAAAATATAAAAGAAAGAGTGGGTAAAAAAAAGAGTGAACTTGTGAAAAAAGTGAAATCATTTTCAACGGAAAAATCATTGCAACTACGGTGCGGCGTGGACCTGGTACGAACGACACTTGTTGTGCGTGCTAGTATTCTCTTGGGTGGTGGTTGCCAGATTTCCTCAACCCGCGGAAATCTGGCATTTTTATGTTGAAGCCGATTCTAGTCTAGTGTGCTCTTCTAGCGTTGTCAGTCACACGAACGACGTAAATTATGATATCTGCTTGGGTCGGGAATTGAACTCAGAGAGCCTGTGTATGGGTCGCGGTAGCTACACACTACTCCACGGAAACCTTCATGACCTTGATAATCTTCGAAATTCTAATCGAAAATCTAATGTTTAAAAAATCTTCGAAATATTGTTGAGAAACTGTGGTCCTACTGGGAGCCTGTGAGGGCAGCTGAATAGACTGATTCAAGCCAAACTGTACGAGCTGTACAGAGACACGAGCTTAGCCAGACGTCTACGGATAAAACTCCTTAGTGATTGGCTTAGCCATGTAGAGTCTTCGACTTCGGTTCTTTGGACACAAGTGCAGAAGGACCGTAACTAAGTTAGTGGTGCAACTGGGAGGTATTTAGACCCAGATCGCATGCTCTGGAGAGGCTTGGTGTATCCCATGAACTGGCATAACACACGGAGAAGGAAAAATATCAGACATGTTGCCCGCTGTGGTGCCCAGAATTGGATCGTGTCGCTTTCGTTTTAAGACATTATTCATTGGAGTATGTGTAACGGCTTGACGATACTGTCCGCCATATTCATGACCTCAGGAGTGTAAATCTGTATGTAGAGAGAGTCGTTGAAGAATTTACCAAGTGTGTCCTGTCTTGGGTAAGCCAATGCTGAGCACTTGCAAAGAACATGGTTCAGTGTTTGGCTCACTGCTCAAATGTGGAACTATGTGCTAGATGAGCAGAGTCACAGCCAAGTTGTGAGGTGCAGGAATAGATTGCATTCAAGCCTGTATAGCGAAAGAACATATTTCGTTTTCAAGTCGTTACAGTTGGAGGAGAATAGCAAGAAGACCTCACCCCCGTCTTTTGTTAGATGCCATACGTAGCCACGAATCGAGTTCTGAGAAATCTACAGAATGCGAGATACGTGGGTGGGTCCAAACTGGTATATTTCAGTTGGATTTCAGTTTGCATGGTCGGAATGCATGGTATACAAGCCCTGAAAGGAGGGATAAGAGTAAAAAACAACTTAAGCTCCCCTATTATTTTATCAATTCTGAGGAAATTACTAAACTTCGAATTACATTTTGTGCTTTTTCATCAGTTTATGTCAGTTAGCTGAATGTTCTGCTGTCGAATACAAGCGATAGTGCTCACAACTGCAGCAACTACCCGTGCAACATATCACAATTTACCCTATGCCACAATAGAATTGTGTAATCCGATATTTTATTCCCTCCAATTTGTCAGATGCATTGCATTTCAACAAAACAAGCGAATGGTAACCACTGCTCATGCAGAACTGAGTACGCCAGAGTTACGATACAATTATTCACATCCGCGGGAAGGGGGCCGAGACCCAGAGCAGCAAGCACCTCCTTATGAGGTGGAAGAAAATCGTGGTACTTATTAATTTGAATTTCAATTTGAATTTTCTTTAGTTGCAATAACTTAACTCAAATGAGTTGGACAGCAATAACTCCCTTGGGAGTTTTAATTAAAATTCAACAACAATTGCACGCTATTCACGACCGGCCACAGAAGGTTTGCATGTCTAGCCGTGCTGGGGTCTGTGTGTTGATTTAAATGATTCGGCAGTTTATATGCGAGACAAGATATCGCCTACCGCGTCGAACATTATGATTTTGCCACCGATGTGACAATTTCCAAGAAGATCGTGTTGTTCACTTGTTGCTGAATGCATTTGGGAAAGGCATACTAAGTCGTCTTTTTCGACTGTGTCGCAAAGCAAAGATGATCAACATTGAGTGAGGAACACATTTTAAGTGTAGCCATCGATAGGTGGGATATGAAGGTGGACCATGAAGGGTGCGACATGTGAGCTGGACCATGAAAATAAGCACAATTTCGGTCTCATAATTCCGGTCGTGAATGAAAACAGTGTAGTGGCCGTGGCGGTGTGGGTGGCACTTGAACGTACGGTGGAAAGGTTCGGATCCCAGTACGACACAACTAATTGTCACGGGTCCACCTCTTTCGAGTGACAATACTGAAAGATGGAGAGTATTGGATTGATTTAAGACGTACTTTTTCAAAATCTATAGATCGCCGTGGCATTGTGGGTTAGTGCCTTTCATAATTCACTCCTCCACTTCTTTCGAGTCACTGACAATGTTCAAAGACTACTCTTGTCAAGAAAAAGTTCCTCTCTTGCCTGTCGGCTTAAAACTGTAGGTCCCGTCCACTCATGAGAGAACAATAGCACGCACAACACGGGTCCGGGTGACTGTTGAACAAACTATGCCCTTTAGGGGCTGTAGCCATGAAAATAAAATAAAAAAAAAACAGCTTCCATTTCATCTAAACTCATTGCCAATGAAAATCATATACAACATGGTTTTCGTAAAAAGGTATATTTTGGGGTGGGATTGGCGATGGATGTAGACTTTACCGTCACGCCCATACAGACTCCAGTTGATGAGATATATCTTTCTCGCAACGTTGCACTGCCGACTAACGGCTCCTACAGTATAAGAGTTCTGTTAAACAATCAAACTACGGTGACATAGAACCTCCTGGGAGGACATCCTGGATAGCCATATCAATGTCCGGAGAGAAGTGAAATTATGTGTGCAGTCTGTCCCAATTGAACGGAATATGGAGCGTGCTACAGATCTGTCGTAGTTATTACTTACACACATGCTGCCACCATTCGAGTTGTTCGCGCTCTGACTCTCAGTCATCCGTCGTCACAACTGATTGCCGCCTTGACCACCGACGACACTTCGACACTTCATCAAGAAATCATGCAAATGTCATTCGCTGATTGCCAGAGCAAATGTTACCAAAAACCCCGTCGAAACATGTTAAGGTGCAAAAGAGGCAGATATTGGATGTTGAATTCTGGTTTCATGCCGACTCCGAAATGGCGAAGTTTAAGAAGCGTTCACTAGATAGATAAACTGTCTGATAATTGTCAACGATTTGAAAGAGGTGCAGTCTGGAACTATGGAAGATGTTCGTGCCGCCAATTGAACCTAGTCAGACAGCGTAGGAGGTCAGTCCACCACGAACCCACTACGCAGCACAGCCGTTCGCTTTGTATGGGAGCGCGGAAATAAATATGCAACTTTTGAACCCAAATCGTGGGACAAAAATCGTTGATGTATCTCAAACGGATTACTCATTAACGGGGTAAATTTAGGTAAAAAAAAATCACTTTTTCGAAACACGAAAGATTTCTTATCACTTGTACAATGCTCCAAATTTCATTAAGATCGATCCACGTGTTTGTTGCAGATTTATTATTTTGCAGAACTAGTATTCGTCACAACTTGGTAATTACAACCCAATTGTCATTTTTTGCAGCATTGGTCAATAGGTGGGTAGGCGGATATGATTTTTACAACATGATTAGTGCACGCTTTCAGCTTTCAGAAAAACTAGGCCAACCCTTGGAGCCTCTTAGAGCATTTCTTACAGTTCAATAAACATTAAAACACACTCTCTGGAAAAGCTTGTTTTTTTAACATCCTAGTAAAGGGTGATTTTTTAGCTATTATCTTTTTGGCAACTCTGGTTTCAACAGCAGACGCAGGTTTCGTGTTTTGTTTCACTGTCAAACATCTTCAGTTTGGTCTTTAATTTAACCATGAATCGTCTTACAAACGAACAACGCTTATAAGAAGATATATAATATAAGAATTAGCTTATAAGAAATTGAATATCTCGCAGCTCCGTCAATGGATGTACTTTGTTTTTTAAGCGACAGATTTATATTTCTTTGAGTTCTATTTGCGTTCTTTCTCTCCCTATTTGCGTTTCTCCTCTCCTTCTGCTCCATTAGGAGCCAAGAAATTATCACTTTTGTAACATGACTAAAGTCAAAACCATGTTTTTAAAAACCTGTTCAACGAAATAAATTTGCAAAAATGTGTTTCCTGGCAGGTCAAGGCGGGTACCATTATTTATAGAATAGTTAGCTGAATACCTTAGCTATCTAAAACTCTTACCCACTCTCTGCAGCTTTGTGGAGCTCAGGTAAAAGGGGAAAAAATAATACAATATTAATTCTAGTACAATTCTAGTAGTCTAACTCAGCTAAGAGACGCACATTTTATTTATTTACTTATTTTTTGGTTATAAGTTTAAATAACAGATTTTTCATTTCTTAAATAAATTGCAACAGTTAAATTAATGAGTTCCTACTAGAAAATGCATGACTTTCAAATGTAAACGAACAGTTGCTTTAGAGCTCTGTGTCTCGCACATTCCTTGACACAACATGCCAGAATTTTGGGAAAACATGGCACACTTATATATGTCTACAAAAAATAAATGCAACAACTCCGTATTCGAAATTTAATATTTTGTTATTTATTTCAGCTTTTGAACCACTGTGCAGCGGCCAGTCTGAGTGACGGATAGCCTAGACATATTTCGGAGTTACATAAGTAAGTACATGTCTGCCTTGGTTCAACTTATGTCACCTGGAATACATGCCAACCTTGAATTGATGAAATCCTCCTAGAATGACTGGTGTACTCGAGTAAAAATCTTATAAAAGTTGCCGTTTGTTTGAACTTAGTCTGTGGTACGGGATCGTAGGGCAAATGCTCATGGACAGTCATTATCTAACAGCCATAGCATAAGAAGAATTACTGCCCCAAAGGGGGGCAGCCTGGGGCCACCAGGCTGGTACAGGTCAAACATCTCAATCCATCTGTTTTCTTGCCCCTGCTTGCGATGTACGATCTTAAGCTCGGGACTGTAACTTTTCGGCCAAAGTAAGTGACGTGAGGGGTAAACTTTTGCAAAGCAATATCTAATGCAATGATGGAACAGCATGCGCCGAAACCATGGCTTCGTTTTCTTCGGTTTCAATCCAGCCCTTCCTGAATATATCGGCATCTGCCTAGAGCGATTCGTGGATTTGAAAATTTCTTCTAATCTTAAAAAAGATGAGAATGGTGAAACTCTGAATACACCCACTTCTGTCCACGCTGTAGAACGAACAGACTGGGTCAGTCGCGATGCTATTTAGCTTTTAGCGGCCACAACTTCGTCTGATCGGCTCGTATAGAGAGAACGGAGCCAAGCAGGCCCAATTATTGCCTGCTATAGTACCAACGCGGACGAAGCGGGTGAGGCCGACTCTTATACATACACTTTTGTGGTTCCGCGTAGCGTGGTCACAGAGAAATCTGTATTAGAATAATAACGAGCCTAATGAGCTTTCCTACTGGCCACTGCGCCCTGAATTACCACCAAAAGGAAACTATGCCAAGCCAAGACATTTCGGAAGAGGATATCCGGGAACACTTTATGTGGATATTCCGCAGTACTCTGGTTAAGGAAAGTACGTCTTCTGCATAAACTCCAACCCTTCGATACAATAGATCCCAGTGTCGTTTGCAATAGCGGCATGGGTTGTACAGGAGAAAAAACAGCCGCCAAACACTTGGTTACTTGGTAAGTTGAGCAAAGAATGAAAATCTTAGATTTCCCTCAAACATTCGGAATCAGAAACGTCTCAACGCAACTGTTTGAAGACGACAGTGATTCAGAGAAATAAACTGTTTAATGGATGATTTGTTTGGTCGTAAGTTTGTCGGTGCCTCGAACAACGCTAAATAAAATGTGAAAAATGACGAAACCCACTTATGGTTGAATAGGTTGATGTTAATAAACACAACTGACACTTGTGGTCCTACGAGTCTAAGTCTGAGACAATACAAAGTTACCAATGCACTCGGTGGATCTCGCGGAATTTTTGGCTCGTATTTTGTTCAAAGATGACCATGAGAACAATGTCACCTGCTATCGTTCGATGGTGCCTGGATGATAAACAAAACAACACAGCCGGTGTCATCGAAAGAGAAATCCTGCTTCGCTGCGAGGAAGGTGCAAATACCTCCGCGAACTCTACGAGCCGTGGTCGATGTAGTTGACTACACTGGCCTGGCCATATGCAGTGCATAGACGATATGTCTGTGATCCAGCTAACATGTACTTTGAATGGACCTCCTGGTTGGTAAAGGCGAGGAAGATTGAACTACGTTAAATACCAATTCATCGCGAATGTAAGAGAGTTTGACTGACAACACTGGAAGCTCAGGATCGCCGGCCTGACAATGTAAACTGCTTTTGTGATGAAAATTCACACTTCTGGAGTGAGCTCAGTAAAGCTGTCAAGCACACCTTAATTTCTACTACATGTGGAGAGGGACCTTAACCACGTTGGCGTGCGAAATTAGAAACGGCTGGCTGAAGCTCGTGTCAGCTGGAGAGGCTTGTTGACTGAAGCCCAGGTTCACCCTGGACTGTAGCGTCAGCAGAAGAAAAAGAAAAGCAAGAAAATGTTGGAAATCCAGGCGGTTTTTGACGCCAATGCCAGATCACAGCTCACAGTCGAATTAATTGTAAACGGAGTATGCTGTGGATTCTGTCGAAAAATGATACACTGGACTTATGCGGGGGTGCTTAAAAGTGCAACCTCCGTGTCCACATAAGGAAAATTACACTGCTGCAGACGATGGTGAAGGCGAAAGCTAAGCGAACGTACTAAGCGTGGATGTACAATTATTTTGAGTGAATTGTCCTCTTCTCGTGTTGGCACTGAAGAGGGCAACTGACTGACGTGTACAGAGTGTACATTGATGTAGACGATTTGTGTCGAAAACGAATTTCCAACAAAATGACTGAAGAACATCCCGTCGGCTACTGCGCCAGAGTTTCTAAATGTACACAAAGACTGCATAAAATAGGCGACACCTCCGACAAGGTGAGCAACTATCCCATAAATGAGATGTTTGAAGCAGCCCACATGAGAGAATTTAAAACTGAAACTGTGCCTTTGCCTCTAAAAGTCATTGGAATTGTTTCCGCAGAGAGAAGAATGGTGGAGGCTGGCTGATTTGAGTGGCAATTGGTGAGACTTCTGCCATGATTACACGCAATCTCCTTGCGATATTTGCCTTTTGAACAGTCCACTGGCGATGAAGTTGAGAAACTAAGCCGCTGTCGATGATACACTCACCTTGGAATGTATCACTAGCCGAAGGTGGTTGTAGAGGTTCTCAATCAATTTTCTTGTTGTGGCTTCCTTTTCGACTCAAAGAGAATTTCAAGTGAAAAACAAAGATTTGATGGAAGACTGCACCGATTGAAGAATCTAACAAAAAAAAAATATCCACAATAGACGAGCTTGAATCCGATAATCGTAAGCCGATGTGAACGATAATCCAATGGTAGTCCAAACTGATATCCAAAATGTTCGAGGTTCATCCTTTCAGGAACGTCGACTGGGTTGTTTCGCTCGAGTCGATAGATTTTTAACACGAACCGCTACTGTAAGTCGACCTTCTCGCCCGTGTGGTCGTTACGCGAATGAATACATTTGCTCGTCACGAATTTCGTATTCAAATGAGAATGGAATTCAATAACACTTCCAACTTTCCAATGAAATTTTAAAATTTGAATATGCGCACTCAGTTGTTCGGCCCGAAAGTGTGGAGTACGCGTGCCGTACACCTCGTCAAGACTAAAGAAGGGATGAAACTGCTCTTCGCTCTCAGAAGGGGTTAAAATCTAAAAAAAATATGAAGGGTAGTTGGACAACCCTTCCATCGGCTGGAATCGATTAAAAGGATGAGAATTGAGAGTTGACTACCCCTTTTGCAGCCGAAGAAGGGAATATAAAAAAATCGAGTTTCGTTAAAAAATTCATCCAACGGCACTCTTGAAGTGCAAACGTCACTTTGACAGCTCCCATCGAAATCTGAGGTCCACACCTGCGCGCATCAAATATCGATTTCGAATTCGAACTTAAATGCTGTCCTTTTTTGTCACCGAGTGCTGTCGTTGTCGTAACTGGTGATAAGTTAAATATTCTTACGAAATTCGTATAAACAGTAAAAAGCACTATCGATCGCAGTTAATTTATTGCACCTTCAAGTCGCCGGGCTGAGCTCACAAGGGTATTTGTGAGCGTTTCGCTCCTATCGCGGGTTTTATTGAAAAATTTAATACAAAAAATTCAAATATTGTCAAATGAAATTCACGAATCGCAAAATAATTACACACCGGCCATCTGTTTGCTGTCCTCGTTGCGGTGCAAGATGTCGAATGCGAGGCTCTGTTGGGAAAAAAAAACTCAGTACGACTATCTGAATGGTTTGCGATTATAATGAGCTCCAGCGAGAGAGAGAGAGTATATCTCTTGCTAAATTATTCATTTGTGACGGCGACAGTGAATTTTAACAACACACTCACACAACAACGCCGACGACGATGGCGAGGTGATGGCCCGATGAAGGCAAAACCTACCGCGCTGAGGGGAGTTCGGCGGTCGTAATTACGAAAAATATAAGTGCATGCAAAAAAATTTAAGAAAACAAAACAAAAGTCGTATTCTCTCATCAAATATGGTAAATAGATGCGAGATGTCAATCAAGCTGCTGGCGGTGTGTGTGCGGTGGCCTCATTAGTCATTCATTGCGATACGCTGCGTCGCGACGTCTGTGTGCCGACTGTCGAGTCAGACTGTCGCATTGCCGCACGAGAGCCGCTGTTACCGCCGCTGATGTAGGGGCTCCTTTAATATGGGATAATTATCTTTTAAAGAGAAAAAAAAATGCGCATAAGCTCAAAGTCGGACGAGAATGCTTTGCATTAGTGACTGAAGCCAATTAATCAGACGACGACGGATGGACTCTCGACACTGAACATTGCAAATCTTAACGAATGGTTATGAACGTTTTTGCTTTTTATTTTTCGCTTCAAAATCTGATATTATTTGCTTCATAAATTTTTTGCACAGGTAGGTATACCTATCCGGGAGATGGATGAGCAGGACTTGTGCTGAAAAACCGCGACAACTTGTGATTATTGATTGATTTGATTTTAAGGAGCAAGCCTTTCCTCTTAAACCGCGTCCTAGCTCTTCTTGCAGGGATGCAGGTTGGATGTTGTCTCTGGTCTTAGGGAAGGGCTAGCCGCTAACCGCCATTCGTATTGATTAAAGCGGTTGTTTGTGAGAAATCAATTACGTGCCTTACATTCTTGTTTTGGATTACGTTGACTTTGGGACACTGTTCGTTTGCGGCTTAGTTTAGCCGCACTAGTGGTCGGCCGCTTTCACACTTTTCGTCCTGTTATAAAAGAACCGTTAGACATTTTTCGAATGTGCCGCGCCTATACAGACAGCAACATGTTCAACACATTTTCCCACAAATTCAATAATATTGCGTGATTACTTCAGCTGGTAGATACACATCAGTCAGGGCGCATTTGCAAAAGCGATTACTTCTTTTTTTATTAGTGGTGCGTGTTTATAAAAATGTAAGTTTTTGCTGTAATTTGTTTGTAAAACAACACTTGAATAATTGGTGCGAAGTTGAACAATTTGTCATATCAGTGAAAGTAATGGGTCCGACTACTAGCACTCAATTTAATGCGAATTTCAGTAGTCGGCCGTTGATGGCCGAGCACTAGAGAAATGCACTTTAGCTTCAATTTATCTATTGATGTACTGCCACGATTTCACCCGTTAACCAAACAAATTTTTGAGAAATTCTAGTCTTCGGTCAGGTGCTAAAGTTGCATTCGCACTGCCGGCCCGCTACTGAAATTACGAATCTAGCGTTCGGCCGCTGAATACTATTTGGATTGACCTATTTGTCTAATCTAATGTACTGCAATTGTTGGAAGCATCTCATATTTAAGAATAACAAGCGTGAGGTGATCCGAAGAGTCCTTCTCAGAAGGAGTCTACTCACATCTCAGAGGAAAACATGCAAGGAGAAACAAACTACATTTCAGAAGAGATTCCCGATACCGAAGAAGAAAATGGAGTATCTAACTTAGCCTTTTGAACATTTCACTGGGTGGTATTGAAATACCAACAGACATCTTTGATATATTGTGTCTATAACTTAATTCGGCTTTTTTTTTTTTTTTTTTCAGAATTTGAACTTTTATTTAAGAAAAACATGTACAAAAGTATTATTCAAAGTATTGCCCATCTAAAGCTATGACCTTTTCCCATCTTTCTGGCAATTTGTGGATCCCATCCCAAAAGAACTGCGCCGGCTTGGCAGCCAAGAATGAATCAAGCCAATTTTTGATATTCTGCTCTGATGTGAACCATATTTCAGTGAGGGCGTTCTGCTTCGACCGGAACAAATGGTAGTCAGAAGGGCAAGGTCTGGGCTATAAGGCGGGTGGGGTAAAACTTCCCATCCACTGTTTTCCAAATAGTTCTTATCCGGAATAGAAACGTTGGTCCGAGCGTTGTCATGATGGAAAATAATTGCCTTATGTCTGGTCGCATATTTCGCTACTGCTCTCTTCAAACGGATTAATTGTGTTTAATAGCGTTGTCTCTTGATGGTTTCACTCGGTTTTAGCAGCTCATAATACAGCACATCCTTCCGATCCCACCAAATACAGAGCATTACCTTCGCGCCATGGATATTCGGCATTGCCGTTGATTTGGCTGGTTGGTTCGTTCGCTCAGCTAGAGCATGTTCACCTAGTTCAACTTCCACCAAAATATGATGAATGTCGGAAGCAGTTTTCTTCATATTAAAATAATGCAGAAGAACTCCCCGCAAAAACACTTTTCAGGCACAAAGTTCGACATATTTGAGTGAAAAAAAAGATTACGCTTCAAATAAATGACATATGCTGAAATGACGTACAATGACAGTAGCTTTTCAACGCATGTTCCAATGGAATAATACAAGTTACGCCATCTCTTAGCAAACGCACGAATAGTTATAGACCCAATACATAAAAGAAGTTATTTACAAATGTGTTAACGAAAACCACATTTTTGAGTAGACGGCCCATTTACTCCAGAAGCTGATCAGATAAGTATTTATTAGTCTTCCCCAGATTTTACTTTCACATACTATTCACTTTTCAGTCTAGGGGGGAGAAGAATAACTTAAAAAATGGTGATGGACGTGATCTCCTACAGCGCAGAGTGGTTCGGGGTGTATGCAAGGCTCGGATGCTCCTTTTGGCCACTGTCATGATTGTTTTGTTTGCACATTCTGTAACCACCGGATGCAATGGAGTCGGCTCCAATAGCACGTCCATGGCGGCAGTTGGGCAAGTTCTCATGGTCCATGTAGCACAAAGGCATGTCAACTTTTGAATTTTGTTGAGTGTCTCTGATCAGGTTGGTATGTGATTGTTGGTCTAACAATAGCTATGTACATCCATCTTAGGATGCTTGGACTGCATCCCCAGGATTAGCCCACCAAGCTCCGAAGGATCATTCGATCACGCGCAGCCTTCCTGGTGATCTCTTCTGTGTGTCTTTTCCAGATGAGTTTGCTGTCTAAGATGGCTCCTAGACTAGTGAGTAAGAAAAGTAATGCAATACGCCAACACAACAAGAACTTCCTTAGTTTGACCTGACCGCAATACCAGAGCTTGTAACGTCATGGTTGAAACCAACCTGGGCTTGGTCGCTGAAGGATGTTTCTTGCTGAAGTAAGGGTCCTTCGCTTACAACATCTGAGTCAACCAGTCAGCGAACCCACTGCGCGGCCTGTTTAAGTTCAAAAATGATGATCTTCTACCCTTAGTTTGAAATCAAATAATGTTTCGAGTAAGTCTTTAGGACTGTCGGAGACCAACTGACAAACGAAGACCAAATCGAAATCGCGGCCAAACATATTCGACCTGAATCAATCTGTTCGCTTGCTCTATCCACGTTCTATTCATCTTGAACTTTTTTGAATTAGGAAGCGGCGTGTTATAATCAGTCAGTGCACCTAGTCCTGAAAGAGAGAGAGAGAGAGAGAGAGAGGCATTCTCGATGTCGAAAGAAGATTACCTTGGTCTACTGATCTTTATACGGAGTTTCTGCAGATGGTGGAGTTCCAGAAGCTGTCGATATATATCGAACATATCTCGGCATACAGTAAAATTCGCTCATAGTGACCTCGGTTGCAACGACATTTCGGTAATAACGACGAAGTTAATTGCGAAAGCTTGGTGTACCATATGTGTCCCAATGAATAACGCCTTTTTCATTCCGATATAGCGACATCCGTTTTTAACGACGGGAAATTCGTCTCCCATGAGTGGTCGTTATAACCGAATTCTACAGTATCTCGAAAACCTCAATCTGCGAAAATTCTCAGACGGAGAATGCTCTCACCATTCTTTTGGCAAATTCGTGTTTTCCTCCACGAACTCCTCGTTTTCTTTTTGAGGTCGCCAGGGCAAGCCTGGCGGATTGCACCAACCGCACCTGGTGATCAATCCACGGTGCCATACATCACCCCTCGCCACGTCCAGAGTTGGCGCCAAAGTGTGATTTATCGCTGCACACAGCAGCTCTCCCCTCATTTCCCACTCAACCAATCCACAGGCGCAATTTACTCTTCCCCACAGAGCCCTGCATGCCAAAGAAGCCAAATGCCTGGCGCATTATCACTGCCCCATAACCATGTTTATTCATCTTCCTTTCCATTCCCAGACCCAGTATTCAGCATCCAGCATCCAACAGTCGCCAGTCACAGCGATGTCATCATCATCGTATATTATCGCATTCAAACGTGGAATTCCCACTAGTTCCTCGTTTGCCATAAGCAGAGATCATCTAACAGAGCGGACTGTTCCCGGGCATAAATTCACGCTCCTGCGAGGAAGAGTTGCCGCCGCGAAAAAACGCCAAACTGCCAGCGTCTGCTGCTCCATCCATCCCTTCCAAGGCCTGGATCTCGCAGCAGCCATCATTATGTATTTATTAAATATTTAACATAATTCCGTAATCTGAATGCAGAGGCATCTCGCACACACCGGGCTGCAGTTCGGTTCGGAGAGGCAGAAAAACACTCGATAGATGGGGACGAGCCTCGGACTGTGCCGGCCCGTCGACGCGTCGCAGAGACCAGTTTCCCTTACAACATTTTCTCGTGTCGCGCCGTGTTGTAGGGTTTTGCATTTTTCCATATGCATTGCGGTTTATCTTCGTTTCCTCTTTCTGCATCTTTGTTCGATTTCCATTTGATAAATGTTTTTATTAATTTATTGATCGTGAGCGATGATCAGACAGTTGACAACGAAGGCGACGACGCAGACGCAAGCGCTAACGGGTGATGGGTGACGGGTGACGGGGGCCATGCCGCGGAGGACCTGGCTCCCAGTGCTAACTGGGCTCCTTGGGGAATAGCGCTCGATGGGCTAGAGATATATTAGATTTTTATGGAAATCCGCAGTCGTGTTCGGATCGGTTAGCTTCTCTTGTTTTTGCGCTCATGTGTCGATCTGCGATTCATTTCGCGCAAAAAGTTTGTTAATTCGTTATTTATTGCGGTGTTGCAACCGGTTCTGCGAATGCACTGACATGGAAGCGGACAGATGCAATGCGGTTGGTGTTCGCAAATGATGTCAATGATGCAAAGGCTTCATACCATGAGACCATAAAATCATCTTTGGAACAGTGGCGCTGAGTGTTAACTCTGCTTTCTGGAATAGGGAGAGTCTTAATCAGGCCACGTGAGGTTCCTTAAAAGCGGTCTTTCTCTGATGACTTGTTCAACAGTCTTCTAGGAGAATATCCTGCCTGTGAACGCATTTGAGGAACTGAGCTCGCCTGAAGTATGAGCGTGGTGGAAGTATGAGTGCGGTTGAAACTTGAATCTTTGTGATCCGTAGCACATAACCCAACGTCACTAAATCTCTAGTTGACAAGGAAGGTATGTGAAGAACAGAGGTACTGACTTTCGTCGGAAACACGGGCAGTTCTATACATAGCAACTGAAATCACAGATCTTGGTGAAAGAAACTGCACTCGCTGAAGAGACATTGGATGCTAGACGTGTCTACATGCGACAAGATAACAGGGACGTCCGTCCAACTGGACCGAGAGATCGTGGCAAGGGACCCTGCAGGTCCTTCTCGATCAGTACTAGCAAAGCCTCGAAAAGATCAATATTTACTGGTACTGTTGTGATACTGGACACCATTCATATAAATTGAGATGGAGCTGAAATACAGAGAGAAGAGAAATATAGAGTTGGTGCCTCCAGATTATAACCAACGAGTGACAGATTTCAGCTGCTACAAGTTATTGAGGAGCTTCGAATTGCGAACGACGATAAATCGGCACTAAGATGGCTAAGGAAGAATGTTCAAGGCTTCATTTCCGCTGATGAATGAACACCTGCTTGGAAAGCAGCCGCAGGCGACCAAATCTAGACTTTCAACCAGAAGCGAATGTCATGCTAATCAAAAGGTTCTGCTTTCACTATATCCAACAAATTGGGCGTTGATAGCATTTCAGGATATCCCCGATAGCCTGGGCAAGAAAACCAAGTCATGGTGGACTACACGGTCCCAATAGAGTGACTCTGAACTAAGATGAATTTGAATCACTTGCAGCTTTCTTCATTCCAGATAATTGTACGTTCAGATAGAAGGCAAGATATGCCCAAGGATCAAAGCCAGAACCAATCAAAGCAAACACAGCAAACCAACCATCTATTACCAACTCAGTAGAAAGATGACTCTCTGACATTTGCCAGATCAATGTCACCACTAATAGCGGCGTGGAGAGTCGAACACGAAACCGTATAATTGCTGGAAAATCGGTGCTTCAAAAATGCTTTGGCATTGGGATGGTGCTTCCCAAGGATCCGGCAATAACAAGGAAATTTAAGAAGATGAAGGATTTTCAGGATCAATTTCGGCAAGAGACGTTCAGCAGCTACTCGAAGCTGGCTCTCGGAAAGTCAGCCGTGGTTTTCATATCATCGACTCTGTCATGCGGAAACTGAATGGACTAAGCCAGAATACAACGTTGCTGCTCCGCCCTTATTCGGTCAATTATTGGGTACGGGTTCCCTATACGGTCAAAAACCAGCATGGGGAAACTTGCGGGAAACATAGACCGGTGCATGTCTCACCATCAACAATGACCGTCAGAAGTGCGCCTGCGACAGGAGATTTCAGAAAGAAGCCCGCATCATCAGCCAGCAGCAGCTTATGGCAGCACTTTTTCCGAGGCAGCCAAGGCTAGGGTATGGAAGGGGGCTGCTAGTTAATTCACTAGCGCACTTAAACAGTGTTGGTCCATTGTGATGCAGTCACTCAGTCAGACTACTACAACCACTCCGGTGGTGCTAATTTTATCCCAACGGCAAATTTGAAAACCAGATGATAGCGGCTTTCACTTGCCGTCCAACCGGGGACCCCACTAACCAAGGCAGGTATTTAACCAACTGCACCATCCAGACGTTCATCATTTTCTTAATTCGTTTAGTGTAATAGCTTCCTCTTTACATCCGATCACTCAGACTCCCTGCTGCGTTTACAAGAAATCTTAAAAAATGCCTCTTTTGTTTGGACATAATAAATTTGGTGTATGTACTTCGGGCCCAGTAGAAGGTCTGTGGCATTCGTGAATTCGTGCGGTTTGCTAAGAGATGGCGTAACTTGTATTATTCCATTGGAACATGCGTTGGAAAGCTACTGTCATTATACGTCATTTCAGTATATGTCATTCATTTGAAGCGTAAACAACAATAATTTTTTTTCACTCAAATATGTCGAACTTTGTGCCTGAAAAAGTGTCGTTGCGGGGAGTTCTTCTTCATTACTTTAATATGAAGAAAACTGCTGTTGAAAGTCATTATATTTTGGTGGAAGTTTATGGTGAACATGCGCCAGCTGAGCGAATGTGCCAAAAGTGGTTTGCACGATTTTAAAGTGGTGATTTGGGCTTGGCCAACCAGCCAAATCAACGGCAAAGCCGAATACCCATGGCGCGAAGGTAATGCTCTGTATTTGGTGGGATCGGAAGGATGTGCTGTATTATGAGCTGCTAAAACCGAGTGAAACCATCAATGGACAACGCTTACGAACACAATTAATCCGTTTGAAGAGAGCAGTAGCCGAAAAAGGCCTAAAATATGCGACCAGACACGAGGCAATAATTTTCCATCATGACAACGCTCGGATCCACGTTGCTATTGCCGATTAAGGACTATTTGGAAAACAGTGGATGAGAAGGGATCCACAAATTGCCAGAAAGATGGAAAAAAGTCTTAGCTTCAGATGGGCAATACTTCTTGTATCAATTGAGAAAAAAGAAAATAATCTAAAAATCAGGGATCTGAGAAGCGCCGCTCCCGGACAACAATTCGGTCGAGTTCATAAACGTCACACTGCGGCAGCCCTGCACGATTTGCGTTGATAAATGTAAATAAACTGCAGTCACTGTGCATGAGAGCAGTCGACAAATGCGTTCATAAAAGCAATGTGACAGTCAAACTGAGATCAAATTGGCAGTGATTTTTGTTTTGTTGCAGGATTGCAGGGAAGCCGAAAAGTGCAATTTTTCATGCGAAAATGGTGCCTAAGAACATCATACGGAAATTCTCTCATTTTTTAAAGAAATGTCAGTTATATGGAACATGTTTTGACTTGCATTCTTTTTAGTTAGAAGCATGGCCCTTTTGCTGCGTATTTTGCTACGGTTTCATTATTTAATATTTTCGAAAGTTGGTCATATTTATTAAACATTGAACCTAGTATCATACTCTTCTTAGACATAATGTAGACTTTCATTTTACCAATACAAATGTCAACCAAACACTTTTTGAGTCGCCCACTTTTGCTGCATTTATGAATACTTTCTTGACAATGCTGACCTGCTGCAAGCATGCGGCAGTATTCGTGTTCATAAATGTATTGAGAGAATATTTTGTGCAGTTCAGGGGCAACAATGGTGCAATTATGAACTCGATCTATATACGCTTGCAATAGCACGCCTAGAATATGAATTCACTGAAATTAAACCAAAAAATGAAGAACAGATTTCTCAGGGAGTAATCGATAGTAGTTTTCTTCAGAAATGAAGTATGAAAGAGATGCCCAACTTCTACCGCTCTTGCCGCTTAACATTTTTGACAACAATTTTTGATATCGGTTGCTAAACCCAAGCTGACCAATCAGAGAACGGCATTTACTTTATTTCGTGAATAACTGTCAAAAAACCTCTCAAATTCGTCGATGGACTAGGGGGCAATCTGCTGTGAAGTTGGGCATCTCTATCATACTTCATTTCTGGTTTTCTTTTTAGTAGTTTCAACAATTTTGTCTAGCAGGTTTAGAAAATGTTTTAGCAGCTTTGACGAAACTAATCTGGAAGGCAACGCTGCGAGTGATTGTCGTCACCATCGCGGTCATAACATGATGTTGCGTCACCACGCCTGTTGTCCATCTCAACATGGTTCAAATGGGCCTCAACCACATCCACTTTCAAATTGCTGATCTTTTGCAACTTTCCGAAGTAGTATCCGACTTAAATTAACTAACCTTAGCCCCCATTGTTGCGAAACATCAGCTAATGCCTGTATATTCAATCACATCACATTTTTGCTAATTGAACGATCGTCGACGATCAACTAAGCCACTACGGGCTATAATGCTAGTCTACCTAGTGTGAGTCTCAACCTCCATCACACACCATGGACGAAACTCCGCACTCAACGAAATCAAACACCAGCACTTGCCAAAAGCCTCTCATTTGTTTCCAACGAATCTGCCCTCTGTTTGCATACGTTGAGCTAAACATACCTTTTAAGGGCTTCGCCCTGTTGACCATTATCGTCCAATAAACACCAAATTACCCGCAGTGAGCCTGTCGTGTCGACAAACACGACCAAACCATCCGCAACTAGTGCCCTGTCGGAAGTTACATTTTAAACTCAACATTCACTTAGCCAGCACGCCTCCTGATTTGAATTAATGTCAGCTCCAAACGTGCACTTAACCGCGAAGTGCATATTAGCCGTTTCCCAGATTATAAGCTCTCTCCTCCTGGCGCAGGCAAATAACTAACATTAGACGCGAATCGTTCCGATTCAGCCGACTACCAACTGCTGACTCCCCATGCACACTGCCGCCAGCTATTTGGCAATGATGACTGGTGAGACCGAGCGAGAGCGAGAGAGAAACCAAGCAGCCGTTGGCCAGTTCCGGACAGCTCGAGAATTGATGACTGCTTTGCAGCTCGAGCCTCTACTACCGAGGTAACTAATTAAATTTTATCTTTTTATGAAAACTTCCTCTAGCATGAAAATTCGAAAAAGATGGAATGGCCCCAGCTCTAGGAGATGTCATGGTGTTGTCATCGCCCAGAGGGGGCAGTGGAGGATGTAATTAATACGCGCGAAGGTTCACGGGGACCGAGTGCGAGTGCACTCGTAAAGCAGGTGCAGCGCGACTGGAGGCATTCACTTGGTCGCCAGCAATTGGATTTGCATAACGTTTTGGTATGTAAATAACTGTGACAGTGACGGTTGGTTGAACGAATGACCGATGGAATGCAAGAGATTACCTCAGTAACCAGTTCGCATCGGGTGATGAATCCACTGATGGCGATTTGCAACTATGCCAATCAATTTGAAATGAAACTGCGATGACAGTTTGTCCCGGGGGGGACGAAGACGAGGAGGGTTTTGCATATGCGGAATTTTATTGAAACTTTGCACGGTTCGTCTCAGCTTAAGGGCGATGGCAAGTCAAGTCTTACTAGACAAGCTAGAGGGGTGTACGAGTGTGATTTCTATTTCTTCAAATGCGGACTTCGTCTCAACTGTGCTGAGGGAGAATTTATGGGTTTCCTTGAACGGTGGAGTGCCCGCGTGTGCTCGTATGAGCAACAGCTAGGAGGACATATGAACTCGAAACTTCTGGTTCGAGGAGCAGAGGAAGTCTGAATGGATATGAGGATATGAAGGAGTTTGTTTCGAATTCAGCATGCACTGAAGGTCTCAAAATTGAACAGTGCGCCCGAAATCAGGCAGCAGAGATTTTTGTGTGAACTCATGTAAAGCAGGAATGCAATGCAGTGGCAGGCTCACTTGAGCAATGTTTCTTAAAATGGCGATTAAACGGGAACAAAGAGGGTAAAGTACCCAATCAGAGGGAGGGGATTGAGCGGAGATAGACACTTTTCAGCATTTTTGGCGACCTCGAATATCTGATCGTTCCAACGATCCAAATGTTGTGCCAAGGATGGAACGTTTTCCACAGTATTGACACAAGCATTGAATCCACTCTATTGACCTTACCAAAGTTAATTTTTCTGTCAAGGTCGGATGATTAACACACGCTGCCGGTCCGATTCCTTTGTCAAAGGGTGGGATCATGAGTCTTGGAATGAATATGATAAACAGGAGTTTTTTTTATAAAAATGAGAAAATGTCTTGGAGGCAGAGCGAAGCCTTGGGAAACACCAGCTTTTACTTGGTGGCCATCCGATTTGAATTCTTCCAAAACAACTTGTAGTGACCGACTCGACCGGTCATGCCTAAGGTAAGGATTTTGAAAAATTGCTTAGGCTTTTCGGTGAGACTCAATGGAATCGTTTTTAGTTAGTTCTCACAAATCGGGTTCAAGGAGTAATATCAAAAATCAAAAACGAAAGCATAGTAAATAAATAAAATTTATTTTATACTGGTCGGTCGCTTTGCACTCAGGGTCAGTTCGAATCAAATGAGCGCCCTGCCCAAGCCCTACGTTTAGCGCCCCTTTCTTCAAATTTCTCAGCACAAGTCGTTTCCACATTTACCAAAATGTATACATTATCAATGATTTTCACGACTTCCGAGGCGGGTGTTAAATGCGATGCCATCAGGTTAGCGACCGCTTGGCAGACCCAGGACGAGGTGGTTGGACCAAGTCCAAAAACATATATATCAGGGCATAACTCCTGATGAGTTAGAGTCGATGGCGGGGGATCCTGATGCCTGGAGATCTCTCGTTCGTGGTTTACCTCCCATGCATGCGGGTCAGAAGATGTTGATCAATGATCTATCAATCACCTATCCCGCCAGATCTTGTAAGCTTCGTCATGCCATTGTGGGTTGGTGCATCGACTCCTACACCGAGGGTGCAAGGTTCGTCTTCCGAATTTACCAACCTTTATAAATCACGGCCCTACCTGCTCAAAGAGTATTGCTGTCTCCAAAAACGTTCTCCAACATCGCCGTCCAGAGTCGGTATACAACTGTAGGCCCCATCCACTCGCGATGGAACAATAATAGGCACAACAGGAAAGGTGAGTACACTTGTACGGGACAAGCCTGGATGACAACAGACATTTTCCTAGAATGGTTTCACAATAATTTAGAAAGGGCTTGTGCGAACCTCGAAAGTATGTGTTGTCAGTTTCTTGACTGCATTTTTCAACAAAAATAGTGTTTTTTTCCTATTCGATGATGTGAACCGGCCAGGTCTGAATTAGTCCACATTATCGAGATTCTACTGCAACACAAATTAAATACATGCGAATATCTGTTGACATGTTTCTCTTACAAGTATAAGTACAACACAGGCACATTAGATCCGGAAATAGCCCTGGGTTCTTGAAAAAAAAATCCTTGCTAATTTTGGTGCCGTTGCCTCATTTGACAAGACAAGAGCTATTCATGGAAGAAGTTCCCAACACAGTGCAGTCTATGGGCATTAGACATCTTTTCTGGAGCAAGAGAATTTTACCCGGCGTAGGCTTGAAATTCTTCTCGAAATGGCTTTGCGGTTGACTTTGCCACCCGCACTCCATGACGTTGTCAAAATCTTCGAAGTAACAAGTCACTAGCATTACAACTAGAATATTCCTTTAAGTGACTGTTAAAATGATGTGCTTGATTTCTGAGTAGGTTAGTAGAAATTGGCACATATTGGCCGGTGTTAAGCCATTCAAAGGGGGCAGTATTCATTTGAGGTACCTCTGCGGACCTTAAGCTTTCTCAAATATTTATTTGTTTAAGGCTGTTATTGTGGATTAAAGTAATGTATTATTTTTCCAGTTCACATTATCGGGCTTCCCTACTGTAATAGAAAATAATTAAGAGTTAAATTTAATTTTATTTATTTTATTAAGAGTTAAATTATTTTAAATAATGCTATAAGATATTCAATATTTTATAAGCATTTATAAAATAGCATATATAGTAATTAATACATTATTTGACAATTAGATTAGCATACTGACAAGTTCAATAATTTTTTAATGATTTATTTTTATTTTTTAAAGTAAATTTTGTTTTTTACTGTCTTGGGCTGCTGTTAGCCGAGATATAGGTAAAAAGCTTTCTTTGGAATTCGGCTAATGAGTTCATCGTCTGCAATTCGTGAGGAAGACGATTCCATAGGCGAATTGCGGAAACAAAAACGGAGTCTTCTTCAGCGCAATGAGTGAAGCGGGGTATAATTAGTTTCAGACCGCGTGTTGTTAGAGTATTGTGCAAATAATCAGAATTAAAAATATACAATTTATGATGTTCCACAGTTTTAGGATATTACGATAATTCAGAAAATCATCCGAGTCTAAACCCAGAATATTCGTTCTTAAATATAATTTACAGTATCTACGCACATTATAAAGAAAACGAATACACTCATCAAAAGCTACGTTTAACCTTCTTTTACATTCAAAGTCAAAATATGGATACACAGAACAGTTTTAGGTAAACAATGGCAGCAGCAGACTTTTGAACAGACATATTTTCAGACACATTTTAGTAGGTAAGCCGAATGTCACTAGTACCTCGAACCAGCACTATGATTTCTATTTGTGGAATTAATTGCATTACAATAGGTAAGGGACGAGATAAAGTCACTGTTCAAAACTATCCGACTATCATCACATACATTAGAAGTGTCACCTGAACGTATAAGACTTGTAGACTTCAACGGATTAAGTGCCAATTTATTGAGGGTTGACCAGTTTGCAATGTTATTCAGATCTTCATTAACTCTTGCTATACAGTCCTCACTTCGTAAGGAGGACAGAACCTTGTGGAACTCCAATATTAGTGGTATATGGATCAGGAACTCCAATTTCAGTAACCACGGCTTGAACACGGTTATGCAGATACATTTGCAGCAATTTTAGAGATGAGATGAGAAAATTTGCGCTTAAAGAGGTTAGAACTGCATAGGCAGCTAATTGGACGAACTAAAACTTAAAGAAAGGCAGTTATCGATGAAATTATTTCTGATTACAGATTCACAATGCGCCCTGAAGCGCTTGGCGCCACATTCGTTTGCGCATTCTACAGCAGGGTCCTTCGAGAGATGGCTCTGTTACTCACTTGCGAAACAGCGGCTGGCAGGAGTTACTCCTCGTTTGATCTCGGTACCGATGTTGTTCGTAGTATTTACTGCGGAGCCTAGGTAGACGAAGACGTTCATTATCTCAAAGTTATAGCTGCTCATTGTGACGTTCTGTCCAAGACATCGATGTTGTATGTCCTTTCAACATATACATATACATCGTTTTGCCCTCATTCATCGCTAGACCCATTTTAGCCGTATTAATGCCAGCAAACTCCTCATTGGTTCGCTGTGTTCTGCCGACCAGGTCGATGTCATCCGCGTATGCTAACAGTTGAACGGACTTCTTGTGTGCCGACTTGATCGTGCTTCTAGCGTTGGCTTGTGAGAATTGCACGATCTTCTCCAGGATGATGTTAAAGAAGTTACATGACAGGGCGTCGCCTTGTTTGAAAACTTTTTTGACATTGAAGGACTCGGTGAGTTCGTTACCAACCGTGATGGAGCAGCGAGAGTTCTCCATCGTCATCCTGCACAACCTAAAGAGTATCACGGGAATGTCAAAACTAGACATGGCGTTGTATAGCTCGTCTCTATGCACGCTGTCATATGCGGCCTTGACATCGACGAATAGCTGGTGGACGTCGATCTGAACTTATTGGGTCGGCCGTAGTGTGAAGATCTGCCAATTTGGGTATTACTCGCATTACCATGGTACCCGGGTACTCGGGCAGTTGTCGAAACGCAGATCTGTAGTGATCGTAAACGGTCCCGTGAGCACTGAATTGACGTTTCAGCCTGAAGACACACGGAGCAAGAGTTATTTTGCGGCTAACGACGAACACAACATGGGGTATAACCCAGAATAAATTTTGACATATCAGTGGACTTCCCCGGCCTGAAGCCACACTGATATGGACCACATATTACTTATAAACGGCTTCAGGCGCTCACACAAAACGTCAGAAAGATCTTGTTTGCGATGTTAAGGAGACTCATCCTTCTGCAGTTAGCGCAGTCAAAGGGGTCTCCTTTCTTGCAAACCATCGTTTACCCGGTCCATAATTCGCTTGTTAACTCTTATGAATGGATAGCTGCATTCGAATGTTCTGGTTCCGGTCGACGTGAAGAATGGGTCCAACAAATCTTCCTTGAGGTACTCCGGGTTCAAGTTTCTTCACCAACAGTTTGTGGTGGCTCACACAATTAAAGAGGAAAATCAACTAACTGCAGACAGCCAGTCTTCTTGGTTGATGCCTAGGTCGAAACCGGTCAGTAGCACCACACAGAGTCGAAAGAATAAAGTTCAGCGTAAAAATGCGGAGTAAATGTGTGCCGAGAGGCAGACCATATTCAATTGAAATTATTCAAGACCCCTTTCGGACTCGCACTAAGCGAGAAGCATTGTTTGTAGACCACGTTTGCTGTCCTGTTACAATCGACTAGACATAACGTCGTCATGCCGCTGAACACTGCCCCAAATCACAATCCGCAACCAGTGCAGTCTAATGCCGGATAAGGCGAAACCCATAAATCTGATCAATGACATTCCAGCTGTCAGTGAAAACCACATGCATAAGCGAACAGTGCACACATCACCCCAACGCAAACCCCGGCCAACCATTCGGCTGCAGATATGTACATGTGTATCTCAAGCTCGTCGTGATTATGAGTTTTATTGCCTGTCTCCATGACTTCATCATTCAGCATCCCATTTATCGAACTACTTAGGTCGCCATTAAAAATCGCAATTAAGCCAAATGCCATTTCACGAACCGTATAAATATTCATTCGTACCGCACCGCATGGACGCGCGGTGGAACGGAGGCAGTGCGCACACCACCAAACAGATAATTGCAAGTGACAATTAGGTGATTTTAATTATTCTCCGGCGACCATGAGAAAATGTGAGAAAATTTCAGGCATTCTCCTTATGACAAGACCGAAGGAGCCCCCAAAACAACATCATCACTATCAACGCCGGCACCGGTGTTCGTTCCTCTTTGCGCCGGCACTGCAGGTCTTGGTGTGGCGTTGCTGCTGATGGTGATGATGATGAAGATGACGAGGCGAGATGGTGACTTACATACACATCAGTCAACAGTCTGCAGTCAGCCGTCAGCAGACGGTAGTCAACAGTCGGCAGTCGACTCGACAGTAGTCTGTTCGGTCGGACTGACTGGAATCTGTTCCTGCGGCATGCGCTACCGTGGTTACCCGCCCGCAGTGCTCATTTCGAGGCAATGCACTGAACTCGACTGGATCTTGATGGCGCGTATCTATAATTATTAAAATTAAATTCGATTTCTGCGGAACGGTGAAAGGATACCGCGGATATTTCCATTTATCGGACGGCCAAGTAATTATGCAGTCGTATAACGCGCGGCTAATTGTGTGCACAGAAGCACACACACACACATTGACTCCTGGAGAAATGCCACCGGTGCGGGGTTCTTGGGGCCGAATTCAAATACCCGGCCACTCCATTAAAGGGGGACCCTCTTTTATAGTCCTTAAATACAGTAATTTGAGTTTGTTTTTCTCCTGGTCCTGTGCGCGGCGGCGATCAGTCATTGATTCGATGCGCGGCTATATTTGATCGAAATCATGCGGCTAATGATTGTCTAGCTGGCGACGGAGCGCGGAAGGTCCTTGCAAATGAAATGGAGTGTAGCCCGGCCGGCATCTTTGTAGATGGAGAGCAGCTTTACTTCGCAGGCCGCTTAAATGTGATTTTAATGCGTTCCGAGTGATTCATTCCACATCAAAATGGGAATGCAAGAATATAAATTGAATTGCATCTCGTGAAGGGCTTCGAACGCCGCGCTCCTGCGGCAGACAATCGGAGTAATTATGAAATAGAATTGTATCGCGCTCGGTTTTGTTACACACCTCGAGTAATTAACTAAAAGCCACTGACGAGGACTAAGGGGGAATAGAAGTTAATGACACGCTGCAAAACTTCTCGCAACACCGATCGTCATACAACACCTTGCACGAGCATCATAATCGCCCATACTCCGACTGCATGTCAACAACTAGTGCCGTCTGTGCTCCAGCAATCGCCGAAACCTGCACGTCCCATTTCCCAATCCCATTGCCGCATGAGATAATGAGAATTTCCATCTTAGCTTTAAATCAGTCGTAGTTAAGGCATCATAAAATAAAGTTGATTTCTTTTGAATGAAACTCTCGTTGAATACTCGTATTTTAATTCATACCCTGGAAGGACCGAAGACATTGCTAATGGTCACAAAGATGCTCTTCAGAGTATTCGTAAGCCTGGTGCATAGAAAATCATGGACAATGATTGGACATTTCTTCTGACACTAAGGGGTGCTTTGTGACGTGCTTGAAATTCAATTAAGGCTTCTCACGTGAGCCTACGAATTCCAATTTGTTGCTGATCATCTTGTATGGTGTGAAAGGTTGTAGGCGTGATGAAGTATACTTCGCAAGGGTTGTCATGCGTCCCCTCTCCGGAGGACATTTCCTCCTTTTAACCCGGGCGCGGAACGTCCGACCACGATTTAAGAAATTGTCCTCTCTTCCTCTTAACAAGTAATTGTAAGAAAATAAATTGAAAAAAAATACAAATCTCGTAGAAAACATGAAAAATTAAACAAATCTTATTTTGACCCGAATGTGTCAAACAATCAGAGAACAGCATTCACATTATTTCGTGAGTAACCGTCTAAAATTCATGAATAACTGTCAGAAAGCGTGTCAAATTCGTCGATGAACTAGGAGGCAATCAGCTGTGAAGTTGGCCATCTCTAAAGTACTTCATTTCTGGTGTCAACCTTCTTCACAGCTGATTGACCCCTAGTCCATCGACGAATTTCAGAAGCTTCTTGACAGTTATTTATGAATTTTTGACGGTTTTTCCCGAAACGACGTAAATTCCATTCTCTGATTGGTCACCTCTAAATGTCAAACAGCTCATTTGTTTGAGTTCATGGACTCAGTTTTGTTTTAATTTTGTCTCTTTTTAAGGAAGATGACGTCCTGCTAAGTCCGGGATTTTGAAACTTTTCGTGCTACTTTAGTTTAGAGACTCATGGCAACCCTACATCGAAAGCACTAGCTAATGCTTAAAAATGGCTTTTATGACTGATCCATGACATTAATCACTTGACTTTTCTTAGCATTTGCTACAGCACTAGCTGTGTGTTTGTACGCGTAAGAATTTCCTGATGCGATGCCTTGTAACGTTCATGTTTATGTGGCATGATTTGATTAAATATAAATAAATAAGAGATTTCGATTAAGTTTAGATGAAAATGTTTGTTTTTCATTTATGACAGTAGTTCATTGGTTACATTTTGGCTAAAAAAAGGACGGCTCAGACGTAAATTATGCGCACTAAGGAAAGATGTGTTTTTTTTTTTTCTTGCTTAAAATGGCCTAAAAATATAAATATATTTTTTTCTTAAATAAATTAAATCTTTTTTTTATAATATTTGAAAACTAGGGTAAAGGCTGTAGTAGCCGGACAGTTAACACAAATCTTAACTCTGACTTGTTCGTATTTGTTAACTCGTAAAACTTCAGTGAAAATGTTTGAATATAAATTAAAAACGTATTCTATTTCGCTTCCCTCCATGAGGGATTTTATTTATTAAAATTAAGCTGCTGACGTTACTCAGCCCGAAGTCAACTTAAAACAAAACTTACTCTACTTATTCTAATCGTTCGATGCCGTTGAACGACGGCCTTGATGTTATTCGGTCCCACGGTGGATGGTCGCGACGCTCCCACGGTGGTGTCAGATTCTTTCGCTGCGTCTGGTGCATTGAATACATCTGTATAACAGGGGCACTAAGAACATCACCCACGGCCGCCCTAGAAATTATGCTACCTCTCCTTCCCGTAGACACCTACGGTAAACTTGTGGCCATATATGCAGCCCTACGACTAAGGGAAGACAACCGGTGGGACAAAACCCACGAAAAGGGGACAAGATCAAACTGCAAAACTCGATTGTCCCTAAGGATACAGATTATCTGACACCCTTCATGGATGTCGAGATACAGCACAAAACTCTGTTCCCCACACGAGAAAAATGGGACGAAGATAAAGTTTGTAACCCTAACTACATGGGAAGTCTACACTGATGGGTCCAAATCGGTAGAAGGAACGGGATCAGACATTTATGCAAGTCTGTCAGAGATCTCTGAGGCAATCCGGCTACCGAAACGCTGTTCAAGAGTTGTTCAAGAGGCAGCCACTGGACTATCAATGAGTCCAATAGGCGGAAGATCTATTGTTTTATACACAGACAGTCAGGCAGCCATAAAAGCTCTGGACATACCACCAATAAACTCCAAGATAGTTAAACTCTGCCGGAAGATAGCGGCCAGATGCAATCTTACCCTATGCTGGGTGCCCGGGAACAAGGGTATTCCGGGCAACGAAAGAGCTGCTGCACTAGCAAGAAAGGGGGCGAGTATGATAATGGCACAAGATCAGTCGAAACGAGACGAAAAACGATACAAACCGCAAATGGTCAGAACTTGATACTTGCAGGTTATCGAAAGCGATCTGGCCTATGCTAGATCAAGAAAGGACTGACTACCCTCCTAAAGTTAGGCAGGAATGTTATCAATAAAGTAATAGGGGTGCTAACGGGCATAACGGCCAGAAGATGTGGGCACCTTATAATGATTTCTGTAGAAGCTGCATGGACGAAGAAGAAGAGGAAACTATATTACATTACCTCGGAACATGCCCTAAATTGGCAGAAACTAGAAGAATATTACGTCAACAACCTGGAGGATCTGAGTAGCACAGATCTAAAAGATGCCGTATAATTTCTTACAGCCACTAAATGGCTATAAAAGGGGTCAAAAGAAATGAAACAAACGACCAACAAATCCCAAGGGGGAGTAGAAAAATTACAACAAGGTCATAGGGTAAATGGGTTTACATAAAGCCGAAAGTGACCACACAATGGACCGGATGCTCTAAGTGAGTTTGATTTTCTCTTTATCTTAATATTACCTTAATATTAAAACGTGAATTTAAAATTTGCATTAAAACATCAGTAACCTGACACCCTATTCGGAAACAAAAATCAGTATAAAATTTGGGCTTCAGTACCCGGACACCAAATAATTTGCGCAAATATTAACTTTTTTTCTTGAACACAGTAATTATTTATATTTAATTAAAATTAAACCCACTTGCAAATGAATAATGATTAAAATACTTACATTTTGAAAATAACGCCACAATTTTTTAAAGATAAAAAACGCACTCTTCACGACTACCATGTACTTAGTGTGTCGTGATTGGTCTATATCTTAATTCCAGCGGTTTTTTTTTTCAAAATTTAAACTTTTGTTTAAGAAAGATATGTACAATAGTATTCTTCAAAGCATTGCCCGTCTGAAGCTTTGACTTTTTCCTATCTTTCTGGCAATTGGTGGATGACATCCCAAAAGAACTGCTCCGGCTTGGCGAGCAAGAATGAATCAGGCCAATTTTTGATAATCTACTCTGATGTGAACCGTATTTCAGTGAGGGCGTTCTGCATCGACCCGGACAAATAGTAGTCAGAAGGGGCAAGGTCTGGGCTATAAGGCGGGTGGGGTATAACTTCCCATCCACTGTTTTCTAGTTAACCGGAATAAAGTTCTGAACCGGAATATCAACGAGGGGCCGAGCGTTGTCATGATGGAAAATTATTGCCTCGTGTCTGGTCGCATATTCCGGGCGTTTATCGGCTACTGCTCCCTACAAACGGATTAATTGTGTTCGGTAGTGTTGTCCATTGATGGTTTCACCCGGTTTTAGCAACTCATAATACAGCACACCCTTCTGATCGCACCAAATACAGAGCATTACCTTCGCGCCATGGATATTCGGCTATGCCGTTGATTTGGCTGATTGGCCGGGTTTCACATATGATTTTTTGCGCTTGGGGTTGACGTAATGGATGCATTTTTCGCCACCAGTAACAACCCGATGCAAAAATGACTTCCTTTTGTGGCGTCGTGTGTGTCGTTTCGCCGTAAAAAAACCTTTTCAGGCACAAAGTTCGACATATTTGAGTGAAAAAAATCATTGTTGTTTACGCTTCAAATGAATGATATATACTGAAATGACGCATAATGACAGTAGCTTTCCAACGCATGATCCAATGGAATAATACAAGTTACGCCATCTCTTAGCAGTGCCATCTCCCGGATACTAGTGCCTTTACAATATAACATTTTTTTTATTTTTGATAAACTTAATTTTTTTTTAATCAAACCATGTTTATGTGACCCAAATACCGGGTGTTTAAGTCTTTTTCCCGAAATCTCAAGCCACCTACCCCATACTGTAAATACACCCGATTTTCTTATATAGTTCGCAGGAACCACTCACGTTGTGCGTGACGTATTGTATGTGGACTCCGAGCAGCCAACTTGAGAATCGCTTATAATTATTTGATTATGCTCCCCGTCGAGCACAGACCACGGACATGGGGCTCGGGGTTGTGTCCAATCCTGAGAAACGGATGCATTACAAAAGCCGTCCTTTTAATTCAATTAAACAAATTTACAGCTTATTGCTTCAATTACACAAACTAGCAGCGTAGAACGTCAAATCGCCTCCCATTAGCCGGCTGCCCCATCATCATCATTACTAGCAACAGGTACGCACGTGTTTACCATCCGTTTTATAGCCCAGTCGACACCTGGACTGTGTTGCATTATCCCGCGTTAACTTGACTAAACATCACCGCCGCGGATGTGCCTGGAGCTGAATTGCACTTGCGAACTCCCTTTGTGCACACGCATCTTTTCACACCATCATGCCGCGCCGCACCGCTTTGCGATGACCATTCGAGGTGGCAGAGGTGGCACTCCGACCTGGCGCACTGCCATACACATATGTACGTATGCCTCGGGGGAATGCATTCAATAGGAATTACTTTCATCAGGCATCATGCATGTAATTAGCTAAGAGTGCGACTGTGTGACTGTATTACATTGGGTGCTAATTAGGTAATTATGCCTCGCGAAGTATTGAAAGCTGCTCACATCGCAACTGTGTCAAGTGTCAGACTTTTATGGGTGCGATGAGTACATTCTTAATTTTTTTGAGAGGATATATTGACGCAGCAACGAAAAAAGAATGACCGGTATTTCACGGTCTGCTGCAGCCTTAAATAGAGGTCCATGGCTGAATGGACGAACTGTCGATGGAGCTTTGTTAAACGCGCTTACAGAATGAGTACACCGTCCAATAGTGTGTCGCGTCGTAAACAATTAGAGTTCAAAAGGTGAACGGTGACAGGAGAGTTCACCTTTGTTACTTTCTCAACGCTAGCACTAGCAGTCGGTGCAAGTTGCGAACATTCACACGACTCGTGTCTATGTTCCAATTTCATGTCATCAGTGGCTGATAGGCTGGCTAACAACTAATCTCAAACAAATTACTGATATTTATTCTACACTGCAGACATTTTCGTCAGGTTCTAGGGATCTACTGGATCGGTGGGCCTTTGTGTTTTGTACGTCTCCATCCTTGGAGCAATCCGACGAAAGTGTGGGCACCCGATATCGCTATGACTGAAGAAGTGCCTGCGTGGCAATACACAGGTATGAATTGAGGGCCTTAATTTAATATAACGACTCGATCCACAGAAGGTGATCTTTTCATGTAAATAATTTGGCTGTTTCTTGTGAATAGTTTTGAAGAGTAATATGCACGATCTGTAACCTAGGAATGCTTCCAATTCGCATCCTAGGAGCTTCCGACGTTGTTCCGAGACATGGTCTAATCTGCGAAGATTAAAAACGTACCGTGCAGCCGCGTTGATTGCTTTTGTTAACTTTTGCGAAGAAGAATAATCACAGTCTGCGAACAACTCTGATCCATATGTCAAGTTTGGCACTATGAGTGCTTTGGCAAGTTTTAATTTAACGTTGATAGGGAGAACATATTTGCTGATTGACACGCCTTTTAGGGAGGGATATATCTTGGACACTACGCTATCAATGTGGACAGTCCATGTCAGTTCACTATTGCACATTATTCCAAGATTTTTAACCCATGTAACATATTCAACTGCGGTCGAGTTAAGTTCAATTGGCGGGAAATTGGATAGGGAAGGCGGTTGTTTCGAGAACAGGATGGATTTGGTTTTGTCTGGATTGAGCATTAGGCCATTTTTTGAAGCCCAATTGGGGATTGAGCCTAAATCCTTGTTTATTTTAGCAACTGAGTCTTCATCCATACCAAGAGGGAAACTCAAGTAGATTTGAACACGGTTTCGAGTGTTCGAACAGGAATCTAGCCAATCAGCGGCTAGGGTGGCTGGGCCGTATATATCATATGGATGCCTCCGATGTGACGCACAGAAGAAGTAAAGGTCCTCAATCTAATTCGAGAGCGCAACTGTAAAGAAGAAGTCTGCAACTCAAATCCAGGTCCAAACCCATGATTGTAGACCCCGGAATCTAGTCGCTCCAAGTTTCCAAGTGACCATGGGATGTACATTAGCTTGGAATGTGTCTCAAATAATACTTACTCCATGATTAAAGTCCACGTCCAACTAATTGCACGTGAATTTTTATTAGTTCTTATTGCATTTCCTAAATGTATATTCTTCCCAAATTTTTATAAAATCCGTGTAACACTTCTGAACACCGTTTTGTATAAGTAGAAACCAATATCATTGCTACCCAACCAGCTCATTTCCAATATCGCGTATCTGTTCACGTGCCATTAAGACGGTTCAAGTGATCACTTTAAATAATTTCACGTACATATAGTACCCTGCCGCTGACCCGTGAATTAATTCGACGAGCACATAGTTATGACACGAATGTGATCACGTGAATGTGGCGGTATATGACACGTGTCACGTGAACACGTGACGCACCAGTTCGCGCTTGCTCACGCCACTCTAACTGCCCACTATTGTCATGTCCATAATGGAGTTTTTAAAAAAATGCACTACTTTTTTTCACCAATTGTTTCAAAGTCATTTACAGAAACACATTTTTTTAAAATTCCCGCTATTTTTTAACCAATGCCATCTATTTGTCAACCACGAATACTTCCTGAGTGATTTCGAAAATCTGCCATTCGTTAACCCCGTAAAATTTCGAGAAAGGGGAAGTCTGGTTTCTACCCCCTTCGATCAACCCTTTTTTAGGATTCATAAAAAAGTGCTTGGAAATCCATCCCTTAAACAATCAATGTCTATGCAAATCCGAAAGGGGTTGCCATCGAAAGGGTTGTTCCCAAGGAGGGGTGTGTTTTTTTTTAACGAAACTCCATCCTGTCCGTCAGTCCAGAGAACAGCTTTCCAGCAAGAGTTTTATTTCCCTCAGTCAGTTCTCCGAAAAGTGGCTGGGTGAATGTGTGCCTTTGTTTGACACAAAAAGTGATTTAAAAAAGTGTACAAATTCGAATTATGTGTGAATGTTTTTAAAACTGTTTTAGGAGGTGAATTTTGTAAAACGACTTGTGACTTATGAAGATTCACAGCATATTCATGGCAAATAGCCCGGTTATGGAACACAAAACTTTGACATCCTATGGAATAAAACTTTCCACCTCTGCGTCCTCCGTAGTAACGAAGATTGAGGCTTTCAATGCCAAGATTTTTTTTTTAAATGCAGAAAATATCAAAAAAAAATGCTCTGTGTTCCGTTTTTTAAGAATCCATTTGGCAGTCAATTATTAAGTCCACTGACTGACGTGATAAATTGGGAAGAAACAAAATAAATAGAAGACACCACAGGCATATAACCGGAAGTGCACCTTCAACATTGTTAAACTATAAATTCATCGCATCTGCATCAATTTCGCATTTACTGCAATAAATATTCCACCGTGTGATTACACAGACATTTTATTTTCGACCTTGTGCAGCTGTAGCCTAGAATTCAATACCAGCAAGCGGTTTTTTAATCGTCACAAACATATTCTCCACGCTCACCCTGAAACAAAAGGAATGTGCAGATGGACACTGTCATGTGTGAGCAGAAGACTAAACCTTGAAAATCTATGTAAGCTATCATCGATCATACATATTCAAATTTTCCCGTGTAAAAATGGTTATTCCACAGAAAGTCCTCGAACGAGTCCAACTGGATGCAGGTAAAAAATATTCTGCAGACTGGAGAGGCACTTATATCTAATCTACCATGTTTAGGAATCAGCCCATTCCATCGAACGTTGCTTGGAAGCTGCGATATTAACCAAGGAGAACCGCCCATGCTTCTACACAGCCCCCTTGGGTGTACATTGTCCGCCATATTTTACGAGGGTATGTGAATATTGAATAAGCTTAAAAAAAACATTTACTTAATTTTGCATTTTGGAATTTATTTGAACAAGTTTTTGAATACAACAAGAATCTATTTACCGCAACACAACAAAATGTGCCCGTTTTGCAGCGTTTTCCATTACTTTTTGGAGCTTGTCAATGCTCTGTGGCTTGCTGGTCTACATGTTCACGCCCTTTGACTGTTGTGCGGAAAGACAGCAACCACACATAGGCCAACATAGGCCCATTGTGCTACCACGCGGACCTCTGAACACCTATTCCGTAAACCAATTGGAGTTTTTGATAAAGCGGAGGAGATGGCTGACTTATGATGTTCCTTAGGTCAGCCGGGTTATCACAGTAGTGGGCCTCCAGGAGTCTAAATCTGCGGGAAGAGAGAGGACTGCAGCTACACATCAAGTATTCAATGGGGACTTCCTCATCGTCGACCCGGTAACTTCTGCAGAATTCATTGTAAGGAGGACCTAGTTTGGCGTGAGGTCCAATGGCATATTGTGTTGTGTGTTAAAACGCCAATGAGAGTTCTAAGAATCGGCCTGCTCAATCTGATCAGGTTAATCGTTAGCGTTAGGGTCGATCGTAGGCCAGAGTTGTTTTGGAAAGGAGGCATCCTGTGCCAGTTGCGATTAATTTCAGCAAGTTTTAGGCATGGACGGTGTGTTGCCACCAAGAGTACAGACTCTGTGCCCTTTCTAACAATTCTCTGGAATTCCCCTGTGGTCCAGCACCCACAGAAAACACTTGGCCATCTCGTTAAGAGATAGACGAGGAGAGGCAATTAAAGGAACTCCCGGAGTTGAAAGGGACTGAGTTCAGAGATTTAACCGCTGCCTGCCTTTGGAACAGATGATCGTATCTGTGCTTGGTGTTATATTGTTTTTTTTTTTTTTGCCAGGACAGAGCTTCCTTGGTCGCTATATTTTAGTCCATCTGTGAAGATTCGCAGTGAACCTTCCAGCGTCTGCTGTTCAGAATCTGGGCTGGATGCTAGTTCAGAAGTTCTTCTTGAAGAGGAGTTTCGGTCTGTCCGTATCTAACCGTGTAGAGCTATACTGATCGCTGCTGGCTGCCTACCAACTAGTTCTTACGGCGGCATGTTAAAGAGTGTGTTCAAAGCTTCGGAGGACGTAGTCTTTAATGCTCCGCCGACGGCACGCCATCCTCTGCAATCTGATGAGTGGTGTGGGGTTGCTAATGAGGTCGCGGACTGCATAATATCCCTGATCGTGGGTACAAATTTTACAGGCAATGACAATATCATCTGCACAGGCAATGACCTTGCAACCAGTTCCTGCAAATGTCACGAGCCGTTTGTTCACCACTACGTTCCACAAATAGAGGCGGGAGTACCTTAGCTTCGAGCTGGTAGCTCTGTTATTGAGAAGCTGGTGAATAATGGAACTAATGACTTTTCGATCCCGAGCCTGTTGAGTTCTGAGGTTATCGCATGCGGTTCAATGGTGTTAACGGCTCGACAAAAGCAGTTATTTACAGTTTGTCTACGACTGAATGTCGAATGAATACGGCAATCAGTTTTTCTAGTGTCGTTATATGAAAGGATGCTGACTAATGGGTGAAAGGATTTCCCTGCCTTTGGCATGCAGACACGGTGGTTGTTCTAAGTGGCCAGTCAATGTCGCAATTTTTTTTGACAGCACACGTCAAATATCTTCGTTGTAGAATCTGCATTGTTTGATTTGCAGTGTGACGTGAACATGGCGCACCGTAGTGTTGAAACCAGTGACCAGCGAGACCTTCATAAAGCATTTGTGAGCAGACATAATGACCCACCAATATCGAATCTCATCGATATTGTTTTGCCTTCTCTGAATAAAGTAGTGACCCAGTGATGGGTTTGTCGCAAACACTGCCCCAAACAGTGACTATTGGTCATGCAATGGTGTTTCATAGATCTCGACTTAAGTATATTCTAATTAAAATTAATATAAATCTAGAATATTGTTATTATAAAACTTGTTCGTAGACCAGATTTTCTGTTTCTGGCCTTTCCTTTGCTTGACACTGCAATATACAACTGGCCGTGTGCAAAGCATGCGTTTGTGAAGACCATTCCTGTTGCCATTAAGGACTGCCCTTGCGACTTGTAAATGGTTACGGTGAAAGCTAAGCAAGCGGGAGTTTTCCTGTAAACGGGCGTTTTCCAAAACGTCAAATAATTGCGCATTTAACTCCAAACGTGGTGAAGCAAGAGTAATGATGCAAAGTAATCCATGGATTTGAATACAAAACGGGCATCAGGACATTTGCCGATGCTCTGTTTGCTTTTGGTTTGACAGTAGAATTGTTCACAATGCGTTTCGGGATAGAACACAGTGGCATTACCTTTTTTGTTTGCGTTTTGGAATTGTTGCCATTGCAGTATTGGAGCAATGATGCGTTTTTGAAAACGCCCAACCTTTGAAAGACAATGACACTTCAGTTGGAATAAGAAATAAATTTCGGGATGAACACAATTTCCTCAGCCGAACGTCCGAAAAGTATTGCTGGTTCTATGATATGAGGTTTTAGAGATTTAACAATTAGTCGAGATCCATTGCAAAGCGTCGGTGGATCTAGGCTGTGCGGCAGCATGATCGGTGGCCGATTTTTAATGAATCTGTTATAAGTGAATATTTTATCGATGATTGGAGAATATCTTCCAATTTACAAAAGTGGTCTTACACACCAAGTAAAAAACCACGGGCCAATTTCCAAACTTTCTGCAACACCAAAGTTGTTTGAAAAGCTAGTTACTCAGGGGCTATACTTTTCTGTGAAAGAGTCAATTTCATCAAAGCAACATGCTTTTGTAAGGCGCCGTTCAACTGCAACTAATTTAAGTCTTTTTTCATATTACTGCTTAAAGTCTATAGAAAATAGAAAACAAGTTCATGTGTTGCATACAGATTTTGTTAAGGCATTTGATAGAGTTCATCATGGATTGTTAATTCAAAAACTTCGAAAGCTGCGACTTAATGAAAGCTTGGCTAAAGTCTTATTTATCCAAATAGAAGCAAGTTTTACACATTGGTGAGTTTCATTCATCCGTCATTAAGGTAGAGTCTGGTCTTCCCCAAGGTAGTCATTTAGCACCACTTTTGTTCATTTTATTCGTGAATCATGTAACAGACTTCATTAAATGTTCAGATTCTTTAATCTGCAAACAGATGACATAAAATTATTTTGTGTAATATCTTCTATTCAGGACCGCCTGATTCAGGATTGGTGTGAGTGCAAACATCTTATGCTAAATATATTGGGTCTATAACTTTTTTTGTGGTTTACTAAGAGATTGCGTAACTTGTATTATTCCATTGGAACATTCTTTGGAAAGCTACTGTCATTGTACGTCATTTCAGTATATTTCATTCAATTGAAGCGTAAACAACACACATTTTTTTTTTTTTCAGTCAAATATGTCGAACTTTTCGCCTGAAAAGGTGTTTTTGCGGGGAGTTCTTCTTCATTACTTTAATATGAAGAAAACTGCTGCCGAAAGTCATCGTATCTTGGTGGAAGTTTATGGTGAACATGCGCTAGTTTATGGTGATTTCGGCTTGGCCAACCAGCCAAGTCTAGTCACTCTCGGCTGCCAAGCCGGTGCAGTTATTTTTGGATGGGATCCACACATTGGCAGAAAGATGGGAAATGGTCATAGCTTCAGAAGGGCTATACTTTGAATAATGCTATTTAATATGCTTTGGAAATATAAGGTTTGCCTGAAGAAATATAAGGTGGTCCGATGAAATGCCTGGTAATTCTTCAAGATGCGCGAGTTATGCATATGAGGAGTACAACAGGAAATGCTGACTTGAACCTAGTTATCGAACTTAGCATTGCACACCAAAGTGCAAGCACAGCCAAACCGCTTGCTCGGTGATTACCTTGAGGTTCGTTCGTTGACATCAGGTATCTAATTGCAATAAGTTGGTGAGTCGATATCAGGAGGTCATAAGTTAGATTAAGAAATGAATGAATATATAGTCAATAAGAGACTCGACACCGGCTAGTTGTGTTGTTTATTACGTTATGCGGGTTACAAATTTAACTCGCGCTAATCAATTTAAAAACTTTAGAATGCCGCAGAGCGTTATTTTTCTCAAAGACATTGTTTGTAACAGTATTAAATCTGAAGAGCTTCTTGCACTTGCCATTGGTATGTCCCAGAAAGATGCCTTAAAAATATAAATGAGCTTTCCATTCCCAGTCGAAGAACAAATTATGAGTGTAACAATCCAATAACTCGCGCCTTAATGCTTTACAACTCTATTTGTTATGAAGTCGATCTCCAATTGAGCAGGGATTGTGATCATCCCTGCATCATTGTGATCAAAAGATGAATATACCCACAGATTGAAATGAAAAAATGAAGTTTTAAATTCCAGTCTATGCCGTCGAATCCTGTTCGGATCAAGCGAACTTTTTCCAGTGATGCCTACCCCATCTCTCATTCACTTCCCTACTCATTATACAATTTGTTGACTGTGTGCATACATGATGAAGTAGTGATCAACGTGTGCTGCAGCAAAGCTGAAGACAAATTCGGTTTTCTTCGATTCGTCTGGACTGACAACACAACGCCAGGCGGATGTCAGGCGATTCTTAAAAGAATGTTCTTGGAAATCCCAACTAACTGCCATGAACCAAGAAAAAAAGTAGCCTTTGTTGTGTCACGTCATGTGATTAGTCTATCTCGCCAATTTGATCAAGATCGGCTAATCCAGAAGTTTGATATATGATTTCAGCAAGATTGAATGGGTTTGCAAAATCCTCCCCGAAGCTGTGAAGTCAAATTTTGTGCCTGCTTTTGGTTCCAAAACGCGAAAGCTACCTTGCTGCGTGAATATTGCTGAATTGCATTTCTGGCGATGGTTCGGCGTTCGATGGGGCACGATTCAGCAGCGGTGGCGAGACACAAGTCAGCAGCGGATGTCGACGTCCGGTGGTGACCCGATTCAAGGTTGCGCAAGGTATTCGTGTGGCAGTGCATTGTGCTGACTTAGGGTATTTGGTATTGCAACAATCATGTGAGCGTTTTTAACTCATACCAGACCGCACAAAATAAACAATCCGGACCCATCTCAACAAAAGTGTCGCTGGAAAAAACCCAGATGCATGCATGAATGGTCATAACAGAATACTAACGTTCGAACAGTATGTCATACCGACTTCTAAATGGTCACACTAAGCATAATGAGCCATCCGACTTGTGATTTCGTAGCCTTTGTGGGTCAGACACACAAACCTTCTGCTTTCCAGTTAAGATACTGAACAGCTTCCTCTATGAACGTCGTGCTCAAATGCAGAACAATTCACAATTATAATGAATAGACGATCACAGTAGTCATGCCACATCGGTGCCTGCTGAGCGATGGACTGACCTTCAATGGGTTACAATTTAAATACCCAAACATTGAATGAACAAATTTCTGGAATCATCTAAACTCCTTTCTGACACGTTTTCAATGTTTCCATTTCAGATTCAAACAACTCAACAAACGACTGACGGATTACCGGGGATGCCCAGCCAGCGACAAACAAGTTCAATCAACCTTGCCTCCAATTAGAGATGCGAGTACAAACACAACAATCACCGCAACCCATTGGGCAACTTTCTTGGATTGAAATTCCTCAGAAGAAATCATCCGTGAAGTATGGTAACCTGCATTGATTGCATTCGTTGCTGTGTGCATCGCTCCCCCCTCCAGATCATTCCAATCAAATGACTTTCCTTCAATTTCAGCCATCGATCCCTCAACCAAACCGGATGTAAATGAACCCGCAACACCACCAGCCGCACAAATCCGGGGGAACAACAAAACGTCGCTAATTAGAATATTCATCTGTCATGTAATCTGTCGAAACAGCCGAATTTGAATTCATTTGACAAGTCATCGTAGGCCGGCGATCGTATTCGTGGTCACGGATTATGCGCACGTCAAAAGAAAAACATAACTCACCCAGCGATGGGGTTGGCGTCGCCTAAGAAATCACTGTTTCCGTATCGGAGCGATACTCGCAGCTACTGAGACAGTATCTATCAGCTTCTGTCAAAACGAAAATGATTCATGGAATTGAAACGTTGTCACCTCTCATCGCGGGCACACATTCGGCCGCGCGTTGCCCGCTTGGTAATTACCATCGAACTGGGGATTAAACTGTGAAACCCGCCAAATTTGGTCATCCCAAGTGTTGTTTACACGTCATTAAGTTGTGCGGCGTGCCCATTCGGCGGCGCAGCGGTCGTACGATGCTCGGTAGAGGGAGCTCTGTCAAATATGCCGGAATGACATTACGACGCGGCAGCAGCGATGGTGACGGCGCAATGCATTTGCAGTTTGTTCCCGTTTTTGGCACTCTCGCATAGAGAGATGAACACAGTCACAGCTAAAGCTACACAGCTACGAGCGAGCACTTGTATGATTTGGATTCATTTATGCTAATTGCAACATTTTATTCTGAAACAACACACCGAGTGACGATGACGACCCCATTACTTGCAAGTTGTTGCTGCCTGCGTTTAATTATAATCGACTTGGTGGACTTGATAGAATCTACGAGAGCTGTGGGGATGCTCGCACACATGCTCACTCGCCTCACACATGCGTGAGGTGTACACACGTCCAATTGGCTATGGAGATTGGGATCTAGGGTTTTATTCACTTACTTCGATTCATGAGAAATTACTTCGGTGTAACGAATTTTCATGTTGAACATGGCCGTTGCTTGTATATCGACGGATGGAGCTACAAGGAGGCCCCCAGCAGCCGACCAGTGATGCCGGCTGACACACGGGATTGTGAATGCAATTGCTAATCACCTTATTTAGGATTTACATAGTCTACATGCCAGTGACATGCAAGAGACAAATCGTGGGAAATTTTTATTTTATTCTCTCCACTGCATCGCTGAGATACATTTTGTTGCGCTTTTTCTGATTTTGTGTGTTTCATCAGCAATTCAAGATTTAATTGATATCGCCTTAAGTACGACTGTTGGTCGTTCATAATGAAGAAAAACACACTTTTAGGGGATCGTTAAGGCTTAGACGAACTTGTAATGTGTTCATTTCAAAGGTACTACAATGTGCTGTGTGTGCGTGTTGCTGGCTTGATTGCCTTGTCAGTGTGTCAGCTGTGTCCATGGAATTGCAAGCTTTTGTGCTCTGGATTGCTTCGCGTTTCATCCTCGATTTTGGCGGCCTGGTGTTGTCAAGGAATGCACCAATTTTAATCCTTGTTTGCTAGCTTAAGGGTCAAAGGACACAATGAGCCTTATGTCACATTAAGAATCCATAATCCCAAATGATACTTGCGGTTTCGTTCAATTTCGTTACCTTCGTTAACTCTCGTAACCTTCGTTAGCCTTCGTTAAGTTTCGTTAACTTTCGCTTGTTTCAACTGTGGGCACTTTGAAATTTGAAGATGGATTCTGAAGACTATTTGTTAGGATTTGACATTATCTTAAGTTTACCTACGTCCACTGTAGTTTGTCCTTTACTCGCCCTTTGGTGCACTCCTCTAAGCAAACATTTTCGTTGATATCAGCGTTGTGAATCAGGATTGTGGATAAAGTTCAGTGGGATGAAATTCAATGCAATGATGCATCAATCTTGCCTAAACCAGCAGTCAAGTAGTTCTGACTGCTGACACGTCCGTCGAGGAGGAATGAGTACTCTCAGCAGTGTCTATGCGTGTCGATCTATGGAATCGTGATTATGTTAGAAATTTTTTTTTTGTTAAGATTGACTTCTAATTCCATACTTGCATGCTGATATGGTGTCAGCTGTTGGTACAATTATCCGGCGTTTTACTCATCCTCCTTGGATAGGGCTGCAGCCTGATGAGAGCCAAGCATTCGCTTGTCAGAAAGACTTCGAGCGGCTAAGTTTGATAAGTGGTGGTGGTTTTTGGCAAAAGTTCGGACTTTTTTCCTGGTTTCGACTTCGCGAATAACTTCATTGTAACGCTTTCTCTCGGCAGAGTTTAGCTTTAGCAAAACGCAGCTCGTAGAGTTTCCCCCCAATGGAGGTAGCTACGAGAGTGGATGTAGGGGTGTCAGCGTCGGCATTGGCTACTCACCCTTCGGAGGTAGTATCAGCAGACAGGATCGTGCCCACATGGATCCGTCCTTCTTGTCGTTTGATAAGCCTTACTGTTTGCCGAACAGATCAGTAGTGATGGCGGCCGTCAACGGCGTCGTGACTGATCGATTCTGTTTGGTAAACAGCAGAAACAGAATTCGGTGTTTTCAGAGATTCACCAATCTCAACTTTATTAATTGCTTTTGAAATTCGCATCACCCTGGGCAGAGCCCGATTACCACAGGAGGGCTGGACTAAAACCGAAGGTCACCCGGTGTTCGGAGTTCGCGTACTACGGACTTAACACTCTCTTAGTCATGCATCCCTCTCCATCGGCGTATGCTGTTCTGAGGTTAGAGTAGAGATTGATTTCCAGAGGTTTACTCCTTCCGTCGCTTACTTTACCCGAATACCTGCAGGCACAAGGCCAAGGCCCATGCGGTTTAGACATACTCAAAAGTACCTATGTTCAGATTAATGCCTGAGATCTTAGACCTATTGTCTCGCGGCAGCATCCGTTGCTCGGTAATCGCCCAAAGGAGGAAGTAAGTCTCCTTGTACGGGTCAATACGTACTTTTCCCAATGAGTCCGGACTTGACAATTGACGCCAATAACATGGGTGGCACTACAACCCATAGGGGGCCGGGGACTGGCTTCTACAGCCATTGTTCTCCCACGCATGAGAGGAACCTTTTCTTTTATAATTTGAGCACACACAAGGGACTGTTAGTGCCCCTAAGTGTCCGGGGTCAAGACACAGCACGGTCCGAAGGTATAGAGGGGGAAAGAGAGAGGAGGTACCTGTGCACATTGATTTTAAATATCTGCGGATTGTAGTCTGTGGGAAATATTAGGCTGGGAGGAGAATTCTATATTCGCCTGAAGAACGAGTCTCCAAATTTGCCTGTGAGTCCGAAAACTCATGTCCTGCGTACTTTTGTTCTCTCATGGAGTCCAGGTGGCCTACAGTTGTATGTCGTCTCCGAACGGCCAACTTTGAGAAGCTAACTCGAAACTTCTAGGGTGAAGGAATGGACGACGCACAGACGCACAACGCCACAGCCGCCAATTAAAGATATGCATTTACACAGTTCCTCTAACATAAAACTGTAGGTCTCCTGGACTCGTGAGAGAACAAAAGCACGCACGGCATGAGCGATTGTTTAAATCTCCTCGGACTGGTAGCGATAGGACTGTATAATCCACAGGACGGCGCATGCAACCTGAAATGGTGGATGTCCGCAAGATTCATTGCGTTTCTTCACCAGGACCTTCGCCACAATTGAATCTGGTCTGTGTATAGAAGCTTAGGTTAGTTAGTTAACTACACTTAAGTGTTAACTTCATTTCCCAAGACAATATCTTGTGTTTTATCTTTTAGCTCACACAGAAGGACACCAAAACTTCTCTGCAATGTCCGCCTCAGCCTTTCACGTACAAACGCGCACCTTTAAGAAGCATCCATTGATGTGGTTACAATTGACTTTATATAACGAGCTCCTGGTAGAGGTGTGATTGTCATGAAGGACCCAAGTACGTGCTACTCAAAGTCTATTCGCCCACTGTTAGCACAAAACAACTCTTCCTCGCTGTCACTGTGAAGGGCTTAAGAAAAAACCTTTCAAGTTAACAAATTGGATGATCTTCTCGCAAATACTAGAGCAATAGTGTGCTTGATTCTTGAAATGTAAGAAGCCATGAATCTTGGTTCCGTTTAATTCATTAGAACGAAAGCCATCATGCCAGAAATGAAAAGTCTAAGTACTTCTTGACGACTGTGGCGCGGTGAACTCCGCAGAAGCAAACCTGTGCTCCCGTGGAAAGGCTTTAGCTGTAATTGAACATTTCTTACTGTCAAAGTACAATCCCTCTGAAAGGAGTATGTATTCTTGAAATCCCTAAAATCACAACAATCAATCCAGAACCCGACAAGAAATCAGCGTCCACCAGAAACCATCGCGAAAAAGTGCAAGAATCGCAACAAGCCTGCTAACACTTCCACCTCACGGGCAATGCCACTCCCACTTGCTTTGTCTCCCCAAAACGAAAGAAAACCATCAAGTCGTATCCACATATCCTCACCCATCAGGGCACCCGACGGAGAGCGGCACTGTCCAGTATCGTTCTACAACGCATGTACGCATACGCCGCCGTTGTTGTCCATGTCGTTGTCTCCTACAAAGATGGCAGCCGAACATTGTAAAATTATTCATCTCAGTCGTCGGCACGGATCAAACGCACGATCCAATTGCAAAACACCATAAGCAAAGGGAACGCCGATATCAAAGTGACATCGTTATTCCTGATGCCTTAGCAAATAAGGAATCGCTTGAATATTTTATGGCCACGGACAGCATACGCCAAGCGTACGCCAGCAGGACGGATGGGCTGCAGGGCGGTGCAAAGGCTGATGAGCATGATCATCATCTCATGTGAGCGGCCACCTCACATACATGCACGCATAAATGTGTGTTCGGCGTTTCGGTTGACAACAAAAGCACTCTATGCCAGAAGCGGAGGGCTCCGGCTTCAGTATCTCGCTCTCGCCTGCTGCTTCTGCTCCTGATCCTGGTGCTCGCTCGACTAAACGTCGATCGGTCGTCGTCGTGGTCGTCTTTGTTTCCCTTGGTTGTCAGAGGATCAACTGTGGCTGCTTGATCCAGAATTGCATCACGACAATAATCACACAATTATAATAAAAATAATCACAAGGAATCCCAACAGCAGCGACCGGAGATGCTCAGGCGAGGTGCAGGCCGAGAGAGAGATCTTGGGGAAGCCAAAGAATGACCGCGCCGGCCGCTGTGCCGCTCCTGCTGGCCGGCTGCTGCCTGTTGGCTAGTGGTTGTGTCCACCACCGGATTATCCACAATTTTCCACGATTAGCTGATTTTCATTTGATGGCGAGTAATTGGTGATTCCATTTTCAATTCGCCTCCTCGCCTTCGCCTTTGCCTTGTGCTGACGGTTTGTTTTTTTGCTTTCGAATGTCTGCTTTAGAAACGGGTGCAGCAGCGGGTTCTAAGGATGGTTGGTGCACAATACATCGAGTGGAATGGTTGTAGTGTTTGGCACAAGAGGAACGAGTAGGTAAGAGTGAGGAAAGAGCAATTTTTTGGGAGAAGGTGAGATGCTTTTGTTGAGATGCATGTGACCTATTCATACATATGTTTTCTATTATTTCAGAGTAACCTAACCTGCTACAAGGGCAAGCAACATTTGTGAATATGTCTGCTTAGGAGAGGCAGCTAAAACCGCAGACGGGCAATAATTCTTATGTTGCAACACCAGAAGGTAGTACGGAGCAAGGAATTTGAGGTGTCAAATAGGTTCTGAGCGCCAATTTCATTAAGCGTCATCCTGTTACACGTACGTACGTGTCACACTATACCAGATTCAAACAATCAGGCACGCGACTTACACTGGTAGGTAAAATTAATTCCATTGTTTGTGTGAACTTGTGTCTTAAATACACGTGAATACGTGCGTGATCACGAAGGATCTAGATCATGCCCCATATGTTCACAAACGTCCTAAATACACGTGAATACGTGCGTGATCACGAAGGTTCTGGATCATTATAGTAGAAATTAGTAGTTTTGAATTATTAAAACGAATAATCACATGCAACAGCTCACGTGCATTTCGACTTTTACTTGATTACGTGAATCCATTTCACGTGTCAGTAAAATGGTGTCTACTTGCGTTAACTGAAATCCAGTAGTTCATTCAAGTTGTGAGTTTTTAAGAAGAATTTGAATTCCGGTATAGCAAATTGAAGTGTAATTATATTAAACAAATTGAATCACGGAGTATTTTCCGTGCACTATTTCACGCACATTATACGTACATCACTCTATCTCGTACGCTCGTGGAGTCGGAGGCCGTAAGAAAAAAACGGTGCATCTCCAACCATTAGCGCTTTCGGTGTCCTTATTTGTACCACTTGAGATATAAACCATTGCCAGAGCCCTTCGTTCAAGATCTTCTTGAATGTTTTTTATTAAAGCCTTATTCAGAGTTTTCTAGGTTCTTGGAAAAGGATGCCGTGGCTGGTGAACTGAACGGAGTGAAGCAGGAACAACACAATGGATTTGACGAAAGAAAATGTGTGAAAGAAAAGAGTCTGAAGAGACTTAATAGGGTTTCTTATCCAGACTATTTCTGGTTGCACACACTCTTGCACACAGTTAAGGTACGTAGCGTTGACTTGAAGGCATGCACTTATATAGTGTGTCAAGTTATCCTCAGGGGTGTTACTCAAGTCGGAGCTACCATTGGACAAGTAAGCTCTTAGCTGTCTGTATGCCTGACAGTGGAATGGAATGCATGAGAGACTACGAACTCATTCCTCATCGGTGCAACTTCTGCCTTCCACTAGAGATATGTCAGAAATGACACCTAAAATGATGCATGTTCACGGTCTGTTTGGGGATTTTGGAACATTTGGTCTTACTAGCTTTGTAGTAAGTAATCCACCGAAGGTGCAATGGGAACCACAGCCCATGCCTTCTTCGATCAATTCAAATGGTGACAAAGCCATTGATGTAATTTTTGACGCCTGTTTACGTTCCTTTATACGTTACAAGTTCGTTACAGTCTCTAATAGTTCTAAAGTGCTTGGGCTCCGGCACTGTTTTATAAACCCGTGGAATTGCAATCGGGTCCAAGTTCACTAAAATATTATTCAATATTATTCGGTTGGACGGTAGTAGAGTTTGGTAGTTCCGAACCTGTATAGTTGCTTGAAATATCCACTGTCGGAACTAGTTCCAATCCTTCCGCACACTTTCTTTAGACATGACCCATAGTTCCGACATGTTCGACGAGATGTATTCACATGCAATGGAAGCCCAATTTTTCACACGTAGCTCATGCACGTATGTCGTTTTGTGTTTTTTGTAGGTATACTCGCAGTTCTTCAATTAACAAATTTTGATGTGAAGATCCACGCATATTCCATACATGCAAATAAAACTTTTCTGCATGCCAAACATATCATATGAAACTATAAAGCTCCGTCAACATGTATCTTTCCGGGGACATGTTTAACATAACCGTATCCATGGAACTACTTAGCTCCGCGGACATGTCTACGGGAACCGGTTCCGACTATGAAAAGATTCATTTCATGCCCGTTCGATAGCTTAGCCCAGCTCTAGACAGTACATTAGCTAGAAATAACAGATTAGGACAAGATTGCAGCGCGTTTAAACTTTTACTCAGAATTACGTAAAGCCATTTATTCAGTTATTACCATCCAATTAGTCGCATGAGTTATTATGAGAAGAGGTGACAAATTCTCGTCTCACCATTTTCTGTCACCTCACATCAAAACCTGTATTCTTCAATTAAAGTGAAAACCATTTAAATTCTTTCTCCAAATAAATTCAAAGCGGTTGGCAGCACTTGCTGCAGATTGTTGTTGCTGCAGATGTTTACAATTAGGATCAATTTCCTTTCGGTGTTTGCATTTGATAATTTTTGGATTTCTGGGATGCCTTTGGTTCAGAGCTCGGATATACTGGTGCGCATATGTGATGGATTACATTTGAATGACAGCCCAAGAAAAAGGACTACGCAAATGTTTCGATTTCTTAAGAAAATGGATTACTGGGTGGATCGGAACTATCCTCCATTACAGACATCAGGCACTCAATTTGTTTGACGTTTGGCGTCACCCACAAAAATGCGAGTTACACAATCTCTCCCATTCTATCTCATTTTCTCATGAAATGTGACTAACGGAATACACAGGACCGTCGTGCGAGTGACAACTGTCACATAAAGCGACTAAGAGAATACAGATTTGTCAAAGTGACACATTTTTTCGTGTGACGCGACTAAGAGAATAAGGGAGAATGGGACTTGCCAAGGAATACATTTGCGGAGGCTTCCAACTCAGCCTCAGCCGTTGTCAGTTGGGATACAATGGGTGTTGGGGACTTCCACCAAATTACAGCTAAATGCCTCATGGTAGGCCAATTTAGAAATGAGTTCGGTGATCCAGTAAATAGTACGATACGTAAAATCATTCGCCTATACCGATGAAATATCGTGAATAGCAGCGATCACGTTACCAGTGTTTACGAAAAAGTCACTCAAAATTGTACTCTCTCTGGACATATATAAATCAAATAAAACCCAGCCGTGAAATTTCTCTAAAAAGTGGCACTCACGTGATTTGTTAAACACGTGATTGGAGCCTTCAACGAAGAGTCCGCTGACATTGAATCGGAGATGGCCAAAATGGGTTTTCAATGACACTTAATCGATGGCCGCAACACATAGCTTTGAGGTAGTCAGGGACTTCGTCTCCCGGTACCGTGATTAAACTCAGAATATCTCCAGTTAATCGGGTTCATGAGTCAATCGGGTAATAGAGCCCTCTCTCGAAGGACCAATCCGACATTACATAACACTTTGATCTCCGGCCTGCAGTATCGCCTATCGGAACATGGACAATCTCAAGAGCAGATGAAGACTCCCTTGTTCCTTATGAGAAAAGTTCTGTGTTAATCCTATTTGCGATAACAGCATTTGGAGCAGAAGGTTCAACCACGAACTTTACAGCAACATGAGTCCAATCAGGTGGATCAAAGGGCCACTTAGAGCGCATGGACAACAAGGCTCCAGCTCGACTCCGCACCAGCGAGACAACGCAGTGAGTACACCCACGAAACCGATGACGCACACAAGTGCAGAAGGACAACAGGAAACAATTTAATCAATTAGGAATTCGACATCCAAGGACTCAAACAAAAATTATTCGTTGCAACTGAAGTAATTGTTCTCTTTATTATCCGCCATTAATACAAATTACATTTAATCTGCGCCACTTGCCAAGGATATGAAAATAGCTAGAACGTTGACAATGTCGACTACCAATTTCCTGAATTCAATTCACCTCCGGGTAAGTTCCGAAAATGTATCGGCCGCACACGAAGATGCCAATCGATATGCATTTACGGAATTTGTACAAACTGTGTCACCATCTAGGACTGATCAATTTTACATTCAATCCGGTAAAAGTGAGGTGCGAGTTTTCAAAACGTTTATCGACGGTCTCATCGGTTGCGTACACATTTCTCGCCTGCCACAATGCAATCTGTATAACAGTTATTTTTACAGTAATAATCATATCCTACTCACACATGTATGAAGAAGATGCATCATATTTGTCTTTAATTGGTACCCAGGACGGCCTCCTAGACGAATTAGAAACATATTGTCTTATAATTGCCGGGTTTTTGGTCGCCGTGACTTGTAAAAGACGAATATCCATGTTTCTGCCAACGATAAACAGATTACTTTCGATTTTCCAACGCGTTACATCTCAGACAGGATCTACGTTCTACGTTGAAGGTGGTTTTCAGAATGTGCTGTATTTACAGATATCGATTACAGCCATTTTGACAGTGATTACGGTGCAAAAACTTATTCTTTGGGTATTAATTTTGGGTGTGAACCTATCACCGGGAAATACTTTTCTTCAAAATTCGAACATGTTGCTATTCATGGCTACGCCTATGGTGTTAGTCTACGGACACGTCGCAGCCTCTTTAATGCATCTGAGCCAAGTGTACTCTCAGTTGGTTCTCCAGGGTGTCTACATAAAGATGAATGACTTCTTGGCCACATACAGTCTGCATATCAGCGCGCATCGCCTGCACAAAGTCGTCCGGATTTTTCTCAAGACATCGCTTAAAATCCACCGTGTCAAAATGCAATTGGATGATCTGTTCACGCCCGTCTACTTCATAGCCTTCATAAATGCATTACCACACATTAGAAATCTGTACGAATTGTTTAAAGTACTGTACTACCACAAGGAGGACGTACTTGAATATAATCTGAGATTTGTTCTTTGTAATCTTGTTATCTTGTTTTTGAAACTCTGGTTCGACGTGTATATGATTTGCCGACTGTCGCATATGCTGGTAAAGGCAGACGCACACTTTAAGACCCTCATGCTGAACATAATTGTTGCACGAAAGTTGCTGACGGGCGAGGAGTTGCAGCGAAAGGTGAAGGCTTTAAATATTGGAAATTCTTCCTTGTATTGATTAACCACTTCCAGATGGACTTGGAATTATTGCAAACTCATGTGTATCGGCTGGATACTCGGATCTGTCGCTTGGACAAAATCGATATGCAGCTTGCATTTAAGTACTTGATCGAAATTGTTTTCAATTATGTGATAAAGTGTCTGCAGTTCTATGTTACGGAAGAGCTACCTGATGAAACGAACGAAGGGAACTTGCAATCGCAGACGAACAGCACCGACGTTCAATAAGCAGCATTCGGTCACATTCGCTTTATTTTCCCCTAAATTTTATGTGCGTTCTGTAGCACGTTTGCTGATTTATTTATGTACCTTAATGTTGTTCAATATATGATATAATAATAATGGTATTTGAAAACACTTCCACTCTCTGGGAGCGGCATATTGCGGTTTCGGTAGAACTTCATCCAGGCCACGCAATCTATTTTCATACATTTATGAAAGTTACCAAGTTAGTTTATGTAAGTAAGTATTTCTCACCTATACCGCATTTGAACGAAAATAAACCTTAAAGGTAACCGGGTTCGTTGGCGGAGTGGGTTGGTGCGTTGCTCACGGTTCCTGCAGGTTCTGTATTCACTTCCGGCTGGAGCTATTATATATTGGGTCTATAACTTAATAAAAAATAATGATATTTGAAAACACTTCCACTCTGTGGGAGCGACATATTGCGGTTTCAATAGAAGCTCATCGAGGCCACTCGATTTCGGTTCGGTGGGATGTGTCGGTTCGGATTTATGTAAGTTAGTAAATCAGTTTATTTAAGTAAGTATTTCTCACCTATACCGCATTTGAACGAAAATAAACCCTAAAAGTAACCGGGTTCGTTGGCGGAATGGGTTGGTGCGTTGCTCACGGTTCCTGCAGGTTCTGTATTCACTTCCGGCTGGAGCTATTCTCTATTTTTTGTATTATATTTGCTATGAAAATGATGAAATTTGCCGTTGAAACAAAATATAAATATAATTCTGCCTCCGGCTTTATTGCTATTGAGTTGTGATGTCTTTTCAGGTTGCAATGGACATTGTTCTATCGGCATAGACGAGTGATGATGACTGACGTGGCACAGTCTAAAGTCTAAAGTCTGGACGCATGCACCAGCCCATATGTGCGATTTGATCGGAGGAAGGCATGCCTAGAGAGTGGAATCTTAGTATCATTTGCGCGAATACCCAATATCGAATTGACTGCGCCGACTATAAGCGGATTTACATGAGATCCCAGTCCCCTGATGTTAAGGTCCTGGAGGTTCATAATAGACCAGGTCTTCACGCTACGGAAGATCTTGGCAAGGGCCCCAGTGCGTATCTTCCCCCTCCGTTTATTTGTCAATTTTGATGTCGTAGAAGATAGCGTGCAAAGACACGAACTATACAACGTCATGTAAGTCTGGACATTTCTTTCAACATCGTCAGGTTGTGCATCAAGGTCGGTAACGAAAACACGAGGACCTGCAGTGTCAGAAAGCGAGTCATGTGACTGTCGCAAAGCAGCACTAGAAGCGTGACCTTCCAGGAGTCCGTTAAGCCATTAGCATCCGTGCTTGACACTGATGTCGAACGCATTAAGCGTCAACCAGGCTTACAACGTCAAATCTGGTGTACACTTCACATTATCTACCTCTCACCGCCAATACTTGTGTCAGTGACCTCTAAGATAGTCCTCCGTGTCACTTCTGATTCAGCAACCACCACCGAAGAGAAACTTGATATTGAATCCAATGCTCAACATTTTGTTACAAAATCAGCAATCTCAGCCAACAAACAATGTTTCAAGTGCAATGTCTGATCAACGCTCGTTACATTATAATTGCGTACTTTTTCTCGCAATAAAACTGTCACCCTGAGGCAGACAGGTCTCAAGACACGGTAGCCACAGCCGATGGCTGCTCTTCGTTCACGTTCTCAGCAACGTTCGTGCTGTTGACAACAAATCACAGACTTTTACGACAAACTGTTGCTGGCCCCTGTGTGCGCCTCTGCGTCAGCCAATGCTGCCAAATCAGCACACCCCCGTCCACAAAATGACAGCAATCGTAGCAGTAGTCTTTCCGGCCGTTTCCACTTTTGATTTATGAGCGGTTGAGCGGTCGGAAGGCAAAACAAAAACAACACAAAATGATGAAAAAAAAAAGAAAACAAACGAAGAATTAAATTCATCATTTTCATTCTAGACTCCCCGTGAAGCGGCTGAGACGTAGAGGCTTAATAAATACTAGAGCACGCTAGAGCCTCATTTGTAATGCTTAATGCGCGTAGGTACTCGCTCTCGTTGGCATCATCGCTTATGCATTCGAGTGGCCGCAATCAAACTGCGCTTCAGCTCATATTTCGTTGATTATTCGTATTATGCGCGATCATTAAGGAGGCAATGTGTCTGCGCAGGCAGCCAGTGTTTTGGTTGAAGCTGAAGCTAGTTGGCCCACGAATGGAGCCAACAACAAGTGCGGATATACATTTTTAATGTGCCACAATTTTCTATTCAATTCCGAGTGCGAATAAACTGCTCCCCTTTATCTTGTGATGTCGGCTTTGTTTTGCTTGGGTTTGCTCGGGCTTCGCTCTTGGATCACACTCTGTCTTCGTCTACGAAACCCTCCCGCCACTGCAGAGGTTGATCTGACAGGCGAAAGACGGAAATGGATAATGGAAATGGGTCTAGCTTCACCTCGAATGGGTTTTATCTAAACATATCGATTTAACGTTCACTTATCAGTCTAATGCGTACAGTGGCAAGGGTGCAGACTGCATTGTCTCTAAGGGGGATAGGTGAATTGGCGTGCATGATAGCTTGTAGGTGTTAAACGCTAATGGGGTGTTGCACGATAACTACTACATCTTCAGTGAAGAGGATAAACCATCTGTGAATATTTGCTGAGTGCAATTACATTTTAAATCTCGACACTCTGACTGCCGACTTTGTGCGTCGTTACATGCCATCGAATGATCCTCTTCCTCTTAAGTTATGAGTCATAACATTGATGTTGAACAAATTGACAAGTCCACAATGATTCGAGAAAGTTTTGCTTGGGAGGATTGATGTGTGAAGAGCATGTGTTGGGAGAAATGGTGAATAGGTTTCCTGATAGATTTCCATGCGATCGGCTGCAATACAGAGACCGACTGGTCCCCAAGAGGGAAGTCGTACTACCCTTCCTAGGGCGGGTCTCAAGGGGTTGATGAGGGAGTTCCTTCGCTCCACAGCCACCAAAACGTTCGATGTTGCCTAGAAACACAACGCACATCCCGAGTTGATTCCACTTTTCTGAAGCGGCGGAGATCTTCCTCAGCTCATTGTACGACGGAATGGTCGTAGTTAATGTTAAAGATGAGCGGCACCGCATTTACATCTCGTATCGAAATGGAGAGCGAAGCTGTTGTCTCGTGGTAGGATTCAGATTATTGACCGAGTCCATTGCTCTGGCAGTATAACTTCGAATCATCTGCAGCAGGAAATTGTTCTGTATTATAAGACTTGGTTGGAGTAGAATTTTCTGTGCTGGGTCCACTGTGCTTTATAAAGGCGAAGTGAAATCCTAAGACAAGCCCTCGCAACCACTCTAATTAGGAGGAGTGCCATGATTGCTTTCACTCTCTCATCGATCTGTTGTAAAACAACCATTTGCAAGGGCGCAAGCGCATCGGGCTCTGGCTAGAGCTGATCTAGCCAGATCCCCAGATATCTGGCTGCAGTCCTTGCCCCAGTAGTTACCAGTGTCGTCAAAATCTGAGATCTATCGCCAATTCTTTTCAAAAAGCTGACGAAGCCTTAAATAAAGGAGTCCTGACAGAATGGTTTCTAACTTTTCAAAGTTGATATTCAACTTCTCAGTAACGAATCGATGTCAACCTGCGCGAGAGTGGTTGTGTCCTCGATCTTTGGATCTGATCTGTACACGATTAAGTCGTCGGCGTAGTCAATCGTTGGCGTAGTCAAGTCGTCACTCAAGTAAATTGTCATCGCAATTTCGAAATTGCCCAAAGTGAAGCAATTTGGCTTGACAGCGAAATGTCTAGGACACAGAACATATTTTTTCCAAACAAATCAACGAAAGAGAACAGAATCTTTCAGAAATTTGGAATTTAACTGGCATAATGGTGAGAAATCGGCTAGTTAACTGGTATAATGGTTTAGAAATGTGCTGGTTTTGTTGGCATGGCTACACACAAACACTCATAATCTGTTATAATACACAATGTCACACACAATTTCATTGAAATTGAGGTAATTGATGCAATTTTGAAATTGGTTAGATGTATGGGAAATTGCGCAACTCCTGTGTGAATTTTTGTCACAGGAGCTGCAGTGTCAATTTTTCCAAACGCTTATACCAAAACAATGTCATTTTAACACCCTCCAAGTTACAAGAACAAGAACGAAAACACAACAAAACTTAGTTTTACAGTCAACAAATTGTTTTAAATAGTTCAATGTTGTTGTGTGTTCCCACTAGACAAAATTGAGTTATTTCAGCAGTTTCCATCGAAATTAGGAACGGAATTGTGCAATTTCGCGTCTAGTGGGAACATAGTATTAGGCAGAAGGAATGAAAACAACTTAATAAAACTTTCGAAAAAAAAAAGAAGGTACAGCAAGGATAGCCTATATTTTGTTCCACCTTAAAATGCCTGATCTTGAAAATAAGCCCCAAAAATAACAGAAAGCCCGAAAAGGTATTTAGTAAGGAAAATAGTTTAAAATCCTCGGATTTCCACCTCGGCCATTGCAAAGGAACTAAATGAAGAGCGTGATGAGCGAATATGAACCGGAATCACCTTCGACAGGGACCGTCAAAGGCACCACAGCAACAACAGGCTTTACAACCAAGCACGCATCATCCCCCTGCAACAGTACATGGTGACACTGTTCAGAAAGCAGCTACTAAACATCAGCAACCATCCTAACGAGGAAACCAGTAACCTGAGAAACACAATCCCCGGACAACGCTACCTCAACGCGTTAAATCTGCTAAATGAGCAGATCTTTCCAACGACGTCGAACAACGAGCTGCATGGATTCTACCAGAGCAGCGATAGCAATCACCATCGAGGCTAAGTCGGCTAACACATCACCACCCCATCCCAAAAGGACCACCATGGACACACGGACTTGAACAACCCGATGTAAGCACCAGCCACCGAAGGACATTAAAAAAAAATAAAGCAATAAACCGACAATAATAATAAATACTAAATTAGACAAAGTACTTCAGTTGGGCCCCTATTGTTGAACCAACACCCTAAACCTTAGTTTGTAAGTCTAGTTGTAAACTCAATTGTAAAAAATAATTCTGTTCGATCAATTTTTAAATCGTTTTTTAAATCGTGGTGTAACGGTTTCCCACGAAACCATAAGACAGTTTATAATGAAGAACTCTTAGAGCGGCGTGTAAAGAAACCAATGCATTCGGAAACAAATATTGAAAAGCGATTAACTTTTGCAAGATTGCTCGTAGGAAATCCTGGCGACAACCATATTGTATTAATGCAGACCATCGATATGAACATGGATATAGTGAACAGACACCATTTTATACAGTCTATCTAAATAGTGAACTAACAAAATCTCGCTATAGTGAGCGCATGTGTTTGTATTGCCTTTAAACCTTTCAGGAAACTCGCCTAAAAGTCATGAGTCTTGATGTTTTCAACATGACAGCAGCGTGGAAAAAACACTTTCCGGTTGAAGGAGGGGAGGGACGGTGATTTTGAGGATTAAGATGAAATACTACATACTTATACAGATACCGATTCAAGCAATTGGAACGAACATCATGTGTCCTCGGATATTGAAGAAGGAAAGAAAAACGAAGTCGAAAAGGAACAACCGAATGCAGTTCATCCGATTTGATCAGTTTCTTCTAGCGATGCTGGCGTAAGTTGAAACTCAAATTTGTTGTTTTAACCCAAGTTTCTCTCAAATTTTCGGCTATAAAAAAAACGAATCGTGCAATTGAATCGTTGTTCACACAGAGGACAATACAATATAGAACGAGTACAGCTCTTCTCAAGTTACAGTGACCACCGACTTTCAAAATTATGGTTTCGAGAAAAACTTGTCTTAAGTTTTGATTACCATTAGCATGCACACAGAGATGGATCCACTCAAAGTCATTCACATGAATAATAGCACGATTTGGTTAAAATTTTCTTTCTAAAATATCTTGCTTTTAGAAAATGTAAAAAAAAAAGTCTCAAAATCCCAACTGAGGGTACCCCCTTAAGTTAGTTGCAGGTTTGTTTCTTAAGTCCATTGAATGCATTATTTTTGTACTGGATTCGTTGTCTTCCTTGATGATATATTGGGTATATACTTAATTCGTGCTTTCTGGCTTCTGAGATCCACAAATTATCCCATCCGGAAAGAACTGCGCCGGCTTGGCAGCCAAGAATGAATCAAGCCAATTTGATATCCTGCTCTGAACCGTATTTCAGTGAGGGCGTTCCGCATCGACCGGAACAAGTGGTAGTCAGAAGGGGCAAGGTCCACTGTTTTCCAAGTAGTTTTAACCGGAAAAGCAACTTGGGGCCGAGCGTTGTCATGAATATGCGTGTCTTGTCGCATATTCCGGGCGATTTTTGGCCCTCCTCAAACGGATTAATTGTGTTCGGTAGCGTTGTCAACTGATGATTTCACCCGATTTTGAAAGCTCATAATACAACACACCTTTCTGATCCCACCAAATACAGAGTATTACCTTTGCTCCATGGATATTCGGCTTTACCGTTGATTTGGCTGGTTGGCCGGGTTTCACATATGATTTTTTGCGCTTGGGGTTGTCGTAATGGATCCATTTTTCATCGCCAGTACCAATCCGATGCAAAAATTACTTCCTTTTGTGGCGTTCCAGCAGCATTTCGACGTCTCAAGACTTGACTTTATATGGAACCCAATTTCCTTGCTTTTGAATACATGCAGCTGCTTCTAAACGTTTGAAGCAGCTGCTTGAGTGACACCCAAAGATTCTGCGAGTTCTTCTTGTGTTTGGCAACAATGTTCATAGAGTAATGTTTCCAGTTTTTCATCTTCAAACTTTTTTGGCTGCCCAGGACGTTCATAGTCTTCTAACCCAAAATAACCGCTTTTAAATCGTGCAAACCACTTTTGGCACGTTCGCAGAGCTAGCGCATGCTCCCCATAAACTTCCACCAAAATACGATGACTTTCAGCAGCAGTTTTTTGAAGAAGAACTCCCCGCAAAAAACTTTTTCAGGCACAAATTTCGACATATTTGAGTGAAAAAAAAATTATTGCTATTTACGCTTCAAATGAATGACATATACTGAAATGACGTACAATGACAGTAGCTTTCCAACGCATGTTCCAATGGAATAATACAAGTTACGCCACCTCTGAGCAAATCGCACGAATTAGTTAAGACCCAATAATATTCTTTTTTATTTAAAAATTTTGCTTTGTTTTTTAGTAATTGCAAAGAAACATCGTAATCATGTACGTACAGGCTATTCTTCATGAATTGTACGTAAAACCGAACACATTTGGTGAAATTCACTTCAAGGAGTGCACGCTCGTTACAGTGAACAATTTCGGTATAGTGAACATGCCCGGTTTTTATTAGTTCACTATATCGAGCGTCTACTGTTTTATTACTGTTATTATAACGATGGACCAATCACGGTTTTCAGAAAGCTGGTAAAGGCTTTGGAAAATCGGATCACGATTATTGTATGGTTCTGCATCATAAGCAAGAGCATTGAAGGGTTGCCATTTATGGAAAATATCATGAATGCACAAGAGTATTTGAATATGTAGTATACTGCGGTCTCATCGTACAAATAGTACAAACGGACCATGGCTCAAAAATGTTACCAAGACAACGACTCGAAAAACATCAAATAATTGGACATCAAACTGCAAACTTAGTGATGCAAATTTAATGAAGTAAGCGATGGTTTTGGATATAAACGGCATCATGCCATTTGCCGATGCTCTGTTTGCTTTTGTTTTCACAGTAGAATTGTTCACAATGCGTTTTGGAATAGGCTACAGTAACATCACCTTTTTTGTTTTCGTTTTGGAATAGTTGCCATTGCAGTATTAGGGCAACGATGCGTTTTGGAAAACGGCCTCACATTTACGCACGAATATAACTAATTAGGAAGTCAAAACATGTTCCAAATAACACACATTTCTTTAAAAAATAAGAGAATTTCCGTATGATGTTCTTAGGCACCATTTTCGCATGGAAAATTGCACTTTTCGGTTTCCCTGCAATCCTGCAACAAAACAAAAATCACCGCCAATTTGATCTCAGTTTGACTGTCACATTGTTTTTATGAACGCATTTGCCGACTGCTCTCATGCACAGTCGCTGCAGTTTATTTACATTTATCAACGCAAATCTTGCAGGGCGACGCCTTCGCAACTGAAACTCGCAGCCTGGGTTTAATTCCCAGCCGGTAAGACCAAAAATTATATTCACAGCTCCACTTCCTTCGAGTCACTGACAATGCTCAAAGAGAAATAACTGTCTAGAAAAAAGTTTCTCACACTTGGCCGTTTGGAGCCGGTATAAAAATGCAGGTCCCTTCCACTCGTGAGCAAACGATAACATGTACAACACAAGTGGTTGCTGAGAAGCTAGGCCCTGGCCCTCTTCATGGTCCTAACATGGTTGGTTAATGTTGAAATGCCATTGTTTTGTAATAAATGTTTAGACAAAATGATAATAAAAAGAACTGCATCAAACAAAGTCTTAGAACGAAGTCAGCAGTTGTACAGCGACCTGTATCAACCATGATTTGTTGAAAAATCCTTTAGCTAAGTCGGCCTTTTCTTCCATCAATCTGCGCAACACTTGGTCCCTACAACTTCCACTAAGTATTCTACTCAGTGGAATACCGATCATTGATTTTGATGTCGTTGCTGTCTGACTTCTCCTTGTTAAAAAGTATGGCGATGATGCATTTTTCAAGAATTCACGCCGCAGCGCAATTCACAACAAATCACAACGGAAGAAGAAGAACTCACTGTAGAGTGCTCAGAAGAACAATTTCATGGCTTCAACGAACGATTTCGTTCGGAAATGCTTGCAAACAATTTAAACTTTTAAGGAACGCTAGTTCATTTAGTCAATGGAACGTACGTAATATTAACGAATGGTTCGTTGAGCCAACGAAAATTGCTTTTTGCGATTGAATCGACAATCGGACATTCCAAAATATGGATAAAATCCAACCAGAAATGGTTAGGTCAATGGATTGATTTGTGGAATTCCTGTTTTTATTGGTGACAAGGAACTGTTGGACCAACAATGTCATTCATAGGTTCCGTCATATGATTAAATTTGCGGGCATATTCCGTGGCCAGTGCAAGATGAATCGAACTGCGAAGCAATTTTAACTACTTTACATAAGCTCGAGGAAGGTCATTCTTAAGAATGTCCAACCTTTAAGGGGTGGCTGCATTTCCAGATGCATGATGGGGACCAGAGGCACAAGATGCATTAAGACTTCATCTGAAAACAGCTTTTTTTGCGTTTTGAAGCACTTGGCATTCGAATTGGAAAGCCATTTGACACTCGCGCAGATGGAATGCTCTGTGGTTGATAAAGATGCTGTTTTCGTCCATCCTCATGAAGTACGTAGTAGAAGATAGGATAAAGTTGGTTGAGTAGGATAAAGAATTCTTAACCAAGGACCACACCAATGCCTTTGAATAGTAGTGGGACGATAAAACTGTTTGACAGATGAGAGCTTCAGAAAGTTCCGGTTGTAGACAAGAAACGATATAAAGCTGTCCTGTAAGGTCCTGGTCCTGAAAGAAAAAAACCAAGAAGTGAAGATTGACACTCATCACCTGTTCATCGACTTCAAGCCCGCATATGAAAGCGCTAATAGAGACGAACAACACGCCGTCATGTCTAGTTTCCCCGTTTTTTGCAAGCTCATCAGTCTGTGTGAGCTGAAAATAGAGAATTCTCGGCGCTCCATTGTGGTCGGTAACGAACTCATCCAGACTTCTTCGGCATCGTTCTTGAGAAGATCGTGCAAAGTTCACACGCCAACTCTAGAGACGTGATAGGCAAGTCAGTGATTTGGTTGCGGCTAAAATCTGGAAACTGGTGAACTGGTTTGCAGGTGAACGAGACGAAAACGAAGTATAAGCTGTTCTTAAGAAAAATAAATATAACATCATCGGCTTGGACAGAGAGTCGCAATGGTCCGCTAAGGCTACGTCTCTTCAGCAGTGAAGCTTACTAAAGTCAGTTTATCGGGATGCCATTGTCCGTTGTTTTTGTGGTCGCCGCACGCACTGGTTAGTGCATGGCACCATAATAGCACACAAGGTCATTGACTTGCTGCTCGTGATTCCTTCGGGTTAAGCCCGACCGGCTGTAGAGCGAGACAAGCCGGCCACCAGACGCTTGCATATTGTCACCCTTTAGGTCTGGCTCCAAATGGAGCACTGCCACACTAGGGTGGGCTGTATCCGAGGCCAATTTAGCTCTTCGTGTCCTAACGGGAGGCTTGCGTTTTTTTTAGCCAGGTTCGGGCTGTGTGAAAACAAATTCGAGCATCCTAAACCTGTTATCCGCCGCCCACCACGAAGTGATCAGCTGCCGAGGAGCTTGTTTGGCTATGCGAGCAGCTAAAGAGCAGTCTTGGAGGGAGTTCGGCGAGAAGTTGAAAAACAACCATAGATCAGAGGAGGAAGGAAATTCAACATCATTAAAGGAGCCAAAATCCAAAGATGGTGTGCTGCTTTCCAATTCGGTAGACAAGTTCCGTAGATGGAGCGAGCAGTTTTCGGAGATGTTGAATCCCGAACAGTGCCCTGAGAATGGCAAAGCCGTATTCTGGTCGAGAAGGTCCAACGGTGGCAGTTGTAAAAGTTGGCAAATCCGCCGGTGTGGCTTAAATCCGGCCAGAAATGCTTAAGGCAAGGGTAAAGAAAGAGTTTTATATCTCTTTCGTGTCAACAAAGTGGCCTGGGTATGAGGTGAGACACCTGGCGATTGGCAAACTGGCGCTATTATCTCTCTTTTCAAGAAGGGCAACAAACAACGACTGCTCCACGTCCCGGTCCATATCTCTTGTAAGTCGCCGCGGGAAAGTCTACACTAAGGTGTTGGAAGCGCGTTTTAGAGCTATGTTCGAGCCAAGGATGGGAGATGAACAGTGCGGCTTTCGTCCCGGCAGAAGTACAACCGACCAGCAACCACTCTTAGGATGGAACTTGAGAAGGCTTGGGAGTATGTCGAACCCATCTGCACATATTTTGTAGATTTGGAAAAGGCCGAGATCCTCGTATGGAGTATTCTGCAGGTTTGTGGGAATTATGGTGCTTTTTTCAGGACCATTCGACCACGGCTTAAGGGTGCTTAATCAACACCTTTTTCTTTCATAGCAGGCTTTGGTCTTCGCCAATGGTGCATCTTGTCGCCTCTTCTTTTCATCGTATACGTGGGCTGGATGTTGCAGCGCAGTGGAGACGAGGAATATTTCAGATTGGGGGACGTGAGGGTAGGCCATCTTTGCTTTTGCAGATGGTTTGGTTATGGTCACATCTTTCCAGATGGAATTCCAACACGCGCTCGAGATTATGATAATTTTCAGAGCACCTGTTCAATGCACTCTACATGCTGGTAGAGTCCCATTGAAGCATGTTGAGAAGTTCTCAAGTCGTCGAGTCCTCAGAACTCAATGTTGAGCAGAGGCTTCTTCGAGCAGAAAGGGCTATGCTTCGATGGTTTGGTCACGTGGCACGAATGTCCCCATCATCACTACTTTCGAAGCGGGCCTTGAAGGCGATTCCACCAGCTAGGCGACGCTTGGCGGATCCAGGGCGAGGTGGTTGGACCAAGTCCAATCAGAGAGAGAAATCAGTTGCCTGAGATCTCATATGTGAGCTGAATCCCCGCGACCCCCTCAGTGGATTGTGCTATGATCCGTTACTACTCTTATATCGCGTCTGTTTTAACTGGCTGCTTAGCAGCTGATGTCCTCCAATCATCTTTTGTTCGTCCAAATGGGTGAAACTTGCATGCAGTAAGAGTTTGCAGAATGTGAGGGATGAGCATGAGCTTTTCATCGGTGGAGAGTGGCAGAATGGCAACAGAGTGGAATGTCTGTCTGGCTTGCTACCCAAAACAGGCGTATTTTTGAACTGAGCGGCCTTCTCCATCTAGAGGCGAGCAAGTGCATTGAAACTTCCAGTCCAGTGCTTCGAAGGCGGACTGCCTGTTTACTCTTAAGGTAAACCCAGCAGTTCACTCTATTCTTCTTGGAGCCATCAGTGTGGAAGACATGCTCCTCAAGAGATCTTCACTGTAGACAGCTGCAGGAGAAAAACGTGCTCCTTCATGTGGTTCTCCTAGGGCAAGCACATTTTCCATCTAAGTCCAGACACCGTTCCCCACGACATCTATCAATTAAGAATGCAAATCATTGCAATAAATCAAGACCTATCCCACGGATCAAGGAACACTTCCTACCCACCGACGTGCAACGACACCAGTCCATGAGCAACGGAGTACCTGCGTCTATCCCCCCATCACTTTAGATCCTCGATTTCGATCTCAATCCGAACTTTTCCCAACGTCCAATAGAGACTTTTGAAGAGATCTTGAGTGAAAAAAAAAAATGATAAAACGTTCCAGTTACAATTTTAATGCACAACATCGCTCAGCCAATCCGCTTCTGCGTAAAACATAAATCCCCCATTGTGATGCCAAGTCTGGCGAGCATCAGTGTGCCCGCAAATCCACAGCGACCGCAACACAACACGAGATACATGAATTTTCCATGTTCATTTCTCGCTTCGATCAGTTGCCGTGCGCCCTCCTGGTCAGCGCAGCGCCTGCAGCCACCAATCCGCAGATAGCTTGCTGCAACTATTTCTGCATCCAACGGCAGTCGCATGTGTCTGTGAAGCCAAATGATTTGTATTCATTTTTTGCGATCTACCCCATCTACGGCATGGGACGGATTGAATATGCAAAACTAACGTGATCGCTTGTTGTCCATACTTGTTGACTCAGATTTCTCGTGTAGTGAGTGTTGCATGTACGAGTATGTCTGAGCTATAGATACACGCAAGAGCGCTGTATCTGATGAATGGGTAATGAGTTGTGACAAGGCGGAGTCTGCTGTTGTATCTGGTGGCTGCAAGTGGGGATATGTTAATCAGCGGCTGGATGCTGGGGCGTACAACGAGCGCTCACCGGTCTAATCCCGTGGCGATGCAGCAGAGAGGAGGGACTTAATCTGCGGCTGGATGTGTTTGCATATCTAATAGCGAATCGAGTGTCTCGAGTATTCAGAGCACATCACTCGGAATACTTGCCCTCCGTCAATCAGATTCAATGGTCGAACGTGCACCTGAGCGTTAGTCTATCCGACTCGTCCGGCTGGGACGGGACACATGCGTGCGAGCAATTATCCTCGGAGAGTGTGCTTGGCAATGTTGGAATTTCCAATACGACTTTGCTTCCGTCTGCTGTCTTTGGATCGACCGGTGCAACTCAGAGATTTATTGTGTCTCCGACGACTGTTGACAATCCCGCAAGCAGTTGCTGCGTGGCGATGGCCTTTTGGGCTTGCAAATTTGGCGAATGCTATTTCACTTGAGTGCCTGGTATTGAGGTTAAATAGCTTCATCCCTCACAACGATTAATTAAAATTGTTCAAATCGCACCTCGCCAAGGGGGAATTAACAAGCTTGAAATTCATTTTTGCCCCCGAGAATGCTGCTAGATACCTTGTCTGCTGTATTCATGTCAGGAGCCAATTAGAATGGAATTTCGAGATGTTATCTGAGTTCCATGTGAAGGGGTTTTTTTCCTCGACATGTGAAAGCAGGATACTGATAGTTTAGCTGGTGTTTCCATGAAGTATGAGAGACCGAATGCTGTCAACCGGATCGCTGGTCATATGCTCGATGTGGCCTTGACAGTTTAGTGGACGGTTCGTTGCATTACCGGCAATGTTCACATCCTTGTGCAGTTCGTAGGGTCCTCTTCTAAGCACGCGATGAAAGAACACAGAATCAAAAATCCGAAGGCGATTTTTTTTTGTAAAGCCTCTGCCGTTATGCCATTGTTCACGTAGATCAAGATCAAGGATTCGGGGTGCAATGTAGTAGAGGATCGCTTATTTGAGCACAAATGCCTCACGGCCTCATCGTGGATAATGGAGGCAGTAGATGATCACAGCGTATCTACGCGACACGAAAAGCCTTGGTAACGCCTATATTTATGTTCCAATTCTGGCCGAGGGGACAATTTCGGACGATGGAGACCGGAATACAAAACAGAGGACAAGACTGATTGCTGTCACAACCTCCGGTATTCTCCGTGTCAGAACTAGTCACTGCATAGTGGACTATTCCATGTGACAAATGACAGCGGAAAGTCAGGTTAGGTAGCTGTAGCGCGTTAAGGGCCAGGGCCCTAGCTCCACTCATGTCTCAGTAACCACTCGTCTTGTGTGTGCTGTTGTGTGCTTTCACGAGTGGAAGTGACCTACAGTTTCTGCTGACTCCGGATGGCCAATTTGAGAAGATTTCCTCAGACAGTTATAGCGCTTTAAGTACTGTCAGTGACACGAAAGAGGTGGCTATTCAAGGGTTTGCCATTCGGCACCAACCCACAACACCAGGGCGGAATGGACCTGATTACTAGGTGATTACTTCGTTTAGACCGCTGCCACCTATCTAACACAATTGACGTCAGGTGGATGGTAAACATAGTTGGCCAAAACGAAATCACGGTATATTTTTAAATTGGAAAAAGCGCATTGAAAAAACTTGTGTCTTTAATTCATATTTATTAATTTAACCCGGGAATGCTGTACTTTTTTGCAAATCTTTCTATCCTAGTATCCGACATTACATTGGGGTACAACTGTACCCCAAAGGAGAAAAGCATTTTCTTAAGAAAAATAATATATAGGATAAAATTAAATTATTTTCTACGAAATGGAAGTATTTTATTTTGGTGCTGCCACAACAGGATGGGGTATGAGCTTTCCCCAAATTGCATTCCAGGGGTAACGATATCTTATTTTTGTAAAGAATAAAAACACGAATTCAGTTTCAGTTCAATGACGTCTTTATTTCTCCCACTTTGATCGCACGGGCGCTACGACCCGGCCATTCATTATTTGATCTCGCTCTCTAGATAGGAACCTTCTCCCTCGTCGATGTCCTTGTCGAGCTCTTCGTCCGGTGCTGTAGCTAGGTACCAGCCTGTGCGACTGGCGTGCTGCCTCTGATTCGCTTTCGATCCGCAGATCCCTCGGGTGGTACTCCGTTGCCCGTTGGCGCCCATTGAACTTCTCATCTCTACTCTCGTCTTCTCATTGACGAAGTGTCCTTTGCAACTTGCTTGCAAGCACCTTCAAGGGTTCGCAATTCAGTCCAAGTTCAAGTCCAACTCCAATCTTGTCCGATATGCGATCCAAGCGAACGGTCATCCTACGATCAAACAGCTTGTGGCAGTCCAACAATGAGACGGCCTGGACAGTTTCCACTGTATGATTAAACTCAATGACTGAAAACCCACGGTTTTTGCCCTCCTCATCGACGGATAAGTCAACGCTCTGAAACCTTCGGGGCAAATTGAAGACCCCTTTGAGTTTCTTCTAATCGACTTTGTTGCCCAAATTAGCTTTGACAATGAAAATTGACGTTGCGTTTCTACTGATGTGGCGATCCATGCGATAGTCAAGTAACCCTGTCTTTAAATCATCTAGCGACAGCTCGTCCCCGCTGCTCCCGGGCAACTTTTCATCACTGTATCTCTCTATTTGTCTCTCCCATGCAATCGGTGATTGCGATGCAGTTGTGGGTTTTGACTACCTTGACCTGAGGTTGATCCAATAGCTTTCGTCCAATCAGATATGCTCGGCTCTCGTCAGACACCACAAGGATCTCGCACCAGACTTCAACGTCTGGCAGATTCTGCTTCCAAATGCGCTCTAGCGCCTTTTGTCGTCAGTGAACTTAGGGCCCCCATTAAAGGACCTTTGAATAGTTAAGTTCTGGTGCTGTCGCTTTTCATGCACCCGCAATAATACATTCCACAAAGTCAAACCGGAAGCCAGCCACCAAAAACCACCTCATTATTCGAACGCGCGAGTTGGCGATGTACACACGATCGGCCGTTGGGTTCCTTTATCCCACTTCTGATTTATAAAGAATTAAAACACGAATTAGCCCTTGATTCAATGACCCCTTTATTACCGCCACTGTGATCGCGCGGGCGATGACCGATACACTGTCCCTGAGCTGAGACACGGCTGTATATAGCAGCTGCCGCTACATTTTTAATATAATAAAAAAATGACGAATCTATTAAAAAGTAAGCAAAATTTTGAATTTACGTATATATAAAATAAAAAAAAAGTTTTTAAATCGATATAAAAGAGATATCATACATTTTGTTTATGTACCCGAAAACCCCCACCAGTCGCCTTGATAAAATAATTATCAGGAGCCCTTTATGTCCCCAAACACTGTTCTTGTACAGAAGTGGGCCTTGATAACTGCGCGACGAGCACTTGATGGTGCCTTCAAATCGTATCATATTAGAAAGCCATTCCTTTCCCTAAAAAATGGACCCGAAGTGGTAAATTTTGCGAGGCACACCTAAACTGGACGGCGGCAAAATGGAAATCTGTCCCCCTTTCTGATCAATCGAATTACAACTTAAAGGGATCTGTCGACTTTCAACCGGTACGGACAGCGAAGATACCGCCATTTTTTTTTCAATTCTCTCTTTTTTTTTAAGTTTGTGAGTTTTGGCCAACACTGTATTTATGGACGCAGTCTCAGTGATAGCATTGAAACTAAATTTGACCACTACTTCTTTTATTTCTGTACAATTTATGCTGGCGCTAAACCATTTAATAATACATCTCTTGATGGCACAATTCGCTTGATATCACATAGCGTACGCACAATTTTATCCGCTTATTGGCGCAGCCTCCAAAGAGAAATGATCCATAACTCACTTGATTTCCAAGCGAAAGGTTTTTCTTTTCTGAAATTGACTTAATGACTACATGTGTGTTATAGCTTACTTTACACTGCATTTGACTTTTTTGCCTATTCTGGAAGTTTGCCACTATTTTTGTTTGTGTACCCTTAATGGAATTTGGAAGCCAACCCTTTTATTGTATTTTTCACATTTTTAAAATGTTTGCATGAAAGATCGGATAAAGGCACAGCCCGCTTAAAAATATTTCATTACAATTTTGACGTGCTATTTCCCGGGTTCGACTGCACTCTTCTTGTTCTCAGACGACGCAAGCAAGGACAGAGTTATATCTTCCGCAGCCATTTTATTTCCGAGATATGTTAAATTTTTGTGATCCAGTGGTTGTCAATCACAATTCACAGCTCCACCTCTCTCCACATAACTGACAAAACTCGGTGAGTTTAGAAAAGGTCCTCGGCAGACGTGGAAGATTCCCTTCACTTATCAAGGACGAGACATGACATTAGTGGTTGCTGTAGAAATTAGTCGCAGGTCACCAATGTATTGTTACTTTTTGCGATCCATTGAGATTGTCGGTATGGTTCACGTTGGAAGTGGGTATTATTCAAAAAGATTACCTTGACCCCTAGACGGCGGCAGAGCCCAGGTCCTTCTAAAACTAGCACCATTCGTGATTGAATCTTCTCCTTCAATCGCCTCAACTGAGACATAACCCAACACCTCACGCACATTTCTCTCAAACTACCAAAGTCCTCTTAATCCCCACGCCAATGTGTCTGCCATGGGCGGTTACTGGTTACTTCAAGGGCGGGTTCAACGCGCACACAACTTTCAAAACAGCGAAATAGTGAAAGCAATCAATGATTTGACTGTTTATAGTTCTTCCTTTTTGGTGGCAGTTCAAAGACGTGGGCTATATTTTTTTTTTTAGCTTGAATTAGCATGGAGCAGGGGTGTTGCGAATATTCGCATACGCATGCGCATAGATTTTGACGCCTGCATCCGTATTCAGAGCCGTAAAATTCCATGCGAATGCGGATGATGAACAGGTCGGTACAGGACGATCTAGCGGCGGCGTGTGTGGTTACATGTTAGGTATTTTCCCAGAAGACTGTGACAAGAAGCGACGAGTTTGTTTTGTTTTGATTTTAGAATTATAAATAATGCGTTTGAATGGTGACAGGGGTTAAAACAGAGCCACTTTTTTAAATCGACGTTTTGAATTTGCTTTCCTGTTGTTAATGATTCGTGTCGTGAGTTATAAAAATCAATGGCACCGCCGAGCCATAGTGCGATTGTGACGATTTTAAAGCAGGGGAAAAGCTCAATACACAAGATGTCTTAACACATACAGCCTTATTCTGGAATTCGCTTTCATTCGAAAGTGAGTAGAATTCGAAAAATTGTATTCTGACTTTCTAACGCTCTCAATTTTGAAGTGGCCACCAGAACAGCGGTGTGTTGACATGACGCAATAGTGTGAGAACACCAGAAAATAGAAATGAGAAAATGAGTACGAAAGTAAACTGAAATTCACGCATGAATAATAACCTCTCATGGACGGATGAATTGAAGGGGGCTGCAACGGGGTTTATCAGAACTTGGAAGGTTCGCAGAAAATTGACGGAACCTAGTGGTTTCGTTCTGAGGAAACGTAGCACAAGGCTGATAGTCTAGGGACGTATAACTACTTCATTAAAAAATCACCTCAAAGCCATGCTAATGAGGAATTTTGGTAAAGTGGACTTCTAAAGATGTTTCTTTTCTATATTTTTAGATAAAAGTGTCAGGAAACAGCTTTCTTTAGAGGAAGTTTTTCAAAGAAAAAAGTACGCGAACCATTCCAAAAAAAAATTGACAATCTTATCTATCTATCTAGCTTTTGGAAGAAGTTGTTTGCAACAAATTGTACGAAAAAATTGCTGAAAAGGTTGCTGAATTGGTTCAACAATTTAATTACATGTCGCTTACTAGTGATAATTGGACAGACCCAAGCTCTCATACTTCTTTACTAAACCTGAATTGCCATGGAATAGAGTTTGATCGATTGGCTATTGTGTTGGAATGTGAGACATTTGATGGCCGTCATACTGGCGATATATTTACGGAAAAGTTTGTCCAATACTCACTGAATGGAAACAAAGAAACAAGTGTCGAGACGAAGGTTTCAACATGAAAGCAGCCATGCGACTAGCAGAATTGAATGATTCAGTTCATAAAATGCAGCTCGCTATACGACGAGGATTAGAGTCCCAAGCAAATATAAATGAAGTTAAACTAAAATGTAAGAAAATTTCAACTCATTTTAATCACTCCACAATTTCTCAGAATCAGCCTCATGGGATTCAGAATAGACTCAATCAACAACATCTCCAAGTATTCCAAGAGGAGAGAGGTTTTTGAAGGTAAAAGACTCATTAAGTCTCTGCATCGAAATGGACCCAATTATGTCAGAAGACTGGAAAATAATCGAATGCTGTGTCCAGTTGCTGCAACCTTTCGATGTATGACACGATAATTCAGCAGGTCTGAGACACTCATATCCTCTGTAATTCCAATTACTGAAATGCTGATGAAAAAACTGGACCATTTAACTAGATCACACGACTCCGATCCGATTAGGCTGGCCACCTTCACTTTAAAAACGGAAACGTCTTCTAAATTCTTGGCTTTGGACGAAAACTATTTATTTTCTGTACCCACTTATTTAAACCCACTCTTCAAGCTCACATTTTTTTAACCGTTGACAGAAGATAGGATTAAAAAACTAATCCAAATCCAAAGAACTCCAAATCCAAACTACAGCTAAGAAATGGGAGATTAATTGGATTGACCCTTCTTCAAAAGAACCTAGCACGTCCGGAGCCGCTAGGAAAAGCTGTTTGGCGATGGATTTGGAGGCGATGTTAGACTTGTCAAGTAAAGATGGCTACCTTGTCCCTAGTTCAGACAGTCTGTTCTTGACTGGTAACACAGTCACGGTTGTTTCCGACAATATGCGAAAACGTGATTCGATTCCGACCTGTCCTCGCTGCGAAAACGCGGTAGAGAACGTGGAGCACGTTTTCTTCAAATGTCCTCGATATGAAAACGAAAGAGCTTTATTGCGTGAAGAAGGTGAACGGCCAACACCAGAAAATATAGTTCAATATGTGCTGAAATCCGAAGATCTTTGGGCTGCTGTAAGTGATGCAGCTGTACGAATAACGTGCGATCTAAGGAATTTAGAATGGTGAACACACGCTGAATAACACGTGACGAAGTAAAGAGCCAATGGTTATGCCAATGGTTCCAAGCACCATGAAAAAAAGACACAGTCCGAAGTTGGCGTCATATCACAGCAAGAAAAGAACAAATGCTCTTATCTGGCGAAACGATATTTTTGTTTATATAATTTGCGAGCGCTCAAGGATTTACTAAACCATTAAGTGTCCGGGGTCAAGACAAGACACAGCACGGTCCGAAGGTATAGAGGGGTAAAGAGAGAGGAGGTACCTGTGCACATTGGTTTTAAATATCTGCGGATTGTAGTCTGTCGGAAATATTTGGCTGGGAAGAGCATTCCATATTCCTGAGTCTCTTAATTTACGTGTGCGTCCCAAAGTAGGCAGGGTAAACCAGTAAGCATTCCTGGCGAGACGGGTATTGCGGGTGTATTTATGGAGAGGAGGAATGCAGTTGGCAAGCTCACTTGAGCATCGTTTGTTAAAATAGCGATCAAATACGGATAGAGATGAGACGTCGATGTTCGAGTGAGTCTAATGACTCGCAATATTGTTGTCGCTCATCTTTGGATTCTATCTTGTAGGTGGAGGGTGGCCTTGGAGGCTCCAGGCCAGATATGAGCGTCGTACTCAAGTTTGGGGAGTATATACGCCTTATAAATTAAAGCCAAGTCAGAAGGGGTGAAGTATTTCCGGCATCGATTAAGGAAACCTGAACATTTCGCAGCATTCTTGGCGACCTCAAATATGTGATCGTTCCAACTAAGTGTTGTGTTGATACACATACCAAGGATGGAGAGCTTTTCGGTTTCATCTACACAGGTGCCATTCTGGATAATGGTTGATTAACGAGGGTTCGCTTGAGTGACAGCAGGCAGCAGTGAGTTTTTGAGGCATTGAATTCCACTCGATTGTTCTCTCCCCAGTTAATTATTCTGTCAGATCAGCTGCTTAACATAAGCTACCGTTCCAATCCCACGGCCGAAGGGCGGGGTCGTGAATCTTGGAACGAATATGACAAGCTGAGGGTTCTGTCATCAGCGAAGGAATGGATTGGATTAGAGTAGCAGACAAGAGATAATTTATGAAAATTAGAAAGAGAGTCGGAGGCAGAACAGAGCCTTGGGGAACACCACCATTTATTTGTTGGATATCAGACTTGAACCCTACAACTTGGTGCGAAAGGTATTTTTCTGATCCATGGAAGCAAAGATTCATCGATACCATTGGCACGCATTTACGACAAGAGAGCTTGATGCTGAACTCTGTCAAATGCCTTAGAATAGTAAATATTTCAAGATGTTGTCTGCCATGTCACCTCAACTAGCCAGTTTTCCTAGTGGACAACTGTTTAGTGTTGCTGGTCCAATTCACGACCCCTTGAGAATCACCTAGACCCAGATAAGGGTAGCAAGCTAGCTGCTCATGAAATATAACGCACCAATGTTTATGTGTAAGTATTCAAATTTTATTTTCCTTTAAATAAACATGCATCCATTTTTTTGTATCTTCCCATACATTTTTCTGGACCACAGCTTTTTCTTAAACGCAGCTGGTCATGCAGTGACTGTTACTGGTGATCGATAACACTGTTTCTTCTTCCAAAACTTGATGATATTTATGCGGCCAATGTGTGCCGACGGTGCCACACGCCGACATCATACTCGTACATCCCGTGAACAAAATTACTTGTCGATCAAAATTGGTCCCCTAGACTGTGTTCACACCATTAAATTTCTTTTCATTTCTGTAATGTAAATGTAATGCATCAAATATTCATAACGAATGCTCATGCAAAATTTCGACAAAAGAGTGCGTACATATGCGCCAGCAAAGCCGTGCCGCCATTTGTCCGATGTGTTATTACATAAATAAGTCATAAATATCCTCAGGCCACGGGCGGCAATTTGGAGCAGTTAATTTGTTTGCATTTATAAAACTTACAAAATAGATTCTTTTTCCAGCCCAACGAATTTATTCAATTATAAGTTTATCAGCATTAACACAGCTTCACAGTGAGTAATCAGACATTGAATGTCTGACATTCCTCCTGTTGCTCAACAACAAAATCAAGTTAACGCTGCTAGTATGCAACTACATTTTATCAGAAATGACTACCAACAACAATTAAAAGTATATCTAAACAGGCATATATAAATTGGCAATTTTAATACATAGAAACAAAATAATTGCTTTCTTTGCAGGTGCAGTGTTTTAGTTCGTGTTATTTCTTGTTTGTACTAGATATCGAATAAAAAGTGCAAAAAATTAAAAAGCTCTGGACGGGATTTTAAATGTACTTATGAAAATAAAATGTAAGCATGAGTGGAACAAATTCTGTAAAATCCAAACCAGTGTAGCGATTTTAATAAAAAATTTTGAACAGAGTACAAATGGTATGAGGTAATTTTATATATTATTCTTACATTTTAAAATATTATATTTTATATATATTTTAAACTTTATACATTTTTATATATTATATATATAATCATTTTATATATTATATATTATATAAGTGGTAGTGGTAGTTCAAGAAATAAGATGTTAAATCAATAAAATTAAATTTTTGGGTTTTTTTTTCAAAATTTGAACGTTTACTTAAGAAAATCATGTACAATAGTATTTTTCAAAGTATTGCCCATCTGAAGCCGTGACTGAAGCTTGGCAGCCAAGAAAAAATCCGGCCAATTTCTGATATTCTCCTCTGATGTATTTCAGTGAGGGCATTCTGCATGGATCGGAACAAATGGAAGGGGCAAGGCCTGGGCTATAAGGCGGTAGGGTAAAACTTCCCATCCACTGTTTTCCAAATAGTTCTTAACCGAAATAGCGACGTGGGCCGAGCGTTCCGGCCGTTTTTGACTGCTGCTCGCTTCAAACAGATTATTTGTGTTCGGTAGCGTTATCCATTGATGGTTTCACCCTGTTTTAGCAGCTCATAATACAGCACACCCTTCTGATCCCACCAAATACAGAGCGTTACCTTCGCGCCATGGATATTCCCGCAAAAACACTTTTTCAGGCACAAAGTCCGACATATTTGCCTAAACAGAAATTATTGTTGTTTACGCTTCAAATGAATGACATATACTGAAATGATGTACAATGACAGTAGCTTTCCAACGCATGTTCCAATGGAATAATACAAGTTACGCCATCTCTTAGCAAACCGCACGAATTAAGTTATAAACCTATAAAGAATAAGTCATGTGGATAAAGAACGAAACTTAAGTAAATAAAAAAAAAAAATAAATGTAAAGAAGAAAGGAGGACTTTGTATTGAAATAAAAAAGAGCCCACTTAGAAAGTATTGAGAAAAATCGAGTGACGTGTGTCGGCAGTGGTGTTGTTGGTACGAGTATGTGCGTCGACCCCTACGCAACTGAAACTCGTTGCCTGGGTTCGATTCTGTTTAGAAAGCAGCTTCCCAAACTTGGCCGTTTGGAGTCGGCATAAAACTGTGGGTCGCTTCTACTCGGGAGAGAACAACACGACTGATTTCTGAGAAGCTAGGCCCTGGCCCTCTAAGGGCTGTAGCGCCACCCATATTTATATTATTAAGGGTCGATCTTTAAAGGTATGTAACTCGTTTCTGAAACTTTAGCCTCGTCATCAAATGTAAAATCTCCAGCAGATATTTTGACTGTTGACAATTCGGATTCTAAAGGAGTACGAGAACTCAACACATTCTGTTCTGAACCAATATTCCAAATCAAACCACCTTCAACTTCACGTCCCTCTAGTGGAAATACAAAATGCTGCTGTACCTGTGTTTGTATTGCTCAATTGAATCATGGATGGTCCACTGGTACAGGATGCCTTATTAAGCGTTAGCTTAGTTCGATTAGACTGAGCAGGCCGAATCTGAGAACTCTCAGTGGCGTTATAACAGGGCATTGCACCATAGGAATTCACGCCTCCCCTACAGCGACTTCTGCAGAGGGTGCCATTTGAGATTGTACACATGCTCTCTCATCCCGTAGATGTGGGCTTCTCGGAGCCCATTATTTTGAAAGCCTGGCTGAACTAAGAGTCATAAGAGTCAGTCATCGTCTTCGCTTCAGTAAAAGCACAAACGGTTAAGCGGAATAGGTATTCGTGGACGTGGATCTACGTGGTAGCACAATGGGTCTATGCTGGCAGTCAGTGTGGCCGCTGTCTTTCCGTAGTTACAGCAGTCAGCCACTTCAACCTAAGCTAACCCACATATGCGTATTAGTTAGTTGAAACTGTAGATAAAGGTCGTTTGATGTGTGAACAAATTGCTTGAGGCGGCATAAATTGGATCTGCCCAAACCCAAGCTACGCCACAGTCAAGCCCATGTACCTTATGATTCGAAAAAAAATCAAAGGACTAAAACGGCTTTTTCTTATTAAATCGAATCTTGTGTTAACTTTTGTTAACAAGATGTTTTGTTTCCGCCTTAAATGTCTGCTAACGACTGATGACGCAGTTGGTTAAATGCCTACTCCTGGTTAGTGGGGTCCCCGGCTTCGAATCCGAGTTTCAAATCTGGTCCAGTGACCATGCCGTTGATCCAATTAACTGCACTATCACTGGAGTGGTCGATCGGTGGTAGTACATCTGACTGTGGGTATAACATGGTCTACGTGGGCTGGTGAATTCACCAGCATCACCCTTCCCTACCCCAAATGTCAGTTGAATATGATACCGGCCATGACTTTATGCCCAACACACCGTGTTTTCTTTACATCATGGCCTACACGCAGATGTCTAATTCAGTGTAGTCCTTCAACGACTTCATTATGAATTGGTGCATTCATTCACGTCATCGACAATGCCTACGAATTGATTGCCCCAACATCACCCTTTGGCGCTTTACAATGCCCACTAACTGATGATGACTCTACGAGATCGTGTTTGATATGAATAAGCACATTAAAATCATTTTATTAAATTATGACTAAAATTATCGAGTACACTGGACACAAAGAGGATGGTTCGAATTAACTCTAAGTAATCTTCCTTCAGTTGAATACGAACCAATTAAAATGAAAACCAATCAAGTTGCACACGAATCGAGTCTCATCTTTTTATTTTTGAAGAAACAATACACCATTAATGCCCCTTCAACTGTCCAACATTCATCGTCATGTCGAGGCGTCATCTCAAATCGATAGCTTCTTGACCGAAAACCCCTCATTTCCTCGGCATTGTTGAGAAATTTTGTTTCAAACCCCCAACGAAAAAATGAGCGGTTGGTATAATTTTTCCAAATCACCATCAACAACATTATTTACATAATTACCGCTAGCAGCGAAGAAAATCATTCTCGGTCTAGGAGGTGATCGCTTGTCGCGATAGCACTTACCACTGACGATGATGATTACTGTGCGGGGCACGATTAGCATCTAGCGCCGCACTGCCGCACGGTTGGCCTTCCAAAATTGGAGTGTTAATTTGAATCTTTGAATGGACGGTGTAAACAGTTCAATTACTGGTGTGACGTTTTGTAGGGCGAACAGGACGCGGGTACCGTGACTTGGATGATTCTTTGTTTTGCATTCGTTTGTTGGCTTTTCGAGAGTGTGCCTCTCGGTGGCTACTGTTTGTGATGCGGATGATGGACTTATCGGATTCTCTGGATCACCGAAGTCATTGAAAGATGGGCAACAATGAACTGAGCGCTGGGCGACTGTCTGCCAGTGGATTTGGGAATGTATGGATGCTAATCAGATGTGTGCTTGTTTTTGTGCTGCAATTATAACGATAATTGATTTCATCTCTTTCTTCAGCGACGAGTACAATCAAGTCGTTTTGCGGTGGTGTTCAAAGAAACTGTGGCCCAGGGCGAGCGAATTTCTCAAGTGACCTGGACTATTGAGGCGAGCTATGCAAGGAATGTGCTGAGTTGCAATGTGTGCCGTTTTTTACGATTTGTAACAGATTTCTAAACCAAGTGGTTCATTTAGGTTGTTGAGTCTGTTTGAATACGGGGTTGCCTTGGAACCTGCTCTTGTGAAAGACTCAAAGATCCGTTCAACTCAGCTCTGCCTGTATTTGAATGTGATATTTAAGGAAGAGGGAAATGAGATTTCATGCAGGCCAAAGATACACGAACTCCTTCGTACACCCAACACGACGTGGTGAAATCTGGATTCTGTGACCATTCGACCAAAGATGGGATGCTGAACAAACCTTGAGAGAGACCGGAGAATTTACCTGCACCCGAGCTGATCTCTCATTGTAAATTATGAGCGGAGGAGCTGGTGAACTGCCTGGCCGAGAGTGGCGTCCAGAGCTGCAGCCTGACCAAGAGTGGCGTCCAGAGCTGCAGCCTGTAGGAGCTTGTTTAGAGGGGCCACATTTACTAGAATCATCGGTGAACACAGCCTGCACCTAGAAATCCAATGACGGCTTCAGGCTGGCCGACTTTGTCACATGGTGGGTAAATCTGTCAAACACTGAACGTGGTTCAGTGACCGGAGATTATTGACTTGTGAGATTTGACCAAAATGGGGAAAAGGTGAGTTTTGCGTTTTGTAAAGCGTTAATGAAGCTGACGACATACTTAAAACAAAGACTGTCATTTGAAAGGTCAGTGACTTTTTAGATTTTAGCATGAGCCTGTGTTGTTGAGTACGCTCAACTTGGTGAGATGCCAGCACCAATCCCTGTAAATCCACGGGTCAAGTAGGCATACAGCCTCATAGTGGCGCCACCTGGATAGTCTCCACGGCAACCGCCTAGAGGTGAACTGCTGTTTGCCCCCATCCAGGGTTTCAAATGAGTGCCCGGTCCTCCAGATTCATGGGTTTCCGGGCGGGAATAACTTAACATCAGTATAAAAAATCACTGGCCCTAAAAGCCTACAAAACAGACATCACGGCAACCCTGGAGGAAGAACGGACTTACACTGCAGCGATTGTTCGACAAAGAGGAGGCTGTGCTTGTGTGGATGTGGACTCGTTGTTCAGGGCAAACCTTAGCAAGAGGTCTCAAGCTTAGAATACATAAGCAAGAGCCTCATAACATCCCGCACAAAGGCTACATTTATCTGCCAGCATCATCAGTCCAATCTGCGCCCCATGGAAGGATAAAGATGAGGATATCAATGATGACTTATATGATCTCCTGTAGCGACCATATGATCAATGGTCCAGCTGTGACTCCAAGGATATTTCAACGCCAAGCTGGGCAAGAAAGACATCTTCGCTGGAGTCAACAACTCTTTAAACGATATTCACTCGAGATTTTGGAGCGTTTCGTAGCATGCAGAAATGAAGGAGCAGTGAAAACAGTGGGAGATCAGCATACGAGTGTCCTCGAAAAAAGCGGCGCTACTAACATGAAAGAGAGAGACTAGAGTTTGAGAATTCGTATTTTTTTTAAAAGGTTAACAGTGTTGGAGTATGCTTGGGGAGAGTGTGTTGCGATTGTTAGAGTTGCGGTGATACTCGTTAAGAGGATGGCTGCAAAAAACGATAGAAAAAAAAATGGAAAAACACACGAGATTAGCTTTTAGGGGTAGACATATTTTAATTATTAGCGGGCACTCTCTAGACCGGACGCTTCAGAAGTCCAGACACCCCTAAATTTCGAACACTTTCAAAATGTTGCCTCTACAGTCTGGACAAAGATATTTTAACTCTATTCTATGTAAGTACGTTCAATTATGGGAATTCCCCTACCAGTTGTGTCGCTTGCAGTCGGCTCAAGTTGTGTCGCTTGCTGTCGGCTTTTGAGTCTAGATATTGTGCGGTTTACAAGGTAACGTATTATTTTCGCTCTCTGTTGTATGTAATTCATGGCGAGCCTTCTCAGTTACATAAAGTTCTCATTATTTTAAAGTTATTTTCAGGATAAGACGTAGTTTTGTTTGGTTCAGGCTTGACTTTCTCGCTGAAAGATTGAAAATAAAGAAAACATTTAAATCAACATTTTACGAAATTGTGAAATAAAATGCTACATCGGCCGCATGACTAGCATATATAAAACCGCATGACTTTATGTCTTCTAGTTTTTGAGAAAATTCAAATTGAAATGACTGCTTTAGCTTCGTTTTTTAGCATCTACATAGCCTTTCATTAAAGTAAGTCATCATCATCTTCTTCTGGCCCGCATACTCCACTAAAGGAGTCGCGGGGTAAGCCACGCACGAGAGATCTCCAGGGATCGATCTTCTGCCATCTACTCCAAGAGTAACCAGGTGAGTTTTGGGACTTGGTCCAACCACCTCGTTATGGGGCTGCCAAGTAAGTAAGCGGTGATAAACATTTTAAATTAAAGAACGAATGTCTAGCTTTCAAAATTGGTAGCACTTTTTTGTAAGTGTTGCCATTGTTTTTTTTCAATATTTTTTCTATCTTATGATATTTTATCTAAAATTACCCCTCACTCCTAAAGGAATGTCTAGCTTTCAAAATTGGCAGTACTTTTTTGTGAGTGTTGCCATTGTTTTTTTTTTTCAATATTTTTTTCTATCTTATGGTATTTTATCTAAAATTACCCCTAACTGCTTAAAGAATGACTAGCTTTCAAAATTGGTAGTACTTTTTTGTAAGTGTTGCCATTGTTTTTCTTTAATATTTTACCTAAAATTTCCCTAAACGGGGCGAGAGGGGGTCCACCCTCCAACAGAAAGAAATGCTAGTTTTTAACCCCTCTACAAAATACCGTTATCATTTCTTGGCGCCAAAGCTGTAGCATTTACACAAAGGCTCTGTTTCGAGGTGTTTAAAAATTTGTTGCTTGTTCATTTTTTCTCTATAGTCTGGACCTTTCGCTATCCGCACACCCGAAACTTTAGGTGTCCGGACTATCGCTGCTGTACTTTATGTCTTTTATTTCAAAGTCACTGATTTATCGAACAGCCCTTGTGACCAAAGAGACCCGACGGAATCCGAATCAATCAACCGTCAACCAGATCGATGCCCGAGCCAAATATCGTGCTAGCTTGTTACTCGATGCCGTGATCTATCGTGGAGAAGGAGAGGGCAGCCAAGTCATGCCTGGCTGCATCCCTTCAACCTACCAATCTAGACCATGTCACCAAAATTACGAACTCCTTACCATTTCAAAACAAAACGAGTCTGTTTTTCGTGAAAACTATAAGATTCACCTTGGATCACCTCCCACCAAGACTGCACTTCTCGAACTGAATTTCGTGGAATTGAATCCACAATCACTGACGCACACGAATGGAATCCAATGTGTGAATAAATTACAAAACGGTTGCGGCGCATTACAACTTTCACAACGTTGGCCATCCGAACCGACTGCGCAAGCCGTACGCCCGCACTCAGTCGCCCCATCGGACACAAAAGTCCCCTCCGCAGCTCGTTTTGCACAGCCAGCGAGGTGCGTGTTTCATTAAAATTTTCTCTGATTAATGATGATGTGTCAATAATGTGAGCTATTACGTCTGAAGTCGGTGCGGCCACGTAGGCTAATGCGGTCTTCTTTGGGCTGCAGGCATCACTAAGTAGCACTCGGATAGCAAAACGTTGCGAGGAAACATGCACACAACAGGGCCTGCCTCCTACCAGATGCGCACATGGATGCGCAATTAGAAAATAATTCGCTTGCCGTCGCACAGCCATTTAAAGGGTCCGTTACCGCCAGCACCTCGGCCAGCCAGCTCGGCGGTTGATGGTGTGTGTCTTTTGGGTTCCCTGCTCCGCACCGTGCAAATAGTTTAAACTAATTAATCTTTTGCAATTCGTTGCGTCTGCACTGCGCTCCATGCACACTTTTATGTGGCCACTCCGGAGGGAGGGCGGGAGGGGAAGTCGCCGCTGACCAAGTCCAGCCACGGAAGCAGGCTCTTTAAGGAGGGGTTGTTCGAGTTAACGATTTGTTAAACGGTAATCATTGTGCGAATTAATGTGTCGATTCCCCCTTGATTCTACCGCGCCTGCATGACGGAAGGGGGCAGAGAGAAAGAGGAAGAGTAAGACAGTGCGACTAATTCCCGCAATTCACAGTGATCCCGTCCATTACGGCAGCTCTTATTAATTAGTCACAAGAAACAAGAAACAAGAAACCAGCGACCGCTGCGACGCAGACATGGAGGAACAGCATTACAGCATACCACGATGTGAGTGCTGCGCACTGGATAGGTAATCTTCCCACAATCATCGGGCCCCGGCCCGGTCCGGCACAGAAGTCATAATTTCCCATCGTCAATCCATCCATCTATGCACTTCGCTCTGTCGGTGTGGTGTCCGCCTATCGACGTCCTCGCGACGGCGACGGCCGCTCTCAAGCCAGACAGGTCCCAGCGCAGCCTGTGGGATCGCGATCTCATCCAGTATTGATCGACGAAATGGTTGCTGCTGATGTTTCTATTGAGTTGTGTGCTTGTCCAGCTTGCTCGCCGTTGATGAAGGGAGGTGCTCGCAGTTGTTGCGGAATAATTGCGTCATTAATTACTTCCTCACTGCGCCGCTGTGTGGAATGGATATGGTCTAAGTGGTGCTTGCGTCCAGGTCGATATCCCGAGTGGAGAACGACGACGACGACGACGGCCAACAGATGTCTTTCAGATGTTGGAGGTTCTAATGAATAAATTTTTCTTTGCTAATGGAGCTAGGCAGGAAGGATCAACAATTTAATTGTGAAAATAATTGTAAAGGTGTGCGGATGATGAATGTTTTTTTGTTTTTTTTTCTATGCAATAAGCTGGGTGCTCTTAGTTGGGGGGGTTCTAGATTTGATTTGATTAAAAACTTGAAAGCTGATCTCCACCCGGTTGGCTGGCTTGGAAAGGGGGCAGAAAAAAACAGTCCAAGACTGGAAGATGAGGTCAGCCTTCGTTCGGCATAAATAATTCGAGGCCGTGTAAACATCACTGCAACCCACGAGGAAAAAGAGACTAACATGAAGATTGTGGCTAAGACGAAGGCATGGCACTGACCAACGCAACGGGGAGTTCCACTTGTGAAGAGGAATCGAGGCAAGATTGTGTGTATGCCATGCAAAGCAAATGCCTCCCAAAAGTACGATAATGCCACGTTTCCACCGAACGAAACTGCGAGGTTCCATAAATTTTCTCCGAACCTACCAGGTCTCGCCATACATTTTCGGGGTCTGGAAATCTCGCGGTTTCTGATAAAACTCGTTAATTCCACTTCGAGTTCATCCGTCCGTGAGAGGTTGTGAGCTCGGATACGACTACAACGTGAATTTCAGTTCATTTTGGAGTTTATTTTCTTATTTTGTCTCTTTCTATTTTCTGGTGTTCTCACACTATTAGGTCCTGTCATCAAACAGCTGTTCTGGCGGCAATGTTTAAATATTGAGAGCGAGTGACATTTCTTTTGGCGGGCATTTATAAATTGAGACCCAGTGACTTGGAAATTGAGAGCGAAACCACTTCAAGCTCAGTGGAAACAGCACGAACCGAAGGTGTAGAGGGAGAAAGGGAGAGGAGGTACCTGTGCACATATCTGCGTCGTGCGGCTGATGAACGAGCCTCTAAATTTAACTGTGAGTCCAAAAGTAGGCTTAAGGGTAAACTGATGGGCACTCCTGGCGAAAGGGATATTACTGGTGAATCCATGGGCAGGAGGAATGCAGTTGGCAAGCTCACTTGAGCATCGTTTATTAAAATAGCGATAAAATACGGATAGAGACGAGACTGTCGATGTTCGAGCGAGTCTAATGACTCTGCAATATTGTTGTCTCCTAAAAGTTTAATCGTTCGCTGTTGGATTCTATCTGGTAGGTGGAGGGTGACCTTGGGGGCACCAGACCAGATATGAGCGTTGTACTCAAGTTTGGGCCGTATATACACCTTATAATTTAAAGCCAAATCAGAAGGGGTGAAGTATTTCCGGCATCGATTAAGGAAACCTGAACATTTCGCAGCATTTTTGACGACCTCAAATATGTGATCGTTCCAACTAAGTGTTGTGTTAATACACATACCAAGGATGGAGAGCTTTCCGGTTTCATCGACACAGGTGCCATTCATGGATAATGGTTGATTAACAAGGGTTCGCTTGAGTGACAGCAGGCAGCATTGAGTTTTTGAGGCATTGAATTCCACTCGATTATTCTCTCTCCAGTAAGTTATGCTGTCAAGATCGGAATTCAATGTGATTAACTTAAGCTGCCGTTCCAATTCTACGGCCGAAGGGCAGGGTCGAGTGAGTCTTGGAACGAGTATGGCAAGCTGAAGGTGCTGGAATGGATTGGATCAGAAGTAGCAGACAAGAGACCATTTCTAAAAATTAGAAAGAGAGTCGGAGCCAGAACAGAGCCTTGGGGAACACCAGCATTTGGTGGATATCAGACTTGGACCCAACAACTTGGTTCGAAAGGTAATTTCTAATCCATTGAAGAAGAGACTCATCGACACCATAGGCACGCATTTTCGACAACAGAGCCTGACACCAAACTCCGTCAAATGCCTTAGGAATATAAAGCGCAACGATCTTGCTTTCACCTGCATTATGCAAAGATTGGTTCCACTTTTCGGTAAGATGAGCTATCACATCGCCAGTGGACCTGTTGCTGCGAAAACCACACTGCCGGTCATTAAGAAGCTTGCGCGATTCAAGATAAGCTGACGATCTATCAGCGTTTCCATGTCCTTAGAGAGAAGGGACGTAAGTGCTATGGGTCGGTACTAGGTGGCTGACGAAGATTCGCCCTTTTTATTGTCGGGTTGGACAAATGCTGTTTTCCATCTGCTCGGAAAGAGACCTAAAGAGTGGGATGGATGAAAAAGCTTACGCAGTGGTTTTGCCAGCGCAGAAGAACACCTCTTCAGAATATCATCCGAGCCAGGGGATTTGTGCACGTCGAGATCTTTAAGTACTCTTGCAACTGTACGAGTGCGAAAGTGGATTTGTCCCATGTTGAAATCCACGCTCTCAAGTACAGGTGGCGACATATTGGAATCTGGCAGTGTTGAGCTGGCTGCAAAATGCGTGGCAAGCAGATTCGCTTTGTCTAAAGAGCTGACAGCTGACAGCGTAGGTAACGATGCGGAATTCTTTACGTCTTTACAACTAGTTTTCTTTTTATGAAGGATTTCCAATCCAACAACTCCTTGGATATTAAACAATATTTGTAAATCGATTGAATACACATAATTGTATATATTCTCCGAACCATAGCTTCTTTAGGAGGTGGCCCAAGGGCGTTTATATTGGTCTTCACATTTTCCCAGAAAAACGTCACATCTTCTCTTGCTCGTTTTGTATACCCTTGTGACAGATCAGGCCCTTCATTTAGTATTTCGAGAAGCCTTTCGTATTGTCTTTTAGTTGTTGTTTTAGCACTGTTAGACTAGTACTTACTAAGTACTTCCATTTACAGCCGCTTTCTTCGTAATTCCGATCTAAATTAATTGTCGCGGAAAAAGATATGAAATTTCCGTTTCATTCGTATTCAGTGATACCACTTTTCACGAACTTTGAGATTCGTAGAAGATTTTGGTACGAATGAATTCTGTGATTTGTTTTTCGGAGTTCGTAGCACATTTTCGACTACGATGGAATTCGTGATAGAGGTGGATATACAGGAGACCTTTGGAACTAACCTCGAGCCGCGCCCATGAACGTGGTCATTAAAAATTAACTCGATGAGTATTGCGTCCGGACTTGGGCCTACATCCGAACAAGGAAGGCTACCAAAGATAACGCCGCTAATTCGTTGGTCTGCGGGATTTGTGACATGCCAATCCAAGGTGCATCAAGTTGCAATGCCTCCGCAGATTGTCGCTGATTTTTGTGGATTGTGGGAGCATATGCACAACACTACTTATGTTCAGCATCAACTGACTGCACTGAAGACTGATGAAAATCATTTCATTGACCGATCTTGAATGAATCTGGCCGAATCGCACCTCGAACGACGAACTTTATCAGACAATGAAAACAGTGGCAGTGGATTGGCCAAACTCTCCGAAAAGGCGACAACAAGCCACGCGACGCAATGGAACACGCTTACACAGGATGGAAGAATACGCTGCGGTACTGGAAATACATGGCGAAGAACGGCTTCAGTCGAGCAGGAAGCAGGGAACCTCGGAAAGAGTTGGGGAGAACCAGAAATCGAGTACTAGGACCCATAAGGCATGATGATGATCTTAATTGATGTGGATGTTAGTGGATTGTGATTCGAACACAGTGACACTACTTACTGCATAGCTGATGCTTCGGTGTACTGTCGAGTCGCCAGTACGTCCGCACCTGGTGGTGGTCAGATCAAGATTAAACAAGATTCAACATGCAACGTCATGAGCATATGGGAAAAAAAGTCATGATTATATGGAAGAGCACCTCCCATGCTTCCACGCTCTGCCTTAATGTTGGCGATACACTACAAATGGACAAGGAGCAAAGCCACTTGAACGATGGGTGATTTTTTATAAATTTCGCCTCACTTTCTATAATTCAATTTCACCATCTTCAACTTGTCACAGTTCTTCGTTGTTAGCCTATACCATCCACAAATTCGAGTCTTGGGTAGGAGGATAGCCGACCGAATAGATCATATCCATCCCGATAAGGTAGCCACGATCCAGGGTTCGGTAGTCATTAGTCGCAGCTCTGGAAGTAGTGATCCAGCATTGCACCTTTAAAAGGAACCATGTGCGGCGTTATCGCGGGTAACTTTTACACGACATATTCAAGAAATAAGCACAATAAAGTTTCCACCTTCTGCATTGATACGGACTAAGGAATGGCTGGACTACACCCACAAACCTGACCTATCCTTGGACTGTGGCAGTTTAGTACGATTTCCACTAAAAGAGGGGCAAATTCCTCACGAGTAAAAAGGGCTTAAATGTGCGTTTCGTTGCAGTTTTGGTGACATTGTGAAAATTCTGGAGCCGACCAAAACGAAAGCCTCGCTGATCGGAGCCGAACGTGGCGATCCACAAAACGCGTAGAAATCGGCCCTATTCAGAGGTGGGGTACAGTAGTTCCTCATGAGATGGTGCATTTATCAGAGGCCTAAGTGTCAACTCAATTCAACTCGCGCCAGAGAACTGAAAGAACGCATTGACTCAATTGAGAGAAATGAGAGGTGTTGGGCAGATCTTTGAGCAATCGTCAGAATTTTCGAGGCATGGGTTGAAAAATGTCGTCCCTGCCTAGACAGCACCTTTTTTGCAAATGGACTGAACATTCCGATTGGAGATGGACCTAAGAGCACTCGCTTCAGTCTTTAAATAAAGAATTTCCTTACTCCACTCGCACATTGTAGTCGACAAACAGATTGCAGCTGGCTCTTACGCTCTCCCCGAGCGATTTCCATACCAGATGTAAAATCTGGAGTCCCTCCACTCTATTCTTGGCCACTTCATTGAAATGTTTGACAGGCTGCCAGCCAACGACCAACGACTTAAGAAGACTTACAGTCTGCCCGCTGTCATACAAATTGTCAATGCAGTACTCAGCAGTCCATGAGGACGGCAGAGATTTCGGTCGCCGTCATTATGTCTTAATATGGAGCCACTATGTATTCGAATCAAAACATTTCTATTGTTCCCCGGGGAGTGAGCGAGAGTCCAGATGGATGCCCAAGTGTGCACCGGCTGCAAGGAATTAGCATGAACCACGATTTGCCTTCCCATCCCAGCCCATCCCAGTGGGCAATTGCACAATTAGTCTCCGAGAATAGCAGGGAATACCACAGGACAGTGTCCTCTCGATGCCTGGGCCACCGGGCAATGCCAAGTCGAAGGGTATTGTTCGTCTTTAGACCCAAATTGTCCAATTAAACAAAATACTCGTGGCTTTGATCTTCGTCCGGCGGCCACTGTCACAGTGCCAGTGCCAGTGCAGTGCAGTGCTACTGAGCCTACAGAGCGGCGGAGAGACAGTATGCGACGGGCAATTCCGGGGGAATACCATTACGTCAGTTGGCTTGCTCGCCCCGCTCACCCCTCGTGGAGCACAGCAATCTGGTAGCAATTATTCAACTCTGGTGGCATCACTTCGAAGTAATTGCAGCTGCAGCCAAGCATCAATGTGCGTTGCGTTCGCAGGCACGTGAGTGTGTGTAGCTGCTCCTTTAATGACCCAAATGGGATGCATTCTATGTGTGTACTGGATTTGAATGCAAAGATTGCAAATGATGAACTGGAATCTGGTCCTGTGCGCATATGGAATGAGCTGTGGTGTGTGCGGTCGTCGTCTGGGACGACCGCCTCGCCGTTGGCGTGTTCCCTGAAGAAACGATTGTAGCCTGTCAAAGTCATCAAGCAGTAGATGGCATGGAAATTTAAATAAATTCCTTAAGGGCATGCAGGTATTTCGCTCGGCAGTGATAGCAGCTCTCTTTGTACTTGGTGGCAGTGAACTTTGGATTTCCATTTGAGGATCGTAATGGGAATTCCATGGATTGCTGCGTTGGTTCTACGGAATCGAGTTCTTTGAAGAATCAGCGAGATCATTTAAACGCACTGCTGTGGTCGGTGATTCTCAGAAGAATGCGACGTCAAAGGGTTTCTCCGTTTTCCGTGGGAGTGAATGAGCTGCTGATTTAATGGCGCCATCAAGTGGATTGCTTGGGTTGTGCTGCAAGGAAACCACGGAAGTTGCTTCGGTTTTCTAGGACGAGGAGTCACTTCTGAGGATGGGCATGCCGGGGGGAATGGCGGCAGACTTCGGTTATTGGCCGGTTCTGCCGATTCATTCAGAGGTTTGTAAACCGGTCGAGATTGTGGCTAAATAATCGATCGTTGACGCCTGACGTATTCAGAAAGGAAGAAGCTATTCAAGGTAGGGCAGGGTTTGAGTAAACATTTAGTTGAGGGGCGCTGCGTTGGTTTGTGGACCAGGACTTCAACCGAAATTCCCCCACCATGTGCATGCACTAGAATCGTTGGTTCGCTGAGCGATGGTGAAGATGGGTTTAGTCTTTCCTTCTTTTCATACGCTCGTAATCAGACCTATACAAAATAATGCGGGGGGAAGACGATATATATGTGAAGAAAGGACATGTAGGAAGCCTTGTAATTGGGGGCCCTGACGGTCTTAGGGCTATGGCTCACTTAGACCAACGTTGTGGGTCCAATGTACCCTGGTGAAGAGTATTACACTATCGTGAGATCGAGTGTAGTCCTACAACCAGTCAGATCCACATATGATCTTAGGAGAGATGTGTAGAGAAGTTCCTTCCTAGGAAGTGCCTTTTTTTTACTTGCTAAGACTGGCCATTAGAGTTGTGTGGAGATGAGCTTTCCTAGGAAGCGCCTTTTTTTCCTTGCTAGGTCTGGGCATTCGCAGAGCTGATGTTGGGTGGATTCCGTTCCCTCCTCATGTCTGCAGTTTCTACAAAAGTCCCTGGCTTGGTTCAGACACATTGCATGTGCACAAGTCAGCGCACGTCCTTGTGGATAAAACCGATTAATGATGTCGATCTCCTCTTGCTCAGCGTCTGACAGAGACACCTTGCAGTTGTTCCAATACCACGTGGAATTAAAAATAAAAGGATAACAAAATCAGTCTGCTCCGTGGAAATGGACAGAACGTTACAATGTGCAGTTCTAACTTCGAGGTACTCAACGCCTCCTTTTATCTCGGCTTCAAGCGCAGAATAACTCTTGTTTGGCTTCAAGAGGCAATTGAGCACTAGTCATCTCTCGTAGGATAAACCTGACTTTATATAAGACACGTATCATCGAGGCCCTTCGAGTACGGCGCAGAGCCATGGACAGTATCGAAAGCGAATGGAAAAGGTCTTAGTCTCTTTGAACCAAAAGTTCTTCGTGTGATCTTTGTTCCTGTTTACGTTGAAGGCATCGCATTCAACGATGAACTGCACGGACTGTACTGCTACACGAGCCTAGCCAGGCATCTACGGATGCAACGGGTAAGGTGGATGGACCATTTTTCCTCTCCATGGACAGCGTAGTTCCGGCCCGAAGAGTCTTCGACTCCGAACCTGTGGGAACTCAACAGAAGACTCCCGCATTTATGGGGTGAACCTGGGCCTAACTTCTGCAACTGTCAACCCAGACGTTCTACGCTGGTGTCACTTTACACGATTTGATCGGTTGGTCACCTTTGTCCTAATGGACTGGCACCAAAATAGAAGACAGCTCATGCTCAGATCACCCACGGGCTGCTGGATCGTGAAGTAAGTACAGGGGAATCCGTCCCTCCAGAAATAGAGACTCATGTCCCGACTGATTGCTCACTCACGGCCAGTCGCTCGCCAAAACTTCGCCAAACTCCTTGCAGTGTTATTCGGCTCAATTCCAAACAAAAAAAGTTATGTTGTGTTGTAATACGAGCACCTGCCATAATTTCGTCTCAATTCCGCTTTTCTCGATGACTACTAAGCCAATTTCAGCGTCACACAGATTTCTCATTGGCACAGACATGCCAATTTCGATACTAAAACGGACGAAGGGTGCCATGGTTCCCCTATCATTACTTGGCGTGGTGACATTTAGACAAGCAGAGCATGAGCGACCAACATGAGAGGTGGAACCCCGCGATCCACAAAAACTCCTCAACCGGGAATTCATTCCTCCCCTCGTTCCAGTCGAATAACCAACATCAAAGTTCCTTGGTTGATGTGACCGTCTGAGATCAAATATGACAGCAACTAGGGGAAAAAAATCTCAAAGAGGATAACTATCCTGTGCAAAACTACCAGTTTGCCTAAGAATGGACAATGACCAAGACAGTAGAACCTATTCTAGTTTCCATCGGGCAACGAATCTCATCTTTCTCAAGAACGTGATCAGTGGGGGGTCCAAGGCTGAGCCAATGCTGCTTTCTACCCCGGTTGAGACAATGTGCTAAGACTCCTATTAAATTAAACACAATATCACGACTTTCAAGCTAATGCGTGGTTTTTTCGTCGAATTACAAGTGTTTATGGCAGACCCCGTCGCAAGGCGACAAGTCGCCACTTGCTCTGTTCTCTCAATCAACGCTCTGATGTGGATAACAGCTCTCCAGACATGCATCGTGCTGTCTGTGGATAACAGCTCTCCAGACATGCATCGTGCTGTCTGGAGAGCTGTTATCCACATCAGAGCAAGTTGGCACTCCGAAGACGCTTGTCCCACTTATCAAGACCAAGTGTACGCACCGCAAGTGCTTATAGAGCACGGACGCCCAAGTCTGAGGTGACGCACACAGTTCGAAAAAGTGCAGATTGCCAAAGTCAACGCCAACTAAAGAGACTGGTTGATTGAGACCCAGATTCCAGCCGGAGTGTAACGTCAAACGAAGAAGAAGAAGCTGCCGAGGATGCCTTACCGTCGAATATCCACCAAGATGTCATTTGTGCACTTCACTGTTGACGAGGAGAAAACAAACTCCCTAACAGCCATTTGGAGGATATATTAAAGACGACAGGCAAAGTGACTTTTCGCCAAACGTTTAAGCATGCGTGAGCAGGGCATGGGCGACATAGGTTTAGTCTACAGAATATTCACACTAGTGAAGTATTAGAACGAGAATCATAAACTGAGTCGTCTCATTAAACCAACTCTGAGTGATGTTACAGCCCGTAGAGGGCCAGACCCCAGCTTCTCAGCAACCACTTGTGTTGTGCGTGCTATTGTTCCTTCACGAGTGGAAGAGAGACTCCGAGCGGCTTTTCTCCGAAGCTTTTTCTAAACAGTTTACCTCTTTGAGCACTGTTAGTGGCTCGAAAGATGTGGGGCCGTGCAAATAATTTCGCTCGTACCTAGGTAACCTAGCTCAAGTGCGTGGGAATCGACGCACCAATCCAGAACTCCACGGCCCCACAAAAACCAACTCGGGTTTCTCTATTATGCAAGTAGTCCTCAACAGCAACTTTATTCTATCTTCGGACGTGACCGCTTACTCAATCACATCAAATTCCCTTACAAGCTTGTAAAGCTAGTCTCCCGCGAGATCCCGAGGGCTTGAGTTTCATCCTGATTTCCACGTCAAACTTTCATAACCACAGCTGATGCAAGAAATCACATCAGTTGTTGTCCTCTCACTCCCGTGGCCAGATGTCAGGCCAGAACTGCAAATTGGTGTCATAATCCTTCAGTTGGCTCATCGCGTTCCTGCATGTCAATCGAAATTGTCTATGAATCAATGACAGCACCAGCACTACAATAGAAAAAAAAACCCACCAGTCGTCCACCCACGAAGCCCGTGCAAACCTCATGCCAAAGCCTGTTTCAACGGATAACACACCTAAACAGCAGGGACAGCAGCAGACATTCCGATCAAATCGAATCCTCACGTCAAAATCGAAACAAAAAAGCGTCAAGCGTCAAACCACTTCAGCGCCCACCACCGAGCTGTTATCGGAAAACTCCGTCGCAGTCAAGGTGAACGACACGCGAATACACGCAAAATTAAACGAATTGCCTTCCCAAAGGGACAGGGTTACCGCAAGTCCTCAAATCCCCCGGGCAACCGAATTCGCCATAAATTTGCGGGGCGAATCCAAGTCCCCAACTGATACACAGATCCGCACCACTACACAGATCATCGATCACCCGATGCAGGCGCAGAGCGTACACAATTCCTTCATTGGATCCCGATTTCGCCCAACGCCCCGCCCTCCAATAGAGCACACTCTCATACGGCACTGAGAACCTGGTTCGTCTGTGTTCGAGAACAACCCAGTAGAAGAAAAAAAAACGCAACAAAAACTCGACCCAGACTACCAGCCCACCCCCACGCACACGGCGAGCAAGAGCAAGTGGAACGTTTTTATGCCTTCTTTCCCATTGGACGGAAGCCAGCGTTTTTTTGTTGGCTCTCTCACTCCACATCTCCAATCGCGACCCAGCCAGTCGTGGCGCAGCAATTGCTTTCCCACTCAACCATCGCGGTGGGGAGATGTACACTGAACCGCGGGGAACACTCGCCACACGATCGCCGCGTTCATGATTTACGATCAGTTCATTGTGGTTCGCTGGCCGGTTCGCTGTAGATACTTTTTTATTCGCTGCCTCGTCTCGCACACATTTGCGTCGTGCTTGGTTTTTTGTTTTCCCTGCGGCCCTGGCGTTCCTGTAGTGTGGGGGGCTAAACATTAAGCTGTGACCACAGTGATTTTTCGCCGCAAATCACTTTGGGTACGTAGTTGTATTTTTTGTGTTCGTTATTTCTTATCGCTCGCGGATTCGCTTCGGCGAGAGAGACAGCAGTTCGACGTGCGATCGTATCGATGTGTGCTGTGTGGTGGTGGCGCAACCCTTTTTTGGATCTTGTGCGCGGCAACTTGTCGTAGTCTTGCGGTAGATGCGCACTCGATGAGTTTTACGGGTCAAACGAGTTGAATACGATCGCCGAGCGAACGAAATATACACTCTGCAGCACTAGTGGCGCGTGATATAGTTTTTTGTGTGGTTTTTTTCTTGCCCTCTCAAATTGGTTTTGGTGTTCGCCCGTGTCGTTTGGATTTTATTGTTGTTGTTGCCTTGGGTTCCCCCCTAGAACGTGCCGTGAATTGCATGTGTTTGTGGTGATTTCGCCGTCGGTTAATGCGAAGTTAAACAAGATTCAAGGATAAAGGATACGAATGTTGTGACATCAAATAGTGTCTCGTGCGAAAAAGTGTGTTCCGTTCTAGGCCACTGAACCTCTTCCGAGGGCCGGGGTGTTGTGACAGGATATTCGACCAAGCAAAAAAGAAGAAAATTCTCGCAGGAGATAATGCGACGCAGTTGAGCAGGAGAGAGACTTAGAGAGATAGACAGAGAAGGCATACGCCAGTGAAGGAAAGAAAAAAAGTGTCGAAAGTGTCTCTGTATCTCCAACCTGTTAATTGAAGAACCAGGTAAACATTCCAACCTGTATGCGATCGTTCGTTATCGGACTCAATTTGTTTACACATGATGTCTGTAAATGTCTGTCCTCTCCCTCATCATCACCCTCACTCCATTCCCACCTCCCTCCGGCCACACACCATTACCCACCGCTCCACAATCGACCGATCAATACCGATTAGTTCTGATAGGTAAATGCGTATCTGCAAGACGAAAAACAGTGTGATCGTGTGGTTTTCTTTTGATTTAGCCTGCCGGGGTGTTGGGAGGATCTCACAGCCAATATTTACCCCATCGATTGTGAGTGTTTTACTCCACTTAGATAAACCCAATCTCGCTTGCTTGCGGCAAGAATTTAAATAAAAGGCAAGGTGTTTGGTTGGTACGGTAAAAGCAGAAAATGCGCGCGCGATCATCAAGCGGTACAAGTTGCCTCAAAAAAAAAAAAAAATAAAATACTGATAACGTCAAACGACACCACAATCAATTGAATTCAACTTGGTTAGTCTGACTGTTCAGTCAACAAGTTGTTTGTCTTCGAACAACGACGACGATAAGCTCGCCAACGCAACGCGCAAATGTGCGAGTGGGTACTGGTCGGGGGAGGGGACGATTTGTGTCGGTGAATCATTTGATTTTCATTTGAATTCGACGGTCTTGTGACTTACATACATACACTGTTCAAAAGAGTGTTCTACAGGTGGACTGATTCAGGATAAAAGACCGATCGTTAACTGCGATAACTTGTTCACATAGTCTCATGATTGCGACATGAAAAGTGTATTTTTAGACATTTTTTTGTTTCTGCTTTTAATTGATTTCCGAACTCCGGCTATTGGCGAGTGTGAATTATTCACTAGCGTGGCCATATGATTCGATTTCGAAGTATTTGCTGGATTTTGCACTCGGGGTGGCCAGGAATGGCGGTTATTGATCGATTTTGGTTACTTAACGAAGGGACGTATCTCTTGCAATCGATGTGCAGATAGCTGAAGTTCGTGCTAAAATTAGAAGAAAAACAAAAAAAAAGAAGAAGGCACAGAGAGCTTCGCGGCGACATCTTCGATGTTATGAACCATTCCACAGCGGGATGTTGAGGCGGTGTTTTTAGTTTTTGGTTTTTTATACGCACTAGGCACGAAAATGATTGCATTGTGGTCTTTGGTTGGGTTAGGTTCAAGTGGCTGACTGCGAAAAGTCACAAATGTAGACCCATTGTATTACCACGCGGATTAATTAACTTGCCGCACAAATTGTACTCAAAACAGGCTTCGAACGGACAGGACAATGTTTCGATGGCTTGGTCACGTGGCACGAATGTCCGTCAGACCTCGTTATAGACCAAGTCCAAAACTCCATCTGGATCCACATGAGCCTTACTCGTTGTAAGTTAGAGTCTATGGTGGAAAAATCTGCAGAGTGTGCTTTGCCCCGCGGCCCTTTTGGTGGATCACGATGAGAATTTCGGGTCTAACTCTTATTGATTCAATAACTGGCGTTGTTCATCACTCTGTCTACCAGACGGGATGTGATTTTGATCTCTCCTCCGAAAACCTGCATTCACTTGTGGGGAGGAACTTAAGCAAGTTGTAACGCATTCGCATTAACTTAAGACTTTGAATCGAAAGAACCCTTTCATCTCCGACTTCAGGGAGCTGACTTTTGACAGTTGCATCATGATATGGCAGGGCGGATTCAATTTAAAGCGTTTTCAGCGTTGGCAGCCAGACATTCTGACATCAGTATGAACTAAGGGTCGTTTTGCTGATACTTGCCGACGTGCACGTCTCGAAAACTAGATCCTAAAGTCGGCTAATTATAACTTAACCCTCCCTTTCTAAGCAACATGAGCATCAGTCAGCTCCATCGCTTTATTAAGAGCTTCAAATGGTTCGGGGACTAGATCTTGTGGTAACACAACTCTACCCTAACTTGACTCAACCCGTAGGCCCCCATATACCCGGGTGTGGTTTTCAATTTTCAAATTGATATATTTTGAGCCATATCGACTTGGGATTTTCAATAGCCTCCTAAAAAACGTTTCTTTTTGGGTCAAGATTTACAAGCAGTTTCTGCACCCTCACAATTTACAGGCAACGCACCCAGGTGTGAGTAGAAAAATGTGTGCCAGTTGTTAGTTAGTGAAATGCAAAAGAGCACTTTTATTTCATTATTCGAAATTACTTTTTTTGTATTTGGTTAAAAAAAAAAGGAAAATGTTACAATTTGTTTATGAATTTTTGGACGGACTTATATCACATTGAGTTGTATTCACTGAATGTTCAGTTAAAACTGAATTTTGCATTCCTGCTCAAAACTTCCCTTCTACTTGATTCTGCCTTTGTTTAAGATTTTTGACAGTCGGTGGTACTGGGCGGCCCAATGGACTGGGGGCACAATGGACCCAACACATTGGGCAATTACCCGAGGTACAGGCCTATTGAGTGGCCCAACATACTTTCTTGATTTGGACATTTTGTGGAAGATCCTGGATTTCTGCCATCAACTGCTGTAGGAACAACCTTCTACGGTTTGTTGATGTCTTCACGTGTGGATTATTTTTCATGTCGATCACGAATGCTGTAAATGAAGGCACATCCCCAATGTTATATAAAAAAGGGCCAAAACACATTTCTTCGTTGCAGATTCATTGTCCATATTGTCAACACCTCCATTGCTTCTGTTGTAATCGAGTATCATTTTTGGCTTTCCCTTCTATTGTGGGAAGTGGAGACAACCGAATTGCAAATGCACGTCTTTTTTTGACAGTGCCCAATATTGACGTATTGTAGTCTTACATCCAAGTATGAGCCAGTAAAAAAGTATAGCTTGTAAAAATACGATGTTTCGAGCACGGAGCAGATTGCAACGCAAATCCTTAGTCACAAGCTCACCATGATTTGTTTCCCTTGCTCTACAAGGTGCCATATCATTATTTGTCCTTGACTGGAAAAATACTTCAAACAATTGACAAGACTAACCAACTCCTTCCGACGCCCGTGGACACACAAGATCGTATGGCACACCCGGGTACGTTGGGTGCATGTTTATGCGCAGTTTTTTGCTGTTGACACAAGGGGATAGACTACGTCGAAGAAATAGTGGATCATGAACGCTTTAGTTGTACTTTAATACTGACATTGACATAAAATCGTACAGAAAGTTGGCGAAGAATTTATTTCATTATTACTTCATATGTTTCAAGATGATGTGGAAGTGATTGACATTTTCGAAGTTGGAGTTCCACATCATTTCCTCGTAGCTTTGACGAACTATACACGTTTTCGGCTAACCGTGGACGTGTCCAACAATCATGGCACCACTCAAGATCATATTGAAAATGTGCTTTCAGCAGTCATTATTCATCTGCTAACTCAAAATGTTAACAATCAACTATCGTGTTATGTGATGACAACTCATTTGCAGAGCGTTTCTTTTTTGGAGGAATGCACGTTTCTAGAGACATTTAAAACCGAAGGCAGCCAAGAAATACTTCGCCATTCGTTTCCATCAGCGATTGGCGCCTTTCTATGGAACCCACAAGGAGTTGGACATCTAAAACCGAGTTGAAGTCGGTTGCATTTAAAAAAAATCCTTATCATAGCTAAGTCTGACTTACGAGCAAGGATAAATAAGCAAGGTTGAATATAAGGTTTAAGTGTTACTTGGTTATGAAGAAGACTTAAGAGAAGTACAGCAGAATCTTAGAAAAATGATATAAACCATGGTGTTAGATGGCATTAGTCCAACCTATAGACGTACGATAGTAACAATGCATGTGTTTAAACAATTTTTTATGAAATAAATGAGTCAACTAAACCAAACTGAACTAACTAACTAGAACATGATGCGTTTTCAAGAATGTCGTCACGGATGATGTATGATCTTGGATGAATTTGTTCTTCGACTGTTGCTCCTTATTGATCCTGGTTATAACTGGATCGCCAGTATGAAATAATTAGCAATCTCTAGCTCCTCTGTTAGCATATGCGGCGTGTTTTTCTCGTTCAGTGTGTAGCAAATTTGGTACGTTTGTAGTGAATGTGTTTTTGCTGCAAGAAGACTTCGTATGTGGCGACCAAATAAAAGTTCAGCTGATGATCCGTGATGTGTTCATGTTATTAAGAATGCAGAGGTAAATGCCATAGTGTGACTTTTTTAAGAGGTTTTTCGCAGTTTGTACTTAACGCTCTTCCAGATTATTACAGCGAAGATGATACGACGAACTTGTGGAGTGATTGAACTTCCAGTCTTCTGAGAATCTTCTAAATTCATCACAAGCATATTGTGACGGCCAATTTGAGAAGCTTTTTCTAGACAGTTATTCTCTTGAGCATTGTTAGTGACTCTTGTTGGTCGCCCCGGCCGGGAATCGAACCCAGACGTCGAGTTTCAGTTGCGTAGGGGACAACGCACATACCAACAATGCCAAGGCCACGGCATAACAAGTGAACAATTCATTTTATTAAAAAAAAAAGTATCAATCAAACAAACAAAAAAGAGGTTGTTCACAGAAGATATAGAAAAGGCCTTATTTAGACGTTTTTCTTTAAAAAAAATTGTCGTTCATCTATTGCTTCCGAGATTCTACTGTGCGCTAAGTGCCATGCTATTCTTGTCTCGACAGACACTCCTGCTTGGACTGCCCTAAAAATGCAATTGCTTTTCACATGTTTTACCGACGGCTGGTAGGTGTCTATCCAATATTTCCACAAAAGCGTCTGCAATCGAAGTGCACACGATCTGCACTTTATGCAACGAAATGTCTCCTTCTAGTCTGTCTAGAGAGACATGCAACGATCCTCATCAATTAAGCGGTGTGTTATCGCGAATTTTGGAAATCATCGAGCTGGGTTGACAACCTCCTGTCATATGCACATATCCTTACATACAATTGTACTTGTGTTACCACAATCATTTGCGATTAAAATTGCTTTTCGAAAGTATTCAAAATGATCTAGGGTGATAACTGACTAAGTAAGCGGCAGAAATTAGGCCTATAGATTTAAGATTAGATTTTAATGAAAATTTGAACTTAATCTTATCTTTTTTTATTGGCTCTTATTCAGCTATTCACAAGTGCATAAATGTACCCGCCTTGGTAATTTCCGAGAAAAAAGAAACATTTATAAGCGAAATGTATAAGCAATCTATTGGCGAGGTACCATGCTGTCGGAGAGATTGGACAGGAAGTTGTCCTCGACTTCTTTCTGCTCTATTTTGATGATTCCCAATATGTTACCAGAGTTATAGTTTTTCTTTTTTCTAGAAACGTGACAAATAGATTTTCAAGAATTAGAAAAATGGGGTAGGCTCTTCAGCAACTCGAATTACTGTAGCAATTATGCAGATTTTATTCAAAGGAATTCAAGTACAATCCCTCAACAATGATGACAACACAACATGTCTCGTATCACAGCTAAAGCACATGTCGGATATCGTTGGCATTATCGCAAGTTCATACTATTCATCTGTTTTTCGAGTCGTTTTGTACAACAAGCTGTCAATTATTGCCTAAAGGTACTTTGTCCAAATCTTGTGTTGCATTTCTCAAAACATGACACTTTTGGATCGCTATAATGTTCATCATAAATACCAGACATGAAGTACGATAGAGATGCCCAATTTCTACCTATCTTGCCCCTTAAGATTTTTAACAACCATTTGTTATCGTTAGGTTATTTCGTGAATAACTGTCAACAGGCCTCCAAAATTCATCGATGGTGTAGGGGTCAATCAGCTGTGAAGTTGCGCATCTCTATAAGAATTAATTTCTGATAAATATTATATAGTTCACGGCCATGGTGAATTATTTATTGTGTATCAAAAACAAGTAAAACAAGGGACTGCTAAGTACAGTGGACAACTTCCGTTCATCAGATTCAAACTAAAAGACAACTGATTCAAAAATAAAACTAACCCTGGATGGTTGTCCTTCGTCGAATCGACGAGCGCCAGCATTATTTTCTGCGGCTTCTCTTAAGGTAGTCATCCCTTATATCTGACTTTTAGTACAATAATAGTGGCAAAAGTGGGAATAAGCTTAGTTCATTCCCTTAAATATGCGTCTTCTTCTTTTCCTAGTGGCGCTACAGTCCGGGGTAGACCTGTTCCCCAACCAACATGCCTCCCTAGCTAGAACGATCGTTAGCCAGTTGCCTCCAATTTTAAGTCCTTGTCCACTTGTGTGCGTTGGTATCCTGCTTCCATGGGCATCCTCTATTGCGTCGTCCCACTGGCTCGTAGTCGAAGATTCTTCGGACTGGAGCGGTGTTCACCATGCGCTCTACATGTCCTAGCCATTTTAAGTGTTGAATCCGTACCGGACTAGGCTCATGTCGTTGTACAGCCCATACAGTTCATGGTTGAATTTTCTTCTCCGAAAACCCTCAACGCAGGACCAAAGAATGAACCCAGAACTTTTCTCTCGAATAGATCACGGGTTTCTTTATCTGTTTTTACGATTGGATTGAGGGCTACTCTCGAAATTGTGTATTAGTTTCGAACTTTACTAAATTTTCTTTTGGTAAATTTGAGGAGGCCGTGGCGTTGCGGGTTGGTGCATCGACGCCTACGCACTTGAGTCTACGTTGCCTGGGTTCGATTCTTAGTACGGGCAAAGTCATTTTCACTATTTCGAGTCACTTACAATGCTCAACGAGTAAAATTGTCTAGAAAAATCTTCGGCATGAAGCTCTCTATAATCTGCAGCGTTTTCATGCACAGGCCCGTCATATTTTTACTTGCATTTACAGACTTGTCGAGTGCTTGCATGAAAGAGTTCGAAGAAATTCTGAGGACGATCCTCATGCTGACCATGACATCAGAATCCACTGATGCTGATCTGTTGGTCTTGGCCATTCTGGACGAAAACTGGAAAAAAAAAACGAAGAAGTGCAACCGCCATTTCCAGTCATATTGGGCGGGGAGATCTCTGACAAATCCACGCTTCTACGCTCTCAGAACCGACACAAGTGACGATTTCTTCTCAGCTCTCACAATTCATTAGACAATGATAGAGGGAAGGCGGTCACTCAACAAACTTTTTTAAATGAACATTCGTCAGTAATTGTACAAATGTTTGGAATAGCTCTTGTTTATATGAAGTTTTTCCTCCTTCACACGTGGCTTATTGATCTTTGAATATCGCCACTTGCTCATATCTCTTGCTACCTGCGGCCTTTCATCGTCGACAGTCCTAGTCACGATGTTTCAATGTCAGACCTAGGTGTCATGCGTCTACGATGACTTGATTCTTATACCGAAGATTCGACACTCCGCTCCTTCTCGTGACGTGAGGCTCAGATTGCAACTAACAAATGAGTACAGATGGATGCGGCCAAGCCAGTGCATTCGACGGATACATGCTCCCCCATTCACCTTCCTCAAAGACATGACTGATGCAAAATTTCCTTCGAATTTTGTCTCGCTTTCGGCTCCATGTAGCAAATTTGTGGTGTTGGTCCTCCAAGTCAGAAGTCTTGCATTATGTGGACCAGCAACTTCGCCTTGTGCATTCTTGCAGTCGGCTTTCCTTTCTGCATTCAGTCTCATGTACTTCACTTCTCTTCTAGAACTTTCTTGCCTCTCCTTTCGAACCCCTATCGAACTTAATTATCACCGAAGTCAATGAGTAAATTTAATTGTGTGCCTCTGCCATCGATAAGGCGAAGACAAAAGTCACCATTGTCAGGCATGATCTCATTGCTTTAAATCTTTTTTTTTTTTTCGCTCAAAATCACTTGAAAATAGATACAAGCCGAGATACGGGCGTAGTAGTACAGTAGTCAGAATGTCGTCATTCAACGTCGTCGATCTTATCACTTGATAGAGTAGGTAACTGTTGACATAATTCCCATTGAAATTTGCAATTCTCGAACTAGATACAAAGGCATTTTGAAGAACTGCGCCCAAATTTGATTTCAACCTGACACGTATCCTCTGTACGATAAGTACACGCCATACGAGTACGAGTGCGAGTACACATCGAACGACATTCCAGTTCATTAGCAAATATTAAATATTTATTTTCGAATTATTGAATTAATGTTCACCTGAATAAGTTTCTCCATCGCAACGCTAGCCTCTGATAAGCTATGCGGCGACACTCAATAAACACGCCATGGCCGAGCGTGTGTGTTGGGCTTGTACACATCCACAGAACGTCTACCTAATCGTCTGTGCAGTGCGTTATCGATCATAAATAATGAGTTTCATTCTGCGGATCGCGATATCCGTGCCAGTGTGAGTGAATTGCTCCGTGTCGACTCCTTGAGTTGGCTGAATCTTAACCAAATTCGGTGCGAGGTGATTCGGTGCTTCGGTGCTGGGTTCCTTGTTTAGTCGAAAGCTTGGACTTTGGCCTGCGTATGTCGTGGGGAGCTGTTCTTTTTCAAAACCACATCACATGGTACGACTGGTGAACGGTGAACGGAAATCGCTTGGTGATAAGGTACATTTTCATGGAAATCAATAAACGCAGAGAATTCTCATCTCTATCGTCGATCGGAAACAATGAAGCATGTCGCGGGGTGAATTTCATAACACTTTGCGTCACATCCACTATTTACTGTGTCTCTACGGGGCGGGCGGACGAAGTTGTGTCTTCGAGCATGAGTAGGTACAATTTTAATTGATATCAGAAAATTTATTACACCTGTATGTGGATTTGTGTGTCACGTAGATACTGATTGATAGGCGATCGATCGATTATGCGTGAATGATTTGTGATTGGTGCTCATAACTCATCGAGGGTGTTCGATATGAATTCTAGTTTATGAAAATGTTCGAGATTGCAACACTGCTGGAAGATTTATTTGAATATCGATGTGAGATTATGTGCATTTATGGGTCGAGAAAATCCGACGAAGAAAACGGTACATTTGACAAGCGATCGTGGGGACTTGAATGGTGCTCACCACTTCTTAAGTTTGAAAATGTATCGTTTGAGCTGCTTATAAGTCTGCTGCTTTAGTTTGGGGTTGCAATGAAGACGGCAACTGGGCCAACATAAATGTGTGATTATGCCAAAACTGCGAAATGTATCTCAAAGTGGGATTCATATTGTCCTGGAGGCTTCAATACAGTGGCGAAATCAATTGACTTAGCTCCCACAAAAGTGAACGAAACTTAACGAGACTTAACGAAACTTAACGAAGTGGTTATTATCATTTCTGTGTATTCGCTTGTTTCCTTTAGGCAGCTCCTTCACCGCCTACTATGATACGCTGAGTGTAAATTCCTAATGAGTAAACACAAATAGGATTCCCAACAGCCCACTTGTGCATCATTTCAGTAAAGCCATTTATTACCCGCCGTGATGGAGGCAATTCGTTGTCTGATTAAGCGGAAACTGATTTAGTTTTGTTGACGATAATAAAATGCAAGAGGTGCCATAAATGCGAAACAAAACACAAGACTACTTGTTAAATTTATTCAGGAAGTGTGCGAACAAGACTTTGTATTGAGTTGAATCACCGTTTATGTTATCGAGACTGGAAAGCGTAGCAATCAGTAAAGCGCATCAATTAAAAGTTCAGTTGATGGGGTACATTTCAACAAAATCGTCTTGTTAATTTATTTCAATATAGTCAACCAAACGCATTCAACAGGATACTTTCTATTATACAATTAAACGTCAAAATTAAATATGGCCGAGATCAGGTTCGCCTTCAGGAAACTAGCCATGAAGACAAACTTGGCTTGTAACTTGTCAAATTTGTCTGTTCGAATGCACTCACCTGAGAGAACAATAGCACACACAGCAAGGCTTAGGACTACCTCAGACTACAGCTAAGGACCATCAGAACAAACCATCAGAAGACGTTCGCGCACAAAAGATCTCAGCCAACAAAGTGAAATCAGAGATAGCTAGCAAATAACCCTATTCAAAGAAGGGTGCACCTCGGATTGCAGATCAACACAAAGCACTTGTTTCAGTCGGCTAGTGATTCTTTGGTTTATAAAAGTAGACCAATAACTGGAACTTAAACTCGATCAATTGATCACATGGTCCACACATCAGAATGGATCAGCACGCTTTGAGCTTGAAATCGAGTAAGCTGTGTCCTGGAACATGGGTGGCAGTGAAATTTGGGAGAATTGAATTTAATAAAGAGAAGTTCACATGGCAGCCAGGGGCGCATTCGAAAGATTTTATTGTAACGAATGATTGTCGAAAACAGGATCACGGGAAGCCGTTTGGCAACAGTTTTTTTTTATCAGATATAAGGTCTTTTGGGGCCCCAAGACTTACATTTTACACTCCATAAATCGAACACAATAATTGTTCCCGCGACTGTTCGACTTATGAAGGTGCGACTGTATTTCATTTCTGCTCATGACTTCGGCAAGGCAATGCACTGTCGTGCGTTCCTTCAATTGGAAACGTGCGGAAGCCAACAGGAAGATGAGCTGAAGCGTGACATCTGCAAACCATAAAGCAGGTGACCTAAAATCACTTTTCAAGTTACTCCCTTATAGACGTTTGCCCGAAGAAACATGTCAAAGGCGGTGACTCCAATGTCGATAAGCTGAGAAGAAGAAATTAAGCCTGTTGAGCAAACATGTAGCTTCGGTCACGCGATTGAGGAAGACCCTTGCAGTTGCGGGCCACCTTGAGAGGATGAAAATGTTTCCGCCTTGAGTTGTGTTGTGATTTTTCCGTTGTGATTTCAAGCTCCTCAAAGAAGTGCCTGCCCAAAAAATTTACTGGTTAGGTCTGTCACCATCACAAAACAGACGTTTAATAGATTTCCTATTCGACCCTGCAGCTTCTGTAACAGTACTGTGAGGGGTACCTTGATGACACACTCATCATCAGGTAAGGACATGTTGAATATGATCGATCTGATGATGTAGAATGTTGCCTCATAATGAGACGTGAGCACTCTCTGTCACACGATCCCCTCGTTTGGCGGTGAAACTAAATCCTGGTTCAATAATTGCACATTTTCTAGAAAAAGAAACGTAACAAAACAGCAAACTAGGTGACAAAATTGTATCTGTTTCCTCGGATATGTTGTCCCCTCAACAAGGAAGGCGAACGGTGGAGTAAACAATTGAACTTAGCTAGAGATGAACACAGACCTGTATTTATTCCAAAATGCAAATATTCCCCAAAATCGAGTTCATGAACTGGTCTTATTAATTGGCAGCCCCTAGGTTTGAAGGGAAAAGAGAGACCTTGTCATTGCAGATACCAGTCGACTAGGTCTAGACCTTTCGACACAGCGTGGCGTCCATCAAAACCATCAAAGTGACATTAATAGCTGTTCACACAGCTTGGACTGAGTCAATTAATAATTTTGTTTTATAGTCGTGGGAATCTGCCCGGCGCAGCTTTTCCGATTGACATCCAGTCGTCGCTTTGATCTTGTTTCGCCTCACTTCATTGACATGCCTGTTGGTTTGTCTCACATTTCAGGGACATGTCCGTCCGAAGGTCGAGAGTGTGGATGGTGGTATACATCCTCCAGTTTGCCCATCAAAACAAGATACTGACCTACTTTTCGTCACTGAAGATTTGTGGTTTGATCCTCGAGACGAAGTTCAGGGCAGCTAGTTGGGAAGATTTTTCTAAAAATATGGTTTTATCAGATTTTACTTGTGACCCCCATTTGTAGCGAGTCTTTCTGAAGAGGAAGTCATTTCGAATCTCGATACAATTCTTGTCGTTGCTCTTATTAGATAAGTTCTAGCTTACTCCAGATCACCATTTAACAAATTATTTGCATATCAACACACAACGTGCCTCAAAATGGGTAAAAGAGATGATTAAGCCCGGTCCGCCTATGGCACTCGTTTCCCTCAGTACTCGTAACAATGGCTCAATGTTTTGTGAACTTCCTTAGACGACTGGATGACGCAGTAGGTTAAGTGCCTGTCCTTGGTTACAAATGGGGGGTCCATGGTTTAAGTCCCAGTGAAAGCAAGTTAATACGTTTTTTCTGGTTTTTAAATCTGGGCCAGTCACAATTTGCCATTGGCACCAAATTAACTGGAGTGGTCGATCGGTGGTCATAGTCTGACTGTGGGTATTTCAATGAACCAACATGGTCTAAGTGTGCTGGTGAATTCACTAGCAGCTCCCTTCCCTATCTACCACACTCTAGAGAAATGTTGACTACGACATTAATCACTTCTTTCTTTCGTGTTCTCTTTACCTTCAGCCCTTGCTGTGTCGCTTTAGGATATTCGTTACATCATCTGTTTACACAAAACCCTCCAGATCGATCCTCTGCTCGGTGCACACAATTACAAACAAAATCCAACAATTCTTCACAAACAAAGTGATGTCACTTTGTTTTTTCCAATTACGGTTCAAATCGCAAACAAGCACCCACCCCACCAGAAGGGTGATCAATTCTTAGACAAATCCCGAAGTTTCCCAACCACCGTGTTCCACCAAAAATAGATACAAAATTCATTTAGATAAGCGACACCGTAACGTGCCTTCTAATCCATGTCAAGACATCGGACGGGTGTTATCGCGTCGAAAGAATAAAAACAAAACAATTTTGCAAATACACCTCGAATCACATTTAAGCCACTCGCTGCTTTAGCGCTGAACACCGGCTGAACAGTAATTAATTTAGCCAATCGGAATTTCAGTTAACACCAGCGAGGCCTTTATGATACCCTTCAATCATCAGATTACCGCAGCTGAGGTTTATCTCCTCTTGTGACAGTGCATGTTGGGTACAATAATTGGTTTCATGTCGAGCAATTGTCATCACCGGTAACTGCCTGACACCGCGACCGGGTGGACTTTAGAGTCGCAGCTCGTTGAGCCAGCGATGACATGAGGACTTCATTTAGTCGATCGATACCCAATTACGTTCAGCAATCGAAGTTCAGTTAATTTGTCAAGTGTTTCTCGGCTGCTCGATTTGATAAGGATAAGTAAGTGATTTCGGTAGACGTTGTCAGCCAGAGGCCGAGTGACTCACTGCAGGTTGCTCTAATTAAGTTCTGCTGATCGGTGTTAAACGATGCGTATCTGGATTGGATTTGTATCTGAATGGTGGGCTAGTTCGCTAGCTACGGGCTGTTTGACGCAAAGAGGAGTTGGAATTTTATGCGGAATTCGAAAAGGGGGTTCCTCACGGGTGCAGGAACAGTCAGAGATTAGCTCGATGAGGTAGTTAATTCTGTGAAGCGAAGAGACAACATTTTGTATTTAGTCAGTACGAAGGTTTAGACATTTTTTTTTCGTAGAAGGCCTCCTGATGTGGATTGTGACCAATCAAATCTTGTTTAACTTGTTTTGCAGAATATTCACGATCTTCGACTCTGAGCCTGTGGAGCAAAACAACAAAGGATGCCCGCTTTAAATGAGGAGAAGGACCTCAACGAACTTGGTGTGCGCAACTGGAGATCGGCAGTGATCGTGCCAGGTTAACAGGCTTCCAGTATAGGAGCTCGGTATTGAGCTAGGTTAACAGGGTTGAGTGTAGTACAGCGTCATCCAATTTGAGGTGTCGAAAGAAAATTTAGATGAAACACATTTTTGATGTCGGTTTGGATAAAAGATTTATATGCAGTTCAAAAGTCTTCAACCGTGGCTCTTGTCGGACTCGATTCAGAAAATTTGATGACTTCTCGCAATCATGTTGGGCAATATCTCGTCCCTAACTTGACGAATATTCGTCTTCCAGGCGTCAAGAGTGTGCGCATAAAACCGATGGTTTGCATGGACCGACAAGAAGATTGAGAAGATTGATTGGCCAGTTCACATCGCCAAGGCGCGAAATATTTCATCCAGAATTTTTTTCTTGAAACAAAACCAAGACCAAGCTTCCGTAGATGTCGTAATGTAATGTCGTGTAACGACAGCTTGAGTTCATAAAGTTCGTCTTTGTGCACAAGTATTGGTGTGACAGGCTGACCGATAACTTTCTAAATGATTTGGTATTCGTCATATAGTTCGAATAGAAAGCACAAACCACTTCGGTATCATCAAGCAGTGAACTGCGATCACCACCAATCGGTATTCAGGTCAGCTGTTTATACCCTGGGTCATCATACGCCAATCCTCACACTATATTTGTCCTTGAAAGGAAGGAAATCATGATCTTCCAACATCTGGGCGCAGAGCAGATCTTGTAACCACTGATGTCCCCCAGTCGTGCTATCACCGTCTCATTTCTAAATAACCAGTCAATCAATTAGTTGATTCCCAAGAATTTCAAATATTTGAAAGTTAATCCCATTAGACCTAACACAAGCTAAACGCTTTCTTCAAATAAAAAACCATCAAGCCCAGTACACAACCTTGTGTCGATCCATCCAAGGTTTCCCATGACACAAACCCATCTTCACCTCATACAGGTCATCGTCGTCTTACTTGGTCGACAAGCTTTTCAGATTTTAATTACAAATCTCAATCTGCATTCGTTCCAAATACATTCGATGGACCGCTAGTCCTAATTTTCATTCCGAAGGTAATATGCTCACTCATCACAAACACACACCCGCGCGCGCTTAGATGTAAATCCAAAATTTACCCAAATGTCGGTAATATTTCCGTTGGAAGCTCTAGATACTAAGTACTTTCCGTCTGTCCGTCTGTCCGTCTGTTCGCCGTTCGTACACACAGATCAAACATTTAAATTCCATTGTAATTACGGGCGATACACTCACAAACACACGCTCCCGCCGTCACGCTGGTACTGGCGGGAGGGTGAAAATGGGTGATGAGTGTGCAAGTGAAATTGTTTATGCGCATTTAGGGAGATTAGATCCGACTAAACAAATCTCGCCTTCCCCAACGCCCGCCGCCCGACTTCAGGGCTCGAAGTCATGTACACTCGTCCGGAGAAGTGAGCTCAGGCTCAGTGCCCAGGAGAGCAGGAGTGCAATGGCCTGGCCATCGTACTCGTCTCTGCATGCGCGAGTGTGTGTGTGTATCTCTGACAAATTGACTGTTGTAGCGCGATGACTATAAAAGTATCGCATGATGATATATTTTCTTCATTATAATTGTTATTAACTTCATTCCTCCATCCGTACCCCGTTGCCTGCGCCAGACCGTCTCTCGTCTGCGTTTGAACTTATAAGAGGATTTGACGGAATGGAATTGTGAATGAATGCGATTAGGTTGGGATACATTATAAGCGCGCGATACCCAAATATTCCTAAGGAAGATGGACGGACAAAAATAACCGATTCTCATTGCGTGGTGACTGGGCGATGATGAGCACTGGCTGAGTGATCTGCATATAATGGAGCCAGGGGCTAATTAGAGACGAAGATTGGAGTAAACCTAATAAGCGTGTTCTGATTGAACAGGAAATGCGATTAACATCGGCCTTACATGCGCCTTTCTGACTGACCACTGTCTCTGGGGTTTATCATCAATTTGTGAGCCATTGTTATGACAAGCGTTGATTGGTGTACCGTGCCGTGAGTGATGATGGGCTCTTTTGTCGCAGGACCCATTCGTCTAGAGGAAATGGGATGCTCTGTGCAGAAATACTGATTCAAGATCTGTGATTAGTTCTGACTTGAGTAAGGTTGAGTCATTGTAAAGTTCGACAAGCTGAATCAAATCACTTCCGCCAATCTCAGACTTACTTGCGGTTTAAATATGATCAGACTTTCCAAGGAAATGAGTCCATTTGCAAAATTTCAGGCACAATTTAAGGCCTTCAAAGGTACATCGAACCAACTGGGGCATACTTGGATTCATCGAGGGAGTATACTGGAAATGTTGGCGTTATACAGGAAGAATCCGTATTCCGTTGTTGAAAGGAGTAAATCTTCTAATTGTGGAATATGGTAATAAAATAATATGGATAGCGCTACAGCCCGGTGGAGCAGGGCCTAGCTTCACGAGTGGAAGGAATCTGAGGTTTTATGCCGACTTCGAACGGCCAATTTGAGAAGATTTTTCTATGCAGTTATACTTCTTGAGCATTGTGAGTAAAAATTATTTAACTCGTACCAGGAATCGAACCTAGGCGACGTAGGCTCAAGTGCCTAGTGGTTGACACACCAACGCACAACGCCACGGCCATGGCTTAGTGGCCTAGCAGTAGGCATTCCTGACTGGGTAGCCAATGTCAATAAATTTCGATTGCCTCGGCACTCATTTCAAAATTGCCTTTACCAGTATTGTGCTGAGGTCCTGGAAGCACCGATTCTTTAATGGTATCGTACAACCATGCGGCGAAGCGTCTTAACAAAAACGTGTGTTCTGTGACGATCGAGTTCTTAGCAATCCATGGTCTTCTGCTAGAATTGTGTATCACCCAAGTCTATGTAGGTCCTCGATTTCAGGCCATAAGAAATTAATTACCATGCGTGGGTAAAGCTTGCCTGTGATTTTGTCATTTTGGTCAAGTGTACTCGTGAGTTGTCCTGGTCCAAGGGGACGGCAACACATTATAATATATTTTAAAGTGAAAACAAAAATTTAAGGAGCCCTGAAACCGAAGCCTAAGCCGTGTGTTTACTGCGGATTACATGATGGCCACAATGCCCGCGCGATTTGATCGTTCGAGACTTGAAACTCCTCATCGGATCCGCTGCTACTGCCTGCTGTTCAACACTTGAATGTCGAGATCCTTAAGGCTCGCATCACTTTTGTGGCTTAGTCGAGGATTTCTCAAAAACTGACGCACAAAATAATAAAACTGACGATCGTCAAATCCGTCAACTTCCCGGACCACAGATCACTTTAGATTTTTCTTAACACACTTGTCTAGCTTACTCATAGCTGGAGGATAGCTATCACAGTTGGGTGCCCAGATTTTGACGTTGTGATCCAATCCAGAGGTTGCAGGTATTGGTATTAATGGATGTGGGTCCAAGCAGTTCACCACGCCAGAAAAGTCTCCTTCCATGAAATCAACGATCGCCTCGGTGTTCTAGTCCCAAAATGTTGCCAAAGTCGCTGCCGCTCACGACATACTCAGAATCAGGACCCAAGAAGTTGACTCCCTTTATTGTCTTGTGGTTGTAGCCATGTTACTTGGTTGTGTATTCGACTAGAAGAATTGGAAAGAGCCTTTTCCACAACAGTTGCGACAGAACCAGTTGACATCGATTTCTGCTCCACCTGGGCCTGTACGACGTCCTTTAAGAAGACTTTTGCCACGTGACTTGCCTCATCCACGTGACAATGAAGTTTGAGAAGACCTATTGTGCCGGACTCCCTTAGAGGGGGTTGTACTTAGAAGAGAGTAGGCCTATTCTGCAGATACTTAAAGCCGAATGTGAATTCTGTGCTGAGTCGTGCCTTACAAGTGTCTCAGCATTTACTGAAGCCATCGGTGAATTACACAGGCATCGACCTAGGGTAGGTTAAGTTGAAGTGCACAATTTTTTCCTCTTGTAGATACCGTCAAGGCACTACTTCCCTTTTGGAAGATAGTACATACATAGTCCTAAGAAGTGGAATTCCTTAATTCCACTGAAGGAGAATCTCCTTCTATGGGGAATACGTTTCCGAAACTAGGGTATGGGAAACTAGAGAAAGGATGTCTCATCCTTTTCTGGGCAAAGGCTACATAAATTGCCCTGGCACAGGTTCATTTTGATAATGTGGTAATCCGGGCTGCAGTGCCCAGGAAGAAACGAGGAGATCTTTTTTCTTTTTTATAATTTGCTATAGTTCATACCCTTAAGTGTCCAATGTCAAGACACAGCACGTGCCGAAGGTATAGAGGGAGAAAGGCCTCATAGGAAAAAGGCCCGATTAATCGATTAGATTGCCTAAGACCATCCTAGTTTGTACTTTGGTCTAGTGTTTTAGCAGCTGCCCAGTTGACAGCAGGACCTATGAATGGAGATTCCGAGCCAATCCTGGTGAGCTCATCTGCGGATCTGTTGCCTACAAGCGCCTTGTGTCAAAACGCTGATGAACTTTGGTGCTTGTGACAAAGTGCTTTAGGTGGTGTCATTCAGTTCGCGTTGGTTATTGAAAAAGTATGCCCCTAGCTGTGAGTTAATACGTCTAGTCAGAGCACTGTACGAGCAGAAGCGGTGAGTGAGAGAGTCTCTACCTTCTGTATGCAGCTTCAGCAGAAATCATTTTACGACACACCCATCTCGCGGGCTTGTTTGTTAATTGCGCAGTGCCCTCTAATGACACCGATGATGATCCTGAGAACAGGTCTTCCTAGTCTGAGTGACCGTTTAAGATTGTGTGCCGTTAAGACAAGTGGTGTCCACTTGCCCTTAGTAGTTAATTGTAGGAGATGTTGTCCTTGGCTTTACCCGGCATGTTACAGTGTCACAGCACTCACATAAGGCTTGTGTTGAAATGGTCAGCCACCATCTGAAATGTAGGCAGTCGATAATTAAGGGATGTTTTTAAGCTTAAAATGCCATTGTCTAGTGAGTTGATTGTGGCCTGTCTGTCCGAACAAATAGCGAGGATCCTTTTGCACTTCACATTGTTTTCGAGCCACGACGAAACTTGGCCATAGGTAGGTAGGTAGGTAAATTGGGTGTCCTAGCGCTCGACGTGTCGGATCCATTGTGGCCCTACCGTGCCTTGGACATGTTAGAGTAGTTGGTGAGTTGCAAGGAAAGGGTAAGATTGAGGTCTTTAGAGTAAGTTAAGGCCTGCCACCTCTTCTGTGGTGATGATCTAATGTCGCAGAGGAACAACACTAACATAAGTGTGCAAGTAGCATCGCATAATTATTGGTCTGACCTAGGTCCTAGGCTGCAGACAAGAGCATGGAGATCAAATGACGATGGCGCAGTTGGTTAAGTGCCTGCCCTTGGCTAGTAGGGTCCACGGTTTGAATCGCTGTGAAAGCAAAGTTAATACGCTTTAATCTGGCTTTTCTGTCGTAATGGCGTTCAATGGGTTAAATGGTTGGTGTGAATGGTAAAAGTGGTATCCCTTGCACGATAGATCCTGAGGATTTAAATTAGTTAGTGAGGAAGAAGTGGCTCGATGTAATGAGAAATGGGTATAAAATCAAATTCTATTGGTGAGGATGGATACTAAACAACCTGAGGCACCCCAAACATGTCAATAATCATTGCATTATGCCGTCGATGCAAAGTAATTCCTGTGGCCAAAGAGTCGAATGCTACTTTAACCGTCCGATCAGTATTCTACCGTGTCTTTCGAAAGTCTTTGAGAGAGATTTGGCTCTTTGGCAGCAACGCTCTTCTGAATTCTTGCCAATTCGGGCTTAGCTGCCCATCTGTTATGCTGAAAGTTTGAGATGATATCAGACAAGGATTCGATAGAGGGATGATAACCATTCCTTGTCTTCTTGTTTTTCGCAAAGCCGTTGACAATATCAACCATGACATTTTATGCTGGAAGTTACAACAATACTTCGGATTCAACCGTACTGCTGCTAAACAAATAAAACGTTTTTTATGTGACGGGTCACAAAAGGTAACTGGTTTAAACTCAAGGCGAAGGACTATTACACATGGTGTTCCTCAGGGTTCAAGTTTAGGTCCCATACTATTCTGTTCATGTACTCTATGATCTACCATCTGTTTGAAAGAATGTTAAAGTTCACGCGGATGGTGTTCAACGTTATTCGTTGCAAGCATTCGATGAAGTCAATATCCTAACTCTTGACCTAGGGCTTGGGCTTTAATTAAATCCGTCTAAGTGCCGGTGGTTCCTATCGCTAGCAGGTCTATCGAGTTTGAATTTATTCCTGATATCTGGGTTTCTGGGACAAAACTTAGGTTGGTAGAATCTGTAACCAGCCTTAGTTTTGTCATCGGTCGCAACTTATCAGGCTATAACCACACGAATGTTGTAACTGGTCGCGTCTATGCCTGTCTGTGAGAATTATGGATGTGTGCTGACTTTACTCCTCTTGAGAAGCGGTAAAGTACTTTTTTTAAGGCGCTTGAAGTACTGGATGGCGCAGTTGGTTAAGTGCCTGCCCTTCATTCGAGGGGTCCCCAGTTCGAATTCCAGTAAAAGAAATGCCAAAAATGCATGTGTCGGGTTTTTAAATCTGGTCCAGTCATCATTTGCCTTTAGGATCAAACTAACGACACTATCACTGGAGTGGTCGGTCCGTGGTAGTAGTCTGACCGGGATGTCTGCCGGTACAATGGACTCGTATCGTTGTCTGAGTGCTCCACAGCAGACTTTAATGACCTCTGACAAGAAAAAAAATATACAGCTCCTTGGACTCGCTCTCTTCCCACAAGCTCCAAGTAGCTCATAATGCCGCGCTCTGCTTCGATGACTGCCTGCATCGCCCCCGCCTAGCAAGCCTTATACCATCTTCATTATTTGTTGAATCTGACTAGACTCTCAGAAAATATTTGTACCGACTTTCAAGACAGCATTCTGAGGGGTTTCTGATGCATCATGTGCCTGCAGTCAATTGAGGGAAGGCCGGAGGGTGCTCAAATTCTTCCAGATTCCCAACAAATCCTCCCACACTGCTTCACTGTAAAAACAAACATTTCAAACGCCAGCAAATTCAAATGTAAACATTTCTCTTTTGCCTACTTTCAGTGAACCGCTATGAAAATTTTCACCAAAAGTCGTTTTAAGTACGTCTAGCAGAAATCATTATTTTTCCGAGAAACCTTCGTGGAAATTGAAGAGAACACAATCGCTCCTCCAAATCGTGGTCATCTTGTGACAGCAAAAATCCGCGCAAAAAAAAGAGAAGAGAAAAAAAACACAGAAAAGTTCCTCGAAAAGCAAAAGAAAAGCATCAGTCTCCAAAGTTCCACACACTCGATTATGCCATTACTCTTAGCCAATCATCAGAATATCGTTTCATCATCCTACGGAATGTTACTTGATAGGTTCAGCCGCAGCAGAAGTAGTTTCATCGCACTGGAACAGCAACCGATCGACTTTACCATGTCGAAATACAAAACGGATTCGAGCAACAGTCCCAATGCCAGCAACAGCAATTCTAGCCTTGCCAGCGCTGGCGGTGGCGGTGGCGGTGCTGGCGGTGGCAGCAGAATCAACGATGACATCGCCATCAGCAATCATCTGCATCACCATCCATCGCACAATCATTACCACGATCATCTGCTTCAGCATCATTCGGCGAGACGGCACGGTTCGCCGCCACTGCATCAGCTTAGCCATTTGTTTGGCATGGTTGGGCAGCATGAGGCCGCACAGACTATGCCCCTGTCTGTGGCATCGAAGAGCCAGATGCCGGCAGCGGCGTCAGCGCTTCCACAGTTCCATCCGGGCTTCCATCACCTAGCCAGCTTTACCCCACAACACCAGCAGCAGTTGCAGCAGCTCTACTCGGAGTTCTACAGTGGTGGCAGCAACAGCAGCAGCAACATTGCCCTCGGCGATTCAACAACTACTGATGTAGGGGCACCACCAGCAACAGCAGCAGCATCTCTGGTGCCGCTGCCATCGTCTCAGTCACTCTCGCCGGCCATGGTTCAAGTTCCTGCATCAATTCCGATTCCAGTTCCAGTCTCAGTTGTGGTGGCGGCTAGTGCGGGTGGCTCTTCCTCCGACTGCGGCTCTCGGACCATAACGCCTCCAGCCAGTGCCGATGATCGTCATCACCATCACCATCATCATCCACCTCAGCCGCCACCACCACCGCCGCAGCCGCCCGCTCCATCCGATGGTAAGTGGTTTCTATGATTGTTCTTCTTCTCCTCCAGCCGTACATAATGATGATGACGCTCCAGAGCGGCGGCGGCGGCTGTGCGCCCCTCACCGCGGGCGTCGCATTCATCTAAACACATTTATCGACCGCCCATACGGGACTTGACGCACAGCTTGACCCGTGCGAGACCCCAAAACCGATTCAAATCAACCGTCAACCGGAAAGCCGAGCGGAATGCCTCAGTCACGAATGACATTAGACCGGTAAGATGGTACAAAGTATCTGCAGACGAGGCAAACCATTAGCGGATCATTTCGAAAATCCGTATCCCCGATCATTTGCCCCACGCAAACGAATGTGTAACGAAAATCTACATAACGTGTAATTAGACTCTTTTTGGGACGCCTAATTGCAGGTGTTCCCAATGGGATCGGGGCGATTGTCAGTCTGCCGCTTGTGGTCTACGGGGCTCTGCGTGCCTTTTGTGGCAGAGATTCTCTTAGATTTTTATGAATGATCTCAGGTGTTTTGTGATTTTTCGATTAAGAAGTTCTGATGAAGTCGGCCAAATGGAGCTTGCTCCATTCACCTACCGCACGATGTTCGTGGTGGCTGCTGTGGCTGCTGCGGACACGCCACAATTGGGTTTCAGGTGGTAACATGTTGATTGGGCAAGTCCAATGCCCAGCGGGGTTTCGGAAGTCGGCATTTTGGTGGCATGATGAGGATGAGGATGATGAGGAAGTTTTCGATTTGAATTTGTTGTGTTTTCTTGTTTCTCGGCGCTGGTAGCAACAGGTGGCTAAGCGATGTCTTTCGACTCTGAGCTTGGTGCGGTTTTTGGATGACGGACGTCAGATTAGGTGGTCTAGCTTCTACAGAACCACTCATATTTGTACGTACTGCTGTTCTCCTGCGTGTGGAGGAGAGTATTGTCAAGTGTTGAGTTTAGCTCACACGTCAGACAAGTTGCCGTCAAAATGACGTCAGAAAAGGTGTGAAAGTTTCAGAATAAAGCTTGGACGGTGTAAGATCCCGCAAGAAGCCGGTCTCCTTCTTTGCGGGTTGCTACAGTCCGGGGTGGACCTGGGCCCAAACCTAGCTGGAGGAAGCAGATAGTACCCGCAATATCACCGTCAATTGGGTGTTTGGATTTACGTTCTCTCCTGTCACTAGGTTTGTACCACGAGGTCCATTCACCTTTGGGTCCAATTCGCTGAACTAACGCCTTGAGGTAGAATCTGAGTTTCCCATTAATTTGGACGATTCCTCCACACTTGTGAACTGACGTCCGATCTGAGACTTCTGCTTATTTTTCGGTCGTAGCTCCCGATTGTGTTCCAACTACACTTCGATTCGAATCATATACCATGTAAGTCACAGAGTCGCACACGATTACCCTCGTTATCCCCGTTAAACTGCAAGACACGTTGATCTAGTCTCCACTTTTGCCTGCGACGTTGGATTTAATCCACTGCCACCTCAACCCTCTCACTAGGGGATCAATCTCTACTGATGAGGCTGAGACGGGACCAGAATATAGCTTCCGGTGGAGGTTTGAAATTGTGAAGGTAACCTTGTTACTGTCCCGCAGGGAACAGTCCAACTGCTGGTGTAAGTAGATGATATCGACAACGTCGCGCATCCCCAACGTGTCTTAGTGGAAGCTTTTACGGCATTCACGAGTTGGTCGTAGCAGAGCACATGGAACATAACATCACCACCGTCGAAGCTTGTCCACCTCGTGAACTCCACAAAAGACATCCTATCCAAAAGACATCCAACTGGAATCAGAACCCCGATCACGTCTCATTCCTCAGCCTCCCTTCACCTTCTATCACGATTGAGTTAGTCCAGCATTTTTGTCTTAAAGCCAAATGGAGCAAACATTTCTAACGTCAGCTTGGAAATGTTTCATGCCGTCAGGTTTGGAAAATAAGCAGGATGGGCTAGGAGTTTGTAGCCGGATTTATGGCTTCTTGACACCCTCATACGGTAGCTCTTATGGACGAGTGACCAAGTGCACCAATTGTTCATGTAAAAACTGATGAACCCACTCATGTAAGACGCCTGCAGCCTGAGCCACCTCAGCACTCCCATCGCTCAACGTCATTCCATAGATTATATGGACGGCGTTGTCTGATTTTGGCATTTGGCATTTTGGCTGATTTTAGCATGTCGTCTGCAGCAACCACTTGTGTTGTTTGGAAACGCATTCTAGACAAGTAAACTCCGTGATCTTTGTCAGTGACTCGAAGAAGGTTGCTTGTGTCGAGAGTTGAGCCTAGGCAATGGAATCACTGTGCTGGAACATCGTAGTTCACTCCGCAATGTAACGAAGGCTCCTACAGGATTCATCGAGCTGGATTCAAGTTCGGTTTGGATGATCACGACATCACCCTCTGTCGTATCTCCGTCGTTGTGAGCTAATATAACTCGAATTCGATTCGAAACAAGGCTGTGTAACTCAAGCTACACGCCACAATCCAGTCTGCTTAATCAGACAAGTGCCTAAAGCAACAGAAGCAATTTTTCTGCAATTGGCATTAAAACGTAATTACTTTCTAGAAAATGTTTAATTTCTTCATTACCCTAATTGCTTCGTGTACACAGCTCATCACTTCGACCATCACCTGTAGTCCAGCACTTCAGGAAGCATGCGGCCCAAAAGTCAAAGTTGTGAACCATTATGAAAGGAACAAACAAAAAAAAAACAACACATAGTTCGCTAACCAACTCTTTTGTTTTGCATTCACATTCACACAAATTGCTGTAATTATCTCAAATTGAATCACAAATCAATACAGATGTCAGAAAGTCGTTTTCTTTTTCGCTCCGCAAACATTTCCCCAATTGACCACGTTTGCCTGTTCAACATAGCCCCGGCCGCAGCCACCATCATTACGAGCAGCACACCACCGGCCCGAGCATAATTACCATCAATCTGTGGACTTACGTGATATTTTTTTTTTTTTTGTTTTCGTTTTGTTGTTCTCGCGTTCATTCATATTGGTGCTACTATCGTCTGAACACCATGCAGTCGTATGCATTTGCTTATACTCGCATTCAAACGTATGCAATCACCAAACATGACATTCATCATAACTTACATCGTTCGCAGACGTGCGGACTGAAGGAGTGCAGAAGTGAAATAGACGGTTCTTCGGCACACAGTTCGACTGAGACGACGAGACGAGACCCGTCCTCGCGTTCTACATAATCCCTTGCGAACTGGACAGACGGTTATATTCATAAATAATAAACCATGCACACAAGCTTGCAACGGGGTAGACGATGGCTTCCTCCAACTCCGACTTATGGGGTATATGGCTTTAACCTATCATTAGCATTTCCGCTTTGGCATCATATTTAAGCGGTTCCATGTGATTTAAATCACATCTTCGGCTGAGGCTGAGGGACTGTGTGAAATCTGAACGCGCGAAGGTCCTTTCACGGACTCTTGTTCTTCCCCGTGCTTTGCATAGTCAAATTAGTTTTCCGCTGTCTGATTGTGGGATCCCTTTTAATTTCAACCTCAACCAACGTCCATCGTAGTACAGTTAACAGAGGATTGACGCTGGCGGCTCAATCCCATCACAGGCAGAGAGAGATACAAAGAAGGCGCGCTGTACCCAAAATTGCACCACTCCACGGACCCCCATTCCATGACACGAAATGAATTAGTTCCTGGTATTCAAGTTCCGAACAGAAGCATCCGACCTAGAATGCTGCCGCGAGTGGATTGAGGGAGCACCAGTAGTGCCTTACCGCACAAAAGATACAAATTCATTTGGTTGCGGTCGAAATTTACGACCGCATGGTGGCGGCGCCGCCACCGTATCCTCAGGTGTGTGTTGCCCCACTGCCTATTCGCATATTTCTACAGATTTTATGGGGCACCTTAAGCTAACGAGACAAAACATTTACGCGAATACTTTGCCATTGTGTTGTGGCGCCACTTAGCACACTGCACTCATGAAGGGTTGTAAATCCGTTGGTCGTGTCCTTGAAGAGGTTCAAAAGCGCGCACTCTCGCCGCCTGATTGAGTAAGTCCGCACTCTCGCCGACAAATGACTATCACACTTCTGGGCCAATTATCCCATTATTTATGCATCAGCCAGGACAGGCCGTTGATGATTCCGGTTCGCTTGCCAATTGAGTGCCTATGACGGTGCGAGTATTTGCTACGGCAGCCCACTGGCCACTGCTGCTGATGATGCCTGTAATTTGGTTTTGTGCCCCATCGCCTTATGGACGAGCAGAAATCATCTCGAAGTTATTAAAAGATGATTTGCATAAGAACTGAAGTTTGCCTGAGTGCGGCATTGTGTGGTGGTCATTATGTGAGAGTCGGTGTTTTTTTTTTTTTTTTGTTTTTTACCGCTCTCTTTAAGATGCCGCTAGGAGTTAATTAATCACTTGGATGTATGCAAATTAGTTTGAAAAGATTCAGAAAAAATGGGATGAGATCAAGAGGGTGGAGTACGGAGGATGAGAGTTAAGGGGGGGCTTTTGATTGATTTCTTTTTGAAATCATGCCGAAGTTCTGAAGGCCATGAGACATGGTTGGGCTTGCTGAACCTTTGAAGGGCGGTGAAGATGATGAGTCGAACAGCTTGTCAGGCAGCATTGAATGACACCATTCACTGCAGCTATGTAGGCGAACTTCGCACGTTCAGGTCGGCATTTGATAAAAGGGTGCTTCTTCAAGGGAATACGCGAGGATGTCGCGATGAAGCTGTCAAGCTAAACTCTTCCACTCTGAGAATTAGATTTCTATGAGGTTTGTTGAAAAGTAGAAAAAAGTTTTTCAGCTCTTTCTTTCTTCAGCTCAAGGTTTTGGAGCACAGATTCATGTGCCGATTCTAGAAACTAAGAGGCTAAGAGACCTGTAATCCAAACTCGCCTCCACAGCCAAGACACCAAGAGACTGTCGAAATGGGCCTCTAACCCTGTCTTGCCCCCCCAAAAACTCGGTCCCCAATTCACCCACTAGAACAAATTGGACACTAAATGTACCATCAATTGCCATCCATGTCAGCTGTCCTCGTAACCGTCACATTCGCCTAATCTTCCTCTTCATACACTCATTTTGCCATTTTCTGTTTTTATCAATAATTTCAAATTCACATCACGTGGTAAATCATTAAAGTCGCTTAAACGCTCTTGCCTCCATTTCAAATTGAAAGCGATTTCATCCAAGTGCCCACCCTCCAATCAACTACCAACCACAAATCTAATTCACATCCCATCTCGCACAGAGCGCTCCCCCCAAAAATGAAACCAATTTAAGATACACATCTCATCCGCTGATGCTCCACGATCTCGTCACATTTCCCGTCATTCCATCCCCCTCCCTTCCCTTCACCACACACAAACGCACACACTAGCCAGCAGACAACACACGTCCGCGCAGCTCACTCAATCCGAATCTTCACAAAATTGATCCTTCTCATAACCGTAATGATAGCCTTCCACAACAGAACCTGTTGGACGCATCCACTACCACTACCAGATCGCACCGTGTCGGACATCGTCATCGTCGTCGTTGTCGGTCGGCGGAGTGGTCGAACCCAAAATGAAGCCAACACTTTGGTCATGTCCCTGGCGAATCACCATGCAAATTAAATGAAATTTCCCATCGTGTCCGCGCGGAACACGGCGGATCGCAGGATGGCACTGGCACTGGGACTGGCACTGGGCGCTGAGCGTTGTTGAGAGCTGATGGGTGCTCGCGCACTCTGCTGGCGTCGGGTGTCATAAATCCTCAACGATAATTATATGCACCTTGCTCTCGATTCTGCTTTTGATTTAACCAAATTGATCCAGCGCAACGCGCAAAGGTCGTCCGCAGCTCGTCCGGGCATGATCATTCGCCGGTACAGCGACGCACTGTTTCTTGTGTGTGCGGTAAGGGCGTTCATGCGATTCCGTGCCTCTTAATAAATTGCCTCAGATGCACTGCAGTTCGGCTCCGTGCCATAGAGATCCCATAATGATGCAAGCGCTGCGATGATCCTCGCGGTCGCGGGGACTCAGCCGAGAGTGAATGCAGTGAATGGAATGACGGGCGGAGGGCTCTTCCATTTTGTTTATGGTAAACAGACGGTGTGCGCGCAATTCCGTCAACTGCACGGACGTGCTTGCCCATCGACTCTCGCACACCGATGCACATGCACAGCTACAGCCGCAGATCAGTTGAAGATCAGTCGGAGATCGGTTTCGTTCCCATAGCGTAGGCACTGCTGTCAGTTGGGGTTACATCACGAGGCGGATGCGGACGGGAGCGGGAACGAGAACGGGAACGGGAAGACTGTGTGCCTGTCAGAAACCGAAATTGGGCGCATCCCCTTGCGAGAGTCGCTGTGGTGCTCCATCTCGTTTGCATTTTCGTTTGCATGCAGATTTTGCCCGCCGATACGATCGTGATTCAGGTTTTCACATCGCCCATCCACGCCGCACTGCCGCACCGGCCGGATGATGAAGTTTCATATTTTTGCCCGCTGCCGTCGTGCATTTCGGCGTCTTCTCATGTTCATTCAGTTATCTCGGCGAATGATCCTCAATTCGGAAGCTCCGCCCCAAGGCAGTTGGCGTTGGGCTATATGTGAAGTTGTGGCAGACGCTCCCCCTGACTCCCTCCGCAGGGGATTCTCAGGCCGGTCGATCGGACGGGCGTTCGCGAATGATGAACTGAAGTGAATTGGGAATAATGCAGTTGGATGGGTTCCCGACTCTTGTTCACATTCACACACCCATTTCCCTGTGGCTGTTTGCATGGCCCGAACCTTGAATGGGCGGCGGGGACGGCCGTGGCATGTAGTTCATGGGAAAACTGCTGTTGGTGGCTTCGGAGGACAGAGGCACTCGGCTGAGTCACCAATTAGGGATTTATGATTTCATGAGTTTGTCATAAAACCCATGCGGCGTGGACTGGTGGTAGCCATTTTGGCATTTTGCATGTTTTGGCAGTGAAGTCAAATGAGTTGCATCGCACCGATGCACAGATTATGGAATTTCGTGTTTAATTAATTTTTTGTTTGGGTTAAGGGTGTCTGGCCACTAGGAGTCGTTTGGCGGAAGACACTTGTGGGGAAACTAATATCACGACTGTTTTGCATGAAACGATTAAAACAGTGCTTCGTGAGATTAATGATTGGTCTTTGTCAGTTTAATAACGCTGGCCACTGTAGTGGGGGCCGGCATGCAAAATTTGCCCACAAAGAGATTATTAATGTCCTGACACCTGACGGTGGAGACGTGGATTGCTCTCGTGAAATAAGAATTTTTGCTTGCATTCCGTGAGACGCATGCAGATGGCTTTACAGATCCCTGTTTGTTGATGTGTAAAAATGTTCCTCGTACTGTTCTTGAAGCCGGGTATCTTGACAATGCAATCCCTGACACTACTCAGATTTTAAGAGCGAAACAAGACCTTCGCGTTTTATTTCAAGGTCAAAACTAAATCAATAATCATTTTGAGGTTAGTGATTTGAGGTTAGTGATATGAACCTCGTTACCATCGTCACCATCGTCACCATCGTCACCATCGTCACCATCGTCACCATCGTCACCATCGTCACCATCGTCACCATCGTCACCATCGTCACCATCGTCACCATCGTCACCATCGTCACCATCGTCACCATCGTCACCATCGTCACCATCGTCACCATCGTCACCATCGTCACCATCGTCACCATCGTCACCATCGTCACCATCGTCACCATCGTCACCATCGTCCCCATCGTCACCATACTCACCATCGTCACCATCGTCACCATCGTCACCATCGTCACCATCGTCACCATCGTCACCATCGTCACCATCGTCACCATCGCCACCATCGTCCCCATCGTCACCATACTCACCATCGTCACCATCGTCACCATCGTCACCATCGTCACCATCGTCACCATCGTCCCCATCGTCACCATACTCACCATCGTCACCATCGTCACCATCGTCACCATCGTCACCATCGTCACCATCGTCACCATCGTCACCATCGTCACCATCGTCACCATCGTCACCATCGTCACCATCGTCACCATCGTCACCATCGTCACCATCGTCACCATCGTCACCATCGTCACCATCGTCACCATCGTCACCATCGTCATCATCATCACCCGTCACCATCGTCACCATCGTCACCATCGTCACCATCGTCACCATCGTCACCATCGTCACCATCGTCACCATCGTCACCATCGTCACCATCGTCACCATCGTCACCATCGTCACCATCGTCACCATCGTCACCATCGTCACCATCGTCACCATCATCACCATCGTCACCAACGTCACCATCGTCACCATCGTCACCATCGTCACCATCGTCACCAACGTCACCATCCTCACCGTCGTTACCATCGTCACATCATCACCGTCGTCACCATGTTTACCATCATCACCGGGGCTACCATCGTCACCACCGCCACCATCATCTCCAGCGTTACTATTGTCGACATCGTTAAAATCATAATTTCCGTCGTTGCCACCGGCACCCATGTTTCGATCTCGATGGTGGCTGTCTTTGTCACCATCGGCAATATCGTCAACGCAATGTCTAACCTACCATAATCGCCACCTTCGTTTCCGTCGTTACGACGGAAGTCCAATCACACGATATGATCAGCATTTGAAATTGTTAGCCTGAGTAATGCCGGATTCCCGCTATTGTCTTATCCCGTCGGCAAGGCGTTAATAAACACGCCAGGAAGAGAGTGGGCATCACAAAACTATCCGAGCGGCATCTACATCTCAAAACTCACATCCACTCAACGTCATCACGTACGACACATCGACCTCACATCCTCCAATAAGATCAATCCCACAGCCTGTCCCAATTAGAGCAACCTCCCTATTCGTCGACGGCCGCACAATCCCATTCAGGTTTACAGCTTCGATGAGCGCACCTCACCGCACAGCACCGTCGAATCCACAGGGTGTATCTGTGTGCGATTAACAAATTTCAGTTAATAAACTCCTCACGAGTAATTACAATTGTCAGGCAATCAGAGACGCGAGTGAAACATAAACTTTTCCAATTCCAAACGAGGACTGTGCCCGCCAGTCGAAGCCAAAGACATCAATTTGCGTAATTAGATAGGCCAAGCTGACGGCGATGTCGATGCAATGTCGTTGTGCGCCGTTCAAGACACACGATGATCGGTGCGGTGGCCGGTGGTTGGCGGCGGCGGGACACCTTACTACACTCTCCACCGAGTATCTGGTGGCTCTTAACTAATTACCAAGTCGACGTCGCCATCGACAATGATATAAGTCAAACCCTATGGACGGGGGAGCACGAGCGGGGTGTCGTTCCAGTATGAGTATCGCTCACAGCAAGACAACCCGGTGCGGGCACAGACGAGAGGGTATCTTTATGGAGAAAGGAGAATGCAATTTGAATTCGTTCACTGCCGAATGATTTTGATGAATGGTGGTGGGTCCGTACGTATTTTAGCATACGACGACGCCACCACTACCGCCGCCGCCAGCGTGCGTCGCTGCCGCAAGGAAGCACGGCAGCGTAATACAGAGAGCCGTACACAATTGCTTCGTGTAACTAATTATCGCGACTTTGAGTTGCGTTTTGCATTCACTTTTGTTTTATTTCCACATCATGTGTGTTTGTTTGTTTGCTTTTATTTGCATTTTGCAGTTTAAATTTGTATTCGTTTTTTCCTCATTTTGCCATTTTTTTCTTCGCATTTTGCACTTTGCATGCGAGGCACCGGCCTGACTCAGTCGATGCATGCATCTTCTCGGTTTAATTATATGGTAATCGCGTTCATATGCAACAATTTGGTGTGTTGCACATTTGCATTGTGCAGCGAAGAAGACGCCCGCTACTGCTGCCACCGGCAGTGCGTGGTTCTTGATGTTTCAGATGGTCGATGGACGAAGAGGTTACGCCACGACTTAATGAGGTTCTTGTTTATTTGCGACTATAGCAAAGCACTTGCCGGCTGAACTTCATTACGGTTGACTGAAGGCGGTTGAATGCCAGCGCCAGCCAGACTCTTAATCGGTGACCTCGAGACTAGTTGATTGCTTGCCATTTGCGGTGGTTTGGTATTTTGCAATGAATGCCAGTTAAAAAGTGATTTTCAGTCAAGTGGATTTTATTTGAGGATAAAGTGAAAGTTTTTGGGTTATCTGTTCATTCAGTGGTCATAAATTAGCCCTTCCCTGAATTGTTCTGGGATACGTTGACGGCCTGTGGTTAATCGAGAGGGACTCGAAGGAGTATCCCGATACGAACAAGAAATGATCACTCCAGCAGACAAGAACTCTGCAGTTCTGGGGCGGCAGGCAGAGTACGGATTCAGGAGGCAGGAACAAATGCTCCAAAGGAAACGAACATAATAAAAATAATATAGGTGGTGCTACAGCCTGTAGTGAGCCAGGGCCCAGCTTCTCAGCAACCACTCGTCTTGTGCGCGCTATTGTTCTCTCACGAGTGGAAGGGACCCCTTCCAGTTTAACACCGACTCCGAGCGGCGAATTTGAGAAGCTTTTTCTAGACAGTAATTCTCTTTGAGCGTTGTCAGTGACTCTAATTGTGGTCATACCGGGAATCGAACCCCACGACGAAACCTAATAGGCCACAGCGACCCACTCACCCACATTCACGACAAAAGTGCATTAATAAAGAGCTAGCATGGAGTTAATAAATGTTCCTGTCGCCGAGAGGGGTGATTGCAGGAGAACACGTAACCACGAACTATACGAGCAGCACCAAGATGTGGAGGTAGTTCGGATGGCAAAAATCCGCAGACTATACTCGGCCTTATGGACACCAATGCTCCCACTTAGAGGACCTTCGAATCAGAGACTCTTGGATGTAGAAGAAGGGTAAGACCGAACCTCGGAACCAGCTGGAGTACAGCCCCAGATCGTTCATGAGTTGCATTACTTAATCCAACAATTCACGTGGTACCCCAGATGACGGTTTTGCATACATTGTGATGAATGTGATTCATTCAGCACTTAAAGGTATTATCGCTAGACTAGGGAAAGACATTGCAAAGAACTGCTTTCTACGTTGCCGTCTACGTCCCCATGTAGGAGTATCAATGTCCGTGGGCTCACAACAGAATTCCTTTAGTTTTCTCCCGCAAATGTAGGGTAGGTTAAATTTGCAGCCTTAGCCTAACATTGATCAGCTTTAATTGGGTCCCCCCACCTCAAAGACATCGCTAGGTTATGCGAGCAGTACTTGCTTACAACTTCTCAGGAGGCTGTGAGGCTTAGCTAGAGCTGTCTTCCATTGTTGTTTTTCCTATATGCTGCTCCCGGACACCAACACTTAGCGGTCTTGCGTCCATCTCCAACCAGAAGCCTTTGGGTCTAGCACAGGCCAGTTTGCTAAACCATGTGCAGTGCATGAACAACTTCGCTGTGGACTGAGGAAGGCAATTATCTTAACGACCTTAGCGTGCGAACCTGAAGACAGTTTCATAGAAAACACAGCTTCAGGCTTACCCCGAGTTGTAATGCCACGCTCAAAGAAAACCTTGGTGGGCCTGAGACCTAGAAAACAAACCGCTCCAACTGTCAAACCTCTTGTCGCTACAAAGAAAGAGAGCACAAGAATACTTAAAATGTCCTTGCTGTGGTGTCCGTGTCGATCAGCAATCATGTACTCCGAGATAGTCAACTTTCCAGTGGAAAGCTTTCCAGTGGAAACTCTAGAGTCACGCAACCTACTTTATTTCCACGCACACTTCTTAAGACTTTAGAGTAGCGCCATGTTTTTAGTCGGGAGTGGGACTACTGGGAACATCAACGCTTATTAAGTGCTCCTACTTGTCTGGATATATTGAACACAGAGGAGGTCTGCAAAGTTGTTGACTTAAAGTCGTGTCACGGTTGAGCAATAATTTAAAGCCACGCAGATCCAAAATACTGTGAAAAGAAGAAAGGTAGTCAACGGGATAAAATTGACTCATACTAGGCACTAGTGCGTTCCAACCTATCCTCAAGGCCTTGGTAGATGCTACGAGACATCAAACTAGTTCGCAAACACAAACATCACTTTGAAAGTCAGCTAATTGAATGTGGCCACGCTGCTGCATGGCTGCGTCCCGTTTAAGATAATTGCAGACTTTTAACATCATGACATACCCATTTACATTCAAACTGACTTCCTTTACATCGCAACTGGACGCAAAAATGCCGCGCACGACAGTCCGTCAGTTGCACCACCCGCAAGTTCATGCGTATTCAGGAGCAATTATCCACCTCAACACCAGTCCATCCAGACGGCAATTTAAGGGCAAACCAAGCTCGGGGTTATTGGCATCTAAAATGCCGTCCAGTCATCGCTGAAATTTCCTGGAACACATTAAACTCTCATAAATAACACTCGTGCTGGTGAAGAAGAATCTATTCGTATGGGCGAGAATATGATGAATCCATTAAGACTCGCTTGGAGGCCAGATTAGCATACAAAGCACATGTAAGGAAAAGTCAACATGTGTACAATTAGAAAGTTAAAATTGATTGCTTCTGAATGCAAATACGATGCGTGATGGAGGTCTATAAACCCTTGGACGCATGTACAAATCAACCAGCGAAATGTGAAAAACAAAAAAATAACAACACAGCAGACCAAGAGCGTACCGCTGAGTTGAGAAGGATGAACGCGCCCTACTTTCGCACAATCGATATGATTTTTAATCAAATTCTTCATCCGGACTGCTGCAAGGTGCAGACGAGAAGCGTGTTCACTTCTTGTATGACTTCAGAACATTAACTTAATTTTCTACGCATTGATGAGCAAGCATGTTTTATTGAATTATTTTTTTTTAACTGATTTAGATTGTATATACTTTATTAAAGAATTAATTCAGCTCAAAATGCTGATCGTGTGTTGTACGAATTCAGCTGCTGTTTTTCAGAAACAATAACCTCACATACATAGTTTTGTTCAGAAATGACTAATTCAGCTATAAATATACATAAGAATTCAGCGAGGGTTGCCAGATTACATCGGGCCTTGTGCATCGCGGACTAACGCATGGTTCAACTAATTCTAGGCTTTGACAATGAGAATTCATCTCGATTTCACTTATTCAGCTAAATCTATGACCATTCAGCTCAGGTTTCACGAATTCAGCTCTTGTCGTATACCACGGGCGAGGCCGTGGATCAACTCTTTCCCAAATTCAACCATAAATATGCAAATTCAGCTGAGTAAGATTCGAATTCAGCTCGCTATACCTTGAATTTTCATCGATTTCGTCCTTTGCTGAATATGAGCATAGCCATTTCCCCACGGCTTACAAAATTGAACCCAGTCGCAATGTTATCTCTCCGTCGGGCGTCGTTCATTTTGGACGCTGAATTAAACTCTTTCCCTTCTTCCGGATCGATCAAGAACCTTCCCAAGCAACAGCGCCATCAAAGAACCTCCACCGAAAGACACCGACACCAAGTCAAGGTCATGCGTTCCACAATCGATGCCAATTGCCGCAGAGCAACTAATTTAATACAAAAACATCTCCCAGCACAAAAGCCCCCTCGACACAATGACCAACCGTTTCATTATCTCCGCCTCCCCTTTGATGAGCCAACCGCAGCCCCTTTCATCTTCTCATTCACCGCTCGGGACTACAACAAAGTAAACAACAGTATTAACCGTATCAGAGTCGCGCAGTCGCATTTGATCGCACCGCCCGACCGAGCGCGGCCCGCATTATGACGGCCGTCACACACAGCACAGTGAACAGCAGCATCAGCAACAGTGGCAGCAGACTCGTCCGATGAAATTGAGGCGCGCACAAACTTCGAGCGCAGGACTCGGCGAGTAAACGCCACTCCGCCACACTACACCGCCGAATGAATTCAATGGACACACATACACACTCACGACACCATGATAAAATGGATCGGCGAGAGCGAGAATCCCTGACGGAGGGTGGCGGGCGTGAGGGAGTGAGGATACCTTTCCGCGTACGCGATCGCAAGTGGGGACCTGATTCGCCGGTCACCAATAAATTGATTCCGTACTCGTTGGAGCTGCGTTTCGTTTGTGTCGCGGTCGCAGCGCTTTGCGCGCAAAATATGATTCAATTTCATCGGCTCCGCCGCAATGGGGTTCCAATTGCAATTGCGCAGGACCCAGCCTTGGCTCTGATTTATCGAAAATTTGCATACGAACCATATTTTATGGCGAAAGGATGCTCACAAATCGTCCAACTGGGTGGAATTTAAATTGAAACGTTCCATCAGCGACGACAAAGGAGCACCCCACGAAATCCAATTTAAAGCCGCGCCGCGGCGGCGATTAATTTTACTCCGCAAAAGGGCTCTCCAGAACTTGGAAGACGGGGGATCGAGGAAATTGATTTGAAAGCACACCACCGAGAGCTGACGGCTGTCTGGTAATTATCTCGTGAAAACTGGACGAAGAGGGAACTGTTCACAAAATTAACGCAATTAGCCATGGTTACCACTCAATAAGGCACCGAGCGCCCCTAATGAGTGCGACGGCTAATCGATGGACTTTACACCGTCATCGTCATCGTCATCGTCATCTTCGTCCTCATCATCAACATCGTCATTATCATCGTCGTGGCTCGTCTCGTAAGCGAGGGCAACACCAACAACCACAACGCATCGGTCAGACGTACAGAGCGGAGAGAAGCTCCATCGGCACGGTGCCCACTACCCACAACAGCACACAAAACAAAACGGAACGCGGCGACCCAGAAGCAAGTGAAGTCAACCAAGCAACAGGAGAAAAAGTAGCCGCTTCGGAGGCATGAAAGGATCAGCGGCAGCCGATCCCGGTGGAGCGGTGGACCTTCTGAAGTAGCGCGCTGTTTATTAAACCAAGCGACGGCTGAGGCATCTCCAATCTTCGCAAACAAAAGAATGGATAATTTGATGGATGGATGGATGGGTCTAGATGACGTACAAACACGGCCAGCGGTAGCGGTGGCGGCGTAGACGGCGGCGGCTGCGCGGCTGTGTGGTGAAAAAGGGCCACTGTCGGGTGATGTTGTTGTGGAGGTTTGAAGTTTGACCAATGGACCGGTTCCCACACTACATTGAAGGAATGTGTGTTTTGTGTGAATTGAAGTGCAACGTTTGTGTTGTGTAGTTTTTTTTTGCTCTCCTTTTTCGTTTAGATACTATTTTGATGGTGGTTGAGGGGGTTGAGGGGGGATCAGTGGTGTATCGAAAAGAAAATCCGTCGGTTTTTGGATCGCGTAGGCTTGTGGATTCGGTGGGAATCTGCAAGGAGACCATCGCTTGGTCATCTAGACATTTGCAGTGAAACTGGCCCGAAGTAGGAAAATGGAAAAATGGAGCGCCGTTACACCACAAGAAGGACTGCAGTGGTTGCACTAAACCTCTAATCGTGGTCCTTCCACAGTCCTGCCATGCTCTTGTTAATCTGTGGTCTACACCTACACTGCCCAGGCACTCTCCTCAGACCTTCAATCATTAATTCCTTGCGGAAATCCCCTGGATCGAATAAATTTTGTTCCTTCATCACAAACAGCTCATTCAGCCGAGAGTGTCCTTTCGATTTCACATGCTCGTGCACGCCTGTCAATCATATGATCAATTTTCCATGCAAATCTACGCAAATCCTCGTAATATCCCGTCCGTTCAAGGACACCTCAGCTCTCCGGTGAGCATGGGAAATTTCAAACGCAATCACCTGCAATATGCAAGCATCATCATCGTTCTTGCACAATGAGGACAGCAGTCAGGTATGTGTAGTTTACACCGAACCGATTTCTCAGCAGGTACTGCTACACAATATCCTTTGCAGACACAATTGCACGGGTAGCCTTGCACCCAGGCTCTGTTTGGGAGAGTAATCATGTAAATTCTCAAGATACTTTCACTTGGCATAATGCGAAGAAGAATAAGGAGAAGGAGGAGGAGGAGGAAAGAAAAAGTGAATCTTGCTGAGGCACACCATTCAAATGGTATTGATCCCTCATTATCAGGACGTGGGAACGTAAACACAAAATTAATGCACAAAGCAATCGAAGGATATTGGAAAATGCATCCACCATCCAACAGGATAGACTTCCTTTCTGGTCTCTCCAGCTCGCATCTATTATCCTGCGCAAACGGTGGTGCGGTGGTGCACGGAGAAGGAGATGAAAAATTGAACATTTAAATCTATTCGAGCATTTGTGTGCGTCCTCCTCCCCCCAATTGCTATCCGGATGAAATCGATTCTCTAGCAGCAACAAAGAGTGAGGATATCAAAAGGAAACTCACTCCGCCGAGTGTATTCAGAGTGCAAGTGGCCATTTATCGGCGGATAATTTGATTGACTGGTCAAAGGAATTCATCATAAATCGCTGGCAGAGCATAATGGATATCCTTATTGCGTTATCAAAGGGAACTCAAATGTGCTCGCCTAAATTGAATATTCAGGAAAATTAATTTAAAAGAAAAGGAAGCCTGTGCTCATGGTACAGAGTGGCCTCAATTTACTGTGATTGTTTTGCGGGGGAGAAATATGATCGGCAGACGAATGAGTTTGATTCGATTGGATTTAGTTTTCCTGAGTGGTTGAAGTGCGAACTTTGAACATTTTCCTCGACGCAATGCAGGATGTTCGAAAGCGGTCCCCGCCACACAGCAGAGAATGTTCGATAAGCGGAGCTCACAAATCTTCCATATTCGTTGTTATTTCCTTAGAAATCATACACGAATCATATTTTCTTTACTTTTGTTATGTCTTATGTCTCAGGACTGTCATTGACTCAGGAAACCAAAGTTCGTGTGTCCGGAGTCGAACTATGCGCCTTAAGGACAATGGTCCAAAATTTTGTGTGACACTCCATACCGGGATGGACCTTTGTCAGAGGACAAGGTGTCATGAAAATGTAAATAAATACAGTGAGCGCTCGCTATAAGGAACTAATAAGAACCGTGACTGTTCATTGTAACGAGATTGTTCGCTGTGACAAACATGGACCCCTTGAGGCAAGTTGAAAAGTAGAGTATTTGTAATTACAAATTTGCTTTGTAATTACTAGAGATCAAGACAGTATTTACAAAAAAGAATATTTTATTTCCAACAAAGAAAACCCATCAGTAAAAAATTAGGAAAACAAAACGAAAATAATACATTCCGGAATTAAGAAAGAGAACTAGAACAAACTTAAGATATATACACAGTTGACGTCCAGTATAAGGAATTATATAATGCACAGTAATTCGTTATAACGAAAAATTCGTTATATCGATTGTCTGTATTTAGCTAAGTAATACTAGAATATACAAAACATATGATTTTTACAACAAAATTCATACACACATTATTTATTTGTGAGAAAGTAAAAATTAATTAATAAGTTGTTGGTAAACAAAACAATTATGATTTTGAAAAGAAGTCTTCAATATTAGTTTGCCTTTTGGTTCCCTGCAGCTGCCAACCTTTTAGGACCGCCAACCGTCACTGGCAAAAAATTATCCTTCACAAAATTTCGTACGAATTTCTTGAGCTTTTAATTTTAGAATTATAGCTCTCAATGTTGTTTTTCCGCTTCTTGAGAAACTACTTAAAAATAGCTCGTTCCACTTTTGGGAACTCACCGGTCCTAGTAGTAAGTCACAATATAGAACCATTTTAAGAAGCATCCAATGCCCTTACATTTTTTTCATTCTCCCTTCATGAGACTCCCTTTTTATAATTTTTTTTTGTCGACCAAGGAAAAGCGCCTATGCTTAGCAGACATTTTACTTTTTTTTTTACAAACAGCAAACACAACCGACCGCTGCGCGAAATGAAAGGCGCAAAAATAAAACATAAAAAATCCAACAATCTGTAACAGTTAATTTGTCCTTAAAATTGTCCCTTAAAGGTGTATGTATGTACACATATGTTAGCGTAACTGATCATTACCAGGAATTAACAAAAATAGATACACTCAACAGAAACAGTAAGTAAGGATACATACAAAAAATCCGACAAAAGTAAACTTGCGCCTACAGGAATTTGCAAGACATTCGTTATATCGGGCATAGAATTGTTAAACCATTCGTTATATAGAACCATTCAAGGGAAAACTATTTCATTCGTTATATTGGAAATTCGTTGTATAGAGCATTCGTTATACTGGATGTCCACTGTTTATATAATAGTTAGCCATTATTATTTGTGTTTCCTTTGAACTTGTTTCAATTAATTTTGCTTTTTCTTGCAATCTTTGAACAAAACATTCGTGGAGATTCACTTTTAGATGTCCATTCAATCGCTTTCTCAAATATTTGGGCTACATCTAAATGACACTGAAGAAATTGGAGGATCTACAACCGGTTGTTGTTCTCTTTCGCCTTCGTTTGTGTCTTCTTTAATATCGGGAGATACCAATTGTTTAAATCGGCTATCGTTATAGTAGTCCTGTAATATGGTCCACAAGGCTTATAACTTCTTAAGTGATCCCGGTGCATTCGATGTTAAATTATTGCAAAGAATACTGAGAAGTACATCATCCTCGTCCTCAAAATCGACTTTCTTGCCTTCTTCAAACGAAAGGATTTCGCAATGACTGAAACTTCGAGTGTGTCCCATGGCGCTGCCAAGTTAAAAACATTAATACATATACACTTCCTTAATGGGTCACAGCATAATCGATGGTCGATTTAAAGTTTGGTCAGGCGAATAGCATTTTCATATAAAGGCAGAATTAGTGGAGTTGCATTGGGAGGTATGTTCATGGCGGAAATGCAAACACACGGAGTTTAAAGCACACTTTCTCGAGGATGCCTGCTGGCATTTTGCAAAATGAATAAGGCTTTAACTGGTAACAGGTTTTGCTAAGAAAATGTTGCACTTCTGGAACAAATAGAGTATGGAACCAGTTTTAAAATTTGCTGAGGTCTTCCAGGTCGATCTGGAGTTGCTCTAATGTACAGGCAAGGACACTGGAAGGACAGTTGACAAGTGGTTTTACTTTATGGTGAATTGTGGCATTGGCACGCGCTAAACATGTGATCCTTTGTTTATTTGCTTTTCGCCCTGGAGCAGTTTTTTCGTTGGATGCTACATATGTCTTTTCCGGTAGCAGCTTCCAGTAAATGCATGTTTCATCGGCCTTGTACACTTGTTCAATTGTTTATTTAGGCGAATTTAACTTATTGATGCATAGCACTAATGACTCCTAGAAGTGGTTCTGCATGCTGAAAGGTTCAACTAAAAATTTCATTTTATTATAAGATAATATTTTATGTTTCACTATTTCGAATACCCTGTATAAAATATATTCACTATACCGAGCGTCTACTGTGTGTCCGAAATTGAAGCATGCATCTACGTCACATATAGGACTGGCGTTACAGTTCCGGGAATCTCGTGGGTCGTTCTCTTCTCACATTTCGACTTGGTTCACATCTCCCCAAAAAGTCAGTGCGGCAACCAGAGGTAAGGGAGGATTGAGGTATCCATTCACCATAAAGTAAAACTACTTGTCAAATGTCCTTCCTGTGTCCTTGCCTGTACATTAGAGCAACTCCAAATCGGCCTGGCCTCAGCAATTTTAAAACTGGTTCCATTTGTTCCTATTTGTTCCATAAGTACAACGTTTTTTCAGCAAAACGTGTTACCAGTTAAAGCCTTATTAATTTTGCAAAATGGCACCAGGCATCCTCGAGAAAGTGTGCTATCCACGCCAATACCGATATGGACAAGGGGTAAAAATGGCCGAAGTTGGATATCCCTATCTTCCAATATCTCTGGCAACAACTTACTTGTGATCGGTCGCTATTGCGTAGCTTCAGAGATTTCGCGAAAAGGATTCAAAGAAGATCCTTTAGTTTTCTTTGTGTGGCGCTACAGTCCGGAGTGGGCAAGGTTCTTGACTCCAAACTAATCACACGGAGTTGTACAACGCCAGAGCATCTGTTATCTGAAATGTCTAAATACAGTCAAACCTTTGTAAGATGAACTTCCGGATTTTTCTATCAAAGTTTGTTAAATTTTTCAGAGCTAGCCTTAAATTTTCCCATATTTTACACTCCATAACTTCAACATTTCATGAATCGAATAAAATATTTGTTTTTATACATTTGTTCCCTTGACCATTCGACTTATGGAGGTTCGAATGTAATTCCAACTTATTTTGACGTCCACCTCCACTTATGTCCAGCCATTGATGGGAGTAAGTACTCTCTTGCGCTGTTGTTATTGATTGATAAATACTCTGTTCCTATAGTAGAATTTGTTATGTGTGCCCCACTGAAAGGCGGCTAAAGAGTTTCGATGTTGAGCCTGTGAAGCGCCACAAGTAACGTCCGCATTTGGGTGACTGAGGAAAAACACGCCAACGAACCTTGTGTGCCTAATTCGTGGCATAGTGTCTATACTGTTTAATTTATGCTGCCAGTGATGAGCAAAGACTTTATCAAAGTCCCTTTTTTTGTTCAATGCCATTCATCTTCAGTATAGAGCTCAAAGCACTTGTCGAACATTTTCTTTTTCCAACAAGTCACAAACTTAACGAGCCACCCTCGTAGTTTCCATACCAAGCTATTTTTGCCCGAATTACATTTTTATTTTATTTGAGAAATGCACCTTCATTCTGTGAAATCCCAATGAAGCTACTCTGTTGTAAGTGAAATTATGAATTATTTTTCTGTTTTCCAGTTACACCTATGTCCGCCATTCAACTCCACAAATAAATGCTTGATCTACCAAATTCTCGTTCAATGACAGTTTCGAAAAATGTGTGAAATACAATGTCTTTAAGTCTTTGATAGTTAATTGTAATTGAAATTTAAAACCGATCTCTCTCATTCAACAAAAACATGAGTCAAAGTCGTACGAAAATGTACCTTTTCTTTGCCGCTTATCCGACGCGTGGTGTGTAGTCGTATCCTCAGTTCCAGCGTTCTTTGGCTGCACACATATTTGAACAGGTTATAGACAGGGATAAAAGCATACATAATTACAGTCTTAGGAGCTGAGTTGTCTTAAGGTTGAAACGAAGTTGTCTGCAGCGCGAACACGGTATGTGTCAATTCACGCCTTGTGTTATACAATTTAAACAAATCGTCTTGAATCAGCCAGCAAAAAAGTTATTTATTAAAAATATTTACTCCCAGCCGTGAGTCCGAAAGTGGAAGTCTTTCAACATTTTGTGGCAGTTGATGTTAGTTAGTTACGGTCTCGGACGATGATGTGCGTCTCACACCAAGAAGAAACGAGTGACGTAACATTAGAAACTCTAAAAGCATGAAAATCTAATCAATTTGTTCCTCCAAGTATTTTCACACACAGGTGCATTTTTGCGTAATATATTCAACCGCAGTCTACAGCTTCTGATGACTTTCCGGTTGCAGGCACATAATTATCTAGTCATCGCATTCCTCGCCGATGATCCCCCACATAAGCCTATTATATCTGCCTTATCTCACAGCACAATTCAAAACACCATCAGCACCAGCAGTTCATGCACTAGCATTAGCCCCCGAATGAGCCTCCGCTGCGCAAACACTCATGCTCATTAGCCTCTCATTATCCACTCATTACCGGTTTCATGAGTTTTATTAATTCACTTGCATTAAATTTGCTCTAGAACTCCTCCTAAATTATCACTTCATCTTCCTTCTCCGCTTCACCTGACTTTCCACGGAATATCATGGTCAGCATACAATTTTTTATCACGAAGATTATAAACAGAATTTACATACGAAGTTCCTCTCTCCCTCTCCCTCTCTCAAGTAACTGCAGAGAATGCGCTTGCGCGGCGTCGTCTGTTTGTGGAAGAAACCTTTAGTGAACGGGTGCTTCGAAAATGACTTTTGTTGAAAATTAATTGTGGTTACATTTGGAATGAATGGCTTCTTGCTTCTTAATGTTTGGCCTAAAGAACCTTATCAGTCGGTTTGGTGGTTTGCTTCCGAAAGCTAAGGAACCGGTTTTTATGGGCGTGTTATAAATGCGAATATTAAAACTGGAGCTGTCGGGAATATGCTTCAGTCTTCAGTCGGGAATATATATATTTCTACTTTGTCCACAAAAAAACTGTCTTTCTGCATCTACGATCCACATGTGGAACAGATCGAAGAGTCTGTATTCTGTCATGTAAAATCCTATAAATTTTAGACACTTTTCAAACAATCTTGACATCTTCCAACAACATTCTATTAAAACTGCTATTTAGGATCCACAAGTGGAACTGTTCCAAAAGTCTTTAGGCTGCTCTCACAAATATTGAAAACATCACTTTTCCATCCACATAAAATATCATTCAATCACCCTGTAGCAACTCGCTTGGATGACTTAACTTCGCGTGAAATTGCCCACCCCTCAGAGCCATTTAAAGCCAAAGACAAAGACACTCGTCTGCTCATGCAGAAGACACATCGTTCCAAGTGTGTGTCCGCTGCGTTTAAGTCCATTCAGCCTTCAGATTGCGTTTCCGATTAAGCTATGCAAATTCACGCGAAATGCAAATGCCCCCGTCTAGAGTGGCGTTGCAATTGCACCGCATCAAGCCACACGGCTCCCATCTCCTAACACGCATCTCTTGGACCGTCTCAGCGCGAGTTTGCCCTCAAAAATTTATTGTGTGGAACATATGAGCATATTGTCGGCCTTTTGTTCAGCCATCGCTTCGGTGTAGGATATAATTAATTTCGAGCTGATAATAACTATTGGAGTTGTAAATGCGAATACGTACGTGCTGCCACCGTCTGCGTCTGTGACTGCGTCTACTGCTACAGCCGCACCAACGTACGAAGCGAATTGAAAATCGTTTGTTCAGGTACCTATTATGTTTACGGCTTTCATAAATTTTATTACCCTATCAGTCGGTGAATTGATGTATGTAGAAAATCAAAAAAAAAAAAAAAATAAATTCAGTCAGCTTGGAGGTCGCTATTGCACCAGATGCTTGCTGCGCATCGGGCAGATGACAGGAGTTTGATTCACTCACTATCACGTGTGAGCATATGTGCTGCTGGGCGAATTGGAGCAGATCTGCAAATTGGAATTGGATTGTAGTGACTGACTGCAGAAGGCAGTCACACTTAGGCCAAAGTAGGTCCGTTGTGATAAATTGGAATTAGATCGCTGGTAACTGTGGTGAATGTTTTTTTGTTTGCTTTCAGAAGGCGCATTGCCTTGGTTCGAATTGTATTGAGTAGAGTTGCCTCCTCTTGAAGGTGTAGGCCATGGGATGAATAAGTCTCTCTTTAGGCAACTTCTAGCAATCTTCTTACTGATTGATCGTGTTATTGCCTTCGGTGTCTCGGTCAGTTGACCACCAAGTTCCTTCGATTTGACATAATCCGCAATATCTTATTGCTATGAATACATATTCGCCTAGTTAATGCCGAGGAATTGCCCGATTTGTGTCGCAGAGTCATCGAAAGTAATCTTGTCTTGAGAATGGAGTTCAGCAAGAACTCACAAGAGTCACATTTGTTGTATTATTTCATTTGTCATTCTAGAACTCTGTTTTAAACCACTTTTTCATTTATCCAGCAGTATTCTTCGAATTTATTGTGAAATCAGGTGTTTTCCATTTACAATCCACATGTGGAAATGATCCAAAAGTCTCCAGACTGTCAGCAAAAATATTTCTTTTTCAATTTACCACTTTTCTAATCGAGGACATAACTTTTTCAGCACAAAATTTCATTTCGATTAAGTTTCACAGTCGCATTTCTCTATCTTCCACATGGAAACTATAGGACTTAGCTCAAATAACTTGGACCTGGGCATTGATAAAAAATCGACTTCATGCAGGTCTCTGGCACTCCACTTGTTTTCGTCCTCTGACGCGTTGTCAGACAGGCTCCAAGTTTGGGCCTTGCTCAGTGACATAGAAACACACGCAGCCTTCTTCTGGTCATGCTGAGTCCCTTCCACATTTCTCTCAATGCAAGTAGAATCATAGCGTAGCTAAAGCCGCCGTTAAGGCCTCGCCGGATCTGGCTGGCTTTCAGCTTCTGGGTGATCATACGCCTAGATCTTGACGTCTAGGCAGTAAACGCAGATGTGACTTATCAAAGCTACGCTATGAAAGCCAGTCAAATCACATCTCTCAACGTACCCCACTAAAAACCAGTTTGCATATGTCGCACCGTTTGACATGCGCCACTCTCAATCCCAGAGCCAACCACAACTCCAGCAAACCAATGAACGATGATGTAAGTAAATAGCAGACGTTAACTCGTGCCTCTACCCTCTCTCCACTCATTCACTCGTTCGCCACAAGCTAAAAACTCATCCTTTTCCATGCAACAGTGATCGTAACGTATCCGTCGACAGAGGAGTTGATCAAACAAGCAACCCCATTATCGTGGCATCAAGCCCGCACCCTTTTATTCGCGTCACGTGTGCGACACTGCGCCTGCAATCGCATCGCATCGGCACCCAGGGGTTGTCGCGCTCACAAAAGGATGCCACATCCCCGCGCATTCCGAGAGGTGAACACCTTGATTTCATTCAACCTTTTCACTTTCCCGGTTAGCGAAAGTGTATCTAACGGCATTCGAGGAAACAAACACACAAAAAAAGGATACCCCAGCGTGTGCGCAGATAGCACGCAACTAGCACGCATTTTCAAGGGTTACAAAACGGTTATATTTGTTCCTTTCACCTTTGGCTGCTGCGGCGCATGTGTGTACGTGCAGCGCATTCCTGTCCCGATGCGAAGGACACACAGATACACGACACGGCGACGTTACATCCTCCGACTCGTGCCTATTTTGGGAACACTCAGCCACAGCCAACGGAGATTTGCAGATGGATCTAGAGGGAAACTCGACCCGAGCGTGAAAGGATTTTCTCGAAAAAACAAATAAATATTCAATTAGCCTTCACTCGATATCTGCCATCTGGGGTCGAGCCTAAAATTAGAATTCCACCAGTTTCCGGAGAGACTCGGCATCAAATTAATTGAAAGTTGGGCTACCAACTTCGACAGTCTGCCGAGTGGTCGGAGGAGAATATGGAAATGTGAGTGGTCTGGCCTGGTCCGGCGGCAGCGATAGGTTTCACCATTTTCGGTGCGCACCGCGCCGCAGCCGAGGTTGATTTCTCTCCGCTCTTGCGCCGCAAATGCGAAAGTCCATGAATGAATCAAATTTGCAAGTCTCAGCTTGCCTTTTGCATACAACGTCGTCGGTCCGGTGAGACTGAATACTGCCCGCCTGCACCTACCTCAATGTGTGGCATAGTGGCCGTGCGGTTGGCCCCGGGGACGGGTTCCACATATGCGCCGCACTGGATGCCATTTTGCCATTTGCATCGTTTGATTGATTTGTTGGGGCTGTCGCAATGGACATTTCAACTTTTGATTTATTTTTGCATTTCATTTAGGTGAAGAGTTTTCCCCCGTGAAGGGAAAGAGTCTGTGGCTGTGGCTGTGGTATGGCGAGGGTCGGCCGCGGTTGTGACCTTAAGCAGCTGTATTGACGGGTGAACGGTCGACCTGGGTACGCATGAAGTTTGTTTATTCAAAGTAGGCTACGATCAGAGTCATAGATCTGACTAGAGATTGGTGGTGCAGACCGCTCTTAGTGACTGTGGGACAAGGCTCCATTACTCCTGCGTGGAGTAAGAGAGGAGTACGACCACAACCATCTTGGTGTGCCCCAGCAAGATGTCGTGAAAGATTGAGAAGCTTGGCAAAGCCCAGGACCACTGACTGTAGCGCCACACACCGAAGGAGACGTATGGTTAATTTGCGAGGTAAACCGCAGAGATGCCCTGCGACCCTGGCAGCATTTTTCACTGTTGAATTATTGAAGGGCTCCCCAAGAGCTTTGACTACCCTCTTGGATGCCAGGGCTGCAGACTCGGTGCTACAGGTCCCGTTCTCACAAGGTTCGGGGTTAAAACTAGGAGTCTTCATTTTGAACCACCATCTCGGACCCTGGACAAGCCGTTTCATGCGCATTACTTAGCTCCGTCCTCACATGTAACACACACCCTTCACACATCATCCCTGATCCGTGCTTTGTGTTTCCAAAAATGACCCCAAACACATCACATATTGATGGACACCTTCCGCCACAGGGAGATTACCCTGTAAGCTGCTTGTGTACAGCATTTCCTTCGTCCTTGTTGCACTGGCGGCTGCCTAAGTCTATTTGGTGTCCTTAATCTCTGTGATCACTTGTCACTCGTTACATCACACAATAGCAGAGTGCACCACCCCCCGGCAAAAAAAAATAAAGAAAAATTCCCATTCCATCAAATGGCCGAAGACCTCAACCGAATTACGATACGAATTTAATTGAACCTTTTTTCCTGACTTTTATCCACCGGCCAGAGCACCGTCGCAACAATTCACATCATCTATCGCAATTACCTGGTGTCGGATAAATAACCCATAAATCTCGTCCACAGATCATCATCATCAAAAAAAAAGGACACGAATGTGAGGAAAGTGTCCCTCTCGGGCCAGGTGGATAGGTGCACCCGCAAAAATGCGAACACAACAACAGTGAATCTGTTGCACCTTCGTCCCCCAAGAGTGTCAGTGTGGGAACTGCATCTTGCGCAAAACAGAGCACAGGTCCTCTTTTGTTTTCCTTCTTTTCCTCCGAAAATCCTTACAAGTCATGAAACAGTTTTCTTTTTGGGCATGGCTCGTAAATCGAATCGGGCGAAATGTGACTGATCGCACAAAGGGATGCCAATAATCGATCTCGTCAGGAACTATAACTCACTGCCGCTGCTCTCGGGAGTTGTGTGTAGGTGGTACAAAGGATGATCTATCAGCAGGATACTAACACTGTCATGATCACTTGCACTTTGTGCGCCAAATTGGTGGAACTGGCCTCCTTTGCTTTGATGTAGAAAGTGACGAGATGCAGGTCATAGTGTTCACTTTTCAGCTTCCTTGCGAATTTGCCTCTTGCTTCTGCAATAAGCAAGCTGACAGACTCAGTGCCTGTTCTTCTTTGGATAGTGTGCTGCTCCCGTCACCTCATCAAAATACCATTTGCCTCCGGTTTGTGTGATGACAGTCTTTCCATTCACGAGCTACACTTCCAAGCCAGCTTTCGCCGCACTGAGTGTCATTGCCTTCGGCGCAATTGCAGCAGTGTGCATTCAAATTAGCGCATCATGTGTTAAAATTAATTTGAAAGCCAAACCTTGTGAACGTGCCCTCCTCTCCCCATCACCTTCCCGTAATTAGTTGCCTCCAATGCAGAGCAGGTGTGCTGATGCAGCGGGGATTCCCCCGTTCGACTAGCATGAGCAACTGCTGCGTGGATTTATTTATATTTATTTTCCGTTTCTTAATTTTTATTTTATTGCCTGTCTACCCCTTCACCGGCGTGGCTGCGACGCGACGACGCGCATGCGGGGGGAGAGAAATTTCGCGTGATGCACTGCAATAATTCATTTCGCGGAGGAGCGTAGAGTGTGAAATTATATACGTTAGCCGGAGAGTGCACTCTTTTGCGTTCCATCCGAGCTTTTCCTGTTTTTGTTTGCGTAGTTTTTCCACTCGCAGCTCTGGTTCGTCTCCGTCTCCGACGGAGGGCTGTGGGGCCGGTGTGCAATTTGCTGAAGAGACACTGACACCCATTTTCTGTGCGCGACATTGTGCCTGGAGCCTGATTGTCTGGCGATGTGACGGTTGGGGGCATGCACACCGACTGAGATTCCATCGACTTTTAATTCTGACGGAATGAACACACTTCTGATTGAGGCTTTGCATGTTGCATGTCGTCTGGGTGAGGATCCATCATCTCAGCTGATGGCGATAAAATCGCCGCACTTGAACTTTGGTGATTTGTCATCGCGCGACTTAGGGACATGTGGGTCATTACCATGTGTTGTGTGGAATTGATTGAGCGAGGCATTGCTCAGGAATGCCTTGGCATTTGGTGTGGTTGTGTTGTCGCTGGGACTGGTGGTTCCAGAATTTGTTTTATTTTAATTATTTCTTCACAAAGCTATGTGGTTCCACTGAAGTAAATTGAGTTCAAACTGAGCACACTGACTCGTGAGATGACATCCTACTCCTCTTGCAGTTCGTCTCATTGGACGTGATGATAGTTGTGGCAGGAACCTCCTGAATCCAGAGCGTGAAACATCCAAAATCTCTTGTTCAAAAATTAATTCGTACTGCGCTAGAGTTCAGGTCTCTTCAACTAGAGGGACCTCTGTTTCTCTCTGGGCTCTGTTCTGGGTCCTTCTCCATTTTTGTGAGCCGAAGACACTTCGGGCTGATCCCAACTGACCCAGTTCCATCCGTGGAAACCTGGCTGTACAACGCTCTGCAAGTTGTGGTTGATTCCTCTCCTCCAGCTGCCTTCAGCACAAGTAGGACCAATCGCTGTCGATACTGAGCATTTAACCGTCGTCGAGGACCTAAGTACTGCCATCAGGCATTAGTTCCCACTCAGTTTGGACTATATTTGTCGAAAGTTTCCAATTTGGACGGGACCAAGATAGCAACGTCGAGACTGAAGTCTATGAACTTCGTGTATGCGTAAGGACTGTCCGTAGAAGTGTTTAAGTCAGATGGGGGTGATATTTTTGTGTTGCTGCTCGACGGTTGGAATCCAAGCATGACCCCTGGATCCATATGAAAGGACACCTCTTTGAATGCTCCGTCTATCGAGGGATAGGTCTCCTTAACATCGTGTAACTGGTCTTTTCAGTCGTTTTTTTGCTTTTTTTGCAAATACAATCCTCAAGGCCGAGTTTCGTTACAGTTTGACAGGAGTCCATTAACGGGAGCAGTGCACACGAAGCAGTGGTTTGAATCATTCCAAAATTTCATCGAGTTTTGTTTGACTGTACTCTGCATAGCTGCCAAACACGAACTCGTGGCACAGATTGGTCTCAAATGATTACAGCGCCAGTTGATGCACTCAAATCTTACATGGAACGGCAAAATACAGGCTTAGCATTTAATTGATAGACTTTAACAAGAAGACCAGTAAAAGAGTATTTGTGGATGGCATCCTTTGTCCAATGTGAAGTGCAGTGGACTGAAGCCTTTCAAAAACTGCTGATGGGAAAAGAAGCTATAAAATTCTGAAAAATCCATTATGACGTTGTTCGCGCCAGTCAATAGAGCGTGACGTGTTATTGGTCTCCTACACATTTTATCACGCATTTTAATGTCCGCTCCAGCGGAGAGCTCTTCTGAGTACCTGATCAGGACATCTCGTATCAGCCTCGTACACAGGTTTGTTGTCTTGGGGGATCATGGTGTCTATGAAGCTGGAAACTGTCTGTATGTTTCCGCAATATTTAAATATTAGGTGTACGTACAGTGAACTCCGTCTGACGACGGTAATTGATTGTTTGACCATCCAATGCAAACTACAAGCAGTACCAGGAAAGCTCCCTTTTCTCTGTAAAATAAGGCTTCACCACAACACCTTTTTGTTAGAGAAAGGTTATGGAGGATATTAGGTTTATAAGTGTGCTGCGACTCCGTGAGGCCAACGACTTGAATCCATTGCGACCTAAATTATGAGGGCTTCGAAAGCAACGAAAGAAGAGACTGCCTTGGTAAACCTTGGGCTGACCATACATTTGCTGCAGCAGAGCCATTCTGAACAGCATCCTTCCGCTTTAAGAGCTCTCTTCAGTGCCTACAGGCGGTAAACAAGTAAATGGAGGAAGGAGAGTTGGCTTGATATTGGGCTAGCTACTGTAGGGGGGTAGAAAAAACGACTTCGCTCTTCTTGTTAATCTTTTCATCCATTAAACATCTAACATTAATCCCGTAGTGTTCACTGCATGGTCTTAAATAGACGCTATAAGCGGGAGAATCGCCCGAATTCTAACTAAATATCATCTCAAAACATGAGTGTTTGAGAAGATTCTCTTCCCTGCTCTTGTACTGTCCTGCCGTGACCAAAAGCAAGCTTCTTCACTTTACCAGCGATATTAAGGGCCGACGCAACGCGATATGTCAGCAGTCGTCCTCTTCAGTCATCGGTGTGGCGATAAACAACAACAACATTAATTTGCGTCAATCTTCTACACCATCAATACGTTGTGTATGACGATCAGCAGTCTTATGAAGACACCGAATCAGAAATCAGATAGAACGGTATGATCAACTTCATTATCATCCACCACAGGCTATCATGATTTCTGCTTTGAACGGCTGATGTTTAAGAGAATTTTCGTGATCGTTGTTCACACTATCAGTGATCTACCTTCTCTCATTACATCTCATTACTGGAACATTATTGCTCCCTTCCAACACTGCTTCGCCAATGCAGATCGGCAGCAAATCCTGATTTTGTGCCTTCAGCATTATGGACATTTGAAGAAGTCGAGTAATAACCACCGACTTTAGTAACGCATTTCGCACCTTTTTAGGCTGACAGCAGTTGGTTGCGAAGAAAGCTTCGTGGATTAATTCGAGTTGGTACCAGGATCTACTGTTTTTAACCAATTACAGAGTCCCTCCAGATTCATCTTTACGGGATTTATACTGAATTCTAATCAGGAGCGCGTCTTCCGATCCCATATTGAAAAAATCCCGCACTTTGCTTCGTCAAACGATGATCAAATGCATTTGCGAGTCCACATATCGACTCACTGACATTGCTCAAGGAGTAATAACTGTCTAGAAAGAGCTTTTCAAATTGGCCGATCGGAGACGGCATACAACTGTAGGTCCCTTCACTGGTGAGATAACAATAGCACGCACAGCACGAGCGGTTCCTGAGAAGCTAGGCCCTGGCCGTCTACGGACTATAGCCTACGTCACTTGGCCCTCGATATTCCCGTCAAGTCTGTAGTGGAATGGTCTGAGTAGTGGAGGTCTATGTTTTCCGCATTGAGCCTATTCCCATTCGATGTCTATGTTTCGCGATTCATGATCGCGTCTGAATTGATGGCGATAATTTGCGATCACATTCTGAACCAAGCTACCCCGCGCACGACTCAACCCCGCCAACTTATTTCTGATAACACTTAGTACCCTGTGCTGCTTGAATTGACATCTCTCAGCGCCACTAATTGGAAGGGGTTTTCCTGTTTCGCAGTGTGTTATTTTCCACATCTATCGGAACTTTATTCCCGTTGCGCTTGGTATAGCTAAACTATGGATTTTCCTATTCGGAGACGGAGAAAAAGTCTCTTCTATCAAGTTTCTAAAACCTATAGAGATGGGGGGCCTATAGCCCACGCTATCCATCCTCCATAAACCTCAGGGATACATAAATAAAAAAATAGCCCTCGGGGAACCAACCGTTACCAGATGTGCAGCATCTCTCTTGCGGTGACGGGCAATTCAAAACTGAACTTTTAAATTCGACCTAGCTTACAGAAAATCTAAGAAATGTTGTGTGAAGACTGCAGAGTTGCGGACAACAGACAACGATTTATCCTTTATCTTAGGGAAGTAAGATATGACTCCTCAAATGAATCCTTTTTTGGGAAATGATGGAAAATGGCCTGAATTGAAGTGATAATGAAATGATATTCCAGGAAGGTAATTAATAAAACTGATAGTGTGTAGCCTTCTTCAGAGCAGCGGAGTTGTAATGGTGCACAGATAAATATTCGTTAATTACTTGAGCGATCTTAGCTCACAAAAAAATGTATGGGGTGCGCAGCCGAGCGCAAAATGTCTTAAAGGATTCTGGAAGTGTATAGTCCGGAGAATGTAATAAATAACACCTCGAGGTGGCTACATGCGGATACATTTTGAAAACTCTGCACGAAGTTACAATCTCAAAAAACAAAAAGAACGGATAATTCTAAGACCTTCCCAAACGGTAACTACTCCCATTTACTGAGGTCGTACAAGGTTCAAACTTACCAAAGAGGCTGTTTAAATAACAGGCATGACATTAAAAAAATAATTAAGAGGAAATTAGAAGGATAGCGTGCTACTTACTTCACTCGAACACGATGAATTTGAGTCACATAATGCAAGTAATGCTCAAAAATGGTTGCTGTTTGCTATGTCACGCAACGGTAAATACTGTTTCTATGAAATTATTTGTTTAATACCGGGGGTCAAACCTGCCGTTTGATACCAAACTTTTGTCATTCGGACGACTTTGATTTTTGAATTAAGTTCGCCCTCAATTGCCACGAATTTCAAGGACCAAACGGCTTTTTTCATTTTTCCTCTAAAAAGAATCACGTTTAGTTGCCCTTCAAAATGCTTTAAATCAAAAAATTCGTTAACTGTCAGCAAAAAGAAAAAATCTTAAGGAAATGCACATTTTCAACCCATTTAGTCCCAAAGAAGGGTTGCTGCATTGTTCACAATCTTCTGCGCACATTTTTCCAAAAAAAAAAACCCTCACAAGACCAAAAATCCATCCCGTGTCGAACGAGAAATCCCTGAGGAAAGAAAAAAATCACACAAAAAATCTCTAAAAAAGAACACACTTTCAACTTCGCGCCATTTTAACAACTCTGCAAGTGTGTTGGAATTTCAAGGTTGTAGCTTGAAGAGCAACATCCAGTACTCAAAAATCAAAAAAAGGAAAGAAAAGTGATACCCCGGTGTGCAAATCACGTTCCATGTACATAATACCAGAGAAGATAAATCCCTGTTCAGCCAATCGTCAGCTCCACCTCGATACACTCACACCATGCATCAGACATTCATCCTTTATGCGTTCCTTTTTTACGCCGCTTTAACCAATGGTGCCACTTCCCAGGAGCTGCCATTGAACCCTTCAATTTGCGTCTGCTCCCACCGTGAGGCATTCGAAACGGATAAGCACACTCACACACGCGCACGCAACCAAATCAGTTGGAGCTCTAAAAAACCAACCCCTCAGGGGAAGCATTATGTAAATCAACCCACCACGGGCTGAGGAGGATAAGCTGGCATTTCACACGCTGCCACATCCGATAAAAAACGGATCCCTCCCTGGTTGGCTGGGTGTGTGGGCTTTCGGAGGGTTATGTAAATTCTCAACCCCTTCCCGTGGCTCGACACGACTCACGTCTGATTGGGTGGTTGTGATTTGATTTGAATATGAAAAGGGTTAGGGAGCAATGCAAAATGGCGCCACGACGTTAACCACGGTTTCTTTGTTCCATTTCAGATGCAAATCAACCGAACCAGTGGATGACGGACCGAAGCAAGTCTTCAGCGGGCCCAGATGAGATCGATGAAAGCCACCGGCGAACACCCCGAGCTGTCGGCGAAGTCGATGCCCCATCCACTATAGCGGAGCCAGATCATCATGTCGACGCACTGCTTCCAGGTGAGTTTGTCAGTTTGTGAGCCCGCACCTAGACCTGTCACATTAGAGCGATTTAGCAATCCGGTCCGGGAATTAATTAAGGCGAATTGTGTAGCATGCTGCAAGCGAAGAGCGGGATGATGGTTGCAGTTTTAATTAAACCGCCCCTCCGGTTGATGGTTTATGGGGTTCGCTCTCGCGTCCACGTTCGCTCTTCGCCGCCGCTGCATGGTTGGACCTCGTTTATTAAACGCGTACACACCCGCCCTCTGGCATTTTGCCGGGCTTTACATGCAATCTGCATGAGCGTTCAAGTGGTGTGGGAACGATGAACTATTGTTCAATGCTCTGTGCTGGAGTTGCTGCGGCGCAGGTACTGCGAGGGTGGTGAGACAGGGACGTAATTGACGTTTGTCAATCTCGTCTGTCAGGAGGTATGGATAAATGTTTGATGAGAACAACTGCTTGGATTCTCTTTCAGCAATCACCTTGGATTTTAGCGGGTTTTGTTTGTGAGCTGCAGCACGCACGGGCAGAAGTCTTCGGAAAACGAGGGTGAATTTGTCAGATGTTTCAGGACTACTTTACTTAATTCGGTGTGGAATGTTAATGCAGACTGGTGTGATGGCCAACGGGGTGACAATTTGAATAGACGACTTTGATTTGAATATCTTGCATTCAAAAATCCTCTCAATGGAGTGAGGGTCGTAGGCGATAGTGTTAGCAATTGGATCATCAAGCATAGTTTTCATTCATCCTTTGATGAGAGCCAGTGGGAACGTGGAGAGAAGCGGTCTATGGAGAGGAGAGACTTTTGTTTTGAAAGAGAAGGCTCTTAAGTTCGTGTTCCCAGCTTTCTTTCAGAAGAGAAGGTTATGTTAGGGGATGGCGGTTCAGCCTCACATGGAATATTCTACACCCATAGTGATGGTCAGCCACCTCCGTTAGCAAATTCGTAAGTTACCTCATTCTCACCATGATCAGTGTGAGGGAGCCAGTGTAGGTCCTGTAGGAAATTGAAACAACTACCATAAGTGACCCTGTTTGCCTTTACTGTGTCGATTTGAAGTGCATTGAGTACTTCGGGCAATCGACAAATGTATTTACGGTCAGGGCCTTTTTAAGACTTTCCACTGAACATAGCTACGAGTTCAGCTTGTTTAGAGAATCAATAAGAAGAATTTGGGATATTATTGAGTTAGCAGAGAAATGATTTCGCTTTGCATCTTAACCGTCCTGACTGAGAGGTTGACTGGTACTTCAGATTTTAAATTTTCCCCACCAGGGGTTGGAGGCATTCAAAATTATCCAACCGCGTGTTGCATCCTCATAGAAAAATGCAGTCAGCTTCGAAGTTGTTCCTCTTTTCACTTGGTTGGTTACTATTGCAAATGGTAATCAGTTCTGGAGGTTACCAGCAACTCCTCTCCTAAATGTTGCCTACGTTGGGTAGTTGCGGTGTCGGCTTAGTAATAAGGCAGTTACTGTCGCCTTAGCCGACACCTCTCTGTTGTATCAAAGATCTTGTTGAATGAGAAAAACCACGAAGACATCCGATGTCCAAAATTACTCACGTCTGTAGAAAGGGTGTGAGCTTGTGGTTGACCTGCCTTGGTAATTGATGCTATCAACGAATTGGACACAACTCCCACAGCCACCGGTTGTTCCATGCGAAGGGTCTCAACTATTGTTTGACAATCTGGAGGGAAAGAGTGTGAGAAGCCTTCATGACTTCCTAGTCAGTCCCTGTAAGAGATGGCAGCACATGTGAAATTAAAGTCCCGCTGACTCTAAACGATCCTAACGTCTTACTGTTGAAGGCGAAACACTATGCCACTTCGTCACGACAACTACTATGCTACTACCGACTTTCAGTTGTTCCTTGATAGGCTAATTTTGCAGGAGGTCGATAGGCCAGTCCAACGAGATTTGTTTGAGCATGCAAAACAAATATCAGGCGCAAAAACATGCCTAGATATTGGAGAACATTACAGAATTGCTGCTTTGGCATCTCAAAATACTTGAACATTCCAACAGACGAACGCGCCTGCTTACAGCTAGCTAAGCAATAAGCCAGGCAACTGCAGCCAAAGCAGGCAAATGTAGCCAAGTCCAAGCTCTTTAAAAAAAATGTACGATGTCCAGGCATCTTCTATTGAGGACCTGTTATGTTCACTTATGCATTCTAGGACAGCAGTTGGATATGAAAAAAAAAAACGACCGTATTTTGTAACTCCTCTCAGTATGTTTAGAAAAAGCTTGGGCGAAGATTGTCGTTAAATCGCTGAAAAGGGCTGCAACTATCGAGGGACAAGTCTCAACGCCTGCCAGACCTTGTCTGTCATCAGCTGAAATCATTCCTGAATAGTCTGACAGGTCTTTGTTAGAGCGGTTTATCATGGAGAGGTCTACAATCGACCCCAATTTACTGGAAGTTCGACAATCCTCACCAATTCGTCGAATTCATGGCCGCCTATCAGCCTGAAAAGGGGCTAGCTGTAAACCGCAATGTCCACTTTTGGCGTTCCACAGTAATACTTGTCAGACAGTGAATGATGATGATGAAGAAATTTCGCTGCTCCATCAAAGTCGGTAATAAACTCAACGAAAACTTCTCCAATCGTGCAGGACTCACTTGCCATCGCCACGATCATCCAAAAGTCCCTAGGACTGCTAGACACAACATTCGCGTCATTCGTCTAACACAACGAGCCGCCAATGCGGCGTTAAAACCACTGCTTGTTGTGTAAGCTCGTAGGTATAAGATAGAGCAGCCTAATCTGACTTTACAGGCATCTGTGAAAAATGACTGCAAGCCTTTGGCACATCGCATAGAAGCATGACACAACCCATGTGTCGATTTTTGTTACCAAAATATGACTCCCCACAATCCACTGAGTAAAAGAGGTTATTGGCATCGAATAAGAAAGTTAACGATGTAATCTCACCCGCTAGATAAATTGACGGAAGAATGTACATGAGTGTACTCGTGTCGATCCCTACCCTAAATCAATGTCTTCACAGAACATTAACAAAACGAAAAACGGTGCCGCCCAACATGTTTACAGTCATAAGCCTCAATCTACATATCGCGATAGAGTGCTGGTCAGGCCTCGTATTTCAATCAATGACGTTGTTGACCACATTGGCGGTTGACGATAAAACGATAAAGTTTGGCCACATTTTGCTGATAACGAGTCAAATGAGGTGACTGATCGAATTTGCTGTACTCGTCATGGAAATGATTTCACTGCCAGTGACTACCTTTTGTGTGAATTTTCAACGTGCGTGGAGATAATTTTGAAGACCCAGCGTTATGGTGCTGTGCGCAGTGATTTAGATGTTAGTTGTGGAGTTGGCGAGAAGACAGTCTCGTCACATTTCTTCGTCTTTATGAGGTTACACTGTCTATGGTAGGCTGGAGTGGCTTTAATTAAGTCGATTCTACAGCGACAACTACGTGCATTTCGCTTGCTATGATTCTGTCACAATTTGAGCGGACACATGCTGCTGCCGAACTTGGGAGCGTGGGAGTCAAAGCACTTACCCTCTAAGCCTTCTGCTGATCAGTGAACCAGCAATAGAAAGAATGTCACATACAAAATCCGCCCTTTCCCCAGCAGGTGCGAGGTTGTTAGAAACTTCTTAAGGATCTTAGACAACCGCTAGAGCATACAACATCTCATCGACATTCGCTCGGTATTTTATAACACAGAGGCGACCGTGGGTTGGTGCGCCAAGCCTACGAAACCCAGGTTCGATTCACGGTACGGGAAAAAATACATTTCACGGCTCCACCTCTTCGAGTCACTGGCAGTGCTCAAAGAGAATAGCTGTCTAGAACAAGCTTTTCAAATTGGCCGTTCAAGTCGGCATAAAACTGCAGGTCCCTTCCACTAGTGAGAGAACAGTAGCACACACAAAACGAGTGATTTCTGAGAAGCCAGGCCACGGGCCTCTACGGGCTGTAGCGCCACGCATATTCTTACTTACAATATTTTATAACATCGCAGCTAGTCTCCGCGACTGCAGCATTCTTTTGTTTGTCTTGTATGCTCATCCCAACACGACAACATGCAACAGGACTTCTACTCCTATGATACCTTTGGACGTTCCCCTCTCCAACGGGAACGTCTTCAATGTGGCTAAGGCGTCCACAAAATCTATTCACACCAAACCATCCCGCAGTTCCCTTGTATTAGTTTCCCATTTAGTACCGATTTTTTTAAAACATTTTTTCCCATCAAAAAAATCCCGCCAAAATGTTTCTTTTCCCAGGAAAACTACAACGTCCCCCAGGCAAATGCAAATCCCTACATCAAATATGAGTTCAATAACTCACACATTTTTGGGGTTAAAAAATCCTTTTTCGTCCTTGCACCCATCGCATACAGAAACGAAAGGAAAAAAACCTTTAAAAATCGGTAAATAATCCCGAAAAAACAAATTAAAACTACAGAACCGTAACAACCGAAGACTCTATGAAATCTCCTCAAAAATCGTGAGAAAGTCCGTTATATCCGAGGCAGGACTCGAAGACACATTCCCCCAATGCGCACCTCCACCCCTAGTGCAAAAAAAAAACTAAATTTCTTAAAATTGTGCGCAATCAACCACTTTTTACCGTAAAAAAAACTGATGCGAAGAAAGGAAGAGAAAAAAATAAGAAGAAAAGAAGCAAAAAAACGATGCATCTCGTCCTTAAACGTCAACCCCCAGGAAAATTTATTTGCTTCGTCCCTATTATGCAGGACTTGTCTTATGTGGAAGGTTTCCCTTTATTCCGATGAAACTACGGTAAAAAGTCCTTAAAAATTGTGTTTTTTTGTTCGTTTCTTTTTTTTAGAAGAAAAACGTACATTGTGGGTACCTGGTACCTGAACTGATTTTGCCGATATCAATCTACTTAAATGCAATCAATGTCCTGCTGCAATGTTGAGAGAAACTACATCATCATCGCCATCATCGAGACATCAGCATCCGCAGCCAGGACGCGTTCGCATCCATGATTGAGTGGATGTTTCGAAAATGAGCGCGCATTTTACGCACATTCTTGAAAAAAAATTCAATAATGCATTTGGCTGGGATACCTGAAGGATCCTCTGAGGATAATTGCGATATTTTTTTTTCATTAATTGTACACGCAAACAGCGTTTCAGCGTGATTAATGAACGAATGCAGTGAAACCGATTGTTTGCATTCCCTGAAAGGATGTCCGTAGGAGGGCGATCTTCAAGAGGAAGAAGCAGCAAACACACATACGCACACAGTGCAGTGTCCTGCAAAGTCAATTTATGCGTTAAATTATGAGCCAGAGGATGCAAAGAGGATGGCCATCATTTGAATGGATAATAGTGTCTCTTCCGAGTTTTTTCGGAAAAGGACCTTTCGTTTTTTACGAAAATTTGAGCGCTTTGTCTTTGCGTCGATGAGCTGGTGCTGGTGAACAGATTTATTACCAGAAGTCCGAAGTGCATCAGTCAGCGGCGACACAACGAAGTTCGGTTCGGTTGGTATTTGATTTTTTTTTTTTGGTTTTATGACTTTGGTTAGTCCTGTGGTAATTTCTAAGGATTCCCATCGTAGGTACATGCACATCTCTCTATCAGCCAGTCTTACCTGTGTTTTTAGTTTTTTGTTGACTCCTCCGTATGGCTGGTCTATGATTTTACGACTTTATTGTTTTATGAGCGAACAAAAAACACTAAAATCCTGCGGACGAGCAGCTCGATCTCGAGAGAGTACATATTTTTCGTTTTTTTAACATCTCAATGCGAATCGCAATTAACGTGCTCCCTATGCATGCATCCTTGATACCGAATCATTTTAAAGTTAAATCTTTGTTTGAATACAATTTTTTACGAGGTTAGGTTCTTAGAAGGTCACCGCGGTGCGTGTAACTCTTCGTTCGTTCGTTTTTTTCTGATTCAGTTGGCTGAAGTGCTGCGCGTGAGATGGTTTATGATTTAATTTTCATTTAACGCCCGCACTACGGGTAGTACGGTATCCTTTAGTCTTGTTTTCGTCTATTTTCTCTCATGTACATTTTCTGTTCTTTAAGACCATCGGGACTCAGAACGGGAACGGGCGATGGCATGTGTACACAAAAAATTGACTTGGAAGCCAGAAATTGTTCGGTTTCGTTTTTTTTTATTTTTTATTATTTTTACGAGGCGTACCTATGTACGCGGAAGGTGTCGTTTTTTATTGACGTCTTTCTGAATATTTTCTCTGCTGAATTCCTTTCAAGCATTTGCATATCTTCCGTTTTTTTGGGAATGAGATGCATTGCGTTAGATAGGAGAGGTGACATTTATTTTGTTCATCAGAACTTTGACTTTGTTGTCCAGTGAGAGTGTGGAGGTATGGGGGAATTCCGTAGTCGTTTTCATTTTTAACGCGAGGTTTTTTTCTAAATCCCATTCAAGGACGGTTGACATAAAGAGTGCGATGCGTGAGGAAAGGGTTCGGAAAGGATTGAGAGAAGGGCGTGATTTATGTCGCGTGGGATTAGTCGCAGACAACATGGCTCGGACCTCGAGGTTGAAAGCAACACATTGTTTGGCTGGCACTTCGAGTCACGACTGAGCGATCTTTCGAAAATTTGCAAGCGAGATTTATGATGCGTCGTATATTCCCTCTCTTCGCTTACGCATCACGCTTGGAACAAGACATCTTATTGTCACATAGTATTTGTCTACAGAAAATGGTAGAAGAGGGCACGGTACTAGAACAGACGGCAGAATAATCTGGATGACTGCGTTTGCAGAAAAATGGCTAGATTTACGGCTCTGTGGAGACGAATAAGAGGTCATACAGGAAGCGCTTGAACTTGTTATATGTACTGAAGTACTGAAGTGACTAGCCAGTGTCCTCTTTTATCCCATTTCATTTGAGTTGATTCCTGATCTATTTTCCTCTGGTTTTGAACCAGACGACCGCAGCATCTGTGCTGCCCTTGAAGATAAATGCCAAGGGTCATCGTTTGTGGTTGAATCTTGATTCGACTTAAGCACAAGAGATAGAAAACATCGCCGCCTTTCATTGTCCTTCCCGACTTAGATAGACATTTCCAAGACTCGACTCCACAATTTAAACAATGTGTGCTTCGTCATTATGCCTCCGCCTGAGGTATTGAGTCCTTGGCTGGGTGCACAAGTCCAATTCCAGACACTATATGTTAACTGTCGTAATTAGCGGCTCTCTCAAGTCACCGACAATGCTCCAAAAGTCCTGTCCTGTCGAACTTCACCCTTCGGAGTCGGCTACTGGTGTTCACCTCCACTCGAAAGGCACAATATCACTCACAATAGTCCTGGAAGACTTCTAGTCGTCGACCCCTAGTGCTGTCGATGGTAGGAGAAGTAAACTTCACAAGTGGCTGCATTTTGCTGAGTGATTGGAATTGGCTGCCGGACGTCGTAAACCTCTGTCACAATTAGACTTCCCAGAACGATGCCTATGAAGTGACCATCAGTCACTCAGTCACCCCACATTTTCGTTGAGTTTCGTTAACTTTTGATTACTTTAAGTGGGAGGGAAATGAATCCTTCTCTACGTACGTAATGGCAGTAGGTGTTGAAATGTTGCTTAGGTTCTTAGACTTAAGTGGACTCTGAAATTGGGTTTTGTTGACATGAGCTAAATATGGGTGGACCGTAAGCCATACGAAACCAATTAGTCATCGGTGCGCAATCCCTCAGTCTCTATACTGGAGGCTCAACCTACCTCCATTTTTTAAAACACGAGACTCGAAGTTGAAGACCCTCTTAGCTGAAATAGTGGCGTTCCTTCGTTCTATCTGGCTGAGCCAGTATACTCGAGGGGACTTGCCCTGAGGACAGATAGAGCTCGCGGTTGTGTCTTCTCTTCCATTCACTTTCCGCGGAGACAATATCCCAAGTAGAACGCATCAAGATTCGCTTTGCCCTTTTGCATACCGCCTAGCTTTCGTTTGTAGTAGCATGTGTGCTTCGAGCCAGGTTTCTTGACAGAGTGTCCATGTTCTTGACCGAGAGTTTTGACCCATGCCAATTAGACCAATTCTCCACTGGTATGTAAGCGCAGAGGGACCTCAGAGAGCTGGATGTGCAATTAGTAAGTGCTCTGAAATTGGATAAGACTGCTAGTTGAAGCCCAGGCAGGGCTACTGCTTCTCCCACTAGCCTAAGAAGCGATTGAAGCTCAAGTGCACACCCCTCAGCGCCATTCAAAGACCAATAAGAAGAACATGAAGAAAGGGAAGAATAAAAAGAAAAAAATAGTATGTCTTCCCCGCAAAAATACTTTTTCGGGCACAAAGATCGACGTGATTTGAGTGAAAACACATTATTTTTGCTTACGCTTCAAATGAATGACATATACTGAAATGACGTACAATGACAGTAGCTTTCCAGCGCATGTTCCAATGGAATAATACAAGTTACGCCATCTCTTAGCAAACCGCACGAATTAAGTTATAGATCCAAAATGATTAGGTCTAAATGTTAGAGTCAATGGCGGAGGATCGAGTTGCCTGCATATCTCTCGTGCGTGGTTTACCACCGCGACCCCTTTAGAGGAGCAAGCGGGTCAGACGATTATGATTATGATGAGGTCTAAATGATACGACTATTTCCAATTAGTTGAACATGGAAATTAGTTATTTGTGCTTTTGTAACAACCTTAAGCACCATTGCCATTGAATTATCCATGTGGAAAATATGCGCTTAAATTTCGTCTCGATTGCATGTGCGCACCTAATAATGACGATGATGTGGCACCACTTCAAAATAGGATATATTAGCTTGCCACACGCGCTCACCAGTGTGTTGCAATGATGCTCCTATTGCTTTACATTTAACACATTGAACATCTCCGGCGTACTTATGATCAAACTCTTAACCACCCGAAAATTGTATGGTAAACATTTACTCCGTTGCCTGGCTGCAACAACACAGCTCGCCACATGTGCACTCCACTCGAAAACATGCTCAACGTCTGTGATAGCAAAGGATATGGTCGCTCCATTTAAATTGGAAGTAGAAGGCGAGTTTAAACACTAATGCTAATAAGACCTCATTGCCCTTCTCCTCTGCAATGTTCTTCATAATGAAGTACGAACATATTGCCCCTAGGTAAGCATAGAAGACAATGACCGCGGCTGAAGTTGTGGCAAGCTATGTAGCGTGCGACCCTAGACACACAAGATAAGCAAAGCCCCTACCACGTAAGCAGTGGATTGCTGAACGAGGCCCAAGCTCTTTCCTTTACAGACTCAAATAAAGCACAAATCACATCGAAAAAACACCACCCACAACCTCCCATCCACCTCATGCCGGACGCCATCCACTAAGTTCACTGCAAACACGCCAACGAAAGTGTCAAGCATCCAGAACCAAGCATCACACGACAGGACTTCAAATCAATTTTTCATCCATTTGCCTGTTACACACTTCGTCTGCCTACTTCATTATTAACCTCCGTTCATCGCAACTCCTCGGACAACATGCATTGCACTTAAAAACTTTTCTCTGCGCCAGAGTATGGTCAGCTCGGTGATGTGAGCGAGTGTGTAGCAAATCTGAACCCAAGACGATTCGCCATCCATTCGCATCCTAACCCAGATTCTTCCAGATCGTTTCCCTTCAATTACACGCAGCATCGAAACGAGTGTTTTACTTCCCATTACAACTAAAATCCAAATAAATATTAAGTAAACAGAAGAAAAGGAGCAGCCAAACGAGCAGAGCCGGGCAAAGAAGGAGGAACAAGTGAACCACATCACATCACACTGGCCGAAGTGGTCTAATGTTCTCTAATATGCCATCGAGGGGGACACACGAGTGGGATGATGGTCAACCCTTTTGCTGAAGCTGCTCACAACACCCTCCACCCTCTGAGGAAACAACGCGTCCTCAGTGCCAGATGCATACACACACACACCATCTTCATCATCATCACCACCCCCCCCATCATCATCATCATTTCCGAACTCTCTCGGCTCATAATCCTTCAGGGATTAGACTTGGAAATGACCAAGCAGCAGCAGTATGTGGACCCAAAGTGGATCCTAGCCACAGCTCAGTTGCAAGCTGCAAGACGACTCATTGGCTGCAAAAGAACTCCGTCCCCACAGGGCCATCCTGGCAAATTTATGCAGCAACAACAAAATTGAAACATAAATCATAATCCACAGTGAAACGTCCTGTATATGCGTTCCACATGCTCCAAAGGGAAATCTGAATGCTAGGCCACACCCACCCTCGAAACTCGAAAGCAGCAATTTTCCCCTTCCCGTCACCAACACAAGCACACCCGTCCGCCTGTGGATGGTAAATAGAGGAGCCGTGCGCCGTGTTCTTATTTGATTTCACATGTGGATCGCATTCGCTCACAGAATCCGTGGCGGACACTGCATTCGACCACGGTGTACACATACTCAGTTCGGTTGTACCACTGGGAAAGGACAAACGGAATAGGATAGATGTTCCTCCTTTTTCCCCGTTACATTGTCATCGCACACACGCTCACACGCAGGCACACACTCAGGCACGGTTGTCCTTTGTAAGAGTCCGTTTGTACCTCATTTTTGCACACAAAAAGGAAAATTGTGTGCCACAACAAAAACAGTCGAAAGTGCCGGAGGTACACACTCGTCGAGAAGGTGTCCTGTAGGAATTTCGAAATTTGTTTTTTTAGTTTCGAACGAAACACGAACGCGCTTGGATCGTGATTTGTTATTTTCAACAAAAGTGCGACAAAACGAACCACGAATTGACTTCAAACAGTGTCCACCACTAGATCCAAAGTGCGTGTATCCTTTGCCTTTGCCGAGGAATAAGAGAGAACATTTGATATTTATTTATTTTTTTCGGATTTTTAAATTTGATTTTGTGATATTTGTGCCAACACTATCGGATTCCGAATTAACGGTTGCAATTGGGAGCAGTTGGTTTACAGTTTAGTGTGTGATTAAGTGAAGGAGTGCAAGGACGAAAATAAGAAAACACTGAAAATGGTGATGTCTGAAATACGGTGGAACAATAGTCCCGAGGATAATAACAACTCGTTGAAGCGTGACTTGATGAAGACACCGACGTCAGGACATATGCAAAATCGATGTAGGTATCCTTTGATGAATTGTTTATGCACGTACTTCGTTTTTGGTGTGTCCATGTGAAAGGATTTTTTTTTGTTGTATTTTTTGCGGAGAATTTAATTGAAATTGGAAGAATATTCGCCAAGGATTTACACACCTCGGCATGGGCGGGGATGTGTGACGTGATTTGTTTCGCAATTAAATAGGGATTAGGCTATTGTGAGGCTAAATTGCTTGCATACCTGCGGGCACCTTTCTTCCTTCAGCCTTTCCATTGTGAGATGACACGGTGTGAAGCAAGTGACTTTTGCAAGATCTTACGGTGGGCGGAATTGTGCAAGACGGGATTGCAGGTACCCGGACGAAGGGCCTTAGGGTCGGAGAAGAACGAGTGGCCTCCGGAAAGGGGGAGTGATGTGAATTGGAAGTGATCGGGTGGAAAAGAGGCTCACAACTTTGGTCGTTATCTGTAATCTTTAAAATTTAATGATTCCATAGGCCTTTCGAGTCGATTCGTTGCAATTTGAAATCTATATTTTTGAACCGATTCAATTGCGAATAGATGGGGATCTTAATGTGACTCCTGTGGCATTCCATCAATTTCATATTGTTTTCCGATGTTTCTCCGTGCATTTCGATTATTTAAGGAGATTATTAAGGACCCTATTTTTTCTTAATGAAAGATATAATTATTAAAAAAAAAAAAAACAACAACATTTTTTAAGCCTGATAAGTAGTTCAAGTGGTTCAAAGGAGTGTTTGGAGCCCCACATTATTTTTTCAAGTTTCCGAGTTGTTGTTCTTTTATCCATTTGAGGGAGGCTTGAAGTTCCGGATTTCAGAGTTTGAACAATGGATTCCTACTGGAAATTCTTTGAGTATTTGTCTTCGCTTTAATCGCAATGCGTGGAGAGTGTTAAATGCTCACTTAAAATAAAACGTGAGTGAAAGTTGCGTTGACGATGTATTATTGAGTGACCTTACACCAGAGTCGGTCCATTCTGGGCCACACGATAGGCGGTTCTTATCGCAAAGTTCCCATCTAGATGCACCATCCTCATGCCATTTGTGACAACATCTTATAGGTCCCTGTTTAAGCACATTCTACCCACGCCCCAGGCTTAGTAGGATGAAGTCAGTTCTGAATAGGAACACCTCCGGCAAGTTGTTGGCTGACTTGTGTTGAGCCTCCGGCCTAACTTCTGCCTCTCTTAGACTCTTCTTAGACTCAGCATGTAGCACTGAACAATTTCCTGCACTCAATGATGCCTATGGCCTGTGTCATGCTCCAGAGAGTACTGCCTCATTCTCCAACCTCTTTCTGGTTCTAGTGGCTCTACGTTTAAGATGTGATTTGCCCTCCTCAAGTCGTGCTCTGCCCAATTGACTCTGCCTTCTTCTGGCTGTGCTCAAGTGGCACTAAATTCTCCGAGAGGTGTTTTGTCTTTTGCAATCTTCGCTCTGCCTCAATTGGCTCCGACTTCTCCAGCAGTTGCTCAGTCTTCTTCAAAGCCTGTATTTATTTGCTTCTGGGTACTCATTCAAAACTGTGAGATGGAAATCTTCCAGTGTTCTATGCGAGTGGTGTTCTACTTAACTTGCCACAATCTACTGCCTGTATCTTCATGTTTTGCACTTCGAGTCCGCCCACGTTACAGGGGACTCGGCAGAAAAAGGACAAAGTCATGACCTTCCTCGAGTTCAAAGCCAATCGGACCCTCACGTATCAACAAAACCGGGTGCATAATTCCAACAGGATTCCCAAACCTCCAGAGGGTTGAATAGCCAAAAATTGTTACAAATTTGCCCTTTTCGCGTACAAGTCCCAATCAAAACCTCCCTGGTCCACTTGAGTCGAAAGAAACGAGTGCCTTTTAACCCATCCTCCGACGAAACATGTCTCCGTTGCTACCAACGGAACGCCTTATGTTCTTCTCACCACACATTTAACCATCAATCCGCCGACGACGTTGCAATTAAAATAAATCATCGCAATTCGAACCCCTCTGGCAATTACAAATTTTCGAGCATTTTCAAATGAAAACACTGCGTAGACCGCCCTCGTTCGCTGCATTGACAGCCAATAAACAAATTTGACCTCTCCCATCCCGCGCACACCCTCTCAACCCCTGACCCCTAGGCAGTTCCCAATCCAATTCAAATGCATAATTTATGTTGAAAATCTCATTTTACACCGAACCGAACCGAAATCCCATTCTTACATCTGTCACCGTGTACTCCGCACCGTCGAACGCCAGGCACGAGCCACAGCCGCCGCCGTCAACCCTAAGACCCTTCCACTGGTGCAACAAAATAAATTTAAAACTTCCCAATTTTAAATAGAGCATGGGTGCATCGGAGTGTCTGGCACCTACACGGTGGGTGCAGGGAGCTGCAGGGAATTCCAATTTCCATTTTCCGAAATTGAACCCCGAACATGGGCGCATATCTAATTACCCTCACTCTGACCCCTCGGAGCATAAACAAAACAAAACAGACACACTGTCCACGCTCGCATGTGTGCATTGTATCCTTGGTGGGATGGCGTTTAATGATTTTTCATGCGATTAATGCCGCCGCGTGTCGGACAGAAGGGGTCTCGTCGTCTTGCATCCCATTCTGCCTGACCACCATCCTGCTGGATACTGTATCCAGCATCGAGGATATCGATTTTTGCGTCTGGTATTGATTTGGCCAGCGGTGCACATGGTTGAGGGGCTTTGCTATGTTTTTCTTGTTTTTGTGGCGAAATTAGTTCCATTAAGAAAGTCCTGCACACAGTCACACACATGTGTGTTCATGTGACGTGGGAATCCCCATTTTTGGATTGTAATCCTCGCCCGCTCCCCAACCAGAATGGGATCCACTCGCCACGCCGCGATGTGCGGAGAGACGCGTGAGACAATCTCAGACGGCCGTTTGGGCAGAATGGGGAACGAGAGCGGCAAGTAGGAGCCGGCACTGTGTTGCTCCTGTGTACATGATAATTATGGCGGCAGACGCGTGAGTGTGTGTTTTATCCTTCAGCGAGAGCCATTCCTGTGCGCATTATCCTTACGTGTTATTAGCCCAGCGGATAATGATACTCAAGTCGGGACAATGAAAGATTTTTTGTTTGTACACCAACGTCTCGGGTTCTGTGCAGACTGCTGCACCCAGGTCTAGTTCGGCAATAAATTATCGTCAAGTCCTTACTCCGGAGAAAAAAGGATACACTCTGCGTGAGTGTGTGGTGCTCTCAGTCTCCCGGTACTCGGTGTTAATGAAAAGAGATACTTTGTTGTACCACTGCAAGCCGTAGGGGCTTCAGGTGGTGTTGCTTGTGTCGTTATGTCGGTCAGCTCACGTGGATAAACGTACATTGACACAAAGTCGATGCCATTCGATGACCGCCCTCGTCGGTATTGATTTCTACTTCTCCTCACTCGTTCGGGACGCAATGATGGGGTTTTCGGAGGGAACGTTAGCCTGCTGCTGCAGACTCGTCTGGGTGACAGCAGCAGCAGCAGCTGCTGTTTAGGGTTATTTGCTGCATCAGTTGCATGAAACAGCGACTTTATTATGATTAGTTCGCCTTATCGACTCTGATGTGTGACTTGGGTGATTTTAAAATTGTGTCTTCTTTTTCGTTTCAGATATCAGTCGACTGTCCAGATCACCATCGCCGCTGCAGTCTAATGGTGAGTGTCACATTTTTTCTTTCTCTCTCTCTATGATTGGGGTTGTCCTTTGGATAGCAGGGGGTTGTGGTGGAACAGCATTGACATCAGGAAACTTTTGAGATCCTGGTTCGTTCGATTGAAATGCCATTTTGCGTGGGGTTAGTTCGAGTTCAGCCGAGTCCTTCATCCATAGACGTGGACTTGATTGAAGCGACAATCTTCGAATGCACTCTGGCCCTTCGTGGGATGTTATTAAATGTTTGAAGGCACTGAATTCACTGAAAAACTCAACCCCATTCGCGAAGCCACGTCCGATTGACGGTCGTCCGGACGAGTGCATATTCTGTTGCTGGGGAGAAGGCGAGGCTTGAATGCGGTTTGTCCATTGCGGTAGAGAAACGCTTCGAAACTGTCATTACAAAGTCTGTGCATGATGTGAACGGAAGGAAGGCGTGTAAAAATGCCCACAGAAATATTGAATGTCTGGTCTTGAGACACTCGAGTCCTTGTAACAGAATTGAATTCTCACTGACTTTAGAGAGTGAGTGACTGCGCCTTTGACAACTTTCTTTGAAACAACAAACAGCTCAAACGTCTAACTGAGTCCTCTGTTTCTCCATGAAAATTGTCGTCCGCAAAAACGCGCGACATTGATGCTTTCTCCTGTCGTGCTGTCTCAGTAAAGCAATTGACCGACCACTTTGTAAAGTTTTTGTTTGACTTCTTTCGTGTACGCCACGTCGATTGTTAAATATTCTGGTGTACTTACTGCCTCGAGAATGCCTACAAAATATATTATTAAAAAATCGCGGGTCGGATGCCCTAAAAAAGTGTCGATTTCTGGGAATTTTGTTTGCGTTAATGCCATTTTTAGGAGACGACTCAACCCCGAAGGGGTTTACTTCGCTTAAGACGACTGGGCTGAGTACGAAGACTGGACAACTTAGTTTGATCCCGAATCCCCATTCCGAGTCAGTGGGGAGGGCAACAGTGGATGCTTACGTTTCTGGTGGAGAACGACCTCAACCAACTTGGCATGCACTATTGGAGGCAGCTAGACCGAGATTGCGTTCGCTGAATGGACTTGTTGGTTGAGGTCCGGGTCACAGATCACCTTTCTCTTCTGAGCGCCATTATTTTCCATTCTTTCTTGTACTCAGGTTCACTGAGCAAGGTTCGACGTAGCTAAGCCTGTCTCGTTGAAGAATTCTCAGAATCCTCTTAATCAGTTAACACGGGCCCTTCGAACAAGAAATACAAACCTCAGTTCAATGAGATCAATCGACACAATGACTTAGTTTCGAGATTATGGCACTGATCGTGACAATGAAGGCGGTAATCGAATCTATAAAACACTGCCAATCGAAATAGCCCCAAACCTTGAATTTGCTCTCACATTTCACATTCGTCCGTAAAGAGAGCGTGTGAAGTCCCGCTGCAGAGGAAACTCTGTAGTTTAACGTTAAGTTTATTCTCTTGCATCCCCTCGTGTTTGAGTCCTTAACGTTATCGCCTAACTATCCGTCCACTCGAGCACAGGCAGTGGTGCATTCTGATCCTTGTCTGTCCGCTCAAACGCAAGCAGTGACACCGTCTCATCCCTGAATATAAGCCATAGCTATCTAGTTGACTTATGCAGACTTCCCTTGTCAGATTTAGCCAAAGTAATTACGTATACCCGCCACCGTGATCCTAATTCACTATTTCAACAACATCCCTAAGTGCTCTGAACTCGGTAAATAGACACCACAAATGCAAGCCTCAAATGAACACCTCACACTTTCCCTTTCCCTTTCCCCAAAGTGTGCCAGCATCGTATCGCAATCTATTCCAGAATTGATTACCCGGTCGAACTCCTTTTCAGACTCGTGCCATGATCTTCAACTTAGAAGGAGGGACCCTCTTGAGATCTCCCTCGATTGACACATCACCTTACAATCTAATCGCCTCCTCTCGGAGACCCTCTCCCCTACCTACACTCAAGACACATCCATCTATTGCCGTCCAATTCGACTCGACTTTCATTCTCAATTGCCACCAACAGAAGGGGTGCCCTATTTCAAATCACATCTGCTCCCAGCTGTACTCTAAATCACTGCCTGTTAGTCCTTCAAAAACAATGAACAGCACCCCTCTCGCATTTCTCAATCACTCCTCGAGCTAGTCACGACACGAGTAGTTCGCACTTTCTTCGAGAGGATTTAAGAAGCACCCTAAGACTGTCGTCTCATCCGTCGATCAGCATCATGACATCACGACACTCCTTTTCGTCCTTTTTACTTTGTTGACAAAATATTTACAACCTCATTAAAGAGTTATTTTAGGGACACGCTGCGATGCGGTGTGTGTGTGCGGCTCCTGTGCGACAACCCTCAAATTAGGCAATAAAAAGTCGACAAGCAAAAAGGGTTCCGCACGGAGTGAGAAACCAAATTCGATGCGAGATCCTTTGAATAAGAAATCACTTGAGCGGGCAAGGAAGCGAGCATTTGCATTCAGTCAATTCGAGAAATTTGAATTTGCCGAATATTGACTGTGATTTCTCCTCCGTTGGTCAGTCATGGACGGTCCGGTCCTTCTTTTGCCTGCATTGAGCTGGGGTAACATCTGCTCCGGGCACGACTGCCGAAAAGCAGTACGTGATCCTCCTTCAATGGCATATGCAGAGTATCCGATGCTCCCTGCCGAATGACCATTTGAATATTCGATGAATGTGTATCGTTTTTGTGTGAGGCTCTTTCAAGGATTCTGACATCCTTTTGGTCGACGTTATGATTATTATTCATGTCCTTTGCAGATGGAAAATGATGAAGCACGAGGGAGGGAGGATGGGGGAGAAAATGGTGAAAAAGGGTGAAACGGATGTGAATTTGCAAACGTAGCTTCACACCTTTTGAGCAGCAAGGATATTTGAATACTTTCCTCAGCCTGACACCCTGAGACTTGGGTGCCGTCGATATCGATGATGAATGGACGAGATGGGGTGGAATTGGGAATTTGTGGTGATATTTGTTTTTCATTCTGCCGAGCTGCTGGATGAAAGGATAACAAACCGAGGGACATTTCGATTTGCAAATCGCCATTCGATCGCATTCGTGTGTCGCCGATTACTTATGCATTCGTTTGTCGGCACTCACGTGTGTCGGGCTGCGTTGTAAATTGCCTTTAAAAAGGACGAGAAGAAGGAGGGGAGAGAAACATGAAAACTCACTTTCACCGTGAGCCGAAGTGTTAGCATAGGTAAGCCGGAAGAGCATATGCACGAAAGCGAAGTCCTTTTGAAGTGTATGCGAAATGTTTTCTTTGAATTTTGAATCCTTTTCGTCCTCGATTCGATTGCGGTAGCCAGTGGACTATGAAATTGACCAATTTCCATTGCATCAGGCTGGAAGGGGCATGGCTGGGGGTTCCCTTTTTTATGAATAATGTGCTCATGGGTTGGGTGGGTCGTATCCCTTTTGACGTCTTTTTGCATAAAATTTTCATTCGGCCGGGCCTACTCAAAAGAGCATAAAATTCAATTCAATTGTGATCTGCATACTAAGCAGGGGGTTTGCACTTGGGCGGGGGTTCCTTTTCCGATTGAGTCCGTTCACTCACTGAATGCCGCATTTTTGTTCGTTTTCTTTGCAGTTTCTGAGGATGGGGACAGCGTCGGCAACAACAGTGACCGCTGCCGGTCGCCCCTGAGTCCGCCACGACACCATGCGGAGGACGATAATACGGGAGCACTGAACCTGACAAGCGACAACTCCCGACACAGTCCCTCGCCACCACCCTCGATGGTCATGAGCACCCCGTCGTCGTCCCTTCAGATTCCCACACTTCCAGCCGGACTTATGCCAAATGCTTTGGGAACGCTGATGCTGCAGAATCCAGTACTCGCTGGAGTGAACTCGATTTCGCCGCAGGACTTTACGGCGTTCAAGCAGGCCCTGCAGACGCAGCAGGCCGCGGTTCAACAGCAGTTCCAGGGCTACATCGAACTGATCAAGAATGGATCTGTGGGAATTCCCAAGGACGATCCGACGGTGGCCGCACAAATCGCCACGGCACAGTTCCTTCTGCAGAGTCGCGTCCAGGCGCTGACGCAGGCCGCTCAGCAGCTGCAGGCGCTCCAAAACCAGCAGCAGCAGACGCAGCAACAGCACACTCTGCACCAGCAAATTCAGCAGTTCTCGAGTCTGCCGACCATCAAGTCCCACATGACATCCACGTCGACGCCGACCCACAGGAGCCCGATGAACAGTCCGGCGAGCAGCCCTCTGCACCAGAACACCCCGATCAGTGGTGGCTACAACAGCACCAATCAAGTGACCCCACCGAACAGCGGCAGCCTGAAGGTGGCGGGCATTCTGACGCCCTGCACTCCCGGCGGTGGGCCGCAGACTCCACAAATGCCAAAGCACATGACAGTCAATCAGCAGCGAGCAGCTGGCGAGCCATCGCCCGAGGAGACCACCGACCTGGAGGAGCTGGAGCAGTTCGCCAAGACCTTCAAGCAGAGGCGCATCAAGCTCGGCTTCACGCAGGGCGACGTGGGCCTGGCCATGGGCAAGCTGTACGGCAACGACTTCTCACAGACAACCATATCCCGGTTCGAGGCGCTCAACCTGAGCTTCAAGAACATGTGCAAGCTGAAGCCGCTGCTGCAGAAGTGGCTGGAGGATGCCGATCGGACCATTTCCAGTACTGGAGGGTGAGTAATCGTATTGACTTCTTTTTGAAATTTGACGTCTGTCAGATTGCCACTGTCCACCTTTACACCTTCCAAACCAATGACTCACTCTAATGTCTTCTTGAAATGTTTGCTTTCTCCTTGCAGAGTCTTTGACCCCTCAGCGCTTCAGACCACAGTGACAACACCCGAAATCATGGGTCGTCGACGAAAGAAGCGCACCTCCATAGAGACCTCGATTCGTGGCGCTCTCGAGAAGGCCTTCGTCCACAACCCGAAGCCAACAAGCGAAGAAATCAGTCAGCTCGCCGACCGTCTGTGCATGGAAAAGGAGGTCGTCCGCGTGTGGTTCTGCAATCGGCGGCAAAAGGAGAAGCGCATCAACCCGTCGCTGGACAGTCCGACGGGAGCGAACGGCGGCAGTGAGTCGCCATACATGATGATGCAGTAAGCCAAGGGGTGTAGTGTGTATGCTGTGGTGCATGGTGTGCACTTGTATATCGCAATCGAATGTTAAGAGGATTCTCACGGGGAAGCCTCGCTCAGAAGCTATTTTAAACCATGTACAGGTAAGTTGAAGAAACTCGAGAAGTTGTCTGAATACATGGTGGGTGAAATGAAAGTGAATATAATTTTCCGACGGTTGACTTGGGCACTGATTGACTGGCGATGTAGAGATTTTAAATGGAATACTACCGTCAGTCTGTGAGCTTTAGCTATCTTACTCCAAATTAGCTCTAACGCCACAATCAGAGGTGGTTAGGGAATACTGAGAATTGAGTGGGGTTCGCGGAAGATCTGAAGACTCGCGTGGTGATGCCATGATGTCCATTCGACAGTCATTGTCTAACGACTTAAAGCTTTTGGTACGTTGATGTTGGCCAAGGAATTATGGGGGTACAATAGGCATGTTAAAGCCTCTTATGCAATAACGAAATAATATGCAAATTTTGACACCAAGTGCAATCTACGTACGTGGAAAACAATTTTTTTGAACTTAACGAAACCTAACGAAACTTAACGAAACTTATCGAAACTTAACGAAACCTAACGAAACTTAAGGAAATTACACAAAGTGGTTATTGTAGTCCCAGTGCATCAATTCTATGTCTCCTCTTCAGTTGACTTAAGTAAACGGCTGGTCCCTCACAGTTTAAAAATTGTTAGTGGGATCGCCATATCTCCTGGCGAAAAACAAATTTGGAGAGCTATCGTTAATCGAAAGCACTGTTGGGCATCAGTGGAGATTTCCACCAAGATTGCCAGCCCCTGGCGCCCTTCACTTTCATTGCATCCACCCATTCAAACACGTTACCAACGACATCTGACGCAAAGTATGTTCTTCCCTTTGACTAACGCTGCATTTTTTCGATCTTTTCTTTTCTTCATCAGGTAACTAGAAACACATCAGACCTAAATTAGTATTAATTTAAAGTTTAAAAAATCAACTAAACTACTAAATTAAATTTAAAACAAGAAACGAAACAATTCGTCAGCATAAGGTGTTTAAGAGATAAGTGCTATAAATTTATTCAAACGTCTATTTATTACAAGAAACCCGAGAAAAATGTAACATTGTAACAAAATCAAGAAAGCAAAGCAAACACATTCCAACAAAAACCTAAAATAACCACATAACACACATCACATAGCCGTAGGACCGTAAATCTAAAAAGAGTATATGTATATGTTTTACCTAACTACTTACGTAACAAAATGAAATAGGCAACTTAACATCGGTGTACCTCTGAAACTGATCTTACTTAAAAGTATTAAGCTATCATCCAAGGGTGTACTCTTGTTTAATGTGTATAATTATGTATTTTTTTTTATAGATATTGTATGTATGACTTAATTGTAATAGAGTTTTCCTAGTTGTTGTGCCCAAGACGAATATCAGCTGATAAATGTAGTAAACTTCATGTTCTTTTGTAAAAGCGTAGATGTAATGAAAGAAAGTGAAAAAGACAAACAAAAAAAGAAACAAAAATTAGAAAATAATGAATACTGTGATAATAAATAAAGATTTATAAAATTTAAGAAATATAAATCGTAAATAAATGCAGAAAATACATAAAACTTAATTTGATTTGTTTTCAATTTGTTCCAGTTTCAGGGCGTCATGCACTTCATGTTCTTAGGCAACACTGATTGGCTGATTGACTTAAACAAATATAACTTGATGGCACTGTGAGATGGCGCATTAAAAGGTTGGAATTTATGAACTGTTGGGGACTGGCTTTATAGTGACCAAAATGCATAACAGCCTGACACTTTAATTTTTATTTCGCCTACAAACCTATATAGTCTTAATTTTCGCACACCAATTTTTTTATATTGGTTTTTGCGTTTTCCTCATTGACTCTGAACCGAAGACTCTTCGTCTCGGAGCCAAGTTGGCCACGTGCTTTAAGTTACCTGGTCAGCTTAGGTGATGGGTATGTAGACGGACGCTTGTTTACCCTTGTGTCCCTGTAAAGTCAGCTGATTCTGCTTCTCCTGATTTATTCAATGTCCCCCGTCAGCTAAATTGCAATAGTGGATAGTGATGAGCAGTGTTAGGATTTTGTTGGAACCACACATCAACAGTTCATTGGTTTAGATCTAGACTTCTGCTTCTTGGTTTCGCGCTACAGTCTGGAGTCGACCAGTGCCTCAACCTGGAAGCCTCCCGCTAACTAGTTCGGTTTCCTATCTTCAACCACGCGAAGTTGGTGAAAGTTGTACTTCTGCTTCTGAGTTCGGCGCGAAATCGCCCTCTAACTAGTTCGGTTTCTTGTCTCCAAACACGCGAAGTTGATGAAAGTAGAACCTTAGTGAGTGCTTCAACTAGACGCGCGACAATCCCTTTTGGCTGGCCGGATGCCTCTTGTCATCAAACATTTAAGGTGTTGGATTGATAAACTCTGTACAGCCGTCACGGTTCTCCGGTTCTTCCTAAAGCAAATAGGACCAAAGAATGCACGCAACACTTTGCCCAAGAGAGCTTATTGCATTGTCCACGAATCTTTCCACTGAAGGATAAGGATGATAAAGGTCTTGTATATATAGAGGGAGAGAGCTGGTGGATTTAGGGGTTGAAGGGGATTAGGAAGTGTCTGTGTGAGAATTTATAAATCACGGAACGACTTTGTCATCTGTGTTTTGATTGCCATTGTATGTGACTAGCGAAATGAAGTATTTATTATCTCGTCAACATTTTCAAACGGGACCGCTTGAACCTCTCTTTTTCGCATAAGCGATGACTGATGAGTCGTTTCTTCTTCTTTTGAAATCATGCAGTCGCCAAACAGGATTGATGGATGTTGATCCGATTTATGTTTCCAACGAGCTTTTGCAACATGTACCCAAGGACAAAGTCCAAAGACAGGCTAAGTCTGGCAGAAAATTCGTCGAAAACAAGTAGTTGCCTTAAGACAGGCTGCCAATTGAGCGTTGAGTGGTATTGAAATAGGAACAGACAAAATGGACTTGACGTGAATGAAAAGTTGTTAAGGTTCCGTGTTAGAATGATGCTAAAGTTATTGCATGCTCTTAAGGATCCGTCATCGAAAAAGGGGGCCCTTAGAATTTTGGTTTTCCGTCCGCCGGTCACACATTTATTATTTGTTATGGAGTGATCGACATGGAGTCTTGGAAGTAAATATTTTCTACCAGGAAATTTAGGTCCTGGTAGAAAATATTAGATTTTAAAAGATTTTTAAAAGAAAATTTAAAATTCCAAATTTTGGGTACCTTTGATTAAAAATGCAAGTACACCCGGTTTTTGCACGGTTTTGATGTACACGGTCTAGAAAAAATAAAAATACGATAACGATGATGATAGTGAAGAGAGCCGTTATTTCCATCACTTTCAAATTTTTGCGAAGGTTATGGAGCTTCGTAATTCCTTTTTCTGTCTTTTTTAGGCTGGTTTTTTCTGGAACGTATCGGACGTGTAAATGCAGAACTATGTGGACGTGTATTCCATTGTTGATTTAACACATTTACGTGAAACAGGTTTGAAGAAACAGGTATTCTCTTTCTTTTATTTTGTTGTAGTAAAACATTAATACAAAATATTGGGCAAATAAAAATATTGAGCCTGAGGCAGGAGAGGGGAGAGGTTACCCCCTTGCGGGCTCCAGAGAAGGTGTGTATTCTTGAACGTATCCCCGTTCAGTTGAAATTTAACTTACGGTGTTTCTGGTTTATCCATACACACGCAGAAACGAGGATTGTGCTGATAGACTAGAAGAAATTGTCTCGTCCTAAAAAGACAAACCACAGTCACACTTTAGCAGTAAGCAGAAAAACCTCTAGAGCAAGGTGTGGATTTGCTTTGCAACTTCTTAGATAGGCGTCGCGCTGCCTACAGTCGAGGGATATTCAATTTAGACATGAACTCAGCTGGAACTTGCGTTACAACTCAAGGCGTAAGTAACATTTTTCTTAAGTAAGGAGTCCTCTGGAAGGATCTATGTGGTTTTATCATCTCTTCCATTCTGCGTGGCCGAGATTTGAGGAGAATATAAGAGCTGTATTACTCGTCGACAGGTTCAGTGGCTAGGCTGTGAACATTTGTCACGGGCAAAACAGGAAAACACACATGTCCTTTGCATTCATACTGCAAGAACTTTGTCACAGCGGCTTCGGTGGACCACAACACTTTATTTGGACTGAAACACTTTACTCGTCTATGTTCCCCCGGCTAGTCTATTTGACAAATGCCTCACTATTCTAGCCTCAGTGTGAAAGCATTCATCAAGTACCAACATCCACACAAAGGCAACATATTTTCCCGCCTTTAAAACGATTTAAATCCAATCCAGTGCTCTTGGGGGTGGGCCTTAAAACCAAACCCACATCCGCATCGACAGCGTAGGAAACCCAATTACTGTCTATCCACCAACCACTGACGCCACAAATGCCCGCAACTTAGCAGCCACAAAGAGTCGCGTGCGGACATCATCCTTGGGAACCAATCACCTCGTAAATTGATATTCCAAAGCCAAGCCACCATCGCTACTAAATCACTCGCCGTTAAAAAAAAAACGAAAAAAAAAAAAGAAAAACGAGGACGTTCACCCACCCCACCCTGGGCGACCAAGCAATTAGAACTCAACCGAATGTCGCACGAAAACGAAAGGACACCAGTCGTCATGCCGTTTGCTGGTTGTTGCCGTGCGTCCCCGCGGTGATTATTGATTCCAAAACGGAAATAATGTCCTCGTTAGAGATGCCATTTGCAATTCACTCAAAGAGAAGATAATCACCGAAAGGCGGTGCCCGTCATCGTAAATTGATAAAAAAAACACACCGTGAGTCTCACTCCGTGGAAGGGGGTGGCAGAAAGGACGCGTGTGCGTGCTGCCTCTCGGTTACCTCAGGACATTGTGTCATTGTCGCTAATCTAATTCCTGGGTGCGCATCCCTAAGGGGTGGCTTTTTTCTTCTTCTTTTTTTTTTTTTTGATCGGAGTTTGATTTCAGTTCGGCTTCGAGGACTCAGCGATAGGGGTAAGTTGTAGGGTATCGCGCGTGTCTGGTGGCAATTCGAGACTGATTGCCGAAATGATAGTGCAGCGGACGGACGGAGGTATGGTGGATGTGGCGATGGCCGCATTCCAAAATTAATTGTGATACAGAGTGACAACGTTTAGGAAGCGTTTAGTGGGAACGGCTTGCGTTCGAATGGACTGATGGGCGAACGGCGATTTGTGGGTAATGAGGATATTGAATTTCAATTAATTTGTGTTTTTCCTCATTCCACGGGTATTCCTTGTGGATTCTTCTGCTTGAATGGAACTGAAATTGTCTGCGGTGTTTTATGTGGACCGCAGAGGCATTTGGCTTGGAAGGCGTGTGACAGGCCAGGCGGGCTTTTTGAATCCAATTAACGCTTTTATGATGATAGTTTGATTCGAAATTGAAGATATACAGTGTTATCTCATTCATTATGTCATGAGGGCCCGATGGCTGCGACGCAGGCACTGTTCGAGGCGAGGAATAGGTGCAGCACATGCTGGTGGGATTATTTGTTTAAAAAAAATGTAACTTATTTGTTTGCCCTGGAGTTGATCGACTGCGATGAGATGAACAGTGTGACATTTTGGAAGGAATGTCCAGACCTTTTCAAGGACTGCTTGCGTAATACACTAGAAGCACAGATTGCAAAGACTTGGCAATCCCAAAAGCGGTCACCCGATAGCAATGTGTTCTGGGATCCAGACATGAGAAGCATTGAAATGAGTAGCTGCCAGGCTGAAAGTCGTTGATTCACTGCTACGAACGAGCATAGTTGTGTATTTGGTTTTTCGTGATCTTCTGCTGTGCGGCTGCTGTGAGGGCGCAGAAAAACACCGGCCTGCCTTGAATTTGTGCCCAAGATTCAGTTAAGTCAATGCCTTAAAAGACAATCCCTCTCCTTCGATACGGGCGGGACACACATAAGTTTGGTAAGGTTAGTTTGAGTGGCTGACTGCTGCACGGACAGACATCAGCCACACCTAGGCCAACATACGCCCATCGTGGCAGGGATCTGTGTATACATATTCCGCAAGCTAATTAATGGAGAATTAGAGGAAATGGCTTCCTCTTATGTTGCCTAGTTCAGCCAGATTATGGAACTTGTGGGCGTCCAGATGTTTGAATCTACGGGAAGGGGAAGCACATGTTTTTAATGGTTTCTTCCTAATGCTCGTCCCTGCAGCTTCTGCAGAAGTTATTTTAAGGAAGGCCTAGTCTAGAGGCTTGAATTCCAATGGCGCAATGCCCTGCTATGTCGCCAATGAGGGTTCTGAGATTCGGCCTAGACTAATCAGGTTGAGCTATCGATTAGGGCGGGACATACCTCAGCGCCCTTCCCCACACCAAGTCGGATCGTAACACAATGCACATCTCAAAGTCAATCACGCTCACAGCGAATAGTGGTCGTGATATACTCTAGAATGTGGTGGTATTTATTTTTAGTCTCCCCAGAGCCCCCAGTCACCATGACGCTTCCAGAAAGATGACAACCGCACGGTCAGACTGAAACTTCTAGTGTACCCTGCCCTCCTGTGGAGCCCGCATTTGGTATCCGGTCCAGATTCGCAACAGAGCGACTTAACACGACTGGACTAGCCCTACTCCACCGATTTTCCACACCCATCTAGACATTCAACCTGCTCTGTCGTCTCGTAAATATTTGTCTGAGTCTGCTGGTGCTTTTCATAGATTGGACAGCCTGGCCGGAGTGGCACCCTACCCATGTTCATCGCTGAGAGGTTTCTGAAGACAAGAGTACAAGACGCATTCCCTTTCCTCTGTCCTATAGCTGTTGTCTATATCCTATGGAGTGCCATCATCCATTAGCTGACAGACATGCTGAGCGTAAAGTAGTATCTATCTCCTCCAAGGATACGTACGAGAGAAATATTCGAGTTTGGTCGACTGCCGATTGGACGGATCTCCAAGTCAGTTTGATTCGGTGTCTTTATGCGAAGGGCCATGTCACAACGACTGCTCACGGAATAATGACTGATTCCGCCCGAAATTTTAAGGAGCATCTGGATACCCACAAAATTAAAGTTTTCTGGGATCTAGACAACTGTAGCCGTTGCTCGGTGTGTTGCTCTGTCGTGTCCTTGACGTCTCTCCTTTCAATTGTCTTAATAGGGCCTATCCAAAAGTGATCGTCACGTCCAAGTGGGCAGAAGGCAACAGCGACAAGTGTCTGGGCTGGAAACGAATATGATCTTCCGGACAACGTATTTCAAGGGTCAAGTGCCGCTGGTTAGGAAAACTTGAAGACCCTCCGTAAAGACATGCCAAAATTCGCCGACAACCCCATTCAGTCCCAACTTCCCACTAAATACATTGATACCCTCACTAATCGAAGTCCATACGCAAATCAGTGATTTCAGGACAAGCTGCATCTGACTTGGTCTCAATAAGGATCTACCTTAGCCGATTCCATGCACATCCCCAGTGACATGATTGCACTCAGTTCTTCAGTATGTTTCTCAAATAGACTGCCTACGAAGGGCACAGCAGCAAATTAGATAGCTGCTGCCTTCGAGAACACTTCCACCTCAACTGTCACCATCATCCGCCGACACGTCCGAGACAACGTCTCCACTGTCCCATGCTCTACGCATTTTAATGCGAAAGGGAGGAAACAAAAGATTAATTACTTACTCGCATGCTGCGAAATCATTTAATTAAGAACGAACAGTTCTTAAATGCTACAAAGTATTCGTCACATTCCATGAGGCAACTCCTTTTCATTTCCTGCGCGACGCCATCGTCACCGCCGTGGATTGAGATTCGTGCAGACTGTCGTAATGGTCTTCCTCTTCCATCGACCTTATCGCAACCTTCAAATCAGTTCAACACAACAGAACTATCAGCGACAGCGACGTCAGAGGCTGGCTACCTCATATCCATCGGCGCCTGCGCTGGACGCTGTGACCCCAGACTCAGCTCAGCGCACAATTAATCCGTTCTCAGTCGGGAGAAGAGTGCGCGCACTTAGAACTCCTTAGCATATTGTATATGATACCCATTAGCGGATGCATCTGAACTTGACAAGTGTGACGAATGAGCCAGGCTTAGCGCTTTCATCTGTAGCCGAGGGTGGAAATTAACCCGAAACCGCCGCAAAGGCAGCCGCGCGAGTCACACTCGACACTCGCACAAGTGGCTACATGCGAGTCACAGAACAGACAACAGAACACACAGAGCACACAAAGCATTTCCATGGAAATTAAAGCGACACCGCAATTCAAATAAAAATTAATAACGAAACACTGAAACATGCAAAATTGAAATTAATTCACGGAGTGTAAGCGAACGCGACTTGCCGCTCATGTGGGCTCTTCCGTGCTCGAGGCGCGGCGGGAGTGGGCAATTAAAACCCATCACAGTGAGCGATTTGAGGAAGGCGAGATTGGCATCTTGTGAGTTGTGTGTGCCCCTTACTCCGCTCTCCCCATCCAGTAACTTGTCGCTCTCGAATTCAAATTAGTGCCTGTGGATCTCATGACGGCGGAGGGGACTTTAGATTGAGTCCGATAGATGGCACTGGAGCTGAATTGACGTTTCCTTAATGCATATTCAGCGATGAATGGATACTCGATGTGGCATGTGTGGGATATGTACCACGATGACTGACGCGAAGGCGGTCTGCACCTGGGGGCCTCTTTTCACACAGAATTCGGATCTCTCTTCGGGCTGTGAACGTGACGAGCTTGTGGTTGAGTGACAAAGCAGTCATCAGAAATTTGAGGGGGGTTTCCCCATTTGGCAGCAGGCACGTCATCAAATTTCGGTCTTGAACACTGTAACGTCCTAAAAAGTGGCTGCGGGGAACTGGACTGAGTGGAGCCAAGGCCTGAAGGAGAAATTTGAAAAAGTTCTCCTATTACCGCAATTTGTATAAAAATGTATTTTTGAACAAATAAATGAATCAAATTTATTTAAATAACACGTCGGCATTAATGTCCTTTCGACGAGAAATTGCACTAAATTGTTATCTTTATTGATTAAAATTTAATCACAAATTAGTGCTGTTCTTGTTATCGTTCGGTTCTTTACTTACATGTAGACAAACATTTTCTCTTTAAAATGAGATATAATAATCTTTGCACGAGTTTAAGCAAGTAAAATCAATTTACAGGCTGCTGGTGCAATAAAACAATTATAACGGCGACTACTTTAGGAAGCAAACGAAAAGAGTGGTCGCACTGTTAGAACATGTAATGAACGACGAGCGTCATCGTTTAAGCGAAAATGTGTTAAGAACGCGGAGAAAAAATAACATCGTCACTCACTCCCTAATTTCATATACAGGGGTGGTCCAGCATAACGAATGATATAACGCCCAGGAGTATTCGTTAAATCGAAAATTCTTTATATCGAGCATTTCTTGTAGGAAACATTTATTTATTGAAGTTTGATACAAGCCACAAAACCTTAAGCTACCTTAACTTAAACTATCCTTAACTAAACAAGACACGAGGGGGAACATGAGGAATAGTGAGAATGCCTTAGAGAGGATAAGCTGCAATGAAAGTCGAGGGCAGCGATGCCAGATTCCAAGATTTATCTTATTTTTTAAAGTTTTTTTGACATGAAATTGTTTTCAAGATTTTCAAGCTAAAAAATCAAAAAATTCCAATATTTCGAATTTCCAAAGTTTTGAATAAAACTTCATTTGCAATTTTCGAAATATACAAATATTCCAAACGAAATAGGAAGGGAAGTAGAACCCGCTCGTGCATAGCTCTGCTCATGCATACCGATTTTTGAGTCAATGTACTTGTATTGTAAACAAATTGTCCAATTGAGTCAAGACCAATTGGAGTCTTTGAATGTAAACAGCAACGATGCTGAACAAATAGACTTGCTTGGATTTCTACATAAAACTTGTCCATCAAGTCTTAAAAAAGTTTTGTTTAATTGTGAAAAAGTATATTATTTGTATCTACTATTCAAAAGTTTCCCAAATTTCTTTCCGAAATTCGTGGTATAAGAAACCTAAGCTTAGCTTTATTATTAACCTCGACGTTTTACAAACGATGCATGGTTAATGAACAAATTCATTTTTGAAGCTTTATCTCTTCCCCATTCATGTGTTACTGCTGAACGCATAGTTTCCGCAGTTAACCTAAATAAAACAGCTCGTTGGTTCGTGTGTCAATGAAACCTCGCAAGGAATTTTGCATACCAAAGCTTTGCCTAAAAGCAGAATTTTGAATAAATTTAATTCGAGTATATATATGCCCATGAGGCAGTAGACTGTACTCGACTATATTGTTAAATATAAAAAATAATTTCACATGCAATAAATTGAAGTACAACGAGGCTCTTCTGTTTTTCTTTTTTGATTTGCAGCCAAATCTTATTTCCAAAATTTTGAAAGCCAGAAATTAAGACTTCTGGTGAAAATCATCTGGCAGCACTGGTCGAGAAAGCTATGAGCATTTTTAGCCTGCCGCAGCATTCTGGAGATAGGTTCGAAATGGCCATAGTTGGTGCGGTGAAGAGGGAGACGAAAGAGGGGATAAGACCGAAGGTTATGTGGGTTATAAACCAATCACGGACGTACTTTTTGTGCATAATAAAATCTGATGCACTTCCCAAAATTTTTCAAGGGTTTGTAGAGTAATCAATTTTAGGCAGTCTTCGTAGGGAGATACCCTAAACCTGTCGGCCCAAACGGGGGGGAGAGACGGATGAATCTGCGCTGCATATTTTCAATTCCACAGCAGTAAGTTGATTAAAAGAGTGACCAGACTGGGCTGACATATTCAAGTAAGGGTCTGATAAAGGTAATGAATAGCGATTTTGTTATGTAGGGGTTGGAGAATTCCTAGAAACTATGGGATTTCTAGGAAACCAGCGTTTTATGAAACCAAGAGAGTATAATGTGATGAATTTGCTCATATTCTCAAACATAGTGCAAGTGGGCGTGCAGTACTGTTAAAAGGAGAACTGACATAGCTGAATTTCCTGATGATCACGAAGTTATAACCCTTAATTTTGAACTGTTGGTCAAAACCACGTTTCAGAGACCATAAAAATAATTCAATATACTCTACGTTCTCGTTTAACGCAACTCTCAATTTACGCAACCAGTCGATTTGCGCATCAGCTATAGAGACATGAAGTCGATAACTGCAACTACCCCATGATCTACTTGTTGTCATAATCGAGAATGAACTATATCTATATACATGGATAATATTTGATGGAAGAAACGAAAACTTTAAGTCATGTAGCTCCGACTTTATTCAGCAAAACTGAACGATACTGAATGAAGAACTTAGATATTATGGTCACAATGCATAATGGGTGGATTTCTAGAAAGACTCTTGAGTTCCCTGTGACCCAGAAACCCCATGAATTATAGCTCTTTGTTTTTTGACTTTGGGTGTAAAACATTATAGCGCTACCGTGAAATTGTGCCAAACGACATTGTGCCAAATGGAACAATTTGGTACAATTGATGTTAATATTTGGCCTAATAACACTTTCAAAAGTGCCATTGTACCAATTTTACATAATTACGGTTGGCACAATGTCACGGCACCTATTATTGCATATATTTTGCACCTACCCAAGTGAGCAAAATCGACATATCTAACTACAGAAGCATAGCTAAACTCTCGTCCATCCCTAAGCTCTTCAAAGGTATTGTATATGACTCGTATTTTCACTGCAGATCTATATTTTCCCCACATTATCACGGGTTACTAGAGAGAAGATCCAGTACGAGTTCGTTCCAAAGACCTGAAATCGTTAGAGTAAGGCAAGGAAGTGGATGTTATTACCACCGACTTCAGACTTGGACTTTTGATAAAGTCTTCCACCTTATTATTTACCTCAAATTCAAAGCCCTCGGTTTTCTTTTATCTCTTGGCTGAGATCGTACCTTGAGAATCGCCAATATAGAGTTATCCTTAGATCTTCTGTCTCTGACCCCTTTAACGCCACTTCAGGCGTTCCTCGAGGCAGTCATCTTGTTCCACTGATCTTTGTTCAAACAATAAATGATGTTGGTCGAATTATCAAATTTTCTGACGCGGACGACATGAAGATCATTAAGACCATAACTACCCTCAATGACTCTCTCTGTTTTCACTCATTCCACTACTTGTGTGATAAAAACTACAAATGCCAATCCATAACTTTTTCCCGTAAACGCCTACCCCCTCCCCATAGAACCTACTACTTTCTCAACGAGTCTAATCCCTCAGTCCCCAAATTCATGACAGGGCGCTTAGTTTCTGCTTGCACATTCATCACATTATACTCTCTTGGTTTCATAAAACGCTGGTTTCCTAGAAATCCCATAGTTTCTAGGAATTCTCCAACCCCTACATAACAAAATCGCTATTCATTACCTTTATCAGACCCTTACTTGAATATGTCAGCCCAGTCTGGTCACTCTTTTAATCAACTTACTGCTGTGGAATTGAAAATATGCAGCGCAGATTCATCCGTCTCTCCCCCCCGTTTGTATAGTTTAATACCTACGACCCATTCTCTATAAGCCATCTTCTGGGCTCTAAGAATGCGCAATAGCCACCTACCTTCGTTGACGGTGCTGGTCAGGCTTAGTTCAGTCATCAAAACAAAGCCAGTCTTGCGTCCGTCATGAGCATAATAATAATAATGTCGGCGCCACAGCCATCTATGAGGGCTAGCGCCTAGGACTCAACCAGTCGTGGAAAGGCCTACAGTTTTATGCCAACTTCGAACGGTCAATTTGAGAAGCTTTTTCTAGACAGTTATACTCTTTGAGTATTGTCAGTGCCTCAAAAGAGGTGGGACGTGAAAAATATTCTGCTCGTACCGAGAATCGCACCTGAGAGGCGTAGGCTTCGACGCATCAGCCACAACATCGCGGTCGTCGAAAGTCATGACCTGGTCGTTATTCCCCTCTTCATGGAGCATTTGTGTGTATGCGGTTGATGTTTGCCTTCCGGTCTACATCCACATATTGTTTATGTGACAGAGCAACATTCTGGTCCTACGAGTGATGTGTTTTGACCTCAACGCCGATTCTACGTATGATGTCGTTTGTGGAGTTCACAGTTGCCCCGAGGTAGGCAAAAGCTCTATGTTCCGCAGTACCAGATCGAAGGTTCTAGATCCTTGCGGTGAAAGCTGTACTACGCGTCCTTAAAATCGATATACGAATTGTGCGTGTCCATCTAAAACTCGTTTGTCTTCTCCACGATCTGTCTTATTGTGAATATTTGCTTTATAGTCGATTTGCACTTGTATATGCCGAGAACAATCGAAACGGCTTTAGCCGTTCACACAGTATGCTGGACAGAATCTAATAAGCAACGTTGAGCAGAGGCATTACTCTCTTCCTTTGCAGGAGGTATGAAGGCCTTTTTTGTGGATGGAGCATGTCTAGGTGAGCACTGTCACTGTCAATTTTCTCCTCTTTCTTCGACAGGTGACGGATGTCAGGCGAAGTTTGTGACTCGATGCTGTGCTCTAGTGTTGGCTAATGAATTTAACACACACACAAATGTCACGTTAAATAAATAGCATCATTTAAATACATTCTTGACTCAGAAGGTCTCGAAGAATTCTGAACCGGCCACCATTCATGGCATGGCTTCCATCCCTACAACCCCCTCAGTTTGGTGGGAATGGTAAAAACTGGCACAGCGCTATGCTATGTAGCACTGAAATCGAGGAATAGGCTATGCGAATCGTACAAGTTTAAAAAACTTCACCAACGTGCATTAGCGAAGACAACTTCTCTGACAACGCTCGAGTTGATAATTCATTTCGCAAGCGTCTCACCAATTTCTGACCACCGTTCAAATCCTCAAATTTCAACAGCCCCATTTCAGTATTCCGAAATTAATTCACTTGAGAACCGCAGTCACATAACGTGAGTATTGAACATTCCGCATCTTGGGCGGAAAAACAAAAGCGTTCATGTGCCTGCACGATCTCCTCAACCAGATCACTCATTTGTTGACCCCCCGTCCAACCAAACCGACGTTTATGGGGTACAGAAAATGAATAACGCCAAGTCTTAAATGACTTCAATCCAGTTTAATTAGCGCATCAACTCAATCCAAGGCTCCGCTCGAGACGCGCGTATCCACATCAAAGCTGGCCCGCGAATTAACATACTCAATTCCAGAGACGATTGCGCATAAAATTAAAACAGAATTTGAATTGTCGCCCCTCCCTCAATCAGCGGTCATCATTCGCCATCGCAATCGCCGTCCTCATCATCATCTAAGCGGGTATCTGCATCTCCATCTGCATCGCATCACTGTCAGAGACGGATTATAATATTCGCATGTGAAATTCCACCGCAGACGCCACCGCAACAGGCCCGCTTTGACTGCACTGCACCGGACGGACGCACCGACACATGGACGGATGGGACGATCTGGTGGATGTGGCCGATGTGGCGATCTGTGCGATAAAATTCGATTTTAATTGCCTTCATGTTCGCCGCAACTGCCCCAAGCCCAAAGCCCCTAGACCCATTCAGGCCATCACAGCGCCGGGACAATTTGGCGGGGGAGTTGCATAAGCAAATTAGATGCGAAATGAGAATTGCCAACCGCAAGTGAGCTGCCACTAATGAAAGTCTAGTTGCCACCAGAGTAGCGCAAGTACGACGACGTACTGGACACGCCACCCAGGCTGGAAGGGCCAGGACTCCACACAAGCTGAATGTGTTTGGCCAAGTTGCATGCCGCCGATGGGTTGCGGCGAAAAAAGCGCGAACACATGTTGCGTGCCTCACTGAAATTGTTAAGCCGCGTGCGCGCAGCACCATGCGATAAGCATCTCGTGACGACGACAACAACGACGACGTTGGTGATATTCATCCAACTACTTCTTGCCGTGGGGCAACTCCGGCTCTGCCAGGAAGTCAAGAAGTAACCGAAATCCAGACACCAGACAGACTGTTCTTCATATTTGTTCGCTCGGTCGTCGTAGTAGTCGTCGCTTCCGCCGCGCCATCGTCGTCGTCTCGTCGTTGTTGTTGCTGTTGTTGTTGTCGTATGTTTATTGTTGTTATTGTTAGTTTTAAATTATTTGTTGTTCCTTTTTTTGTTTTGCTTTATGGAACCGTGAGCAGTGACCATGTACTCGACATGGAAACGTGTGCGACATGCGCGGGCGGGTGGAGTCTGCTGCACCGGCAGCTCCGCAGCAACAGCGGTGGAGGATAATTATCCACGAAATGAGTATCATTGCCCTGGTAGTGAAGGGGGATGATTAACATACACTTTCATGTTAGACGGTGCTATTGGGAACTGCATTATTGGTCTGGTCTGGCCTGGTGGAAGGAAAGCATTTTTCGCGCTCCAGTTGAAATGCGCATGGTTTTCTGGTGAATGCGGCTGGATTACTGACGGATTGAATTCATTTGAATCAATTAGAAACTCTTCGTCTCATGTGGAAACATCTTCAAAGTGACACAAAGTAGAGCTTTTGATGAATGACTGTAAAGTGGGACTATCGATGGATTGCTTGGAGAGATTCTTTCGGAAAAGATTGGGTTTTCTGTTCTTTGTGGATTGGACAATGGATCAGCAAGCGCTGCGGGGAGGTGGGAGGGTTGGCTGCTGAAAAACATCAGACTCCAGGTGATGGCGAGCAAGTGCCTGCGGACAGAGTCATTGCGGCCAGTGAAAGTAAATGCAGATCTTGATAGGAAGATCGTATGTTGCCTCATGGTTCTTTGCACACAAGCCCATGTCGCTAGGTCCTTAGAGAGACTTAACGCCTGTAGGGAACCACCTGCGGTGCAAATTAATCAATCGATCAAAACTTTAAAATTCGAATGTGCAAGCGTCGAGTCCGTCCAAATGTATATGACAGTGGTCTGAGCTTGAATTCTGCCCTTCTCGTGGACCTGCCACAAGTAAACAAGAGAGAGGAAGTCAGGCCTTTTACAACGACGAACATACCTTAGGGGGCACGCTGACCAGGAAGACCAGGAAGATGTCTCGCGGGAGTATCAGAATACTCGCATATTCGAGCAAAATCGAATGTAATACATTTCTGATGTGAGAAAGCTGATAAGAAGACTTAAAAAACTCATACTTGCGTTTTTGGATTGGTTGGCGGTACCAAGTGCTATCGTGCGTGCTATTGTTCGATCACCAGTGGATAGGACCTAAAGTTTAAGAAGCTTTCTCTAGGCAGGTATACTCCCGAAAGAGTGTGTGAGTGACTCGAAAGAGGTGGGACCGTGAAAAATTACTTTTGGCCGCATCGTGAATCGAACCCGTGCACTTGCCCACAACTCCTCGTCCACGTCCGTCACTCGATTTAAATGGTGCCGTGAATTATGAAATTTGGTAAATTTCGGCTTAAACCTGGCACTCTGGCGGAGGAATCGACGCACCAACCCACTCCTCTACGGCGACCACAGTTGGTGCAGTTGAGGTCAACAGCATTAGTCCACAAAGCATCGGTGTTGGTGTTTTAATTAATATCACTGCCGCGGTGGTAAAATCCATTGAATGGATTTCTAATGGCGGAAGGGGTATACGAAGCACTACACAAGGCGATGTAAAGACTTCTTCTTCTTCTAGTGGCTCTACAGTCCGTGGTGCACCATCAGACCTGGACCTACAGCTCAGCTACCATGATCTTTAGCCAGCTGCCTCCAAGGTTTGAGGTTCTTCTGCACTTATGTGCGTCTTGTGGGCGTCCTCTTTGGCGACTGGTTCGGAGTCGAAGGCTCTTCGGGCTGGAGAGGTGTTGGAGTACTATAGCCTTTGATAGAGGGCTATATTACTCAATTGCCTCTTGAGCCCAAGGAACCAGAGACTGACAAGAGTTATTCTGCGTTCAACCTCGGCGCTGGTGTTGTTCGCACTGTTTACTTGGGAGCTCACTTGATGTGCGTCCTTTGTCGATGACAGCATATACTTCGTGTTGTCGATTTCGGCCGACTATCCATTTCGGCCGCCTCCGATCCAAAGCAAACGCTTCACGGGCGGCTCGCTGTGTTCGACCATCGCATCAATGTGCTTTAGACGGCCTTTCCAAAATTAAAGGCTGCTTCTGCAACAATCGTTTTCCACACAGCAATGTAGGCATTCAAGAGACTGATAGATTTAAGTCTTCAAAAACTGCGAAAAATTGTTAAATTGAAAAACGCACCAACCCTAAAATTCAAATTATTTTTTTTCAAAATAACGCGTTTTACAAAATCTACTAAAACTGCTTGTTTTTTGTTCATAATTGTAAAAGAAAAATAACTTAATAACTTAATTCTTGCGGTTTGGTAAGAGATGGCGTAACTTGTAATATTCCATTGGAACATGCGTTAGAAAGCTACTGTTATTGTATGTCCTTTCAGTATATGTCATTCATTTGAAGCGTAAGCAACAATCATTTTTTTTCACTCAAATATGTCGATCTTTGTGCCCAAAAAAGTGTTCTTGCGGTGAGTCCTTCTTCATTACTTTAATATGAAGAAAACTGCTCCCGAAAGTTATCTTTTTTTGGTGGAAGTTTATGGTGAACATGCGCTAGCTGAGCGAACGTGCCAGAAGTGGTGATTTTGGCTTGGCCAACCAGCCTGCTCTGTATTTGGTGGGATCAGAAGGGTATGCTGCTAAAGCCGGGTGAAACCATCACTGGACAAGGCTACCGAACACAATTAATCCATTTGAAGAGAGCAGTAGCCAAAAAACACCCGGAATATGCGACCAGACACGAGGCAATCATTTTCCATCACGACGACGCTCGGCCCACGTTGCTATTCTGGTTATGAACTATTTGGAAAACAGTGGATGGGAAGTTCAACCCCACCCGCCTTATAGCTCAGACCTTGCCCCTTCTGACTACCATTTGTTCCGGTCGATGCAGAACGCCGTCACTGAAATACGGTTTACATCAGAGCAGAAAATCAAAAATTGGCTCGATTCATTCTTGCTTGCAAAGCCGGCGCAGTTCTTCTGGGATGGGATCCACAAATTGCCAGAAAGATGGAAAAAAGTCAAAGCTTCAGATGGGCAATACTACTAGCACATATTTTTCTTAGAAAAAAATTTGCTGTAACAACCTTCGTCATTGCAACTGCAACAGTTTATATTACATGCGACATTCGAGAATGCACTGCACTGAGTTGAAAACCGCTAAATTGGCTTGGGCACCAAGCTCGGCCTTCATGACTCAGATCTTCCAAGCTGTTTCGAAATTGACCCAGCTTGGGCAATCCTACTGCAGAGCTCAGTATTACTCCTCTCATCACTCGTGAAAAAGACCCCGAGGCAATTGAATATCTCCCTCACATGTGAACTGCATTAAACAGGCGTTCTGAAAAAACGGTCGAACCTGTTGTCGATTTATGGAATGTCTGAGTTTTGGAACATCCGAAAAAAAAACAGACTACACATGCTCGGTCTATAATGTACTTCTAGATATCGATGCTTTTCGTGTCAAATTCACACTATTTTGAGTCGTCAAACTATACCTTGCCTTGCATCTGCAATCAGTTCGAATTTATGAGAGAAGGTCAAGCGATTCGGACTAGAACACTCTCTCAGCCATAGCATCAATGCCAGTTATACATCCGCTGTCAGCGAGAGTATGCATAATAACTAATGGCAGTCAGATCCGAAAGAGCAGAACCCGGCTTAGCTACGACGCTCATTTTTGGAGTAGTGTGTCATTAGAAAATCCCTGTTTGGGATCTGCCTTGGCGGCTTCATCGGTTCGTATTCGTGGTGATGCCTTCTCATTACAATCACTGGAGGTCACTGCTTATTGGCGATAATAATATTACAGGACGACGGAACATGCTATACACTTGGTGCTACAACAGACATTCTGCACGAGCAATTAAAGGGCATGGTTGACTCACTCCAACGCCCTGCGCGCGGTCTTGGGTCATGTCAGCGTTGATGGAATTTGGAGAAGAAGATTCGACACAATTAAGGTAATCGTCCCGCAGTCTGCAGTTTCGCGTGACTTGTCAACATGAGTCTAGCCAGCATCTACGGATGGCTGGGCCGTGTAGAGCGTATGGATAACTTAGATCTGGCCCGAAGAATCTTCTGTGGGGCAACGAAACAGAAGACGCCCGGCGACACACACAAGTCGAGGGGGGCCGTCTTGCGTGCGAATCCGGAGATAGTTAGCGAGAGATCGGGCCGGCTGGAGAGGCATGTTGAGTGAGGAATGAGGTCACCTCGGACTGTAGCGCCCTGATAACAAGTAGAAGGTTGACTCACGTAGAGACACCGTGAACTGACCAATGAGATAATTCACTTTCACTTCGATTGGCTCTTGGAAGACCCTTTATTTAAAGTGTGCAAGTGCGTGCCAATTGTGTCTCGTAGGTCTTTCCACATGGCCAAGCAATCCCTCGAAGCTACGGACCAAATTTTATATTGAACGGAATCAACTAGATCGGGAATGCATTCGATTCAATTGGCGTTGCTTACATTTGGCGACCCATACACAGATTTAATGAAGTTTCGACCTGATATCAGGTAGATAAGTAGGTAAGTAGTTGCCTTGAAAACCTCTTGGCAGCGGCTCTCTTAGACTCACTTAGAGTAGTGGCCTGTCTAGTTTGCTAGGCAGAAACTATACTATCGTGAAGCCTTCTTTGCCGACCTGACAAAAGAAGCCAGACTCTGTTTACATTCTTTTCCATTCCATAATCGTTCATCTGCCATTCACTGTCCCCCTCCCTCAGTCGTCCACCCACTTTATCCAAAGTCAATTACCCACTCATCCCTCCGTCCAATTACCTTTTCAAAACCCATAGACTTTTCCCACCTATTTGGACACCTGAATAATTTCCACTCAACCGCCAGTCCAACCAGCACTCAAGTCCCCCGGTGAACCAAGCGAAAGGAGATCATTTTCCGTCAGAAGTAAATTAATACTTCAACTGGACTCAGTTCGACACAATTAAGGTAATCGTCCCGCAGCCTGGGTATTGTTTACCCAGTCTGCGGTTTCGCGTGACTTGTCAAGCTGTCAATAGGTCTCCGCGGCGGCAGTCGTGACATGCAAGTGCTCATAGCCTGCCCAAGTCGACACTTGGTCCGATGATTGGTGGCACTCGATTCGTTCGTTATTGAAAAACAAATTTTTCAATTTTCATATCGGAAGGGATACGAGCCCCACCACCCATTCCGCTTGATTTGGTTTCGATACCGCTCCGGTCTTGTGGTCACTGCTGCACGCTAATTTGAATTCTTTATTACATATCCGTCAGAAGTGAAGTCTCTTCGGCAACAACAGTGTTGCAGGTTCTACGAAAGCGACCGAACACCGGGACCGCTGCCGCGCCTTTCGATCGATGCGGCTGGCGAATGGACAAAGTAACAACTTGTGCGTGTGCTCGCCCGTTCAGTGTCCTGGAAATCTCATGCCAATTGGCCGCGACTTATGCGAGCACTTACTTTAATTTATCTGAATCTCATAACCAGCAATTATGCCTGCACATGGCAACCGATTAGCATAAGGAGAGAGCAAAAACCGAACCAAACCGAGTGGCGGCAGCGGCAGCAGACCAAAACGAAGCGCCACTTAAGGATTCGCGCAGTTCTCCGGCCAGAACCATGCCCACCTTAGACCCATTTCGCAGTCGTTAAACAAGGTGAATGCGAACGAGTCAAACGGGGCAACAATTAAATCTCCACTCCGCGATGAATAATCCTTCCCAATGGCGCGGCGGCGGCCGCGGTTGAGCGTCCGGCCTCCGACCCATCAGCCGTTGCCGCCACCGCAGCCGCAGCCGCCGGAACGGAACAACTTTTAGCGTCCCCGTGCGGTAATAACACGGTCTCGGATTTCTGCAAGATCGTGCCATTGATCGTATTTCATTTTGTCATTGGGTCTGCTAATTGATGGTTGCCAATTGGCCGCTAATAAATCAACAATTGGTGTAGCTGCCCAATCTCAGCGTCTCTGTGTTGCTCCCTCTATGTCTCCCTCTCTCTCTGTCACACATACATTCACTCCCTGCCCCCTGCGCAGGAGTAGCTGAGCCGCGCCGTGCCACCGCATCATCATCCTGGACTCGGGGTGCGGATGTATTCTTGAGAAATAACTTCAGCATGAATTTGCAGATGAACAACAGCAATAATAACAACAAAAAATGTAAATGCATCGCAACGTGCATGCCCATTGTCAGCGACTGAATGGAGCTCTGCATAAAGTGTGTAATTATGAGGGAAAATATTAATTCCCCAATGACACATGCAAAAGGAATCGAAAGGACATTCCTTGCGGGCGATTAATCATTGAATGCAAGCACGTCGTCTCGGTGCTCTGTTCTGGCAAATCTTTTCCGTGGAATTTGTAATGAGGCGAGTAACGAGGGTTCCGTAATGATTGCCCGGGGGTTGCTATCCGGGGAATTTTCATATGAAGTGACCGTTCGACAGTAGGAATGAATGCCCGTTTGACAGTTTAACGGTGTGTGTATGTTTAATTTCTTATGACTTGCATTTCCTCTCCTCGTTTCTTTTTTTGTTTTGACTTCGATGGAAGTTGCTGGGAATGATTAAACCGACGATGCGCGGAGAGGCCAGCCAAGACGCTGCAGGAACGCTGGACAGACGCGTAGCTCTACGCTCACTTGCCTATATGAGGTCTGAGCTCCTTGGCTTTGTCACACGAAGAGTCGACGTCTAAAGATACAGCCAAGTTTGATTGCGGACAGGAGCGCAGCTCGTCTACATCTATTTAGTCTGAGCACCTCAACCTTCTCCGTAGCTCTACGCTCGCTATTCCCCAGGAAGTGGTTGACGTGCTCTCTTCCCTGATTCCCACTGGACAGACTGAGATAGAGAACGGGCAGTAAAACTTCAGCTACCGGGATTCCAAGCCAGATGCCACCAAACTGACGCCCCAACAGAATACACCTCAGGTCAGGACCACCTTCAACTCGCCTGATTCTCATTTGCTTGCCGCGCAGACGAATCACATGAGATGTTGGTACCTCACGAGCACTTGTGGCCTCCCATCAAGTACGGCAACTAGATGCGACCCATACAAACCGGTTGGGGGCATGCCTTCAACCTTCAGCAGCCATTAGCCAAGGAATTCTTATGTAAATCTGCATCAAAATGACTTCATACACAGAGAGCCAGCCTCTCTCTCTCTCTCGTTCGCATGCCCTGTACAAGTGCAATCTCAAAGGGGCAACGAAATGGATTCAATCCCAGCAACAAGGACAGCCTGCGACAGCTCCCCGTACTCCCTTGCCCATTCCTACGCAAAGATGTGGAAACAATTCAACCGTTGAACGCTGGACTCACATAGTTATGCGATCACATTATGCGAATCGGTGAGGCATCAAAGTGGACGGCACCTTCAGAAGTTTTTGACTCGATGATGACGACTCCGTGTCGTCCGCTCCCAGTTCCATTGCGCATCGCGCATCGTCCTCGTCCGCATCATCATCCATCGTTCGTCAACATGGACGACGACAAAACGTCCGGCCACTACGCATACGACGCTGACGGGGGCTGGGGGCAAAACTCCTCAAAGTCAAATCAAGGCTCTGGACCAAATCGGATTCCTTTTTGTGGTGGCTCCGCGGCTGGCTAATGCCACCGCGGTCAGCCGAGTGGTGTCTGCGTGTGGAGGACATTGTTTTGCGCTACTGGAATTCATTGTTGCTGTTGGCTACTGTTGTCGACGGACTCAAGACACCGCAGCGGGCATGAGGGCCGTGGGGGCCTGCGTCGTTGTTCATTGATGCGAAATGCGGTCCGAAAGTGCCGCTCATTGCTTCGGGTTTCTATTTCTGTTAATGCCCGCCCGGACACTGCTGCCTTCGCCGGGAATGTGGCAATGAAATTCGCAACAACGGATGTAAAGAGGACACCACACGACACACAACCACGCAACGCATTGAGCCGGATTACTGGTTGCGGCTTAATTGTTGATTAATTGCGTTTTTATAGGTCGCCCGGTGCATTGGCTGAATGTTTCGCCGCAACAATGTTGCGAATGACATGCGCGTATCGTTCGCGCTCTCGGATCAGAGCAGAAGCCTTCGACTCCGACAGGATAAATCTCAGCCGGACGGCGTCAGTCTCAGCGAACCGGTGATTTGAATGAAAAACAAGTGGCAGCCGTCCTAAATCGCGACTCTCACGGAATGCACTTCTCGCGGCACTGCCGCAGCACGTCGACCAATTTGTAAAGCGATCGTCTGCGGTATGCTTCCATATTTTTCACCAGCAAGAGGAAGCAGCACAAAAAATGCGACTTAATTGCATTTTCACCACCGATGTTGTTTTAATGAGGAAAATTTCCATTTTTCCCCCATCGCCCGGGCCGCGGCTTCAACTTGCACTGCCTCCAGTGGAGACTCATCAGCACGGACTCTGCGGTGGATGTGCAGCCGAGTGGAAAGTCTCTCATGTGGAGTGAGAGGCCGCAATGCCGGAAAAGTCATATGCTCCGTCTGAGACGTCATTGGGACATGTCGATGGGATTGAGTGGGTGCGCATGCGCATACTCTTGGTTTGACAAATTCCATGTCCCACGGCTGTTAAATTGAATTAATACTGGGCCGGGGGATCGAATTACAAGATCGTTAGGGAAGGTTACAGGTTCGGGCACTTAGTCGTGGCCTGTTGCCACCCGAACCTTAATTTTCCTAATTTTATGATCGCTCGTTTGTCTATTTAAATTTTGACGTGCAGGTATACCGATTATTCAAAGCAGTTGATTCAAGCTTGTTGACGATGGTAATGAGCGGTTGGCAGTGACTTCTCGGCTTTCCCCGGCGTCTGGCGATGGTGGTGGTATTCAGACCATGAGCTGGCCCTAACGAGCTTCATTATGAATTAGTCACACTTTGTTGTGATACGATGATTACTTGGTAATTGAGCGATTTTTGGCCTAAAATACCGACGACCCATTTGAGGTTTGGTTTCAATGGAACAAACGGTTGAGATGAGGGCTTAAAATATTCGATATCTGATGCTTTGGCTGTTTAAGACAGGATCTGTGGTAAAGGCCGAAACTGGCTACGATTGTTTCCAAAACTGAAGTAAAACTGTTTGAGAAGCACAGAGTGTTCATATTTTCTGACGGACAGTTGCGTGTTGCTTATTGGTTGTGTTATGGCAAGGTGAGTCTGCTATGTGCTGCGACTTGGATCGATATGGAGTGATATAAATTAACACTGCGGGGGTTCAACTTGGAGCTGATGATGTTGCGACTTAAGGTAGTGGTGGGTATAGGGAGCTCCTCTTGAAGAAGAGAGCACCCAGGAGTTTGTAGTTGCGAGACATCAGAGCTGGGCGGATGCCGAGAGGGTTTTGCACACTTTCTGTCACTTCCTCGTCCATGCTGCTTCTGCAAAAATCGTGTGTGATCTATTGACATCAAACATGTTACTTATCTAGTATTCCTCTATTAATAGCAGTTTGGTACCCGTATCCACTTGACCCTACGTTGCCTAGTTCCGACTCCTGGTACGAGCAAAAAAATTTTCACCTCTTTCGAGTCACTGACAATGCTCAAAGAGTATGACTGTCTAAAAGAAGCTTCTCAACTTGGGCATCCGGAGCCGATATAAACCTGTAGGTCCCTTCCACTCGCGAGAGAACACTAGCAAACACAACACGGGTGGTTGTTGAGTAGCTAGGCGCTGGCTGTAGCGCGTCCCACTTGCCAGCCATCTTGTGATGATCAATTCGGTTACACTCCTTCATAGACAGAGATTGCAAGTCGAGAGGTACAAGTCATGTTCAGTGGTAGGAGTGGGACAGAGACAGACAGTGGACAGTCGTTATGGGATGGCCCTTGCAGTGATATTCTCAGAGATACATGGATAGACCATTGGCATAAGGCAGTGGGCAGACAAATGATGAAAATTCTCCCATCCCATCTGTAGATTATTAAGAGAGGAATATTTCATTTCTAGTGTTCTTTATTCAAACCACTAGTGGAACTTGTAACGCATACACCCAGATTGTCGCATTTGCTAATAAAAAATCATGTTCACAGATATGTGTCTGAGGGACGCCTGGCAGAGCAAGTATGGAGAATTCGTGGAGGAGATTGTATGCTGTCCAAAATTTCAATATGAGGGCTTCAAGTTTACTTGCATGGTTCTTCGTCTATTTAGATTCATCCTACGAATGATTAATTCCAGGAAGATGGCATCCTGGAATTAATCATTCGTAGCATAGAGTAGCAAAGAGCGTCCTAATGCGGGAAACGCTGGAGCCTTTCTGGGGGCGACACAACGTTAATAGATTGCACACATCTTTGCGTCGGTTTTCCAATCCGCGGTCCCAATAGCCTCGAACTATAATGTCAAGGACAGGCTGATGGGGCGATGTTTGTGTTTGTGTATGTAGCGACAGCCAAGCTATGCTTAATGCCTTGCTCAACTCTTCAACTACCTCCAGGATAGTTCAGCAGGGCAAGTCTTCTCTGAATTTTATGGGAAGTCTAAATTCGCTAAAATCACCACGGAGTTACACGAAATGAAAACCCTGATGGACTAGCTAGGCAATTATCAGAGGAGGTACTCTCAGGACACGAAACTGTGTCTGCATCCTCCGTCAGGACTTCCATCTATGGTTGGAGTTCTCGATAACATGTTCTTGACAAAAGTCCGTGGCATTTTTGTTATGTCTTGACAGAAAAGAGTGCAGGCGACTTACTCAAGTACTAATGGCCACTACACCTTCGCCAAACACCGAAATGGCCTTGGTATAAGCGATGAATCGGTCTGCGAAGCCTGTGGAAAAGACGAAGAGACTGCAGAGCACTCTGCCTTTGTTTGGATCAGGTTCCAGTGATTCGGTGCTGATGAGGTGAGAGCTGGCTATTCATCACAGATGAACAAGAAGTTCCAGCAAAAGCCGGTTACTGTCGGGGTCTATTCAAAAACCTCCGACAGAAAACAAAACGTCAATGGGATTATGTTAAAGAGAGTGAGACTTTGATATCTGGTACCTGGCTTTAGGATATAACCCTCCAAAAAGTAGGGATGCCATTCGTCCTCTTCTTTGACTTGTCATCTTTCTAAGACCGGTGCGGAACGTGCTTTTAAGAAACTACCCTCTTTTTTACCCTAAAAAGTAATTGTAATTTTAAAAATAAAAAAAATCATCGAGCTCTGAATTCAGGGATTTTAAATCCTTTTTTTTCCTAGGCTAGCTTAGACAGCCATGCCAATAGTGACGATGAAATAACCTTCCACATTCGGGGACTAATTTCACTGTGAAATTATTCCCACAGTAGAAAATGAAACAAGTCCCTAAAAAGTTGTGAATTAAGACCCCACATATTTATGCATGAATAAGTAAGTGTGGGCAACGGGAAGCTTTGGAGGCACATTCCATCTACCGAGTTTGACTCTTACAGCTTGCAGATACAAGTATAATAAGTATTTTAATAATAGTGAAGGAACATTTAAGTTCTAAGTCAATAATTAGTTGTAATAAATACAATTAATGCAACAATAAGTAATAATTAATAAACGTATGAATTTGAATATGGTTGAGTTCATAATAGCAACACTGTTGCCCCTGCACTGCGCAAAATATTCTGTTAACATATTTATGAATAAGCAGGTCAGCATTGTCAAAAAAGTATTCATAAATGCAACATCAGTGGACGATACAGAAGTGTTTGGATGACATTTGTGTTGATAAAATGAAAGTCTACATCACGTCTAAGAAGAGTATAATAAGGTTAGGTTTAATGTTCAATAAACTGACCAACTTTCAAAAATATTAAACAATGAAACCGTAGCAAAATACGCAGCAAAAGGGCCATGCTTTTCACTAAAAAGAATTGCAAGTCAAACCATGTTCCATATAACAGACATTTCTTTAAAAAAATAAGAGAAATTCCGTATGATGTTCATAGGAACCATTTTCGCATGAAAAAGTACACTTTTCGGTTTCCCTTTTTCCAATCCTGCAACAAAATAAAAATCACTACCAATTTGATCGCAGTTTGACTGTCACATGTATGAACGCATTTGCCGACTGCTCTCATGCACAGCCACTGCAGTTTATTTACATTTATGAACGCAAATCTTGCAGGGCTGCCACAGTGTGACAGTGAACTCGGCCTATTATCCAGACAACTGTGTGAAATTTAAACATATTTCACTAAGGCACGAAATGAATTTTAATCAGAGATTTGGAATTGATTTTTAATTTTTCAATCTATCATCACATAGATCTATTTCAATACAGGCAGGACTACAATTTAGAATGCATTTTGTAAGCGGGTTAAGTAGCTCATAATACGGCACACCCTTCTGATCTCACCAATTACAGAGCATTAACTTCGAGCCATGTATATTCGGTTTTGCCGTTGATTTGGCTGGTAGGCCAAGCCAAAATCGCCAGCTAGCACATGTTCATCATAAACTTTCACCAAAATACGATGACTTTCGGAGGCAGTTTTCTTCATATTAAAGTAATGAAGAAGAACTCACTGCAAAAACACTTTTTTGGGCACAAAATTCGACATATTTGAGTGAAAAAAAAAGATTGTTGTTTACACTTCAAATGAACGACATATACTGAAATGACATACAATGACAGTAAATTTCCAATGCATGTTTTAATGGAATAATACAAGTATCACAATATATCAGTGCCTTGGTTGGTATAAGAGGTTTCTTGATCGAAGACTTCTTTCTGGGGCAGACAGGTTAACACACACAGACAGGTTATTCATGAATTTTTGATAGTTATTAATGAAATAACTTAATTAGGTCTGAGAAAACGATTAAAAGATGGTTGTCAAACATTTTAAGGGACAAGAGAAGTTGGTCATCTCTATCATACTTCATTTCTGCACTATAGATTGAATACTTCGCATTTTTCTAGTGTATCTATTAAGGCACATCTTATTTGAAAGGCATAGATTCAAGGTTCCAGTTCATTCGTTTTATAACGAATCTCCTAAAGGACTTTTGACAAGAGATATGTAGACTGACTTTAGAGCACACCGATTAGAAAATTCATAACAATAACTTTTGATGAAATTAGAACGTCAATTTCGTATCAAAAATTATACTAAGATCTTTAATTTCAATTTTTCTCACTAGAGTCATCCCACGCATAGTGTATTCAAAGAGAATTGGCAACAAAATATGGAAAACAGAAAACAAATCCTATAGTGACCCGGGCAGGTGTGCTGTAGGGAGCAGCATCCCTATACATATTTCTATAATAAGAAAATTTATTTATAAATTATTTTAATTACTAAGAAAATTGTGGATTACTAAAAACTAGTTTCGATGGAAGTCGTAATTGTGCCATTTTTATTATATAACAAGAAGTACATTTCAGAATAACGAAATCCCGCACATCATGAAAAAACCCCCAATTTGAAGTATGAAATAAGTCCTCAAAGACACATGAAACAAATCCCCTATTTAGGGGTTTTACCCATATGAGGGGGGATTTCACTTAGCCCTGATACCCAACATATGCAGATGCATTTTCAACTGTTCAGCCGTCTCATCTGGAGACCAGCGATGGCATGCTACTTCCTTTTTTGTCTAGGGACACCAGTTCCAGTCGACTGGTAAAACACAGGTACCGCGAGTGAATATTCTATAGCTTAGCATAGGAGCATGCCTGCAAGTCGGTACATATCATTAATTTCCAAGACAAATTATTGCAAAATTTTTTTAATAATGTTGCGTGACGTCTTGTTCACCATCTAAAAAGAACGAGCTAATTATTCCTTGGTAATTTTTGTTTAAATTCATTGCATATTTGCACACTATATAAAAATGCTCGCCATCGGTGGGAGCTCTAAACATAAGTTTGTGCAAATAATGACAAAATGTAATTTGAAACGAAATGAATATATCTATCTATCTAAACTAAAAGTAATCAATTCCTTTTTTGTTAGTGGTGAACGATGAATACCTCATTCAAAGACCGTGCAAAGCGACCCATACACGGTCAATATTATTGTGCACTTTTTGGTATTACACAATATTATTGAGGGTGTGTGTCTATCTTTTTCGGCGTTGTGCAATATATTGCGAATATCAAAAGATGTAAATTTCATATTGATTGCGGAATAATGAAAGCATTGATCGTGTACGGGCGATACTGCACAATATTCATTTATTTGTGTGCTGGGCGTCGTCGAGTGAGCATGTATCCACACGAAATTTACTCGTCAAATTCATTACTGTGCAATTTACTAAATCGGGCATGGCAAAAAGGAAATAACATTCAGCGATATATTGTACAATAATATTGACTGTGTATGGGCCGCTAAACGCCCCGAACAGCCTGCAAGTTGTCCATTCAAATCGAAATGAACCTGATCGATGGTGATTCATTTTTCAGAATGGGTTCGTGTAAGCTAAATAATATTAAATAAAAAAAAAATGCTCAACTTCCACAGGTTCCTTAACTCTGGAGAGGCGAGTACAAGTAATTTTGCGACGATGTCGAAACTTGAAGAGCACCTCCGCCACCCTGGTATAGGACACCGGAGACAGCTGTAGATTTTGTCGTAGTCAAGGACATACGACAAAAATGAAAGGAAATGAAGGAAAATAAGAGAGGTGTTAACATTTGAGATCAACTGGTGTGGCAGATATTTATTTCGAATTTGTTTCGCAGTATTTTCTTGGCTCATTCAATCATGGTGAAATTATTCGGACAAAAGGACACCCATTTTCGAATAGCCACAACGACTAAATGAGCGCCGAAGGAAAGAACCTGACATGCCACTGAGCCACTCCGACTTGCCACAAAGAATGCTTCATTTGCAGTCACTTTTACTTAGCGGATAATTGTTAGTCCTGTACCACAAGTGTGACTAAAACTGCAGAAGTCGCAGCGGTAACATAAAGTCTAGTTTTCGAAAAAGAAATGGAAAATTGACCATAAATCCTGCATCGTTATTTACCACTTTCAGAAATAAGATCCATCTCCGACTTATTGTGGATTTAGGACGATAAAGCAAAGCCAGGAGCAGTGTCCAGTCCTTCCTCACGTGAATGGCCAAAATCTGAAGTTCGCTTAAAAGTCCCTCTTCCGTCAGCTCACATCACTTTTGCTACATCAAACCACTCTTTCAGCTCTTTGGCCGCCCCCGTCCGCGCTGCATGGTCAACCATTTAATTTTTAGACGAATGAACTCAATTCCATGTCAGCCACCCACAGCACTTTGGCTTCTCAGCACGCGCCTGCTATTTCTCCAACTCACTCAAGCCTCTGGCCGATGTTTTGAAAAATGGATTCCAATTTATACGGTTCATCGATTTCCGTAATTTCCTCAAACTGCCTTTCTATTCAGCGGAGCTAATCGGGCGCCACAAACCGTTGCCGCCTCCCGTATGCAATCATTGCATATGTTCCTCAATTGCTCTCGATCTACTGACATCCCAATCAACACTGCTTTTGTTTCCACTCCAGCTCGAGGCTACAATTTATTGCATCACTTTCGCTATGTGACTCTATTAGCACCACAGCGGCTCGTGCCGCCGCCACCGCCGCCTGCCATCCAAAAGGCGATGCGACCCTGCACATGGAGTGTCCTGCAATAAATTAAAAACGTCCACTCACATGCTGCTCTCGCTTGTTTCCAGTTTGGGTCCCCAGGTCAAGAGTGTGCCAAAACTGCGGACGAATGCATGGCAAGACTCAACAGAAAGAATCCTCAAAATGTTGCACATCGGCCATTAGTCGACGCCTACACTACTGTCGTGTGGACAATAAATCACCGAGACACACTCGACATCGCTGCCATTGTATGGCAATCGACTCTGAAAGGATGTGCAACGAAAACACTTTTTCAGAAAATTTTCAAAACACAGTGTGTTCTCGAAACAGGCGCAGATGAATTTAACTGCAGCAACCATCATCGACGAACAACTGCCGACGTCCCGGTGAGTGGTGCTGCACCACACACCTGGTGGTGGTGGCGCAGGATGTGCGTGCGTGGAGAGGACAATCGTTACGAGAGCTACGTCCAACCGACCAGTCATCGAGAGGCGAGGGTGGATATGAAAAACAATTGAGTGTCCTTGTGATGGACCTCCGTCACCCACACGCACCGGTATTGCTGCGATTTTTCAACGCGAGGGTTCTCCGGATCCTTCTCAATCAACAATCCGAACAAAGCGAGTGCGACAGAGACAGAGGCCGGCCGATTGGATGGGGGAAGGATGACCGTTCAACCCTTGTTGGTCATCCCCGAAGTCCGCATCCGCAATTTAGTCCCGGCATAATGCCATGTAAATTTATGTCTGTGCGTCGTAGGACCTCGTTCAACTTATCCACCCCCACAGCCTACCTGCGCACAGCACCACACAGCCAGCGAGCGTATTGACCACACACCACAGTGCGTCGCTGCCGCCCGGAAATGGCATTTTCGAATAATGGGACTATGAATATTTATGGCTTGTGATTTTGCGTGCGGAGTGTCCACCGTGCGGTGTGCGGCTGAAGGAGATCCTTGGCCGCCTGCAATTTGCTTATCCCTGGAGGTGCGGATACATGAAACCAATTTTGCAGACTAATCCAATGGCTATAGGCCGGCTCGTAAGTAATGGCTTTCGATACTTCGAACGGAATGGGATTACGAACGTAATTTACATAAATTGCATTCACTCTGAGATTGGATCTGATGTCAATTGAAAGAGCATGACCCTGGCGCGTGGTGTGTGTGCTCTGAAGGGATAAGCTTATGCGGTCTTAAATTCTGAGCTAAACGAGGTGAGATGCTGTGTCGTGTTGGAATCCGATCGTGGATCAGGAATAAGCCCCCAGTGCGGGGAAAAAACATGTCCTGTTTGTCATCCTGTTCCTCAAGCTGGCAATATCGATGAAGAAATACTTCTCCACGAGATTTCCGAATAAATACGAAATCCAGAAAGATACATCCCACCAGCGCGTCGGTTAAAAAATCCAAATCGGCAGCACCGCAGTCGCGTCTAAACATTCTCACAGCAGAAAAACCGTATGCCGCAGCAGGGCCAACTAGTTTCCAAAACTCAAAAATCGTTTGCATTTTTTAACTTTTTGCCCATCTCGGCTGGGGAATGTCAGATGCCCCGCGAGTCTTCGCTTCTCTTCGCCAAAAACAGGTCAAGTGCGACTGTGCGAGTGGAAAAAAGCGAACCCGAACTGGGTATTATGACGACACGACATGGACACCGCAAAACCGAATTCCATCCTTGAGAATGCTATTCAAATTTATTTTTGGGCTCCCGCCAGATCAAAGCATACGCAGGATCGTTGTGTGCGCACACAGCACAGAAGCACCGAAGCTCCTGACGAAATGAATGATTGCTGTTGACGAGTTGCCGACGTTGTTCAAAGTCAGTTTGGTGGAGGCGCGGCAACGGCGATCACGAGGTGAAGCAGAACGAGAACGAGCATCATCATCATCATCAGCATCATCATCTCATCCCGATCTCGTCACAATTTGATGGATGTATACAATTTCTCGATGTCTGTGGGTCTTTGTTGAACCTGTTGCCGGATCCGAACGGCTTTCTTTTTGCGGCTTTGAGTTGTGTCCAAGGAAACAAAGCAACAAGAATGAAAATGCCAAGGAATTTGGAAGTTTAGCGCAAAGGTCGTGATACAGTTTTTGCCCTCGTGTCAGGTCTAATCAAGGAGCAGAGAGAGAGAGAGAGAGAGAGAAGGTGGATTGAGAGAACAGTAGGGTGCCCGGTGGTGGCGACAAGGTGACTACTCTGCTGTTTGGGGTACAAACGATAAAAAGCGCCGTCTAAGGAATTTGTATTGGTTCTCTGGGACGAAGGACGGGAGAAAAAAAGGAAGCACTGCCACTGTGACCATTGAGGCCTTTAGATCGGGTGATATGTCTGGTATTTGGGAACAGTTACGTTCGATGATTTGAAGGTTATGAGTTTGTCAGCGGAGATCATGAGAATTGTGTGGATTTTCAATTTGGGATATATACCCATACCATGGGTATGGGTCAACAGCGTATTTATCGCTGTTCAATGGGTTGGCAAAGGAGCTGACAAAAATAGAAAATGGCATTTTAGCCCACTTGGATGAAAATCCGGGATTGATTTGAGATCCTAGAAATTGTTACATTATCACTCGTGACAAGGTCACCTCCAAACAGGAACAAGTAGACTTCGTTCGATTTTTGTTCGAAGCAGATTTAACAGCACAGACAATGGTAGTCGCCAAGAACAAAAAATGTGGTGGCCCGTAAAGTGCCAGGGACTAGCTTCTCAGCAAACACTCCCGTTGTGCGTACTATTGCTCTTTCACGAGTAGAAGGGACCTACAGTGTCTGGACTCCGAACACAGACCGCTGGACGGGCAAAAATTACTCTTTGAGCATTGTCAGTGACTCGAAGGAGTTGGGGCCGTGAACATTATTGTGCTCGTACCGGGAATCGAATCTAGGCAATGTAGGCTCAAGTGCGTAGGGGTCGACGAACCAACCCCCAAATCCACGGCCGCTAGTCGATAGCCAACAGAAAATTGAGAACATTTTCAATTCACTGAATTGGACAAGCAGAACGAGGATCAAGTGCAACAGAAAAGGCAAGCAGGATCAGGGTATACAGTATCAGGGTCAAGTGTAGGCACTGAAGGCTATGACCAATAAGCCGACCTGTAAAGAATGCTCTCAAAAGTGAAAAGCTTGGGAAAACCCAAAAATTACCAGATATGCAATCGAACGTCATTTGGGAAAACATCCTACTAGGGAAACGAATAATGGAAAAAAACAGCTTTTCTAGGATATTTATCTTCTTGAGCACCCATCTTTATTGTCCAACAGTACTCGGGGTATGGCAGGGAAAGGGGCTGCTAGTGAATTCAGCAGCAAACACTTAGACCATGTGAAAGCCGCAGTCGGACTATTACCACCTATCGACCACTCCAGTGATGGTGCCGTTAATTTGATGCCAACGGCAAATGGTGACTGGGCCAGATTTGAAAACCAGATAGAAGCGTATTTACGTTGCTTTCACTGGGATTCAAACCGGGGACTACCCTACTAACCGAGGGCAGACACTTAACCAACTGCGACATCTAGTCGTCGACCAACAGTACTAACATCAATATAAAATTCAATAACATCAAAATAAAATTTTTGATCCAACCCTGTTAATGTAATATATAAAATATATGGGTGGCGCTACAGCTCGTAGGGGCCCAGGGTCTAGCTTCTCAGCAACCACTCGTGTTGTGCGTGCTATTGTTCTATCACGAGTTGAATAGACCTACAGAACGGCCAAGCTTGAGAAGCCCTGCCTCTAAAGTTATCGTACTCTCCGCAAAATTTCTAGTTCTGAAGATTTTTTGAAATAAAAACATGTTTTTAAATCAATTTTTTCGAAAATCTCAACGACGGCAGCTGAAAATTCTGACACAAGATCTAAAATATGCGCCCCAAAAAATGTTGATTAGTCATAATATTTCATGCAACAATAATGCTGTACCCGAGTGTCGTATTTGTAGGATAAGGCGTCTGGCGCTGATTTTACGGCACTCTTTCAGGATTGTTATGATCTTTTTCCATTTAAAAACCTTCGACTCAAGAATCTTTAAATCTGTGCTATGTGCATTCTTGTAACAAAAGTCGATCCATTATCACAAATCCCGTCACTTGTACATTGGTTGATGTTAGGGACTCTTTGGGTGTTGGAGGCGTGGGAATTATTTTTGGTCGTGCCGGTCGGCAATCGAACCCAGGTAGCGAGTTTCAGTTGCGGGCGGTCGGCGCACATAACCACACCGCCAACTATTACAACTATTACCCCCTGATACCCAGTGCAGATTAACAGACATAACTTTCTTGCAAAATTGGCAACATCATCATGAACAAAATTTATGTAATGGACAAAGATATCTAACTTTGCGAACTTCTTCTGTGTGAGGTGCTCCAGTCGGAGTTCAACCCGCGCCTCGACTTCCTCTCCGATTTCTGGTGCCAACGGTAGAGCCAAACGTGGGTGTTCTCCCTCATTATCATTCGAGGAGAAGAAATTGTATAAAGTCAGCTTATTATTGCTACTCTGAGCTCAAAGAAACTGCCTGCTGTTTTGCATAGGATATCGCTACTGATGTTAGTACTGTTCACTGACAAGCGGAGGTAAACGATGTCCCTGACTGCCTTCAAGTCAAAAGGTGTATCGATTACTGCGCTGTAGGTTCTAGCCTAGTGAGTGTTAGGGTGTCTGCTCACCATGAACTTTGTTTAACATATCATGTATCAATTAGAATATTGGACTGACGTTTGTCTTACATCCCACAACGTCCAGTGCTTACTTCGAAATGTTCAGATCAGTGTGCCTATGTCGGTCCGTCGGTCCGATGGGGTGGGGGTGTGGTGTTGGCGTATTTAGCCTCGGTCATGAATGCTATCGCTTCTCTGGTGGAAGTGATGCAGCTTGTTGGTTGATGTCGTCGGGAAGGTCCCTCAGTAGAGTTGTCCGGAGAATGTGCTTATTGGATTTCTGATGCCTCAGGTCTGGTCGGACCTTTTCCATTTTCGAATCCTTTTTTTCCTAATTGATTGTGATTGTGTCGCTATCTGACTTTCTCAGCGTACATATCATTAATGGAAATATCAAATTGAAAATATTTGTGGGTGAGGAAAACAACAACTCCTAGAACCAATGGAATAGGTCTGGCCAGACCTTGATACATATTGTATAGAGCAATGAATTTATTTCACATATCACCACTTATGTGAATATTACGTATTTGTTTGTAAATCGAGCGACTTCCGGATAATTAGACTATTCGTGAAGTTTACAGTTTTTAGTTATGTAGGGTAGGGTAGGATGGTGTACTTTCGACTATGGGGCACTTTCGACGTTCGCTATTAGGCGTCGTGGTGGTTAATTACTAAATATTCCCACCCAGTTCACAACTGTTTATTCTCTCAGATGGTACGCGACCTTTGACAGCTCTTCTTCAGCAGTTGTGGAGGTGAAACCGATTTCTAACTCGTTCGGGGATTTTGTGCAATTTTTCGAGGCAATTGTTTGGTTGTGAGTGTCAAGCGTTTGGGCTTATAATATATCTAAGTTATTTGTAACGAATATATATTTTTTTAATTTCGTGAAAACAATAACGTTTACTAAAGCAAAGGATGGGGCATTGGCGACAAACGTCGAAAGCCGGGTTTCTTCGTTTTGTCTCTCTCGTTGTTTGCTGCAGCGTTCCTTTAGCCTGCACTCGTTGTCAAACAATGGGTTTCTCCTAGGTTATGTGTAAAGCCATCACATCCAAGGCAGCGTTTTTGATGGATTCTTGACAGCGTCTAGTTCTATAGCTTGCGCATTCGGCGAAGGCACATTCAAAAGGAGCCGTTTGTTTGAAAACTTGCTAAAGAAGTACGAGGTAATGGCTGAGAAGTAGAAGACTTTAGTGGCGATGATGAAGAGGACTATGTTCCCGATGGAGATAATTCTGCTACGGAGACAAACTTGGAAGTTGGGTCAATATCGGAAAGTTACAAGTTGAAAACGATCGAGTTCGCGAAACGCAAGAACAAATCTCCGAGGAATAGTAGTTGGGCCGTGATGTATCAAACAGGTATCAACAGTCGTCGTCTACGAGCACACAATGTCATTCGAGAAGTCGGTGCCTACGCAAGGCGAAGAATGCCTCGTAGTCATCTTGGTATCTGCAAGACACTGACATCAGATGGTCGTCATCATTATGAGGGAAACTAATAGAAGGGCAAAATAGAAAGCAAAGCAATTTGATATTGAAGAGAAACGATGGTGTAATTCATACCAACATGTTGCATACATAAGAGTTCTGGAAAGCCAACTTGGATCCCGTATTCAGAGCAACGATGTCGATAAACCGATTTTGGGGTTTGTAAAATTTGACGATTGCAGGACTCGTGTCGAGCAGTAAGGTTGTGACATTCGAGACATATCGACAATGCTATATCATCATTTGGAAAATGCGTAAACACCGCCAGAAGTTATAACCATTGACGAACAACCAACGAAAGAGTCGTGCAGACCTTGCAGATTACACGACAAATACAAAGAAAAACCAAACTTGCATGCGAAGAGCCAGTATTTTTTCAGCCAGTCGGTATTCAGTTACATCTCTACATCGCCAGACATTTGTAAATCAAGAAAATAGTTAAACAAAGAAAATCTGCAAATTAAAAACATGTCCGAAATAACAAAAAGACTTCAATTATTTCTTTGAGTCCCATCAATTTTCATACAAACTGTATGAAGGTCCAGCCAACCTATTCCACTGATGGAAAGGTTTTAAAACATCCATTGACAGAAGGGTTACGATGGTTGGTGATGTCTATTAACTGGTTTCTGAACAGTGGCACCACGTACAGTCGCATTGGAAAGGTTCTTGTTCCGTCATAAAATTCCTCCTCAACTCTTGTGAACGATTAGGTCTTGAACGTTCAATTTGGATTATCAAAGGTAACAAGACCTTGAGCTTGCTCAATTCGAATCGAAGTCCTTATAGTCGAGCTTGTCGAACTTCCTTTAGAAGTCAATATTTTGGTTCCCCTCGTGGCCATATTTTGGTACACTTCTCAGGGAAAAGCTTCGAAACCCTAGTTCCAGAAAGAGACCTGTGGTATGGCTGTAATATACCATTCGGTAACGCCATCAATTTCTACACAGATGGATCCAAAACGGAAGACGGAGTTGGAAGTGGGATATCCAATCCAATCCAATCTGCAATCCATCTACCTAATCACTGCAGTGTTTTCCAAGCAGAAATAATGGCGATAAGCGAAACCCTGACCTTGCTGAGGTGGAACGTGATTTCCTCCCGCGATATATGAATCTTTACGGGCAGCCAGGCAGCAATTAAATCCCTAACATCGTTTTCTCCGATTTGTCCACGTCGACCTTCATTCCAACATCAGTACATACGGCCACAAACCTATCGAGTGCGCGGTGGAGTTGCGTCTCTCTATCTCTCTCCGAGTTAGAGTCCATGGCGGTGGATCGAGTTGCCTGGAGATCTCTCATGCGTGGTTTACCCCCGCGACCCCTTTAGTGGAGCATGCTTGTCAAAAGATGATGATGATGATGATGACATCGTTCTCTGCAAACTTAAAACTGTCGCACATCTATTGATGAGATATCCGAACAGTTCCGAATTCGCCTGTGTTGGGTACCAGCCCATAGAGACATTATGGGAAGCTGACAAACTCGCAAAAACCGCCAACGCACTGCCAGATGACGGAACCTTCTGTAACATAGGTACTCCCTTAGCTCCCTTTGAGTTACAACTAAAAGTCAATGACAGATGGAATACAGGCAACACCTGCCAAATTACCAAACAAATTTGGCCCAGTATCGATCCTAAAAGTTCGGATAATTTGATCGCCTTAAAAAGATCCAACATCAGCACCGCAGTGGGAATCATCACCGAACACTGCCTTTTAGGACTACACGCGAAAAGACTAAGACTATTTTCTAACGATTTCTGCAGAAGATGTCGAGACGAGAAAGTGGAGAGAAGTGTACAACACCTTCTCTGCAGTTGCTCTGCACTAGCCGCGACTAAGAAAGTCATTCTAGGCTCCAACTTCTTCGATAACCTAAGCCATCTGTGAGAAACACCAATCAAATCGCTTAGACTTCACTGATAAATTTGGCTGGTTGTCGGAAATATCACGCCGGCCTAACACACGTGGCAGTAGAACGGGCCTACTTTGGCCCAAGTGCATCCGAGCCTGTCTACCTTAGCATTCCCCTCGATTCGCCATAACTAAGTCCAATTGATTTTGTTATCCCGTCTTATAGGGAGGCGAACTGTAGTTTTAAAAGGTGAGGAGAGATGAAGAGCCGACACCTTAGGCCATTAAATGCAGGTGAACCACAAGTTTCAAAAAAACCGTTTGTCCTTTCTTACCATGACAAGCTCTGGTGATACTGAGAAATCTTCAGTAGTCCAAGTCCAATAGTATGGTGGTCTCAACCCAACTTTTCAGGAAATAATTTTCGAAATCCACTTTTGCGTTTGGACCGGAACTTCAACCTTTTAAAGACAGCTATAGTCTTGACAGAACTTGTCATTGATATTTTTTCTGTTTGAAAATGACAAGCTGTTGAGCCTTTTAGTCAAGAGGATTCTTCGGTTTAACAAACTTACCAGTTCAGCGACGAAATTCAACATTTCGCTGAAATCCAAAATTTTAAAATGCTCCACAGTGTGAAGATTTGGACTGAAATGTTGAAACTAAGCGAAATGTTGGATTTAGATGCGGTGTAAAAGTCAGGGTAGACAAGGATTTCGCTAGAGAAGGCTAATCGACAGAAGATCTACTTGATAGCTGAAATTATTTCATTCCATAGCATAGTTGCCGATACCCTATACACGCCGTCTCCACTGGACATGAACCATGCCCGGTTCATGAACTTGGTGTGAAAAAATCTAGTGGAGGCACAAAAATCCATGTCCAATCCTACATCGTGTGGGAGAATCTTGATTTTACGACATCGCATGAGCTCTGTTCAAAAGTTGGACATGAAATTTGACGTTTTCCCACATGTGCACGCTTTTGCTTGAATGGAGTGGTCAATGAAGTGAATATCATTTTTTGGCGTTACTTTTTAGTGAAATCTACTTCGTTGATTGGTGGTTGTTTGCCCGCTTCTTGGTGTGCACGCTCTGGCAGCCAGCGAAGTGAAGCGACATGGCATATCTTGCCTACGAAATAAACTATCGCGGATGGCTGTTCAGATGGTGGTTGTAATGTTGGGCCAAAATATGTCCAGTGGAGACGGTGTGTTAATGACATAGCCTTAAGATTTAAGGGGACGTGTAGTCATTTTTACATGAGTCCTCGAAATGAAGGAAAAGTCAGACGTGAGCATTTTGAATTCAAGCTATGTCTGCAGAACCCTAGCCCCATCCAAGTTCGTGGTGCTATAATGACGATATATGCTCTTGGAGGCTCTTTTTCTATCAACCTAAATTGTTTCAAATGTCTCCCGAACAGAAACGATTGAACTAATAAGTCCCCATTAACAACTGACATATAGTAAAAATAAACGCCCTTTCCCAATGACTCAACAAAACAGATGAGCCTGTTTAAACAGCAGAGAAACAAAGCCCAAAGTCAAGCAAAGGGATACATACCATAAACAAAGCCATTTCCCACATACCGTGTAGCCAGGCCGACGAATGACAGTCGATAATGATTCCGAATGCCTCATGAATGATCCGCTTGCAACTCCCACTAAGTGTTATGAGTCCACCGCCAATTATCAATTATTCCAAGAACCGTATCCACATCAGCGATACTCGTAAACTTCAGCTCCATAGGCTAATTGAATTAAAAGAAAATACACACAGACACACAGACACACAAGCACCGACCCGACAAACTGCCGCTTAATCAAATTGTCTTCTAAATTCAATTGAATGCGTAAATACCCACAACGTCCCAGCTGGAGGAGGCATCAGAACGACGACACGACGGCCCCATCCTCATCGAAGCCGATGCGCATCGTCAAAGAGTTCAATTGAATAATTAGACTTTGAGTTATCGCCACAACCGTTCAATTGGCGGCAAATTAATTCACTCCGCTTTTTTCCGCGCTCGCCGCCCGTTCACAGATCCGGATGCGGCGGGGGTGTCCCACCCCGCGGATTCGTCGATCATTTGACTAGCATAATTGGTCCTATCAATTTCCATTAAGTGACATCTTCGCCAATGGACACCGAAGCGATTCGTGGGCGGCGGCGGTAGTTAAATGAGTTATCTATCGGCTGTAGTGCGTACGGGGCCTAATTGACTCGATTGAACCGCATGGGAACTTAATTGAAGTGCTTCCTGAAAGCCATTCTCGAATGCAACGCGCTATGCGGGTGTGTGGGTGATGGCACTGCCCGCAAATGGAATGTATTTGAATTCAATTAAGCCCACCAACAGATGGCCGAGGGGATAAAAGGAAACCGGGTGATTTAACATGGACGGGAAACGTTCCATAAATCGTAACGAATCTGCGCGTTGACAGTCAGTCATGCAAATACGGCAAAGACCCGTCCCGTTTGCACTCGAGAGAATCGCCCATAACTCAGCAGAGATCTCGTTGTGACTGGATGGGGGAAAAAACTGACAAAAACCCGACCTGATCGACCATAAACTAGTCGCTAATCACCGTCGTAGGTGATCTATCTAATGGGATTTGACGAGGAGTGTGCATATGTACGAATGTTGCTCGGGGGCTCAGCAGACTGAGTGCCGAACGTGAGCAAACTGAGCTAAGCGGTTATGGATACACTTGTACGCACGGATGTTGCGTAACTCGAGAAGTGGTCTCATTTGCGGTGAATGGCTATGAGTTGTCGGCAGAGAAAGGCGCTCGAGGGAGGTGGAGGAATTAATTTGGCTACTAGCCGATGGGGGATGGTAAGACGTTTCGACGCATGTTGCCTTACGCGACGCATAAAGGCGTAAGATGTTGGTGTTCCATTTGGAAAATGCATGCGAACAGCTGGATATATGCCATCTGCGTCTCCTGAGATTTTGTCTTGGTGGCGGCGCACATCCTTACTCTAAACAAGTTTTGCTTGATTTTGCAGAAAACAAGTGGAAGTTTGTCATGAAATAGCCTCTGTCTTCGAATGGCTTTGTAGCCTAATTTGACCCGCCAAAGTTCTTGGGCTGACGTTCTGGATCGTGAAACATTTTGACCGCTGCTTATTCGTCCCAATAAGATTTTCGCGTTTATAGGACGCATGTTATGTAGGCAACTTAATTCTTAAATGGAGGCCTTCGTGACTACAAGAGCAACAGCAGTGTGATCGAACAATTTTTAGACCGTCTGGAAGACGAATCAGTGCTGTATCCAATGCTTGCATTCAAAGCGACGTCTTCGCAAGAAAACTTCAACTATTAAAGGACTCCGTTCAAATCCTAATGATTCTGCCAATACCGGGAGATTTCATACGGGGTCTGTAAACTGAGGATTGGTTCTTCATGCTCATGGCCATCAATAGTGTTGCTGGGGCCTTGCTTCCAAGCAACGATCTAGAAGTCTTCATTATTCCGAAGTACCTGCTTATCATTCGACAGTGGAGAACATATTTACGCTAACAAGCATCGCACGATCTTATTTAGACAAGAGCAGTAGAAGGCATATCCTTCTTGTAGATTTCAAAGCGGCTTTCGCTTTACATGGACAGGAACGCTCTCCTTTACAAAGTAAGGAGTGTCGTCGACGAAAATGCTGGGGGCGATACGAAGACTCTGTAAGGAAGATAAAACGGCAGTATTTGACGGAAAGAAAATATATACTAGCTGGTTCGAGTCAGTAATGGGAATGAAGCAGGGCTGTCTCCTGAGTTCTGTTATTTATCCAACATTCCCAGATTACCTCACTTTGCCTGGGGGAATTGTCTTCAGTAATCTAAATATTAAGCTTCTGCTGTATGCTGATGACTCCGTGATACTCGCGGAAACGACAACGATGGTGCACATCATGAATAACAAGTTGCATCAGTACAGCAACTGATTTTGGAAAATAATACTTTCAGCAACGGGTGTGGACGCTGCGCACGAGAAGAAAAATGGTATTGGAAAATGTAGAATTTGAGAAGGAGTCATCCTTGGAGTCTTCATCACACCGAGACTATCGTTTAGTAAACATCTGCAGCAAAAGTTGAAGGAGACGATAAAGCCAAACAAATTTAACTGAAAAGGCATTCTCTTCTGGCTGACCGTCACAATTAAACGCAGAATAACTCTTGCCAATCGATGTTTCCTTGGGCTCAAGAGGTAATGGAGTAGTAGAGCCCTCTCTCCAGGACCAATCCAGAATTATATAACGCCTTGATGATCCTTGTCCTGCTCTATGGCACTGAAATCTGGACAATCTTAAAATCAGACTAAGAGGCCTTTGGTCTCTCATCTCAATCTTTGGTGCTGCTTACGTTGACGGTTTTTGGGGAAGAAGATTCAACCATGAACTGTACAGGCTTGCAGCGACATGAGCCTAGCGAAGAGTCTTCGACTCAGAACCAGTCGCTAATGAGGACGCCCACAGTACCTATGACGCACATAAGTATAGGAGGACTTCAACCAACTTGGCGTGCAGAATTGGTGGCAGCTGGCTAAAGATTGTAATAGCTGAAGAGGCTTGTTGGTTCAGCCTCAGAAAAAGAAGAACTGGTTCGCGACACCACAGATTTATTCAAGAGTATTGCTCTCTATTCTCTTGTTTAATGTACCTAATTCCATATACTGAGTACGATTTATGGTACAACATTGATTTGTAACTTGTGTGGTTATAAGGAACTCTCCCTCCAATCACCTGCCATTTCTCAGATAAATTCGATAACCGACACCTTGCAAAAGTTTTTTTCGGATTTCCGCGGGTCTACTGTAATTCGCGGCTGTTTTTTAATTGTATATAATTTGTATTTAAAAAGAGTCAGTCAGGACGAAGTCAGAACTTCAGGTTTGTAAAAGCTTACGTCTCTTGTCGAGTTGACGGACATTTTTGAAGAAGAACCATTGGCTTTGATTGTTGAAGCAAGTGCGAAATTCAGGAGCAGCTGTGCCAAGCTTGATATTCGTTAATTTAATGGATGTTTTAGTGCCAGCTTGTATGTCATTCTGCCCCAGTGTGGACCGCCACGACATCTGTATACGTTACGTGTTAATTCTTAAGCGCTACTTATTACTAAGTGCATTGTTTTCTCAGAAGTGAAGGAGAGAGAACCTTAGGTTTGATTCCGACTCCGAATAATCAAGCCTGACAATCTGTTTCTAGACACGTGCACTCTTCACAGAGCACTTCACACCAAGTGTGAAGAATAGCTAACTATGTCAAAGAACAACGAGCTCAAAGCAAGTCCACAGGCATGGTTCTGCTAGACATAGAAACAGTCCTAGACGCTGTGTGGCATGATGGTCTTATAATTAAAATGATTCGATTCATTTTCCCATATTATCTCTGTACACTAATCCAAAGTTTCCTGAGTAATCGTTCATTTAGTGTATCCGTTAATAATGTGCTTTCGGAAGCCAAATACCTCAGTGCTGAGGTTCCGCGGGGTTCTGTTCTTGGTCCCGTCTTATACTCTGTATATACTTGCGCGGATGACACAGCTGTATTTACATCTCAGAAAATTTTCTCTCGTTCTTGCGATGAATCATTCCTATGGGCTGGAAATTCTGAGTATCAAGCTAACAAAGTGGAAAATTAAGTTCCAGGTCATCTTTTTCAAAGAAAATGGAAAGCCTGCTATATTTCCTCCAACCCTTTGCGAGTGGATAATGTGTCAATCGATTGGAGCTCTCACGTAAAGTACCTGGGAATCCATCTGGACTCAAAACTATTGTTTAGCCAACACACAAAAGAAAGGTTTAATAAAATTAATATAAGTACAAGACAACTATATCCGCTCATAAACAGAAAATCTCTATTATCACTAGAAAAAAGAAAATAATTTATAAAGTCATATTTTAAGCAATAATTGCATATGGGTGCCAGGTCCGGGTCAACTGCGATATGTCACATAGCGAAGTTACAAATTGCAAAAAAACTCTTAAACATGATGCTAGATTTCCCGTGGCATTACTTTACCAGATCCTTGCATAGAAGGGCGAAGGCTGAATTGATCTCTGATAGAATAAACACACTCAACGAAACTTTTAAAGATCGCTGCCACTGCTCCGAAACCCCTTTAATAAGAAATTTATTTTCTTAGACATAGTTCCGGCAATACTTTCAAGCAATTTCAAGAAATTTGGGTAATAAACATTCATTTGTATTTATTTAATTTTATTTTTTTATTCATTTATACATTTATCTACTCATTTATTTATTTATATATTTAAAGACTTATACTTACACAACACAACATTTATTTCCTGTCATATTTAAATTTATAATATTTATAATAATATTATAATATTATAAATAAAACAAAATATTAAAAAATAATTATTATCAAATATAATCACAAATTCAGTAGAATGATGCAATTAGGTATTAAATCGCTGTGAGATAATTTGACCATGTAGACCATATACATTTTAAAATAATCTGAATACATATCTATCTACCTACCTTGAAAATGCATAAGTTGGTCGCTTTGAAACCAGAACCCCGGCTTAGGAGTCGACGCACCTAGCCAATATACAACGTTCATATCAAGGGATAGCTATATAGTACCCAATTAAAAGATCCCTACAACGCAAAATCCACCTTTTGAAAAATACACGATTTTATAATCCCCAAACACAAAATTTTCAGTGCAGGGTCATATGCCCACAATGAACAATAACACAGAACAACACAAAAGTCCATAATTCAATACTCCCAAGTAAGTACAATTAAGCTTTAGCTTCCTCCCTGACAGTTGGCATACCCTTAGCGGAGCTGCGCAGTCGTGTGAGCGGTTAAGCCCTGCGGAAGCGGGGCTTAAAATCCTGTCCTCATCCCGCCTCATACTTTAAATACACCGGGCTTTCTTCTTTGGATTAGCATTTTGTTTGGGAATTTATTTATTTTAAACATCGGGCATTTCATAGCCAACCCCGGCATCAACGCTCTGAATTATTAGACTCTTCTAAATCCACTCTTCCAAGATCTAGCTTATTCCGAAAGGATAATGTCTTCATGAGAGCATGTGAGTGCAAACAGATCAGATCGAATATAGAAGATCCATGCATCCATAATCGATGTCGCAGGAGTTGACATTTTGAAGTCGTTCTGTCTCATACTTTAAACGATAACACCATCAGCAACGACCAATAAATCCAGACGAAATTGTGGTTTGGTGAGGTCCCGGATGACCTCTATTCGTTCTGTGAGGTGCCCTTCTGCAGTAAAGTCGTCAAGACCAACTTCCTGTTGAGAGTCTGTCTGAGACTCTTTGGTATGAAACGTCAATGTTGGGGATGAGTGGATTTTTACGGTGATACTGATACTAATTCAGAAGATTCGATAAACCCAGGCCCAATATGTTCCCTTCCTATTGAAGGACTCTGCATTTCGTTGTGCACCAGAAGCAAAAGCAACATCGCTCGTCCATCGTCGGTTCGACTGGCATTTGACTTCAAATCAGTCTTTCACTCAACTTGCTCTTGTTCACATTCAAGCATTCTTCATGACAACAGGGCAAACAATGTGCGTCACCCGCAATTGGATTAGCGCACGCTACCAACAGAATCAAATCCAATCTCCTCTTCCACCGCATAAGGTCTCATTTAACGCCTCAGGCCCCGTCCGAACTCATCTGGATATGTAAACCCCATTTACAAGCACCTTTTTTGCGGACATGCGTGCCTCTTTTAATCCAGTTCACGTAGTGTAAGCCTCCGTGAAACCAAATCATCTCTCCTCGTTCCGGAATCCACGGTGATTCCGTGTACGCGAACCCCTGCCTCAGCTCTTCAGTTTTTCATCAGCACAAGTCGCGCAAGCAATGCGTACATAATTAGCTGAGATAAATAGCAAAAAACTGTTCTTCGAACACAACATAAAAATGCCCACTACTGACCACTAGAAGATCTTGGCGCAAAATTCCTCCAATCCGCCGTTCCCATTCACTCGGCAGCCGTCGCCGTGCCGATATCCAAAGCAGCAGCACCAGCAGTTGGAACGGCATAACAACAAACAAACGTAAAGCAAACGATGGTGCAAAAAAAAAGAAGCAGAGACGAAGAGACGACAACAACAGACAAACTGCAAACCGCCAATTGGTTTTTGCCGACTGCGGCAGGATCTGCACGCAGCAGGACACTGAGCGACAAAAACCAGTCCCACCAGATTGCAAAATGGCATCCTGATTAGGCTGCCCTATGTTCGCCCAGGCATCAGCGTTTCTTATTTATTTGCTTTGGGGCTCTTATTCACGCGCGGCGCAACCCATCAACCGCGTGCAGCTCCTCCATCCAAAGGGACATCAGCAGCCGTACAAACGATTGGCGGTTATAAGGCGGCCGACGCGAATGACCACGACAACGACGATGATGATGACGATGACGACAACGTCGACAATCGAATTCCCTCGGAAATGGCATGGATGGCAGCAAGCAAAGCAGTGCCAGCAAAAAAGGCGTCTCCTATGCATCTCTCGCGCTCCAACCAGCGCTGAGCCATCCATCAAAGTCCCGTCCAGCCACCAGTACACAGTGGGCTCGCTCAAATCCCGACGAGTGAGGAGAAAATGTGAAAACGGAAAAAAATGCCGATAGCAATCCAAGAGATGCATGCATGCATAACTCCGTGGCTTCGTGTTTGGGTCCTTTTCTATTCGTGCCCCATCATCCATCCTCGGGACATGGATGGCAAGCGATTTAAATTTCGCCGCACAGCCAATGACGACGACGAACGACGGCTTGGCGCTGAGTTCGATCCAATTGCATGGAAGTACTCGGTGTCGACTTCAACTGGCTGGAGCCACGAACAGCTCGCGATCAATTCAAATTGGTGATTCATTCGCAATACGGGCGTTTGTCTGTGGTTGCTGTGAATGGTGAGGAAAGGATGGACAGGAAAAGGATGGCTTGCTAAAATGCATGATCAATTTTATTGGAAGCAACAATTTTGAACGGCAATACGATCTGTCGTGGTCTAGCCTTGCGTAGAGACCAGGACTCAGGAAACTTCAGATTCGACCACTTTTATTTGTATAGGAAAAGGTGAGGATTCAAATTGCCCCAATCACCGGTGGTACGTTGCCGGGGAACGACTACTGCGCTGAGTCTCAGTTCAAAGTCTGCGCATAATTGTTCCCTCCAATCGTGAGAGAACAATATCTGTAGGGCCCAGGCCACGGACTGAAGCTCTTCGCATTCTTCGAAAGCTAGTGCAGCTGAGGACTAAATAGTCGAAAGTGATCAAATGTTGCCAGTCTATAGTCTAGAGCCGTGACGACTGCCGATGAGGAATGCCAATATTTGGTCACTTTCGACTTTAGGGGCTCGTCATTACCGTGTGAATGATTAAGGAAAGGTTAGACCTTAACTCATAATCAAGACTTACCACAGGCTCCAAAACATATTCCTCATTTTCCGATCGTTTTCTCTAGCTTCTTCTGCTTGAGTTTTGCGAAACTTACTGCTGTCATTTCACTTGAACATGACAGAGTCTTTGTTGGATAATTCGAAAAAGTCGACGCTAGTAAGTCTGTGATCTTTTTCTGAGACTGGAGCCACGGAGTGCGTACGACGAGTGGATGAGAGACTGAACTACGATCAAAAATGGAAATGAAAAGACGCGAAAATCAAATGATGGTCAATAGAAGGCCACCCTTCTAGTGCAGTCGCCGGATGGCTAGTATCTCATTTCTCTGCCTTAGCCTTAGATTTAACTTTCATTTGGTTAGAGAAGTTACAGCCCGCCACTAAACGGGGTTTGTTGATAGGCCTTGAAACCACCAGGTAAACAGGACAGATTTCAGGACAGTCATAGGTGACTGGAAAGAAGAAGAGGGGGTGAACTGTCATGTCAAGGATCTCTGTCTGACTAGTGTCGGCAGAAATGACAAACTACATGTGAATAACCAACGCCACACTTTTCTCCGCTTTTAATCAATCTATACAGAATTTGAGAGGTGCCATTCAGAGCATGAGAACCAGTCTTCCAGGCATCTGCGGATGGAGTGTTGATTGAAAGCTTTCTTGTTAAAAATCTACTGTGTTTTGTTGGTGCTTAAAGCGTTCAAATGCGAGCCATGCCGACACAAGCGCATGCACTCTTCGAACTCCTACTCTCACCTCCTTGTGGTGAAATCTGGGAGCCTGGCACCGTCAACCGAAGATGTGGTAACCAACCCCCGTCCTTGGCGGCTGCACACGAGAGAGGTGGGAGAGTGAGCCTACCAGGTCTCATCGTCCATATAGGATGGCGGCGGAAGAGCAGATGAACTGATAGGCCAACGGCGGCATCCACAACTCCGGTCAGCAGGAGCTTCCTGGTTTACAAGGTCTGGTTGGGCACTTTCGGAGCCCCATCTGAGGACCAACGGCTGCACTCACAGGGTGGAAGATGTTCAAGACACCGGATCCTTCCGGACCCAATTCACCGGGGGCTGTACAAATTGATCTGTCTCCCAGTTGGAGGTTGTGCGTGGGGCTTACCCCCACCATCGAGTTCAGGAACACGAGACTGAATCGGATACGGAGCAATTTACTGTGGACGACCCCAGTAAACGGAAAAAGGACAATGACTTTCAGTTCTGCACGTGGAATGTGAGGTCCCCTAGCAGAAAATGTGCAGCCGATGAACTCGCAGAAGCCCTAGAAGCCTATAAGGTGGATATCACCGCCACCCAGGAGGTGCGTCGGGATGGGCCGGGAAAAAAAAGGATGAAAACGGCCACATCTACTTCGGCGATTGCAACAGAGAACGGTGTTTGGATGTGGATTTGTTGTTCGTGCAAGACTTAAGTTCTAAGAACATATTCGAGCGCCTCATAAAAATCCGCGTGACGCTAAATTCGGAAAGATCAGGCTAATCTTTTCCCATGCCCCAACGGAGGACAAAGATGAGGATAGCAAAGACGACTTCTATGATCTCCTAGCAAGGACGATCAATGCCGCAGCTACACCAAGATAGTTGTAGGAGATCTTAAAGCTAAGCTGGGTAAAGAGGGCATACATCTTTGCTAGATTCATAGGCAAGCACAGTCTGAATAACACCACGTCCGAAAACGGACTTAGGCTGGTTTACTTTATTACGTGGCGGAACCTCTCAGAACCTGGCGGTCCCCTGATCAATCAACCGTCAACCAGATTCATCACGTTGCGAACGTTCCGAGGAGCCAATGTCCACTCGGATCATTTCCGTGCTGTAGCCAACTTAGCAACTCTTATATCAAGAGAACAGCGGATTCGAGAAAGGACACCACGGTTTGACGACGGAATGCTAGGATCTTTGCCGACCGAGTGTCCCGGAATCTATACATAAGGTCAGAGACATGGGCTATATCTAGAAGAGGCTCTTGGTCTTTTCGAGAGAAAAGTTATGCGCCCGATCTTTGGTCCTATCTGCGTTGATGGCATTTGGCGAAGAAGGGCTGTACGGCGACATAAGTCTAGACAGGCGCCTACGGATACACCGGCTAAAATGGTGAGACCATGTAGAACGTATGGACAACCTAGGTTCAACAGATGACTCCCACGTACAAGGTGGCTCACACAAATCGAGGCGCCTCAGACGGCTTGGTGTGCGAAACAGGAGACAGGTGGCGAGAGATCGGGCCGTCTGGAGAGGCATTTTCAATGAGTTTAACGTCCTATGAAGAATAAGAAGAGGGGAAGTGCATCGGCTCTTCCAAATGACATTACCGCGTTTACTTACTGCTCTCAACATTCTAATTTTTACTTAGAATTATTTTTGCAATTCTCTGGCAATCTGTCTACAGTTGAACGCACCAAGTCGGTTTATTTATTTATTTATTTATTTAATAATTATGTCTCTTAAGTCTCTTAATCAACTTTTGATTTTCACAGCATTAATAATAAAAATAAAAATTATAAATAAGAATGCAAACAAATTATACTTTAAAATATTTTAATAAGGAGAGAAATAGAAATAGAGAAGGACATGAAAAAAGAAAAAAAAGTAAAAGAAGTAAAAGGTGAGTCAGTAAATATCAGCTTAAATGCTACTTTTTAAGTGTTAAAATATTTTCCTTTCGAAATCGATTCTCTGTGTTCGGCCTTTTTAAACTTGAAGGCAGCTGATTCCATAGATGGCGGGTACTAATTAAATACCTGTCTCTTGGCGGTATTAAGTGTAATGTCCTTTCGGATTGCACAAAGCTCAGTTTCGAAAATAGGTAATGTGGTGTTTTGTTTCTTATAATCTTAAACAATGTAAGGACAGTGTGAGTTTTTAACAACGTGGCTAAGGAGCAGCCAATGATTCATTTTGCATGAAGAAGAATACGATCACAGCGACGGACGATATACCTGGCACAGTTGTTAAAGGCGACGTTTAGCTTTCTGGTAGACACAGAGTCCAGGTTCGAGATGATTTCACATCCAGAAAGGATAATAGGTAAAAAATATGCCTCAATGATCCTCAATTTAACTTTGCTTTGATATTGCTTGGTGGGACTTAATCCACGAAGATTACCATATATTTTGGAAATAATGTGGTTCTCATGAATATACCAATTTAGGCACTTATTACAGGAAATACCCAGATTTTTGAATTTGTTTACTGAGTCGAGGTAGTTGATATCTCCGAAGTGACGAGGTATTGATATCTCCATTCATCTCATTCAATGCAGTTAATTCTTCAGATTTCTTGAAACTTTTTAAAATTTCTGTACATCATCTTCATAAATACGATGCTCACACCTTTATCGAAGTGTAATATGTCATTTATAAAAGGTATGAATAAGAGCGGACCAAGAACGAAGCCCTGTGGTACACCTGATACGACATTTAGACTTGTTGAGACTTTACCTTCACAGAAAACTGGTTGAGGTCCTTCTTCCTCGTATGCGCCACGGGGACGTCCTCCATTCTGTTGTCGTACAGGCTTGAAATCAAATTCTTCTGGTTGGAGCTAAGTGGCTCACACTCACACATTGGATTCATAGAAACTAGCTGCGCTCATGTCGCTGTCCATCCCATACAGTTCGTCATTGAATCGTCTCGCAAACAAGACCAAAGATCGCACGTGATCGTTTTTCAAATTCTCCAGGCTTGCACGATCTTACAGAATTGTCTTTATGACTCAGTTGCGTATTGAGAACAAAGAAAGAGCGGAGAGTTATTCTGCATTCTGTATATAGTTATTCTGTATTTGATCTCGGTACACTCATCATCATCATCTTCTGACCCACATGATCCACTAAAAAGGGTGCCGCGGGGGTAAAGCACACACTAGAGATATCCAGGCTACACGATCCTCTGGCATCGACTCTTACTCATCAGGAGATATGTCCAAGCGTAACCGGACGAGGATTTGGACTTGGTCCAACCAACGGCCACCGCGGATGTCGTGATGATTGGAACACTCGTGTCACCTGACCAAACCGTCAAAGCATAGCCCTATCCGTTTGAAGAAGAGTTGAGCTCCTCGCCGTGTTTCCTACCGTGTAAAGGGTAAAAACTTTCCCTGCGAGCAATTCCATCAACAGCACGAATAAATCTCATCTCGGCAGGTTGTATTCGCGGTCTTATTCATTCGGTCTTTACCCAAATTGCATGAGAGTTGGAACAAATATTGAGTTGGTATTTGCTAACTTGGCTCTGACACCAAGCTCGGCCTTCCTGACTACAGATCGACCAAGCTGTTTCAAAAATGACCCAGCTTGACCAATCCTACAGGAAAGCTCCACATCCCTCGTGAAAAAGACCCCGAGAGACTCAAACTTCTCCGCCTGCTTCAATAGGACTCCACTAACGTGTAGAGTGTATTGAACAGGCGTTCTGGAGATGGCCATAACCCCGATTTGTTCACGTTGAGTGCGCGCTGGAGTTCCGTCTGGGAAGATCTGAGCACATCTGAGTCATCTGAAAGAAGACCAAAAACAAGATGACTTACCCTCAACTCTCCTAGTGTGAAACATTCCCCGCCTCGGCTGCGCTGTAACATCCAGTCCATATATGCAATGAAAAGAGATGTGACAAGACGCGCCCTTGGCGAAGTCCAATGCACACGGTGAAAGGTATTGATTTAGAATCGTTAACCCGAACACAGCTGCTTCAGTTTGTGTATAGAGACTGAATGGCTCTTAACAGACGACTGTCAATCCCATATTCCTGCAGAACACTCTAAAGTCTAGAGTTTCACTCGACAGACTCGGTCGTATGCCTTTTTCAAATCTACAAAACAGTTGTAGATCAGTTTGGCATACTCCCACGGTTTAACCTTCCAAAGTACCATTCTTCGAATGAAAAGCTGGTCGGTTGAACTTCTGCCGGGACGAAAGCTACATTGTTTATCTCACATCCTGGGCTCGATCATAGATCTACAACCCGCTCCCAACACCTTAGGAGCACTCTCTTTTGTCCCCCTTCTTGAAAAGAGGGACAATCACCCCGGTTTGCCAATCGCCAGGTGTCTCACCACGTTCCCAGGAAACTTTAATGACACGAGAGAAATCTGTTTACCCATTGCCTTAATCCTTTCTGGGCGGATTTTTGCCGACTGCGGTTCAACCTCCAAAATGACTTCCTTCACCGTTGGACTATTATCCGCCCACTTATTACTACGGGTCTTCCTCAGTGCGCTGTTCGGCATTGAGCAGCTCCGAAAAGTGCTCGCTTCATTTGCGCAACATGCTCAGCTCAGGCAGATGACCTACATGGTGGTGGCGGGCAACGGGTTTGGGGTGTACGAATTTATTTTCATATAACCCAAACCTGGCTTGCGTAGCGCAACCCTCCCGTCATACAACACAATTGGCCTCAGATACAGCCTACCCCAGTTGGAGCGAGGCCGGGCGTCTGGTGGCCGCCCTATACCGCTCGGCAGCCAATCGAGCTTAGATCTAAGTAAGCTATGAGTAGGTGAGGCGTTATGTGGGTGGTGGTGAGGGGTGGGGGCATCTAGGTAAACTGATGTTGTTTCACTGCGGAACAGAGGAGGACAAAGTCTCGGAGTTTGTCAGAAACGGAGAAACTAGACAAGCCGGTGTGTCGTTCCTCTCTTCTCTATTGAGGCTGTCTTTGATTCGTTTGAAAGCGATGAATACATGGTGGGTGTCAATCTTCACCAGGACCTTCTACCGCACCCAAAAACAACTTATACACCTTTTTATCGTTTCGTGTCAACAATCAGAACTTTCTAAACCTCTCATCTGTCAAAGAGTTTTGTTGTCCCAATTGTTCAAACCGTGGCCCGGATTTCTTCGACGATGTCCTCTGAGAGGATAGAAAACAAAGCCTCATTAGCAAACCAAAGACCGTCCAATACAATGCATCTTCTGCCTCTGGTCCCCATCATGACTGAAAATGTAGCCACCCCTTAAAGGTTGTACATCCTTAAAAATAACCTTCCTTGAGCTTATATAAATCAGTTAAAATTGGTTCGCAGTTCAAACCTTCTTGTACTGGTCTTCCTCTGTCGCCCGGGCACGTATTATGCCCGCAAACTTATTCATCCGACGAAACCTATTTATGGATTTTAATCGCTGCCTCTAAAACGTGACATTGCTGCTCCAGCAGTTCGTTGTATCCCTCAGTAAAGTGTCACCAAATGGCTGTGCAACAAAATAAGGGAATTCCATGGCGGGGCTCATTAAAAAAGTTCTAGCAAATAATAATCCATCCCAGTGCCCCGTTCCGCATCCCTCGCAGTCAAGGTCTTTGCGAAGGCGACGACGTACAGCAAGCAAAAAAGTAAAAACTGCTCTTAATGCAATGACCATCCCACTGATGACCACGATCTCCGGACGATGATCATCATCACCATCATGATCGGAGCTGATGCTGCGGATGGTGTCGTCCCCTAGTCGTCGTACAACTACGAACGAGTTTATAGCACCTTTGTGGCCATTTATGCACGTATAACAACCAACTTTTGAGGAGGGGGTGCTGAGAGGCAAAAGCATGCAACTGCCATAATACACGCTCCTTTTGTACTGGCATTTGCGCGCCCGCGCACACGCCGTCTTCGACGAGACAATTTACGGAGCACACATCGGGAGCCACCAGAAAATCATCCAATTTCTTGCATGCTCAAGTATATCACGTTTTTCCACGCTTTCCTGTGCTCTCGGCTGCCCCCATTGATGAGAGGGGGGCTCAGCAAGTGGAGTGGCCGGTGGGAAGTGGATGGCTGTGATGAAATATAAGGGAACGAGCGGTAGGTTGTTGCGGAAAACAAAAATCTTCAACGAGATTCACTTGTCAAGTGAACTAGAGAAATTAGGATGCAACAAGCGGGTTGTAGATGGGTTGAGGCTGACGGTTTATAGTCGAATGCCGAGAATTTTCGACTATTGGACGTCGCATTCGGGGTCAATTATTCAATTGGCTCTAATTAATCTGTCAATCCAACTGTATCCCAGAATGGTGCGTAGTTCGACGTCTCAATCACAGCCTACTGCTAGTCTGCAACTGAACACCAACTTGCTTGAGTGCCTACCCAGAAAATACAGATCTGCTGTTTTTTACTACACGTAGTTGAAGTCATTGTGCATTATGGTTCAGCCCGAACTCCATACAGCTGTGCCTGCCAGGTCATCGGCACCGTAGACAGCTCTTGAGACTGATCTATTTTCCAAGGGCCTCATATATATTTTCACTCAGGTATGCGTGTTTTTGAAAACTGGTCTATACAAAGATAGCTAAAAAACGAGTGCGAGGACATAACCGGCTGATTTCTGCGACCTCTTTGAAAAGTTGCTTACACAAGTTGGTGCATTTTGCAGACCGATGTGGTTGCGGTAAAAGAAGCAACCTAGCAGTGAAAGGCCGTCACTTCGCTGACCGATCGAATACCATCCATACCGATAGCTAAGGTGAATCGGAGCTGTTTCGATGAACATCCAAACGTCGGCTCATCAGACATGCGTACGCACGGTTAGTCCTTACCATACATTGTGCCATTGGCAAACATGTTTTGGTTGACCACTGTGAATTTCGTAGATACTGCCGAGGTGAAAAAGAAATAGAATCTCTTCGACATTTAGTCTGCGAGTCCACCAGCATTAGGACAGAATGCAGGTTCAGGGAAGCACTTATTTTTAGAGCTGGAGGACTGTCCCAGGATTGACTTCGGGGCTGTCCAAATGACCGTCCTTCAGCCGGTCCAATTGTTGACAGTACAGGTCCGACTTGAGAGAGTAGGAGAGCAGTTCAACACAGTAGGCGATTTTCTGCCAATAGCGTCGCTCACACAAGTTGGAAGACCAAAAAAAGCTTTGCGTTTACACAGCTTGACAAACTTGACAGACTTACTTGCGTTCACACAGCTTGACAGACTTACTACGTCAATGTAATTCCGAAGTATAAACATGGCAGTGTATAGCTAGTGCGACCTAGTCGACTTGGTGTGGGGTTAGCGCGCCTAGTTTCACTAAATACACACGAAATCCTTCATGGCCGTCATCTGTACACCGCTGACTTTCCGCCATTAGCTTACGTTGTTGTTGTCGTAAGTGAATTGCTTTTTATCGCCAGCCTGTTTCAAGAATGTGTCGATTTTGTAGTGATTCGAGATTTTCTTGCGTTAATTCGTGTGATACCCATTCATCTAGCTCCTCTTTCTATCTAGCTTTATTGAAATGGTTCCAACCGTACCTCTTTAAGGATACTATGGGGTGAGCACGTTGCTGTAAGCGACCAGCGGCTGTAAGGTCGGCAGGGCACCCATATACCTACAGACCTTTCCTCACATTTTCCTGTGCTGTTCTGCGTTAAGGGAGTCTGTTTCCTTTGGCGTTGAAACTTGTCGATTTCCTGATTTACCGACCGACTCCTGACTGAAGTATTTTGTTTTTGAATCAGTGTTTCTCCGATGTATGTCATGGCTTCTGTAGACCTTCACAGTCCTGACAGTCTTCACTGCTCATCCCACTTTCGATGTCCCTCGTTCTGCATGCACTCCCGTCCCATCTAAAAGTTAACTTGTTTTGCAGTACTCAACGTTCATAGGACACGCCAGGAAATTGTGAATATTTGTGAAACCTGCGAAAGTACATAACCTCAACCGCTCAAATTGTATGTCATTTGCAAAGCTCAGCCGTTTAGTATCAAATGCATTTGATCGTTCCAGTAGTGCGATATGGTTGCATATCCGCGATTTGCGCGCCTCTCCGCGTACAATTATCCGATGGAGCAGTTTACAGTCAACGAGATCATTGAGCGATAAGATTTGCTACCTCAATCTCGCGATACTCGATAAAAATCTCTGCCAGCCGCGTACACTTGCGATAGAGAGAGGACGTCATCGCGCCCGCGATCACACATTCGGCTGCTCGAACTGGATACCCTCGCCGTTGTGGCTCATAACCTCTGCTGGGCCATGGAAAGGCGATTAACGTCTTCAATGGCTTGACTCCATGCGCACATGTGTGTGTGTGGATGTGTGCCTATGTGTCAGTATGAGTCCGATTCCCTTTTCCGTTTATTCTCCATCGCTTTCAGTGTGGAATTTCCTTCCACTTCGATTACGTACCTTTAACCAGGCGAACGCGGTTGGTATGCATCGCCAAGACGAATATTATAAGAGAGTAGTAGCACTTGAAGAAATCTATGAATGAGATAAGTATCTGCAGCTGTCAGTGACACTCTTCGCTGGGTTTTGGTGGAATTACCAAAGTTTTACTAATAACTCCTCGCCAACGGCCCGGCCCGGCGCTGAGCAGCGCTGAGCGGCACGGATACTTCCTGCACAGCGCGCTGGCATTCGATTTCGCAATGCGATAGCGATTATTGTTCGGTTTAAGATAGTTTCTTCAGTTTTTTCTGTTTTGCTGCTGGATTTCACCTAGGATTATGAAATTGATTAAGAATAAGTCATGTGAATGGTTGAAACGTGATTGCTGCCGGGTGTTCGAGGCGCGAGATGAGTGAGGAAAGCGACGTCAGATTTGGTAAGGCCGTGTGAGTTATGAGCAGACGTTGTATCTCGATTTGGCTTGGAGTGATAATCGTTGCTGATGAAATTATACTGATTAGGTGGTGGAATCGAGAAAATGAAAGAGTTGATGAGGGGACACTTTCGTACTTGGGTTGGCGCATTCTTCATTGTCATTTTTAAATACGTGTGGATCAGCTGGAAATGAACGAATACGCTGGGTGGCTACACCATTGAAGTTTGCACAAAGTTGGGGACGTTTAGGTGGGAGTACAATAAGGTTGATTTTATTCATATCTCGAGTTTGGCAAAACTGAATTTGATGATTCTTTTTTTGTTGCAAAGGTTTTTTGTAGCAGGTTTGGACATAACAAAGTAATAATATATTTTTAGGTATTTTTCAAAATTTGAATGTTTATTTAAGAAAACCATGTACAACAGTATTATTCAAAGTATTGCCCATCTGAAGCTATGACTTTTTCCCAACATCCTGGCAATTTGTGGATCTCATCCCATAAGAAATGCGCCGGCTTGGCAGCCAAGAATGAATCAAGCCAATTTTTCATATTCTGCTCTGATGTGAACCGTATTCCAGTGAGGGCGTTCTGCATCGACCGGAGCAAATGGTAGTCAGAAGGGGCAAGGTCTGGGCTAAAAGGCGGGTGGGGTAAAACTTCCCATCCGCTGCTTTCCAAGTAGTTCTTAACCGGAATAGCAACGTGGAGCCGAGCGTTGTCATGATGCAAAATGATTGCCTCTGGATCGGTCTGATCGCATATTCCGGGCATTTTTCGGATTAATTGTGTTCAAACGGATTAATTGTGTTCGGTAGCGTTGTCCATTGATGGTTTCACCCGGTTTTAGCTGCTCATAATACAGCACACCCTTCTGATCCCACCAAATACAGAGCATTACCTTCGCGCCAAGGATATCGGCTTTGCCGTTGATTTTGCTGGTTGACCAAGCCAAGCAGTCGTGTAACCCACAAAAACACTTTTTCAGGCACAAAGTTCGACATATTTGAGTGAAAAAAAAATTATTGTTGTTTACTCTTCAAATGAATGACACTTACTGAAATGACGTGCAATGACAGTAGCTTTCCAACTCATGTTCCAATGGAATAATACAAGTTACGCCATTTCTCATCAGGCCAATCGGAAACTCTTTCTCAATGCACCGTGCATAGAAAAATCAATCGGCAACTTCATCGCAAACAGCTATGAATTTATCGCAGAGCACTTCCCAGCATCATCAGGGCAATCGGCAGCTTTTAAAAGTGGGAAAAACAACGCAGCTAATTATGCATTTGATTGAATCATTCAAGACTACTGGTCTACATTTCAATAAATTAAAGCGAACATTTTGAGTTTCTGTTTGAAGTGAATGGACCAAGTATGTGAATATTGCAAATTAGGCATCACTGGGAATGTCCTTTGCAAATGGGAAAGTGAAATTGCCTACATTGAATCCGCCCCCGTTAACATCTTCAATCTGCTCATTTCCTACTGTTATCGTTGTTGATTCACCATGGTCAGTGGTGGAACGACGGCGTTAAAAAGGATAACCCATAAAATCAAATTCAATTCCTCAGAGAATCTAACAACTTCAAATGTATCATCTGGTGTAATTTTATGAACTTACCAAATGAGAATGTGTACATGAGTAAACCAGAGTTTTCATTAAGGAATGAATCGTTTTCGAACCGCACATCAAATGTCGAGTGAAGAAATAAAATTTCATCTAAAGTATACATTTTAAGGGCCGATGTTGATTTTGAATAAAACACAAATTATGTTGGAAATTATTGTCATTTCTTCTTATTATGATAATATTGGTATGGTTCAATTATGTATGGAACAAAATATCGGCCAAATGGCCGCCGCGACCTCGGCGGCACACCTCCATCCGATGGTCCAAATTTTCGATGACGCTGAAGCATAATTGAGATTCCATGCCGTTAATGTGACGAATTATCTCATCCTTTAGCTCTTAAATTGTTGCTGGCTTATCGACGTACACCGTTTCTTTCAAATAACCCCAAAGAAAAAAATCCAACGGTGTCAAATCACATGATCTTGGCGGCCAATTGACATCGCCACCACGTGAGATAACACGGCCATTGAATTTGTCGCGCAAAAGAGCCATTGTTTCACGAAGTGCACGATATGCATTTTGATTTGAAATTCCATTCGATTGTGTATCTTTCCATGGTCAAATTGAATTAGTCTCAAATTGAGAAATGTCAAATTAAATGCAGAAAAAAACTTGACGTTTAGGTGTGGTTCTCATTCAACATCGGCCCTTAAAATTTAACCACCCTTTGCAATAGATGTGAAATATTTTTAAAACTAATTTTAATCAAAGTTTTCATTCTGCCCTAATTAGTTTCACAATTTCTCAAGCCTGACGAATTAAAATAATTTTAAGCTTCTTAATTTTTTTCTGGGAAATGTGCTCAGTTAAGGGAGTCTTTGCTCTCTCTTTCTGGTGTTTTCATTTATCATGTTCGTCTCTAAATGTAATATAATAATATAAGTGGCTACAGCCCGTAGAGGGCCAGGGCAACTACTCGTGTTATGCGTGCTACTGTTCTAGCACGAGTGGAAGGGACCTAAAGTTTTATGCCGACTCCAAAAGGCCAACTTGAGACGCTTTTTTTTAGCGAGTGATACTCTTTGAACATTGTCAGTGACTCAAAAGAGGTGGAGCCGGAATCGAATCAAGTACATACATACAACATCACAGAGCGTCGAATCAGTACAAAATGTGGAAAATATAAAAACAAAAAAAAAAGTCATGCTAGCAATTTCTTTATTATTGATTCAATCTGATTTATCAAATCTAATCTGTTTATGCAAAAATAATTATTCACTTTGATCCTCACACAAAATAAGGTAGGTTTCAATGCTGGCATCAATTGTTAATATTTTAGCATAAATCTGAAAAAGACTCTAAATTATTAATTTTAAATTGAATAAAAATTCGGTCGGTTGAACTATACGACCTTAAATGCCAAAGTTTCGTATTTGAGCACATTGTATGAATGCTGACGATTTTAACATTTTCTGAAAAGGTCAGAGTTTTCTCTTCATTAATACAATAACTTTTCAATTTCTTGACACCATATGACTCCCACTAGATACCCTCTATATAAAAAGAGTTTACCGTCGTAGGTCCTAGATCAAATGTTTATTTGAAGAGCAGGGGTGTTGCATGTGCAAGTAAAAACATTCCAATAAACTAATACTCATCAGGAATCAACTGAAAAACGGATTATTTTCGCGATGTTCTTTATACTATATCTGTTAATTATAAATACGACGAATTGAATTATTAATAAACCTCATGTTTTGGGGGCTGCTGACCGGGTGGATATCATTGGCTAGGGGCATCATTTTTTTCATGTATGACAATATTTCTCACTTTTCCAAATCATTTTTAGTAAGAGTAGCGCCACAGACATGTATTGGAATAAAAATGGTATGTTAGAAATGAGAATGACTGCAGCCATGGTCTCCATCTTAAAAGAGGTTGCCTAATCTCTTGATGCCTTAATTACATGGGTCTTCCCCGGACTAACAGTCGTGTGGCAAGAGCTGGGCGCAACTCAAAATACCAGCCCCCAAATACATACCACCTCACAATTTGAACTACAATCGAAGTTACGTAATTTCGACATAATCTCCTTCCTTCACTTTTTAAGGCCAAAATAAATGCCTCTGATGCCCTTCTAACCCACTTTAATCTCGGTAGGGAGTGCTAAAATTAACAAAAGTTAAGCCCGTCCCCCTCCCACCACCCACTCCACCCAGCCTTATCACCTGATACAGGTCATGCTATCCACCTCATCGAGTCCACAAAACATCAAACCACCCTCTTGCGCCCCACCATCGCTGATTAATGAATTTATTTAAAAAAAAAGGTGTGGTTCTTATCTGCCTACTCTGTCATGTGTCACTGTAATGTATCTGGAAAATTGGAATTATGTTAACGTCGCCTTATCAGGTGCATTTGTCGATAACATAGATTGAGGGCCTCCGAGGCACAATTAACTGAATGCCGTTTGAATACGTTGAATTAACGACGCGCACGCTCACACCGAATTTGTTTTCACAAACTATTGACTCACTATTGTAAATATTCAATCGAAGAGCGTTGTGAAATAAATTTTATTGCAGAGGAAGTGCCACGATAAACCGCTTCATGGAAACCGATGTGATTTGCTTGAATATGGGTAAACAACTTGTAACTTGGCCACGTAACTTGAAGTAATATTCAAGGGCGAACATTGTTGACTTGAGACTGGACGTTTTGCATGGGTACACTGTAAACTGTCTTCAAAGTCAAACAAAGAGTATTTGTGACAATTGAAGGTGTATACGCATATCTAATTAAATAGACGAAAATATGTAACGTAAGATTGGCTGACTGCAGGTGACAGTCACCCTTATCCGTCGTCTACACTGGACATGAACCATGGCCTGTTCATAAACATGAATCTGGTGGAGGCACAAAAATCCATATCCAAACCTACATCGTCTGGGAGAATCTTGACATGACATGAGCTCTGTTCAAAAATTGGACATGAGATTTGACGTTTTCCTATAGGTGCACGCCTTTGTTTGAATGGAGTGGCAAATGAAGTGAATATCATTTTTTGGCATTATTTTTTAGTGAGATCTACTCGTTGATTGGTGGTTGGTTGCCCGCTTCTTGATGTTGACGCTCCGGCAGCCAACGTTGGAGTGAAGCGACTTGGCATATCTTGCCCACGAAACTATCGCGTATGGCTGTTCAGATGGTGGTTGTAATGTTGGGCAGAAATATGTCCAATGAAGACGGTGTGTTAGGCCAATGTAGAGTGGCGTACCTCTGTAAATATTTATTTCTTGTACAAATGCTGTACAAATCTTACACAGGATGGGCCAAAATAAAACCGAAAAGAATTGACAATTACACATTACAATATTTCTTATTTTAAAAACAAACCGAATTTAACAACAGCACTGCATTCAAAAAGGAAGGAAAATGCCCAAGAAATTCAGATTGACACCCATCATGTATTCGTCGTTTTACGGCCGCATACGAAAGCGTGCATAGCTATACAACGTCATCTCTAGTTTTGACATTCCTCCCAAACTCGTCAGGTTGTGCAGGTTGACGATGGACAAATCTTGCTGCTCCACCACGATCGGTAACGAACTCACCGAGACCTTTAATATCAAAATAGGTTTTAGACAATGCGAGGCGCTGTCATGTGACTTTTTTAACATCTTTCTTCAGAAGGTCGTGCAAAACTCACTCACCAACACAAGAGGCACGATCTTCCAAAAGTTCGTACAGTTGTTGGCATACGCGGACGACATTCACGTAGAACAGAACACATCGAGCTGTTAATGAATGGTTTGCTGGCATTGAATCGAAGGTTGCCAAAATGGGTTTAGCGGTGAATGAGGGCAACACGAAGTATATGCTGTCATGGAGAAAGGACGCACAACATTGACGCCTCGGCCAGAACGTCACCATAGGCAGCTACATCTTGGAGGTAGTGAAGAACTTCGTCTATCTGTGCTCCCGAGTAAACAGTACGAACAACATGAGTACCCAGATTAAACGCAGAATGGCTCTTGTCAGTCTCTTTTTCTTTGGGCTTAAGAGGCAATAAAGTAATAGAACCCTCTCACGAAGGACCAATGCGGAAGCCTGGACAGTCTCAAAAGCAGATGGAGATGTTCTTGGTCTTTTCGCGAGAAAAGAGGAGAGGATTCAACAATGTACTGTACTGGTTGTACAGTGGGACAACACAATAGAGGACGCTCACGAAACCGACGGCTCGCACAAATGGAGAAGGACCTCAACCAACTTGCTGTGCGAAATTGTAGGCTTACGACATTTCCAGCTGGAAAGACATGTTGGTTGAGGCCTAGGTGGGCCACCCCGGACTGTAGCGCCACTAAGAAGGTGGAACATGTCGGATATTTTTCAGAGAGAGCTGTATTCGTCCGAGATCCGAGTTGAGAGACTTTTCGACAGGTAATCCTTCATATGTATCGGTTATTCAAGAAATAATGTAAATGACATTCTCTGATTGGTCAGTGTGGTTTGAGAAAACGATTTAAAAAATGCTGTAAAACATGTTAAATGGCTAGAACGGGACAGGTCAGCTAAGCAAAGCTGTTTACTCCCGCCTAGCACCATTGCGTTGCTCTATACTCCTAACAAGTGTTCGTGAAATTAAAGTAGTATGGGTGACTTAAGAGCACAACCGTCAAAATCTGAGGTGAATTGCGATGGACTGGGGGTTTTCCACTGGAAAGACGAGCATGTCTTCCTCCATTATCTCTGACATGCATCTTATTTTTGTTGGCTTGTGTGCATGTCCAGTCCTGAGTCAGGGTAGTTGTGCCAGCTCACAAGTGGTCAGTCGATACTACACTACTTTCTAAAAATATTTTAACGACGTAAGTCATCTGAAATCAGTATATGTAGGAAGGACGCAATATTATTCATCTGGTATTTAATAGAAAAAAGCTGATAAATTGAGGTTTCATTTCAACGCACTATTGTAACCTGCTGTTAAACGCATGCTGTCATACCGAGAAAACATTAGGCCACAGATTGTGAATCTAAATACCATTAGAATTCAAGCAAGTAACATGTAGATTTTATTCACTCCAAATATTGAACAGCATTAACGTGCATAATTAAATTATCGGAAGTGCTACAAAATAAACACATAATTTAGGAGAAAAAAAAAACGTTCGAATGCCATGCAAATGTGATACAATGAAACTTATGCAAAGTCGGTGCGGTTCATCTGCGTTTTCAAGTTTACTTTGTTTGTATGACCAGGTCGTCCTTCAATGACATAGAACTGCAGACACTTAATCACATTGTTGAAAACAATTTCGATCAAGTACTTAAATGCAAGCTGCATGTCGATTTTTTCCAAATGACATATCCGAGTATCCAGCCGATACACATGGGTTTGGAATAATGCCAAGTCCATCTGCAAGCGGTTAATCGATACAAGGATGAATTTGCAATTCTTGAAACCCTTACCTTTCGCTGCATATCCTCGCCCGTCAACAGCTTTCGAGCAACAATTATGTTCAGCATAAGGGTCTTAAAGTATGCGTCTGCATTTACCAGCAAATTTGACAATCGGCAGATCATATACACGTCGAACCAGAGTTTCAAGAACACAATAACAAGACTACAAAGAGTGAAGCGCAGATCAAAGGCCAGCACGTTCTCCTTGTGGTAGTACAATACTTTAAACAATTCGTACAGGTTTCTAATATGTGGTAATGCATTTATGAAGGCTATGAAGTAGACGGGCGTGAACAGATCATCCAATTGCATTTTGACACGGTGGATGTCAAGCGATGTCTTGAGAAAAATCCGAACAACTCTGTGCAGGCGTTGCGCGCTGATATGCAGACTGTATGAGGCCAAAAAGTCATTCATCTTTAAGTAAGCACACACGAGAATCAACTGAGAGTACACTTGGCTCAGATGCATTAAGGAGGCTGCGACATGTCCGTAGAATAACACAACAGGCCCAGATATGTGTACCACTATGTTGCAATTTTGAATAAAACTGTTATGGGCTGACATGTACAGACAAACTAACAATATAAGGAATTTGAGCATTGCAGTTGCTGCTAAAACGAATGAAAACAATAACTGGAAATGTAGCAAATTCTGGAAACCATCTTCAACGTAGAACGTAGAATCTGTTTGAGATGCGACGCGTTGAAAAATCGAAAATAATCTGTTTACCGCTTCCAAAAACGTGGACTTTTGTCTTTTACAAGTCACCCCGACCAAAAACCCGGCAATTATAAGACAGTATGTTTCGAATTCGTCTAGAAGTCCGTCCTGCGTGCCAATTAATGGCGCAAATGATTCATCTTCCTCATAAATGTGTGCGTAAGAGATGATTATCACTGCTAAAATAACTGTTATACAGATTGCATTATGGCAGGCGAGGATTGTGTACACTACCGATGAGACAGTCGATAAACGTTTTGAAAACTCGCACCTCACTTTCACCGGATTGAATGTAAAATTGATCAGTCCTAGGTGGTGGCAGAGTTTGTACAAAGTCTTGAAATGCACATTGATTGGTATTTTCGTGTGCGTCCGATACATTCTCGTAACTCTCCCGAAGGTGGATTGTATTCAAGAAAAATTTGAAGTGACATCGTCACTGCTTCGCAAGTGCCGCAGATTAAATGTAATTTGCTGTCAAGTGGAATTAATGGCGGACAGTTATAAGAACAATTACATCGATGGCAACGAATTTTTTTTTATGGGTCCTTGGATATCGTATTAGCTAATGGTTGGTGCTGTTAGGTTAGGTCAGGTAAGCGGGCTTTCACCACGTCTCACTCACTTGGTTCCTCCTGGATCCATCGTACTGACTCTTGGGGAAGGTAGTCCTCCCACTCGTGTGCTGAGTCGTCCGTATCGCTCTGGTGTATCTGAAACGACAGAGAATTTGCTTGAAATATTTGCTATGTCTTAAGGTATTCAGTTACCCGCATGATGCCTTAAGGGAGTCGCGGTTGCAAAGCACACGCGAGAGGTCTCCAGGGAACTCTCCGCCATCCACCAAGCGCAACGAGGCGATATTTTGGACATGGCCAAGCCACCTCGACCTGCGTAGGCCAAGTGTTCGTCTAACTGATTGAATCGAATTCAAGACGCGCCTCGGAGGACGGGATGTTGGGAGCATTTTTGTCACATGACCAAACCATCGAAGCATTTCCCGTTGAGTTCGAAAAAACAGCAGCTCAACATTGAGTTCCCCGCTTACTGCAGTGTCAGTCACTCTGTTCCGACGAGTGACAAGAAATCTCATCTCGGTAGCTTGTATTCGCGATCTTATTCCTTCGGCCAGTACACAAAGTTCCATGACCATAGGTGGAATAAAAACTGAGTTGAAAATCGCTAACTTAGCGCTGGTATTTTCAGAGGCATATTTGGACATACAGGACGTGTTTTTCACCATCGACGCATTATTTAGTGACTTGACGTAGTAGTGTCCAAGCGGTTATAGACCGGTTAAGGCGGGCAAAACCGAGTAGAGTTACTCGAGAATGTCGCAGACCTTTGATTGGACTTTTTTTTAAATATCAATGAGGACCTAGCAAACTGAACTAGAACGGTGTCACTTACCTAGACACTATGTACAGAGGATATGTATTGGCTTAGCCTTTGAGCTGTTCACAAAATCTTATTCCTACCGAGAAATTGTTTGTAGACACTGACAGCCTAGTCATATTGCTTGTTACTGTCGAATTGGGTGAGGGCTGAAGAAGAACCGTATAAAGGCTACGATGTGGCTAAGTCGGCATTGTCGTCAGCTAAGAATGATGCTGTAGCTGAGACTCTTACCTAAATCCAGATGTGCCCATTTCACGACAATCCTAAGAATGTGGCCTATCTGCAACCACTTCGCAGTTGTCACACAGATCTGGATGCATGCCCATGATCCCAGCATATAAGGTTGAGTAGGTTAGGCGTTAGGCGTGTCCAAACAGTAGTTGTGCTGATTAGGTGGTGGAAATGAGTCAACAAAACTAAACTGCTTGTTGGTAAGCAAATTATACTATCTCCAGCTTTGAAAACACGAGACAAATATCGCAGCACATTTTCTATCAACAGCGAGGGTTGGTTTAAGAGTGTCATTGTCAACATTTTTCTAAAAATGATCCAAAAGCCAAAATTAGACGCCATCCTACTTCCGTGTGTCGAAGAAGAGTTTGATGCTGACTTCCTACACTCTTCGCACACTTTTCTAAAGAGCCTTGACTGGAATGGACGCGATTTGAAGTAATTAACTACTTGTACGGCTTGATCGAGAACTTTAGTTTAAGTCGGGTGTAATGTGTCTTCTCGACAAGGGAATGACGATGAAAGACACAGTGACTGCTGCTACATTTCAGTGCAACAATCCTTATTCTTGCCGCAGTTTCCTTTATTTTGCCGATTATAATTGCATCAGATGAGATATAGATATATGAATTTTGTTGCTTCGATAAGGCACGATTAAGCTTTTATCGGCTGTTTTTCAACTCTGTTCTCTTTCTGGAATCTTTTTATAATATCCCTCAATTCTCACAGTTTCATGAGCTAATTCAACGATTTTTTAAATTTTCCTCTGGCTTTTTCCGTCCTTATAGTGCTCAACTTTATATGAAGATTGATTGAATAGTTTTGTGAAACGCACGTGCTCATAAGTCACGACTACCAAATACCAAATAATAACAGTGCGCAGAGTTATACAAAATAGTTATTTTGGATGTTTTTGACAATTGCGCCATTTTTACTGTGCGATGATTTTAGTTAAATCTAAAAATTTATTTCGTTGCTGTTGTAATTGAATTGTATTCTTCTTCTTTATTTGACGCTACAGTCTGGTGTGGGCGTTGACCTTTACCTCCAACAAGCCTCTCCAACTAGCACGATCATTAACGGCATTGAGGTCCTTCTTTCCTTCTGTGTGCGTCCTCTATTGCGTTGTCCCACAGGTTCGGATTCGAAGAGTCTTAGGGGCGGAGCAGAGTTGTCCCTCAACGCAAGCATGACCAAAGATTGAACGCAGAACTTTTCTCTCGAAAAAACCAAGAGCTTCTCCATCTGCTTTTGAGACTATCCAGGATTCCGCACTGGTCCTTCGTGAGAGAGTAAAGGTAGAAGTGACAATCAATACAAACAGTGCTGCCAAATTGAAAACCAATGCACTCGAAAACAATTTTTATTGACCCTTATCCTGAATGCTTCGGTAAAAATGACAATCATTGATGGTCATCATTGTCATACGTCACATTGGATTTTAGGCAAAACTGGATTAAACAGGACTTCGATCGTATCTTATATTGGACTACTCTCACTGACGGAGTTATCGCTCCAATGTGATAGTGTGACTAGTGAAATGACTGCGAATCAATGACAGTTGTAAGCTGACAGTTCGACAGAAGGAACGAAACTAAATTTGGAACCGCGGACACTGCCACATGTGTCGCAAATTTAAAGGATTATGCATGCAAACCACATGTTTTGGATTTTTTACAAATGCAGTATGTTGAGTCTTGTCAAGCAGCTTTAACCAATTAAACCAGGTTCGTAACGCCGTCTTGGTTCTCATACTATTCCCTAGGGTCTGCAGATTCCACACGTGCTGTTTGTGTCGAAACTCTTCCCATAAATGAAGTGGTACTCATTCTTCGTCGATTCCTAAGAGTCTCTAGCGGAGTTGAAGGTTGCACGCAGTAAGTGTAGACACTAGGGCATGTCCTTTTTTCCGGATAGGTTAATATTTCATCAGTCAGATGACACTGATCATTCGATCGATGATTCTTGGCCGCTAGATTCGAAGAGCTGCTCCTTTAATTGCCAGTCCGGGAGTGTCACAATTGCACCGCCATCAGCACCAGGCACACATTACAATGAATGTCACATGGCGTGCTGTGCCAATGACTAAAGTGTGTGCTTCCCCACATCCCGCCATCATGAATCATGGCTATCCTGTCGCCTTCTTTGAAAAAAAATCCTTATAAAGAGCATACCATCAAGCTTCAGCTCAGGAAATATTTGCCCAAGCCAAGGGCCTACTGAAGCACTTCACCACCCCGCCCGATGGCAGTGGACCAGCAAAGAAAGAATTGAAATTCCATTGCCAGCATAAAATTAATCAAATTAATATTATTACGTTTAATAACCATTTGTGGAAGAGATACCTCATTCCAGCATCGGCCTCCAGCCCATGGCTCCCACTGGGCATCGGGCATCCCCGCAGAAGCACCACGAGTGGGCTGCCGCCCGCCACTCGCCTGTCCGCGCCGCGATTGTGCGCGCAAGAGAATGCATATCGCTGTGCTGGGTGTGAACTGCAATTGCGCCTCACGTTCGGATGTGTGAATCGGACCGTGCCAAGTCAAATATTTATTTTTAGACCAAATTGCCAGCGGTCCGGCTGGCCGGAGTGTACGAGCAGCAGCTGTGCAGAGCCCTTCAAATAAAAGCATATGGTGCTGCGACTTCGTCTGCCATATCCCCGGACGGTAAGTAGCCAAATTATCGCACTGGATTCCGATCGATTTCAAGCAAATCCCCCCGTCAATTGACCGCAGGCACATGGTACATAACACCAACAACAAAATAACACATCTCGCCAGTGGTGTGGAGAAAAAGTACTTAGCGCTGAATGATCGTCAGACTACCAGGCACACACCCGTCGCTTTAGCTGGTTCTCTCGATGTGAGTTCGCCCCCATCGACTGGTTGGCTTGGAGTCCCTCTTCGAGTACCAGCCATCGACAATCGAAGCTCAGCCACAGATCCCGCAGAGCCACCTTCGGAGGTGAGAAATGAGATTTTAATCGGACGTGTCCGATTCCAAATGAGCCTTAATGGGTCTCCTCCATTTAACACTTTGCCACTGAACCTGGTGGGGCTGCCACTGCTGCAGCTAGTCTGGCTGTGATTCCGTCCTGTCCCTATGTGGGCTGCAGTCCGCCGTGTGTGTGCGATACGAGAAATGAATTGTTGGCAAGCGACGCTGGCGTGGCGACTTCCAAATGTGCCCATATGGCTGCGATGGGAAATAGTTGTGATTTTCGTTTATTTTTTCCTGTTTGTGCTCTTTTGCCTTCCAGCGATACAAGGGGTATGCACTGTTCTGCTGAAGTTTGTGGCGCGTTAGATGGCCAGGCAGCTGGGAGGTGATGTTGAGGTGAGTAGATCGGAGCCAAAGGATACCAAGTTCTGGCAGTGTTCAGAAACAGTGGTTTCAAGTGCACGCTGCCCTCTATGGGTTCTGATCACATGGTTTCCAGAACTCGTAGAATCTTGCATCAAAAGCCACCCGTTTCCAGTATTTCTGAACGGTCACAAGCCCTATTTGCTACATGACTCATTCAGACAATTGAACACCTGCTGATTGACAGCCAATAAAGCGCTGTTAACGAGCTCCAGGCACACTCTTCATGTGGTGCCCATCATCATAAACACCCTTTTTCCATCAATTTTCACTCGGCCTGCTGCCTGACTCAATTGGCAAGCCATCCAACGACGTAATTCAAGAAGTTTAGTGCCGACAGTTAAAATCCCAATACAACACGAATGACACATGTTCCCTTAAAGCAACGGCTATCACCGTGTGATCTCGCTACCGAGTTAAGCATGCCTGCCGACCACAGGAACTCCGTCTTTCCATCCGTATCCCTGCACAGCCACCTGAGTGTAGGCATGCTCAGGTGTGAAATGGTCCATGTCTTCAATTTACATACGATCTGCATACCCGAAGGGGGTTCCCTCCACACAAGCAACATTCCCATGGCGGGCTTGTTAACTCGGCCGGCTGGCTGGCTGCTGGGTTGGCTGGCTGCTTGGCTGATCAACTGGACGGTCGGCTGGTTGATCGTCGGGCTCATGAAGCCGTGAATTATTGCCGTGCACGCATCACAGGTTGTTGGAGGCCTCTTTGTCGTGGGCTATTTGGGTTAATAATGCCCGGCTAACAGGCTCCACTAACTGATAATGAGATCGATTCCGTGCAACGAGGAAGGAATGCATATTTCCTTCATCCTGCTGTATCCCCTTCGTCGTCCCGTGCGGGTTTCATGTGCGTGAGTGGACCTGGCATCCGGATAAATGAATGGGCAGCGGGAGTTGCAAAAATAAACAAAAAAAATGAAAGAAAAGAACGCATCAGCACGCGAATTCGCTCCCAGAGCGACTACACGGACGTACGCTTCACATGCGCAGTGCATTACCGCCTTATGGAGCGGATGTACACTCGATTGGCGAGCCAAGGATCACATTGTATGCTCCACGGCTAGCTGCCGTATCAGTTGCCGATGATCAGTTTTTCCACTTTAAATACGGGGATACGCAGGGATTCAATATGCGGCCGCGGCGGTTCACAAAACGGGGTTATTAAACAAAAACCCATCTCTTTTCACGTGATATCGAGATACTTTTCTTCGGGCTTTGTTGCTTTGTACATTGTTGATTGTGTGTTCTTTTTGGTTTGCTTGCCCGTGGTTATTTGTGTGAGATTGGCGTCGTGGGTGTTTGCTGTACACTCAGGACATCAGGAAAGGCGTTACTTGATGGTTCTAGTGAACAAGTGGGTTACTTTGCATTAAAGATAATTGATTGATTATGTCTGACTTTGGGAGATTAGGCTAAATACACAAGAATATGTATCTGCGAAAGAATTGAAAGGTGTCTCGCTCACGACAAGGCAAACAATTCTACCCTGTTACTATATTAACCATTTGGTGCGTTTCACTAAGTTTCGTTAAGTTTCGTTAAGTTTCGTTAGGTTTCGTTAAGATCCGTTGACCTTTGCTTACTCAATTGGGAGCAAAGTCAAACGTTTTCTAATAATGTAGGCCTTCCTTTGAGTCCCCCAAAAGCAATTATGGGTACTTTGAAAGTTGACAAACATGTCATATGCTTCTGGTTGACATTTTAGTAAACTGTCCTTCTGGCTGCTTGCCATATATGTACGTATTTCAAGAAAAAAAAAATAATAATTAAAACAGCCGGCTTATCGAATGATTGATAAGGACAACTGCGACAAGAAATTTAATGACAATTAAGGATTAAATATAACGTTCAATTGGTTTAATGCTTGCCAGTCCATATATGTGATGTGCATAATTAAATAGCAGCAAGCAACTGTCAGATACTTTTTCAAGTCTAAAATGTCAAAATCCATAAAATATAAGGCTGATAAACAATTCACATTGAAACCGAAAGGTGATCATGTAAACACTTGAAATGAGCGTGTTTTACCCTCGATTTACATGCAATTATCGATCACTCCCTGACAGATACACGCAAATAGGTTCCCCATCAAGGTCGAATCAATTGACATCCGTCCGTCAGATTGATACACAACCAAGAATGTACTCGTAGCACATTCGAGATTAATTAGTCGTCGCGCTGTGACACTCCCCGAAGTCGGGACGACTGGTAGTGATAATTGCGTATCTAATGAATGCCAGCCGAGCTCTTTCATGAATATTCCTTTGAATTATGGAAATATAGACAACATTTTTTTCAAATTGATATCCGTCCGTCGTCCATGGGAAATGTCTCCAACTGAATGCTAACAACGGCAAAACTCTTGGGAGGATCTTACGGCGAAGGTCGAGCTCTAATGAAAGTTGTCACTGCGCTGAGCCTTAATGAGAAGAAGGAAAAAGTTCATCGTCTCCTTCATCCTTTGTGCTCATTAATTTAATTTTTCCACCGCCACTGCCACCACCAGCTCTGACCGAAGGACATAGGGACGAAGAGGAAAAAAAAAACTTTTCTTCTTCCTTCTTTTTTATCCAGAGACACTCGGCCGGGACCGGAGACCAGTCGTCGTCTTGCCGTTTTCATTAAGGACTTTGAGTCTTGTCCAGTTGTATCTCATTTTCAAAATATGTGATGGAAATATTTTATAAATGCCAATCCTTCAGATGCGTTACGTTGCGCTATAGAAATTCCATTTGCCGAGGAGTCGAAATGAATTATCTTAATCATTTCGCTTAAGTGCTTTACTCTCTCTCCCTCTCTCACAAGACAGCAATTGTTTTTCCAACACCACGAACGGGGGATGCAGAGGAAAAAATGTCTCATAATCTATGAGATACGTGACAGTCGAACTGATTAAAGTTACAAAGCGATGTTGGACAAAGTTCATTTGGTTAGGAATTGTTTTAATCAGTTATCTAACTAGTGGTATCTGCGCCGAGACGAAACTTTAATTAAACCTAATCTGATGGATTAGAATTTTTGTTTCTTTTTTTTTTAACTGTGATGCCGCAAATGTGGGTGCGACAATAGAAAAAGTCTATTGTTGGGGTCCCGGCAATGAGCGATGAGTATTTTAGCAGGATAAGAGCACCAGATGGTCGACTGATTTGGATCCTCAAATTTGTTTGCATCCACGTCGTGGAAGGGAGTCTGTTGCGGCTCCTTCATAGGACACTATACCGTGGGGAACCATTTTTAAATGTCAATTGTCGAGGGGAACGTCTGTCTGCCGTCCACTCTTTTATCGCCAGAAACATTAATTTTTTTAAACCCAAACTTTCTGTTCCCTTCATTACAAGACAAATCGCTTATATTACACATCCTTGAGTACAGCTAGTGCCAACGCCATATCCTCATAAAGCTGAATTGCATATTAAACCGAATGATTTCCTAATTACAAAGTAAAACAGTTGCAGGAAATAAAATCGTGTGTTTAATTAATATTTAACAACAGAGGATGTCATCGGGGAGCCACCACCCACCGCACACGGCTGGCCCAAGGACACCCCCCGACCGAGAATTCTTAATAGTTTCAATAATGAATTTAACGATGTCGAAATGGTGTCGAAGAGATGTTCCGTGATGAGTTCACATGTGTCGTCATAAGGTCGTGTCATATTTCGTGTCGTAAAATTATAATGAATCCTTCGAATGCATTTTGCTTATAACGCCCGCGCAGTTATGGCGGTTGGATCTATTAGAAAATTGATGGTAACCATCCGTGAAGTGGATGCGGAATCGCCATTAAACACTCCACACACAGAGGGACACAGAGAAGAGCAATAATTAGCGGATGTTTAGGCAATCAAAAAGTAAGATATCGTCGATGTGGGGGTCAGCCACTGGAGGCGCCTTTAAAATTGAATGCGTGGTTTTAGCTACACTTGGTGGTTGATGTTACTGGATGTCATTTCGAGTTCAAGAAGGTGTCGAGGAACATCATGGCGCGGACGGAACTGCCGGAGTATTTTATTGTGGAGAAACTTCAGTCAACTACCGAAACAACTGCAACTTCCCCATCATACAGCTTAATTTATGTCAGTTTCCCCATCGTCTCCATAGTGCCTGGAATGTGATGGCCAGCATCACCCGGTTGTAATTCTGGCGCCTTACAGCACATGACATACACGAACGTTCAAGGCTTGAATTCCTTCTCCTGTGCATATTCCCCAAAGCCACGAAACTCACCTGCAATTGCACCAAATTTGTAACCCCTCCTGGACCACCTTAGACTCCCCCGGCTCTAAACAGTGAGATATCAGATATAACCGTGATCGTTCTTAATGAAGCCATTAGGACCTTAATTTTATGGCATTTCGTATTTGGATCGATCTCGTCTCCGCCTGCTGCGGTCGCGAAACCTGAAGTCTTCCCCACTTCCCAGCGTCTAAGCGACGTATTTCTCCCGCTCGACATAACTCACGGTAACTTGACTAAAATGTAAAGCACCTGCCTTAAGCAGCAAGCAAGTACCAACGGTCCACCGGTCCACCGGTCCAACGGTCGAACGGATCCAACCTCATTCAAAGTCTGCATACAAAGTCAGCATATCTCACACCCAGCCCGGCCGAGTACAAGTCTACTTGGTTCCAGTTTTTTTTTCTTTTTTTTTAATTAAATCTTCATCACCTAGAGACTGGAGTCGAGAGGCAGAATCGCACGAGACGATGGCTTGTACATTCCCTATGAGAAGCGGTAAAATGGTCGCTTGCATGGAGTGCGGCAGCAAAAACTATTGAACGCTCCTCACATTGGTTCGGTATTTGCCTGTCTCTCAGGAGCTCTACTTGGGAACGTGTATGCTGATCAAGCGACGCTGAGATGCAGAGATGAAGAGATGCAGAGATGCTGCATCCAGAGTTCTGTCGCATCCCAACAATCAATCAAGTTTTTGCGTTGTCCACCGTTGATCGACGATGATGACGACGCCGAGGTCGGCAGAGAAAACAACAACGAAGCAGACGACAACGACGAATGCGGCGACAAGAGCCACGCAGGGAGGCAGAGGATGCTGCAGATACGCGACAGTCAACGTTGACCGTTGATCGGGAACAACATGGCGGCCGTAGTAGTAGTACTATGTCAAGTGTTTTTTGTTGTTGTTGGACTTTTAATTTATGCCATTTTAAAGGATGTGACTGGTGAGTGACGGACTGGTTGCTGCGGACGGTGAGCGTGTTAGCTGCCATTTAAATATGCATGACAATTCTAATGGGAAATCCATGGAAATGAGGGAACCGTACTACATTACTCTGGAGTTGTACTTGTCGGATTTACTCGGGAGGTCGAGATTTTGACAGAAAAAACTGCGTCTTGGGATGCACGCAGACATTTCGAGCAGGAAACGAGGTTGGATGGATGGATGGATGACCAAGCGTGTGAGCCTAGTGAAGGTTGCACTGTTGAAAGTTCAACTTGATGCAGGAATGGCGACTGTTTGATTGTAAGGCAAGGCTATCATCCGACATGAACCTGGGTCCAGCGGGGCAGCCACCACTAGTGGGCGTCCGATTTTCTTCCCACGAGTAGACAAGAAGCATAGTTTCAAGAGTAAGCAGAGTTTGAGACCGTTTTCGAATCGCGCTGACAGCTGAGGATCATGGGAATATTCCAAGACGTCAGCAAGTGACCACGAGAAAAGGAAGATGCTAATGTTAAACTTTTGTTATGGCCTGTATAGTGACAGCACTGCTCCATTTAAAACCAGCTGTTCTTGGACACTTCTTGCTAATCCATCAAGAGAGATATTCAATATCAAAAAATAGGCTTTAGACAAAGCTATGCCCTGTCATGCGAATTTTCGGGCATCAGTTCGTGCAGTACTCACATGCCAATACTAGAGGCCTTATCTTCCAGATGTCGGCCCAGCTTTTAGCATACTCGTATAACTTTGACAGAACAGAGTGAGTCACCAATGAAGAGTTTGCTGGCATTAGGACTGCAGCGGCTAAAGTGGGTCCACTGTTGATCGCCGTGCATGCATCGGCGTCCCGAACAGAGCGGCATAGGGCATAAAGGGTAGTCAGACTCTCACACTCTCTCACACTCTCTACCTTTGCTATGCAGTGAACAGTACTAACAACTTTAGTGTACCTAGATCAATAGCAAGATGAATCATGATTATCGCTTTTCTTACGCTCAAGAAGAATGCGATCTTTGGTCGTATTTGCGTTGATGATACATAAACGAGAAGAATTAACCACGAACTGTACGGGTTGGACAGCGGCAAAAACCCACCCATGCGTCTCCCACTGGGGTCCAGCCCAATGAGTCGTTGATTAGGAGCCTGTAGAGCAACGCAACTCAGGACCCCCACGTCCAAGGTGGCGCAAGGAAGTGGATAAGGACTTGAAGGAACTTGGTGGTGCATTACTGGAAGCGATAGCTTTAGTTGCTTGATGGCCAAGTCCACCACGGATGTGATTATGATTTATTACAGACTTTATTTTGTCACTTGTTGTGGCCTGTAGGTACCCTGAGCCATAAGAACCCCATTTAACAGTTGCGATTGCCAGGCAAAGTAGCGATTGCCCCTTCCGACTTTGCAACCACACGTCTGCCCACACGCGAATGCCGATTTGACCCGCCGCCTAGTGCATGATGCTAGCATGAAGCTAAGCGAAACCGATTCATTGAAGTTTTTGAAAACTTGAGTCGCTTCCAATGATCGGCAATATGGCTTACTGGTGATTTTATGGCATGTCTCACTGAAAAGTGGAACCCATCTTTCTAAAACCTAGGTGACAGCATCACAAGAAAATACAAAACGTAGTTGCTAAATCTTTTATTCCATCTATTCGTCAGAAATTACTTTTCGGACCAACAATTTAATCTATCTGCGTTGCATTCGTTCTCATCTGCGAATGAAACACTGGTGTTCCTCAAGGCTCTACTTTGCGTCCGAATCTTTTCTCATTTTTATAAAAAATGAAAATGGAGACGTTCCTTCCTTCCCCCGTTCAAAGATTCTCGACCTTTTGTGTGTCCTGCTTAAGAAGTCTTTAGTTGTTTCCAACCATTTGTACACAAATTACATAAGATAAGTTCTATCGAAACTTTGACAAAGTGTAGCTATTCCTGATTACATTTTGCATGGGATACCATGTAGAACCAACATCGTCCACTGCTCATGACGTCCTGAAAAACCGACTTATAAGGAGGGTCTTAAGCTGAGACATAAACATCATGCATCTCGCATGCACGAGCCATCTTAATGACTTGGTCCATCATGGTCCAAGCTGCAAGAGACTGACTGAAAAAGTTCGGCGTTCACTCCTGTGACCATCACTCATGTGACCATCACTCCTGTGACCCTCACTCCTGTCACCCTAATTCATTTCAATCAATCTGCAGCGCATGCAAATGGCTATCCAAATCCCACCTCGACCCTAACTGCGCTCAGAGAAAATTAACTCTCCAGCAGCACCATCCCATTTCATCACGACTCCCCGACAACGGACGGCGAGCGATGGCCGTCACGACCCTGAATCGGGACATTTAACTCATTTGGCTTAACCTGCCGACGAGGCGCACTATCAAAAGCGCACACACTAAAAGCGAGCCAATCGAAGACGTTGGCTAAGGTCAGGATTTTCGTGAATTTATCTCGGTACACACATCCGCACACCTAGAGAGCGAGTCCAATTCTCAAGGTTAGCTGTGTGTGCCACCTCCATTACCCCCCGTCCACCACGCATCACCGACAACAAAAATCGTAAAAAAAAACTCAACCGAAAGAAGATGAAAGCCACATCCTCCACCGGCACGGAGCCATCAGCTGGAAAAGCGAAACGGAGGTTGACGTGAGCACGACGATTGACGACGTCGTCGGCGAGCGGTGAGCAGCCAGAACACAGGTCGACGGTATGCCGAGTGCTGCTGATTTTGAGCGTACACGTGGGTGGGTGATAATTATGATGACGACGCACAGAGCTGCCCGAAATCCAGACGGCCCGAGTCTCGAGCCATCCCTCAAATCCAGCAAGAGCCTCGTGCTTTCTCGCCGTGACACTCGCTCTGTGGCTTGTGTTTGGGGCCGACCGTGCTAATCGATAAACGTCGCAGCTAATGAAAGTCATTGACGGGAGAAGAAGACCGTGGAATGAGGTTGAGCCCGTCAACGAGGGGGGCTAACTCTCACACATACACAAACGCAGTCACAAACGTGAAATGAAAGGTAGTTGAACTCCAGCACGAATTCTTCGATGCGAGCAGGATACATCCGTATATCCTTTTAACTGCTGCTGGCTGAATCTTGAGGATGGCCTGGCAAAGAAGAAAGTGTATGTGCGGGGCGAGTGTGAGGGCCAACTTAGCTGTTGCTGTTCATTATGTTCGTGTCCTTGTCGAATGTGGTCAATGTTGCACAGCACACACCGCCAGTTTGCCAGTGTATGCTCCCGTACGCGAAAAAGGGGTTCACATTCGGTTCATTCCTTTCCAGAGAGTAATTCATGGGAGCGAGACCACCGGAGCCCGGTTGTCGGTCGACGGTCGCCGGTCGCCGGCCATCACCTTGCTGTTTACGATGTACAAGCACAGGAAAGTGAGCCAAGTCAAGTCATTTACTACTACTGGTCTCGTACCATACATATGTGTAGTTGGTGAGTGTGCTGTCGGTAAATAAACCACACACGAGGTGGTTGAAACGCAGGGCGGAAGGGGGTGAGACATAAAAACATTGATTAGAGGTCAGCATCCTTGTTTCGTTGAAATACACAAACCAACGATCGATAGAAAAATTCAAGAGCACGGATACAAGAAATCCTTAATCTGCGGCACACTTTCGGTCAGCAACTACTTCAAAGGGTGTCCTTCCTTAAATGGATTAAAGAGGATTGTCGAGCAGTGGATGCTGAATGAATGCAACGAAGTTTGCGTGGCCTGTGTCTGGGGTCGACCGTGTTCAAGATATGTTGCGAAGTCTGATTTGATTGAATGTCTGATTTGTGACTGGCGCAGGCTCAGACCCTCCATGGGTCACTGGCCCGGTGAGTAAGTCAAATTTAGAAATATCCCAAAGTATCATCTTGACTCAAACGTTTTTGAATTGAAACAAAAGTCCTCTTTGAACAGAGTCGTCTGAGCGTACTTCGAGCGCTTTAATTATTCCACCATCGACTGATTTGATTTTAAAGAAATAAGACCAAAGGTATCAGGACTTTTGTCTCGAAAGACCACGAACCACTGCACCGGCTTCTTAAATTAAACAGAACTGCCATAGTGAAGGTTTTGAACAAACTCAACTTAGTCCCTCGAAAATGCCGCTAATATCCAAAAGGTTCTTGAGGCCAAAACAAAAACAGCGGTTGGCAAAGGTTATTCTACGCCTCGAAGTTAAAGCTGCTCCGTGTGATGCTCTAAGTCATCGACCACAGCCTATACAGCAGTTTCCCATCGCACACCGCCTTTTTACACAACGCATTGTGACCGCTTCCGTTTCATTTCGTGGCTCGCTCTGTTCTGCTAGAGAGCAGCTAGATAGACGAAGATATTCTCAAGAATGGTGTCCAAAAAGTCACAACAAAAAAGACAGCACGTGGCACCTTATAGGTCTCTCTGAGTTTGTTGTCGATTTAAATGGAGCAGCTAGTATTCTCCATCGTCACCGTGCTCAGCTTGAGGAGTTTGACGAGAATGTCCAAACAAGACTTGCACGTTCTCATGTGCACATTGAAATTGGACGAGAGTCCATCTCGAATAATCGCCCAGATTGAGCGACACGATGCATCAAGTATCCGTAGTCTCGTTGAGGCTATGAGCGTGGTCGTTGGCGGCCGTAAAGGAATACGACTCATCCGCTGCCGAATTTATCCCAAGTTCCCGGCTTGTCCATGGAAGAATCGTCTTAGACGTGAACTGTGAATGCCTGCTGGCAGCGCAAAAAAGGAGTGCACCACAAATAGCTCCTGTTGGCTTGAGCACTGGACGTAGTCGTTGGCCAATCAGCTGACCCAGTGCCATCAGCAGAGTGACGACTGTTTGTGCAGACGCTTTAATTTTTCCCGCGTTCTTTCCCGCCTTCCCAGATTTGAACAAGTTGCATTGTATTAACCATCGTATCAACGAGTTGAAACAACAATCATGGTTAATGTTTAAAAGCTGATTTGAAGCTATTCGTACGTGCTCGGTCTAAGCGATCTTTTTTCGGCATGCATGTCCAGCTCAAATTACGAAGGCTAGTTTTCAAAAGCCCTCTCAGTCGAAGCATGGATTTTCACATAAACGTCGATGAGAATAAGCTGTGTACATAGAGCTGCAGCCAAAGCTTTCTTTTACTAAACAGTTTTTGCAGTCTCCACACTTAAGCCTCCACATTTCGCCGTTCAAGTTGGCTTTGGTAAAGATTGAACGAATTGTTTGAATGCTTTGAAGTCCGAAGACTTGGTTTTCACTGCACAGAGTAGAGCACGGATGATTAATAAAGCGGTGGTCAACATGATTGTCACTTCGTCGTCTTGCGTTTTACCCTCCTGCCTTTGTAAAGGTGAAATCGGCAACACTCCGTTGAGCACCGTTCCTAACCTTCACACTTGTTCGTACACATGGACTTCAAGCACTGCAAGACCGAATTATCTGAGTTGGTGTTGGGGATGGGGATTGCTGGATCACTTGCAATACTTCTGGTCACGTGCAGTGTGGAAGGAGGATTAAATGCAGCACTTTTTGGCGAGTAAATTTGTGGTATCCCATCAGCAGACCACGTCTTCTGACAAGCTGCTGCCTCCTAGTGGTGTTAGAGTCATTTCTCTTCATCTGCTCTTTTGTCTGTTTGATGTTGCTGCTTGCTTGCTGGCCGAAAATCAGTCGTATCTTCGTCGCCGTTCGACTTATTCCGTAATATTGAAAAAAATCCGTTTTCTTAGGACAAGAGTATGCATTAGCTCGTAAGGATTAAGCTAGAAGCATATTAATTCCAGCAGTAGCGAAGACACTTTTTTTATTTCATTGCTATGAAATCAACGGGATGACTGGATTCTTTTGAATAACACGGCGACACCGTAATGACTTCACTAGGACCCTAGTAAAACGCGTCTTATGCCCATTGGCCCGCTAATCTAACCTAGCCTAAACGACCTATAAGAGACGTACGTACACCTGCGTGAACTTAAGTAATCGACAAAACACACAGGTCAAATTATACGCTATGCCCTATGTTTCGTTAAGTTGTGTTTTGTTTCGTTAAGTTTCGTTCACTTTTGCTTAATTTCGTTAAGTTGTGTTTTGTTTCGTTAAGTTTCGTTCACTTTTGCTTAATTTCGTTAAGTTATGTTTTGTTTCGTTAAGTTTCGTTCACTTTGCCTTACTTACATAAGCGGAAGTAAATCAGTCTCTACCTAAGTACATGTTCATTGGTATTTGAGTTTGACTCAAGTTTCCAGAAGAAACTGTGGATACTTTGAAACAAAGTATATTAATAATAATAATATGGGTAGCGCTACAGCCCGTAGAGGGCCGGGGCCAGTCTCTCAGCAACCACTCGTGCTGTTGGAAGGGACCTACAAATTTTAGGCCGAAACTAAGTATACTTACATTAATTGAGCTTGGCTAGACTCCATCCTGGGTTCAAATAAAATAAAAGTGAGTCTTTGCAACGTTCTCTGAAGAATCCCTTCGGGAATCTTTCGATGTGGTTCTAACACCTTTTTCGCATAAGTAGCGGACATCACCAAACCATCTCGAACGTTGAAATCTCGGAACGAGTAGGCCGTGATGGTCGTCTCTTTAGTGGTGCGTACCACTTATCCGTAAGAATGTTTTTTTATTTGTTTTTTACCCATTCCATGAGTTCATACAAATTATGTTAAAAAATGTGACTTGTCAAATAGCAGTCAAGTTCAATTGGGTGCGTTCATAACGACTTGTCCATAGTCGATTGTTTTGGTGAGACCCCAAACTGTACAGCTTATGCAACCCTCGTATCAATTGGCTTAGAAATACTTCATGGCTTAAACAAGAAATGCAACGTTTTGGAAATCACCTTTCAAACAGTCAAAGGCATTACTCGGATAGCCGTTTGAGGTCAACGGTGACTTAAACGCAATTCCCCATCGAAACCGCACGATGAAAACCTCTTGTGGTTTTGATGGGTAACTGTGTTCCTCCCCGCGCAACACATATATTCTTTGTTCCATTCTCTGTTCTAGGTCAATTGCACTCTCCGCACTCCGGGTTATTTTCACGTGGCCCAGCTTCTCTTTGTTAGCGTGCTTCCGATTTTCTGTCGAAACGCCACCTCCACTGTGGAGGCAACTCCTTACTGACCGCTGCCGCTCTCCGAACGCGTGTCCTCCTGCCAAGCATCCCGTCCAGAATTCTTTAATTTCGTATTACCATTAATATTTATGCAGTATTCTTCTGGTGGAAAACCAATCAAATTCTTTACAAATATTTTTATTTCCACCCACTGACTCTGGGAAAATTGAAAGCGACCGAAGCAACAGCAGTAAGCACATAGCCCCGTCACCGTCCACTGTCCATCGCCCATCTATCGAATCGAAAGCGGATTTCATGTATTTTTCCTCAGCTTCGTGCATTTTTCATGAAAATTTTTATTTTTAATTTCAATAAGTACCCAGGACAGCAGCGTTGGAAAAACACCACAACCATCCCCATAGCAAGCGCCATCAGCTCCCGTTCAGAAGCGGTCATAAATATTTAAAAAATAATTTTCCATCATAGAATCGAAGAAATATTGGGGTGGTGGTGGTGGGGAGCTCTACCGCCCCACCCCACCGGCCCCCACTTCAAAACTTCGAGAGAGTGAGACAGAGTACAGGAGAGAGAAAGAGAAAGAGTGCGAGAGCTAAGCCAAGGAAAATATAATAAAAGTCCATCCCCCACATACACGCCTTGAAATTCATATTAAAATTTCCAATCTAATGCCACCCCCTGGTTGGGAGCGACCCCGAAAGGAGGGATTGTGGGGTGGGTGCTCTTCGTGTGAAAGCATAGAGACAGAGAAAAATGGAAAATGGAAAATGGGATCGTTGTTTTTCTTCCCTCCTTTCAGTCCTTAACTCACATATACACTCACCGCTGAGGGAAAACTGCTGCAGGTGTCTGTGCTGTGGTGTGCTGTGCTGCTTCTCTCATTCGGTGCGCTGGTGTGCTGGTGGTAGCTTGTTTAGGGTGTTCCGGGGGAGTTGGGTATAATTTTTCATAAATTCAAAAATGTGAAAATATGAGAGAGAGAAGCAACAAAAACACTGAAAAGAAGAAAAAGCAGCGAATTGGGGGCGTCCCAACGTTTGTGTTGTTCTCTCTTCCATCTTTCGGGGATGAAAAGTCAGTGCACTGTGGTGTGGTGTTCGACGGTGGGTGGAGGTGGGGGTGGTGGAATTTTGAAATGGGAAAAACTACTTTATTCGGTAGAGGTAGTCAAATATTAATATCGCCTGGTTATATGCAGTGCGGCATTGTTGGACCGGGTGGCGGACAGGGCAGGTCGACGACGACGACAACGACGACATGCGTCTATGTACGCGCGCGGGGGACATGCGCTCGGAATTGCCCAATAAAAAAGCGTTTTTCACAAATTCATAGGGAAATATGGGCAGAGGCATATAAATTCTTCGTATTCCTCTTCCACTCGTCTTCGTCGTCGTCGTCGTCGTCGCTTTCCGTCTCCGCTACGTCCCTCAGACTTGTTTTCATTTTCTCACATTTTAAATGCGAGATGGGGTGAGTTTTGAATTGAATGCCAGTGGGGGTGAAGCGAGGCGGCGGTGGTAGGGAATCATATTTCTCCGAGACCGCTTATATGGAACGAACACCAGCACCTATTGTTTGTCGAACACTAGCCAAGGGATGCATGCCGGGTGAGCGGTGAGGTGGGCGGCGGTCTTCGGCCACGACAACTCTTAAGGATTTCCCGGCCTCTGGGTGGGTGGATGGCATGGCTGGGTGGAAAGTTGAGAAATTTGAAATATTTCCATTGAGCATACATATTCGCTCGTGTGAGTGTTGGGATCTGCTTATACATAAATTTTAAAATGCTTCCCGAGCTTGGCTACGCTTCGGTTTCCCTTGGCTGCCTGGGCTCGTTGAAGCTCGGTCCCTGCACGAGTGTGTGTATAAGGGGGGGTGCAGAGCTCTCGTTGGCTGTGGGTATATGCTAAATTTTTCTCTTAATATGCAGAAGTGGATACGTGCCGCACATACACTGGAAGAATTTACTGCTGCCCACGCCCATTTTATGTGCAGAGTCCGTCAGGACGGACGGTGAAACTTTTCAAAAACACATGTGTGCCGGGAAGAATTATTATTAATATTCCAATTTTAAAGTTTTACGGTGACCATAAATCATGGGATATTACGGCCTTGGTTCACGGCTCCCGCCTCGCCCACTGCTGAGTGATCAATTTTAATAAGGAGCCAGCGGATTTTAAGCGTGCTAACTGGAAAATGATTAGGTGTGCAGATATGATTTGTGAAAGTTTCAGCAGAATTCTGGCGTGCTTTTTTTCTCTTCTTTCTGGCAACTTTACGGGTGCTGCTTGTGAGAGTTTTGCGATTATGACAGTTTTGAGTTGGAGAATGTTTTTACACTGATCAGGTCACAGAAAGACTTCTAGTCGGGAATATGCCAAGATATACATTATTTATGGAAAATCTTTTACAGAAAGTGTGATAGCAGTGCGTGCCGTTGTTGGGACTTTGCTTTTAAATCGGAAGAGGCTTCAAGTGACCGCTTAAGAGACAAAATTTATGAGCGGATGAGTAGTTGGTTGCTATGTCCGAAAAGTTGATGTAATTTGACAGTAGGGTAGGTTAGGGATTGGGGCTGCTAGCACACTTGCACACAGACCATGTTGGTCCGTTGTGACAATCAGACTACTACCACTGATCGACCACTCCAGTGTAGTGCCGTTAATTTGATCCCAACGGCAAATGGTGGCTGGTCCAGACTTGAAAAGCAGATACCCCCAGATACCAGGGACCCCACTAACAAAGGGCAGGCACTTTTGGCGTTTCCGTTTGTTCCTCCCCTGATCAGTAGCCGGACGTAAAAAAGTTACCAAATCGGAAGGGAGGAGACTACCTAACTGAAGTGATACTGCACACCATCTTCAACTTCCTGTTTATGTGAACATTAGGAGCTGCGTTGATGTTAGATTTCTGCTTCACTGGACAGGAGTTTGATATGGAGGCGATTGCGGATTCTCTTGTGGTCAATGGCTCTGCTCCCAGCGTGTGCTTGGTTTTGAGGCGCCGTCTAAGACACGAGCCTCCCTTGTGGTGACTGATTGTCAAGTCCACAAAATGTCATGGGATTTCCGGGACTACGTACTCGAGGAAACAATAAATACAAGACAGATTTGGAGATGTCTTGATTGCGGAACCATGGAATAAAACCGAGCTAAATAATTCCGAATTTTGACCCCCTTGAGTGAGGGACATTAACCCACTCATAGGGGGCCATCGCTCCGCGAAGGGTACTCCAGCCAGCTGGTCTTTAAGAAGTGTGTGATCAAGAGGATATAACGCCACATTGGCATTTTCATTCGAAAACCCCATGTGGAATAGCTCGCCACATTATATCTGAACGCATAGAGGAAAAAATCTGGATCATAAACCAGTTAATATTCGGTTATTATCTCATTTATACGACGTTTGTGGAACAGTTTCTCACAACGTCTGCGCAAATGGAGCTTTGTGAACAAATTACTTGGGCAAGAGATTGAGACACAAGCTTTCAAAAATAAAATCAAGTTCGACTTTAAATAGATGAAATTAGGGTATTTTTGTCGACAATCCCAGCGAATGAAACAACGACTTTCGGTTCTGTACACATACACATACATAAGAGGTCTATTAACAGATCGCATGAGAAGAGTCTTGACTGCAGTAAAGCCCTCGAGAAAGTGCGTTGGAATAGGCGGTGATTGTAGTACCGAGAGGCGATTAAGGCTCCGGCATATACAATACTTCACCCGCATAGCGGCAATGCACTCTTTCACGGGGGATTACATAGTGAATACTTAGACGCACAGCTGATTTAATTTGTCAGTCTCAAGTTTCAATGGAAATTCAAGTGGTTTCAATTATTAAAGCACAAATAAAATATCTGTTTATCTCAAACTCTATTGAAATGTAACAATGTGACGATTGTCAACGCTGAAAGGGAGACAAAGTTAAACGACGAGCAACTACATCCGTCGCGTCAGCGCCACCGTTGGTCTATGGACACATGTATCCCATATGGACACATGTATTTTATGTATCTGTCAAAGTATCGCTGACGCTGACGCAAGTAAAGTATTCTATGCGAAGGAGCCTTTATTTCGATATGGATTTGTTGTTCGATGCAGACTCAGCGAACACCTGATCAGCGGCGTTGTGTAACAGCTGATGAATCCTAGATATCCCCCTGAGGCCAAAGACCAAGTTATGTATTTTTCATTAACAAGACCTTTTCTTATAATTTAACACTAACTGTAATTACATTTCAGTAAACAAAATTACAGGAAGTTGAAGATGGTGTGCAGTGTCACTTCAGGTAGGTAGTCTCCTCCCTTCCGATTTGGTAACTTTTTTACGTCCGGCTACTGATCAGGGGAGGAACAAACCGAAACGCTAAAAGTTCCTGTCCTTTGTTAGTGGGGTCTCTGGTATCTGGGGGTATCTGCGTCCAACCCGTTGGGAATAGGGTGTGGTACCACCTGGCACACTTTGTGTTATAATTTTGCTTTAAAAGCTTCAAAATGGCTTATGAAACTTATGTCTTTGTAAATTTAAACATACTAATCCAATACGATATCCAATATTTGATAACGACGTAATTTGGCGACTAGAGGATTTCCACGTGGCTCAAAAACAAGATAATGCCTCTAAACACTGGCCACTGGCCAAGAGGTTCAATGGAATTCCAATAAGATGACGTGGAAAAAGATTCTAAACTAAAGGTATCACTGGCGATACCGGAGTCTCAGGAGGATAAACCACTGCGCTCCAGAAGATGAAGATCTTCTGCAAGCGATGGTGTTCCAAAACAAGGCAAAAATGTGTACATTTGTTGAATGTTGTTTTATGATAGGAAAAAAGTTAGAAACGAAAAAATAAAAATCAATTCTGAGGAATTTTAAAGTCACTCACTTATCGAATACTCTTGGGAACAGAGGCCTTGAAACATTAGCATGAGCCACACCGTGAAACCCGGACGAGTATCACGATCAAAAACTACTGAATTGCAAGTAAAGCCGAAAGAGATCAAGTAACACTGGTGTAAAGTAGGTTCTCGGACCAGCACGAGATTGCCAATCAATAGCTCTTCCAGAAAAGGCAGGTAGCTTATACCGATCATCAGGTGTCCTTTTTTTTTTTCTGTAAAATTTTCTTCTTGGTATGTTACTCAAACTTGTTACAACATTTGGCTAATGGAATCCATCGAAAATTTGGAAGCTCATGATCGTACCTGTTCACCAATCAAGTTTGATTATTCAATCACATAAAAATGCAGTTCGCTTAGAGCGGTTATCCAAAATGTTTTCACAGGTGTCATCCAAATGTGTTGTTTTTGCAGCAGTCGCTATACTGAACACTGCTACTGCTCGTCACTGTATCACATGGGAGAACAGTGTAATACTTATGTCAGGCCATAAAGACACTCCAGGCAACTGTGCCAAAACTTTGCTCCTCTATTTTACAAACGAATGTCTATTACAAGGTTGGGGCGTGAGCGATAGTTGCTTCCGACTGGCTTCAGTCCTCGATCACTTTGTGTTTATACTGGAATCCGATATTTCTGACATGTACATTTATGGAGATGACCCTCGCCACTTGCAAACGACTGCTACTACTGTACACATTAGAGCACACCGATTAACACCAGATGGATGGAAGGTAACACGCGCCAAGACCTCCAAGTTTATCTGGTCCATACTGAATCTCAAACTCTCGAAGTAGCCCCTGATTACGTACATATCTCACCCTCAGTGCAATAGAGCGATAAGTCAAAATATGGTCTTAGTGTAAGACAAGGTGTAAGAAACACAATTTTACCCCGCGTGACTTTTTACTGAAACAGTAGTATAACTCGTCCCTCGTTCGTCAAAGCCACTTACCGTAAGAAACATGCAACTTCATCGCCAACAATCCCTTATCCTTAACTCAAACGTGTCCTTTTTGCTCTGAGGGTGTGGTATGTATATTGTTGGTTTAATTACAAGACACTGTATTTCAGGAGATGCTAGAAGACTGCTAGAATGCTAGAAGCATCACAGACCTCTTCTGCATCTGCATGGAACTCTCTTTGATACAAATTACCTAGGGGATCAATTTTTTAACGATTAAAGCTGCTCAGTTGAGGGTCTCATTGCGAATCTATTAACCTCGCTTTAGCACAAGTTCCAGATGGGTCCGAAGTGCAAGTCAGGGCTAAGTCAGATCTAGGTCATAGCTGCAACCATCTCAACTTTCCTGCCTTATGAAACCACTAACCGCATGAATGTTTTTTTTTAAGGATGAGCTGCAGGATGGTAGTTAGCAACACCGACTCATGATTCCGACGTAGGCAAGCAGTTCAGTTTGTTTCATTTTTTCAGACCTCTACAGCCAATCGCAAACAATTGGAAATTGTTTGACGAAAGACTTCCTTCTAATGTAACAGAATCTGTCTCAATCTAAAGCAACCACTCCCAACACAGAATCCGTTCACGAAAGCTCAAAGCAAAGTGGGAAGAATACTAACACGGCCCCTAGAACTCAGTAAATTCATTCCGCAATCGTTGTCAAAGGCAACTTCATTCAATTACTGACAAGATTGTAATCAATTCTGCTGACCTCCACTGAACTGGAATATAAACCCGATTCACGTCCCAAGTCCATGCTCTCAGCTCCCTATCAGAATTACAATTCCATGGAATTCAAAAGGCAAGAAGTTATAATCAGCTCGTCTTTGTATACTAAAAAAGCACTAAAAATTCATGCAAATCTTGACTCGTCAAGCCCATCTGAGATTTCTCACATCCATCTACTTGTCACACAAACTACCCCTTTGATGGCGCAAAATGGCTATCCGGGCTACTAACTAGCCCCCAATCGTGGTATGAATCAAGAGCAGGCTGGGGGAGGGGTGTGCAAAGAAGACGGTCAAAATCTCACTCGAAACCACCATCCATCTGCGTATCTTAAAGATACATTTTCATTCAGAAACCGAAAGGAAACTCATTTGCCCGAGACCGAACAGAACCTCCAGCAAAAGGGAGAAGGAAAAACACACAAAAATCTTTCCAAATCACGGAAAAGTCCCAGCGAACAACTTTAATTTTTCCTTTCGCTTCGTCCCGCACCGCTCCCAACCACCCACGACAGGGTGCCACCACCGCCATCGCTACAAATAATTAGTCGTCGCACGGCAAAGTACGAGTGTGTCCCCACACATGCAACGCCATCTCTGCCCGAGTGCAAAGCACTGCGGCGAATTCGCTCCACTTCGCAAGTGTTTGTGGTCTGCGCGCTAGTGTACGTGTTTGGGAGCGTGAGATGCAGAGAGAACAGCAAACAGAGACAGAGTGCGCCAACCGGGCGGCCATCGGAACGAGACAAAGCAAATGCAAGCTCATGATTGGCTCTTGGCCGTCATGGTGGGGAAAATTAGCTCCCAACTTGAATGGCACTCGGAGTGTGAGTGAGGGGCCAAGGCACACATGTACACTCTCTGTGGTGTTGGTTGTAAACAAACCATTACGCGATGAAAAACGAAAAGAAGCTCGCCGTGTGGAACCCATGTGGATGCTGTCCCCCGCATGGCCCTTAATCAACGCTTAAGCGTCTGCGAGTGAAGCGGACGTACACATTCGGGTCCGATCAAGTGGAATAAGGAAAGGAAATGCGCTTTGGCTTTAGACGGTTTCTTCGTGTCAGACAGTGCACGCGATTTGGAGAGAATCTATCCTCCTTCGGCGGCCTCGCCAGGCCTGAGCCTGACTTGCGAGTGGCGAGTGTGTGGATCGAGAGAGTGCGAGCGAGAGAGAGACGCGAGAGTTTCCCGCACTCTCAAAGTGAGCATTAATTAGAAAAGGATTTTAATTTTGTGGAACGAATCTCTCACCCTCGCCCGTCAGCCAAGTGAATGTGCGGGGGAGTGCTTGGATACGATCAGCTCAAATTTTTGATTCCCATACACTTCCATGTGGCCCCTCTCTACATGAACACTCTAAAATAAATAAAAACTTTAAACGCACACACACACCCGAACCTAAACACAAAAAAAAAAACTTAAAAAACCTCTTTTGTAAACGTGTACGTGAAGGGAAGTAAATAAAACCTCCCCCTTTGGAAAAGTGGCGCTCGCCAATGCTTGTTGTTGGTTTTCTTGTTTTTGTTCCGTCGCAGAAGACGAGAGGAAAATGTGAAGGCAGGAGAAAAAAAAAACAGAAAACGGTTTTTTAAGACAATCATTTTCCACCCCCCAAAAAGCTGCCCCAGCCACGTACGTACGGGTTGGAGTTTCATCGCCGCAGTCGTTGTATTCGTAGTCGTTGTTTTTTTTTATAACGTTCTCTTACAAGTGCCGCTTTTGACGGTACACACAGTGGTGGAGACGACAATAGACGACGATGAATGTGGGGGTCCCGCGTTACGCTTGTGGACGTTTTATATTTCTGTTTTTTTTTTTCGGTCTGCTTTTTTTTGTGTGTTGCTCTTGTTCCTTTCGATTTCTTAGGGGTTCACGGAATTCTTCGTTATGTGGCTGCAAGTTTTTTTTGTATCTTTTTAGTCGTGTGTCGGAAGTCAGTCACATAGCGTGCTCCTAAATTTTATTATTATCAAAATATCAATAAAGTGTCAAGTTGGTGCGATGACGAACGTATCGTAGTGGCTTCGTACGGATTATGCAAACCGTGAAGACGGTCAGCGAAAGCGCAAGAAAACGAAAACGCTTATCGAACGCGAGTTTAATTGGCGCGGTATTTGTTGCTACCTTATAAATGCGAAACGATATTTGGTGGGCATCTAATTGGATTTTTGTTTGTGTAAATTGCTCGCGTGAACTTGGATAAGTGGCGGAGAGTAGTTGTTCGGTGTTCGGCGAAGGAGCAAAAACGACCAAAGCGCGATCGAAGTCAAATATCACCCCGACGGGTTGTCTCCACGGAATTAAGTGCGGTTTACAAGTGAAACGTGAAAATATCGTGGCGAAAATACAGGTTTCTTAGGCACTCATTTGGATTCACTGACATTTCGTGGGGATCTTCTAGCCCGGTTCGACTTGTAAGTACAACATGTGCATGCCAATGAACGTTTGAATGTGCCCTTGGGGTATCGGGATGTGACATCTTAGGGAAGCCAATCTTGATGCTCATTCAAATTAATTTCTCTGCTTCTGTCACTTGACATTGTGCCTCATATTCCTCAGTCCGGTAAAGCATGAGTTACGATAGTTTACCATAACTTGCTGTCTCGATCGAGTGCGTTAAGTGTTAAATTTCGGGATATTGAGGCTAGAAATGTAACCCTTGCCTTGCACACTCTCCTGCGAATGAAATCCCAAAATTGAAGCTTAGACCCCAGCGAAGGTCAAAACTAAGCTACGCTTAACTGAAGGTTTAAATAGAATGAAGAAGGATTGGCATTTATTCGAGTTCCGAGAGGAATTTTGGCAATGACATGAGTAATTGTAGGATTTTCTTGAATATTGTTTTGATGTATTTATTCTACAACAGTCCACAAGCGTCGGTAAGCTCTCCGTACGATTAGGGAAGTCAGAGAGAAAGTTAAATTTTGTTTTCGTCGTATTATCGTTAGATATAAATTCACACTCCTTTACCTGCAAATTTGAGAATTAAAATTGCATTGAAATCTATGGGTTGATTATGTAAATGTGTTGTCCCGCGTTAAGTCACTGATTTCGAGCTGCAAACTCTGTCAGACAGCTCTGGTTATTCAAAGCCCACTGAAGTCAATTAGTTGACTTCCACTTCTATTTCATCCACCAGTTTGCTTTCAGGAAGCCCGACCTTTGCTGAAAATAACAAGACAAATTGGCAATCTGAAGAAGAAATTACCCAAGCGTTGGTGTTCGAAGAATAAATATCAAACAAGACCGGGTTAGTTCACTTTTGCCTCTAGTCCTCTGGATTCCTCTACAGCCTCTGACACCGCCTCTGATCCTTCGTCTATGTGATTTGCTTAAGAACGATAACTGAGGCTTCTTAAAATACAAGATTTTTTTCATATGCGGGGCACCTATGAACGTGGGGTACCTTTGCAAGGCACATACAATTTTATTCGTGCTCTTCAAAGGTATCCCATAGACTTACATTCAATGCTAAGTCCATACACGTTCACATCATGGAAACTGTGTCTCGAACACAAAAGTATGCGAATTCATCCGATTAAACTGCTTATGCATGTCAAAGGCAGATTCTTTTTCATCCTTTTTTCCTAATTTCGATCAACTCTGCTGTCTTCCGGTGAATTGGTCCTTGTTGCCAGTCCAATTCCAGAATTACATCCCCTCATACGTTGGCTGCTTCAAAAACTAGTTAATTATCTTGTCAGTCCACAAAGAAACCCAAACACATTTAGCCAACGTAAATCAAGCCTTTCCTATATTTTATATTCTTCGGTTGTTTGGTCTTTTTCGAATGTCAATACGCTGGAGGTTGTCTCTAAGAACTGTCTTTGGGCACGATTAGTTGCGAATATATTTCACTTCTCACATAGGAGTATTTGCATTCCATAATTTTCGAAAATGTAAGTTTGAGTAGTAATTTTTTGCAAGGATGTAGCCACACAATAATGTACCGAAGCAGTTTTTAATTTTCACGCACACATTTCACCACTGTGCCAGCTCGATTAAAACATGCTTTGGGTACTTGCTAATTCTTGTGAAAAACCACAAGTTTTGCATCGTTTGCCAGGTTCCTTCTTATTGAGGAGATATCTACTTTGCTTGAAAGCCACATTTTCAATTCGTGGATACATAGCTTATTAGACATTTTATTTATTCAAATCGGAAATGAAGTATTATAGAGATGCTCAACTTCACAGCTGATTGACCCCTAGTCCATCGACGAATTTCAGAGGCTTTTTGACAGTTATTCACGAAATAACCTAAGCGCCGTTCTTTGATTGGTCAATTTGTCTTTAGAAAACAATATAAAATGGTTGTCAAAAACTTTAAGGGGCCACAGAGGTAGAAGTTGGGCATCTCTATCATACTTCATTTCTTATTTAAAGTTTATACTAATCAGACCTTTTTTTAAATTCTTAGTATTCCGCGATATTCGGTAACATTTTGTGTGCCAGTTTTTAGGGAAAGATGTCACGAAGCAGAAGCAACAAAATGTTGCCGATATCTGCCCCGTTTTTTTCAATAAAAGTTCGTTTAAAGTCGTTTTTAGCACCAATTTGCTCCGTCTTGCATGAAAGAAAGAAAATAATGATTTTTTCGCTGAAAAATTTCCTTAAAATTTTACAGAAATAAGCTTTAAAACAGTAGATTCGATTCACTCGGTTTTTCGATGCAAATACCCCTTGTGACCACACTGATGACTGAGACATCACTGTTATAGTGAAATCTCATTTCGAATGCAGCTCGGACAGTAATTCTAAATGTAAAAATGTCCAAGCCTTCCCAGGCTTAACCTGTCAGCGTTCAAACATTGTACCATCTCTGACATTCGGGAACTGGAATACCACTTTTCAGTGAGCAATATGTGCTAAGGCACTTTTCTCAGGCCATAGACTCTATAATGGCAATTGTTAACTCTCATGATACTGAATTATTTTATGGTTCAAAAATTCCCATCACTTCATTCAGCTTCGTTCATCTTGGAAATGATTCGCTAAACTTCAGGTCAGCCCGCGTTTACAAGGTTTTGTTGAAGGAAGTTGTTGAAGATATGCTACTCATTCTTGCTGACTGTTGATTGAGTAAAATTCCATGTCAGGGTCGTGTCGAATCCTAGAGCGCCGAGTCCTACGCCAGGGGTTCTAGGCTCAATACACGAATTTAGCACCGGCCGAAATTCACGTCACTTCATCTTTCGAGTCATTGACAATGTTCAATGAATATGACTGCCTAGAAAAAAGTTTCATCGTGTATGGGCATAAAACTGCAAGCCGTATATACGCGTGGGCCAGCAATGGCACACAATGGTCCACATCGAAATGACGCACAGAAGTTCTCTAGAGGGAAACATTTTTTCTGAAAACATGTGCTCCTGATTTTTCGATTTTACAAATATGAAAATTGAGAAATCCGAAAATGTTGTCCTGTTAGCTCAAAGTTACACCTTTGAAATCTATAAAAAGTACGTCTTTATTTTGGCGATCTTGATGTTAAATATTATGCAACATTCGGTTCATTGGTCGAACCTCCATAAGTCGTAGTCACGGGAACAAATATTCTGTTCGATTTATGGAATGTTCGACTTATGGGTTGTAAAATACAGGGTCATCTATAACTAAGTTCTGACACATTAAACAAATTTTGTCCGAATTTTGTCTGTCTTAAGGATGTTCTTCTTACATGTCTCTTGTGACCTTCAAAATACATAAACCGTTTTTATTTGTTCATTTTGATTACAAATCTCGAGGCCCTTAATTAAGCTATCCTTTGCAGAGCGGCATTGTGTCTCTTGGACTATTTGAAAAACTCCAGAAGGCTCCAAAGGGGGACGTAGTTCTTCTCAAAGCTAGAAGCGTGCTCAATTCATGGTGTAAAAATCATACCTTTTGATCTCTACTGACCATTTGATGGTGGCCGTGGCGTTGTGGGTTGTTGCGTCGACCTCTACGCTCTTGAGCCTACATTATCTGTGTAGGTTCGATTCCAGGCACGAGTCAAAAACTTTCCATGCCCCCACCCCATTCGAATCACTGACAATGCCCAAAGGGTATAACTGTCTAGAAAAATCTTCTCAAAGTGGCCGTTCGAATTCCTGATCCCTTCCACTCGTGTAAGAACAATAGCGCGCACAACACTGTTGCTGGAAAGCTAGGCCCTGGCCCTCTAAGGGCTGTAGCGCCAGCCTTATTAGTATATTACAAGGGAACAATTGCGTATAGCACCACCCAAATTGTTATTATACATTATTTATTTAAATAAAAAAAGGAATGATCGTTTAAACTAAAGCCGTTCATATTTTCAGATGTTCATATTTCTATTCACTTTATATAAAATTATAAAGGGTGACTTTTTATCTTTTTGGCATCACTGGTTTAAACAGCTGACGCACGTTTCGTGTTTTGTTTCACTGTCAAACATCTTCAGTTTGGTCTATAATTTAACCATGAATCGTCTTACAAACGAACAACGCTTGCAAATTATTGAATTTTATTATCAAAATGCGTGCTCTGTTAAGAAAGTTCATCGCGCGCTTCTTCCATTTTTGGTCCGTTTAGACGAAGCTCATTTTCGGCTCAAATGGTACCAGAAGCTTTGCAAGAGCTACCAATGCATCCAGAAAAAGTCACAGTTTGGTGCGGTTTATGGGCTGGTGGCATCATTGGACCCTACTTCTTCTAAGATGATGCGAATCGTAACGTAACTGTGAATGGTGAGCGCTACCGTGAGATGATATCTAACTTTTTTTTGCCCAAAATGCAAGAACTTGACTTGCATGACATGTGGTTTCAACAAGACGGTGCCACATGCCACACAGAACGCGCAACAATGGACTTATTGAGAGGCGAGTTCGGTGAACATTTTATTTCACGTTCGGGACCGGTCAATTGGCCGCCTAGATCGTGCGATTTAACGCCTTTAGACTATTATTTGTGGGGCTATGTTAAAGCTCATGTCTGTCTACAGACAAGACCGCTTCAATTGACGCATTGGAAGACATCATTGAAGCATTTATTCGTGAGATACCGGCCGAAATGTTGGAAAGAGTATGCCAAAATTGGACTAAGCGGATGGACCATTTGAGGCGCAGTCAAGGTCAACATTTGCATGAAATAATCTTCAAACATTAAATTATACAGACCGTACTATCGATTCAAATAAAGATTTCATGAATTTTTCTGAATTTTATGTATTTTTCTTTGAAAAACTTTCCTATAGCTTTTAAAAAATCACCCCTTAATTACGACTCTGTTAATAAAATTGCTGAGCAACATATTAGCAAATCCAGGTCCTCTTTGAAGACGTTTTGTTTCTTGTGTGAACGGTGATGATTTGAAAAATAGCTCGAAAATGGAGGAGTACGACTGACACGAGGTTTGAGGTTTTGAACTTTGAAGAATGAAGTGTTATAGAGATGCCCAACTTCACAGCTGATTGATCCCTGTCTATCGACGAATTTCAGATTCTTTTTGACAGTTATTCTCGAAATAACATAAATGCCGTTCTTTGATTGGTCAAAATTTGTCTTTAGAAAACGATATAAAATGGTTGTCAAAAACTTTAAGGGGCCAGAGAGAAAGAAATTGGGCATCTCTATCATACTTCATTTCTGGCATGCAGTTTCCTTCTAAAATCGTAGTTAGTCATGATTCCCAACTCCCGAAAATGTTATCTGATTAAATTTTCTTTAGAAATGTTTATTTGTGGCTTTTGGAGGATTTGCAAGAGACCCAAGGTTTGTAGGCATTGTGGACAGCTGCGTCGACACCTATGCTGAGTTCTATACGTGACTCGAGGACCTTTCATAATTCAGGAGGTCACTTACGTATTTGGAGTTACTGACAATATTCCGATATAAGTCCTCTCATACATCGTCATTCGGAATACGATTACAATTGTAGACCTCCTACACACCACTCGCTAGACCAAAGGACTATAGCGCCACCTGCATTTTTATGCCCTGCACTTATACACCTATAAGGCCGACGGAAGTCAAAGAGGTCATCTTAAGATAATAATATTTAAAGACAATGTTTTTTTCAATTGCAATCCAATTGCTTTCATAAATCTGCAATTTAAGACTTTTTTTTTATTTTTCCCTTTTCCGCACCATATCCAATTTTGATCAAAACTCATTACAGTGCCAAGCTTAAGACCAGGGGGTCAGCATGCCTCGTTTGCTCGTCGATACACCACACACATGACACTCAAGTGCACGCCCGACATTTAATTTGAAATTGCAGCGTGAAGGTTGGACATCTCTCAAAACTCTGGATTCGTTTCACTTTTCTACTCATAAAATTTAGTTTTGTCGATGAAAGCGCCGAGCAACAAATCAAATTTGGCGTGAAACTCGATGCAGGCCATAACTCCTGCATTATTTGTATGCGAAGAGTTTTCTAAAAAGTACAGCCCTCACATACTCATCGCCTCCTTGTTGAAAAATACTGGTGTCGTTTTGCACTTATCAGCACAGAAAGCAAAAAAAATAGTTGCTAATTGCAGCTTTTCTCCTCTTTTTGAGCTGACCACGAAAAAAACCCGGACCGCGACGATGCAACGACCAATGAGCTGATCTGAATGTTTCGCCTCACCGCTTCTTATCATCTTGCTTCGGGTTCCACCACGGAAAGCACCTCCATTCTCACAATCGATTGTCAATATTGGCGTTCTTGTTATGATCGAACATTGAAACAGCAAACAGCGTTATCTAGTCAGCCTTCTAAAATTAGTCAATTCCCTCAGTATTTATAAAATAATTCATTCATTGGCACTTTGTGCGATGGTCGTCTTCAGATCGTAAATACCCCGGCCGATAACGACACGTTCTGCCGGTGTGTTATCGAAGTCTAGGCAAACACCCAACAATGTACGGGCAGGTCCAACAACAAGCATGAACACCTTAATTGTATGTACGGCCCTCGTCGCGATCAATCATGGGCATGAAAATAGTCTCCGAGCGCTTAGCACTGTCAACGCCACTTAATCGCAGTTAAATTTTGAGGACAAACAAAAACATTAATTTTAGACTCAATTCACTCATTTAGATAAATCGGATATAAAGGCTAACGACGGCGGCCGGCACACAGCGGTGGTGGCCACTGCGGGCGCGGAGCAAAAGGGCGCCAAACCGGTGACGGAGGGAACCGGCAAAAACCGGACTCCGACTGGCTTACGTGATTACTTACACTTAACGACTTGTAATTGCTTCCATTAGGGGTTTGTGCCTGTGGTCTGGGGGAGAGTTTATGGGTTTTTTACTCGCTGCACTTGTGAGTTATTGCATTTTTCTTGTAATTTTCAACAGCAGCCGCCAGCGCCGTCGCACCGGACCGAGATGAATATGAGTGGAAAGGCTTTCAGCGACAAAATCAAATGCTCTCTTAAAGTTATTCAATTGAATATGGAGTGTATGCCGCTGCATCAGAAATGTGTCTGCGGAGTGGTTGATTTGATAGTCGCCGTGCATATACATTGTAATATCCCGTGTCGAGGAAGTGGTACAAATTTACTTCTGACACGCCTAGGTCTGTCTGTCTTGTTTCGCATAATTCAACATTTGTTAGACGTTCGTTCTGGCCATTTGATTTGACGAGCATAATGGGTGGAGAGAGCGCAATGTGCAGTCTAACACCCGTACAATGAAAGTGTTTACCTTTCGGTTGCTGTGGATAGACAGGCGGGAAATGCCCGCTCCTTTAAAAACAAAAAACGCAGACTGGGTATCAAATCCGGTGTGTTTATTGGCTTAGAAGGCTTCACGCGAAGTGTGGGCTGTGGTCCGGAAAGTCTTTGAAAGTTCTGCAGGAAATTAGTCAGAAGGTGCTTGCGAAACTATGGCGTGAAGACATTTATGACTTTCTTGGAATTGTATTTCTCTATTGGCGAACAACTATTTGTTTTCCTTTCTAAGTGGCTTAGACTTGAGTGCCCTGCAATTGGACAGCACAAGTCGCGCACTTGTGAGCTTTGAATGCGAAAACAAGGCCGGATGTTGACAACATTTATAGCCCTCGTATAGTGCATGAGTTTTGTGTTGAAGAGTCAATAGTTTTCAGGAGTCTGCTGGGCATACTGAAGACCGAAGTTGACACCAGGCTTGTCACCAGGCTTGTGAAGTTGCAAATAGCGAAACCGCCAAATTTTAAATAAAAATCGCCAAAAAACACCAAATTTTCAAATTTTCGACGCCAAAATCTCCAATGTTTAATCGTGGACTTCGACTGGTGGATGGTTTTCGATATATTTCAACGAAATGCCTTCAAATGGAAAATTTGTAAAAAAAAAAAGTTATTTTTTTTGTGTAGAATTCAATGAAATTCTAAAGTTACAATAAAGGTCATTTAGCGCTATATTCCAGGATGAAACTGGACCTCAACCAAGCTCAGGCTCAGGCTAGCTCAACCTGAGAGCCGAGGTGGACGCTCCCAAGTAACAGTCTCGAGGACACACCAAATCCATTTTAGCCGCTTCCGTCTGCATACACGACCTTCTCCAGGGGTTGTTGAATGAGTCACATGAGTGTGCGTCGCCTTGTCTAAATCCTTCTTTTTGACATTTTCGTTGGTCAGTTAATTTTCGATAGAATTTTAGATAGAGCAGCGACCATTTTCGACTGTCATCCTGCACCACTTGAGGAGTTTAACAGGAATATCAAACATAGACTTAGCGTTGTGAAGCTTTTTTCGACTAGGAATTGGGTGTCGATTTGAACTTCTTGTTTCTAGTGTCTAATGTTCTTAATTACGTTAAGTGGATCGGGCTGAATCTACAGACCACCATTTTCGGCTTTGTATACAAAATCTTTGCCACTTCTCGACAAGAAATCTCCCGCACTTGACATTTCTCAATATAAAAATATCGCCACGATTGAAATCAATTAAATGATGCCTTTATTCCTATTTGGCACATAAAATGGATCGAAATAGTTCTTGGTCGAAAAATACCAGAAAACAATAATTAATTATTGTCAGAAACATTAAAAAAAACATACTAATAGGAATTAAAAATTAAATTTTAAACTAACAAAACATTAACAGATTCAGAAAATTGGATGACTACATCCAGCTACTAGGAATACGAAAGTTTTGAAGTTCTATTGAAATATTACGATTTGCCAAGAGCTTGGCTCGTGGTTTGGCTATATACCGATTTTTGTGTCACCAAATGAAATTTAAGATTGCCAGTTTGGCGATAAGTCGCCACATCTGACAACCCTGTTTGCCACTTTTGTCTGCGAGGACTGTGAAAAGAAAAGTCGTCAAGAGTCGATACACCGTTCCTTGTGTCACTACATGAAATTTAAAATCGACAGTTTGGCGATAAGTCGCCACATCTGACAACCCTGTTTGCCACCTTCGTCTGCGAGGACTGTGAAATTTACTTCGTAAATTTACCATTGGAGAGTCATCAATCTTAAGTCTCAGAAATGTTGGAATTTAGCTATATTTCCAGTAGAGTATCAACCATTCAGCTTAGAATTCACAGCTTGCACTTTTGAGAACAGAGCTTGTTGAGAACACATATTCGCTGAATTTCAACCTAATCTTCAATTATTCACATCATTTAAAAAAAAACGTAAATATAGCATATTTTAATCTTTTACGGTACTCAGTATTTGCTGCACACTAAATTAAACTCAAAAACACAACATTTGAAAACAAAATTAACATATTTAGCATTGATTTCTTGTTTCATTTGTCCATACCTTTCATTTGTTTGCTGGAGAATTCGACCCTGTCATACATATGTCAACCTTTACAATGCTTGGCAGAACCGGATTCATTTCGGATTATTTCCATCCATCTGTCTCCTGGTGCCTTCTGATTATCTCCCCATTCTGCGATTTTGCCCAAGGTGACACTCATTCGTAAATTCAGGTCTAAAGTGAAACTAACTTACGCACGTAAACTAGGTCTAGGTTCCATTCCCGGTACGACGAAAATTATTTTCGCGACCCACCCACATCCTGTCTGGAAAAAGTTTAAACTTGTCGTTCGGTGTCGGCAAAAAATGGAAGTCCCTTCCACTCACGAGAGAACTATAACGGACAAGACACGAGTGTTTGCTGTAGAAGTTAGGCCCTAGCCCCTCACCGGGCTTCAAGTTATCCAGAATCGCCATCACCCTTATCACTTCACTGCAACACCAATTTACCACCAACTCGACGCCTGTTATCGTTCGTCGCACTCCAACAATTGAAGTAAAACTGCAACTTTTTGAAGAACCATTTAGGCTCTCCCTACATATAAGCTTTGTATCATGACATTTATATGACCTTTCAAGCCCAATTCGAAGCTTCCCTCGTCGCTCACTTCACCAAGCTAATGTCTTAAATTGTATATTGACGTCAAATGAGTTTTTTTTTATAATATTTCTTCAGATTTTCCTTTGCCCCTCTACTTGCTTACATTCCTTAGGCATCTTCAGTATCAAAAAATAGGATACATCTCCATTAATTTTTACAAAACGTACAAAAAATTGCCGTGAAAACAGGTTGAGCTCCAAGCATGGTCTCGGAAATCCTTAAATTGTCTTCTTTCTATTTAGAAGAATTGCTAAAAGAAAATTATAAGAAATAGTAAATAATGTCGAATACTTTCCAATAACAACCGTCGTGGGTATACATAGGTACCTGCCTGCGGTTTTTTGAGGTTCACCCCCACCGTAACAGCCGGGTGGTGACGTGAACTACGAGTATTTGCATGAGAGGGAGGGCATGGCTGCTTGAGCTGTTAACTATCGAATTTGAAAATAAATATTTGCAAGAACATAATTTCACTTTGAAAACACACAATTCAGCCTTATTTCACATCTCAAAAAAAGAAGACATTGCTGACTAATGGACTTCAAGAAGTCTAGCTAAGGCTTTGGTCCATTTCAGACAATCCTCGCTACATATTGACGTTTCGATTTCTTAACGATTTTATTCACTCGACTCAAATTAAACGTCAACAATATTTACAAATGAAACTTAATGTCCGTGCATTTAATGTCTCCTGGAACAGGTTGCATACTTTGCTGATGCCACAGTGGCTCTACAAGTTTTCAAAAAACAAGAAAATGTTATTTTGATCTTGAGATTGATCTTACGCGCCCTAATAGTAGTCTGTGTCAATTTAAATTACTTAAGTCCGCGTGTACTGTCAATACCAAATATCAACTTCAGTTATGACAGCAGAAACAATTTATGGAAGTGATCCAAGGTTTAAATCATAATTTTAAACAAAAATTAAAAAAAAAAACAAATTTTTCAAAAACTTTGAATCTAAGAGTCTTGATCGGCTCTTGCATTTCTAGATCAGCTTTTCTGGCATGTGTTGAGTAGTGCAACACTTCTTTGCACGGTGTGTTAATAATTTGTAATTTAAATATAAATTGTTCAGTAAAAAGTGGAACAAACTGTAGTCATAAGCCAAGCTGTCAAGGCTTCTTCTCCACATCATGTATTTTACTTTACAATGCGTTCCTTAAAGTGATCGATGTCTTTCTGTGTTCGTTACCATTGAATTAATGGACAAATTTTAATAATGGGAAATCCTCTTGCTTCTGTGGTCGAAGACGTATCCGATCAATTGTACGAGCTTTTCAGGACCAGAGTTTTTCAGCTGACCACTTTATGTAAACAACACCACATGTTGGACGATGATATTCACTTGCTGAAAGGTCCGTTGATTTAAGATGCATTCTACTTGTACCTAGTACTTCGAACATTCAAAGCAGTTGACATGATTTGTAGCCCAGCGCTTTCTCAACCGACTGGATAAACCAACAAATTTGTTGCTATCATTTCCATTTTTTCAAAGCTTCAGAGAAGGCATCAAAACACGAAGAAAATGTCACGAAAACCTCATTCCTTCGTCATCGAAGTCAAATTGACTGTTCCCCGGAAATCGATCCACTCTACAACAACGATGAGTAACGCGTTCCAATTAAATGATGCAATACAGAGCCTCTATTTGCCAACATTTGTGCGTCAAATCTCAAGTGCGACACTTGTCCAATCGAATGACTCGAGCTTTTTTCCCGCGAATTGCTTCTGCTGCTCCAGACCGCCCGTGTGCAAATGTTTACAACTGAACGGTTGATCGGCCGGCATTCATGTAAAAACGAAACTTTGGAAGGTAAACAAAAAGTTGGATGTTCCATTTCGCTGCATGCACTGATACAACCCATTTGCCGTCGGCGCAGCATTGTACACGTGAAACAGTTATTTTCGCCTCGAAACAACCGCCAACGATCACCAGCCCCGATTAGATAGCGTCTACACAAGACACTTCTGCTTTATGCTCTATAAATATGTACGCAATTATGTGAACTTCTTCCACTGTGTTGAAGTGATCGGCTGTGTCTGCGTTAACTGATGTGTCCCGAAATAGTCACACCTGACTGAAGACGCAGTTGAAGTCGAATAAAAATACACACACGCTTGCATCGCAATGGCGGCGGTGGTTGATTGAATAACAATTAACTCGATCGAGAACCCCATCAGGTGACGATTCGGGCGGTTGAAGCGTTGCATTTCAGAACCTTGCCGATACCAGATTACAGAAGTGGGGCGATAAGGACTGATCGTGCACTCTGTTGATATGATTTGTACTTCCCAGCGGGAACATGGTAATGCTATGTAAATGTAAGCAGATAAGATACGGCCGACCCGACTTACAGGCAACTTTAAAGTGATGTGTCACGGTGGTCTGATTGAGCGGAGGCACTAATTGATTGGGTGTGCTTTTACTGACGGCAGGGGGACAGGCCGAAGGTACTTGGCGGTTGGTATCGTGTTTTCTTGGGTTGTTTGGAAAACTTTCCACAATCTTGAAGATGAGTGCGGGAAGACTTTGTCTTTACATTCGAGTGTTCTCCGTGTGACGGAGAATGCGATCCATTCCGCCGAGACACGTTGTCGCCATGCATTGAACGGCTTTCCTTCAGAGAGCTGCTACGAATTTGTTAAGAAATCGAATGCGGAATGTGATGAAGGTTGCTGATTATTTCTCGTGCAAGATGATTTAGAAGTGTCACAAATGCCGATTTCGAGAGCAAATAATGATAGATTCACGAAACAAATTTTTGCCAGCAACGTTTCCGTGCTCCTTCATCTGCACTTTCCATCTATAGTGGCACTTGGCATCATGTCCTTTTTAATCGCAATTGGAATGCATTTTTTGCCACATGTGCGTCTTTTAAGGCTTGCCCGGGAAAGTCTAGGCTAAGGTGTTTGAAGCGCGTTCTAAAGCTATGGTCGAGCCCAGGATGAAGGATGAACAGTGCGGCTTTCGTCCCGGTAGAAGTACAACCGACCAGCGTTTCACTGTAAGAATGGTACTTGAGGAGGAGTATGCCAAGCCCATCTACAGAAGGCATACGACCGAGATCCTCGAGGAAAAATTTGGAGGATTATGGGTCCTCTTCTGAGGGCTGTCAACCCCATACTCAATCTGTACCAGCTGTGTTCGGGTTAATGGCGCTAAATCAACACCTTCACAGTGGGCATTGGACTTCGCCAGGCGTGCGTCTTGTCACCTCTACTTTTCAGTTTATATATGGACTGGATGTTGCGGCGCAGCCGAGACGAGGAGTGTTTCATATTAGGAGAGTTGAGGGTAATTCATCTTCTTCTTGCAGATGATGGTGTGGTTATCCTCACATCTTTCCAGACGAAATTCCAGAGCACTCTTGATAGGTTTGTGGCCGTATGTGCTGATGCTGGAATGAAGGCCAAAGCGGATAAATCGGATGTATCATCCTTCAATGCACTACACACATTAATGGAGTCCCATTGAAGCGGGTGGAGATCTGGGGGTATTTTTCACGAGTGATGTAGGATTGGTTAGGCTGGGTTAATTTTGCAACAGCTTGGTAGATCTGTAATCAGGAAGGCCGAGCTTGGTGTCAAAGCCATGTTAGCGGTTTTAAATTCAGTATTTGTTCCAACTCTCACCTATGTATGGTCTCAAAATGTGGGTAATGACCGAAAGAAAAGATCGCAAATACAAGGTGCTGAGATGCGATTCCTCCTGTGCTGTTGTGGTAATCACTCGCCGGGATAGGGTGAGAAACACAGTAGTGCGTGTGGAACTCAACATTGAGGAGCTGCTTCTTTGAACGGAGACGGCTATGGCACGAATTTCCCATTCATCTCGACTTCCTAGGCGGATGTTGAACATGCCATCAGGTAGGCGCTCGCTTGGCAGACCCAGGACGATGTGGTTGCACTAAGTCCAAAAACCCGCCTGGTTACACTTGGGCATAACTCTTGATGAGTTAGAGTCGATGGCGGAGGATCGAGTTGCCTGGAGATCTCTCGTGAGTGGTTTACCCCTTTACTGGAGCTTGCGGGTCAGAAGATGATGATGATGTCGTTTGATCTTATTTCACGTCTTCCACAGTATAGTGCTATTAGTGATGAAGTTGTCCAAATGTCGGGATTAAGCTCTTTTTAACATGTTCCTCAAGATTAGATTCCTGATCCATGAGAAGGAGAACGCACAAGTCACTCTTGGAAAGGTGTTAGAAGTTTCCGCTCTGTAGTTCTGTTTTATATCTTCCTGTAATATCTTCTATAAATAATAACATGGGTGGCGCTAGAGCCCATAGAGGGTCAAGGCCTAGCTTTTCAGAAACCACTCGTGTTGTGCGTGCTATTGTTCTATCGCAAGTGGAAGGTACTTACAGTTTTACGCCGACTCATAAGCTTTTTCTAGACAGTTATACATTGTCAGTGACTTGAAAGAGGGGGGCAGTGTAACTTATTTTGCTCGTACTGGGCTCGTAGGTTCAAGTGCGTAGGGGTCGATACACTAACCCACAACACCACGGCCGTCACACACTTAGGAAGGGAATTATTTTGCAAGCCAGACTTGGCCGCAGGGGTACGTTGGACTCAATTAAGCTCAAATACCTCCCGTCAGAATTAAGCATAAAAACACTCGTAGGAAAAACAATATGGGTTACACTACTGTGTGAAGTAATCTGGACCTAGATTTAGATTCTGCAGTACACCATGGTATTTCTGCTTGTTGATGTTCCTTTATCAGGTTCTGCGTGTAAAATAAGTTGCAGGAGCTTTCTTTAGACAGTTATCCGTGACACAGAGCCGGATAGTGGATTATAACAGCTCATCGTGACCAGAACTGGGCATAGACTACCTGCACCAAATGCTCTGAAAGATTAAACAAAATCGAATTTAAAGAAGAGAGAAATACGTGAAAGCCGTGTCTTAGGGAAGGCGCATGTGTAGGATGTAGAAGGAAAGCAAGAAACAAAATAGACGAAGAAGTATTGTAGAAGGATGCCTGCGAACTAAGGATTTGGGGACGCTCACAATGCGATTAAATGCTTTTCTATAGTCATTTGATAGAATTCACGTCTTCGACGTAGCCCCTCAAAGGACATCTCAGTCTACATTCCAGCTGGACAATCCAATGACCCAGAAAGACAGCCTTGCTTTTCAGGACCATTGAATGTGGCTTCATCGAAGCTTCTGATTTCAGAAATCTCACTTAAGTCTTCTCTGAGGAGGAGAGCTGCAATACCCACCTCTTATCAAGAGATCCTAGTTATTCGTTGAGTCAGCTGGTTCACCATATGCTGCCATCCATTATTTCACCATTGAACTGAAAGACCTCGTTGTATACAACCTGCTACCCAAGAGGTTGGAAAGTTGACTTACTGTATTAGTTGCAACAAGTTCCTGCCTCACTTCTTCGTCTTACAACTCATAAGTCGGTATGTGATAGATAGACGCATGCAGCAACTCTTCTTGACTGCAAGAGTAATGTACATTCAGATTAAATTATTTAAGCCACGAAAGACGTACCTGGGATACAACCAGCTCCACTATATCTAGATGGTTGGGATCCTTGTCCACTTGTGTTGCTTAACACCACAGTCTATAATCTTAGAAAATTGAAAATAAACAAAATGTTATTTTTTATGCCCTGTTCTTTTTTTTCAATTGCTGATTGACAACTTGACTCTTTCGCAATTTTTACCATAATAATAACCATCGAAGAGCTACACTTAATGACGTCCAACAGAAGACAACAATGAGTTGAACATGTTTCCATGTATACTCTGCTTCAGAGCCGTAACTCCGCCGAAACTGCTGGCTTATCGAAGGAAGTGTACGATGACAATGATGAGGACACTTTTAAATCGTCTAGCATTTAGGAACTCATCGAGGCAAATTTGTGACTTGAATGGAACTCGTCACCAGTTCACGTCACCTTATTTTTTCGATTCTTCGTTACCCTCGTCAGAGACGGTGCTGACTCAGTTCACCCTAACCTGAATCGAGCCACGAATTGTAAGGTCTCCGTCAGAGTCCATTTCAGACACTTCCTTCTAAATCAGCTTTTTTTGGAAAAATCTTAGAAACACCTGAGCAGTCTTCTGTAACACGTGGCGCAGAATTTAACGCATTCATACCCAACTCAAGCCCAAATCATCCCATAATCCAACACCTTTCATAAACATGCGAGCCATCTACACATGAAACCACTTTTTTCAAAGCCCCCCTCACGTCCCCTCACTGTCGTGTTCCATGTCCCCCCCCCCCGAAGAACTGTAAAATTCCCACCCCCATCACAGTTCACGCTTTAACTAAAACGCATTCCATATGTCACATTCATCACTCGAGACCCTCTCGCGGCACTTTCGCATAAAAACACACAAATCCAAGCGCGTTCCCAAACATGATTTCGCCTTTTCCTTCAAGCGTCAACGGCCGCCGCCGCCGCAATTGAAGTTAATTTAAATATTTTGTAACTCTGTCACAATTCTCAAAAGCGACCCCCATTCACGCAACTGCTCTCTGATGGATGACCGACACTGGCGGCTGGCTTTGAAAGTCATCGCCCCCATCCCCCACTGGCAGGCGAGTTGACCAAATTCAATTGAATTGTATCGCACTGTGACAGACGCCGCCACTCAAGGCATTTCCATCTGAAACGTCGCTCAAGCCCTCATCGGAATCGAAAAAGTTTGTTCCGTTCACGCTCGATTGCGCGTCGGCACCGAGTCACACTGTCACAATCCAACCCCCATCGGACCAGCACGGTGCGGCGGCGGCTGCCGTCAGTTGTCACATTTTAACGGCCTCACAGCCCACTGTGTCGGACGAGAATACATAAATTAGCGAATTAGCTATTAATTGGTTAATTGGCTAATCAATGTCCATTCCGCCCCGAGGACGACATGGTGATTCCCACGACCACGCGAGGGAGTCGCGTTTGCTTTTCACACATGTGCGAGTGATTGTGTGTGCAATTTTCATTTCAGATCATGCCCCGGCTGCCGGCGATCTAATCATCAATCATAAATCAAATGCGCACACCCAATCATGTCGCTGCTGATCGCTCAACTAAGCTCTGAACGAACACCTCATCACATCTTGACGCAGCATCATCATCCATCAGCTGCCGCAGTAGCTTACGACAGCCCGCCATCACCATCGCCGTCATCGTCATCGGCCTCGGCAATATCACCTTCAACCACGAGATCAACAGCAGCGGCAACAGCAGTCGCAGCCACAGCCGCAGCAGCAACAGCCAAACCATCAGCAGCCGCAGTGGCAGAAGCAGGTGTTAATGACCAGTACATTGCTCGCGGCGGTGTTGTCGGCGGCAGCGGCGCAAATGCGGAACAACCTCTCGACTTTACGGTCTCGAAGGCAACTGCCTCGTCAATGGAAGCCCCCACCGCCACCAGCATCACAGTCGACAGCAGCAGCAGCAACAATAAATTTCTAACAGATCTGACGTCGTCGTTCTCGCATGCAGATACCATGAGTCGGCTCTTGGCCATGGACGTGAGGACCGCATTCAAGGTCGACTTGGACGAGGAGCTGCACGAAGATGCTCCGAGCGGTAAGTACCCACACCACCTTCTTTTCCCGCTGTTGGTCCCATCTCGGGCTTATTAAGAGACAATTTGGTCGCATTAGGGTCGACCGGGTGGACTAACGCAAATCCTCCCGGGAGTGTCTTTGCAACCCTTTTTTTCGGCTTAAGTGTATGCACCCCTGCGACCCGACAACCCTTTCAATCTTCATAAATGTTTTGCAACAGTTGACGACATGATACGAGGACAACCCCCAGCCACGGTATCAAGACATCACCAACCTCGATAAGTATCAAGGATAAACGATTGCACAATCCACGTGGCCGTCGTCGTAGGCTGTCGCAGGCTAACCCAACGCGGGAAGAGATGTGTTTCATGTGTTTTTTTTCCTCTTCGAAGGGTGCCACCGTAAATACCCAATTTCACTTAAGTTAACACTCAAGGAATTGAAAAGCATCGTGGCCTGGGCACTGCGTCGTGGTCGGGGGAACGGAGACAACGTGAAGTGATTTAAGAAGAAGTGATTACCCCCATTGAAAGGGTTAGAGAGCACGAGAGCACTGACAGAGATTGTCATGTGTCGGGGATTGTTGTGTTAACAAGATGTTGTCAGTCGACATCTTCGATAATGATGAGTGGTGGGGTATTTCGTGCAACAAAAGGGGCGTGGTGGCATTGGCATTGGCATATGACAGGTGGAAAAGAAAAGAAAATTGAGAATTTTGCTATCAAAATTTTGATTTATGATTATAACCACTTCACGTGCATACGTGATTAGGTAGCAAACGTGAAATTAGCATGCGCGTGAAATGGTAGCATGCACTCGGACACATAATATCACGTCAATACAAGTAGATACACGTGAATTTGCTATATTCTGACAGATGTCAAATTCTTCTTAATAGTTTGTAGTATTCAGTTCTGAACTCCGTTTTTCGCAAGTGAAAAAAAAAAAATGGGTGCAATTAAGCTATCGTATGCAATGTGCAGGAACGCACGTGAAATCGTACGTGCATTCAGGACGGTCACGTGACCACGTGAATAATTTTTACATGTATTTAACCCAGATACTCCGGGTAATTTTTTGTTCTTTTCTTAATATTTGCCGTATATTTTATTTTCTATTAAATTTAGCAAACACTATCCAGAAAACCAATGCGACGACGGAATCCTAGCTGGTCAAGCTTTCCCCCCATTAAACTTGTGTAGTTGCCATGCATTAGCAACTGCCATTTCTATGCAATGGGGGAAATGCAGGGAAATACCACTTCTTTCCTCGAATCTCCTGTTAAGGCTTATGTTCTTATCAGCTCGATCTACGCCTCCCATTTCCTTATTGCACGTACTTATAGCTTTCGGCTGTTCTATGGTAATATATTTACTATCCGATTTGCTGAATTGTTTGGCCATGGTAGAGCCGGCACTATGTTGCAGGCAATGTGGACCGCTTTGTTATCATTCCCTTGAGTAAGTTAAACTGTTCCATTTTCGATTGTAGTAGAATCTTAAAGGGTGATTTTTTAGCTATTATCTTTTTGGCACCACTGGTTTAAACAGCTGACGCACGTTTCGTGTTTTGTTTCACTGTCAAACGTCTTCAGTTTGGTCTATAATTTAACCATGAATCGTCTTACAAACGAACAACGCTTGCAAATTATTGAATTTTATTATCAAAATGCGTGCTCCGTCAGTTTAGACGAAGCTCATTTTTGGCTCAATGGGTACGTAAATAAGCAGAATTGTCGGTTTTGGAGTGAATATCAGCCAGAAGCATTGCAAGAGCTACCAATGCATCCAGAAAAAGTCACAGTTTGGTGCGGTTTCTGGACTGGTGGCATCATTGGACCGTACTTCTTCAAAGATGATGCGAATCGTAATGTAACTGTGAATGGTGAGCGCTACCGTGAGATGATATCCAACTTTTTTTTGCCCAAAATGCAAAAGCTTGACTTGCATGACATGTGGTTTCAACAAGACGGTGCCACGAGTTCGTTGAACATTTTATTTCACGTTCGGGACCGGTCAATTGGACGCCTAGATCGTGCGATTTAACGCCTTAAGACTATTTTTTGTGGGGCTATGTTAAAGCTCATGTCTATACAGACAAGCCCGCTTCAATTGACGCATTGGAAGAAAACATTGAAGCATTTATTCGTGAGATGCCGGCCGAAATGTTGGAAAGAGTATGCCAAAGTTGGACTAAGAGGATGGACCATTTGACTCGCAGTCAAGGTCAACATTTGCATGAAATAATTTTCAAACATTAAATTATATGGACCGTACTATCGATTCAAATAAAGATTTCATGCATTTTTCTTTTAAAAAATCACCCTTTAGAAGACCCTTTAAGTTTTTGAATTAATGTTGTTGAAGGGATAATTTCTAATCCTTTTCTTTTTTATGGTCCCCATGGCCCCAATACTTCTCGATCTTAATTCAAAAGTCCGACGTAAAAAAGTTGTCGAAAGAAAATTCGACAATCAAGATTGCATTTTTTAGAACTACCTTCGAGCCAAGTGGGTATCCGTTGTAGAAAACATTCATAGTGGACTGCTTTCCTTGATAAGGATCAAACCAAACTATATAGCCATTAACAGTTGCACCTACCCAACATCTCCATCTTATAGGTTTCTTCTGCATAAATTGTATGGCACCTTCGTCGACACTACATGCAGTTTTTAGTAGGGCAAACTTAAGAAACTTATTATTCAATAAATCAAATAAAAGTCTTACTTTGGCGAACTTTTCACTGCTTTCAAGATTATTGTTATCGCAAACATGTAATGTCAACATGATAAAGCTTAATCGACAAAGATCCTGCAGCTCCTTTTGAGTAAGTATCCAGACCTTTCTCCCAATACATTGATCGCCTGGAAAATCCATTGTAACCGCATAACAAAAGAATTCCAACAAAGCTCTTCATTTCCTCTTCATTTTTCAAGAATTACATTTCCAGTCAAATTCTCCTGCGCAGCGTAAACATTGGTATGACGGGTTATCAGATGCCAAAGTTCGGTGTCAACAAATTGCGAAAATTCGTCAATTGAAATTAGTTGATTTTCTGCCATCAATTCTTACTCCACTCTTCAAGTCAATTTGTGTGTTAAATTTGTAAGTTTGCTTCTGATAGGGCTTCTGGATTCTTGGAATGGACGTCTTGAGAATAGCGAGGGGAATTTCATCTTCAGATTCCCATTCACTCCCACTGTCATCATCTCTCATCTGTACAAATAGCGCCGGGGCTTCGAGGAGTTGTCTTGGTAAATATTAAACGTCACATTACCGTCATCCCCGGAGTCTTCATCTGTTATGTAGTCATTTGCTTTATTGGGTGGCAAAATGTCTCGATAGGAGGACGTGGGTTAAAACACACGCTTGTTCAAGTGAATTGATTTCTAAAACATGGAAAACTTGAGCTTAAGTTCTCCGTTGCTCAGGAACATGCATTCCATGATCCAGCTAACTGAGGGAGTTTGAGTATTAATCATGCCATCATCTTGAGTTTTGGAAACTTCTTGTGAAGCGACGTGTGCGAGGACTATAATCCTGGTTCTGTATTCGATTAGGACGCTTCCTCAAGCTTTATCGTTCGTTGGGCTTATCTTAGATCTTGAAGCGTGAGACTGACTGTGCATTTTGTTTTATTATTGTTAATCTATTTTTCTCTTCTGGGCTATGGATTGAGTGTGAACACTGGGAGTCGGTCTGTCGATGCATGAATACACGTTAGAATCGAAGATACGTCAATCCTGCTCTATGATGCTGAGGTATGGACAGCGGATAAAGAGGACCATGTTTTTGGAGAGTAAAGCTCTGCGTGATATGCGTCTTAACGAAGTCTAGACGGACATCCCACCCAAGTTGGACAGGTGAGCCCAATGCCTGAGGTGGGCAGGCATTGCAGGACGTAACCGAGCTAGTCCACAGAGGCTCTACAGTCCAAGGTGGACCTCAACCAACAATTCCAGTTTCGCACACCAAGTTGATCGAAGTCCTTCTTCATGTGAGAGCGCCTTAGACGTGGGCTTTATTTGCTGCATTGCCAACTTGACCAGAGCCAATTTGAGCTCGGTAGGGCTCGTTTTGAAACATTTCTAAGACAGTTTTTGTGTCGTTAGAAAGGGTTAAGTAACAAGAAACAACAATAAATAACTTCAAGTGGGGAAATTCGAATTTACGGTGGAGTAGTAGATTCGCAAATTAGATGGAAACAACTACTAAAGGTTCTTCAGAGCTGGAGGTGAGAGCTGGAACGTACGAAACAAGAGACGCACGTAGAATGAGGCCCACATTCCCGGGACTGCAGTTCCCAGCGATGAAGAAATATACTGCAGAATTGACGTCAGAGTATAGCGAAAATAGTTGCGGTCTATTCAAATTGCTTACATTTTTTAGATCAATTTTATTTGTGAAACGTGTTGCAATCTGCACCTTATGTCAAACACGGATACGGAGCCCCTTTCAGCTGCAACATTATTGTCCATGCGCGTAATATGGTCGAGACACTACTGTCGTCGGATTTTTAACATAGACAGGACCATGTATCAGAAGTCCAAATTCAGAAAATTTAATTCAGCCAGAACTGCCCTCAAATTCTTGCTCCTCCTTCCTAACGTCTCTTTGAAGCCTCATCGCACTTTAATTAGCTCCATAACTATTTCCGGAATGATGAATGAACCTCCCTCAGTCCACCTAGAATGAGCCCCCCCCCCCCCCCCACACCGGCATTTAGAGTTTAAATAATGTTGTCGCCAATCGGTGTGAATCAACTCAGACCTCAGGTACTGTTCGCTCTGGTCACTGTTGCCAGTCATGTTTTGAATATTCAATGGACTCAATAAAATTTCGCTCTGGAAAATTTATAGATTAATTATCTGGGAGATTGTGTACGCTGTTCACTATCTTATCGATGGTGTAGGAAATAATAGCGTTGACTCATCTCAAGACCAGTTACCATCAGCTATTGGATTGAACGGTCACGTTGCCATGACGTGGCAATAAATGATCGTTCATATGAATATCTGAGATTTTACTATTTCTTCTTTGGCTGGGGCTTCAGTGCGCGGTGGAAATGGGCCTCAGCCAATAAGCCTCTTCAAATGGCGCGGTCTAGTGCTGGGCGTTTTCGGTTTTTGCTGACTAAGGTCCCTTCCTAGCTGAGCACGCCCCCGGAGGCTAGGTCTTGCTTTAACACGTTTTTTCTTGGGTGTGGAGCCGGAGTCTTTCCAGATCAGCGCGTTAGTGTCCATTCGCTCTTGGCAAGGCTGACGAAAGACTCGTTAGGTATCGTCGCCGTACAACACTAACATTTCGTCGTTCGATCTCCTCCTCCAAGGACCATCAGTGCATACGAGACCAAAGATCATCCGAAGGACTTCGTCCCGAAGCGACCAAGAATTTCTTTTGTTTCTGCGCCACACAGCCCGACTGGAACTATCAAGAACTTATATGAAAAACTACGAATGACTTCCAAAAAATGCACTCAGCCACTGCAACTGAACACAGAAGCTGTCATGTTTAAGAACCACATCAGTTGGTAATCGCTTGACAAGACATCAGCTCGCACACACACGCCTTAACTCATTGTTGCAGCAACTTCCTCTGCAATTGACGGATATCGGGCACAGTTAACCCCGCAAGACGATTACAATGGGACGTCGATGACTCCTCAACGATGATCTTTCCCACGCCGAATAGCTTTCCGATAATTTCCATCCGCTTTACATAAAACCAAATGGCCCTCCCTTCCAAAAAGGGAACAGACAAGCGCAGAGCAGAACCATGGCCAAGATCGAGGAACAACAGCATCGCAAGATTAATGTGTAACCCAGCAACGAGCTGCAAACCCACATACAACAAGTTGCACTAGTCCCAGTCGCAGCAGCTTCAGCTTCTCAGCAACCACACCAACAACAACAACGCGTCCAGTTTCAACAAAATTAGATTTTTAATTAAAATAATTTCGTATGCAATTTAGATAATCGCGCACGATGCAAAAGGATCGGGGACTCCGACGCTTAGCCGCAGCCACTCGTACAGCGGCCGCAGCCACAGCCGTACAACAACGATCGGGCGTAACGGCGGGCGTTTACAAACGAATATCCTTCGAATGCCCTCCTTCGGATGCGCAATGCCCGCTTAGCGTTCGCCCTCTATGCGTGGCAGGCCCCTCCGCCCTGGCCGGTGAATATTTAAATTGATCATCACCATTATTATGCGCAGGGTCTCTGCATATGGATCGGTGCTGGTGCTGTGGCTGTAGCTGTAGCTGGTGCTGGTGCTCCCATAAGAGCGCATCATGCTCTCCGTTTAGCGAACGCGCAATTGCCTCGGTTCTGGGAGCCCCACATTGGATGAGAACGATGACGATGGGGCCTCTGCCACCGCCTTCGCTGCTACATTTCATAACTCACCAGCATCGCGAACGGTCGCTCAATTCACCGCTGCGCTGGCAGGTGGTAGTTCGCAGCGTGCCCCCGTCCCCAGTGTCTTCCTCGCCGTCTCGTCGCGGTCTTCCGGATGGGGCCCTGTGTGTGCATGTAATTATTAGCAGCATGTTCGGAAGGTGGAATGGAATGGTGGTGCACTACCTGTCCGCCTGCCTCTTTTCGATGAGAGAGAGTACGAGATGCGGTATGCAAAGGCTACGGTGCTCTCTAAGTGAACGCAATCACGGCATGACTGACGGTGCAGCGCCTGCGTGTTGGGTCTGCGCCAGCCAACACAAGCCCCATAGAAACGCTCACGAATTTTCATTAATCCAATTACCAGATAAGACCAGGACCACAGTTTTATGCAATATGGCATCGTCGCGGTCGTAGCGATCTGCGCGCGGACGCTGGTTAATAATTCTTCCGGAGTCGCGCAACACGCGCTAGGACGTTGTTCTACATGGGTTTGAACATGGAATTTTTGCATTTTCGGTCCAAGTGGCTGTTATGTTAAAATGTTGCAGGAGCATGCGCTTCGCCGGTACGTCCCGCGTGCTGCGCGTACCTATCAAAGAGTTGCCCATTAAACGTGGAGCTGCAACCAAGAGCGGGGAGGGGGCAACTGTGTGTTTTATGGATGCAAAAGTCGAAGGAGGTGGCTCCGGCCACTGCGGTGGGATGGATAGATTGGACAAGGGAGTTTGTTGAATTCCGCTCAAGCAGCTAATCGGGATTTTTATGTTCTACGTGCGCGATCCTCGAGCGTGTACCCTGCACCATGAGGAGGTATGGAACCGACCAGTTCACCGCTAAAAAGTGCTGCCCCAAGGGACGGTCTGTTTAACGCCTTAATTGGTTGATTTCACTTCAGTTGCTGTGGCTTCTTAAACAGTACCGACGACGCATGGCCTGAGAATCAAATTTGAATTTGAAGTAAATCAGAAATCCCATCGAACTCCCGGCAACCTGATCGACAGCATCGAATCCCAGGGAGAAATGATGCCAAACTGTCCATCATCCGATCGGGCTCGGGCGAAGCATTGGCATATCTTTACGACCTTTCCCACTCAGCACGACTCCACATCATTGAAGAGCTGTGAAAGAGAAAGTCTGCCGTCCTCACACCCGCCCGCATTCAAATTAATCCATACACACACTCCGCTGCAGCGCACAGGTAGTGGCCATATCCATTGCAATCTGCTAACAGCTCTGGCGCCGAATATCATGCGTCCCAACAGCCGCCGCGTCTAAGACAATGCCTGCAGAAAACTGATGTCCCTTTTGTGTGTTCATTGTTCAAATGTTGGAGGGGAGTGGGAGGGAGAGGAAAAATGACCGAGACAATGGGATTCCGTGGTAATTTGTATGACTTTTGTGTCCGGGCACACATACGGACATCACTGACATTTGGTCCATCGCCGGACTGCGGACGCACGGCACCTAATGATCGTTGTCCAGGTTGGGTAGATACACACACACACACACTCCTCACCTGTGACCTGCGCTTGTGAGCCGAATGCATCGACGAGTGGATGGATCATTATCTTTGAATTAACGTTTTTATGCATTTTAAAGATATCCATGGAGCAGTATTCGAATGCCACTTAATAACGGTTTTCGGGTTCATCACTGCTTCGGTGTAAATCGATTAATGATGACTCTTGCCTTATCGGCTCTGGGTTCGGGCAGCGAGGACGGATAATGAAGTCACCATATGACATTTAGTGCAGATGGAGTGGAGAGTGTCTGTTGTTCTTTTTGGCATTCGACTGGGATGTGTGAGAAAGGGAGAGAGAGAGAGAGAGAGAGAGAAGGCTTCCTGATGCAGATGGGTCGGGTGTAACGTAAGCAAATGGTTGCCCCACTTAGGGATGTGCTTCAGTCGGAGGTTACAAGGGTTAGTGACGTTTTGAAAATGAGCAAAGGTCCTGGGAGTAGTGGATGACAGGGTCATCAGAAATTTAAATAAAACACATTTATGGCTTATAATTCGATGAAATAGTTTATTTCTATCTATTGCCATTCACCATGCACTTCTGACTTTCGATGACTTTTCGGCACATGCCCGGCAATAAGAAGAGAAGCGGGTGCCAAGAAGTTGCAGATTGTGCGATATTTACATCCCGACACAAAGTAAAATCACATGACCTCATTCACATGACAAATCGGCTCATGTTCTGTGAGATGTGGCGCCGGCTTGGTGAAACCCCAAGTCCTCCACATACATATCTTCAAACAAATTCGTTTAAAGTTCGGATTACTAGAGCTAAACCTGCCTTCCATCGGTGACGGTTCTGAGCACGTTGCTTTCTGTCATCAAGACGAATCCATGTGGCACGTCTTCGATGACTTGGTATTTACATATACCGGCGATTCGGTTCTGCTCTTCCCGAACCAAGTGGCTCGAATCCAACGATTATCTTACCGTGGTAAGGATGTATTGTTCAGTCGTTGATTGACTGTTGTGTCTGTGCACAAGTCAGGATTGAAATTACTCAAAAGTCTTTCCCGAATTTACGCAGTCGTCAGTGCTGATGATGTCCGTGCGTAGAGTGGACACTAAAATCCTGTGCGCAGTGTGCAAGAATTAATATCAATCATCATGTGTAAATTTTAAACAAAGTGATACAAATTATATGAAATAATCCGCACAGACTCAATTCAGTAGGCTTACAGCCAATTACTATGCAAAGAGATAAACCGCCAAACACAAATCACAAATCTCGCCAATAGTGTATTGAAGTAAGGAGTAAATAGGTTATACGAGTAAGAAGGAGTAAACAAAAAAAGGGTGAAACAAAAACCCTTAGAGAATCTCTTGCTGCCATCGTTATTTCTAATGTTGATAAACATAATGCCTTGGATTCTGCTGCCAAATTAATAACGGATGGTTTAGGTTCAGACATTTCTCCGAATGACATTAAGGGCTATTTTCTGATACTCAACTTAAATCTGCTTGACAACGAAGTTACACTTAAGCCTTATATTCAACCTTGCTTATTTTTCGTTGGCCGTAAATATTTAAGTCCGACTTATGCTACGTTCCCACGGAACCGAAATCGCCAGGTCCGGATGAACTTTTACTGAAACCTCAAGAGGCTGTTTCCACTGAGTTTGAAGTGGTTTCGCTCTCAATTTTCAAGTTACTCGCTCTCAATTTTTAAATGGCCGCCAGAACAGCTGTCTGTTTACAGAAAATAATAGTGTGAGAACAGAAAATAGAAAGAAACAAAAAAAAATTAACAGCAAAATAACTAAATTGAACTGAAATTCACGCTGTAGGCTTGTTCGAGCTGGCAACCTCTCATGGACTCATAGACATGCAACGGGGCTTAGCAGAAACCGCGAGGTTTCGAGTCCCCGAAAATGTATGTAGGTTCGGAGAGAGTCGATGGAACCTCGCTATGATATGGTCAAACTGGTTCTTTGTACCGAAAAGTGCATCCCTCACAAATTAAATGCTCCGTAAACGAGTTCTTATCACCTTAATGTGACAATTGTTGTTGATTGATTGATGCAATCGAATTATTTCTTGAAAATTAATCTCAATTGACATCTTGCATACACAAATAAGAGCACGTTCTAAATTTAAGTATTGTCTAGTGTAACCAAAGACATATTCATGATTGTTGGGTATGTCCTTGGTCAGCCGAAAAAGTTTATGCGACGAAAGTTTGTCAAAGCTATGATGAGCTAAGGGGAAAACTCCAATATCTAATACGGATATTTGGCCTTGCCGTTGATTTGGCCGGTTGGCGAAGCCAAAATCACCACTTTAAAATCGTGCAAACCACTTTTGGCACGTTCGCTCAGCTAGCGCATATTCACCATAAGCTTCCACCAAAATACGATGACTTACAGCAGCAGTTTTCTTCATATCAAAGCAATGAAGAAGAACTCCCCGCAAAAAAAACTTTTTCAGGCACAAAGTTGGACATATTTGAGTGAAAGAAAATTATTGTGTTTACGCTTCAAATGAATGACATATACTGAAATGACGTACAATGACAGTAGCTTTCCAACGCATGTTCCAATGGAATAATACAAGTTACGCCATCTCTTAGCAAGCCGCAGTATTTATTTAGACCCAATAAATACATCCATCGAAATACAAATTTATTTATACACATGGTCGGCAAACGGATTATTTTCCTATTTTGATGAACAAAATAGAATCACTGATTCTTCTAGTATATGCATCGATCATATAGTTAGTAAACTTGGTCGTCATTCAAAATAATTGCGTGGCAGTTCATTTTCGGATTTAAAAATGTCTGACCCATGCGATATGATTTTTGTTTCTCAAGTTTGTTGTATGAACCGCTGTATAACCACGTGTATCACCTAAATATTACACTGAAAATAGGGAAAAGTTGTATGATTCTGTCACAGAAAAATAGCACACACATCCATCTTCATCATTGATGAGCTGCATTATCTACTTCATTGTGTATTTTTAATCCACTTATCACTTGTCAAGGTTTGGCTTCACGACACTATTTAGTTTTCAATGAAACGTCAAAATGAAACACATCATAGGTACAACCAGAAATGAAGTATTATCGAGATGGACGACTTCTATCTCCATTGCACCTACAAAATTTCGACAACTGTTTTTTTTATATCGTTGGCTCAAACCAAAGTGACCATTCAGAGAATGCCATTCCCATTATTTCGTGAATAACTGTCGAAAATCCTCTCAAATTTGTCGATGGGCAAGGGGTCAATCAGCTGTGAAGGCGGCCATCTCTGTAATACTTCATTTCTTGATACAACAAAGAAGATATCACAATACTTCCAGTGGACTTTGAGAAACAGAATATTGTGTGATGTGTATGCTGTAAGAATGTGTTGTATGTTCATGGAATGTATGTGATGTACGATCGGTGAAGTAGGCGCCTGACTAAAGAGCAGCAAGTCTTATTGATCGATCTTGTTATTATTATTGATCTACTTTTACCTGCATTGCTGGTGATTCGAGGCGAAGATGGTCCATCACTCCTGATAGGACATCTGAACATCACACTATCCAATACGACAGGTTCTTGTGGGCTACCTCCCGCAGGTTTATGATGGATTTTTCAGTGACACAGTTCGCCAAGTTTCGCAATCCATATGGAATTCATGCCTGTGGTACATATGTCGAAAATTGTATCTATCTAGAATTCCATCGATCATAGAATTGGATGTAGCACCACTCAAGCTCTGGCCAAAGATTTCACATGAAACTGGGACTAGTTGTCACCTAACTTACCTATTCTATCGGCTTGACTTTACACACACCTCATCCTCCGTCTTCTTCTATCGTCTCAACTCCCCTGGCCTGGACCGCAACTCTAAATGTATAACACACTTTCGCAAACCTCACTGCTTGGCCCCTCTGCTTGGATTTGCACTCGAATCGACAGATTAACTCATCACCAAATGCATGCACAAAGAGCTCTTAAGAAAATTAGGCCGCTCAGGGTAATCTCATCTCGTTCCACCCGAGTCCGCATGCCAATTATGGCATTAAAACCGAATTCAATTTGAATTTCACAAATTTCAGCGGCAACAACGAGGAAATCCGAGACATTAGGTCCCTGGCAGCATCTTGGCCACGGTGTGGCAGCGCGAATGGGTGAGGATACCAATTTGTGGCGATAAATCATCCATCGAAATGGAGTGTTTGCGATTTCAGGTGCACTCCGAGCAGCGACGACTACCGTCGAAACGGGCGAACCCGGACAAAAGGATTTAACGATCACCGATCAGGGACACCACAGCGAGCGACAGCAAGAGCAAGAGGTGACCAGGCCCTACCTGTGGGATAATTAAATCCCACAATGGGCATGCAATGGGATGCTCCTGGCTTTGGGTTGCAATTATATTAATTATATTTGAAGATCAGTGGATAGATAATCGAATTAGAGAAGCAGTCTATGTATGAATGAAGTCCCGGAGAAGAATGGAGAATGGAAAGGTATCTGCTCTGCGTATCTCCGGCTTGGACATTTAAATAAAATCGTATTTCCATCAATCAACTGTGGGAGAGTTCTTCTTCGAATCTCCTGGCACCACCATTCTCTCTGTGTCTGTGTGTGTGTGTTGGATTTACAATTAGCAACACTTGGTCGAAGGAAAGGACGCGCATTCAGTGGGAATCTGGAGCACAGGAGACCTGACTTAATTATTATTCATGCCTTTGATGTACGAAATGACCTCGGAATGATAAATGATCTTCTTGAATGGAATCTGAGAACATGCTGAAGTTTGCTTCAAGGCAAGACGGAGGGAGTCCTTTGGAAGAAGATTCTCCAGCGAACCAGTTTTCAATTAAATGCCGTGTGGCTGTAAGCAGGAAGGTGTATAAGGTGCCCCCGGGGCCACTTGTTCCACATTCAGAAGATCGTTTGCGGGTATTTGAATAGTTGCATTATATTCTGTTTGGGATGTGTAATGGACAATCTAGGGTTGTCCTCGGCAGTGTGATGTTCTAAAGAGGCATCCGCTGCAATGTGTCAAACACTGCAAAATAAATGATAATGCATTTTGTGCAAAAGGAAGAGAAAGGCTGGTGTCACTGGAGCTGAAAGGGAATCCGGCGTAGCGACTTCTGAGGTAAAAGAAGGAATTCGACTTCCTTTTATGTTTGAGCAATAAATGAGGAAGGACAGGTAAACTCGCAAAAGAAAGGTTTGCATTTTCATCACATCACCAACGAGCTATCGGACTGCGCAGAATTTAGGAGGAAATTCAGAATCTTAAATACAGTTGATTTATAGCGTAATGTTTGTTGGACTTCAACAAGCCCCAGGTGCCTCAAGAGAATTCATTGCATTCACAAGAGACCCTGGGTTATGAGTGGATCGAATGGTCAGCATGAAACGTTACCGTTCCATTGAAAACTAGGAAACTATAATATTTTTGACCAAAATTAGATGAACTTGAGCTGAGATTCGAATAAAGGATTGAAGGTTCTTATGTTACGATGAGATGATGAGTTATAATGAGAGCGCCATACACGAAAACCGCACATCACCCAAACTTAACCAGTTAATGTCCCAAAATTTTCTTGGTTTGGGGCTACAGTCCGAGGTCGAACAGTGTCTCAACCTACAAGCCCTGTTTTGGGCGAGCATCCTCTGTTGACCGCCTCGGAATCTACGATACAAGGCAGACTTCTTAGACGTTGGATCCGTAGACATCTGGCTAGACCGTTGATGATGTACAGCTAGCACAGTTATCCAGTTGCTGCCGTCCAATGCACTCTCTTGAAAATACTAAAACCTTATTTAGAAACTTTTAAAATCTTCATTCTACTAGACCGTAGAGCAACGTCAGCTTGATCCTTGAATTGGAGCTTCCCTAATACTCAATTGTTCCCAATAATACATAGATCGGCTAGAGTTCGTAGAGACGTTCTCCTGAAAAATGATATCGCAAGATCCACATGACAGTGCGTTACCTTCTTTACAACATATTTTTTTCATTGAATTATTTTTACAGCTCCTCTTCCCAATGTCATGTTTATATTTCCATTCAGTCGTGGGCACTTTCTGGACCATTGTAAGTTTAATCGGCGCACACACAGTTTCCTTATTTCTTTATAACAATTCAGTTTCGAACCTTCAAATACTTCTGACTAACATTTTAAACTCCAAATAACGATCCGTGGAGGGTTGGAGTCTAAGCTAATGTTGGCCAATGTTGTTACAAGTCTCGGCTACGCTCCTTCTTGTTATCAAGACCAAGCTCCCTTGCATTCCCTTCCACGAAGGATCGTCATTCCCTTCTTCTCGAAGCAGGAGATTCGGATTCGAAGACCATCTTAACTGCTCGATATGGGCGACTGAGTGTAGTCGACGGATTTTTCCCTTCTCAAATGCATCCACTCTTGATCAACTGTGCGAACTATGTTCAAGGTTGTGTCTTCTCCTCTTCCATTCACCACCAGCCGACAGGCCCATATATTCGTCGCAGCAGTTTTCTTATAAAAGAACTAATAAATGACTATTTTAATATTTTTTTAATTTATAAGCCTTTTTTCCCAAAATCTCCCTAGACATCCATCACAGCTTGAAACAACTTTGCCATGTTCCTAACTTCATACTGGTATCCACTAGCATATCCATCCAAATTATTAGAGTAATTGTCATAAAATTGTCTTCTAATGGCACTCCACTGAGATTTGATTCTTTGGGTGTGTATTCCATCAGGACCAACATAAGGATTGTCAGGATCACTGAGGTTCACTTTTTTAGGAATGAACCTATGAGCACACAAATAATCTCCTAGAAATCGGTGTGGATGCTGTGGGGATGGATTTCATCTGTTTATAGTTGAAGACAGTGTTTCCAGTTTAAGAGAAATCATCTGGCGCCTTAAACAATGTTACATATTTAAAAAAGTGTATAGCAACGACTGTCAGGTAAGCGCCTGTAAGAATGTCTGGTGAATTTAAAGTATCGGGTGGCTCGATATTTCGGAAAAAAAGGCTTGAGAACCCAGTGTTTGAGTCACATAAACATGGTTTGATTTAAAAAAAATATTTAAGTTAATAAAAAAAAATAAAGATAAAATGTTCATTTCCTCAAAAAAAAAAAAAGAAAACTGTTGCTTAGTGAGCATAATGGAAACACGAGCCCTGCTTATTATCCAGGTTGTTGCATTTACATACATTGCTCATTATAAGAGCTTTGCAGAGTCTTGAACCAAGTAGTTTCGCCAAACCGAAGAAGCACCGGTTGCCAAAGGATCTGCACGGGAGTCTCATTTGTGATGTTATCGTACACCCTGAGATAGGCAAACTCATTCACCACCTCGGAATTGTCCCAGTCCTACTTCTAATCTTCTGGTTGAAAGTCATTTAAATGAAATATCTAACAAGTCAGCTTAGCATCAAACCATTGAATATTCATGTAATGAATGAACTAGGCAAGATTCTGCTATTTTCACGGTCCATGGCCTCGTCCTGCATGGTACTTAAACGAAACTTTATCTGGAAAATAAGAGATCGACTTGGCAGACTACGTGGCCTGCCTCTGCAGTAGACAAATGCCTCCTTAATAATGCTACTTACGTTCCTTTATATCTTAAGCTTTTCTGTTTCCGAATTTGTTTCCCTCGATCTGAATGTGTCTGCTCTCGCGATCGTTCGACGTGGGAATTTTGAAAATTGAATTTCGGTAAACAGAAACGATGCCTCAGGCTGTCAGACTTTTAACTCACACACGACAGGCACATTTTCACTGACACTGTATATCATCATGTGATTTTTTTTAATTATTTTTTTTTTTTACCAAACACAGACACAGTCTTGAACCGACTGATGACTGATGACTTGACACCAGCATGTTAGATGAGCTTTTCCGAAGCGAAGCGAAATCGCTTTCTGGCGTCCTATTCACTAGTAACTCGTGGCCGTGCCAAGGCGCATTTAACCACAAATCAAAAAATTGATAAAATTTAATTTATGGTACCTACTCGTTTTCAGAATAATTGGAGTTTTGTTCAATGACATGCTAAATGTTCTGTCAAAGGCCATGACTCGAATCTCAGTTGTACTTCGGTAATGCGTAGATTTTAGATAAAATTATGATGATCCGACATCAATGTTGAATCGGCAAACTCGCCAAGATAATTTGCCATGGTCTACTACACCCCAATCAGTGTTGCCAATGTTTGGAGTTCTCTCATGAATAACTGAGGTAATATTAAATATCATTCTCCTCATAATCAACACCAGCATCATCTCACCCGCATGATCCGCTAAAGGGGTCGTGGGGGTAAAGAATGCACAAGAGATCTAAAGGCAACACTATTCGCAGCCATTGACTCAAACCAATCAGGAGTTACGCCCAAGCGTAACCAGGCGAGTTTTTGAACTTGGTCCAACCCCCTCGTCCTGGTCTGCCAAGCGGTCGCCTACCTGATGGAATGACATTGGATGAAACGCCCGCCTCGGAAGTCATGATGGTGTGAACACTCATGCCAGACCACCAAAGCAAAGGCCTTTCCTTTCGAAGAAGCTGCTCATCATTGAGTTTCTCGCGCACTGCCGTGTTTCTCTCACTATTCCGGCGAGTAATTCCCACAACAGCACGAAGGAATCTCTTCTTAGCTTGTATTCGCGATCTTATTCTCTCGGTCATCACCCAAATTTCAAGACCAGAAGGGAGAGGTCGAACAAGTACTGAAACCGCTAACTTAGCTTTGACACCAAGCTCGGCCTTCCTGATTAGAGATCTTCCAAGGTGTTTCAAACTTGACCCAGCTTGACCAATCTTGCAGGAAAGCATAATATTCTCCTTAGCTAGATAAAAAAAACGATCACCGTGGATTTTCGTTTCGTTAGTCTCTATCCAGTCCAGCTCATGGTAGCTGAGCTCTTGAACTGCAAAACAATTGAAGTGTCATGTCTTGCGGGCTAGTACCCCAATGTGTGGCGTGCCGGTACCTAGAAGATGCTGGACATTTTCGGTTTCTTCGTCGTCAAGATTAACATGCTGGCATGATCTGTAATAAGACATGTCCAGTGATGACACGTACTACAACTATCGGGAAACATTTGGGTTTGTAATCACTAATGATTATTCCTTAACTCAGGTCTGTTCGAAATTCAGAACTGCACTTCTCAAAGAATTGGGGAACACATCAGATGTCAGGAAAGTTAGAAAATTCATGTAGAAAGGAGTCTTGTACAAAGCACCAAATCCTTTTCTCGTAGCTGTTTGAGAGCTAAATGCAATGCAGAATGTGGACACTGTAGCACCACTTAACCCTAAACGCAGCAATCCAATGGTAGCGTCTCCACTGAGCCTTGTTTGATTGAGGCTCACATTGACATGACCAAAGCAACTGTGTCAAGAAACTGTTCGGTAGACTAACATTTTATTGACTCAATTTCGAATAAAATTGTCAATTAAACCGCTCTGGATTAAAATGCATTCTCTAATCGAATCTGATGCGTCAGCATTCGACCTACCAATCACTCGGCAGTCTCACGGGGGTGGTGCTTATAAAAGCTTCCCTTCTCCAGTCGCAGATCGTCACATCAGATGGCTGTCACTTTTTGCGTGAAAGAATTAAAAAGCCAGTCCCGTGCAACATCTCAAAATGTCATTTGAACCAGGACCTGGAAGTGAAAAGCCCACGTTTAGTGCTCGACTGAACGGTGGCAAATACTTTCATGGAAAAAGGTGATACTTCATAAACGTGACTAAACTCCTAAGCCGGCATATTATGTTAGCAAAACATTCTCGCCAAGTCTTGAAAAGCAACAAACTGATAGTTGTTGATAGACCAGTGGATTGGATTGATTGGAGTAGGAAACGATTGTCTGCTGCAATCCTCAGCTCAGGACGCTTATGTGGGCTTAGCAACACGGCTATCCCATCGATACCGCGTACCGTATGAATTCTTGAATTTTGTTCGAAACCTTTGCAGGTCTTGCAGTCTTTTGGAAAACGAAGGACGGGACTTTAAACCGCAATCTCTCCTCTCACAAATCGACGTCGCAGTCAGTTTATCGTCACAAATCCAACCACCCAACCCACCGCCAACCATGACAGATCACCCATTTGGTAAACAATTCGAAGCCATCAAACCACTTTCACCACCACCACCCAACGCCCCTTGCCTGGAGTCACTGCCGAAAGTGCCATAATTAAGTCAAGTCGATCAAGTCTCGCCCCAAAACAACCAGAGGTTCGCCGCGTTTCGTCATAATTAAGCCCAGTGCGTCGTAACAGTTTAGAACATCTCGTTAACCCGCACCCCAAACAACGTCAAACGAGTCATCGAACCTGTAAACGCAACTGAGAGTGATGTGTTTTTGTAAACAATTGTTGGCATCGAGTAAGGACAACCGGCAGAGACAAGAGCGCGGACATCGCGCTGTCAGAACGCGGAACGCGTGCGCGTCAAATCGAATGTGTTCGTATGTACGAGCGGTGCGCTGGGCGACGACCTTGACGACGCGATTCTTTAGTTCGCCACTCATTGCTCACATCATTCACGTTCGCGTTCAGGCTGCTTACCGACGGGGGCATGATCGGCATACACATTAACTGCGCCAGAATACGCGACCTGGCTCTGGTGTGAATGTGTGTGTGTGCTTGTGTTTGTGGATGTTCTAACATCGCGATGTGACTCAGTCGCTCATCCGCTCAGTTGCGAACAAAGCGACGTGGCTGCGCTCGGAAATCAAACTTCAAACAAGATCATATCGCTTAACTGTAAATGAGTATTTATTAGCCATAAATGCCCTACTACCACACCAGACATTTCTTGAGGGGGTTCATGTTCGAGCCGAGGGCGCAGTGGAACTCCTCGCTGAACTCGGGCATATTCATCAGCGTGCCGACCACCCGGAACTCGTCGTACGCGTGCTCGTCCGTCGCCATCCGCTTCATGCGGTCCTCGGGGCTACGTCCGTCACACCAGGTCTGGGCGAACTTCAGGAAGAACAACTGCTTGTTGTTGTACTCCACTCCGGGCAGGGGGTTGTCGGTGGCCCGCTCAAGGCTTGGGTTCTCCTCTAGGAACCGCAGGTAAGCGTGGTAAGCGATCCGCGCACCGACATTGTCGGCAATGTTGTCTCCTGAGGTCTGGGATCCGTTCGTCCGCAGGCCGTGGTAGATGAACTTGTTGTACTGCGACTCCAGGCACTGGTAGCGCTCCTTGAAGTTCCGCAGCGACTCCTCGCTCCACCAGTTACGCTTCTTGCCATCGTAGTCGTACTCGAAGCACTCCGAGTCGAAGCCGTGTGCTATTTCGTGGCCAATTATGTTGCCGATGCCGCCGAACTTCAGCGACTGCGGCAGTTTTATGTGGTACAGCGGCAGCTGGGAGATCCCGATCGCCACGAACACCAGATTTAGGAAGTCCGCGTAGTACGCGTTGACCTCGTGTGTGCTGATGATCGGAGCGATCACCGACTTACCGACCGCCTTCTGACGGATGCGCGCCCTGTTCCGCTCGATGTTCATTATGTTCGTCCAGTAGTCCTTGGTCACGTTTACGTCCCGGTAGATGTGATCCATTTCGGGTCGGTGCTGCATCTGGTCCGAGTAGCCCACCATCAGATCCATGGCGCGCAGCTTCGACTTTGCTCCCGACCTCGTTGCGTTGTCCAGCCACTTGTAGTCATCCAGGAATGAGTAGAAGGTGTCCTTGAGGCGCTTCGATATCAGCAGCACGTCCGCCCGCCGCTCCTGGTCGTAGGTGGTCTCTATAAACCAAGGGATGAACGCGTAGCTGAAGTACTTGATGGTTATCTCGCGGCACTTGCTCTCGAGGGTCTTCTCTACCGCCTGCGCCGTCCAGATGTGATAGAACTTGAGGATGTTCCACCACTTCACGTAGCGCAGCATGACGTCCCCGCTGGACCGCATCAGAAACTTGTTCAGGAGCAGGAAGTCCTTCACATTATTGTGCACTATCCAGGAATTCTTCACGGTGCCGTTGAATGCCAGATCGAAGAATCTCTTCCAGTCGAACTCAGTCGAGTTGTGCGCGGCCATGAACTCGCCCAGGGTTAGGATCTCGGTTGTGTTCAACGTCGACCCGGCCGCGATGAGCTGCTTCTCAAACGCCATCAGCTCCTTCAGTTCCTTCTCCACCTCGTCCACTTTCTCGAACTTAAAGGTCTCGTTCAATTTCGTGAAATTCGTGGTCGTCGGGTTCGTGAGAATGGCGTAGGGCGCGGTGATCAGAATCTCGAACATCAGGTCGTCGTTGTTGTACTGCACACTCATCGGCAGCAGCGGTGTCACCCCGTACAGCGAGTGGAAGTTCAGTTTCATCCAGTCCAGCGTCTCGCCCTCCTTCAGCACCGGCTCGCTAAACGCATTCACCACCGCCAGGTAACCCTGGCTGAGATCCTCGCTCATATTCATGCACGACGCGAACAGCCGCTTCGCCTTGGTCTCCGCCGTGCGCTCCTCCATCACACTGGTGTTCCGCAGGAAGTCCACTATCAGCTCGTCCACCTTGACCTGCATCGAGAAAAAGAACGTGTTGTTCCGCCCCAGCGCCGGCACCATCGTGTCGTTCTCCCAATTCCCACACGCGAACTCGTAGAAATTCTCACAAGGATCCACCGACACGTTCATGTTGGCCAGCATAAACCGACCGTGCTCCTCCAACAAATCAACCTCGTCCATCACCGGCTTGGCGGGCACCGAGTAGATCCCATCGCCGCCGTCAGCATCTGGCAACACCAGTCCACCGCACGGATGACACACAAACTGCAGCAACGCGGAAACCGCAAACACACGAACGCACCACGTCAACGTCATTTCAACACACAATATAACAGCAACACCGAGTCGCTGCGCAGAGAACCCGTCCAAACCGGCGAAAAGTCAACGTGCAAATGCTCTCCGATCAACCCATCGCCCGGACTATATATTCTCATATGGTCTCGCTAGCCGGGAATAACGCGTCGCCGCACCAGCCGCACCAGCCGCCCTGACCCGCTGACAAACCCGTCCGACGTTTGCCTATCCAAGCTCGAAGCAATTCGCTCACTCGTGGTTCTAATGCGTCTAATGGACTTCCAGCCGTGGAATGGAATGGAATGGCGCACAGGCTAATTGCGCGAGCGCTATAGCGCGTCAAAAAGTTTTCAATAAAACCGCCGGGGCACACAATTATTTTGGCAGCGTAGTTTTATTGCCGCGATTTGTCATAATGACGATGCCCCGCATGAATGGGAACGGTATATGCGAGCTGATACGGTTGTAGACTGTGAAGTGCGGTTTTTGGCCATCCGTCCATCCGCCCATCTGCCCATCCGAACGGACGATGCGGCGGAGATGCGTCCATCTCCCCTAAGATGTGAATGATGTAATTGGGGTTTCTGGGGAGGCACGTAGATGGATGTGATTAGAACCGCCTGATGCAGGGTTCATTGAGCTTGCGCGCAACCGATTACTGCGGAAATTGCACCGGACCACGAATGTGCCCTCATCGCTGATTTGGCCCGAGACCTCCACTCAATCACGTGCGATCGGAGCGTTTTAGGTCGCACTCGTACACGGGCTCGCACTCATGCGGCAAACGGTCCACGTCCGGTGGTAATTTCTGTTCAATTGCACGTCGCGGCCGCGGCGGCGCAGGGCGGTGAGCATTTAATTTCAACGAAAATTCCCAAAATGATGCTTTATAGTGGGAGACTGTCGAGACTCATCTCCAGTAACCATGCGAAGCTAATGAAGGTGTCGGTGATTTGACACTTGTTTTGATGAGACGCGCGGGGCGATTCTGAGCTAGTTCTGATGGTCTGTGTTTGTGTGCTTACACTTGACGTAATCGGGGTTTTGCTGATTGACTTGACTGGGTGGGTGGGGGCACAGAGACGACGACGTCATGAAATATGCAAATCGCCGTCGAACGTGGTTCATGCTCGACTTTGACGTTGACGAGTTGCGTTCCAGTCGATCACGGGTTTTAATTGAAATTAGGTAATTCCTAGGATTTGTTGAATGCTTGTGTGCAGCAAGCAAGCGGGGACATGGGGAGCGGGGGTACCCCAAAAAATTAAATGACTTGATTGGGGCTTGGGTGTTTGTCACGTTTACGTTGTGCTCGCTTTGTTATTGTGGCCACTTGGGGTTGTCATTACCGATCTGATGATCGCTGTGTGTACGTATGTATGTGGATCATGTTTTGTTTCGGCTAATGCGTGCGTGGAATATTTTCCAGAGCCTGTCCATCGAGATCAAAGCGGGGTAAAGCGATGTCCGATGCGTAGGCAAATTCATCTTCAAAACAGTTGACAGAAGATGGGGTACGATTGATGGTGGGTGGGCGGTCAATTTAATTAAAGCACGATGTAGATCTGAAGAAGGACGCATACGCCGACTCCTATGCTGACCCTGGCTGCATTACGTAACCGTCGAGCGAAACGAATGTTGTGTGAACTTTTCACTGCCGCATGAGTGAGTCTGAATGGGGTCATTTAAAGTTTTAAGCGTTCGCCATTTCTCCTCTCTCACATAAAACGAGCGATTCTCTGAGTACCTCCAATTACAATCCTCCACAGCGCATCACAGCAGGCCTTGAAATAAATACGAAACGAGCGCACGATTAATGTGGAAGACCGAGCGTAGGCCAGTCACACAGTCACACAAATGAGTCAACGCGTCTAATTCTGGGTGACACTAATTTTGTTATTACCTTTGGGTACTTCAAACTTTTCGTCGGATTTGTTTTTTGACTTGGAATCTGTATGCTTATTCATGTCGGAAGCGGAGATTTTGTTCGATCAAAAAAGCAAGGAATTCAGCCGACAGAGATATTGAATCATTAATTAACGCGACATGTGCTCGGCAATAACAATCAAAGTCTGTGGCATGTTGTAAGTTTTATCGATGTAAGCAACGAGTTCTGAATTTGAATCGCTTAAACGTGCGCCTTAAGGAGGAGGGATTAATTTGAAGACAGGAAGACCGAAAAGGCTGATGGCTGGGAGAATGATCGACACTTCCATTCATGCGCATCTGAGGCAAGATGGGCACGAAACGAGTCAAAATATGTAGCGTCGATTCATGACTGTAGATAGAATTCAGATCATGTCCACGATTCATAAGTAAACCGTCAGATTTAGAACTGACACCCTTATCTGACGGCAATTACATTTTCGAATTAAACTCGCAAAATGTGTCTATTTCCTCCGACTTGGAGTCGAAAAAGGCCAAAATTGCGGGAGGCCAGGAAATTCGCAAACGTCTCCGCTATAGTCAGGGAGAACCTGCGCCTGAATAAACAAGGCTCTTCAGCTACCACTACATCGCACTAGCTGTTTCCATCAGTAAGCGTTGAGCTAAAGAATTCTCCAAAGGTTGATTTGAGATCTAATAAACATCATAAAACCAATCACAGCCAACCAATCAAATCAAGAGAAGAGCGTTCGTTGTCGGGACCGTAGTCGTCAGTTAGTAAGAGGCGGGCAGTTGCACAAGATAATATTGAACGTTTTAAATTTCTTCCTCGCCACAGCTTCGTCGTTTTAGGGTCGTAGACGCCCGCAGACATTTTTCCAAGGGACGCAAAATAATTGTTTTTCTAATTTTGGGATCCCAGTGGCCTTTATGTGAAGGGATGAATGGTGGAATTTTGGTCCTGTCTCCTGCTCTGGGAGAACTTTGCTATACTATACTCGACGTCTATGATCCAAACGACTAGGCAAATCCGTACCTCTTCGACTCACTCATGTTGGAAGTTGCGTACGCTGGTTTAGGTTATGTTAGGTTTTCTGGCTGACTACTGGTAGAGAGTAGTCACGCGTAGGCCAGCATAGGCCCATTATGTTACCACGCAAATTGGTTTGACCAGACTCCGCAAACCAGTGAGTGCTCTTGATAAAGCCTTGGAAATGGCTGTCTCTGACTACTTAGTTCAGCCAGGTTGTCAAAATAGTAGGCATCTAGGTGACTCCGTCTTCGGACGGATATAGCACTGCAATTGTAGAGTAAATGTACCATAGCGCCTTCCTCCTCTTCTAGTCTCTGTAAGGAAGGTCTAATCTGGAGGTGTGAGTTTCTGGTGAGAGTTCTGAGATTCGACCTGCTCATTCGGATCAAGCTGAGTGAGCCTTTAGGTCCGAGAGTAGGCCATAGTTGAGGCATCCTGTGCCAGTAGACCAACATCGATTGAATTGAGCAAGCGTTTCCAGCTTCAGTAGGTTTTTTTTGGTATAGATGGCAGATCTCCATCCGGAAAGAGTACAGAGCCGGTGCCCTTTCTAATGAGATCCTCCCATTTACACTTCTCTGGAATGGCACAGTCATGGCACCCACATAAGTTGGATACTTAAATATTTGCACGTCTCAATGAGAAATAGGCGGCAACTCAGGGACGTTCCTTGAGTAGAATGGGACCGCACTCAGAGCTTTGATCAGATGACGATATCCGTACTTGAGCTACTGTTATCGCTACAGTTTCTGCCTGAACTCCGCTCCAGTGAAATGATAGTTAGATGTTCAGATCCTTAGAATATCAATCCATCTGTGAGGGTTGAGAGAGATCCATCCACCGCCAGGCGTTCAGACTCCCAGTAAGACCTGGGGGGTCGCTGATTGAGAAACTCTTTTCGAAGTTGACTGTAGATATCATGAAATCGCTTGCTGATCGCCTTGATCTATCTGCCAAGAATATTGAAGTGTCCAGAGCTCAGTTGCTTCTACATATGCAGCGATTTCGGCCTGATCGTCATACTATCTGTTGTATGTCTGCCTACAGACGTGCGATTGGGTCTATGCTAGATGGGCACGCTGGTATAGAATGACCTCAAAACATTTTATCTGCAAATTGGGGATAGCTGCCATCTTCCCAGCTGCTAGCACTACACGAAGAAGTGGAACAAAATAAATTGAGAATGCACGGATTGAGAATGGAAACTTTCATTTTAGAAATAGAGAAAAAAAAACACTCTGTCTTTCAATTTTGGTAGAATAATCAAAAAACCATCAACTTGGTTGTAAACCTCTAATAATAATAATATAATATGGGTGGTGCCACAGTCCACGGAGGTCCTGGGGCCAGCTGCTCAGCAACCACTCGAGTTGTGCATGGTACTGTTCTAGCACGAGTTGATGGGACCTAAAGCTTTATTTCGCGAAGCTTTTCCTAGACATTTATTACTCTTTGGGCAAAGTCAGTGACTCAAAAGAGGTTGGGACGTGAAAAATAATTTCCTCGTACCAGGAATCGAACCTGGGCTGCGTAGGTTCAAGTGCGTAGGGGTCGACGACCAACCCACAACGCTACGGCCATGGTTGTAAACCTCTATCTCACCTCTTCAATCGTTCTTCTAATTCTTCCCAATTACATCACCTTTCTCTAGTCTCCCATATAAAGGCAGTGACCGAGCACTCCTGCAAAAATGTCACTAAATTAAACATGCACAAACTAGTACAACGCACATAGCAAGTTGTTGCACTCGTCGCATTAGCTTGCTTTTTTTCGATTTCAGTAAAGATGTTTAGGCACGGTCTAAAAGAATTCTAATTGTCTGGTATTACTTTGTCTCAGTAGCTTCCTGAATTATTGCGAGTACTTACCGAAATTGATTATGTTGTTGGCTTCGCATATTGGCTTGACTGTGCCATTAATTCATGAATACCTCACACATGACAGTGGCCGCTGACAATTTACGATGCAAAATCTAACGTTGCAATGTACGTGATGAGTTTATCAACACATTTTATTGAAATCATTTTTCAATCGTTTATGCGCGAAGAAATGTTGTGTTGGTAGATTGTTTACTAACAAGTGTGAAGCAATTGAATGAACATAATAGATATTCCTCGGGGTCTACATAATTATTCAGTTTTACCAACGACCACTCCTGTCTGGGAGGGTCTATGGGCATGCAGCTAAGCGGGCATGGCATTTGTAGGATGCAATTAAAAAAGTGACAATGAGAGCTATTGCACAGGGTTCCAAGGAATTAAAACTGATGCGATAATATTTTCGCAGTAGATGAGACAGGGATTCCCAGGAGACAGCAGACTTTTCAATCAAATCCAAGATGGTAAGGCTTGAATCGCTATCTCTGAGGAATCCCATACCGGAACCCACTTGTCGAACGAAAATGTCGATGAATTGACAATGAAACGATTATTTTCCTTATGAAGAAAACTTCCGATGACTCGAGCGGGGAAAATCTATAAATCAACATGGGGACAAAGTAACTAGTGGGAATTGCTATACAGTATGCAGGGGACACCCTGAGATGCTGACGGGTGTCGATCACACAGGTGACTTGATCAGCATCAATAATCTCATGGCGTCAGTGTTGAACTCCAGAACAGCTTGAGACAATTATGTGAAGACTCTTAACGATTTCAGATTTCGAACAGGATAGCATCGGTGCTAAACTAATAAATGCATGGAATAAAATATTCGGACGTGCATTTTGAAGGCCTGTGTTTCACATCCCGGATACGAGAACATTAATTTTTGAAGGTTGAGCTGTTAAGACGAATGTTGGGATCCTTATTTATTCCTTTGTTTAAGACCCTTCTTGTCTTGAATTCTTCCCATTCCTTTTGAATCTTAATTGGAGAATATGCTTCGTCTCAATCGTATTCGTCGTTCATTGCGCGGTCTCAGCGCTGAAGTATCAACTTTCAAATGACATTCTTGCTGAAACGATGCAAACATGACAGTGTTTAGCTTGGAACAAAAACTTACAACGGAAATTATAGTGGCAACGTTAACGCTTCAAATTATGCAAAAGCTTGGATTAAGGGACTAAGGGCAATGTTCGGTGCAGTGGATAAATGGCGAAAAAGTGCTGATCGTGCATGATTAAGGAAGTGCATTGTGAACGTTAAATTTGGGGTTACGCCGAGTTGCTGCAGTTAACTTATAGTCTAGAATGACAGTTTGAGAATGTCGTTCATAGTAGTGAAATGATGAATGAATAGACTAATAGAGGCTTTCAATGCAAAAGTGGCGTCACCCATAAAACCCGACATTGCTCAAAATAACAATTTTTAAGGCCCTCAGAGCTCTCTAGCGACGTATAGCTTAGATTTTTGTGTTACGCCCATCTTGAGCTGATTGCCTCAATTAAGAGTTGAAGATTCTTCGGGCCGGAGGTAACAGTGCTTCAACACAGTGCTTCCCTTTTTTCCAACGTGAACATGACCAAAGGTCGAGCACTTTTTCGTGATTAGGGAACAGTGAAGCCTCGTAGAGCAGAACGCTCTCTTTGGCGAACCGACCACTTCGGATCTAGGCCTCAACCAACAGGTCTCTGCTCTCAAATTTCACACACCAAGTTGGTTGAGGTCCTTCTCCACCTAGGCGCACCACAATAGACGCGGCGGCCTCTGTTGCGTTGTCCCACAGGCTCGGAGTCGTTGATTGAATTACTTACTTAGATGGATAAATTGTTGCCAGCGTACATGTCAGCTTGATTATCCCTTGGGTGGACGGATCGCTTAGGTTGCTGCCACCGTCGCGACGCGTCTCTGTTGCAGAGATACCTCTCTAATTGAGACATGACGACGTTCATATATGCTGTTCAATCTGGAGTACCTGAGCAAGAGCGTATGATTTTCCATTAGTTGAAGAGAGATGGAGGTCCATCGATCGGAAGTCCAAATACATCTCGATAGGCGCTTGGAGCACGCCAGTTTCATTCCATATCCGTTCATTTATGGTGCTTTTCCTCACATGTTGCTGATCGTCAAGCAAACAACTCTCGCATGCCTTGTGGTCTTTTTGACAATGTAGTCAATTTTGAAATGCACTCGAACATGCCGTGCCGATTATTCAAAGGAGAACCTTGTCCCACATTGTTTGCCGAATGGCTTGGGCAGGCGTATGTGAACGGCCTCCATGACCATTAACCTCTCAAGAAGCGTTCCCCGACAACCAACGAATCAAAGCTTGAAGCCGTCATTATTCGTATTTCTGGAGTGACACATCGAGGCCACACTGATTGAACAGACGAGTCATTAAAGGAGCAAGGATAGAAAAAATACCTCTTCCATGTATCAATCGCACAAATCCCTTCAGATGCCCATGGCAGCAGGATCTACGCTCGTATACGTGAAAAAATTCGTTACAAAACCATGAAAACATAAAAAAAGACGATGAAAAAACATCTTAACTCAAAGAAGAAACCCTTACGCAGACGCAGCTGTAATCACCTTGGTACCGCACTAGCGCACAACCCTTCACAACGGGCACGATGCCGTCGCATATCCTCGGCAGATCCTTTCAGGCTCAATTTGATTCACTCATTGCGTAACCGCCAATCAAAAAGCCCTTTTCGCTTATTTTGAACCCAAAAAAAAGGAACGGACAAAAAATTCCAAAGGATACACAAACCTAAAGAAAGCGAAGAAACACAACAACTCCTGGTATTGTCTGCTGAAATGAAGGTTTCACGCAAGATGTTCAAACACAGAGCTCCCCTCGTGCACTTTACTGCATCGCCGCCGCACCCTGTGTGGGTTTTCGAATGCGTTCACCAGTGTTTATTACCTGTGCTCGATGATCCTACATCGCAACAACCTTGATCCTTGCAGAAAATCCTTTACTTTCGCCTTAATTCCTCCTTTCACTGGTGAGCGAGCAGACTGAGACATGTGTGCATTCGCGCATGTGTGTGGGACGAGCCGAAACAACCTACAATCCCTAATCGTCAACGTCTACAGTTTAAGATTACACCAACTGAGGGGGAGAAAGAGCAGGGCCTCCAAGGCACATTATGAAAGGATTAAAAAATCCTTTTCCTTTCTTCTTCTCCCTCCCGAACAAAAGCCGCAACTCCAAGGCGGAGATTCACTTTTCCTTCGTGGCGCAGCATGCCAGCCAGCCATATGTCCTTGAGCGCAGAGATTTTCCTTTCATTCATTCGTCGCAAGTCGAAAATTGATATCCTTTCATTTTTCAACGTCTCTCTGTGTGTCACTCATTCGATCCTAATTGCGACAGGGATCCACATGCACAACTCATTCACTGTTGTCCCGCCAACAACACGATCGTAGGCGAATCGAATGAACTTATCAAAGAGAAAAAATGGGATGTTTTCCAGAGGAAAAGGAATCGATTTTTACCATTCAACCGATCGATCGATTACGCGCGAAAGGTAATCCTTTTTTTCGGTGTGCCGGGCTCCTGTTCGTTTTTTTTACGAATCACCCTCGCTTCCTTTCGGTTGGCGTAATGGCATCCTTTTGTCACACTTTCGTGAAGATTAATGACAAGTCCTGTTTCCTGTTTAATATTTTTATTATTTAATTCCTGACATGCTAGTTAGGAGAAGGGGAGAGAGCGGTTGACACCGGCTTGTGCTGTGAGTTATGTTTCAGAGCCGGCAAGCTGCACGGAGTTGGCCATTGTTTGGCCCAACAAACGCGCGCAGGGCACGCGTCAAAGGGGTAAATAGGAAGCTGGTTATGAAATATGCCATAATCGAATCAAATCAATGCTAATTCGATACGTGGGGGAAGTGGATGAGAGGACTTGCTCTGACATTGTGTATTGTGGAGGCGAAGATATGATTTTGTTAAGGAATGCACATACGTACGTACTGATCAGATGGTTTTTGTACTCCAAGTCGATGTTGTTCTGTGAAAACGTTGCTATAGAGTAGAACTCTGTTATATGTACAGCCGCTAGTCCAGGACACATGCAAATTCGGGTGTGTCCGGAAGAGCGAAATGTCCGGACTATGGAGAACAACCGACAACTTTGCAAATGCCCTTTTACAGATAGATCCTTTGCAGAAAAGTTTCAGTGAGAAATTCAGGCCTGAGCCACAAAGAGTACGTTTATCTTTGAAATTACTTCAAAATAATAAGAACAACTAAGAAGGATCGCCATGAAATGCGTACACCAGAGCATGAAAAATCAACAGACAAATAAGTGACCTTGAAAACCACAAGGGCACGCCGCTGCGCAATGTCTATACTCAAGAGCCGACTGCATGCGACACAACTAGTAGGGGAATTGCCATAATCGTGCACATCCACACATGTATGTACATAAAACAGAGTCTAAATATGAACGCATTTTCATACTGTGCCGGTCTGTGGAGGCGACATTTTGAAAGTGTCCGAAATATTGAAGTGTCCGGACTAGCAAATGTCCGGACTAGCGAGGCTAATAAAATGCATAATCTTCAGCATTTTTGTTTTTTCTCATAAAAGATTCCGAACCAAGGACGACTCTGTCCATTGCCTTCTGCTAAACTATTCGTAAGTTTCAACTGTTTGTCCCTCTAACGGCTGCTTCGTGTTTCCATCATCTCCAGTACGTCTACAGAAACAAATCAGGAGGAGACAACTCAGCCTTTCGTTTGGAGGCAGCCAAATTCATCACTTTTCACATTATTTAGCCGGAAACCATTTCTAGCTCATTTCCCTTCGTAGCACGTGCACCCACGATTCGGAGTCGAAGACGACACCAGCCTCCTTAGGTGTTGAACCCTGACTAGGTTTCTGCCGCACATACAGTTAGTGGTTAAATCGCCTTCTCCAAATGCCATCAACGCAAACAGGGGGCAAAGACCGCACTCATAACTGTTCTCTCGAAGAGACCATGGACTTCTTCTTCCGCTTTTGAGATTATCCATGCCTCTGGAATAATCAGGGCGCTGCTGAGACTGCCCTATTACTCAATTGCCTCTTGAGCCCCATCAAAACTGGGTTTGGCTAGAGGTAATCTGCGTTTGATCTCGGTACTGATCAGAGGTAGGCGAACTCGAAGTTATAGCTCAAAATTCTGACGCTCTGTTTAAGACGACGATCTTGTGTTTTTTTCTTTTGAAGAGAGCTGATTTGCATTTCGTTTTTTTCTCTCTCTCTCACAGCCAAAGCCAAGGCCATTTTTCCCCTTTTCAGCCTCAATGCCAGCAAAAGCCTCCATGTGTTCTCTCATTTAAATGAAATCAAGACTTGCCTCTAGTGCTGGCGCCGGCTGTGAGTCTTGCACGATCTTCTCTGGAATGAGGTTGAAAAAGTCGCCTTGTCTAAATCCTGTTTTGACGTTGAAGGTCTCCGTGGGTTAGTTTCTGAATTTGATGGTCATTCTGAACAACCTGACGATATTGGAAGGGATGTCAAAACTAGACATGGACTTGTATAGCTTTGCCACATGCGGCTTTCGTTGTAAGTTTTGACAATTTCAGCACATTCAGCGGTTGAAATGATCCACATTGTAATCACAAACCTTAGTCTAATATAAGACTAGCTCTCCGTACGGTCAAATGTCATCCAGTTAATCCTATTAGTTATCCATGTCAACCTGGAATACGCAAAACACCTCGTACACTCTCACGAACTTCTTATGTCCTTCGGAAGGTACTGGGAAAGGGAGTAACAGATGCACAGCCAGGTTAAATACTTAAAGCGAGTTATGGTTTTCCGTCCATCTCTTTTTTGTTTTTCTTGTCTAAGAAACCGTGGCGATTGTGAGCCTGTTCCAATACTCTATCTTTTCTGTAACAGAAGTCGTCAATTGCCCCACACACAGACCACCCCCTTGTCCTTATCTATTAAGTTTCCCAAAAAATACGCCCGGCTGTTTCAATTAGAATCATCTTGAGCGAAATTTCCCATCCACGACCATTCAGTTCATTGGGTATTTGCATTTTGTGCCCCGTCATGCGCCTCCATGTTGACAATGAACTACAAATGACTACAAATGACAACACACCCCTTTCTGCTGCCTCAAACCAAAGTCACCACCACTACACCATCAATCATCTGAAGAAAGGGGTAACAGGCAACCCCCATGGCCCAATGTCATCAAAGAATCATATCGCCAAGTCGCTGTCAAACCGTGACGAATGCGAAATACTCGTCTTTCTTCATAATCGATTGGTCCAGCATACACGCACACTCACACACTCACCCAAACCCACCCATAATGATGACGCACATTTACTAAGTCACCCCTTTTGTTTTTCTCTTCGCAGGGAATACCCACCGACAGCAGCAGCAACAACAGAACGAACATCAAGAACAACAGGCGGCGACACTTCTTCAAAAGCTGCCACCAATCAATCCCTGGTGTCCATTAATGCTGACACCATCGACATCCGCCTCAATGACTTCATTACTCCCATCGACGAGGCCCCATCATCATCATCACCATCAGCATCATTCCTCGCCCACAACGCAGGCGGCAGTGCCACCTCAGTCACGTCACACTAATCACCAGCAAATGAGTGCGGAAGCCGAATTCCGTCACCAGTCGTACGAACCAGATCTCCAGACACAACAAACCATTGACATTCGGCAGCACCTACAACAACACCAAGCTGCCAAAACAATGCCAGTGCCATACAATGCCAGTACGAGCACCAACGCCATCCCCACGCACAGGACCGGCAATAATCAAATCTCAACCCCTCCGTCCTTGTCGTCGTCGTTGGCGAGCCCGTCGACGTCGGGCTCAATAACAAATCTGTCGGCATCCCTGACAGCAGCTGCGGCGGCGACGACCTTTCTAATTTCTTCTCATCAACAGCAGCAGGCGAAATTCCTGTCTGGTGCGAACTATCCCCTGCCCCACCTCCATCACCACCACCATCATCACCCACACCACCCGCACCACCACCAGATAACGCCACCGAACTCACCGTTGCCACATCTCCTCCTGAGCGCCCCACCGCCACCCCCACCGCCGCCACCGATTCCAAGCTTCCAGCCCACCCTCCCAGCGGGGAGTAGCAAAGCTTTCTTCGCCACACGACTACCCTCCTCGGTGAGGCAGAACTTGGGATCCACTATATCCTCATTCAACGACCTAATGTTCCACCATCAGCATCAGCATCAACTCCAGCCAGCGACCACGGCAGCGACGGCATTTTCGCCGGGCGCTGTGACAACGACCAGCACTAGCTCCCGCCATTCGTCGTTCTACCCCCCGATTCCGCCCAGCAGCAGCGCCGTCCAAAACTTAATGACCTTTGGGACAGCGTCGGACAACGATGTCTTGCTGCCACCCACAATGCCGCCCTCCATGCTGCCTCCACCCCCATCGCCGGCCACTACCAGCAGTGGTCAGGAACATGAAAATTTCGGCACGTTGTCGATGGCCGCCGAGGGTCCTGGCAGCGGCAATGCTGGCGGCGGTGTCGCCCGCATTGGCCCCACCATCGTTGTGCCGGAACACGAGAAAATCCTCTTCGTCTCCCACTTTCACGAGAGAGATCGACTGATTAGGGAGCACCAGTTTCAGCAGCAGAAGCAGCGTATGGAAATGAAAAGCGGCGCCGGCAGCGGCGGCAGGAAAAGGCCACGGGACCTGACGTCATCCCCACTCGACAAGGTTCGCATAAAGATGGAACGCAACGACGACGACGATGACGATGATGACGATGATGACGATGACGACGAAGACGACGCAGTTGTGTTGGTCTCGCCGAGTGGCAAACACGCCCAGAACGGTTTTATGGAAAATGATTGCGAAGACCAGGGCATGGGAACGTACTCCCATGTGGCTGAATTGATGAAGGACACTGGAAGAGGCAACAAAGGTAGGTGAAGTTGGTTTAATTGCCCCAGAAAGCATCTGTTTGAAGGTCACCAAGCCCCTTGTGGGATTATCTGTTAATTCAAGCACTAAGATTTTCCAACTCAACGTGGGCTGCTTGCTGAAGGGCTTGCAGGCAAGAACACAATAAATTGTCCTTCCTCAGATCACACGCCAAAAAATTACTGGTTAACACATTGAATTTAGTAGCGACCTGAAACTTTTAACAGCGCAATCGGGGTTTCGGTTTAGTAAACAAAGTCTTTAAAAAAAATTAGAGTGGTATATAAAATGCTCGGGGGTTCCATCTCTTTCGGTGGTGCTCGAATCTGAGGTAACTAAAAATCAACCACGAAGCTAGTTAGATGTGTTCACTTATGTCATGTCGGTTTCTCCACAAGGTCTAATTCATGGTCTATCCGGCTTAAACGCTAGAAAAGAGAAGAATTTGGTTCCGGACTACATTCATATGTCTGTTTAGTTTTATATTTAGCGATGGAAACATCTTCAATCTTCAGAGTTGGAGGAGACGCACACCGATTGCTTTTAAGGAATCGTGCTACATTTCAAGGAGAAACAAGTTCAAAAACGACGTCCGTTTATGAATTTAAGATACTCACTGAGGATGTGAAATTATGGGGCAGAACAAAACAAACATTAATCTCTTCTACCCAGACACCTCGTTCGGTAATTATCATTTCTCGCCTCATCATAGACGGCAGTGCCACATCAGTCACACCACGCCAACAATATCATCAGTACCGAGATCAAACATAGAAGAAATCGTTGTCGCTTTGATCTCATAAGGCAACTGAACAATAGGGTCCACAAAAACCTACAAACTGACTTTGTACAAAACATTCATCATCTTAATCCTGCTCAGGAAGCGAAGGCCCAAAAAAAATTGATTTAAGAAAAACTGTAGCTTACGTTTGGCATAATGAACGGAATCAAAAGTAGCCAGAAGCATAGACAAATTCCTAAGTATGGCCTAAGATGGCTGAGCCACTTGAGGCGCATGAAAAACTTAGCTCAGTCTCAAAGAGACTGATTAGTGGCGCAGAGAGGACCGACTTTAAACAAGTGCATGAGCGTCACTGGAAGCAGCTGGCGAAGGACTGCGCTACCTAGATGCTGGAAGCCTTACTCTTACTATAGCACCTCTTTGAAAACCACTCTGGTTCGTTTGAATTTCAGCGGGGAGTGTCTTCAATATCTCGAAATCTGCTCAAAAATCTATATTTTTTTATCGACTAATGGATGTTTTCCCGCCTGACATATTTGTAATTCTATGTCTCACAGAAATGAATTTTTGATCATGACCCTTTTTGAATTGACCTTTTTCAATTGCTCACCTTAAAAGAGCTTACCGACCCATGGAGGTTAAGCGTTGGTTTATACGGTTTCGTTCTGGAAATACTCTCCTTGTTGATGATGTTCCCTTTGGATGTCCACCCACCACAGACGCCGATCAAATCTTGGGTGCAATTAGCGTTGACGCTCAGTAGTTTAACATCTCCTATACAACCTTTTCGCAGAAACTGACAAGGCTTGGAATGCCAACAAAGGGGATGTTTGGTTTCCCCATGAAATCAGCGAAAGAAACTTTATGGATTACATAATGAACTGTGATTCTTTGTTGCGATGTAACTCGCTTGGGGTTTTCCTGAAGAAAGTGGTTACGGGGGACTAAGAACAAGGAAACAGAAGCCGTATTGATTTCTGATTGAATTTTTAGAAAGCGAGTTACTTCAGGCCTGCGAATTGGGGCTGAGCTAAGCAATTGCGGCCTTCCATCGCTGATGGTCCTGGGCACGCTTCTTCTAGTCATCAAGGCCAAGCTGTCTTGCATCAGCGATTACTTTCTTTAAAACGGATGTTCGGTCTTCCTCTACTTCTCGAACCAGGAGGCTGGTATTCGAGTGACCCTCTTAGCTGGAGCGTTGGTTATCATGCACTCGTTGTGGCCGGGCTGTGCTGTTGGCGAATTTTTGCCTTCTGGACTACATCCACACCCTAGTACAGGTTGGAGAGTTCGCGGTTGTGTCTTTTCATCCATTCACCTTCCTTGCAGACGGGCCCATGCATAAATCCGAGCTTTTAAGAGCGTTGAGTATAATTTTCGACTACAAAGTTTGTATTTTGAATGCTTTGAATGCAAGTCACTTACAATGTTCGGAGGGTATCACCGACAACTAACTTCGCCGTTCTGGATCGGCATCAGGCTACTTTGATTCATGGCAACTGTCTACGTTTTTCTTCATAAAGTTCTAGTCCGCCCATTTCTTGAAACATTGCATTGCAGAAAACCTGCTTAAATGGACAGGTCCCTTAAGGGTTTTAGTTAGCTTACTAGGCTCCCATGGGCAACTTAGGAAGATTTCGTCTGTAAAAAGCTTTAGTTCACTTATTTACTTCTCAGTTCAGCGACCGTGGATCGTTTTTCTATAGGTCCGGCTGTAATGGACGTACATACGTCGACCTAAGCAATCGAAGGAATACTCAAAAATTATCGCATTTTTTCGTTGAGTTTCTTTCTCTTTTACTTACATACTTCAGTGGGGGCGAAATAAATCGCTCTCTCTGCGTCAGAAAATGACAGTTGGTGTTGAAAAATGGAACAAGTTCCCAGAAACATGAGTACGAGCACTTTGAAATTTTAAAATGCCTTGGCTACTTTTCGCTCTTTTTCTGCATAAGCTGAAGTTTATTTATATATCAGGTTTGGTTGGCTTTAGGCCTGAGCCAAGCCTATCTTCCATCGTTTAAAGCACCGTACAGTAGGTGTACAAATTGTCGTGTTTACCGGAGATTTGGTCTTTCATTCAACGAGAAAGCAAGAAGATTCACATTTTGCCATCGTCTCTTAATAGATAACATTGATCAAGGGGCGGCCTTGATTTCAAGGCAACTGCGAAATCAGATGGCTCCCTTGTTCGATAATTTAATAAATCTGTCACTAATATTTTCACCGAAGAACAGTTTCACGTCATTGCCATTCGCCCAGAGATGCCTCTCATCAATTCCACACGAAAAACGCAAATCCCTTGACAGATGTGCGTACTTAGAATAAATTTCCAAATCAACTGCTGCAGAAATTCCCTCATTCCCTCTACCCGTTTACTTTATTACAATTTTGCATGGACTCAGTTCAAACAAACGAAGAGAAAGCAAAAAAAAGAGCTCCGATTGTCATCCAACCCAATCAACCCTACAACCCTACATTTGAATACCGATAAACATCTACCCTCGACATCCAGCCACGGAAATATTCAATTCCCGTGACAGAAGTGAAATTTCACTGCAAAACTGCCTTTTTTTACCCTAAAAATATTGACACCAAAAAACACAACGCAACAATACCCGCAATCCCCTGCGCACAAATCCTTGCATTTCATCCCCTCATTAACAAGGTATTTACTATTTTCCCGTTTTTTGTCGTTTCTCCGACTTTTTTACCTACAAACGAGGACCAACACAAAAGAAAAAAACGGCCTCAATTCGTCTTAGGACATCGTAAAACTAAGAAAAAAAATCGCAAGTACCAAATCTTCGGAGAAAATCGTGAGAAAATTCGTTAAAAAAATCCTCAAAAAAAATCCGATGATCCTTAGAATTTTCGGGAGAAGAAAAGAATCAATTGAGGGTCTCCAGGCAGCGGCGCTGTGTTGCGTAACGACTCATTCTTCATCAATTTTTTGACGCAACAAACAGTTGTGTTTTATTCGATTTTTACCCTAAATTATTTTTTTTCTAAAAAAGGATGTAGGGCCTTGGGAGTGGCGGGGATAGAAACAAATTTTTGGGAGGAAACTACGGAAAAGCGAATTGAATGCAATTGTTTTTCAATGCCGTTCCGATTTTTTTTCGTTCGATCTTGTGCGGATGGGTACGTCGCGCTGCCGACGATCGACATTTACCCTTGGATTCGCATTACTTGAGTATGTTTTTTTTTTTACCCATTTACGAATCGGAAGTCGTTGTTTTGGGGAGTTTTCCTCTAAAATAATGCAAGGATTGTAGGGGAATGCGAATCTGTTTTGGGTAACGGGATGGAATCGTGGTTTTGGAAGAAGTACCCGCGGAGAATATTTAGGGGTAAGAAAAGAGAGAAGAATGGGTTTTGAAAATTTAAAAAAAAAGTGCGTTAAATCTCACCAGGTGCAGTTGAATCTGTGTATGTTGCATATTCAAAAAAAATTCGGTGTTTCAATCTGGAATCAATTTTTGGTGTGCGTCTTGTGCCTGGTGCAGATTAAAAATATTCTATTACAGATTAAAATTGCAGTCGTTTTTGTTTATAAAGCTATCAGGAATCAAAATACGCTTCAGAAGAGTTAGCTGAATTTCCAACCCCCCTGAATTTCAACTTAATCATCTTCGGTGAACCGCATGATCCACTGATCCACATCCGACCCCTTTAGTCGATCGTACGCTCGAGAGATCTCCAGGCAAGTGACGCTCCGCCATCGGCTTCCACAAGCGAGTTTTTGGACTTGGTCCAACCATCCAGCCGATGGAATTGCATTCAAGGCCCACCTCGGAAGTCGTGATGATGGCGATATTGCTACCAAGTGACCATACCATTGAAGTTTAGTCTTTCCATTCCAAGAGGCAGCTGCTCAACACGTTGAGTCAATCAACATTAAGTTCTTCGCTAACTGTCGGGCTTCTCATCCTACCTCGGCGAATTACTCCCACGACAGCACGAAGAAATCTCATATCTGCAGCTTGTATTCGCGATCTTATTCTATCGATCACTAATCAAATTGCATGTCCTTAGGTGAGAGGTGCATTAAAAACTGAACTGAATTCCGTCAAATATGATTTGGCACCAGATCATGATCAGATAGAGATCTTCTCCAGCTTAGCATTACTCCTCCAATAACCTAACTTCTCCACCTCCTTCAATGGGACTCCACTAACATGTAGAGAGCATTAAGCAGGCGCTCTGGAAATGATCTCGAGTTTGTTAACCGTGATCCCAGCCCAGCATCAGTTATGTAACTTGCGCATGAGTTCCATGTTGGAGGGTGTGAGGATAACAAAGTCATCTGCCAAGAGACGATGAGGGTAAGTCATCAACTCTCCCAATCGGAAACAATCCTTGCTCGGCTGCGCTGCAACCGCCAGCCCATGAACCTCCTTGTTTCCCATCTGAAAATCATCAAATTTAAGGCTTTATGGCGTTAAGCGTAAATAGAAATACGATGGAGGAAGCAGTATGAGGCTCTGACTGAAATCACTGATTTAACACTTGCCAAGTAACCAGAGACTGTTTTTTTAGAGTTAAAAAAAAGTTATGGTAGTTTCAAGTACCTGGCTGAATAAAGCAGCCAAGCTGTGCCCAGTTTAAGCCCAGTTAAGTCTAAAGCCGTTTTCCATCGCACTGGTAGGCACGCACCACCAGGGATAGACCAAATGTTCACACTAAAGCGGTATACGACAACATTCGAGGAACTATCCGCAGCGATGGCCGAATTCGGGATCCCATGAAAATGGAGCCGTTTGTCACATACAAAGGACTTTCAAGCCGTCAGAACCGGATTTCTGCATGGGGGTGCGCTATCGTGTGAATTCTTCAATGTCGTATAATACTGGCGCCTCCGGTATTCAAGCTAACGGTATAGCCAAACTGATCTTCAAAAGTCAACACAATTTTGGCTTTCTTTTCATATTTGTAGAATCGAAAACCATATTCCATTTGACCGAGAAAAATATGTCACTTCGGGTATTTATTTCCACTGCGGGCCACTGTGCGCTGGGCAGCTGTAAACACGGTGGCCATTGTCTTCTGCTACTCAGTCCAATTGATGAGCAGGTGACATTGATATCATTGTCCGTTCTCAACTTGCCTTGGTGGAGGCTTTTACTACTTTTACGAGTGAGCGCGAGGCGGTCTTAAGGTCAAGGAAGACATAAGCTTGAGGACAATCGCTCCGTCTTACACCACCTGGGACAAAACTTCACGATCGATAGCTAAAATGATTATCTACTGTTGGCTCAATGTGACCTCCACAAAACCGAACCTAGTTGACCGGTTTAAAAAAAAGGGCTTGACTTTTCTACTTTTCAATCTTTAGTTTTGCCAGTCTTTCTATATGAAGCTGAAAGCTGGACGATAAGCAAAAGAGTGCAGCAGAGTCTTGGTGACTTCGAAAGAAATATTCTACGTCGGGTATTCGGTCCTGTCCGCTAGGAAGATGAGCGGAGAAGAAAAGATAACTGCGAACTCTACGAGCAAGTTGTGGATGTAGTAGTAAAAATCCGTCAAACATGTCTCAAGAAGTTCAAATCTTCACTGTCCACATGTTCATCAATTTCAAGACGAGGTGAAACACAGTGGGTCCCCTGATCCGGCTGGGTCTTCTTGAGCACTTGCAACGTGGTTCCGGCCTGATTCCGATAGTATGGGACAATGTAGCAAAGGAAACCTGCGTCTAAGGTGGCGCACACTAGTTTAGAAGGACATCAACCAACTTGTCGAAGAGAATCGCTGGTTTAGACCCACGTGCACCCCTTACTGATAGGATAGTGCCCAGAACCCAAATGACAGCCGTGGCCTCGGTGCTTGACAACATGACTAGGATTGCAGAAGTTTGTATCGCTCGATTTTGACATATTTTTTCCAAACACACTCACCATGGCGGAGAAACATCGAAACCTAAAACCACTTGAACCCACGTTCCTTCACATTCCCTGCTTTCATTGAGAATTCGTGGGCCCCTTCGTCTTCTCGTCACCTCTCGCAGAGTCAAATTGATTCAAACCCGTCATTCCATTTACAAATTCCCACGCAACAGGTGAAAGACATTCTTGGCGCGTCCCAACAAATCGTTGTGCCCGTCTACTTCTGCCAACGCGTGTAAGTCAACTGCACACCCCTCGAACTGAATACCATCGAGAGTTATCAAAAATTTCATTACAAATCCACTTGACAAATTTCAAATTTTCCACAAAATTCACGCATCAGTCCCCCAAGGGACCGGCAGGTTCCCCTTTCTTGCGGAATACCCCAAATGCCACAACAAGATTGTGCAAATTCCCAATTCTTCACGGTCAACCCCCGGTGTCGCATAAAAAACAACACAACCTTTAAACTGTAAATTCCATCGGTGAACTTCGCAGCACCATTAGACGGTGTGAATCATGAATTTACAACAGCCCCCGTCTCAGTTGTGTCCTGCTGTGTAAATCTACCCTGCACCACACCACCTCATTCACCCCCTGACCTTGTGGGACTGGTGCGTGATACGCAAGTGACACGAACACCAATAGCGGATTATGGCGCATCAGAAAGGAAAGACTCCTTGGGGGAAGAATGCCTTGGCATTCGCCCTCGCCTGTGCCGTCACCGCCAGGCACCAGCGCACACAGAAAGGACTCACGGGGGAGGTTAAAAAACCCAAATCCAATAAAATCACTTTAGAGCGAAAGATAAATCCGTTTTACATGAACTCATCCGGGGAAGTGCTGGGAACGGTTGTGTAGGGCTGAGGGCTGTGAACCAACCCCAGGAGTTTAAAGGCCGAAGGGTTGTCGTGACCATTTTGAATTTAAAATGGTGGGAAGGATATTTAAATTACCCAGGCTCTGTCGTCTTACAGGAGACTCTCATCTCTCTTGCAGTCAATTTGGAACGAATTGAGTCCAGTTATCGGTCCACGCGATGGGTCCTCAATCAATGCCACGCCAGGAAGAGGACAAATACTCGTACTCACTATTTTTTCGAACGAAATTCAATCATACATTCAGGACGAGTGCCAGAGTCGATGATTGCTTTGCGAGATAAATTTGTCATCCTCGCAGGACTCTTTGTTTTCTCTGACAACGCTGCTGTGTACAGCGCACATGCAGACGTACACACCGACCGGACACACGACTATGTGCACTAACTGATTACTGTTTGTACTGCTTGCAAGGATGTGTCTAGAGTTCGTTTTTGTGTGTACCAAAGGAGGCTGAGTAAGTACGTATGTCCATCCTTCCGCTCACTTGCATATGGCACTGGCATTTGCTTTTGACATTTTGTTTGCCTCCACTGTGTGTGAGTGTGAGTGTTGATGGAAGAACGTCGTAGTCAAATGATGGAATGAATTGCAAGTGACCAGTGTTCCATCTTCCACCCTTGTCACTCGGGGATGTCTAATGAAGGGTGCGACAGGTTGAATTTGTCCTTTGAGTAACGATCTCTGGAATATGCATGTCCCGGCCAGTTGAAGAGACGTTTAGGAAACTGAAGGTTTACTTTTTTGTTTGCTTAATCAATTGTGACAGACAGAGTTGGCCGGGATGGGGGAGGCGGGGTAATTTTTGGCCGTCTTCGGTGGTTAACAAATGGGGGAATTCTGTTCGAGACAACTGACTGCGTATAGTGACTTGATGTATCGAAAAATCGAAGCAATTGGCAATTGAACCTGTGGAGCGAGCGTACTCCAAATGGAGCAACTTCCATGAGTACTGGACGGAATCAATCGTGGGCCATTTCGAGTTTATTTTTTAACCGTCATTGTTGTTTGCGGCGATGCGGAGATAGAGAGAGGTTTAAGGAAGAACATGAAGTCTTTGAAGATTTAATTGGTAGCATTCCCTCATAAGCATTCCCGTGGTCCACTAAAAAGGAGGACACAAACCATGAAAAGGGAAACAAAATGGGGCCTCTGAATCGCATAGATGACTCTGTCACCCCTTGATTTCAGCCATATGACAGTGCAGGAGTCATAAAACTCAAGCTAACAGTTTCAAAATGAATACCGGTTGAGCTCTTCATGTGGTATTTAAATTTTAGAACGTGGACACCAATTGAGGCCGAAATGAATGGATATATGGATCCTGCTGGCCATCTGCAGGCCAGCGAGTGTTGCAGCTGAAGGGCATCTCACAAATTTAATAAAGTTCACTTCTCTGAGTTGAGTTTAATTCTCAAGAAAACAATGAAAAATAGAGCGGCTCTAGCTGTTTGCAGGTCTTCGGATCTATCCCTGTGAGTGAACTTGAAATGTAGTAGATAAGACCATTCACGACCTGCCAGATATAATACAAAAATATGTACTCCGTGTTCGCAGGAAGCTTACATACATACTTCCTACTTCATATTCATGCTACTCGTGGAGGGTCTGAGTTGAAGGCAAGGCTGTCATTCATCCTTGAGTAACCAGTGCATCCACGCGTCTATCCCCTCCAATCAGACGGCTGTGTTTCGTAAAATCTCTTAGCTTAAACATTAGAAGAGATGAACTTAGCAAAGACCTTGCTGTTTGTTTGTACAGCTCGTAGACATCGCAGACATACGTCTTTCACCATTCGTCTCGCTAGCCAGCAGAACCAAATATGCTCTGTGGAGTATTTTTGTTTTTATTTTAGAGTCGGCAAAGATCAAGATTATCTTCCTGCGGTCGAATTTCGTCAGATTCTGTTGCATCATCTGCGTGGAAAGCAGGGGGTGCTGAAATCGTATCGGCTTCCAAGTGAGCTTTGGCACATTTCACTTGTTTGTATTGTTATTAGCAACATTGGCTACCGGGAGCTTGTAACGCATGTGTGAGTAAGACAATGTATGCGTGGTAAAGGAAGAGAAACAGCAGAAATCATCTGCTACCGAAATTTGATAATTTGACCGTAGTTGATGCGACAAACATTTGGCCTCAGTCCACTGCTTTATGTGCTGTCAGAATAAGAGACCTGCTTAATCTCAGACTGCATTTTGCTTTCGCAGAACTTTAGCATATCCTAACATATTAGGACAGATTAAATATATTCTTGTTCACCGCCATTGCCTTCTTATGCCTTGTGATGCGGTAAATATGTCCTTTTGATTCAATTGGAAATAATGTCGTGAACGCGGTGTGCTAGGAAGGTGATTTTAAAATGTCTACACCATTGATAGATTTCAAATCTAAGCATTCGGAGTAAAGGTTAGACAACAGACGGTCTTCACAACTTTGGCCGCTCATGGTGGTTAGTTGACATGTTGCATCGAATGTATAAAAAGCATGGTCTATTATGCCTTGCCTTGCCTTGCCATCCATAGACATTCTGTTAGAGAGGCATTGCCCATCACTTTGCCTACATTTAAGAATAGGTCCACGCTAATAGGTGAACAGTGAACAAACAGATGTCCGAAGACGTCAGGTAAATTACGATCAGTGCTGCTTTGGTGCATAGAAGCGATCATGACGGCACATAGGTTCATGGCTGACTTCCTTGTTGCCACTTAATTTGATACGACCGATGCAACGAAAATCCTCCCATGCTCATAACTAGATCTCATCCTCTTCTCCAAATCATAAGAAACTCTGCGCATTGGAATAAAATCATAACTTCAAGTCCGTTTTCTAATTAAACCATTCACATACATCAACACAACCACTCGCAAGAATGCAAAGGACACCAGTCCACACCAGTGGCACCAGAGAAAGGCGGTGAGAGGCACGGAGAAGAAAGAAAAAAACAGCAAGTGCAGAATCACACCACCACTTGTACCAGGCAAATGGACAGCAACAACAAACAGTACAAATAATAACAACTGGAGAATACTCGTAATAATCATAAAGATTCCTGTCACCATCATCAGCACCACCACCACACACTAGAGAGACTCCTTCTGTGCCGCTGTGTGTGCGCCTGCAACAGCACAGCACAGCATAGCACACCCAGCTAAGGGTCATTCGTCTCGCATCCCCCGCTCCCGGCAATCCGGTGCACCCCCACACTGCATACCCGTGCCCACCGGCACATTCTGACCCCTTTTGCAATTTCAATTCCACCAAAGTCGTAGACACACGAGATGACAATGTATTCCATGCAGCACAGCCACCACTGCAAGAGAGAGGGAGAGCAAGCGAAATCAAATTGGAAAAAAACGAAACGGAAAATCTCAGGCCACACCCATAAGGACCTCCCGAGTGCACTCTTCTGTTGCCCCTGCTATTGTCATTTAAATGCTAATGCACCACCACACGTGCATTCGTGAATACGTTCCACAAATAATGCAGGGTATCCCTCTGCGTACGGCACTCGGGATTCCTATTCCCTTTTCTAATACATTTTCAATAATAGAAATCGGGGAAATAAGACAACAGTGAAGGGGAACCACACCAACCCTGCTGACGTGCATGCACCCCGGCCTCTGAACATTGTTGCAACCGCCACGGCAGTTGAGTGGACTGCGACTGAGAGAGGGGATTGTGTTGTGTACCTGTGTGTGTGTGTGCCTGAGAAGGGAAAACATATTCGGAAATTTCCTCAATTTTCATTCGAGTTTGTCTTGTAAGAAAAATTACTTTTTACCTTTGCAAGGGGGGGTGCTTCCATGCGAAGGGAAACGAACGCTCGTATTAAACGCAAACGAACACGCATACATAGGCGCCGTCGCCTGGCTTATGAGAATCATTGCGGCACCAGCAGAGGAATGAGACGAAGGACGAATAAAGTGTAATAAATTAAAATTCCTTTTTTCTCATTCTTCTTCTTTGATTTCGAGTGAAAAACGACTCTCAAGGACGAGTCGAAGTGTGCGATTCAGTTGCATTCCGTATGCGTTCGAGGATCGAGGTGTGATTTTTGATTGATTTTTTTTTTCTCAAAAAAAATAAACAAATTCAACTATTCGTGTTCGGAAGTGTACGCAATTCGCGATTAGATTAATCTGAAGTTTGATCTGTTTTGCGACGAGTGTTGGAAGATCTTGTAATGTTCGCGAGTGTCCTTGAAAGGAATACGATTTTTTAAAAGAACTGTTTCGAGAGATTTGATTGTGTTCTGTGACAAAATGATGGTTCTATCGCAAATGCAACACTGGTCTGGCACCGGTAGCAACAACAATAAGAACTCAAGTGTCAAGCAGGGAGACGATGACGACTCGATTAGTGCAAGGATACTGGAGAGCCCTACACGCGAGGAACGACTGCCCGCCGAAGAGAGATGTAGGTTTGAAAATGTGTCAAGTTGTCTATTTTGCGTGTTTTTATTGAGTGTTAATTGTGACATTGTTATGCGCCTGGTCTTGGGGGCTTATGCGACGTGGTCGCCAGCCCCCCTTTGGCAACAAATCTGTGTGAGGTACTCCTTGGAATAGGTGCCAACAATGTTGTGTGTCAAGTGACAATACATTCATTTTTGAAATGACTAATGAGTGTCTTACTTTATGTAAAGTTCTTCGACTTCACTTGACTTAAGCCTGAAATTGGAACAAAATTTAGGGGCTGTCATTAGGTTATTAAGGCTGGTGCTGACTTATGACCAAGGTCGGGTCTCATGGCAGAAGATGATTCAGAAGATGAATCAATTTTAAGCTTTAACAACCAAAGGCTTAATTATTTGTTTTCCGAAAATTGCCGTTGGTGTATTCCACTTTCTCCACTGTGTTATAATGTCTAGATCAGGAAGCCCTCGGAAGAGTGGTATAAATGATGAGAACTGAGTTCAGTTTGGATATCTCAAGCCTAAGTTTAAGCCCATCATGCAAACAGGTTGGCAGAAGATCACCTGCCAAGTTCTTAAAAGACTTCGCATAGTGCGATTACCTGCTACAACCTTCCTCTTCTCTTTTTTAAAAGCCAGCGACCAATCGAGGGTGTGCAGTGGATTTATAGGGAAAGTCCTTCATGTGATGATCTTGAGTAGATGGACTCAACTGGCTTGGGACAAGTACCTGCCACATTAAGCTACATATATCAACCTTCCGAAGATCTGAAATTGAGCTGAAAATTCGAATTACCCAGACATTTTACATCCATGACGACTAACGGTCACAATGCCTGTCGCTTCGAAAAATGGGCTAGAACAGGGTTGCCAATTTGTTGGGCATTCACATCGAGGAGGTGGAAAAGGTCTTACGCATTATTTTCAGTTTGCAAATGTCTACATCCGCCACTTCCGTTCTCTGCGAAAGCACTACTTGTAAACTTTACAAACTTGTGTCTTAAACTTTCTTTGAAATCCAACTGCGATAACCCGAAAGGGCAGCAGACTTCAAGGCAAACTCAAGATGGGTCAATGGGGAATCGATACCTCGATCAGCAGGAAGGAGAGTCGATCAGCAAGACGGGTTACATTCACTATGAATACTGAAAGGATATTATTCTTGTCCACAAAAAGTTTCTCAAACTTCGCTGCTCGGAGCAGGTTTTAAACTGTAGGTTACAATCACACGGTTGCTGCAGAAAGTAGGTCTACAATTGCTTGAACTCTTTTACCAAATAGACAAACTCGGACTTAAAATGTTTCCCAAATTTATAGTGAACTGGGAGCATTGTTTGGTACTATAATCTTTCTATATAATACCTTAGGGCTAGTAATTGTTCGGTCTCCAAACAGTCTATTAAATTGGAACTTTTTGTCAAATTTCCAAAGTGGCATTGATTACTTTCTTCTTGAGCAACTCGAGAATGATCGTCTTTTTGCATTTGTCAATTTATAATGTAATCGATTCTTGCACAGTTTTGACGATAATATCGCTTATAACATGTCTACATGATAGCCACCGTGCTTTGCCTGAAGTATAAAGTTGACCACATTGAGTTGTCCTTATTACAAGATATTATTGTTCATAAATATTTATTTTAATCCTTTCGTGATTTTGTGTACGATCACGAATTAATTAAAATTAATAAAGGGAAAAATTAATAAAAAACAGAAAAAGTGGCAACACTGATTTCTTGTAAGCACATGCATTTCAATATAATTTCGTGCACCTCATCAAATGCAACAAATTAGCTCTTAAAGGAGAATCGTTCAGTGAATTCCCTACCTCCTCGCCTCTTCTTCTTCAAACCACACCAAAAAGTACCTAGAATCACCGATGATGTGCCCACATTCTAGTCTGAATTCGGTCGTAATATTGCACTATTCCAGAGCCGAGCCATCGACACGTGCATAAAATCCTTTTAATTTGACCGAACCTTTTATTGCCACCACCGCATCACGCAATGCACAAAAATCCTTTCGTTGCGCATTATCGTTTCACCAAACACAACGGCGGCGACGACGACGGCTCCCTAAACCATGAAATTTTATATCTTTTCCTCAAAAACAAAAAATCGAAGAAGAACACCAAATTCAACTCACCTGCAATGCTCACCGGTAGTAGGTTGCAATAAATGTCTACTGCGTTTCAAGGTACAACAAAGCAACAAATTAAATGGCCAAGCCATTCGTAGTTCTTTTGTTGTTGCACACGGTGCTGTGTGGTACAAAGGACGAGAGAATAGATAATGCCCAGACTAGAAGATATCGTGTTACAATTTCGTCCTGTGTGTGTGTGTTTTTGAGAACAGAAGATGCATAATCATTTTGTCGCCCCGCATCCTTGCACCGGTACGTACGTTCGCAGCGGCACCCAGAGATAGATATTCAAATGATATGCATACACCTTCTTTACCTGAATTGCAGGCGACATCGTCCTTTTGTCGTCCCCTATCGCATCCCTAGCGAGCGTTTCATTTTTCATCATCGATTTTTCCCACAGGACCAAGGAAAAAAATGCAGAAAACCTACAAAAGGATCTCTCAAACGCATAAATATGCGAACAAAGGACATCACACGGAGAATAAGTGCTTCTGCTGCCTAGGCAGGAGGGAGGCTGCAATCGAAATTGACTTGAAAAAATCATAATTAAGGATAATGCATATAATATGCTCTTTTCACACATTTGAATACACCGACACAACAACGGCGACTGGGGTCCTTCACAAATGGGCGTACTACATCCGAAAAAGGGGAAAAAAGAAACTGTCGATTATCCTTATTTATTCACTTAAGGCAGACATAAGGGCAAACATCATCCCCTGATAATAGATAAAAAACTAAGAAAAGAACCACCACCCGCACAAGGACACTACGCTGCCTTCTCGACCGCTGAAACAACCCGAAAATTGTTGCAAAATAACTTCTCCTGGGATGATGGGGGATTTTGCTCTCACAAAACTACAAGCACAAGACTGAATGGTGATGAGGGCAAGGAGGTGGAACAAAAACCGAAAGGAATCCATCCATAAACAGGACATTATCCTTGTGTTTTGACCCATCTCTGGGGACCTATAAATTTCCCCCTATCGCCCCCTGACACACATCCTCGATTTTTTATCATGCAAACGCAGAGAGCAGCCAAAAGCGACACCGCGCTCCACAAGGATAACGACGAATAGAAATGCCCATCTCAAGTAGAGTTATTTATTAGAGATAAGAAGGCAACAGCAAAACAAAAGCAAACACAAAATCGAAGTGGAATTATCCTTGAAGTTGAGATGCAGAAAAATTTCTGACCACCCCACCTCTAGCGCCCCCCTTTTCGTCCTGCACTACTCCCCGAAGACGACTTTTGCACTTACACTTACACATTCCCCTTGTGTCGTTGTCCTCGGCTAGTTTGTGAGGACATAAAAGTCTATCCTAAGGATATTCGACGTGTCATCTCAAGGATACACACAACAGACACATGTACGTACATCAACGGCAGAGCATTAGCTGTACTCCAGTCCTGGGCATCGTTCATATGCAAAGTCCATTAAAGTTGAACCCTCCACCACCACCACTGTCACCAGTAGATCACATCACGACTTTAGTGAATGTCCTGCCTGCCACTCCGGAATACTGCCCTTCCATCCGAGGAGCAGCAGCAAACTTATAATGGATATTTTATGCCAGGACGACTGAGAGACGACGACGTGCCATTTGCATGACCCCTCGTAATGTGCAATGTGCAAAAATGTGCCCAACATCGGTGCCCCATTCGGCAGGACAGGACCAGAGTGGTCACTTTGTGCGCTGTGTTTTTATTTGCTTAGGACAGCCGCAGGGGGTTGGTGGCAAGACGCAAAAATCAATAAAATTACTCACACACAGTCACTTGCACATCGGAACGGACAAAAATGTGTGCATATTTGTCTTTTTGAATATTCATGAGAATGTGTCCTTATCCTCAGAAACGTGATGTTTATTTTTTCAAAGTGCTTAAGGATTCCCTTTTTTTCTCTTGTTGTTCGTTGCTTTCCAGAGAATCACATTTTTATCCAGTTATCCTTTTTTCTCTCGTTTCAGATATTAATTGCATGTCAAAGACACCATCACCGTTACCATCGATATCAGGTGAGTGAGCTCGAATCCTGTGAGATTATTCTAATTTATTCGAGGAATTCGTTCCGTTTTCTTGTCCCAATCCATCCCTGTCGCATATTGTTGCACCACGTTGCATTCCAATTGACATGACGCACTAAATATGCGGCACGTTCCGTTGCTCGGGTTTTATTTGGCACCACTTTCAACCGCAAGTCATTTTTGCAGTTGTTGTTGTCTGTCTGAGGTGTAATCCTCTTTTTTCGGTTCTCAAAGGTGAAGGGCTGATGAACGAAGCTACAATTTTGTAGCTCATTTGGGGGATCTAATGCAGGCATTCGCACACACGGCAACGTGTCTCGCTCGTGTCCTCGCTTCGTTGCAAGGATACGATGAAGATGATGACGTAATAAAATGATACGATAAGGGTTATTCTGTTGTGCTCGTTTTGAGGTGAATGTGTGAAGGTAACAAGCGCGACGCAGAAGATGAGCACGCTTCTGATGAAGTATTTTGTTGGGTTAAAGAAAAAAAAACAAATCGGGTTATCTTTCTATTTGAAGGGGGTTATGAAAGGAATGCATTTTGGATTGGGCTTGGCGGGAAGAGCGGAGGCAGTTGACTGGAAATTTTCACAGAAGTTAGTTTTTAAAGTGATTTAGAGATCAGATCCGATTAAGGTGACACGTTGTATTTAATGTCCTGGATTGATGACATGTTTGGCTAAGGCGATGTCACGTCGTTGCTGTGACCAGTGCTTCTTAGCAAACAATTTTGCAAATCAATGCGGAAACATTTTCAGTTGCTTTCAACTTTCCAACTCAACCGTAACAAGCAAATATTTGAAGGTCTTCTATTTGAGAGCAGGTACCAGAGAACATTGCGATCTTTTGCATAATACCAAGTACAGTCAGGCGTCCATAAGTCGACCAGTCAAGGGAACAAAAATTGTGTTTGATTTATGTTTTCTATGAAAATTCAAGTCTAAAGTCCTTAAAGATTTGTAGGACTTACAGAAAGTTCGGGTTAAGGATGTTGGACTTACACATGTTCGACTGTATGGGTTGCGCTACCGTCCGAGATGTGTCTTGACCTAGCCTGCAAAAACTTCAGTTTCGTTAAGTTTCGTCCATTTTTGCTTATGTGAGATAATCACTCGGAGAGTAAATGTATTAGGAATTCGCAGAAGCAATTATGGGCACGTTCAAGTTAGACGATGGTTCTGTTTACTTTTCGGCTAAAAATCCTAGCACATTCGCCAACTTCTGACTGCTATATTGGTTAAACGAGCTACAGACTCTAATCACTATAAACTCTCTCCAATATATAATCACTATAAACTCAAAACTTATCATGACTTGTCTGTGGAATATAAAGGACATAATTCTGTATTAAGAAACACATCTTAAACTCTCAAAACATTCCAACCGTAACCATATCTTGCAAACGAATCTCCTAAACTCCGTACATTGTGCCGCTCTACCATTCAAAAATAATTCCACTCTCCATCGTCTTTTGACAACCGACAACTCTTTTGCGTCTCCATTAACACGCATCTACAAAGAACCCTTAAAAAAAACCCCTTTATTTAGGTACTCCATAAACCACCTCTTCCGACATTGATCCACTCAACAACAGCTCAATGAAATCAAAACCGTAATTGATAAATGAATGACTTTATAATTCACTTCCGCACCCTATCGCACTGTCTGAGTCATTGTATGCAACACCCATTTGATATTCAAATTAGAGGGTTAACATGCAAAAAGGCTGAAAGCCAACCCCAATCCTTACACTCGTGTGTCAAAACATTTAAATCAACACACACTCGGCACTGCACTATCATCGAACAACAAATCTCCGAACGAACCCCTTGCTCAACAGGTAACACCACCAAAGGGTAACCCGTCTCTCCACCACTTAACCGTATAATTTAAATACCGATATGCTAAGTATCATTTTTATTTGCCTTTTCTCACCTCGCATACAATGAGTGAATGAATAAAAAACGAACACGTAATCGAGCGCACAAATCACAACCCTTTCCGCTGCAAGGACTCCCTTGCGTTCGCAAGAAGTACGCTCCCTTGAAGGGTGCTTCAACGAACGAAACAATGAGGAGCGTAACAATAAGGCGCGTTTAAATTTAAATAAATTTGTTTACACCGGCAGCACCCTTTCACCTGGATCCGAGGGAAAAGCCGTCATCCATCCCTCTGACATCGTCGAGAGGGATGATATCGGTTTTATGCGCGTTCGTTGAGTGTCACATTGTCACAGTGGTTGCGCAATAGAATGGCATTTGAATAAGGGCCTGTTGAAGGATATTCAAAATAGGGGTTGTGCCCCCGGCCGGGATAACAATGGCATTTGAATAATGCGCATTAGTACGCATGTTTATGTAAAGTATGTGTTCCGCTCACCACTGCGGTGTAACAGTGACAGTGACGTTTGTCCAAGGGGTGGTGGTATTGGCTCTGTTTTAAGGGTGCACGGAGTTCAGTTTTGATTGCTTGACATTTCGTGTTGGTATTTTAATTAGAATTTGATTAATCATTGTTTTGATGGTGATGATAGTTTTGGATGATAAATTTAACGGTGTTTTTTGTTGTAATTGACTGACAAATGAGTTGGGTAATTTATGAGGGATGGAAATATCTGTTGGCGGTGGAATTTGAAGGTGGGAGTTGTATTTTTGAGATTCGTGGTGGTTTCTTTGGTTGAGCTAGTGGATTTCACTATATTAATGTCTGCGGATTCTCTGGAGATCGTGAGGGGTTTAATTCGTCGTCCGTACACATCATTATTCAGTTCTATCGTTGGCGTGAAATTATCATCATTTCACTCGGAGCAATTGAGATTTCCTAAGTGGGCTGATGACCTTAGAAATTAGATTTAAAATAAGGAAAGACGGACTTTACTTGGAAATTTTTCTTACAACAGATTTGGTCCTCAGGTTATTAGGGCAAAATGGAAGCGCTTCATGAGCTTACTTCGCTTCCTTATTTCAACTTCACTTTGTCTACGTAGGAAAGAGGCTCAAACAAAAGCTCGAAAGGTACGGAGATCCACAATAAAGTTTCTATCATGACATTACATGGATGTATCCTCGGGCCTCGCGTGCTTTCATGGTATTTTTTCATGAGTGTATTTAACTAGTTGTGCCACTAAGAGCAAGTCATACGCTGGCCATAAACATCACTACCAAACTTTGCCCACATAATTCTGATTATCTCGGCATGTCCTTCGACTGCTGTTCAAGCACAAATTATTGTCTCTTTGTAAGCCTTGCAAATGACATTGTAGAAGATCGTTAACCTAGACATTAGCAGGCCGTCGCGAATGCAATCCAACAGAGGCAATGTAAGTGCAAACCCTGGTCAAAGTTATAGCAGTCATTTCGAAGTTCTGGCCAAGTTGTCGATATCATAATTTATGGTTCCACCTTTCTCGAGCAATGTTCACAGACTACCTGTGTACCAGCAGCAGCTTAAGCCCCGCCGTTAGGAGCATTCACTGTCTACATGCCACTACTGACATAGACGACTGTGACATTGATTTTCAACTCGCCAGATAGAACACCACCAGTTTTTCCAAGTGCCCAAGATATGGGTTTAGGTCTCTGCTTGGACAGATGTGGAAATGATCCAGTTCACATTTCGTTAAGGTTCTGTGATGGATTAAGAATTATTAGTTGAAACAATTATTTTGAGAAAACTCATTCTATTCGAGTGGAATATTTGGTAAAACACTAAACATTATTTTGGTGCGGTGCACACGAGAGTTTGGCGTTGCAACGAAAAAAAACTAGCGTGCGACGCGCCTTAGACAGTAAAAATCATTTTAAGTTGGAATCATAACAGCATGTTTTAGGAGAAGTTATTTCCTCGTACAAGTCGATCGCATCATCATTCACACATTATTCCATCAAATCAAACTTCAGCTTCCATTGAAGACATCTGGACATGCTTCGATCGTTGCTCTCCGTCGTTGATGATACATCACAACCCACACGCATAACTGATAATTACGAATCCTTGTCAGATGACGAACAAATAACGCAATTTCGATCGTCAGTCCCTGTGCTGCCATCACAAATGCAACATATGCAACTGAAATCATTTGTCATTTCATCGAAACAGAGTTTGATGGATGGTCTGAATGCAATATATTGTATTTATTAATAATTTGTGTTGCCCGCCTCTCGCTTAATGAAGACAACAAATAGCACCCAACTGAATCCTTGCGCTCGTTCAACGGAAAAGGGGTCAAAAACCACCATAAATTGCACATTTATCCATCAAAATTATTGCGCACTTCGTTTTCAATTAAAATCATAAATACTCCCAATAAGGGTTAGATGCAGTCGCAGCCTTTCACTGGCCATGTGCAGCGTGCCACCATATTGCCCGTAATCAATTCCACCCGCTTGAAGGTATAAGACCATGATTGATGCGTTGATAGCGCCAGCCTTCTCTCAGGATTTTCGCAAAATGTCATTTTAAAGGACCGCACCTCAGTTCATTCGAATTTGCCAAATGGAAGCCAGCCAGCTAGCTGGTTGTGTCCCTTTAATTTTGCCGAAATCGAAAACATTTCAAAACGAATCAAGGACATCTGCTTGCCGAGCATCACCCTTTTTGCCAACCAATCAGTGCAAACTACCGAGCTACTATCTCTGTGGTGCCATCAGGATTTTCACTCTCGTTCGTGTTTTTTTTTTTTTGTGTTTTGTGCGAAACTGAACACACGAGTCCTTGATGAAAATTCAGGATTACGATGCAAAACTGCACGCATAACTCATTAATTTGGCTCGGTGATTATTGCACAGCCAGTCGCATCCCCTCGCGCAACCCCTAATTCTTCGGCCGGCTCTCGGCCCCTGTTCGTTTTTAACATTCAAATGGGGGTTGCGAATGCAAAAGGATACAGTGTTTAAAAAAAAAACCTGAACCGTGCTTCTAGTCGCATTTGTAATTTTAAATAGGGGTGAACTTTGATTGGCTTGCGTTTGATGTCATGGAAAATGGGAAAGGGGTTGATTTACTTCACTCCGTCCGTGCGGGTTTTCATTTGAAAGAAAAAAGAGAATACATTTTTTATCTTTCAATTTATGTGTACATAACCATTGACAATGGTTTTCTGATTTTCCCCCGATTTCTCATGGTACCGACGCGACGTACCCGGCATGGTGGACGCGCACAAATTGGATAAGAATTTCACCCCCGGGGGAGATACTGGTTGGCTTTGGTTTTCGGTTGAAACGCAGCTTGGATTTTAAAATGGTGACTGGTTGGTGGTGATACATTGAAATCCATGTCATTCAAGTCAAGAAGTCAGGAGCCATTGAGCGGTGCACTGTGCGTGAAAAGGTGCAAGAATATGGAGTGGAGTGCGTTCGGATGAAAGACGAGAAGGCAAGGTATTGACTTTGTTATGATTTGCCAACTGCTTGCTCTGTGACAGTGTCACAGTGTGACCTAGTTAAGATTGAAGAGGGATTTTCTAAGAAACACGGTGATGGCCAGAGGGCAGGGGTATGTGAGGAGTTATTGAGGTTTTGGCAGGGAGCCCTTGTATAATTTGCTGTATATCGTTAAAGCAGATATCATTTCACCGTTCAGACAGTTGACATCTGAAAACTTCTTTCACTGAGTTGAATCAGTTTTGAAGAATTCTGTAATAATTACGACTTGCATAGCCTTCCCACAGTTCTCGATTTGACTAAAGAGCCAAGCAGGTGCAAGAGCAAGGTAATCCAAGAAATTGTACCAGTTTTACAACAGAAAGCGATGCAAAATAGAACGCCCAAAGTCTGTAGTGCTTAATCCTTTGAGTTTGTTTCTTTGAAACTCCACTCGTTTTTTTTTTATCCACTCTTTCGACTATCTTTCACTAAAGTGACACACTTTCTAACCGAGAGCTGAAGCTCCCTTCATTGACGGCGTGCAATTGTTAAGACGGAACTGCCTCCATTTAGCGAAGCAAGAGTTTTAGTATTCCTCTCCGTCTAGAAATCGGAAGACTCGAATACGAAGACCATATTAGCTGGAACATTGTTGTTCATTCGGTCGATGGGCGGAATGATCCAACGAACAATATAGATTCACAGTCGGTATCTGTGGGGGCAGTGGAGTGGATATTGAGTTATAGCGCCAAACACCGAAAATGTGGAAAACAGGAAACATTGTTATGATTGCTCGAACGTAGCTAGCCAAGCCGCCAATGAGGCGTGTTCTGATAATGAAATTGAAATGACATAAAATCGCAACTATGCACACCACACCGGAATACAATACGATCTGTTCATCAACGATTTGTTAGTAAACGTCAATCAAGTCGTGGTCACAACCTCCAGTTGGCTTGGAGGAAATGGCTATTTGGACAGGGTTCTTGATTGATTGCCGGTCGACTTCAGACCTTAGAGCCCCTCGAGGCAGAATGATGTGCAAAGTAATCACAGCTTTATCACACAGATTTTCTTCTCCACTGAAACAGCGGTAAACTCAGCTTTTTATATGAATGACGCTGTTACTAGTTGTGGACCAGGTCTAAGCTTCTTCAGGAACCCTTCGTGTTTTGTGTTATTCCTCACAAGTGGAGGCTATCTACCCCGAACGTCGAAATTAAGATCGATTTTTAAGGCATTTTTGAGAAATCTCATTGTCTTCAGAAAGCTGCAGTCGTGACTGAAGAAAGTTGTTCGTGTCGGTAATTGAACCGGGGCAACCAAAGTAGGAGTCGGTGGATCTATCCACATCATCATGGATGGCGGCCACTGTGCTCCTTGGCTTCTAACAAGCAACTCGAAATTATAGCTAATTGGATGGTTTTCTATAAATAATTTGCTCGCTCAAAAAGTGTTACGGAGTGTCCGAAATGCAGCCACATCAGACACAGCACAAGATGAACGTCTTAGTTTCGAGATTATTCCATTTTCTGGTGGTATAGCTAGACACATATGATCATCCAACGAGGATACCTCGGGAGGCTACTCTTCTTCTTCTCATCACTATAACACCGCACTGTCACCGCACACCTTTTCTTATAAAATCATCGTTCTTCAAACACCCGACCTAACCTCCACCAACCCGACTGCCTATGTAGTACCAACTTAAATTGAATATGCAACTCCCTTAAACTTCCTGTCGTTTTGTAAATTCGCCCCAAACCAAATCAGGCAACTACATCGTTTTCTCTGTCATGTCACATATTGTAAGCTGCTGTTGGCCACCTCCCTCCCATGTCGCCTTATCATTTTATTAGTCACCACACCATTTGAACTCTTAAAAGCCACCCGCCCTCGCCCCCACCACCGGGAAAACTCATTAGACAAAATGCCAATCTCACAATCTTTAGTAAATTACTTCCCCTCAACTGGCCAGCGTATGCAGTTCCGTTCACTTGATCCTTCGCCAAAGCAAACCCTTCACCGGCAGGACTCGTCGAATGCTAGCACATTGATAAGCCTTCAAAACTCGAAGGACTCACTCAATTGGAAGATTGAATAAAATTTGCGTTCATCTGCCCTTCAAAGGATGCTTGATGGCTTCTTCCTTCTTTTCTTCGTCTCTCTCTTTGGGCCGTATTCTTCTTGAACTGAGTAAATGTTTATGTATGAATTACATGAACAACAACAACAACAAGAGGACCGACACTGACAGGAGCATTCAATTTTCTGACCAAAATCAAATTATTCCATGGGGTTGAACGGACAATTTCATTATGCTGGCCAGTGGTAAGGAGGGGAGGCACATATCACGACACTGCACACTGAAGGGTATGTGCCGCCGACCATGCGCTGCCGGCCAGCAACGGGAATTAGGCGGTTGGGAACCCGGTTTGTCGTCAATTTGGCAATGCTGTCCAGTGGATTGGAAAATTAAAAATGAAAATATTGTTTAGTCCTTTGTCTCAAAGTGGGTTTTTTCTCTTTTTTACAGGCTGCGCCGAGAGCTGTGATGACCTGAGTGACAGAGAGCGGTCCCCATCGCCGGAGAACCTGAGCAAAAAGAACGTGGAGATTGATGGCGTCCTTAATTTGGCACAGTCTCGGGATTCGCCGTCGCCGAAGAGGATCAGGACGCCAAGGCGATCTCCGTCAGTGCAACGCTCGCCGTCAACAAACCGATCGCCGTCGATGCAACGCTCTTCGACTCCACAGAACAGACCACCGTCTTTGGCACCGCCTCTCCAGGGCCTCTCCGGACCGTGTCCAAGTCCCGGCAGCCATCACAATCTGCAGGCTACACTGGCTGCTCTTCAGAATCCCCTGGGACCGTTGTTGCTGCAGAATCAGTTCGGGTTGGCAGCGGCACTGAGTCCTCAGGATATTCAGCAAGCATTCCAAGCGCAAATCCAAAATTACATTGAAATGATGCGCACAGTCGCACCAGAAGCTAGTCTCAACAGCCCCGCGGCTTCTCAGTTCCTCCTGCAGAACTCCCTCCAGGCTATGGCCCAAGCTGCCCAGCAGCAGTTCCACGCTCTTCAGAGGCAGCAGCAGCACCAGCAACAACATCTCCAGCAGCAGCAGCATCTGCAGCAACAGCAGCATTCAACGCCGCAGGGCAAGATGAGCGGGTACTCGTCGGCATCAATGACCAAATCGCCAATGCGTAGTCCATCTCTAAGTCCAGTCAGCCGGCACACCACGCCAATGTCCAAGAGCCACGGAACCACCCATACCACGCCGCCCAACTCGGCTGGACTGAACATGGGCTCGGGAATGCTAACGCCCAACACGCCCGGCATGAGCAGCTATGCCCCGCAAAACTCCAAGCACTTAGGATCGTCCACTGTGTCCATGAGCACTCCACGAATGTTGGACCAATCTCCCGAGGAGACCACAGACCTCGAGGAACTGGAGCAGTTTGCAAAGACCTTCAAGCAACGCCGCATCAAGCTGGGCTTTACCCAGGGCGACGTCGGCCTAGCTATGGGCAAGCTATACGGAAACGACTTTTCGCAGACGACCATATCGCGCTTTGAAGCGCTCAACCTGAGCTTCAAGAACATGTGCAAGCTCAAGCCGCTGCTGCAAAAGTGGCTGGAAGACGCCGACACCAGTATTACCAAACCGGGGGGGTGAGTTAGCCACCGACTTGACACGCACTTTCATTCAACTAATAATCATCTTCTTCTCCTTCGCAGGATCTTCGGATTGACTGCCCTTCAGAACCCACTCACGACGCCAGAGAACATGGGGCGGCGTCGCAAGAAACGCACCTCCATCGAGACTAATGTACGTGGCGCCCTCGAGAAGTCCTTCATGATCAATTGCAAGCCGACCAGCGAAGAGATAACCGCCCTCGCCGACTCGCTGTGCATGGAAAAGGAGGTGGTCCGGGTGTGGTTCTGCAATCGCCGACAAAAGGAGAAGCGCATCAACCCCGCCCTGGACATGGACAGTCCCACCGGAACACCGGTCAGCAGCCATGGCAGCATGTACGGTCTTCCGCCCCTCCACCGGTCATCTGCGAACGGCCTGGACTCCAGCTCGATCAGCAGCCTCTCGCCACACTATCAGCCCATGACGGCCATCAAGCACGAATGACAGGCGGTCAACGGTTGGTACCCAGCAACCAATCACCTCGAGATCGACTACATGCCCACCAGTGACAGTTACCTCGAATAGTTCCGGCACTCCGCTCACCCCAAATCCAGCCGTTCTCGCACTGAACTGATGTGCAAGCGAGCGGTTCTCGTCGGGCCCAAGCTCAGGTCCCATCAATGTACAAAGCTAAACTTATCAAGCCCGCACCCCCTGAAGCGGGAGCCAGGGCGCAACACTATCCCTTATTTGTTGTAAATGTTGAACTCGTAGCCATACTTCTAGCATTCCATTATGAGTCATATCACGTTTTACACTGTAAAATACAAGAAAAACCACACGTAGGTATGTCCATTTTTACCAAATATTTCCCCAATAGCAGTTAAATGTAATATTCATCGAATTTATTAGTCGGCAAACTATAAACTAAACCAGTTAAATCCAGTTTGAGTATTGTAAATCAAAATGTAAGTTACTAGTAGACGTTAGACGTAAGAATGTAAAATATTAAAAATGTAATGTAATTATGACAAGACAAATCCCAGATTGTCAACCACTGTCAAAGTGACGTATTCACTGACGTGACACATAATGTCAATTGTGTGTCAAATGACTAAAGTGAAAACCAGACAAACAAAATGCAAAGATATTGGTTTAAAATAAATTTAGAAAATTATTATTAACAAAATTCAATTAATGTTGTTTTAAATGGTTGGAAGGTGACACTTTGTGTCACTGCCAGTGTCAGGCGGTGTGGACTCTTCATCAGATTATTGACGCAATTTTTTGAAAGGGTGTAGACGTAATCTTCGATCTTCTAAGTTTGGGATCTCATCCTCAAGTAGGGAAACCTGAAAACTAGGGGTATCGACGCTGGACTATACTGGTCGCAGGGGCAAAGGGTTGAATACGAAACATTTGATTGGACAGGAGGAGGAAAGTCTAGACCTCCAATTGACTACAGCCTTATGTCGAAAATATTTCCGGGGGATGAGAGCTGTTCTTGGATCTAGGCTGATGTCCGTGAATCTTAAAATGGAATGCGTCCCAGCATTTGCGATTTGCGAGAGGGTAAGTCGATAGGTAAAGAGGTGCTTTAGGGGTCTTACGGCTGCGACTCACATAAACCAACAATTTGAGTTCAACGTGCCCATGACGGGTGACATATAAAACGGTGAAACTTTGGTTTTTCTAAAATTGCCCAGAATCAAAAGCCGAACTTTCAGCTTAACAACACATACATTTTTGACCAGAAACTATGTCCCCTTCCTTGTCGGAGCACAACCCTATGAACAAAACTGACTCATTAGGATCTATTCCTGCTTACCGACGATATTAGAGCCCTGTTTGGAAAGACGACATTCCAAGTCTCACGAAAGAGTTGTGATAAACTTCGTGACTTGGTGGAATAATCATAATTTTTTCTCCGTCTTGTTTCAAGGGCTCCTGATCACCGGCGGTGCCAGGCTCAAACCTCTGTTGAAGCTATCTACCAGTTAGAATCTGGCCATCTCTCAAGCTAAAAGAGATCTGCGTTGGTTTTAATTCAAATCAGACTCACGCATGCCGACCGTGTCTAACTTGTCCCTTGTGGTCGGGCTAAAATAAAGCAGGAGTAGCTGACTTAATCAGCCGCAGAAGCAATGTGTGGTCTATTCACAGGCAGAAAATAGGCATACCGTGGTCGAAATTGTGAATATGAATGAATTACCAAAGACACAAGATATTCAGAACTTTTTGCTTCACAATTTGAAAAGACCTGAAGTACTGGACTGCCCTCTGTCAATTTAGCAATGCAATAACAAAGTGTGCAGCTTACATGAGAAATAGATTTATCTACGTCTACTAGACGTCGGCTATATACATACGTACCTCTTGGACAATCAAAAATTATCAGAGGCTTAATTTTTCAAATGTCAGTTGGCGCACCAAAAACATGCGTAATTATACGTCAAAGTTGAAGGCACTTGAAAATGCACTGCCCTAACACAAATCTTTCAAAATATTGATAAATTTGCGTGAAAGAGTGCGTTGTCACGTTGCTTCTGTCATTGTTCTAAACTACTTTGAGAACAGTAGCATAACGCATTATTTCGGTCTGTAGCTTTGTTGGAAACCACACGTCATTATATTTGTCGCCATTATTGAAGAATGTATGAACAATTACGTTTATTCGATTCTGCAGTTGACATCGATATCATCGGATGAAATGAACAAGCTGAATCTTTCACCCAGATCGAGCAGGACACCTAGCTCGCATGTGATAAGAAGAACTGGCTTCGAAAGTCCTGTGTAGCCCTTTTTATGGTGGATGACCGCGTGGTAGACCATGCTTATGGTCGATAGATGGCGTAGACCAGGACGCCCGAAGCTTTATGATGCGATGCTGTAGGTGGAGAGAGTTGTTGATGAAAACCGGGACCGGATCCGGATTGTCGCGCCGATGGTAAGAAACTCAAATCCATTGCCAAAAATTAGTGCTCTGAAATTTTAGGCGAAATTAAGACGGTATGAATTTCACAGGCCATAATATCTTAAGCCCGAGCACAAAGATCTGAGTAGAGCTACTCTCTACTGACCAAAAATGATGTATTATGGTGGTGGCCAACTTCACAGTTAATTGTCCCCTTATCCATCGACGAATTTGAGTGACTTTTTGACAGTTATTCACAAAATAATGAGATTACCGTTCTCTGATTAGTCAATCCAATTTGAGAAAACGATACAAAAAACGGTTGTCAAAAATTGTAAAGGACAAGTAAGGTAGAAGTTTCGTGGCAAGATAATACTGTCCACCACACTGACAGCTTGTCAAACACAAACCTAACCTTGTTTTGTGACGTCTCTCAGGGTCCTTCCCTTCAGCTTTCGTTTATAAAAAAAAGTGATATATGAAAAACACGGGAATGAAAGAATTTAATTCATTTATTAATGCTATTATAAAGGATAATGCCGCAATGTGCAGTGAATTGTTGCAAATGCTATAAAGAGTATGAACATGTTTGAAAGTAATCCGTTTTTGTTTTTAATTATGTACATACTCGTATGTGAAAAATGTTTATTTGTTGCTCCCTTTAAGAAACCCTCGCGACGACGTCATGCAGGGTCTCAATAGAACTGACCAGCATACATTATTTTCCTTACACCATAGAAGTTGGCTGTTTCTATAATACTTCATTTCAGCTACTGACAAGGACATTTTGACAGTTGTGAATCGATTTGGTTGCGAGTTTCCATATTTGGTGGACTATATTTAAAGTTATTTAAAGTACGCGTTATTACACGATTTCATTCAATTATCACGATGATCCTAGAGAATAGAGCTGTTATTTTCATCGCCTTGACATTTTTTCATTTTTTATTTATTAACTAGCGGACCCTGTGAATGCTTCGGTGAGCAGATCACATTAATGTGAGAATGAAAAACACTCCCTATACTGTCAGTTTTTCCCGTAGTTATGTTATATCTTTTTTTTTATCTAACGCTATGTATTTACGTAAGTTATTGTAAATATTATATGTTTTGCCCCGAGTCGTGGTATAAATAAACAGAACCAATAGCTTAACTACACGTGAACACATAATTGTCCGTGGGAGACGCATGGATATTTAAAGTCAATTCCGCACAATTCCAACGGATGTCCTTGTGCCTCGTTTATTGTCATAGCTAACGCAAGACGTTTAAAATCAAACAAACCCATACTCGCTTCGCTGAGATTAAATGTGCTCGGGGGTTGTTGCTTCGAACAAAAAAATACAGTTTAGTAGAAGCGTAAAATTCTTTCAATTCGCGAGGCTTGCGAAATGCTGTGACTTTAGAGATCAGAATAAATTTTTAAATATTTTACATCCACACATATATTTTACATCAAATATTTTACATATAAAAGGTGATTTTTTAGCTATTATCTTTTTGGCAACATTGGTTTAAACAGCTGACGCACATTTCGTGTTTTGTTTCACTGTCAAACATCTTCAGTTTGATCTATAATTTAACCATGAATCGTCTTACAAACGAACAACGCTTGCAAATTATTGAATTTTATTATCAAAATGGGTGCTCTGTTAAGAAAGTTCATGGCGCGCTTCTTCCATTTTATGGTCAGTTTAAACGAAGCTCATTTTTGGCTCAATGGGTACGTAAATAAGCAGAATTGTCGATTTTGGAGTGAATATCAGCTAGAAGCATTTCAAGAGCTACTAATGCATCCAGAAAAAGTCACAGTTTGGTGCGGTTTATGGGCTGGTGGTATCATTGGACCGTACTTCTTCAAAGATGATGCGAATCGTAACGTAACTGTGAATGGTAAGCGCTACCGTGAGATGATATCCAACTTTTTTTGCCCAAACTGCAAGAGCTTGACTTGCATGACATGTGGTTTCAACAAGACGGTGCCACATGCCACACAGCACGCGCACTAATGGATTTATTGAGAGGCGAGTTCGGTGAACATTATATTTCACGTTCGGGACCGGTGAATTGGCCGCCTAGATCGTGCGATTTAACGCCTTTAGACTATTTTTTGTGGGGCTATTTTAAAGCTCATGTCCATACAGACAAGCCCGCTTCAATTGAAGCATTGGAAGACAACATTGAAGCGTTTATTCGTGAGATACCGGCCGAAATGTTGGAAAGAGTATGCCAAAATTGGACTAAGCGGATGGACCATTTGAGGCGCAGTCAAGGTCAAAAATATGGACCGTACTATCGATTCAAATAAAGATTTCATGCATTTTTCTAAATTTTATGTTTTTTTTTTTTTGAAAAACTTTCCTATAGCTTTTTAAAAATCACCCTTTACCTTCACTCGAACTTCCCTAAGTCGAGTTTCAAGGGACAAGGAAATAAGTTCGAATCATAGAAACTTCGAGCTAACGAAAAGTACTCAAAATGTACAAGCATAAAATTGTTCGTTTACTTTAAGGAATTCTGTAATTTTGTTCTGAGTTTTCCACGTCCTGTTCTACTACCAACTGCCACTCCATGGATTTTAAATAACAACATGGTCTTCAGCTTTTAGGCTTCTTCTTATGACATTCTTATGGAAATATTTCTTCGAGTAGTTCGAGTTATATTTGAGTTGTAGAAATTCAGAAATTCGAGTTAACTAGCAAAAAATTAATGTAATATTTAAAATGTGAGTGTTCAAGATGAAAGTTCGATTTAGAGAAAAGTTCGAATAACAAAAGTTCGACAGTATATGCAAAAAATTTAAATTTTTTTGTGTGTGGTAAGTGTTATCGAAATCTGTTAATTCAAAATTATTTTTGTGTATGATAGCAGATGTCAATCCGATGGTTTATACTAGAAACGAAGTATGATAGAGACGCCCAACTTCTACCTCTCTTACCGCTTAAAATATTTGACAACCACTTTTTATATCGTTTTCTAAAGCCAATTTGACCAATCACAGCATTTACGTCATTTCGTGAATAACCGTCACAAATTCATGAATAACTGTCAGAAAGCCTCTGAAATTCGTCGATAGACTAGGGGGAATCAGCTGTGCAGTTGGGAATCTCTATCATACTTCATTTCTGGTTTATACATTAGATTATGTTTGTTAGATATCCAGATGATGCTTCTACGATGATGTGTTATTTCTCCAAAGCAGCAGGCGAGGATCAGTAAGATCATGAAATCAAAGCAACTGCTAATCGCTTTATTTTCAAATCTTATGACATGTTAAAAAACACGGCTATTGTTCGGAAAAAAAAAACCCTGAATGTGCTGAAGTTCATGTGTTTTGTCACGCACGCATAACACACATATACATTTAGCGATTTTAACCAAACTTCACACAAACCATATATAGACCAATATCAAAAATGTGTGAAAGTTTGGTTGCAATCGGTAAATGTGTTAAGGCGTGAAACGGCGACAAACATTTGAGGTAAAATTTGTTCGTTACATGTACATTATTTTCTCGCAAATAGAACTATGTATGTTATCCACTTCTCTTCTGTCTTTTTACATGTTTGTTTCTGGAACGTATCGACCGTGTGAAACAGAATAAGATGCACTTCCATACATTTTCTTGTAAAATGTAGTACCGAAGATTTGCCTTGTCATACGCGTGCTTTTAATTTTGATATAGGCAACTGAGGCTTGAGTTCGACACAAAATTCTCATAAGCTCGTTAAAACGCGTACCAATATCAGTCAAAAAATTAAAGCCCGAACGCGTTCGTATTTTTAAATTTAAAGTTAAGTCATCAAACCACATACGTACTCTCGCTCTTGACCTGACACAAAATGTTTATATTTCAGATTCCAAGAAATGTTAATTTTATGTTGAGTTATGGTTCCTGTTGCGGTTAAACACGCGCAGTATTGCATCATATTTTGAAAACTAACTCACCAAAAAACAAGACCGAAATTATCGACCTTTTTTCCGGCCACTAGTGGTCTTGTAAATATTTTAGAATGGCTGTCAAATCAGGCAAGCAAATGCATTATATGAGATCCCCTTTGCCACTGTTCATAAACTAAACGGATTTCCATCTCACCGTTATCCACCACATTCATATATTGCTCGGGATTCAAATATTCTCTTGCCAGTGCTCTGTAAGTTGTGTAGATCAAATTCTCTCGTCCTCCCACACGCTCATTCAGTAGTACAACACGTAAATTTGATGAATTACTTGTTCAACACATGAGTATGCTGTTTCCATTTCCTTGCCCATCGTCATCTTCGACATCATTCTCTAAATACTCTAACACTGCACCAACTGTACTCTGAGGCAGGTATCAAACCATTAAGCACGAAAAGCTATTCCACACGACTTCTTCAATCAGATCACCTAGAAACGGCATCTGCAGCAACAGCCAGGAAAGAAAGAAAGCACAATCCCTCACCACTCCAATCAATTGGATTAATTTAACTGGAAATGTGTCCAACGTCCCCATCTCCCGAACAGTCGTATGACAAAAGCAGACACACTGCACTGGACATCCCCCCGCACAGTGAGGGCTTGTTGACTTCAAACTGCTTTGGTCGTCCACTCAAAGGCGCTCCGAACGACGATGGTGAGCTGCGCCACAATCGACCTTCCCAGGACTATTCACCTTTTGCAGGTCCTTTTTTGAATTCGATTTGCTTTTAAGTGCTCGAGGACTTTCAGGTGAATTGCTGTGGAAGTGGAATTTTATAGTAAATGAGTTTTCCCCCCTCGTGCCCTGATAAGAGCTCACGCACGCAGGCCATCAGCCTCGGCCCCTTGCGCCGTCACTCGTCAAAATCGAACTTATTCTTCGCATTTCCTTACAGCCCCCGAAGTCCAGTACAGTCCTGGTCATCGTCCTCTGTGTGTTCGTAAACGATTCTTAAGAGGCTACTTTCGATAATCTTAATCTCGTTTTCCATTTCTATTTCCATTTAGCACTCTCACCCCCCCAATTTCTTCCCATCCTGGTGGCGAACCTTTCTTTAGTGCTGTCCATATGTCATCTCCTTGAAACTCCATTTTGTGTATGAGCGTATGCGTGTGTGTGAGTGAGTTTGAGGAAAAGGTAAATAAATGGTCATTTGAATGGAAAATAGATTCCATTACCCTTGGAATTTATTCAGCCATCCTGACTCTGAACTCAGGACGTGGCCCTCTGCGGCACGCATGAAAGGGTGGGCTGAGCTTTTGATAAGTCCCGTTGTATACCAACTCGAGGAATAATAAAAAGGTCAAACAAATGAATGGGGGTGGTTTTTCCATGCACATATGCGGACGTATGTGTATGGACAGTTTTTCCCTACCATCCATTGTTCCCACACAAAGGTATGGTAAGTAGGATAAATTGTCGAGACCATTTTTTTTCGTTTGGTTTTGGTCGAGAAGAGAAAGCCTTTCCTTTTCATCTTTACTTTCCATTTGTGTATCCAACTGCTGAAAGATTTCCTATTTGCTTTAACCACCGATCTGGGATGAGAGGACGGACGTGGAAATCGTGAGGTTTTTCTCCAATTCTTGTTCAATTGGATTTGTTAGATTTTGGGCCTCTGCCTGGGATCCATTGACGTATTTAAATGAACATGAAATCTCAGCTCATGCCAGTGGGATCCCGCAATGCCAGTCCTATCCCTTGTCGAAAGCTCAAAGGTCACCCCCAAATTAGTCCGGCAACATCCAAATCAATTACCTCCTCAAGTACGTCACACGTCTGTAAGTCAATAATTCATATGTTGCATCATCGCCGGCTTGGACCCCTTTTTTCTGTTTTGTGAGTCCTTTCGTAGCCCTTCGGCCCAAGTCGTCTTCATAAATTTCACTTTTATTTAGTGGCGAGAAAAAAAGTGAGTGCAACCCCTTAGGTCTGGCCGTTTGTTGAATCCCGTTTAAGCATATAAACGTCACAAATTTCATTTAAAAAGCGTTGTAAACACCACCACATAAAAAATGGTCGTAGGCAGGACACAAGCTGTCACCGCGACGGCCGACAGTTGGGGTAAATGGTTTTTTGCGCCCTCATCCGATTTGCCGGAAGGGTTGAAGTCGAAGGCTGAAGTCAAACCATAAGGGTCTAACTGGGTGATGACGGTTGCCAGGTTTCTTTGCACACAATGTCCTTACGGCATTGGCTGGTGGACGCTTACAAAGCGGATGTTATTATTGCCAGAGGCGCGTGCCAAGCCCTTAGTTTGTGTTTTCTACTCTCAAATCAGAATATTGGATCCTTGATAAACAAACTTCAATCAATCAGGAAGTATTCAATATTCAACAATCAAATAGACCGAGGCCCACACTCTCTGGGATGGAGCCAGGAAAAAGGATTATCCCCAGGAACAGAGAGAATGCGATAAAGCCATTTCAATAAATAAAAGCGAATGCCATTGCAATATGACGACATGTGAGCCTAAGTTATTGTCATCACCTTCTCGGGTCCGTTATGGTATCGTGTGTCGTCTGTTTTCGTCCGGAAATGGTTTTATGTTTTTCTAAGGACATCACTCTGTTGTTGGGGTTTCGCCTGGCAGGCAGATACAGGGGCCAGGACTATTATGAAATCATTTAAATTGCCGTCACATCTGATGCCGAGATTTATTGTATGCTACAAGAGGGGTCCCAGCTACTCTACTTCCATGGGGAGTTGGCAGGAGAGCTGTGACGAATTGATTTCGTCACAAATAACCCTCTGGTGAGTTGTTCACTTGTTTTAGCAAGCTGCTGGGCCTTGTTAACAACATCATTTTGTTTGTCTGAGCTTTTCAAACTTGAGATATGTACATATGTGTCCATGCTGAATATGTTAAACAGATAAGACGTGGCAGCTTAACGACAAGTGATAGTTATGAATTCTCCGATAAATATGTGGGGTATGCAAAAGGGTGGTCTTGGCAGCACAGTCCGTTGTGACAGCCAATCTGACATTTGGCATTTGATTTATCATCATTGCCGTTTGCTATTTAAGTGAGCGACTGTTGCGAATTCGAGTACTTTTAATACCATGGTACCTAGTCTGGTTGAATTGCATTATGAGGTCACCACAAACTTAGGAAGACGACTGAGGCACGCATGATAAGCTACTGTTTGGTGTGGTTTACGAACTGGCGGATTTCTTGGAAGATGAAGACGGCTGGTGCTTGTTATCATCATTTCGAAATGGACTGGTTAACTCTCTTCCGAGCGGATGTGATTTTCCGTCCCCCGACTTAGGCGAGGTCAAGATAGCGATATCTAGACTAAAGTCGAACAAAGCTGCTGGAGCGGACGGACTGTCCGCGGAACTGTTTAAAGCAGCTGGAGATGATCTGGTTGGGCGCATGCACCAGCTCATCTGTAAGATATGGTCGGAGGAAAGCATGCCCGATGAGTGGAATCTCAGCGTCGTTTGTTCGGTCCACAAGAAAGGAGACCCTTTTGACTGCGCCAACTATCGAGGGATCAGTCTCCTTAACATAGCGTCCAAGATCCTCTCTGACGTTTTGTGTGAACGCCTGAAACCATTCGTCAATAACCTGATAGGTCCTTATCAGTGCGGTTTCAGGCCGGGAAAGTCCACCATCGAACAAATTTTCACACTGCGGCAGATCCTGAAAAAAAACCCACCACCCACCAGATGCAGATCGACACCTAGAGACGAGCTATACAATGCCATGTCTAGTTTTGACATTCCAGCCAAACTCGTCAGATTGTGCAGGATGACGATGGAGAACTCTCGCTGCTCCATCAAGGTCGGTAACGAACTCACCGAGACCTTCAATGTTAAAAAAGGTTTTAGACAAGGCGACACGCTGTCATGTGATTTCTTCAATATCATACTTGAGAAGATCGTGCGAAACTCAAATGTCAACACCAGAGGCACGATCTTCCAAAAGCCCGTTGGAGTTTCCAGCATACGCAGACGACATTGACGTGATTGGACGAACACAGCGAGCTGTCAATGAGGCTTTTGCTAGCATTGAAGCGGAAGCGGCTAAAATGGGTTTGGCAGTCAATCAAAACAAAGTACATGCTGTCATCACGAAAGGACTCACAACATCGACGCCTCGGAAAGAGCGTCATAATGGGCAGCAGAAACTTTGAGGTAGTCAAGGACTTCGTCTACCTTGGCTCTGCAGTAAACAGGGACAATAACACCAGTACCTAGATCAAGCGCAGAATTACTCTTGCCAATCGCTGTTTCTTTGGACTCAAGAGGCAATTGAGTAACAGAGCCATCTCTCGAAACACCAAGTTGACTTTATATAACATCCTAATCAACCCCGTCCTGCTCTATGGCGCAGAGACATGGCCGCTATTGACAGCGGATGAAGAAGCTCTTGGTCTTTTTGAGAGAAAAGTTCTGTGTGCGATCTTTGGTCCTGTTTGTATTGATGGCGTCTGGAGAAGGCGATTCAACCACGAACTGTACGGGCTGTACAGCGGCATGCACCTAGTTAAGTGTCTTCGGATCCAACGCTTAAGATGGCTAGGTCACGTAGAGCGTCGATTCCGAGCCTTTGGGACAACGCATAAGAGGGCGTCCTAGAACGAGATGGCGCACACAAGTGGAGAAGGACCTCAACCAACTTGGTGTGCACAACTGGAGGCAGCTGGCGAAAGATCGTGCTGGCTGGAGAGGCTTGTTGGTTGAGGCCCAGGTCCACCCCGGACTGTAGCGCCAAACAAAGAAGAAGAAGAAGAGCGGATGTGATCTTGTACAGATTTTGATAAACGACAGACAGAGATCACATAAAATATAAGGTTCCCTATATTTTTGCAAATATGCTACCAGCTACTAGATGTGAGAATTTGCCTTTCAGATTAGTCAGGAATCATATATTTTCTTTTAATAATTTTTATTGTGCAGGGTTTCGAAAATGTGCTTTGGACTGAACTACTTCTTATTTGATAAAGAAGGCAAAAAGGGCTCACGGAAAGAACGCCGAAAAAGGAGGATGAAATAACCCCCCAAAGTTTGTATAGAGCTGAGGACTTCCACATGAATAAACCCCAAAATTTGTGTTTTTTTACTTGTTCTGACATATAATATTATGGACTTCTCAGCGACCACTCCTGTTGTGCGTCTTATTGTTCTCTCACGAGTGGAAGGGACCTACAGGGATATGCCGACTACGAACGGCCAAGTTTGAGTAGCTTCTTCCAGACAGTTATTACTCTTTGAGCATTGTCATTGACTTGATTGAGGTGGGTCAGCGAATTCAATTGCAAAGGAGTCGACGCACATACCCACAACGCCACGGACACCACTTATGGCGGTGAATATATGGAAAACTTGGCCAAATTTGTAATTTTGCTTTATTTCGCTTTAGAAAACGAAATAAGGTCATTATTTATTAGCAGTTTTGAGAACTGGTGATATTTGTTATTCCTATTCATCAATTACGGATAGTTCGTACGGTAGTACGAAGTTAGTAGTTTTCACTATCGATATTTCTCTACCTCTATTATGTAGGTATCTACCTACCTGAGTCCCTATTTGATTGTGTCGTGACTTTGGACTCAAAACCCTTAGAGTGGGCTTCTTAAAGATATCAGGCCAGCCAAAGACTCATTGCCATTCGCATTCAATTCAACACACCAATAAGTGCAGACAAATTAATGTATATGAACCTAATCCAAAATAGTGAAATGAAAATTACAGGCACCCTCTCGAGCCACAAAAAATGTTAACAATATTATAAAGATAAGTAGGTCCTATATTTTTTTCTTATAATAAGAGGAAGGGCCAAGTAGATAACTTAAAATATTAGTTAAAAGTAGGCAGAGGCACGTTGCATGTATTTGTGTTTCAAACAGTAATCGGGTAGCTTTTGGTAATAATTACATAATTTAAAAAGGATACTCTATGCTTTTCACGCCGAGTCTTCACATTTTCAAAAGGACGTTTAAGAACAGGACTTCAAACTTCCCATTTTTGTGCACTTTGTGCCCAATCGAAAGGAGTGTACCTACAAGAACAAAAACAATTATTTTGTAACCAAGAAAATAATGTCAGATTAGAGAAGAAACACCTATAATTGACGCTTTTGGTGCAAAAGCGGCGTAATCCACAAAAGCCGAAAAGTATTTTTGATTGATTATTGTGAAGCAGTGTTATTGCTGGTAAACTTTATAAATAAATACGTTGGACAGAAAAAAGAATCCGTTTTGTAAATTGTAATGTAATAATTTATGGCTCCAAATTGTGCCCACTTTCCCCACTACCCCGCAAAAAAAATCAAAGAAGTATGGGCCAATACCGAATTCGCTTTGCTGTGGGAGGTCAGCACATGGTCGATTTTTTTTTTATTTATTTGTGTGAAGCTTAATAAGTGCATACAGTTTTACGATTTCGTCATTTACAAGTTAGAGCTAGAACATTATTGTTCATTCAACTATAATATTATCATATAGACTGCCAGAAAAGAAAATAATAACAAATGTGGGAAAATAAAGTCTCATACTAAACCCAATGACTTTTTCGTTTTTTTTAAGCTTAGCTTACATTTAAATATATCGTATTAATTAGGATTTGGCGTAAGAGCCGAATAAGTGGATTTTGCGAATATGAACAACGATTAAAGAAGTGGAGAGCAATATTGTTAATTCTGTCTTCTATTAATTCAACTTTTGCTATATTGTGTAGTTCTGAGGTGGAGAAATACCAACTCAGATTCATTATCATCTTCAACAATTTATTCTGAGCTATTTGTATATTTTTTATATGACTGCGTGCACACAAATACCATATGGGAGCACTACATGTCATAATGGCTTGAAAAATAGCTTTGAATGTAATCATTTTGTTTTCAATCCTTAGGGTAGACCTTCTATTTATAAATGGATACAGAACTTTTATTAAAACATTGATTTTATTCAGCACAGCTGACACATGGTTGCTAAAGGTTAATTTTTTGTCGAGAGTGATTCCTAAATATTTAACTTCATCTGAACAGGTAATGTCGTCAATCACTTGATGTAAGGTGACTATTAGGTAACAACTTTGTACTTCTTTTGCGAGTGAAGAACATTGCCTGAGTTTTGTTGACATTCATTTTAATTCTCCATTTGTGGAGGTACAGCACATGGTAGATGATTCTCTGCCAATCCCATCAAACACACAGCCAGGCCTTCCCGGCCGTCAATAAATAAATTTTCTATTAATTAATATTTTATTAATAATTATTGATATGTATTATAATTTCAATATCTTAAAATATTATAATAGTCGTTCGCCATTCCATGTGAGGTTTTGCAGGATTAAATTCTGACAAGGCTTGATAACTCTTCGACACATATCGGGCAATAGCTCGGCCATAACTAAGGGAATCTTCGCTTTCAAAGCCTCGATAGTTTGTCCAACAATTATATGCATAAACCCGATCACTCCACAAAAAGAAATCGAATGACTACAAATCGCACAATCTTGGTGGCTAATGAAATGAAATAACTCATCTCTTCTAATAGTACTTAATTATAATTCTAGCACCGACTTGTTAAAAACAGGTAAGCACATAAGATAAGTTTCTTAATATATCCATTGTATTTGCGCTCACACTTAGTATTTTATTATAAATTTAATTATTTATGCTTTACAAATCCAGTTTCATTCAGTACGCTTTATTTTCTACAGAAATGAGGTCTTATATAGGTAGCCAACTTCACAGCTGATTGACCCATAGCCAGTCGATGAATTTGAGAGGCTTCTTGACAGTTATTCGTGCATTTTTAACAGTTATTCACGGAATAACGTCAATGTCGTTCTCTGATTGGTCAATTTGGCTGTAGACTGCGATATAAAAAAAGGTTGTCAGTCGAAGTTCTTGTCTCTATAATACTTCATTTCTGGTTTTCTATTATTCGACGACAGGACGCGTCTAGATCCTTCCAATAAAAAGTACAGTTTCTTTCTTTTTCTTTTCGCCATAAACAAGCGCGAACACATAGACTGAAAATAATCCTTATGTGTACTCAACTTAAGCAATCGAACGAATGCCTAGAAATGATACACGTTGACAACAATGCCCGAGTTATAAAGAGACGAAATCGAAACACATTAAAAAACAATTGAACAAACATTATTTTATCAAAATTTGTATTAAAATAAAAACTAACTTTATAGTTCCGGGATAGTCGGCCTTTCATAGACTAACTTAACACCACGCTTCACAACAACGGCTAAACAGCAGGTGCGGAAATCATGGAACAGTACGCTAAGTAAACAAATGGGACATAAAAAGGATGAAGAAAACGGGTACGGACTCAATATTTTAGAGTGATGTTGCGGGAGGTAACTCCCGCTGCGATTAGTTCCGTTGCTTTCGTTAATTTTTGCTTCCGTTCAAATTCAAAAACATTCAGCAATGCTTCCGACTATTTTTGTTCTACCTGAAGTTTACTTTCGCCAATTATAAATAGTTGACCCTTTAATCTAAGGACAGTATGGCAGTACGGTTTGACTGATGTGACTGGATGTCAGCGATATCAAATGCATACCACGAATTGGATGACCCTATACTGTAGTAAGTATCTGCGTCGGCTCTTGTGCTGAGTTCAATTGTCGACCCGAACAACTTTCATAATTAACGGCAACCCGTCTTTCGAGTCACTGATAGTGCCCAAGAGCCCACACTAAAATAACAAAAGGTATATGCATATATAGTTGATGTAGCAACTCTATCAATCTATCAATAAAAATAAATACATACACATATTTAAAAAGCTTGGAGTTTCTTCGGAATATGAAATAAAAAGAACATGATGACATGATGACTTCTTGCTAGAAAAAGCTTCGCAGAGTTGGCATAAAACTGTAGATCCCTTCCACTCGTGAACCAACAATGGCACGCACAGCACGAGTGGTTGCTGTAGAAACTAGGCCCTGGCCCTTCACGTGCTGTATTATTATTTGTATTTACCTCTTACGACAAAGGCTAAGAGTTATTTATTCTAAATATAAGTCGAGTAGTAATTCTAAAATAAGTCGTTTCGTGATTATTTTGTGTAGTCAACCGTATTAGAGTTCATTGTTAGATAAAGGTGCGCCCACCTGAATCAAATGGTCATACACTGGACACCGGAAAAATGCCTGCAAAAACATTTTTGATTATTTTCGGAACAAACAATTTTGCCTTGTAAAATATGTGTTGAGCCAATGGATTTTTTTGTTCCACGTTTCCATGCCTTCTCCAACCTTGTAAATAATTCCATTTCCCAACAGATTGTGCTTTCTCAACAACTACCTTAACCACCATTCGCTCACATCTCATCATCATCTGGTAGGCCTCCCTTCGAACTTGGCATCGTATTTCCCTTGCAGTAAATAATCAATTACCCTTAAAATGTGAAAATGATTAGCACCCACTTCAAAACGCCCTTAGGACAGAAATTTGTTGATCCCTCCAAAGCGAAAAAAATAGAGAGAGAAATACCAAAACCCAACGAACAAGGCCAGAGATATCCAGATTAAGGTCCGTATCCCCTTTCCATTGGCTGATGCCTTGGGGCGAGCTTATATTTATTTAGCCACCATCTCAACTAACACCCTCGCCGCCCACTCCAGTGCGTCGTTTTTTCTTCCAATTTCGAAGAGACGAATCCTTCTCGGGATATTATCATCCTAATAACAGAGCACTCGGGTCGCCTCGAAATATCCGATTCACACCATTTTGAATTTGAAGAGCGGCTCCATATTGCCTTCTGTTGTTCCACATCAACCCTTTCGGTCAAGGGTGGCCCTGGCACTGGCCCATGGCCGAGGGGGTAATGAAGTATACGATTCGAATGTTATGGACGAGAGGTTTTTTTCTGTTTTGCTTGGTCTCCTTTGAAATCATATCTACTCGGGTCAAGTGTTTTGATTGGAAAAGTGAAAGTTGAGATTAAGTTGACATCATAAGGAGCCACAGTGCCGAATGCGAGCGTGCGGAGGGTGACTCAAAAATACTCAAACACACGAAGGCAGCACAACCGGACTACTGGGTTATCCATTGTTTAAGATCCTTGACTCTGTGTAATTGGAATCTCACACGCCACGGGCTGGGGCTGGGCTGAGTTTTAATCAACGAAAATCCGATATCCATCAGTATTGCAAAAATTCTTTCGTTTGATTTGATTTTAATTTAATTAATTTTCGATTCCATCGGCATGCGGGTGGATGCGGGGGGACTGGACGGGAGTGGGAGAAATTGGCCGAAAAATCACCCAACGGAAGTGCGAAAGGAATTTTGAAAGCGCAGGAGGTACTAGACGTAGCCCCGTTTCCACATCCGTGTACAAATTTACTTACTCAAGCATTGCTCGTCCTTTTGATTAGTGTCTAACGAACCGTTCTTGTAGTTGACGTCTCTTCAACAAAAGGTTGGCGGATGACAGTGTGGGGCGGGAGTTTGTGGATTTAAACTTGGGTTTTCTTTCTATTCTGCCGAAGCAATCGACGATGGTTGGCGCAGATAGAAAAGGAGAAGGGGAAAAAATGCGAGCTGTGGCTCGAGGAACATGATTAAAGTGTCCTAATTCTTTTGTACGCACACATGAGGGAGCGACGAGGATGGTGTTTTTCTACAATAGATCCGTTTTTTTTTTTTTGTTGAATTCACATTGTCCAGGGGTGGAAGTGAATTTAAAGCCATATGCGTGGTGTATGATGATTTGCTACTGGGGGTTGCTGCCTTTGATAAGAACACAGCGATACGTGGACGTTATCAAGTGAATTGCATTCGTCCCTTAATTCAAATAATGGCCGCGGAAATGGAGGAGTATTCTTTGTTGAATTAGGCGAATTGGATTTCGATTCAATCTGATAAAATGTGATACGGGTTGGGGCACAGAAACACAGAAAGGCTCAGCCATTTTAAGGCTTTCTTTTAGTTTGTACATGAAGAGGGGGACATGTAGACCTTCTTAAACGTCTTCGAATAACTCAGCTACTCCTTATTTTTGAACAAACCGCTTGCGAATGAATATAAGCTTTTTGCATCAAACGAACAATCGAAGATACACCAAAACGTTTCCGGGTAGCTGTTGGTAGGTTGTGGTGTAATGGCAAATGTGTAAACAAAACCAATGCAACCAATTGGAACATACGTTGGAAAGCCACTGTCATTGTACGTCATTTCAGTATATGTCATTCATTTGAAGCGTAAACAACTATAATTTTTTTTCACTCAAATAGTCGAACTTTTTGCCTGAAAAAGTGTTTTTGCGGTGAGCTTTTCTTCATTACTTTAATATGAAGCAAACTGCTGCGAAAATCATCGTAGTTTGGTGGAATTTTATGGTGAACATGCGCTAGCTGAGCGAACGTGCCAAAAGTGGTGATTTTGGCTTGGCCAACCCAATATCCAATATCCATGGCACGAAGGTAATGTTCCGTATTTGGTGGGATCGTAAGGGTGTGCTGTATTATGAGCTGCTAAAACCGGGTGAAAGCATCAATGGACAATGCTACTGAACACAATTAATCCGTTTGAAGAGAGCAGGAGCCGGAGTATCCATCATGACAACACTCAGCTCCACGTTGCTATTCCGGTTAAGAACTTTAATATATGGAAACATTGAATGGAAAGTCTTACCCCACCCGCTTTATAGCCCAGATCTTGCCCCTTCTGACTTCCATTTGTTCCGGACGATGCAGAACGCCCTCACAGAAATACGGTTCACATCAGAGCAGAATATCAAAAGTTGGCTTGATTCATTCTTGGCTGCCAAGCCAGTGCAGTTCTTTTGGGATGGGATCCACAAATTGCCAGAAAGATGGAAGATACTGGCATTAATGCTTGCTCGAACACTTGCGGATTGACAATTTTGACTGTTGTCATAGCCGCTGAGCCAAAAATGGGTTTAGTCCGGGAAGGTGATATTTTCGGACAATGTCCAGCTAACAGGGCCTTATTACCGAACTCATGGCGTTGTCTCTGGTTGCCCGACTTCATTCTTGCGACGAAGGTGCGACAAGATAGATAGTGTTGACTCCCTGATGGTGGCCAATCCAGCTTATTGGCGCGGTGCCAAATCGACATCTGGCCGCTACAACGGCAATGTGTTCTTTATTTCGCACCTATCTATGTCTGTTTAGTGACTTACGGATCAGATTGTAATCACCTCAAACCATGGGATTACCATGCCTTCGAACTCTCGTGCAGTATTTTTAATGATACGTGAGCCGTGCGGCACGTAGCGGCGCGCCGCACCATGTTTCCATAGAGGTAAAAATAACCCTGAAATGAAATACTTTCTAGAAAAAAGTGTGCTTTTGATTTTTCGATTCTGCAAACATTAAAACTAAGAAATCCAAAATTTCAAGGCGTTTTGTCTTTTCGTTATTGTACCGTTAGCTCAGTTAGTCTTTTATTTTGCAACATTGATGTTAAATATTTTCCACTTTGATATTAAATATTTTTCAGATATTTTCATGAAACAAGCAATATTTATTTTGAAAGTCTTGTATTTGAGCTTCAAATTGCATAAACGGTTTTTTCGTATAAGTCACCAATCTCTGAAACTAGGCGTTTAATTAAGTACATCATTACGAGGGTGTTTTAATGTTTGTTGAACTGTAGAAAAAGAAGCTCTAACAGACTCCAACATAAGATCCAATTTTCCTGGAAGCTGAAATCGTCCTCTATTCATGCTGCAAGAACTATGGATCACTATTAGCCACTTCGCAGGTCGCAGAAGCCTTTGGAGTGAAGCAATATGTTGTAATCGTTTTCAAACCACATATTTGGCAAATTTTGTATTACACCTCCAGACGGATTGTTGTAATCGAAAATAGAATGGAATCAGTTTTAAAATATTGGGCATGTTTTTATCTGTTGTTTATTGTGTTTAATGAATTTTATCTGGGGTCCACATTTAGCTGTGGGCATGAAAATGGCCATTGGGTTTTAAGCACCAAGTTACTGGACTTATGACTTCCGGGATCAGATGTCAGTTGCGTTATTTGTGGTTAACCGTCAGAGATGAATAACTTACCCAATGTTAACACTGCATGAAGGGATTAGATGTATGGAGTGCATATTACACCAAGGATATAACATAACCTTTAAAGCATGGATAACTATTGAAGCTACTCGTTCTAGTAAGGAAGACGAAAACCAACGAATTCAAGCGGAATTCATGTTAAAAATTCGAATAAAAGTTGACGTGATAAATTATAGTTCACTTATTTATTTCCGCGCTCTCATACAAAGCGAACCACTGTACGCCTCGCAATCCTGTTGAAACCACATGACGCTGGTGTAGATACATATTATCGACTTCAGGCCTTATATATATAAAATAACTTGGTTATCACACTTTACAGCGCTCGCCATTGACGGTTCCTGATCAACGTCGTTCTCAAGGAAATATGAAGCAATGACGCCGCCAGCCCAGATTCCCCACCAAGCAGGGACTTTTTCGTGATGCATTGGACGAGAGTCTTGGATCACATGTGAATTGATATCGTCCAAAAATCGACATTCGTTTGTTGACGTACCCATTCATACAAGAAATGGGCCCCAGCAGGACGTACATGTAGTTGGTGACTTCGCAAAACAGACTGAATAAATTACAGCCTATTTGACAGATGTAAACTGTCAAAGTCCGGAAGGCCCTACTGCAAGACCGTCTGACAACTTATCCGGAAATCCGAAACTGATATTTTGATGAAACGCAGCTCAATGAAATGACAAACCTGAATTTTTTGACAGGTTTTATGTCATTGTCACTTTGACAGAAGTTGAAACATTGGAAAAACTCTCAATGCTATCGGGTCACCCTTTAATATCTCAAAGATCTCGTAGAACTTTCCCCTTTGCTGTTGGCCTGAGGTTTCGTTTACGACCACTTTAAGAGAATGTTATCAGGTGAATCTGATAAATGAGCATCAGAGATCGATGTTAAACAAAGCATACCAACATTCATGTTGACCTCACCACAATCCACAAAACTTAAAAAATGAAAATAGTGAAAGGGGAAAAGGGTAAGAATGACTACACCTCATTGCGCTTCGCTCGTTGTTTGCGCACATGCAAATCAGGGTGGAAATCTCGGCATCTGATTCGTCGGGCTTTCGGCCACAGCATCAATGGCGCTTTAAAATTTTAAAATGGTGTGACCACGCTCATGGAAATCAAAGAGGGCGTGATTTTCTGCCGTAGAATCCATAAACCAGTCCCCATTCCAACATCCGCAGGAAGAAATTGTGTTTTTATACATTTTTTTTTCTGTTCAGCTCCTGACGTTTTGTGTTGAACATTGAACAAGCAGCCCCAGCAGCACCAAAGGCATGGAGCTCTTCACGACCCACATCACCCACTGGCCCCTAGCCCACATAAACAAGAGGAAAATGTTTACTTATTTAATTTTATGTTCCGCCCGACAAAGTTATTTAGCTTGAAACATAATTTTTTGTTTGGTCCTCATATTCGTGTGTTGACATTTCTGCTAGCGTTTCCTGCTGTCGCCCCCTGACTTCCCTTGCGCTGGATGCTGTTTTTAAGAACAAATTTTGTGCAAATACCTACTCGTACTTCGAAAATATGGCAGCTCCATGTTTTCTTCGATTCGTTCTTGCCCTCCGCCTGTGTCCTCTTTTTCATACAAATGTACACATCGTCGTATGGGTTGGAGGCGGGGGAATAAATGTGTTTTAAACAAATATCGGGGATGTTTGCTTATCGTTTGGGGGCGGAGGGTTGTTGTTTGCTTAATTTTCAATTGAATTGCAAACTAAGTGGAGGGGATGTTAATGAGGGTGGAGTGCATGCGAAGCCAGAGAAACAAAAGATTATGTTTTTTCTCGATTTTTTTGTTGTTGGGCTTGAGTTCGTTTTTGCTTGTTGTAGGTTCTGTTTGGAGAATTATCTCGAAGAGTGATTGTTGATTTATGAGATACGATTGCAAATGGAGTTTCCAACAATGTTTACTTAAAGTATTGAGTTTACAAAGAAATGTGCTGCGTGATGATGATTTGTGAGGCATTGATCATGGATGGAGGTTTCTGAAGGAGAAATTATTTAGAGAAAAAGAGCTGTGGACGGTTAAGAAGTTCAAGCTTCGATGAATTTAAGTTTCACTATACACAACTGTCGGCCTGTGATCCGTGATTTAGTGAGACGAATTGGGTCCTGCCTAGGTTCAGCGACACGTGTTATATTGTGACAGGCGACAATAAAGGATGCTCGTGCCTGTATAAAAGTACGGTCCATATAATTTAATGTTTGAAGATTATTTCATGCAAATGTTGACCTTGACTGCGCCTCAAATGGTCCATCCGCTTAGTCCAATTTTGGCATAGCCTTTCCAACATTTCGGCCGGTATCTCACGAATAAATGCTTCAATGTTGTCTTCCAATGCGTCAATTGAAGCGGGCTTGTCTGTATGGACATGAGCTTTAACATAGCCCCACAAATAATAGTCTAAAGGAGTTAAATCGCACGATCTAAATGAAGTGAAATAAAATGTTCACCGAACTCGCCTCTCAATAAGTCCATTGTTGCGCGTGCTGTGTAGCAAGTGGCACCGTCTTGTGGAAACCACATGTCATGCAAGTCAAGTTCTTGTATTTTGGGCAAAAATAAGTTGGATATCATCTCACGGTAGCGCTCACCATTCACAGTTACGTTACGATTTGCATCATCTTTGAAGAAGTACGGTCCAATGATGCCACCAGCCCATAAACCGCGCAAAACTATGACTTTTTCTGGATGCATTGGTAGATCTTGCAATGCTTCTGACTGATATTCACTCCAAAATCGACAATTCTGCTTATTTACGTACCCATTGAGCCAAAAATGAGCTTCGTCTAAACTGATGAATTTGATGTGATTTTCTGATTTTTCGAATATTTTTCGATTTCGAATATCATTCAAGTTAACAGAATCTAATATAATTTGTGGGCTTTTTTTTGCTAAGACTTCAAGCAATAATATTTTGTCCAAAATCTAGATAAAAGCGTATGAAATTAAGGCCAAAAGAAAGACCACTTGAAGCAGTATTTCGTTCATTCAGAGCATAACTTCCCTTCACATTTGGTTGTGACATTCACTAAACGATGTGAACTCAGCCCTAGCAATTAAAATTTCCCTTTAAATTTCCTATGAAATAAACTGACATTTGTCATCTGTCAAACACACGTGCGGCTTCAAAGATTTGTTTTCATTTCAATTGTTCACCACTCTTCTTGATATCAAACACCTTAAAATGGTTCGTAATAACAAATTAATTGATATTTCACATAATCTTTACATTCCGTTCAATTTATTCTCTTCAGGGAAAAGACAAAAAGACTAAAAAAGTTCAAAAACAACGTAACGCACAACTAAAACGCTTACTCAAACCAACTGACAGCCGTATCAAGGAACAACTTCGTAAGAAGCGCAAGGTACCCGTGGATCCTCAGCAAATTAAAGTCCACGAAGCACCTCAAACGAGTTCGGCACTTTTCTTCCAATACAACACACAACTCGGACCACCGTATCACATTATTTTGGATACAAATTTCATCAACTATAGCATCAAGAGCAAACTAGACATCATTCAAGGTATGATGGACTGCCTGTATGCCAAATGCATACCGTACATCTCTGACTGTGTTCGGGCTGAGTTGGAAAAGCTTGGCGCTAAGTACAAACTTGCTTTGCGAATAATCTCGGATCCACGCTTCGAAAGGATGCCCTGCCTGCATAAGGGGACTTACGCTGATGACTGTATTGTGAATCGAGTAATGCAACACAAGTGCTATATTGTGGCAACAAACGATAAGGATTTGAAGAATAGAGTGCGGAAGATTCCTGGTGTTCCCATCATGTATGTGGCCGCGCACAAGTACGCGATCGAACGGATGCCCGAAGCGTATGGCGTGAAGACGTAGTTTTGAATGGATTTTGTATTTTTGAAATATGTTAGTAAATATATTTTATTTAGGGACTAATCGAGTGAAGATTAATTTTATTTGTGGTTTTGGTTCGGTGGTTGGAATGTCGATGTGCGATGTTATGGGATGATGTCCTCGTCACAGGTCATGATATTTGTTCCACCATTAAATTTACCGCTTTGTAGAGAAATACGGATCCACTTAATGAACAAGAAGTTCTCGGAGGGCTCTAAGGAGTTATAGACACAAGTCCGCGCTGAAAAAAATTGTTGGTTCCCGTCATTCGTTGGAGAACAAAAGCACGCAAAACACGGGTGGTTGCGCCAGAACAAAGACCCAAGTACACCACGAAGCAACCCATTTCATTAAATAAGCTAATTTTCATCATAATTTACTTTTCACTGCCAAGCGATTTGCAAAACATCAAAATCCAATCAATTCTTATGTTGAGGTTATTGCTACTTGCTGTCTGCTACCGAAACCGCAAAAGAAACGGTAACACCTTATACACCGTCGAGCCCTGAACCATGCCTTCCACCTGTCAAAAAAAAAAATCAATCATTCAAACAATATTTGGTGTGTTAGATTAGCGATTTGTTTTTTTATTAAATGTGTTTTTTGTTCCTTTTAAAATTAGAATGCAAAGAAAGTAAACGATATTGAGTGAATGAGAGAACATAAAGGGTATAATGACGCTGAAAACAGTTTCATTCCGACCGCGTAAAGTTGAAGCTTCAAGTTATTCATCAACCAACCGCGTCGTAGGATGATGAGGGGCAACATTTATGAAATGGTGTTAACCTGTAAAAAAAATTTTTGTAAATTCGAAACACAAACAGCATCCCTGAACTTACAATATCGTCGATCTTAAGAATAGATCGGACGGTCTCCGTGGCTAGGGAAATCGCTGAAATACTGACTAACGAAGGCTGCACCACATTCTCGGCGAAGATATCGGTAATGGCACCCTTGCGCACATTGATGCCGGCATTCTTTTCGCCTTGAGCATGGCGGTTCCGCAACTCAGTCACTGTAGAGATTGGATTGAGGCCAGCGTTCTCGGCCAATGTAGAGGGAATGACTTCAAGGGCTTCAGAGTATGCCCGGAAACAGTAAGCATCAACACCCTCAACTGTTTGCGAGTACGCGGCTAATTGAAGGGCCATTTCGATTTCGGGTGCTCCTCCTCCACAGATTTGTGAACGCTTCTTGACCAAGCAGCGAACAACGCAGAGAGCATCGTGCAATGAACGTGCTGCCTCCTCAAGAACCAGTTTGTTGGAGCCACGGCAGATGATGGACACTGTGCGACCTGGGTTTTGGATTCCAGTAATTTTAACAAACTTACTGGTTCCACTGGACATCTCTTCGCAGAGGTCAGCATTGACCAGGTTCTCGGCGACAAAGTGATCAAGCGAGGCAATGGGGCGACAGTTGAGGGTCTTGCAAACGAACTCAATATCCTCGCGTTCGACGTCCTTAACTACAAGGCACTTGATTTTGTCAAGGAAGTGCTGAGCGAGGTCGGAGACAGCATCTCTGAACGAGAAAAATTAAGTTGAATCTATGAGAACTAAGAAAGACACGGAAACTAACCTTAAAATTGATTTCTGCACCAACAGAACGTTGCAGCCAGCCTTCTTGATCTGCTTCACAATGTTCAAGATGTATGAACGTTCCTCCTTCAGCACGCGGTCCATGGCGGCGTAATCCGAAACAATAACGCTGTGATCCATCTGAAAGCGAAGTGTTCAGTAAGTACAAACAGTTAAGTACCAATGAGATAACTTACGTCTGTCTTTGGGGGCGAAATGCAGAATTGGATAAGACCAATCTTTGCCTTCTCAATGCGCTTGGGTGCATTGGTACCAGCCGAACGCATAGTGAACACCAAGCCGTCAATCAACTCGGTATCCTCAATGGTGCCACCCAAGCTACGAATAACCTTGATATTCTTCAGATCGACAGCGTTTTCCTTTCCAGGTTCTGTCACTTTAAGAACAGCATCCACGGCGAGCGGAGCAAGCAGACTGCTTTGCTGTGAGACAACCTTTGAGTTCAATGAAGTCGCAGCACTCTTGATGAGAGTCTCACGGTCGGTGAGCTCAATGGGTTTAGACATCTCGTTGAGGATCTCAATGGCCTTGTTGGCACAGCGTTGGAACGAATCGGAAATCGCTGTTGGGTGAATACCCTTGTGCAGGAGCATTTCACAAGCCTCTAAAAGGGCACCAGCAATTACCACAACCGAAGTGGTTCCGTCTCCGGCTTCAATATCTTGTGCACGCGATAGCTCAACCAACATCTTGGCGGCTGGATGAAGAACATTCATCTGCTTCAAGATGGTTGCACCATCATTGGTGATGGAGACTTCGCCATTGCCAGCCTGGATCATTTTGTCCATACCCCGTGGTCCCAAACTGGTGCGGATGGCATTGGAAACAGCTGAAAATAAAAATGTAATGATTTTTTAGATGAATCTGTTCAAGCGTATGTAGAGATGTCTTGATAGATTAATGGAAATAGAAGCGACAGGAATCACGCTGACGAAGTACGAGAAGATCGATTTAAAGGCGTTTGATATATATATAATTGGTGGAATTCAATTACCAAAATTTATCACAAAAATATTTCCGAACTCTGAAGAAACATAAAGGAAAAGACGTTGTTACAGTATAACTGATCCGTTAGCTCGCTTAGAAGACAGCAAACATAACACTGTACATCAAATTTTAATCCAGAGCCATGGAATTTGCATATTTTTGACCATCTGCTTCTCTATACAGACAAACACCATCATGTCGGACTACACCCTAGCATTCACTGTACTTATTCCATTTTTCATAGATTCAGACATTTTATAGATATTTTACACCAAATATTTTCTGAAATTTTCAGTTACAATTTTCCGAAAAATCAATCAGGTGACTCATAAGAACGTTCCAGACGAATTGTTTACACTCCCGGCTTGGTGCAGCTGACACTTTAATCGCTCGAAATTCAATGAAAACGTACATATCCATCAACTTTACATCTTTAACATAACACTTTTATATTGAATATCAATATTTTATCACATTTTGCGTATTACACATCGAAAATTACCTTTAGCTGCCTGGATATTACTCATACGAACATCAGCCGGCTTGCTTTTATCTTTAAAAGCAGCTCCCTTGGGTTTAAGCCCACCAGATACTTTGCTTTTTGGTGCCATATTATTCTTTATTCAATTAAACACAAATCGAAATGTTTTCAATAAGTTAATTCAACGATTTCAATGGATTAAGAATTCCTCGCGTATTTAATCGAACAATGAAGAAAAACCCTTGGGAATGCTAGTTCTTCAAATCGTGTGACAGTTTGAATATGTCAAATCGAGCCGTCACCCGGTCGTAGGGCGTCACTGAACTGTTTTTCTCAGGGATGTGCTTAGAAGTTAAGTGTTTTCCTCGTGAGTTCAACAAGGGAACATATTTAAGTATATATTATTGAAATTGTACGAAATTATTGCGCCATATCTCAATTGCATTGGAATTGTACCCTTAGAATATTTTAGACGGATGTGAGGTGAATAAAAAATTTTTTAAATTCAAACTGCCTTGGAGATGCATACCATTTATAATTTTTTTATAAACAAAATAATATCAATTTTTTTAAGCATGTTTTAACTGTCAAAAATTATTCAATTGACACATTTTTAACACAATTGGCATAACTTTATATAAAAAATTATAAAAATTATATATAAAAATATTGTATATTCTTTGAGGTAAAAATACAAAATAAAAATCAGCGTATCGGTTACCATATTCCAGGACGTCTCTCAATTGTGTTTAACGTTAAGTTGTTTTCATATCACCGAAATATATTTCTTAAATATATAAAATATTTCCTTGTGGCATTTAGCTAACTTAGCGCAACACCCTGGATCCCAATCCAATTTAGTTTGAATGATCGAAAAATGGGATTAGGTCACACCCTGTATGGAAATTTATTCCCCAATCAGACATGTCAAATGAAAAATTCTCATGAATCTGCCAAGAAAAGCAGTTAATCGTCATCTGGGGGTTTGTCGCCTCCGTCTCAGGCAAAATATTCAATTTTTCTTCAAAAAATTGGATAAACTAAACAAATTCTAAAATATTTTCAAATTGGAATATTCAACTAATTGGGTAAGCTTCACTTTTCCCACATTATCTCAGATCTCAGAAGCGAAAATCAATATTTTGACTCTCCTCGCCGGGTGGTGCCATTTGATAGAAAAAATATATTTTTAAATAAAAAATGTATCTCATTAGTGGAACATGCGTTTCTTCTTTTCGAATAAACAGACTTCTTCGTCCATTTTATTCGCGCTTCATTGCTAATCAACCTCACACAAGATAAGGAACGATTCTAACCTTCCTATGGGGCTTCACACCCCCCATCAACCGCAATCGCCATGTGTATGTGAAAGTCTTAAACGTTCTTCTGTTTATGTAATTCCAGCAACTACAAGATGTCGAAGGGTAATATTGGTTCAACTGGGATTTCCAAATTACAGCTAGCGCTCATCATTGGCACACCGGTGGTGATTGGCGTAGGTTATTATATCTACAAAAAGAGCACAAAACCCTCACTCGATGATGGAGGTAATGCGAAGACATCTAAGAAGATACCGCTTGGAGGACTAAAGGACCAATCCATATCACTTGACGGCACAGAGAGTGAAAAAGATCTGGAAAAGAAAAAGAAAAAAGCCGAACTGGAAGGTGAGAAGTTGTCCCCGCTGAAAGAGGCGACCATGTACAAAAACGAGGGTAACGTGTGCTTTCGCAAGGGCAAATACGACGAGGCAATTAGCTTCTACGACAAAGCCATTGACAAATGCCCCGAGGAGAACAAAAACGATCTGGCGATTTTCTATCAGAATCGTGCTGCCGCCTATGAAATGCTGAAGAAGTGGTCAAAGGTTAAGGAGGACTGTTCGCAGTCGATAATTCATAATCCTCGCTATGCAAAGGCCTACTTCCGACGTGCGAAAGCTAGTGAGGCGACCAATGATATGCTGGAGTGTCTTGATGATGTAACGGCCACATGCATTTTGGAAATGTTTCAAAATCACACCACAATTGCATTTGCCGATCGCGTCCTCAAGCAGACGGGAAGGATCGATGCTGCCAAAGCCATACAGACGAGGGTTCCAGTGCTGCCGTCGAAGAACTTTATACAAACATTCTTCAAGTCCTTTGTGGAGGATCCAATTGTCGTTAACAAGGTTTGCTGACTATGGTAGTTTCATTTCATGAGTAATATTTGATCTGGTTTCAGGTTCCGAAAACGGACGAGCCAAAGGGATACGTCCGGGCGAAACTGGCGTTTGACAGTGGAAACTTTGAGGATGTAATTGCAGCCTGTACCGAAGAGATAGAATCAAGCGAATCAGAGTCACAGTATAAATCAGAAGCGCTGCTGATGCGGGGAACCTTCCATCTTCTCTCTGCAAGCTTCACAGAGGCTCTTCAGGATTTGGATGCGGTCATCAACAATGGTATGACGCCCGAAAAATCCCTTTCTCCGGTTAAGAGTTTCATATTTGTTTTCTTTTAGCTGACGCCGGTATAAACCTTCGATCAAACGCGCTCATTAAGCGGGCATCCCTGCACATACAGCTGGATGACAAAGATGCGGGCATGGCCGATTTTGAATTGTCTCAAAAAATTGCTCCAAATAACCCTGACATCTACCACCAGCGTGCACAGATCTACATTCTGCTGGAACAGTTGGATGATGCACTCCGTGAATTCGAGCTCTCAGTGAAATTGGCACCAAACCACGCAATTGCTTACATTCAGAAGTGCTACGCTGAATACCGCCTGGCAATCCTCACTCAAGATCAAATGCGTCTCATGATGATAATGAACGAATTTAAGAATGCCGTTGAGAAATTCCCCGACTGCGTTGAGTGCTACAGTCTGATGGCACAGGTCCTCAGCGATCAGGGACAATTCGAGCAAGCGGATTCATTCTTCGAGAAAGCCATCAAGATGGCACCGCAAAACGCATCTTTCTACGTGCATCGCGGTATTATGTGGCTTCAGTGGAAGGGTGAGATCGAAAAGGCCGTCGCAATCATGAAGAAAAGTCTGGAAATCGATGAGAAATGTGAGTTGGCCTATGAAACCCTGGGGACAATAGAAGTGCAACGCGCTAATCTAGATGGAGCCGTAGAACTTTTCGAAAAGGCCATCAAATTGGCGAAGAGTCAAACAGAAATGTCGCATTTATACGCGTTACGAAACGCCGCCGTTGCTCAAATCAATGTCACCCGTAAGCTGGGCATCGATTTATCCTCGATATCGGCACTGGCGTCGTAAAAGGATTCACCCACAATTTTGAATGGAGCACCAACTTTCCACTGTCACCGTAGTGTTTTTCTTTCCCCGTTTTTTTTTTCTTTTTTATTTAATTTTATTTTTGAACTTCGATTTTACCGCAGTTTGGTTAAGTTTTTACAAAGAAACCTGCTTCGAAGGAGAGTTAAATTTCTTGATTGTTGTTTTTTTTTTGTTGTGTTCTTCGGTTTAAATTTCAAAATTTAATTATTTTGGAATTCGAATGCAAGAAAAATAGGTTTAGTTGTTGTCAAATTAATTTCCTTATTATATAGACAAACGAAAAAGTATAATAAACCGTTAAGTAGACTGTTAACTTTTAACGTTTACATTCCTCTAACAAATGACGATTCCAAGTGTCTCATTGGGCGTGGAATTATACTAAGTGTGTATAAGTATGCATCTGGGGGAGCTTGAACTTTTCAGTGGACGCATGATGATGTAGGCAGAACCAGGCTGTAAGTTTTGGCCAAGGTACGATCCTTGACTATATTCACAATAGATCTATGTTATTACTTCGTATTGCGGATAGATTTGTATTTCGCTTCATAATAAAGGCTACAACTATCACGAGCCTTTACTAGCTGTTCTCGGTCTCGCACAGCGGGTGGATTATGGTATTTCATATTCCACTTCTGTACGCCACCTTAAACCAAGGCGTCCTCTACTGCTTCCAGCTCGGTGTCGAAGATTCTCCGGGCGGGAGATAGGTTGGCCATGCCGTCTGCATTCATAGACTTTGGATCCGTACGACAAAGGATTTACTTTGGTATACATTTGAGAGTTTCCACCACTAGATTAGTTTTGTGTGATTTTGCGCAAAGGTAACCTTACGAAGAAAGCAGATCGTAACTGAACTCGTTTTTATTCTTGCAACTGCGGAACACCGCAGTACTGCAAGCGCTATGGCGAGAGGTCTTCGTGCAAGCCAATGGCTTGGAGTCATCTATTGATCTTTTAACGATTCGTTGCGGTTTCTGGGCTACAATGTGAGGCATTGAATGATTACATATATGATTTGGAATTCTGAAGTAGGCCTGAAGCATTCACAGTCATTAACGTCTAATCAAAGAGTTAGAATTTTGATGACAGAATCTAGGCGCTACCAGAATATGACAGATCTTAAAGACTATTTTTAGGAGTCCTATATCATCAGCTGAATCTTCCGACTCGTTGTGTTGGACATTTCGCATTCGTACGATCGAATTTGCGCCTTTTATTTTCTTCATTATGGATATATCCAGTTAGATACCACCTTACTGGCATTGTCTGGGTCTGTCCACAAAAATGCTGAATAAGACCGAAAACATCGCCTTTGAAATTCCACTTAGGAGTGGCTAGCCGATGCATTGAGGACATCAAGCGCTTGTATTATCTCCGAAATGTTAAACATGTACTGCTCAATCAGAGAAAAGGGGAACGAATCATTGTACAATCTAGGCGAAAGTAAGATCGTTGGTCTTGGATTTTCTAAGGCATATGACCGAGTTTCAGTTCAGACAATTTTGTCGAAAAATCCTACGGTGTCGAAGGATCTCTTTGTCAAATTGTTTTGGATGGGTTCTCCCTTCTTCTGTCAAATACACGCTGCGTTCTTTTCTGTCTCCCACACTATTTCTTGATTTAATAAATCATCTCTTGCCTGATAATCCAGTTCACTCTTGACAGTTGTGACAGCTTTTCATATTTGTTCCAAGACTCACTCAGACTATGTCCTTCGGTTTTAGAATTAGACATGGCGCATAATTGGATCCCTATCTTGACAGAAAAATCAACGGCGGACAGCACAAAAGAGTGGAATTCAATGGTTTCAAGACTCAATGCTGCCTGCAGGTGCAATCAACTATTATCCATGAATACTGTTTATTGTCCATCCTTGGTATGTGTATCAATACAACAAGTATTTGGGATGGTCTATGGCTAGGTTTCCTCAGACGATGCAAAAAACATTTCGTGAATATACTGAATTCGTCCCTGTCTTATCGCTAATGTAAGAAACGATGTGTAGTGAGCCACTACCAGTGCGTCATGCACAACATCGGTTAGCCAGGAATGCTCATCAGTACAGCATCAAGCCTGCTTTCGGATGCACTGGTTTCGGTCGAATCACACGAATATGAAGGCTTAACATTCCCAGGTACCTCGTTCCGTTTCTTCATCTATATCTTCGTCGTGTGCTGTCTTGTTTGAGTCCGGACAAGAGTATTCGTGACTATTGAAATATGTACAACATTTTAATTTTATGTAATTTTTATTGTAAATAAGCATTAAATAATTTCTGGGAACATCATTAAACGATGTGCCCGTCCCTGGCTGGCAGGGTTATACTTTTTTGGGTTCACAGTTTACTACAAAAGTCTATTTCATCAACCTCAACAGTCTTAAGGTTAAAAAACAATTAACTATAAATACATTTAGGTATAGGTTAAGAGTAGGTATTGTATGTACACATAAAACACTCAACGCTTCCACATGCAGGACTCTTTTCCAGGGATCGGAGGAATCCACAAACGGATTTGTTGACGCATAAAACAAAAAAACAATTTAAATAAAAAAAGGTTAAGAAGGCAAGGTTTTTGGGTCATGCTGAACCCCACTACTAGTCTACTTATGGTTTACGTTTCATCATTTCCTGCTTACATCCTAAACGGTAACAATGAACTAAGTTTTTCTGTTTTTTTCTTTCTTTCTTTTACAATTAAAAATGCGGACGCTTAAATTCGCTGCACGCCAATCGGAGTCCGCTCACGGGGGGACTGTGTGTATGGCTAAAATGTTAAGTACGAGACTTTAATACAGAGTTCAGGCTAAATTAATCTATTTATTGCTTGGATGTCACAATCTGTTTGCGCGGGCCTCCCTGTTCGGCCTCGATTTCCTTCTGCGGCCGAGGGTCATTGAAGTCCTGCACCTCGCCCGACGCCCATATCACATAAACTATACAAGTCGCGACCAGTACGGCAAATGCTACCCAGAATACCAGTCGCCATTCAAGCAGGGTGGCCTACACAGAGTGGGAGAAAGAGAGAGAGAGAGTTTAAAAACCATTTGTTTGAAGGCCGACGGGTGGGAGACTTACGTTTGGCGTCATAACTCCCACGAGGTATGGCGTGATAATACCCGTTATAGCACCGATTCCATTTGTGATTGCCATCAGCGTTCCAGAGTAGTTGGGGCTCAAGTCAAGCGGGTTCAGCTTCATGCCAGCATAGAAGGTACCCATGAGACCCATAGCGATTGTGAATAGCGTCACAACAGCCACCCTGTCACATCCGGCGTAGGATGCAGCCACAATAAACGCTGCTGGACCAAACGCAGCTGGGGAAAAAGAACAATTCAATAAATTTCCTTCGAGGGTTGTCAGCTGTGACTTAAGCTTACCAATTGCGGTGAACATCTTTCGTGAGTTTGTGATGCCAAGAATATTTCTGGAAATAAGCCAATCGCCGAATACGCCCGAGCTCAAGGAAACAATCCACATCATGAGGTAGGGGAGGGACGAGTAGAGACCGTTTTGCTTGATGGAGAATTGCATGACGTCAGCCATGTACTTCGGAAGATCGGTGACCATGATGTAGAATCCCCAATCGTGACCGATTTGTGCGAAGACCAAGGCAATCATGGGAGCGTTTGTTAAGATCGCCTTCCACGGCGTTGGTGGGAGATCAGTTTTCCGCTCAATCGACCCCATCTCCCGCATGAGGTACTCTTTCTCCGATTCCTTGATGAAGGGATGGGAACCAGGTTCACTATAACAAAGTACAGCCTAGAACCGGGGAGACGACAATTAACTCAATTAAATTAAACGAGAGATTCGATTCACTTACGAAGATCAAGAACCATATGATGCCCATACCACCGAAGAAGTAGAACGTCCAATCCCATTCGAATGCGTCGAGCAGAAGGCCAGATATGGAATTACCCAGGATGGTGCCGACTTGTCCACCGCCCAACACAAGTGCGCCCAGTTTGCTTCTCTCTTTCAGCGGTACCCATTGCGAGAGGAGCACACTCAAAGCTGGGAATGTGGTACCTTCTCCCAAGCCCATGAGCACGCGAACGATAATCAAGGCAGTGGATCCTCCTTCCCGAATAGCCACTGGAGTGAGGAGTGTAAAGACGGCCGTCGAGAATATACCCAAGCACAGTGTCCATTTGCCGCCGAACTTCTCAGCCAGAATTCCACCAGGGATGTGAGTGATGATGTATCCCCAGTAAAATGAGGACAGAATCAGACCCTGTCGTGATTCAGACCACTCATAAATGCCGCCACTCTGTTGGGAAGACACTCAATTAAGGACTGGTTTGCTGGATTTGACGACAATTTTTTCAACTTACACTTTCCGAGCCCAGTTCGCTATCGTCGGCTGCACATACTTGGTCGGCGTGATCTTCATCGGTGTAATTTTTCCCAACCACTAACTGTGTGATCGCCACCGAGAGGCATATACGCATCGTATACGCGTTCAGGATGGCAAAGAAACCCATGATCGACAGGATCACGCGTTGTGGTATTACGAAATCTGAAAAGAGAAGGAACAATTAAATTAATTGAAATTCTTGGAAATGGAGTGAACTGAGTGACACTGCAGATGTGTGTAGCACATTCCAGTCGACTCCTTCGATTGGAAACTCCCATCGGGTAGTTGCTGGATTGAACTTAAGAGAGATCAGGTTAAATCTATTTTAAATTTATCTGAGCATGTTTACACAATTTGTACGAGCATCGCTACCTCCTACATACTTTAGCGAGTCAATTCACTTCCTGACACACAGCACGAGTGGGAAAAAGGAAGATCAACACTACACTTGAACTTGAAGATGTGGGATTATTGGGTATCTCCTGCGGTGGCTAGCAAAGCTAATGTGAATCACTACAAAATGGGGACAAATGCCACAAGGGTCGCTGAGGGGACCAAGTCGTGGAACATAACGTAGAATACTGAAGCCCATATTTTCGGAAACATGACGTTGTCATTCCTGGAGCAGCGTTAAGCTTGCTCGGTATGGTCTTCGACAGGAAAATTAGTCGCCAGCCAAACGTCCTTCGAGTGAATGTTTTTACCAAAATAACGACTGCAACATAAACTGGTTCAATGGAGCTACACTTCTAAAGATTTGGCCTAGATAGTAAAATCAATCTTTAGGGAACGTGGTTTGATGTACATTCGTTGACGCACATTCGTATAAGCGTCCAAAGCAACACAATAAACACAGACCGCTAAAGGACATCTCCACAAACAACACAGAGAATCCGAAGGTACAACGTAACTGATGAACTTGTAAAGCGAGGTGTCAGGATTCTGAACTGACCCAATAAACATCGTAGTCCTTACATGGTTCAACAACTAACAAAGCTGTTATAACTTATAGCCATAGATATACACACCTAGGTGTACACTACGGCCCAGCTACCACCAGCTAATCTAACCACTTTCGGTTGAGCAGTGGAATTGAAAAGATGTAAACGGGATAGCAAAACTACTGCAACCAACCTCTGCCAGTCAACCAGATCAACAGATAAGAAGTGACAAGCCTAATTTGTCAAAAATACAAGCAGACAGAGTTCCCTACATTATTTGATCACCAGTTTTGATCACCACCATATCTCGTGAAGTGTTCCCTTTAAACCAACCGGCTGTCTTTAATACAAATTGGATTTGTTCAACTTACTTATACGCGTTTCATACCTCCAATCTGGTTAACCTTCTGTCACGACAAAATGTGACAAAAAATTACGTATACGCCACCGATAACCAGTAAAATAACGTCACTTTACGGATTGGACTTCGATTGCTTGTCTGTTCCCTTCAATGGACTTCTCGCAATATAAGTAAGTCAAGAACGTAAGCTCTGGGTGCTTCACTGATTACAGACGACACCGGATCAAACAGTTTGATCAACGGTTTTTTTTTGATTTCAAATTCAATTGGTTTTTTTTTTTCTTTCAATTGAGGGCCCGTCCAAATGTGAAGTGTTCACTTATGTACATATGTGCACGGAGAGGTGTCATGCCTTGACTGCAACATGTACTTCTCATTGCTGTCGATAAGGGGCAGGGGGTTGCAATCGTTGAAATACTGTTGCGTCTTTATGGGGCACTTGTTGGTTTTTAATCTACGTGCGTAAATGGTTGAAACACTGCCGACTTCAGAATTATAGTTGGGAAGCCGAGAGTAAAACATATTTAAAATTGACATGAAGAATGCAACCTGCTGGTACAAGGAGAGGCTGAAAGTCAAATCTGCAGCTTGTCAATGGCTTTTTCGGTATAAACGTAGTTCAAATGTAAGTCAGCATAAATGTATAATCGATTGTTGAGCACAAGGCCGTCATAAGTCATTTATACAAAGTCCGGTAGAAAGAATGAACCGATGAATGGAATCATTTCTCAAACGGATCTGACATGACTTACGCTGGGGGTGATCTGGCGGCATGCCTCGGTTGAAGGAATAATGTTGACTCTTTAAAGCAAACGATAAATCCACATTTCTAATCAACAAGATAAAAGTGCCATCAACGCGCTCAGAAGGACGCATATTTCTTAAATACGAGGTCAGAGTGTTAACCTTGAAGCAAAGAACCATTGTGTTATCAAGGGAATCTCCACAGACTCCATTCACTAGACAACTTTATGAGCGTGAAAATGACATTCTTTCCATAGGCACATCGTTGAGACAGCGGAGATCGTTGAAAAAGTCCGCCAAGTGTAAGCCACTGCGAGTCTGATAGAAGAATGGTAGATTCAGCTCATCCTCGTCGTCCAAACAAATTCCTCAAAACTCACTGTAAAGCATTATGCATTATGCATATAAAATGCGTATTAGAACTGTTTATGAATATCGATTGAGAAAAGTAGTAAAGCAATCGGTGTTGCTGTTGTGCATGTTAAGGGAATCGTTAACTGGAATAACTAGAATGTGAAGTAACTGTGTTGCTTTAATGAGGCTTTCTTTAAAATGATTGGGTGGTGTGGTTATAACTTCTTAAAATAACGCATACGAAACGTTCTCGTAAAAGGCATAATGTACAGAAGTTATGTAGGTAGATTGTGAAGAACCAGTTTTAAGATATTCTGCGAACAACTCAAATAAAATTTCTTATTCAAATGTCTTCATTAATATGTCGAATATATTTACTGGGTGTATCCCTTTCAGACCAGGTCTGTAACGTGATCTAAGTGACGTGGTTGTAAATCCATTATGTCAGCGCAATAAACAAATTAACCACAATGCACGATAAGACCTTTGGTTGATCGCCAGCAAAATTCTTTACTGCCGTCTTAATTGATGGTTGCCAGACTCAACTTCCTTTCGGAAAGCCTGAGAAAAAGTCAATTAAACAACAATTGAGGCAAATGAGTTTAATTGTAAGCTAGAAGCAATCATTGTATATCAACCCTTTCGGAATGACAGATGAAATGTGAACTGATAATGTGAATAGTGAACTGATAAATCTTGATTTTTTTCTGCTATAGAGGTTAATATCTAAACATTTAACCGGGTTAAGCTGAGAGCTAATGCTAGGCCACAGTCATATTCGTTGTGTACGTTGTGTACGTCGTGTACGTACTCTACGCAAGTTTTGAATCGGGCAAAATATCCCTTCGCACTCCTTCATGAAACTAGTAGCTCCTTACGACAGTTAAGACAATTAATCAAACTTTGACGTCCCAAAATCGAGAAATTAATGTTACAAAATGCTATCAAGGGGTTTTGGTAGATATTTCTGATTATTCGAGGTATCATATTGACATGCTGACATGTGCCCGTTTCATGTTGCTCATAGCTTGACGTTTGATGTTTGACGTTTGACGTTAAGAGATTAGACCTCAAAATCGTTGTGTAAACTAATCTATGACATTTTGAAGCAGGCATTCTGGACACTATCGAAGCATGGTCACAGAAGAGGAATCATGTGATTTGGATAACTACAGATTTACCATATCTGATACAGTCAAGTTATTTTCGGCGCTTAGCAGTAAAAGCTTGTGGTTATCGATAACAAAAAGGGTGTCAATTTACTCCACAACAGCCTATCAGGCGTTCGACCTAATTGACTCCTCAATTTGGATGCGAAGACTTTCGCGGTCAAATGTTATTTTCCTACTTTCACATGGTGGCGCTTGAGTCTAGCTTCTCTAGCAACAACTTGTGTGCTGCTAGCAAAACATGCACCTTTATCTCAACTCCGAAGGACGAAGTTTTACAAAATGTCTTGGCAGCATTTGTGACCGACGAGTTCCGGGCCGAATTATACACTTTCAGCCTAGAATTCGAGGCACCTAACCATTAATGCATGTTTATCAAATGTCCGAATTCAACCAAGATCCCATTCCCGTTCGGCTTTCTGTACAGTTCTAGAAAGACAAATCTCAAGACGCCGGGAATTTCTAGAAAAACGCGTGCAAGCATGTCGCACGATTAAATACCGACGCGATTATCTACAAAATACTAAACTAAACCTAAAGGTACTTCAAACAACGTCGTGTGATTATTCTGATTAGTCGACAGAAAAAAAGGAGATTACGACGTGATAGATTACCCATACGGATTGACACATTAATGTTGGTGGTAAATTTGTTCCTCTTTTCTCGACCGAAAATGCCTTGGTAATTGTTATAATTTTTTTGACATTTCAATTTACGATGACATCGGTTGTATCTTGAAGTGGAATGTACTTCAATGCGAACGCCCGGTGGAGATTAGAAATCCACTACAACCATTAAGATTATCTCGGGCAGATAATGGCTTGCGGCTAGTCTAATGACAAAACTGCTGCACACATTTGCTGTTTATGATTCACTTAAAAGGGCTAATAAACGAGTTTATGCTCTGTTACACTTGCTATTGAAAGAAATGTGCCGCTTGCACTGTTTTTTGATGGATGCCGAAACACGATGGAATTTTTTGGCTACGGATTGTGGGAGTATCTTCTTTGGAACTGGTGAAAGTGGACAGTTGTAGGAGTTATCTTCTAAGATTATGCATTTTGTTTTCTAATTTTTATCAAAGTAGTAATATTTGCTTTGATTTATTAGAATTAAGACGCTACCCTACTCGATTTCAATGGTTTCTGCAACGCATAGGAAAGTTTCCCTAGTCAAGAGCAGCCGCGGATTTCATAACTATGAAAAATTCTTTCGTCGCAACAATGTGCGCATTTTACGGTCTACATAGTTTTCTTCCTCAGTCAACTGTTCAACCTTTGGGGCTATATTTGAGTCGACCGGTTGAGTGAATAATCAGTCGGCAAGCGTCAAGTTGAGTTCAAAACATATGCGTTGTCTGTGAGAGGCCGCTCAATTTTGGTCAGATTCCGTCGCATCGACTGCGATGTTTTGAAGGCAAGAGTGAACAGTGCGGGAGTCTTCCGAGGTCAGAAATCGCGTTTCAGTTTACGAGTGAGCTTTCGTATTTTTCTTCACTTTTTTGGAATGCTATTCTCAGCGGAAGTATGCGTGGGAAAGAGAGAGGAAAACACAAAACCGGGTGACAGCATGGATAAATGGCGGCATTTGATGCGAAGAAATGCTAAAGCGGCCAGAGTAGCCCGAGCTTGAGCCGTGCTTAGTTTTGAAAAACAAAAGGCTCATGCATGAGTTTGTGCAGTGCAATCTTCTCACAGACTGTGGTTAATTAAGCGGAAAAAACATTTAATCATAAGAAAGTCCATCCAACTACGATCCCCAATTTCTTTCTGCCCAAAGTTAAGTGTGAATGGTTCCAACAGGGCGGCACTGTGTACCACCATATGAAATGACCACCATGCAATTTGACTCGACCATTCCAGACCAAAAAGCAGCAAAAATGACAGGGCCTCTCGAAAGTTATGTTCAAACCTATTCTGTTTGGCATTAAACTATGAATCGAGACGACCCACTACGTTATGTCGATCCCCGCCAGTTTATTCCCGGAAATGCATGTATCCTGTGTGAACTATTTTATTTACTTACGGCGTCATTTGGATTAAAAGCTGTTGGTCATTCGGGAATCAAGATCAGGACCCTGTCACGTCTGATTTGCCTTTGGTTTTGCACTTAAACATGCGTGCCATGCAATGAGTTGGGTCAACTGACATGAACTTCGTGCGGAATTCACATCAAAGGATGTAAACAATCAATGCAGAAAAAAAACCAGGTCCCCTAATGAAGTCGCATAAATTACTTTCACTCCTTCGTCCTTCAATCACAGGTATTAAAAACAAAATTGATTGTTCGTTAATTGAATTCCGGTTGAGAAACTAAAAGTAAATATATCTTGTTTTGATTTGATGGCATTGACAGCGTACTTGTTGAATTTTACACTCCGGTTAACGCAGTGAGTGACTCCAACAGCAGATGGTGCAATATTTGCCATTTCCATTATTGTGGTTACCGCATTGCCACACGAGGGCGGAATGAATGAAGCGGAAAATAAACTTGAGTTCATTGCAAAACTGGTCATGGGTCTTCTGTGAAACTGCTGAATATCTGAATTCACGTCTGCAATGAATTCGAAGAAGTTTGCACTCCCTGCTAATATCTTTAAGTCGGAGACACCGAGTGTTCTCCAAGTATACCAATCTCATTGTGCTCGTTTATTTGATTAGCCATCATCAATATTGAGACACACAAAGTTTATCGTATTTGCACTTGACTTAATTGCAACAAAACTGATAAGAAACTGAACAAATTCACTGAAAAGAAGCTCAATAATAAAAGATAACCAGAATCCAGTGCAAAATTCCACATCTTTAGATTTTTTTTTAAGAAAAATTCTCATTGAAATTCGAATGCGATGTCAGGGAAATTGTAAATTGGGTTTTTATTGCTAGAACATCTGACCACAGTTGTAAATTTAATTTAGGCACCGACACCATTCGAAAATCTCTCCTCCTGACTGGCCTGTGTGTGTACACAGATAATCTTAATGCAGCTCAGTCGGGCATTACAGCGGAGTGAATAATAATTTATTGATGTAACTCATTAGCAAATAATTACCAATGAAATGTAATCAGAATGGACATCTGGCACTAACTCGAAGCGATTACCATCGGGACAGTGCATACATTGCAGGAACTGCAACGTGCTAGTGTGAGTTTCAACTCAAATCATTGATTCTCTTTCTAATTAGTTTATAAATAATTTATGAAAATGTGGCTGGAAATTACTATCTGTGGCCACTGTCAATGCGCAGGTAGATGAGTGAGTGACTCGTTTTATGTTTGACGACGATAAAACTTGGTTGCAACCGCAAATGAGAGGCTTCCAATAAATTTTAGACGCCTTCTTATCTCACAAGTGTTAATCATTTGGAGGCTATAAATTGTGGTTGCTTCCTAGGTTTGGTCGTGGGTTAATGCGACTTAATTGACAATAGCTTAAAGTCACGATAATTGCTTAGTTAGTGATCATGTTGGCCAGTTCCTTACACAATTAGCCAAGCACGTGCTCGTTAAATCTTTTGGATGGAAATGAATTAAGTGAAAGAAGTTTGTCGCAATGATGTAATGCTTAAGGGACGTTTTTGGGTAACAAATCATCTATCGGCTGGCACTATAGTTTCCTTAGTTGGGTTTGCAGTGGCGATGTCCACGGCTGTCCACGGCTGAGTGTTATTCTCCTATCGGCATCAGACGAAGGCTTCTTTATCATGATTTTTGCAATTTTCACTAACAAATATAGTGCCCATTACAAAACTGGAGAGTTTGATTCTCAGACATCGTCGGCTTCGTCTGAGACTTCTTTTACTAGGATTAGTTTCCATAACTTCGCATCTCGGGTTGATTAGGGATGCTTGGAGGCTGAGAAGTTCCCAATAGGCCAAATCTTTAAATTACTAAAGATTCTTGAAATGCTGGGTCATTTCAGGAAGTGCTGACTGAGACTCACCCCTTATCCTTCGTTTGGAAGGCCCCAATTTACACTAAAGAACTAAAGCTATGCACCCCTCTGTTTAGGTTTCACAGTTCCTCCAAACTCGTTAGATTGTGCAGGATGACCTTGGAGAGTTCTCATTACCTTATCAAGATCCGTACCGAACTAACCGAGGTCTTTAATGTCAAAATGAGGATTCAGGAATGTGACGTCTTCAACATCGTTCCCGAGATGATCGTGCAAAACTCAAACGTCAACACGAGGTGCACTATCAGTGCAGAAGTTCGATGATAACATTGACTTGTTTTCAACGAACGCTGTACGCGTCTATTAAGTCGTTTGCTAGAGATTGAGTTGAGAACGCAAAACATTGGTCCCGCAGTGAATGAGAGAAAACGAATCATAAGCTGTTCTCAAGAAAGAATTTAGCAAAATGTCACTATGGACTTAATTTTCTTCGCCTCGGCAGGAAGCTATACAAAAAGCAACACCCGAAATCAATCGCGGAACAACTCTTGCCAACCGGTATTTCTTCTTGTTCATGGGACAATTGAGAAATATAGCTCTCTCTGGAAGTATTCAACTGATTATACCAAACATTACATAAACATCCGAGTCCTTTGCTAATTGCAATATTAAAAGTTTATGACGGGATGGGATTTTGGGTAATGTTTGGAGTTGATGATTGTACAGCGACACGAGCCTAGGCAGACGTCTACGCAACCGACGACTAAAGTAAGAGTGCGTGGCCATAGCTCCATTCTGAAGAGTCTTCGATTCTGAGCCTATGCGACAGAGCAATATGGGTCCCCGGCTGCTCAAAAGGCAGATCGCCGATAGTTGGAGAGGCTTGTTTGATTGGTGCCCAGGTTCACATTTGACTGTAGCGTGGCAAGGTGCACACTCTGTACACTAGGCACGACGTTATGAAAAATGATACTGCTTGCATAGAGAGTTGCAAGTCGCAGTATATAAACATAACCTAATAAACGACTACCTACATTTCATGTTAACCGGATACACTTTCTTTGCTAGGAGACACCCTATGTCGTAATCTCAAATCTAAAATGTAGTTCCTACTTCTGTAGACAGTGTTACACATGTCTGCCCATACTAGAAGTATGAGATAGCTGTTGACATTGATAATAAAGGCAATGCAAACCACTAAGAAACCAAATCAAACTCATGTTCAAAAATGTTCTACAGCATGTCAAAAAACAATTCGATAATGATCCCAACATCTCTGTGCAAAAACCAATCAAAAACAAACTGCCGTTAATTTAAAAATAATTCCGTCGAGTCTAAAAATTGAATTTATCAAACTGATGTCGTAACAGGGTATAAAATGGTTTGCTTTGTCATAAAGCTCATTGAACCGCTGATCTTGTTAAACATTTGTATATCCTCCAATTATACACGAGCCACAACATGGAGAATTCAAATGACAACACAAAGACACCCCATTCGACACCGCTAGAGAATTATTTGGAACGCCAGCCCGATAATAGAGAGATTAGATTCGGCATAAAAATTTGCACGCTTAATGACACCAAAGTGTGCGAACAGTTCGTAGTTATTAACCTTGACGTTTATATTGCCATAAATAAGTGCCCAAAATTATGAGAAAAAAATATGAAAAAAGAAGGCAATAAACTAATAAAGTGTCAAAGTTAATCTATCGTGTCTAACATAAATCAACCCGAAAGATATCACCACCCGCTATTAAGGGAAAGAACAACACTAAAACAGTTTGCACAGGATTGGGCGAAAGTTATGTTGCCTCAAATGTAACGGTCAAATAAAAACAGTGTCACTTCGCGCATCGATGAGTGCCGTCAACAATAATGATGAGCCTAAAACAAACATTTATAATGAAAAACAAGCGATAAAGGAGCGTTAGTTTGAAGCCGCAATCGAATGCTGGTGAAGTGACCGGCTTACACGTTGATCTAATCGAAAACTGGCAGTGTAATTACTTTATTTAATTCTTTGATTGAACTTTGATGTCTCGTTTTTCTTCGTTTTGTTGAAGGACTTTAATCTTTATTGAATGGGAATTATTCTTAAAATGAAATAAATTTTTATGGAACTATTTTCTGTTCGCGCGTAAGAGCTCGCGCTTGCGATGAGATAGGAGACGTAATTTATTGATAAGCTGTCAATACTGTGGGTAACGACAAAGATAGGTTTGCATTGGACCTTTTTGAAAACTACGAGGAAGAACGCAGGTTAAGGTTGTTGTCCGCTTTGTTAAAGGAAACCTTTGTTGTTGATTGGAAGAAGCAAGGCGAAGCACATGGCAAGCTGTGATCAGTTCTAGATTGACGGCATCGTGTTTTAACTGTGGTGCATGCACTTTGTCCGATTGTCTTGTTTGATGATCTATCAAGCTGTCAGTGGGTTGAAGTTTAAATTGCACTTCTGTGGCATCAGCTGCAACCAGATCTTTGCTAGTTGTGCATCAGCAGAAGAATGCATTGTTACAATCACTGGTCATGTATATGCTGTCAGATTGACTGTTGTGTTGCACAACCTGTTAGATTGTATACTGATCATTTCATTTCATAGCCTCTTGACTGTCAGATTGATGGCTACTCCATTGTATTGCAGCCGTGTTGACCGTTGTGTTGCGCAGTCTCCTTTACTGTCAGATTGTAGATTGACCATTGTGCTGCTCAGCTTGTAGACTAACTGTCAGATTTGTGACTGACAATTGTGGTGGAGAGTTTTCTTGACAATCAGATTGAACCAAAATAAATCACCGACATATTTGCCTATTCCCAAGTACGTCATCACGGACTGCTGCACAATGTCTGCCAGTTTATTGTTTCCCAGAAGTGTCGACTTTAATCGTAATGCAAATCAAACAAAAAACCATCGCACCGGTCCGGAACAAAGTCATTATTCAGGCAGTGAATAAATATCCTCAACCGCGTTGCTTTATGTCGAAATAACGATCAGTGTGCAAAAACACCAATAAGGCGTTTTTTGTGGGTACGACTTAATTTCACATTCTATCTTGTTTGGACTATGATCTGCTCAGAAACCATTTTTTTGATCAGATCACAACCAGTTGTATCACTCAAGCAAACAAAAGTCAATGTGCGCAACAGGTGGAATGCAGTCGAGACAAATGAGAACAGAAGTCAACCGTCAGGCCCGCCAAGCACGTGCCTAAGAAGTGTTTGTAAGAAAAAAGCAAATATCAACAATCTCAGCAACTTCAGCTGAGATCACTGCATTCCGTATTCCACATTTCCTTTCTGTCAGTTCCGACTCATTAAATCCATTGTCAATGTCATAAGTGTAAACGTCTAACTGCTTACCTATGTTGTAGCTGCATATGTGACGTAGAAAACGTCAAATTAGCATGTGCGTGTGATGTTTGCTTTAATGCTCAAGCCTTTTCGGTGAACACTGGCTTAAACGAGATATCAAAATTAACTAACTCGCCACACCACTCTCGCCTGAGATAAGACACAAATGTGAACTGGCATTAAACTGTTTCCGGATTTAACTGGCTTTATGCATCTGCCTCTTTCGTTAATGAAATCAATGCTTAATTGAGCTGGTTAATCGCTTGAACACATCTCGGATCTGGAATAAATGACGTTTCGCATAAGAGATCACCGAAAGCAAGGCGGAATATTGGCAAATGACTGTTTGACATAAGCGCTGTTCGTGTCAAGGTTAAGATTGAATGAATTCAAAGACTATGTTTGTTTAAACAATTTACTGCTGACACCTTATTATTTGTGAGCAGTGGAGTTTACTTTCAATTACCATATCATGCCGTGAGGAATTAGAAATGGTTTAAAATGCATACGCAGTGACTGCGGTCGGTAAGGCAGTCACAGAGCGGGGCAGATATATTTTCAGTGGATTTGGAACACAGATTTGTGTCTTGGCTCGGTGGTGAGGTGTGTCGATGTCCGCAATGTCTTGATTCCAATTTATAACAGAGCCAAGCAACTTCCTAAGCTTGATTTGAATAATTTAAGCCAACATTTTATCCTGACTTTAACTGATGCGAAACTAACGATTGCTTTTAAACATATGAATTCTCGATCTTGTCTCGCTTGTGAAATTAATTAGCTCCACGCGATGGATTTTTATCATTCCAAGTCCAACTCAGTTTATGGACCATAACACAATCAGTCAATGTCAAGCTCAGAAAAATTCTCTAAATCATCAAGTGCTAACTGATTCCAGCAGAAGCGGATAGAAGTTCACTTATTATTCTGAGCGCATTTCTTTCAAACAATTAAAACACTTCAAGGGGTCTTTGGTTTCAAAATTCAAGACTTGCTTTCTTCACTTTCAAGTTCCTCTTGGTTTTTAAGGTCCAAGACTTGGTTTCTTTTCTTTGATCCAAGCAGACCATGTTTTTTTCCTTAAAACAAACCTCAACAAGTAATAAATTATCTTAAAGGTCCAATCAACTTCAGTCTCACTGCTTTGAGTCGAATAAAGTCTAGAACACGAATTCGCACTTAGCCATGCTCTCTCGTACTAGACTGAGTGATGGCGATGAAAAATCTAGTTGCATCTGGTTTTACTTCGACCCACTTGACGTGAAGCATTAAATTGATACCGGCTTTAATTTGTGGGAATCACGCTGAATCTTCAATGATGCTTGTTACGTAAGCGTCTCAACTCTTTTGTTTACAAACCACACATGAGCTGTCAGTGATGTATGGATAGTAAGATGATTGATTGGGATTTTGTTGGGAGATTGCAGTTAGATTTTGCAATGTACCCAGAAGCTGTGGATTTTTTGGTGCACGGTGAAACTTTGTTTAATTGAAGTTGGCTTTTTCAAGTTCGTGGATAATCGTGTCTTATAATTGGTTACCACGTGTGAATTAGGCCAAGCGATTTGCGAAGAGTGTGAAATTGTTGATGTAAGATTGTTCATCTTCAGTTGAAGGACAACAAGAGATGTCTGCGAAGGCTATAGTGTTTGTTGGTGTGTCGAATTTCGACAATTGATTGCGCATTTATGAGATAATTGCCAAATTACAGTTCTTCTCTTCTCAGGTAGCATTCGGCATCAATATCGAACGCAGAATAACTCTTGCCAATCCCCTTTTCATTGCGTTGAAGATGCAATTGAGTAATTGAGCACTCTCTCAACGGATTAATCTGACTTCAAATAAGTCATTGATCATCCCAGTCCTGATCTACCGCATACAGGCATAGGCAATCACAAAAAAGAAATCTCTGTATTCGAGAGATATGTTATTCGTGCGATCCTTGGAAGTGTTCGTGGTGATAGTATTTAAAGCAGAAGATTCAGCCTAGCTACAGATGGGCTTCGGCGTAAGGACTGCTTGGCTCCGGCCCGAAGACTGTGCGCACCTATTGAGAACGACATCGATCAAATTGATGTGCTTCGTTTTTTTTGTTGATACGCTAGAGACCATCGAAGGAAGCTGGTTTAACAATAAGCAATTAAGAGACAGCGAAAGCAAAGCTGGAATTGTATGGCGTAGGAATTAAAGATTTTAAGTGAATCGTGGCTATCCGATGAGCGTCAGTTTTCCGATACAAGATCTGTCTCTCAAAGCGTGTATCAAGCTAAACATTCACATGGCCATCGTGGCACGCCAATAAGACGTTCAAGACAACTGTGCAGCGGACTACGAAGGACATGGACCAAGAAAATTAATAAGGGAGAGATGTGCCACTTCTACGTTTCTTGCCCCTCAGACTGATCCGACAGCGTTTTATATAACCTTTTCAAGCGGTTAACTCCCGCCTAACACCATTGCGCTGCTCTATACTCCTAACAAATGTGCGTGAAAATAAAGTAGTATGCGTGACTTGAGAGCAAAACTGCGATGGACTGGGGGTTTTCAACTGGAAAGACGAATATCTCTTCCTCCATTATCTCTGATAAGAATGCTTGCCTGCCATGCATTGCATACAAAACCTAGAAGCTAGAAGCTAAGCAAGCTGATTTCTTTGAACAGACTAAGTGTACGTGGCTGCTGTCATTGCAGGACATTGCCTCTTTGGAGATCATGCCGTTAGACTAGGCGTCAGTCATCACTGGGGACTTATGTAGAAGCTGCACTGGATGGAGAATAGACAGATGTCGTATTCCTATTCATGTCTGCTTATACCTGGTGATCAACAACTTAAGTGCTTGAAGGAGGAAACCCATTGCAGATCATCATTAGCTTCTGTTGCTTCCTTACCAAAGGTTAAGTGCAGTAAAATGCCAGATTGATTTTATCTCACATCAGCCACTTCAACTTACTTATCTAACCTGCACCGGTCGCGAAGGAAATGAAAAAAGGTCTCACCTTAAGTTTTTCTTCTTCAAAAACTGACTTAACTAATTCACAATGACAATCAAACTATACCAACCTGCCGTCAAATAATGATTTTGAAAACGACTAAACTGATAAACTTTACTCGACGTGTACTTCGGAGTTTGAAGCGCATTGTGTGAAATATGTATGAATAGTGAACACAGTCGTGTCATTGTGGGTAATTAAATTAATTAATTAAATGCACGTGACAGACCGACAGTCAGTGAAACACAAGTGGCTGCAATGCTTATTCAAGTGCTTTAATAGCCACTTGGATAAAATAACAGGTTCTTCTAATTTTAATTAATCGAATTTTACACTGCATCAAGCTTCCACTAGCTCTTCAAAATGCTGGTCGTCAACGGGTTTACACAGTTAATCTAGTAAAAGTGATGACAGTCCAATTCTTGATTCAATACCTTTCACACGCAAAGGCTACGACAAAGGTACTAATGACGTCTATCACTGGTTTTTCTCACAGTTTCTTCTCGAGATCTACTTTCGTAATTTATGCACTTTCTGTATTCAAGGAAACGCTTTCAATGCATATTCATCAAAGAGGTATGCCGTGTCTGTGGGGGAAGAACTAAACCAGACACATTGTCTGACGTGCAGTACGAGTCTATTCATGTTCATCATCAACTGCTTGTGTCGGAGTTGCAGACAGGGTCTGGATGAGCATGTACCTCGCATGTGGACACAGATGGTTTACTTGCAAGCCCTATTTAGACATTTTTTTATTAGACAGGCAATTTATTTTCCTATTTACATATTCAAATGATTTCGCAAATCTGAAGAGTTTTGCTTTGTCTGCAACAAATTGGATCCTGTAAAATGAACGTAGCGACCAAGTTCAATCCCACCAAAAACGCAAGCTCCAGTTCGCCGTTGCTGCATCATCGCGCCTAATCCCGCATACTTTATTAGCCTGAAGAGTATTTTAATAGCTCATTTTACGATCAGTAATTTACGATAAATTTTTACAATTCTAAGAACTGGGCTAAAATATAAATCTCTGTCTGAATATTGACAGTTCGTAGACGGGTGAAGTTGAACGCCTGACACGCTTAACTACAGTCTTGGGTGAGTAGCTAACAATCTCATAAAAACCTAAACACCGCCAACAATTAAGATAAGTGTCAACTGCGAAGTTAGGTTTATCTTAAGCTTTTGTAAATATGTCAGTCGGCTCTGCAAAGAATCGCGTGCGATATCGCAATTTGTCACCTCATTCGACATGAACTGCTAAATAGTCGTTTGGGTGTGTTTGAACGGTAACAAGTCGTATAAGATGAACACGACAACGCGGAATTATCGACAGAATCGGATTTGACATCGTTTTCATTTTCACAAGAATTAATTTGTTTTGGAAATTTACGCATGTCTGCATTTTCTCTCATTAGCAAGATCGTTCTTATGGAACTTACGTAACTTGCGGCAAGAATGCCGATTTCTTAATTGAACATGCTTTTTGTTTATGTCATGATCGGAAGGCAAGTTCTAGCTGAGAATCGCTAATTTCGAGGGCGTGTCATTTGGAACTAGGTATAAAAGAAAGAATATGTCGCTACAGTCCGAGATGATTGCTGGGCCTGCCTAGACCCTGCAACAACCATTCGTGTTGTACGATCACGAGCACACGATTGGGGACACTGTTTCGTCGAAAGGCTACAAGACAATCCGGAATGGATGCATAGAGGCTTAAGTCAAATAAGAAAATATACATCGGACATCGGTCACCAATCTCCCAACTAAGAGGATCTTCGAATCCGAGCATCCTGGAAACAAACATTAAGTCATCGCTGTACTTAGCCGTTATCAGTCTGATCTCAGTTAGAAAGCAACCTGCCCGGGAATGTCAGCAATGAACGACAGAATTTGATCAGGCTATGTGTCGTTGGACTGAGAAGTAAGTCAATAAGTGTTCGAATTTTCCATAATTTCGCAGATTAGACTTAGCTTGGACATGAGATTAATTCAATTATGTTTTGTCTTTAAGTTTGATAAGTCTTTACAGAGGGGTGCCGTGAATGGACAGGAATTAGACCTAGACACTCCACGTAGCAGTGTGTGTTGGTGCATCACTTCGTCAAAGTGGCAACTGACATTTCAAGCAACGTTGAATTTGTTAACCTGTCTGTAACTGTGTTCACAAACCTGTTAAAGGGTGGTACTGAGTGTGTTGCACCTCTACAGCATTCAGCATTGCACTACCCTCAACAAGGTGTGCCGTTGCCATTGATTACCTTCCGAAATTATTGGACTTTTGAAGGTGTTATTAAAAATGGATAGATCAATACGTTGTGCCAAGGTGTTGTGCCACACCTTGATGTTTGAAGAATCATCTAAAAAAAATAGAGAACATTTGAGGAAATGTCTCTTCTTCTTCTTTCTAATGGCGCTACAGTCCGGCGTGGACTTGGACCTCAACCACAACTCAGCCAACAGCCAAAAAGATTAATTCGAATGTTTTGGAGGGATTGGTGAAGTGAAAAATTCATCCTCTAAGATCAACGGAATATGTGTCCCTGAAAATTCCCTCGTCGATCTTAAGACTTGGCACCATATTTTGTATAAAGATCTTGGGGCACAGGATTTTTTGAAGTCCACCCTCATTCATAAGAATTTACAATAAATCGAAAACAGTCTCTCTTGGCGGCTCCGAACGCAGTGACATTGTCACTTGTGTTTTTCTGAAATGGATAGTTCATGTTAAAGATAAAGTTTACACCAATGCTCCACAAACAACTACGAAGTGTGCTAAATGAGCTCATCAGAGTTGCTGTTCGCGAAATACAGACAAACGCGATGAACTGCATGCCTCATCAAAGGAACGACTTTTTGTAGAAAGTGTAGATATGGAAGGTATTCCATGATTTTGCCATTTTTGGTTTACTCCAGGTCAAATATTTGTTCTCTTGGTTTTATAGAACAAAAAGTTAAATGACAAATTCCTTCGTATGCATGAATAAAAAACAACCAATATTGAGGGAGTTTCAAAAGCAAATTAATACCCTTCGGACGTTGCAAATCAAATAGTTTGTCTGTGTATCTTTTCGTAAAATGGTAAATATACGGCTAGCGGTGAGTCATTCATTCTTGCATCAAATGCGTTTAATAGTAAGTTTACACCGCATCTAAATCCAACATTTCGACGGGTGTCAACATTTCAGCCCAAATGTCCAGTACTTCGCCATACATTTCCAGCATTTCCAGCAAATCTTGAATTTCAGCGGAATGTTGATTTTCGTCGCTGCATTTGTATGTTTATCAAATCGAACAACCCTCTTTACAAATTCAGCACGTCATTTAATGACTTCTCAGAGCGCTGACAAAAACAAAATGACAGCTGTCAAAAAAAACAATCAATCATTTCAGTGATAATTACAACATATTTAGTCAGCAAACATGGCTGAATGACCACTTATGTAAATTCATCTTGAAATATGTATCAACAACTTCTGATTACCAATCAGTAATCAATTCTGACACTAGCTGTCATTTGAAATGTTTTATCTCCAGTGGGAACTAAAATTTGGTTTTTGACATTTTTTCCCCCGAAATGTTGGATTATAGTGCACATCGCATCCGAGCTACTAAGTCTGTTCAAGTACAATTGAACCGAAAAATTTGTCTGAATGTTTTGACATAAGTGCAAAAAGAAAATTCAAGAATATCATCAATAGCCATCAATTGCTAAATAAGAACGTAATGTTGTAAATAACCGAAATTGGTCCTGAGCATGGGTGTTTATTTAAAAATGTCAAAATTAAAAGGAGAACTCTCCCCACTAGTCCCTGTAGATTATTACTGATGGGACAGTGATGCATATAACCAACTCAAGACGACGGGAAGGTACTAGATGCAGTGAACTGTCAAGTTTTATTATTAGAATGAAATGCATAAACTGCGTAGCCGGTTGGGTTCTTGAAACACCGATATCACTGGCTAATTGGAAAATAATCCAAACTAAGTATTCTTAGAAAATCTAAGAAATTGCTTTTATTTAAAAAAAAAGTGCGAAAACCTGTCTGGACGGGCTCCAGCAATGTACCAAACCAATCAGCAAAAAATGCTACAATTTCTTCAAAACGTAGTCCCACGACGACTTCCACCGAGACCAAGAAATTGTGACGTTCGCTCGTAAGCCAAAGCACCGAAAAGAATAGCACATTAACGTTAAAATTCATTAACGCTAAAATTCTTTCAATTCGTTCTGGAATTTATGTCTTACGACGCGGTGTTATGAGGAACTGTCAGTGAAGAGTCATTAAGCAAACATTTACAAATATTTAAATGCTGGATAACTGCTGGATAAATATTTGACTTAGTTGTAGAATAAGAGAAATATATTTAGACGACAGGTGTTTTAAGTCAGTCAACAGTTCAAAGTACGAACGAACTTATCCACTAGCGTCTTATGAAAATATTCACGAACTCAAAGAATGATAAAAACAAGTTAAAAAACGAAGAAGATCCGATACAATTCTGGTTTCACTTAATGCAGCCAAACCATGAGTTCAGACTTATGAATTCAGCATGAAGTCAACAAAGCCTTCAGACAAAACACTTATAGCCATGTATGCAGGACAAAGAAGCGCTGCTTGTAACTGTCAAGCCTGTTTGCGGAACTTTCGTTTGTCTAGATGACTCCCGACATTTGTCCTCTGAATCAAAACTTCCACCTCTGTGAAACACGTTTAGAAAGTAGTGCCTGTGAATTTATATTCACTACACTTTTGACTCTAGTATTTTAAGTTCATCAAATATTTATACACACCCCTTCAGAAATCGTTTGAGAATACAGAATGTAACTGTGAAGCACAAGAAGCAATCATGTCATTAAAATACTTGTCCAGGGAAGGCTCAAAAATTCAAAATTTGATTAAAATTTCCTCGCCTCGTCTTTCCATCAAGGAGACAAGGAATATTAAAGCTTCAATTTCCATCACTTAATTTTTGAATTATCGTCGAGAGCAATTTGTCGGATCATCTATGTATAGTCACCAAATTAACACATGTTTAGTTCCACTTGTTCAGCGCAATTTGTCACGCCAAACACACGAAAAAAGAAACAAAAAAAAGATCATCAACCACGAGTGTCAAGCTGATTCAAGTTTGAATTCAAAATTTGAAAACAAGGAAAAAAAAAAACTTACACTTCGAAATTCGCACTCCCCATGCTGGTTGAACCGCCATCGTTCCAAATTACTTTTGTCAAGGTTAACTCGGCAACTTTTTCGTTTCTTACAGTCCAAATAAAAGTTAGCTCTTAAAACTTTATTTAACGGTCACATAAATTTTTGAGGAGCAATCTCTGACACTGCACACAATTTGAAACTGGTTTCAATCGGAAACAAAAATTCACTGACGTCGGATTAGAAGCAAACAGGAATCCATCAATAGTTTTAAAAACAAAAAATAATTAAAACAAAAGTCCCGAGTGCGCAGGGATAAGAAGAAGAAACACTGTATCGTATCCCGTTCGATTTTCCTTTCGTTCCGACTGCGAAGAGTGGTGGCGGTGGTGGAAAGCAAGCGACGATCACACACCGAATGACAAAAGAAATTCCAACACTGTTCACTTTATATGTCACCTAGGGTTTACACACAGGCACTGGAAACGATTTTGTGCACCTCGTTTATCAGTTGGAGCAAAACAAAAAAACGTCAACTCTGACGACAACACGGCTGGCAGGTGAAAAGGAAAGCGCCTCTCAACTGGAACACACTGTACACGCACACATGTCAGGCAAATAGTCGAACGGAGTTAAGAGCGCGCGGCGAGTGCACTTAAGAGAGGTGCTGGATATCCGATTGCAGCGGGTAGAGCTCAGGAATCGAGCTTAAGCTGGAGCGAAAAGCGTCCGTGCGCCTTGGCTGCCAGAAAGTGAATGAGTACCCCCTATCGATCGACGCTTTGTAGCGACTGAATTGCGACGCTCTTTCCGAAGATTTTCCCATGCTGTACGGCAGCGGCGTTGGTAGAGCTGCTCAAGAGGGGAGAGTGATCATGTTAACTGCCGCTCTCTCTTGCCGCTGCTAAGACCACTGTCCGATGTGGGCATAGCGGTCTGCTGGAGCTATAGGCCAGCAAGTAGATGCACATTTGCTCTGGGACCGCTTCACGAGTTGGAGTCAGATGAGCAGGTGTCTGCGCCGAGCGGTGGGCTACCAGAGAACGCATTCGTCCGTCGTGGAGGCAAAGGCGCGCGCTCTCTACCATTCGATTGATCATTGATCCCAATATGGTTAACAGTTGACAACAGGCTCTGTGGACGACGATGGTGGTGTATGGGGCTGGGAGATGGGGCAAAAAGCCGTACCGGTATCGGGCGATCGTTATCAGGCAGGGTACACATTTTGTTGAACAGAAAGCAATTAGGCCTCGTTGTACAGTGCGGTAGTCTGTGGAACGTCTGCACGATGCTCGCGCGTAAATACGGGATTATTAGAAGCTTTTTGGGATTCAATTGCGATGCTCCCTCGAGCTAGTATTTAGCTTGCTTTACAATGTTGCGCCAAATAGGGGAGGTGCACACGCCATGTATTCACACTTTGCTGGTTTGCCGCGGCTGTGAGAGCAGCTGCGCGAGAGCTACTTGCGAAAAGTTGGTCACTTGGCTGAATCTCGAGATTTTCTCATTTGCCGCATGCCTTTGCCGCCGTGGGATTTGATTAGTCTTGCCGGAGTATTGAATTTCTGAGCCACATGGGAATCTTGCAATGAAATTGTGTTTAGGCTCGATTTCGATTTCCACACACCACCCGTACCCGTTGACTTCGAAAATGACTAAATCATGAGGCCGTACGAGAACGTTCCAAATGAATGAAATTTGCTCAGTTGTGGTTACCCTTTGTTCCAAGGTAGATGGTATCAGAATATGTGAATTTGAACGAAGAAAACCGAACTGACTTGCAAAACTTAAAGTGACTTGTCATTATTAGGCGAGCTCAGGTGCTTTTATAAAATGATACAAATTATTAATTAATTAACGATTGGTGTCAGCGACGCATGTCAGATGGTTGCTTAGTGAAATCTCGAAAAGTCGCAAACTGGATCACGTTTTACGGACACGTTTTAGGATTTTTTTTTTTGTGGGGGGCTGCAAGGTTGTCTCGTGTCTGTGCATGTCGATATTCATTCGTGATTTATCTGTTCTTTGTGTACTCCAAATTATGTGAAAAATATTTTAAAGGTCGCACAAAATATCTTATGGAATATTGCTCTCATTGTTTGGTTTTTTTTTTTTAATTTTTAAACGTGTAATGCAACAGTTGCTGCCAACAGTACACTCCCATAAATGTCAAAAGTGGCAAGAGTACTATTAAATTTGGCTCTAAAAATTGATGACGGTATTTTTAGAGGGGTCATCTTTCCTCTTTCATTTAACGCAACTCTTCATATATTTTTTTTCAAAATTGCTCTTACTAACAGTTGTTACCCATTTTTGGTGCCAAAGTTATCGTACCTCCAAAAGTGGTTTCAATTTCAATTTAATTCGTTCATCTTTGAACACTGGAGGCGAAATATTGGTAGCCTATGATAATTCATAACGCAAGGGACAGTGGCTCTCTTCGAATGAATCACAGCGAAATTTCGTGTACGCAATCTCCACTAACAAAGCCTTCTCTAAAAACAATTTGAATACAGATTTAGAACTGTACAATATCAATCATGCAATATTATTACACAATCGTGTGGTCATTCACTTTAAGTACTGGAACTTGAACATATAATTGGATCGTGCCGATCGGTCTTTAATTGAGAAGTGGCCCATAACTGTTCTGCAGTACTATGTGCCGAACAAAGCACCACTATCGACTGTGCGCTTATCTTGCCAGTCATGTGATATGGCGCCGAAAGCTGGACGATACGCAAAGGAGCAGAGCTGATTGTTGGTGCCTTCGAAAGAAATATTTTACGTCGGATATATTGGTCCCGTCTGCGAAGGGAGGAGGAGACATAACCGCGACTTCTACGAGCTTTTCCAAGACGTGGATGAAGGTCGGAAAGCATAAATCCGTCGATTGCACTGGCACGGCCACATCATTCGAGGAAGACAGAACATCCCGCATAAAGACCAAACACCCGCATTGTGTATGAAACTCATCGCACTCAATGCAATTAAGAACCGTTTTGCAGATTTCTTCACGAACTAGTGGATGTGCATCTGTAGTTCTGCTTGCAAATGTCTGGACAAAATAATTTCTCCCAAAACTCTAACAAGTGACACAGATCTCTAGGACAGATGAATCAGTACGTCGGAGAAAGTAGAACAATTAATGATGGACTGAGCAACCCACTGCCCATTGGATCCGTAACGCATTTGTGAGTTTTTGTTTACAAACGATTGTTGAACTTTTTATGTCGCCCTTTGGCCAGTGCGCCCAGTATTTGGTCCCCGCATTTGATGAGGCAATTCAAACAGCTTACCGTTGGATGAGTTGTGGGAAAGCTTGTTACCGAAAGTTATACAGTCGTTTGATGCCCTGCGTCCACGTAAGAGCAGTCTGTCAAGGTTCGGTGTTTTATTCGACCTCACGTTCTCAACTTGTCAATACTGCCTGTCAACCACTTGTTACTTCCCTTGTTAATGAATTGCCTTAATTACTTCTCGTGTGCATAACATTCAAATTAATTACCTCATTTATATCCGAAAAATACCCTTCCACTCGTGCAATGCTGCCTACTTGGGTTTCCCACTACTGCTGTTGTTCCCCGACTGGCTTTGTTTCTTGTCAACCGCAATCGAAGTTAATCGAGAATTTTAGCATTCACGCTTTTGCTACCGATTTACTCGTTACGCATAAAATATAAGCCAAACGCTACTGACCGACATTGACCTCCATGGCGGCAAGTTAGCTTAGTCCGAAACGGATTAGAGGCCTTTTACCAAGTGTACCTAGGAGTGCAAAGTTTGGCGTACGGTGGCGTCGTGGACTGTGCTGACCATCGTGGTTTGGAGGTGACATAATTTGCATGGTCTACAACTTAAACGCGAAGTGTTTTCAGCCCACACAAGTGTGCCTGTGGCCTGTCAAAGTTGTTCCACAAGTTGCAGATAAAAATTCAACAGCAGCGACTGCAATCACTTCAGTTCCTCTCCACGTTTAAGCATTTTCTTGTTGCTGTCTTGTGTGTCTTGAGATGGGGGGTGGGGAAAAAAAGGGTGAAAGTGCAAAATTTTGTGAAGTAACTTCAAGACTACACGCGTCTACACTCGCTACACGCGCCACTGGATTTCGAGGCAATTTCTGTTGTTTTTTTTCCTTCGTTCGTTCACTCCATTCAATAAGAAACCAATGAGTGCAAGTGTGCAATGCATGTATACCTCATGACCTCGCTGAACATGTTTGACAGTAAGAAATAAATCGGAATAAATTTATATTAAATTAATTCTATTTGAGAAACACCCACGAAGCTTTGAAAGTGTTCACTCCCCAAGAGTAACCCCAGATATGCAGACGCATCAAATAAAACTTCTGTTCGGTTTTCTATTTTTGACAGCACACGCTTTATTTGCGACATGTGTCAAAGCCACACATCCTCAGTTAATGTTATCATTTCATTGTGAAACTACGGACACCGAATGACTTGCCAAAGCTTCTAATTTTCGGGGAGTGGGCTTTACAGCTGAAACAAAATGCTGCGTTTTTACTGTCGACTTTGCGTTACGGAGGAAGATGGTCAACTCCTTTGACACTGGCTGTCAATTTGAATGAAACACTGACATTTTTCAAAAGAAGTGTTCTCTCTAAAATGTCCTTGATCAATAATTGCGTTCGTTTTACGTGTTACGCAGCATTACAATAGGTTCCTCTCATTTCTCTCAGTTTTTAATAAACGCAGAACGACGCACATTATTTTGCCATTGACATTGAATTGCGACAGTGTTGATAGACGACAGTAGCAGCAACGAAGCATTGTCTTTCAGGCATTTGAAAGGATAAAGGAAGATCCGTGTTTTTATTGACAAATTTTCTTCAGTGTCGTCTCGTTTCTAGTTTAGTGGGTATGTTAATTAATAAGACTGTGTTCTGTAGGAATACGTCATCGCGACTCTCCGTGTGTGCCACTTATCAAGGCTAGTGGTTGTCAACATTTACATAGAAATAATCTTAAAGAATTAAATAACAGCAGTTGAGTTATCAAGACAAATAAAAATTCTTTGGAGGATTAACATGCTTATCTTGACGATGACATCAGTGCCCACGGTGCCCTAGCCGATGCTGAGATTTGTGATTTTGGATTTTTCACCCCTGTGGATGAAGACGAGGAATAAAAAGAAGAAGAACAAACGTCAATTCCAGTCGAAAGGAAATAGTTTTCGCAATCAGAACGATTTCTTCTCAGCTTTTCACGGCTATCGAAAATTCATTTGAACTAAATTAAAAAAAAAAAAAACAATTTCTTCTCTTAAACCCAGTCATGCCAAGCAAGTGGGGAAACAGCTGTGAAGCAAACAAAAATCGTTTACATTCCAATGAAGTTAAAATGTTGCATATTGAACATATTTGCATACATTGCGTAAAAACAATTCGCATGATAAGTTAAGACAAAACGAAGTATATATGTTAGTCAACACCAAACATGTGAAAACAACGCCGGGGATCGGCAAACATTGAAAATATCTGTCACATCTGCCGCGGCATCTAAGTAGGGTACACCATCTGGTGTCAAGCGGTCTGTGGGCATGCTCCTACTCGCAAAATTAACGTTTTACAAACGTATGTTTTAATATTGGTTCTGAGTCAGCTAAAAATTAACCCCCGCAGAGGAGATTTAACAATTTTTTTTAAAAAGTTATTGTTTTTTTTAGCTTGGTTTGTATCAGAAATGAAGTATTTGAGAGAGAGCCAATTCAGCCACTCATGCCCCTTAAAATGTTTGACAACCGTTTTTTATATCGTTTTCTGAAACCAAATTGACCAATCAGCGGACGGCATTCACTGAATAACCGTCAGAAAACCTCTCAAATTCGGCGATTGGCAAGGGGATAATCTGCTGTGAAATTGGCCATCTCTATAGTACTTCATTTCTAGCTTGTACTGCAGTAATGGCTTAGACTTGAAAAAGGTGTGGTCATGAAAATTGTTTTGCTCTTAGCGGAAATATAACCTCAAGTGCGTAGGTGTCGAAGCACCAAACCTCAACGCCACCTATTACGAGTCACTTGCGATGATCAAAGAGTATAACTGTCTATGAAAAGCTTCTCAAATTGTCCATTCGGAGTCGGCATAAAACTGTAGGTTCCTTCCACTCCTCAACGAACAATTACACGCACAGCACGAATGGTTGCTGAGAAGCTGGGCTCTGCTTAAACTTCGTGTGCATACATAGTATTGTCACCTTCTAAATCTTACATAATGTTAAGTAAGTTCTCGTCAAGTTTGAAATGTTATGCCATTTGCAACATAGGCGAATAACTGGTATTAGTGTAAGGAAGGGGAAAGGGGCTGCTAGTGAATTCACCAGCACACTTAGACTATGTTGGTCCGTTGTGATGAACAGGCAGACTACTACCGCCGATCGACTACTCCAGTGCCGGCAAGTGGTGACTGGACCAGATTAAAGCGTATTAACGATGCTTTCACTGGGATTCGAACCGGGGACTCCACTAACCAAGGGCAAGCACTTAACCAACTGCGCCATCCAGTCGTTCGGTTCGAACTGGCACTAAGGAGTACTTATAGAAAAGAAATACACATTTTCAGTGTTGGACAATGCTTAAAGAAAGCAAATACTTAATATTTGAGATCCAGAACTATTCATTAAAATCCCCTTAGAAAAGTTGAACGGGAGATGCATTGGCAGTGCATTGAGAGAGTGAACCCAGGAGTGTTTTGACATACTTTTCAAGCTGATTCCCCTTGACCTACATGGACGACAAATAGCTGCTAGTATCGCAGTATATTTACGGCGCCAATCCAGAAGTCGCAGAATTCTTTGACAAAATACCCGAACAACATCGATTATTTTCCTCCTCGTTTATGGCCCGATAAGCCTTCTGAAACCTTGAGCCCGGATGTATTTTTTTGGAAGTTTTCACACGCCATTCATGAACTCCGTACTCATGAAAACCGCGTCCCGAAATTAAGGGAAGATTTGTACTTGCCGCCATTTAGGCAGTAAATTGTTGGTAACACTGGAAAAATATGACAGCTAGAAGTTTAGGGGGATAGTAAAAATGATGCGTCACATGTCATGAACGACGAGGTTTCATTATTCAACAATGTCTAAAAAATGTATTTTGAAAATGTGGGTGGTCATGGTGAGACTGTTACTGGTGCTCGACATCGTGGCATGATAATACAGCTCTTCCTTACCAATTTCGGATGATATTGATGTGGCCAATGTGTGGTTTCAACAAGACGGTGCCACGTACCATACAGCCCGTGAGACAATTCAGTTAAAGTACATGAGGCATTTTCTCGAACGTGTCCCTACTCCCTCGTTTCGGTAATCAGAATTGGCTCCCTAGTTCATGTGACTCAACACCGTTAGGTCTCTTTTATGTGATTTGTTAATGTCAATGATCTATGTTAACTAACTCACAAATTCCCGTGCAATACGGGAGGAGGAATTTAAACGCTGCATCAACGAAATCAAACCACATTTATGTAAGATGACCAAGCAAAACTTGGAGTGTGTATATGCCAGCAATGTCGTGAGTACTTAAACAAAATTACAAACAAAAGAATGAAGACTGTGTTGCCAGTTCCTCACAGATAAGAACTGTCTTTTTCTCCTCTAAGCTTCTAGCAATTCAATTCAGATGCCTGAATAGCTGAGGTTCGCAGGCTACAGTGGCATTCCGGGCAGCTGTGAGCTAGTCAACCACGCAAAAACTTGGGCGTTTGGCCATAGAGGAGTTTAAGGCAGTTGTGAATGAGCAACAGTCAACTTCTTTTCATCCTAAGCTTCCGGTTTCCCACCGATGTTTAATTTTAATGATTTAAGTCATGTGGCCGGTCAGGTCTAAGAGTCTCCCTCTTAGCTTTACTCGACTTACATTGGCTGCCGTTTATAATTTTGCACAGCCTGTAGGAATATTCAACAGAAATGCAACAACAGTTGATAGTATCTAGTCCAATGAGTTTTTTTTCCATTATTAACTGATGAATATACAACCAATTCTGCTTTTGCACGTGTTTGTCTCGAACGTATCTAGATCTACAGGGCAAAAACAGAATTACGTGTATCATTTTCGCCATATCGTAATAAACTTCTTGGCAAGTGGAGTTGGAGTTGAATACTTGTGATTTCTGATAGTATCTTATCTTCATCAACTGTCAATAGGCGGAAACAAGAAAACAGAGAGCCTGAATGAGCTCTTTCAAGATGTGGATGTAGTCCGGAAGGCAACTGGCTCGGCCACATCTAGCGCATGGGCCAACACTCCAGTTGAGAGGATCTACGAATCCGAGAGTCATGGTTCGAGGAGGAACAGGACACATGCAAAAGAGCTTAGTCTTGGCGATTGCAAGCAGCGTCCCCAAGACCGTCAGAATTCCAGGCTCTTGGATCGCAAGCCTGTCCGTTGAGTACATTCTAGTCATTCTCGAACAAACGATCAACACAACGAGGGGCAGTTCCTGAGTCTTACTGGACGGCCAGGAATAGCACGTACTGTGGTCACAAATTGAACAGACTTGTATCTTTACGACCAAAAACAGCAAATTGGATCAAGACTGAACTGAAGCCACTAGAACGAGTGTTAAATGGAACAACATAAAGCCGATGCAGAAACATAAAATCATGTTTAACAAAGGCTTGCTAATGTCATAATCGGTCACTTAGGGCTCAGAGCATCGGCTATTAGTTCCAAGCTTCAGTTCAGTTTGGCTTCACTGATTAAACCAACCCGCCTGGTTGCTGTTTCTCACTGTTGCCTTAAGACGTTCGGGAGAGCCAGAGCCACGTGTGCAATTCTGTGTCAATGAAACAAGCCCACCGAGAGAAACGTGTGCGGGACCTTCTCGGCTCGCGGCTAATGCTTAGCGAGCCCGTCTACTGGGTATTATTTTCTTTATGCTGCTGTCACACCGCCACATATCCTTTCATTGCTTGATGTAGGTCCTGACACTAACGGACTCAATTTACTGAAATGAATCTGTCAGAAATGGATGAACAATGTATAGTTCCAACTCTATGGTGCCTCGTGTCAGGAAGCAAACAATTCAATTACCGCTCTACTCATTTCCCTGATCAGAATAAGCTGTCCAAAATTCAGATCTTGTCTTTTTACGTCATTCTACTCTTTTTCCTTGGGTTTTTTTCCGAGGTCTATGACTTGTGCCAATTAGAACGCCAAGCTGTGTTCTGGTCCAAGAGGTGCAGTCATTCTGATAAGCAACTCTTGCTTCTAGGAAACCCTCTGACGTTCCTACTTCGCATTCGTTAACAGTTTAGGTTTTAGCATTTATTCATGTGATCTATACCTGTTTGTTTGAAGTCGCAGAAAGTGGTGGGGAACTTTCTGAGACGCATTTACATATGCAATGCACGTTAACACGGCGGCGGCGTGAATCCCCGTTACCGAAGCACTCCAGTGCTGAATGTGGGGTTTTTTCAAGTTCAATCAAATCGAATCTATTTTTAAACAACTCTCAGATTGCCATTTATTACCATTAAATCCAATTAAATTATTAGCCACCCGCGAACCAAGCTGAACTGTGTCATTTGCGTGGTATTCCCCGCTCCCGTCTAGTTGCAACCCCCCAGTAAAAGGTCGCTCTTCAGGAAGCTGTGTAAGTTCACGCGACAAACACGTTATCCTCAGCCTTGTCAATGAACGCATGTGCTGTCTACCGAGAGGATTCAAATCAAAACAACTAAACCTCGCATTCTCACAAGCTGTGCAATTTCCGACAGCAAAGACTATCATTTGATGCCTCTGCGCCACCCAGGCTTCAACGGCAAGGCATGTATTTATTATAACTGGACTTAATGACACAGGAAAGTGGACAGCCGCAGACGTAGGCACTTCATTTCAATGGATTCCATGCGATCAGTCGCCTACATCGACTCAGGCAGACTGTTCGGCAGCATTTTTAATTAAATGCTTTAGTTTTTGTTTTTTCATATCGCAAACATTTTATGCTAATTCAGCACGCCATCTTACTGGAGAGCAGCTCAAGGCGCAGAACGAGATGACACTGACACTCTTACCGGAGTGATTCCTATTGGCCAAGACTCTTGCGATCGAGCGCTGGGAATTTTCCAACAGCCCACAAATGGTCATCGCCATGTATGCATGCGAATGGATGGAAAATTACTATGTTCGAGTCGAAATTGGTTATCGAAGAGTTGGGTCGGTTCTCCGCTGGCCAGCGGCTCTGCAGCGACGGGAACCTACTTGAAGCACAGAGACCCACAAAAAGTCCACCAACCATGTCCATAATTGCCGTTCGGGTTGTTCTTGTGACGAGTTTTCATCATATCTGCGATGCCATCCCTGGCGGTGGGTTGCGCATGCTCACAAAAAGTAACCGGATCGCACAATCAATTACCATAATTACACTCGTACATCGTCCATCAAATGCTGCGCGATACTTCATGTGGACACGGCCCGACATTCGGATGTCATACACTCGTCGATAGTTTCTACAGACATTGCTTTTTTTTCCTGCTGCTGCAACCATGCCGCAGCTTGCTTCGGTGGAAACTTACCAAGCAGCAGTGTGTATTGGCGATCGATTCGCAATCGGCGGCTGCTGCATTGGAAACGCAGTTGGGCAAATGATTGGAGGGAATTTGGGTTCCTTCGATTACGAAGTTCAGTGGGGTCGTGCTTTGTGCCGGTTCACGGCAAATACACGTTCCTGGAGTTTATGGTCGAGTGGTTAATTGGTTTGCTAGGTGCTCGGGTAATTGTTTTTATACGTGTTGTGATAGATAGCTCACGGGCTTTGGGGCAAGGTTAAGAGCGAATTATTCAAAGGAGTACGTGTATAGTCGAACGGATTTGCATAGTTATGTGTGTGTGTGTGTTTTGAGAGTTATGGACAAAGCAAGCACGTCCAATTCAGTTCAATCCATTGTAAACTAGTCCATGGCCCAAGCGGTATGTTAATCCGAAGGAATACTAGTTTAGAATGCAAAAGAATGTCTTATTGGATGAAATCGGGCTTAGATCCTTTCCAGACAATATTGTGAGTAGGGCAAACTTAGTGGCTGCCTGCAAAGTAGAGTCACTCTTTGGCCGGTATGGACACTACGTTACCGACTCAGCTATATTCTTTTGCTTAAGTATGCCTCCAAGTGGGCTTTCCTTCGGACAGATTCTTTGGAGGTGTGTTCTACTTTCCTCCTCCTTCTCGTCTCTGCAACTTGTCGGAATGGCGAATAATCCAAGAAGAATCTCTGCCAACCAATTTGCAAGAGGAAAGGGTGTCGCAAACATTTTATTCGACAGTTAAGGTTGCCTGACTCTCTGGGTTATCAGCCTTCCCGTCTCTATTTGATACTGGCTTGACCACTCGCACTTGGCTCGGATTACTGCAGTCAGTGGTTGATTTGCTTTTCCTGCTGCAGTGGCATCCTTAGGAGTGCCACTATATTCCCACCTTCCGTGTTCCGTCTCGCTTTGCAGCTCATTCCTCTCATCCTTTAATATATTGTTCGCCCAGTGAAATGTCTTGTCCTGTTGTGCCCAGCTGTTCGCAGAAATTGTTCAACTAGATCTACTCTGCCTAATTGTACCAGACGTCTTCTTTTTGTTTGATCTGGCCTTTTGACACCTCATTCTCTGCACAAAGACTGCAGACTTCCTTTTCTGCAGTTAGAGCTACACAATTTCGAAACGGTATTGTGTGTGATGTTGGTACTGGCGTACTTTGACAGAGGCCTTTAAGACGTAAGTCAATTACTCTCAACCTTGAATTCCTGGCCAGTCTGTGTGATCATCCAGACCCTTTAAGTCTGCTTATGTGTCTTAAAACGGGTTAAACCGCCAAAGATTTGTTTAGCCCTAGACGGTTATGCATATTTCACATACCCCAGGATTAGGATTTGTCGAATCGACAAAGTCCATCTTTGAAGTTGTCTTCTCTCTGCACTATGCTAGCCTTAATCCTAGGACTTAATGTCATAAAGACAAAGTAGCTTAGATTAGGCTGGGTACGTGTATAGAGGGGGGTAAGTCACGTCTCATTTAGATCCTCTTTGCTACAACTTAGGTCGTGCTTTCCATGTTGGTGTTGATATGTTGTCATCCCGATTACCTTATAAACATGAAAAGCGATTTCCGAGGGGTATTTCTCAGATTCTGAAGGTCTTGAAGAAAAGTTCTCCCAGTGTTCTATGTCTCAACTGGCAGAGAGAGGTAGTGAAGAAGGTCCCGTTTCCCCTCTAGGTCGCCATATAAAGCCGTTGGTTAGTCCCATTTTCATTTCATGGTACTTCTGGTGTTTACGGTCAGTTCCTGCTCCGACTATCATCGATAGCAACTTTTTGTGGCATTCAAGGAGTTTGTCGAATCTTGCACTATTCAACTTGCGGCATAGCATCCGAATGGTCTCACAGGAGGTTAGAGAGTTCCAACTTTTATCCACAAGAGGTGGATACATAGGGTTGCCTGGAATGCGTAGGTTTCGGTTCGTTTCATTGTCGATTATGCCCCTGTGACCTGGCACCCAGCCCCATAGAAAAATCGAGTGCTGCATGCTGAGAACTAGAGCTCTACGCGGCAGCCTACGACCAAATTGGACTTGATTCCTGTTGTTGAATTTGGTTTAATTGTCGGGAGCTCATCGGTTTGACTAAGGATAACCGTCCGGGATTAATTGGAGAACTGCAGATGATGGAAGTAGATGAAGAGTAGTCTTTTTTCGTTTCTAAATGAATCCAAATTAGTAGTACATACATGCGATTATTCTCATCATTCTATTACAGGCATACAAATGCATCAATATTTTTTGCAGAGCACAACAGCAGCAATTTCGGGGCTTGGATGGTAAAGTGGCTTCAGGTCTTATGTTAGGTTTTAGCGGCTAAATGCAGAAGGCAGTCACACTTCGGCCAAAGTACGCCCGATGTGATACCAGGCGGATTGATACCGCCTAACAGAACCAATTAGTGCTTATGACGAATTAACTGGCTAATTCAGTCCCCGAGGCTCCGAGGTGCAAGTACCTACGCCAGCGCGCTACCCGAGCAGAGTAGCTGATCTATGGTTTCAACATCCTCTTCATCCATGCAGCTTCTACAAGAGTTATGGGGGCGTCCAACCTTCGGGCATGAATGCCAATTGTGCAGTATCCTATTATGACGTCGGTGAACGTCCTGAGTGAAGATCTGCTAAGATTGAGCTATCGTTTGAGATTAAATTATGGCATATGATACCTTCGAGCCATTTACGATTGGTAGTGTTGATTGTGTGTATCTTGTGTAGATGGTAGGCTGTAGCGATTGGCATGTAGGTGGAACACCTCCTAATGTTAGGGAGAAGGATGTACCACACCTAGCGAGTTCACCGACCTTGCAATTACCTGGTATGTCACAATGCCTACGGCACCCACATGAGGTGTATATTTAAATGCTCAGGCATCTCGTTAAGATACAGCCTACAATTAAGGGACGATTTTGAGTTAAACATGACATTGTCCACATTACCACTTAATTGCGGCCTGACTGTCCGAACATATGGTGATATCATTGCAACTACTCCACTGGTCCGTCTGTGAAGATGCGCAGGGAATCAGCCAGCGTGTGGTTATCAGACATCCAATCCAATCCAGAGGTAGAGATTTTCTTATCGGAGATAAATTGGGGTAGTAGGCGGATGAGGAGAAAGTTAAATTCATTTGGAATGGCTGAGTGGCCGAAGGTTTGAGTCTCAGGGCAGTTCTGGCTGCTACCTGTTTTCTGAAAAATTCCAGTAGTGGAAGAGGGAGGAGTATGTTAAGTGCATCGAGTGCACTTCCGGTGATGAACATGCAGGCCGTTCAGTTGACAGCTGTGTTTAATGCTGTCCACCGCAATGAAACCCCGTACAGAAGTGTCGGTCTAACAATGGAGATGAAAATCCAGTAGATAATGCGTGGTTATAATCCCCATTGGCATACTATGGCTTTTGACAGCTGAATAGGCCACACGAAGCATTTTTCACCCTCTCCTGGATATTGAGTTTCCAGCTTAGCTTGTTGCTGCCCTCAGGCCTTGAGTTAAATTGATCTCGTAAGAGTGTTGGCTAAGATCTTTACGGAAAATTCGCCACAATATGTATCGAAAAGTCCCCAATTCCTGTGAACCTAGCGAATTGAACGGATTTTGCTCATTTTAAACTTAAGCACTAAAGGTTGTTACAACGCCAATACTAGTGCGTGGTTTCACTGGCACAGAAACATTCAATAATTGAAGGAAACAAAGTCTGGTAGGGCTAACAATAGGAAACAGCTCTCTAAGTAAAAATTGCGACCATCTAGCTGGAATTACATTTTTAATAAATGTCAACGTTGCTCGTTCCTGAACACACCCACAAATATGCAAACCTCGGCTGAAGTCTCGACATCGGTATGCCCAGTTCGCAGCTGATTTTCTATTGACGAATTGACGCGACATTTTGACAGTCATTCGCGAAATCAAGTGGATAGCATTTTCTGATGTCCCACTTGTTTGAGAAAAGGATATAAGGATACATAAGAGATGTAGGAGCCGTAGAAGTCGGTTTTTCCATAGTACTCGATTTCTTGTACAAGGTGTTTAAATATAAAAACGTATAAAAAAAGGTTTAAAAACTTGTTGAAATGCATATCTGGCAAGGCAACGTGTATGTACTGAAATATTCTCTTGTTTCTGTCCTATTCTCCATTCCAGTCCAGTCATTTGAACTGTCAACATTTAAGTGATTTAAATAAAGATTTCAATTTTACAACACTAATGATCAAATAATAAAAACGAGACGTACATGTAGCTAAATTAAGAAACTTCAAAGATAATTGACATTCACCTTAAAAGCCGATCAAAGTTCAGCTGGCATTTATTGAGGAAATACCGATTGTTCTTATTGGCCAAATAAATGGGCGTGAGATCTGATTAAATTGTATTCCAATCGGTTTATAGATCTCCAAATGTTAATCAGCACAAGCACGTGTACGTTTGTTCGTACTCCGCTGATAGCGCAGTCAAGAAAAGGAGCAATTAAACGTGTAATTATAGCATTGGATTACCTTCGCACCGCTCTTTCTGCCTGTGTGAGAAAAATTAAATGCCTCATCCCCCGGGTATGCAGTCGTGTTTAATTATTAATGTGCAAACATTTAATTGTTCAACAATAATTTTCATGAATGGATCCAAGTGCTAAGGGACGGTAATTGCACCGCCTTAAAAATGTCGGGAGGTCTATGCTCTTTGCATTAATTTTATATTCGTACTAAGTGTATATTTTGGTTGTCAGTATTTACGGACCTTAATAATTGGGTCGTTCAACGTGAATAGACGACGGAACAATCGAGTTAGTGTTGCATTCTGTCAAATTTGAAAATTTTGTCTTAAACGTTAGCTAAGGAAACGAAAGACACATGCACCTATCGAAAGTGAACTGAAATTTGAGACAAAGCCGTGTTTGCTGGTGTTTGTTATTCCTAGCAGTTTTTGATGTTGGTTACAATCGTGGCCGCGGCCTCACATACTTTCTATCCACATTCCTACCACAATGGGTAGGGAGGGGGATGGGGGTTGCTAGTGAATTCACCATCACACTTAGACCATGTTGGTCCATTGTGATACGCATAGTTAGACTACTACCACTGATCGACCACTCCAGTGACAGTGCAGTTAATTTTCGCAACACCTCTTACCAAGGACAGACACTTAACAAACTGCCCAATCCAGTCATCCACAAAAGTCTGTGATGAATAGAAAACCACCTAGATTAAAGGGTGTCAAAAAATTAAGTAATGGTATAAATGTCCCAAAATTAAAAAAGGGAAGTAAATAGAAAACACGGTTTTTAGACTTTAGATTGTTATATTTTTTTATTGAATCCTTCCTATGATGACCTAGCGCCGTGGGTTGACACGTCGACCCCTACGCACTTGAGCATGTCCTGTCTAGGTTCAGTTACTGGTCTTAAGCATTCAGTTGGCTACAAGCAAAGCAAACTAATGGTTATAAAAATGTGGTAAATTTTAAGGTCCGATGTTGAATGTGAACCACACCTAAACGTCAAGTCTTTTTCTGCATTTCATTTGACTTTTCTGAATTTCAGACTAACTCAATTTGGAACCATGGAAAGATACACAATCGAGCAACGCGTTAAGGTTATTCAGGCTTATTATGAAAATGGTCGTTCAAATCAAAATGCATATCGTGCACTTCGTGAAACAATGGCTCTTTTGCGCGACAAATTCAATGGCCGTGTTTTTACGCTTACGTGGTGGCGGTGTCAATTGGCCGCCAAGATCATGTGATTTGACACCGTTGGATTTTTTTCTTTGGGGTTATTTGAAAAAGGTGTACGTCGATAAGCCAGCAACAATTTAAGAGCTAAAGGATGAGATAATTCGGCACATTAACGGCATAGAACCTCAATTATGCTTCAGCGTCATCGAAAATTTGGACCGTCGTCGTTGGACGTCGCGGCGGCCATTTGACCGATATTTTGTTCCATACATAATTGAACCATACCAATATTATCATAATAAAAAGAAATGACAATAATTTCCTAAATAATTTGTGTTTTATTCAAAATCTAACCACCCTTTATAAGACTTATTACAATATAATCTAAGCCTTAGTATGTAAGTCTTATTAGCGCATGCATGCGATCTGTATGCAGCATTCCCTCTTTTTACATTGCGATAAGTTAGGCATATGACATACAATTTCGCCGCCTTACTATAAACATTATTATATAAGTCATAATATAATCATGTTTGGATTTATGTCTAAATAGACTATAGTTTACACAAACGTTGCATCCAACGCAATGAACAAAATTGTATGAATTATATTCTGTCAATCGACCTCCCTCTCTTATAGTTAATATTTACCGACCAAAATAAGAACATCAACGCTAAAGTTTGTTCTCTTCAGTGAGACATTTCGCCCCTTCAGCTCAGACGTTGAACGGCGCGCCGACTCAACACTCAACAGCAGAAATTTATTCCTGTGCATTGGTATACCATGCAATACACACAAGCGCACCGCTGTGTGGCGGTTTATCGCAATTTTTTGCGCTAACTCTTCCGTACATTTGGCTGGGCATTGCCTATATACATGGTTAAACACAAATATGTGGATTGTATGGGGATTTGGTAGAGCACATTTTTGCGGTAAAGATTGTTTCAAGGGTGTCATTTGGTATTTGATTTTGTGTTGTGAATGAAAATATCACGAAAAGACACACGTAAGGGAACATGCTCTTCGAGGCATTTTAAAGCGAGCCGGGTGTATGTTTGTCATTGTGTTTGTAAGTATTGTATGTGAGTATGTGGATTTGATATTTGTGTCACAGATTATTAAAATGAATCTTCGTCATTGCATATTGTATAAATTGTATTTCATAGCATTTATAGGAATCGCCATTATTCTCGGTACGAGCCATAGGCCCCCGCAGGGTAAGGTACGGCCAAGGCTTATAACAATTCTGAATCGAACACAAAAAACCGAATGGCTTTGTATATTCTAGTTGTTGAGAAAATTTGTTATTTAAATTTTTTACTTTAATTTTGTTTTTTGGCATTTACATAATCTTCCTTTGAAGTATGTGAATGAATACTAGATTAAACGTCTGTTCCCCAGGCACCAGGTCCCGTTCACACAACTGACAGGCGCCTATATCAACAGTTTTCTGAAATAAATATACCCGAGTGATGAACCTATCATCAACTCAACCTTAACCCTCAAAGCGAGATCATCATAAATATGTACCAAAAAAGAAAATCTTTTAGTATTTTCAAGTACTTTTAGTTACTCTAAGTTCTCGGTTTTTTGAGTTCCATTCAGAATTGATATGTGCATTGACCGCAAAGGCTAATATAGAACATCATTTCACAATTTTGGAAAATAATGATTTAAACTTTTTTTGTTTTCATTTTTTTCAACTATTTGAGTTTGAATGCGAATTATTCAAAAACTATTCACATGAATAACTTGATGTAAATTTTATTTTAAAGAAAAAATATCTAGTTTTCATTCGGTGTAGTACATCATGGCAAGTGTTGCCGCTGTTTTTTAAATATATTTTTTCGCGTTTAAGTCATTTTCTAACCCCTAAACGGGACGAGTTGCACCTCTCCCTCTCCCATTGTAAAAAATGCTAATCTTTAACACCTCTAAAAAATACCGTTAACATTTCTTGGCGCCAAAGTTATCGTACTCTCCCCTATTGGTTGCATTTTCTAATATATATTAGTGTTGAATTTATTGCTTATGAGAAACTTAACGAAAATAGTCTCCGCAGTAATTCTATGGTCTCTCGGCGTCAAAAAACAACAAAAAATAGACTGAAGTCGCTTAGCGGCAACCCTGATGGTGACTGAGCTCAATTCCCGCGATCGTCTTGGAATGAGATTTCGGGCACCACACGTTTTCAGTCACACTTGCATATGCAGGGACCATTATTTTCAAATAACCTTACCGGTTTAGAGTGGAATTTAACATTTCAACACATTACGTGATTGTTTATGGATCCTTATTTTTTGACCTCCTCATTTTTGTTTATCAACGTCAACGGAATAATAATTGCATCTTGAAAGTCCAACAATAGCGCGGATTTAAAAAATAAAATAGGTATTCAAGAATTCATCTGCTGCGAGCACTTAGTTTTGAATACACAGTGGATAGCATGAAATGCTCAAGATACGATCTTAACGGAATTCCTGTTCAGATAATCATTTGTTCACTGAAACTTCTCATATTTATTGTATTTTATCATCAGGAATTTAAAGCACTCAAATATCGCTCGTTTGGAAAAATTCTAGAAGAGCAAATCTGGTATTGTTCTGTTTCCTGATTAGTTCTGGACTTGAAAGCCCATGTATGACTGGCTGCTGTTAATTTTAAATCCAAAAATCGAGTTCCCAGAATGAAGGATGAACGCTCTCAACATATCAATTTTAGAATTCAGTGGAAAAATGTATACACTCATCCCATCAAAACATAAACAAAGAGCAGGTTATTGAATTGTCTAAGTCGAGTATCCTTATCCTCACGCTGAACAAACCTGTTTGACCCGACGAATTTGAAGAATACTTCATTCTGTTATTTAAATTCGCTTGTCTACAGTTTAATACGCAACTGGAATTCGGCATAGCATTGATACTATAAAAGTGTATTCAAGTGACGTCAAAGCCGACCACATCGCACTCTGCCAATGGCATTCGCTTACCTCCCTTATCCAAGTTATCACTGAAAGGTGTACAAGACAAAAGTTTACTTGTGGTAATCATACAGTCACTTGTTTTATTTTGTTCCTAATTTTATGACAATAAATTGCTTTGTGCATTACCGACGATTTATTTTATTGACTTCTTAAGGCAAATCAGGTTGACATTTATTCGTTTAGGTGTTGGTTTTTTGTTGCTGCTGGTTTTGTTTTTTTTTTTTGGAAATCCTTGGGAATTTGATGAATCTTCGGAATTCAGGCGGGTGAATGGAACTGAATGTTGGTGAGCACATTTTATGAGAACTTTAAACTTGTTGGTTAAATAGGGTTTATGTTGGCGCGAATTTAAATTCGCTTCTGTGATGTCCTCGGATCCAGACAGTGCCAATGCTAATTCAAATTAAATGCTAATCTGTTTTATTTATACCGTGTCATCAGTTTTGCTGACTGAGTTAACTTATGCACGTAATCCTCTGTCACCGAATATATCTTTTAAAGGTGCCGTCGCGTCATCGAAAACGGGGAACTATGTAATGCGTATGAGTCGCCATCTGGCTTTCATAGACTCTGCATTAATTGAGTGATTTAGCTGAAGTTTTGAAATCTGAAGAAGCCAACTTAGTGTTACCAACTTCGTGTCCGCATTTAGAAACACATCCCTTTAGGTGACAAGAATTGTTGATTGAGGGACAGGAGCACTCGTTGGGTAACTCTCTGCTCCCTACATTTCCTACATACAAATGTGCTAAGTTTTCAGAACACTTTCACCTTCAGAATGTTGCCTTGGGCAAGAATTCGCTTGTCCTGCTTCAAATGAGCCGCCACAAAACATGCTATTTCTGTCTTATCATCCCTTGATTAATCGAATAACTCAAATAAAAACAGATTTATTGCACACAATGGGAAAGCGTGAAACAAGAACACCGCCGATATTAGCACTTTACAACGGTCCTTGCTTATAAATAACAAAATGTTGCTAGTTACGAATCACTAGGCTGTAAATTTGAACTAGACTACAGAAAGCAATAAAGAGCAATCCCCTTGGAAGTAGCCAACCACGTGTGAATAGAGCTTAAGTCCATGAATCAATGTGTCTCGGGACAACGCATTATGGATTCCATAAACGTCGTCAATTGGAGTGATTGGAGCAATTAATATCGAATAAAACGTGTGATGACTAAAAGCAGCCCAACCAAAGTTCGAACGTGGACTGGGGTCATATGACTTATCAGCGCTTTAAGTTCGACACTCGATGAAGAATCAATAAAACGAGAGCCGATACGACATACGTCACATTATGATAGCCGCATCTTTTATGATCCCACAAATATCTAGAAAACTTAATTGCTCAACGATAAGCTCTTGCTATCACGTACATTTTCGTAATGGGACATAGTCCGTTCTTTCAAGTAAGAACGAGCGCTTATTTTTCCTCTGCCGGGGAGTACAAAGGAATTTAACATCTTCCCCGGCAATAGAGTTTCTTAGTATTGCGTTGAAAAACTTCTCTTCCACTTGACTTTAAGTGTGAATTAAATTATTTGAGATATCAGCTGGCCTACTGTTAGAGCTCTAGGCGTTCACATATGACAGGAGCAACCGTTAGAAGGATTATTGCGTTAACATCGCCTCTCTATGGGTCTTTTGTTAGTTCCTCACATACACTTCCCAAGTAAACCCAAATTCTTCTAAATTCTACACTGTTGCGGCTATCGAAGACTGACAGATGGGATAATTATGAAGACCACGTTTGGCTCGAGGTAAACAGACGTCTTAGCTACCAAAAGTATAACTCTCGATCGCTGTCATTCATTTAATATTGCTCGAAAGCATATGTATAATTTATTTTTCCATCTTATTATCCTTAAAACCAACCCGTTTGGCCCTATAAAGAACATCTTTGAAAACTTCCACCACGGCACTTTGAAACTCGCTAGCCTTTCTTTTGGAAACGGCTTAAGACTTTCGCATAGTACGCTGGACGGGATCTGATAGGCGACGTTGAGTAGGGATTCATTTATAGTAGAATTGCTCATACAAAAAAAAATACATCGATGTTCTATACGATGTAATGCATCGAAACATTACATCCATACATAACAAAGCATCAATTAAAAACAACGCTGTTTTAGATACATCGCAAGCTGCTGAAAAAAGTATGTCTTGACTCGAATTTATCACAACATACATTTATCGATCTTATTCTTATTGGATTTTACTTCCCTCTTCCTGGAAACACATTACCACAATCACAAAGAATAATAGACATGACATGACAGCTAAGGCTGCTACTTTGGCTGTATCGGCAGTCCGTGCGAACGGGGTCGTGTTTCCTCGTCTCATTTGTGTATGTTGCCGAAAATATTGAAGTGGAAATTATTATCATATAAAATTATCGGCACATCGTTAAACATCGAAATGGGAAACATCGATGTTTTCGATGTGTCGATTTATAATGAGCCACCCTACTTTCATGGAGGTTGGATAGCTATTTTTGTCTCTCTCATGACAAACAATCGAAGCGTCAGTGTGACCTTATCTATCTCGTCGATCTGAAAAGTTGCGATATATATTTCTTTACTCACAAACGATTCTTTTCGTCTCATCTTATGGATCAAGGCTCCTCTTTTGCTGCCTAGTTTTGTTTTGCAGATTATTTAGGTATACCTTGTTGGCAGCAGGTTGGTTCTGCAGGCATAAATAGATGCGATTGGCTTATAATCCTCTGCCTTATGAGGATGACCCCACAACGTGACCTTACTTTCACCTTTCAACATACACTTTTTGACTTTCGTTATGCACTACTATGCACTTGGAATTTCAAGAAATTCAGTGTCAGATCATACGAAATCATACAAGAATTGGTGTCGTGTCCGCCTTTAACGTCTAGTCATAATGTAATAGATTTCGGCTTCGACATGTTCGAGCGACTGAAATGGATTCTTTCAATCGTGTTATGGTTTTAAATAAAACACGACTTCACGACTTAAAGTTAATTTTCCTAATAGGATAAGTAATATACACTTTTATTTTCTCAACGGGAATATGTAAGAAGGATGAACCGCACTTAAGTGGTTGCCGGACAGAGTACGAGTGGGGTGACATTGTGTTGCGCACGCTTGCAGTCTGTACTCAGGCACAGATCATACGATATAAATTAATACATACTTATATGACGTACAGTTATAACATATCGAAACTTAATTTCACTTTCATTCCGATCTATTAACTTGCAAACTAGACAAGTCAATAAAAACAACATTAACATGTTAGAAGTTTTTTTTTTAAATTCTTTGGGTACAATGAAATTTTATTGACCATAACGAAATACTGATTTCATACAGACGGGCATCTAAGCAAATTGATTAAATAGCAGGTGATTGGATGTTTCAATTAATAGAGGGCTTGAAGCGAACTTCTCATTGTTTAACTGCAGTGCTTACATAATCTAATCACTAGCTTTTATTGGAACATCCGTACTTATAGGCATTGACTGCTTACAACCGTGAATGTCAACAGCTATGGACAAACGAAATTTATAAAAGTGTGTGTTTTTCAGCAAGTTAAATTCAAATACAATTATGCGGCATATTTTGGATTGGAAAAATGACAGGAGCTTGATCTTTAGATGCCGTTTGCTCTAGAACTAGAAACAATATCTTCGACTAGTGGCTGTGAATGAAATTTTTTGAATTTGCGTCCTGGAGCCAGTCACCTATACTAAAAGAGATATGAAAAATTTCGTGGTCGTCTACGAGGAAGGTGAATGGAGGAGAAGACACAACCGCGAACTGTACGAGCTGGACCAGGATGTGGATGTAGTCCGGAAGGCAAATATTAGTCGAATGTACCGGCTTGCCCGAGCGCATGGAAAACAGTGCTCCAGAGTCTTCGAATACGAGCCTCCTGGATCGAGAAGGACAGGTAGACTGAACCTCCGGTATAAAGACCAGGTCATAGCGGAAGCAAGACGGCTTGGGCTTGAAGATTGAAAGCAGCGTGCCCAAGACCGTCAATGATGGAAAGTAGCTATAGTTGAAGCACGGAGCATTCAATGTTCGTTAGCCCGATTAGATGAAGACGAATACATAGACAATCTTACAAACTTGTACGACACATCTCCTACATGACCATCAAGCCGTTGATACTAAAGAGAATGCATGCAAGACACCTTTATAGAAATGGAGGAGTTTATAATAACGTAAAGGAACTGTGGTAGGAAACACCACAGAGCGACTTCCACCCTCTCCCACTCTGTATACAATCCTAAATGTCACCCACAATCTAATGGCAACTTCGAATTACAAAGTCTTCGAGCAGTGCAAAGGATTGTAAGCAATTAGTGCCGTAAACAAATATTGCCACAAATATGTAAGAATCTCGGCATGCGTAAATACTCGGCCACTGCCTTCATTGCTGAAGACTTGGTATTAAGATGGTAAACTCTATTCTTAAGACTTCTCTCCCACAACAAAAAATGTGGCATCCACTCAATACTACACATCCTCCAGCTGAAAATATTTGTGGGATGTGCGGCCAGCCTTAAAGTAAACGACTCCCGTCCTTAAAATGCCGACTCCGAACGATATGATACCCTACTGCTTCAACATTACCAGTGACTCAATAGAGGTGGAAATGCTTTGTCGTAAATAGATTCCAGACACCCAGCGTAAGAGTCGACGCACCTACCCACTTCGCCATGGAGATCATTAAATGTGATCTCTGCTGGTGAACTGTCGCTTCAAAAGTTTCACCTTATAACAAGCAAAACTCAGTAAACTTTCTAGACTCTCAATAGGTCAAAATTATAAATTCAGAATTTATAAATTGAAATCAATGCTCCGTCTGAACCAGAAATCCACTACAACGAGTTGCGGTCGAGTCTGCGATTATTTCCAGAAATCAAGTTCAATAGAGATTCTCTTCACAGCTGTCCTATGACGAACTTATTGACAATCAATCACGAACCACCGAAGACTGTTTCATATTTACATATTTATTACAGTACACCTTGCAAATGGTATCTTCTGATTGATCCGTGTCAAATGACAAATGTCATTAAAACGTTGTAAAAGAAATTAGACTTAAGGGTTAGGACTAGTACGCTAATGTGGGCTCGTCGTTTTCGGTGGTAGGTACATACGAAGAAGAAGCAACTAAATCACTATGGAATGAAAGTACGTACTTCGCACTTGACCAGACAAACCACCAGAAATCATAGGCTCTCGCTCTCATTTTCGGACGTGCTCAGACCCGTCAGTCGGGCACTGCGACTGATTTCTGGTCTAAATTTACGGTATCACTCGGTGTCGTATGAATGTTTACAACCGTACACTCATTCCGTAGTAACTTGTCAGAAGCTTAAATTCTCAGAATACTTTACTCACTAAAGCACCCAAAGACGCATATGCACACACCTCGTAAATAAAGCAGTTGATAAACTACCGAGTAGTACATGAACTTGCCCTTAGTCACGAGTGTAAGCCCATAGTCAACCGTCACGGTATGCATTAACGTCGCCTTATCGAAAATCATAAAGTGCAGTTCACCTGAATGAATTAAGGGATTCCTCATGCCCAATCCATTCAAATCCGGACATAATCTCCCAAAACAAACATTGATTCCACGCCATAATTCCATCACTTCAACTGAACCAGCTACGCCCATGGATGGAGGTGGGGTGCACTTAAGTTTATGACATTTTCCTAATCAGTAAAAATTGGTCGGACATTAAACACATTTAATCGGTACAAACAGTTAACTCTTCAAATTCGATATCAAACGCCAGTATCTGTGTCATTGTTCGCCATACTTTCAGTTTCGATTATCTTGAACTTCAACTGAAGTCTTATTGGAGCACGACTTTTTGGGTTGCATTCAGTATTCCGGAGATGACCGTCTCACAATAAAATGGACTCAACTAGCCGTTGAATGTCAGTGGGGCCACATTTGACTTCCGAGAGATCGCGCGTATTGTGACAATTCTCCAAGGACACCATATTTGTCGTTGATGGCACGTGAATTGAATCTCAATTGCAACACTAGCTGGAAGAGTAAAAGAGAAAAACAAAATACGAGTAAATACTGCGTGTATGTACGAGTACGTATTCTGAATGTTTTGAGCTTTTGGAATTCAATGAACCTGATCGGACCGGATAACCTGCTGCTTGTTACAAGCCGCAATCGAATCGTGTGAGGTGAAAAACCGTGTGGGTGTTGACAGTGAACCGACACAGGAAGCCGACTCGTATGTATGCACGTGCGTTAAGAGAAGTCAAAGACCCAACAATGGCAGATGCAGTCTGAAGCGAGAGTGTTTGGTTACGCAAGGACACATGCATACATAAATGTGTGACACAACTTTACGTTCTACTAATTTGTTTTCGCTTGCGATTTTATTTCTGCTCTTTGAGCTGCTTTGAAAGCGAATTCTTTTCAGTGTACCCCTTGAAATTCACAAGGGAACAGCATAGGCCTAGCATACCAAACTTTTTCGGGGGCTTCAAATACATCGAATATTTTCACGTTTTTGCAACTAAAGCGTCACATCTGCATTCAATAGGCATTTGAGATATCGGCGAAGAAACTGATTTTATCGCACCGACAGGAAGGCAAATGACAGACATGAGGTCAGACATAATTCACTTTTACTCGCATCGAGTGTTTGGTGTTTATGCCCAAGTTGCCTTTGGCATTTAGGATGCGCTGATATCTGGGACAGATTATAATAAAGCACGTTTTGGTACAGGCACAGTCTCATTTCGGTTTTCCTCGAAACATGTGGATATTGAACAATCCTGAAAAGATGACTTCGAGTTTATGCAACTGGGTTTGCATAAGGTGACCCTGATTGCCGCCGTAGATCTACCGTCTGCTTTCCAGACTTCTTGCGTTTACGAATGTGTTTGGTTGGTAGCAACTTTCGATTTCTTATGTAAACAACTCTGACATAAATGTTTTTTTCTCCACGCTTCCCCACTTGAGGGTCGATCTGAAATTCTTTTGTGAATTCGCTTCTATGGCGTGGGTACGTGACTTTTATTAATCACCTGACATCAGCTCTAACGTATTGACATTTGTTCCCCACTAAACATAACCACACGACTGAATTATAGCGAATAAACAAAATTGAATTGAAAACATCAATAAGTTGAAGACAACAAAACAAAACCTCAAATACTTAAGAAATTCCAGAAATGAAACGTCAGATCTTGCGAATCTTTCGGGCAAAAAGCTTTTTGTCACCGTTTCCACACAAAATCTGCAAATCTGATAAAAGCGCAGAAAATGTCCCAAACTGACTCCCAGTTAATTAGAAGATCAAACATAATTCACGATCTGGTATCATGCCCTCAGCGCTGGCGTTCATTCAATTTTGACCGGTGCCATGATACCCGTGGAAAAATACAACAAGAAAGTCCGAAACAAATTAAACTTCAATTATCATGCCGTTAGCAGGTATCCGCTGGGTGAGAAATACTTGTGAAAACAGAAAACACTCCCCGAACACTGAAACACATCTCAATCAAATGTGTTGATTTTGGCTTATTTTGGCGTTGGCTAATTGAATTTCTTGCGAAAACCTGTATCTCCGCTGGCGTGCATTTTTTATGGCACCAACTGCATTATCGATGATTTGTGTGAGCAAACTCTATGAACTGCAAATGTCACAGTGAACAGACCGGGCGGTAAGAAATTTTGTATTCTCAGCTCGTCTCAAGAATAGATTCAATGTCGTTGTTTATGACTTCCCATCAAGTTCTCACGTACATATTGTTGGAATCTTTGCGGAAATCAGTATCAGAATTTGGCGGTTATTTTTAGATATTCCGAGAATCAATACATGGAATAGGTAAGTGGCTCTGTATGAATTTCAATAAGCAATTGGGGGTACTCACATCGCCTCAAAATGTCTGACAATCTATTCATTGACTTTAAGTTAACATTGTGACTCAGAAGTGATTCTTTGCTGAATTAACCTTTACAAATCCAGCTGGTTCCTATGGTCGATTGACTCCGGGAACATAGCACCATTAACATACACACATGCACCCAAATCACGAAAGAACGCAAAACAAAACGTCAGGTAGTGAAACTTTGTTATTGAAGTTTTTTTACATTTTCGGGGGAAGCTTATAAGGAAGTTGGGGACTGAGGCCATACCGTGATTTCGGACACACTTAAAATACACGGTGACAATTAAAACTGCGAAAGGTATGTATGTGTTGGAAACTAATATAAAGTGTTGTTTTTATAGGACCCAGAAAGTGTCGATAAATCAGTCAGCGATTTGAGCTGGAGGGGTTTGAATTCGTTCCACTAACGTCGGAAACTTCTGTCATCTAGTGCCATTGAGTGATATAAGCACACCCTTTGAAATTTGCCATAATTCAGAAGGGAACACATTGGCAAAGCATATGTCTGAAAAAAGAGTATACGGTAATGTGAGACATTTGACGCACCCGTAAGAAAACTTAAAGAAAAACATGGAAAACAATGCTCCAGCTAAGAGAGTTTTCGAATCCAAGCCTCCGGGTTCGAGAAGGACAGGACTAACGCTGCTCCACGTCTTGATGATTGGAAGCAGCGTGCTCAGGACCCTCACCGATGAATGGCAGCAATTGCTCAGGCTCGGACCCTCCAAGGGTAGCCAGCGTGATAAGTAAGTTAGTTATCCGAGTTGTGTTAGACTTAATATCTTCTGTCTTGGGCACATAAACCGACAAAATGGTGGCTCAGAAACGCCAAGAGGATATATCCGGGATTGTTTAATTTGTTGTAATGAAGCATCAATTCTTCACAATGGGTTCATGTATGTGTGGTAATCAGAGTCGATGACATTAGGTTTACTTCTGAGTTTCTGATTTTGATGAAATGCATACAAATTACCACTTTTTCGCAAACATATTGCAATCCTTTATTGACTTAACATTTCACTTCTTGTTGCGGATATATCTAGGCACATAGGCGCACATTGTTGCGAATTATTCCCTCTTGCGATCCTACCTCTTGCAGCAACTATAGATAGATATACCTGATCAAGGTCGCCTCCAAGACGTTTTACTATGTGTATCGCATTTTCCTGCAAGAAAATGCTGCTTGAAAGATTGTCATCATCCGTGCCAGTCTAAACTGCAGTCAAGTTCTTCATAAGCTATGCATTTTGCCGTAGTAGTACAATAAGACGCATTAATAATTTATTCTACAGTTTTTGGAAAGTGCAACTGCCACACAACAACTTTGCAAATATCTGCCCGAGACTGAACAAAAGCAAATACATATAATTTATGCACGTTCATGTAAAACTGTTACTATGCAAACTTGATTCTAAGCTTAATTCGTGCTGCAACCTGTTGTGAAACTGGGTTTCAATCAACAGGTCCGATCATTATTCCTTAAAGTCGATTAGTCAGTGTAAAGCTCACCTAAGCTAAGCAAATTTGTCACAGTCTTTATAAGTCTCATTAGTGCTTTTTAGTGTGCATGGACTTGTTAAGTCAAATTCATAACACGTAGTCTTCACTGGACATGAACCGGTTCATGATCATGATGTGCCCCCTAGTCCATCGACGAAGTATTAGTAGTGGTGGATTTATTGAGATTTCGTTTTACTTAACGATAATAATAATCGTTACAAGCAACAATGAATGAACTTAAGATTGCCTAACTTTGAATTGGCCTGACTAAACGAGAATCGGTAGCAAATTAGATTGAGAGACAATCCTCCGATGCTATTGATTAGTGATGGGCATAATCGAATGATTTTAATTCGAATTTTGTTTAAGTAATCGTGATTTCTTAATGATTGAACGATCACTCGAGATGGGCACATTCGAAGGATTATTCGAGTGATGTTGGGCATCTGCATGTCTAGTGGAGGCGGTGTGTCCCTACATTAGAAATCCGCTTTTCTGTATTCAATTACCAACGTCCAATGTTATTATATGTTGTATAGCAAGATTTATTAAACATTCTAATTGGCTGTGACCCAGCAAAGGAGTGCATCTAGGATATGCCACTATCATACCAATAGGTATTTCTCAGGTACTCAGTTCGTACCCTAAAGAGAGCTGCCGGATAGGGATATCACAAGGGACAAGTGAGCCAAAACTGCTGCAGTTATGGCAATCACTTTAACCTAACATATTTTATTATTAAATTTTAAAAGTGAATTAAATGGAATTCGAGTTGAGAGAGGAGTGTTGATCAGAATTCTCGTCTCCCCGATTCTTGACTTCTTGAATGTAAGCATTTTATATTAATGTCAATTTCTTATTCAAAAATTGACTGTCGCATCGGTATAACGCATCGTTTTCTTATATCGCTTTCCATTAACAACAATAAGGTATTCATACTTATCTTAAAAAATAATGTGCCCAAACCATCATAAATCGTCGATTTTATGAGTGTTGCGATGTGGCTATCCCCTAATGATTGCAATCACGAATCTCCCCCGTGCACAAGAGCGGCGTGTGAATACGTTGAATTCACCAGTGAAACGCAAAAACGACTGGTTTGTTATTGTCGAGACGTTTGTCATCTGAAATGCAGGTTCTTTTGACAATGTGCAACTTTGCTATCTTAGAATTTTCAGTCATATGAGTCGCAAACTGCGAACGCAGACTTTCAGAAATAAACAATTTCCAGCAAATATAAACAAAAAACTTAACGTCTTGGTATGTAAAAAGATGTGGATTGGTTTTCTCGAAATTTGTGTTTTTCTCCATTAATCAATTATTCTACAGTAGAATTTAATTAAAGTCACCCCGGTTGTAACGACATTTCGGTTATAACGATCAAGTTACGTCTTTTTCATTCCGATATAGCGATCAACTAGGGACAACGGGAAATTCGTCTGCCATGAGTGTTCGTTATAACCGAATTCTACTGCATTTGCTAACTGTCAATCAGAGTTCGAAGTACACAAAGAGGCAAAAGCTATAGATAAATTCACGTTCAAAAAATTCGCAAATTTGTGGCAAATGGATGGAGTAGCAAAGTTTGCCAAGTTCGCAATTTCTAGTGAGCTCATATGAATGGTCATCAAGACAGGAAGATGAAGTCTGCACCAAAACAACTTTTATGCTCAGGAACTTGGTAAAGTTGGTACTTACATTTACACTTGCTTTAAAAACTGTTTAACTATTAGGATTTCATCGCAAGGAAGAAGTGAAGATGATGTGTGTAAAAACTAGTGTAAACCTATATTCCTTCGTTATTGGATCACATGGCCTGACTCTAAGACAGCAAAGGTAACGTCCAATTACTGCAACGTTACGCGAATGTTTTCTGATGGGCGCGAAAACTAACTTAAATTAAATTTCAAAAGAATCACATCCCGAGATTGACTTGAATGGCTTGGACGATCTACAACATGATGCCATACCACTGGTTGTTGGAGAAGGTAGAGAACATCTCGACAAGACCAAATACTTTTGGAATTATGTGACTGTTAAGCTAATTCATTAGAGCTTAGTGCATATGTATGCCATATTATGACGCATTATTTGTTTGCGATGGTGGCAGGATACATGATCGAATAAAATGTAGGAATGGGTCAGTCGATTGCAGAGTGCGACGCAGGCTGGATCGTTTGGTCTTAAACGCATATTGTAAGTAAGATCCTTGTAAATCAGTTTTATGTTTTATTGACTTCACAAACGTCCGTTGAAATGGTATCGTCTCACCAAACTATAATAATAGGACTAACATTTTATGTGGCGCGACAGTCCAAGGTGGACCTGGGCCTAGCATCTACAGCACCCACTCGTGTTGTGCGTGCTATTGTTCTATCACGAGCGGATCGGACGCGGACCTACAGTTTAATGCCGACTCCGAACTGCTTAATTGAGCTTTTTCTAGACAGCAATACTTTTTGAGACTTGTCAGTGTTGTCGAAAGTGTCGCCATACTACTAATTTGTAAAAATAGGAGTTGCATACAAGGATCTAAATTATGTCCACTTTTGTTTACAAACCTTCTACCAAGAGGGGCTAAGATTTGTAATGTTAAGGTCAGGGCTTCCATGAATGCTAACGATTTAGTTGTTCTTGGCTGCACATAAATTACTATAAAACCTACCTCAACTTATGGAAACTGAGGACTAACATATCAAAGTCTAAAGCTACGGTTTTCGACACCACTCGACAATCCTTCTCGGAAAAACTGGCTGTTGGAGGGTGAGCATATCAAAGTTGTCAGGAATTTTAACCACCTCACAAATTAAGGAAGTTGCGTCATATGTAGACATTTTTTTTTTTTTGCTAATTACGAGTCGATGTTGTGTCAAAATGTGTGGGTTTAATGGTGCTGAAAATGCATGTCTAAGTTATGCAAACCAAGTCTTTGATTTTTAAGGTTTTGAAGAGAGTTAAATGGTTCAACGCTTTGTCTCTGAGCTGACAACTCCCACATACGCCGTACATATCGACTCTGCGCTCCTTCAAATCTACTGGAGAGGTCTAGAAGAAAGTGCCAAATACCTTGTTCAAGCAATATACAGATCGAAGAATGTTATTATGTGTTTCATAGACATGGCCTCTACTTTATCTACATCCATTGCAATTACCGTTGTTGCGGCCAATGAAATTCTATTAGAACCACCTATTTCAAATGGACCAGTGATACACAGATTTTGTAATCATGCCCATCAAGAAAGACTCACCGCCAAAGGTTCAACCGGAAGCCAAACTGAAAGCAAGAGTTCGAAATTCATAAAAGAGTACTGGTTATCAGAAATCTATTCTTAATGGTCTAAGAGCCGTAGAATGTGATACAGCAACGGTCGTAGACCCTAAAGTTGGACAACGTCTTGCAGAGTCTGAGTTGCAAGGAATTCAATTCGTGCAATTAATTTACCACCATCCCCACACAATCTTTAAATAGACCTACTTTTCATCAGCTGACTTCCGGAAGACAGTTAAGCGAAGTGAATTAAACCGACCACAACAGCCATAAGCAGCTTAAAATACAACGTAGTGTCAAAAACAAAACGGCTCATGAATGTGATAAAAATGTTCTGCACCAGTAATTCATGACGTACAAGCATTGTTAAGATCACCTGATATGACACTTGTCACTTACGTCAACGCTTTGTGGAAGATATACTCTGGCATGGCGGTATGCCGTCAGAATGTGGGTTAAATCACTGTTTCTGCGTGAGCTTGTTGCCATTGCTGACGAGGCTGTGACTATGCATTGTGAATATGATTCAGCCGCACATTGCATTTGAAATCACTCATAAACTCCTTCACCTCCGCTCACAAGGTCACTACATTCAAAATTGACTGTCAAGCGGTAATTGTGTGCACAATTCCCTAAGGGCCCACAATTTGTTCGTCTGACCCAATTAACCAATCAAACTGAGGTATCCATCAGGCCGTTAAGCACATCGATTGCAGTACTTCAAATAATAGAAAACCAAATAAAAAATGTACCATGCGTCCCACTGGTTCCGAATTGTGGTTTCTCTCATTTCAAATTTCATTGCCAGCACTTCAGCGGATGAGAAACGACGTTAGGGACACAATGCTGATAAGGGTACTCCTCTAATGGCTTGTCCAAGCAAAGCCAACTCCGGTCGCTGTTGCTTGGTCACTCAATTTCAACGGTTAATTGTTCGCAGATTAGGTAACAGCCATGCTCGTTGGTTGAAAAACTCTTCAAGTGCTCTCTCAAGATATGCGCTGCGAATTGCCTTAAGTGTAAAAACACACACAAAAGAGATCTGCAAACGCAACGCTTTAAAATGAAACTTAAATCGTATCGCTGGCCAAATGTGCTTGAATGGTTCTTAAAAACCATGCCTTAGTGTAGGTCAGGTTTTGCGTCCGGTTATCTAATCACGAATGCAAATATTTGCTGTGGAGCTTAAGAATTGGATTCAGTTCAGTTCGCACAGGTTGCGAGTGGTAGAAGGTATTAATTCAAGCCCAGACAACGGAAGATAACTATCTTGCCAAAGAGCATTCCGCTAGTCAAGTGCACTGTTTACATTTTGATTAACATCATATCTTCAACTGATTCAGTGTAATTTTCCATTTATTAATTGTGGTCTAAGCCAATTAATTAATGGGCATGATGAACGGCTGTTAACCGGACTCCAATAATAGAAACGTCATAGCAGCGTCGTCGCGATGTCTACAATTTCGAAGGCAGTTCCTGGATCTGCTCTGCTGCTTCCTATGTGTCAAGCTGCTATGCTAATTGATGGTCATTGACCAAGTTTACGAATCTAATTTTCAATCATGTACAGCCATTCCATAGATTATTGGTTGCATGTATTGAGAGGGCTTGAATTTGACATGTTTCAGGTTGGGACTAGAAGTAGGCAATGCTTTTGCTTTTGGAACTGTGAAGAGTTCAGTGAATGGAGCTGCAAGCAATTCTTTGACGCTTGAAGGAAAATTGACATGGGTCGCAACCGAATATTTCTTTGCAATCAGAGTTGTACTAGAAACTAATTCTGCAGATAATTTGAAATTTTCTGCAGATAATTTGCAAATGCACAAAACTTCAACTGTGCTTACTACCTAGAGGTAAGTCTCTTAACCATCGCTCATACGGTCTTCTCTAATTTTGTGTGAACGCCTTAAACTGACGAACTCACAAGGACCAAGGACGGGCTGTCATGCCATTTTCTTTACATCATCCCGGAAAAGTTCGAGCAAGTGCATACGCCAACATTGGAGGCACAATCTTTCAAAAGTCTTTGCAAATGTGAACTTTGCCGGATGACATTGATGCGATTGGCAGAACACGGCTGGCCTTGAGACGGAAGCGACTAAAATGGGTTTAGCGGTATATAAGGCCAAAACGAAATATATGCTGTCCGCATATTCAACTTCGACGTTTTGGACATAACTTCACAATGAGCTGCTAGGACTTCGACTTCCGCGGCTTCGAAGTAAAACGCTGCTTCTATGGATACAAGAGGCAATTGATTAGTAGAGCCGTCTCTCGAAGGACCAAACTCAATTTGTATAAGACACTGATCATCCCAGTCATCATGTACTGTACGAAAGCATGGACAATTTCAAAGGCGAAAGTCCTTGGATAACGTACCAGATGGAGAAGGTTGTTGGCTGAGGCCCCATATAGGAATATAGAAGTTTTTTTTTCTCAGCATTATATCGAGAGGACAGAATACACAGGTTTCCTTGAATTAATAATATTAATATTTTTTACCAAACAAGCTATGTGCTTGTAGAATGCGTCAATTTAAAATATAATTCATCAATTCAGACCACGCACCCTTAACGTATATCAGAAAAAAAAATATCACAAACCATCTTGACATATTCAAGAATTGTCAACGCGAAAAACAGCTGTGAGAAAATTTTGCAGTCACTTTCTTCTTGTTCGTACTTTTGTTACTACTTCTAAACAAATGTGTACTCTACTGCTTTTCTAGAGCAGAGAAACGAAAAAGAAATACAAAGTCAAACGTCTGTCAAATTCATAGTGCAAATAAGAGAAAACAAAAGTAGAAGCAATAACTAGTGTTGTGTACAAAAACAAAAGCTGTGTTCAACCTTGCAATTATCTAAACCTAAGCAAAAAATATTCTTTCCGCCATGAAATAATAGTTACTGCTACCTCAGTCAACAGCAACACATAAACAAAGAAATATTCGTTAATTATCTCGCATGCTGATATGAATTAATCAAAATTAAAAGACGAAACATTAAAATTATGGAATCGATTTGCTCCGAATTAGGCATATCCTCACATCATGTACGCGAAACCTCATTGCCAGATCGTTTTCTGATAATCGTCGACAAAGGGTGGCTCCAGTGTCTCGAACAGAAAAGAAAGTTATCGGATTTTCCTGTGTATCCTGGATTGGATAAGAGAATCCATCCGACCGTACTGGCTCACCCATGGACTAAAGTCTATATGCAAATATATCGTAAACAAAATCAAAAGGCATTTCCTTTGCCGAAGAGTCGGGAGGTGCACCCCACCAGTCATGCAGGCGATGCGGGCGAGCTACCATTGACTTACTCACAGGTATATGTTGATCTTGATATTGAATATGACAATTGTAAGCGTTTGTGTTGTAAATAAATGTGTGAACGCGATCTGAGTTTGCTTCGAGACCATGAATATGTTCTATGATCTAATCAAATTGATATTGTTGTGTCCGCCGTTGTTATGTTAAATATAAGCATGTGGCTTGGTTGAGTGATTAAAGAGCAGATGGATACATTGCAGTGGATAGTGAATGGGTTTAGTGTGTGCGAAGTACATAAAAGTCCGCAGAAAATGTGTCTATAAATAGAGCGAGACTCTTTGTCTGATGATGTCTATGTACGAGCAAACTTATTGATTATACACCTCTTGTAATGCACTCTCGTGTAAGTGAATTACTTTACTCCCTTTAATCAGCTTCACTCGAGACTGTGATGACACTGTGAGAGATGTTACCCCCCGTGCTAAAGAATTCCCTTAGCAATTACGTGCGCGGATTACGTAAAATTAGTTTTACATAAAAGCAACTCAATTGTTGGCGCTCTTATCAGCAATTACACTTTGCTGATCTTAAAATGGGGCCCGTGCGAATGACTTGGACTAATTATGAAATTCTTTGACAGAAAATGAATCATAATTTATTTATCTAAGCTGATTTGGATTGTTCTACATTGTTCACAAACCTATTGACTATACGCAAGAGTTGACATCCTGTTTTAATACAATTTCGTTGTGTTCTTTCCAGGCAATCTCGTACGTCACCAATAGTAACTTCAAAAGCCTTTGGGAAGCTGCATACAAGAAATATCCGTCATCCCATTTGAAACTGAGTAAGCAGACAAATTCCGGAACAACTGGAAGAAACTTAGAAAATCCCTTCGTATCCTATGATGTAGTCCTCCGAGAACTCATTCAACGTATATTCAACTGTCCCATAATTCACAGCAATGCTCAAATATCAATTGAACCGAGTTTTGTCACAACAATGCCAACTGAATGCCCTGCAAATGTTCTTCCAGCACTGGCAGCCATCGAGACAAGTTCACATATTTCCGTAGTCTTTTATCCTTCTACTATTGAGACGTCACTGTACGACTGCATAACGTACAGTCCGGCAATACTTAGCAACTCACACAACAAGGCGCTCTTCATCATTTACCAACTCCTTCAGTTGACCAAATATCTATCGAAAGCTGGACTCTTCTTGGGAGACGTTCGGTTGCATGATATTTTAGTAAAAGACAATCTTTGGTTGCAAATTGTTCCTCGCATTGAATCGAACATCATTCAGCACGATCTAGATGATGTGTCGCCGTCAACAGACAATCCAGCTGAGGATGATGATGAGTACTCGACGAGCACGAAACTGGATTTGAAATTCGCCTTCGACTTGGAGCAGTTCTCACTTCGGGAGTACTGTGAAATGTGGTGCAATGGTCAGCTGTCAAATTTTGATTACCTCACTATACTGAACAATGCGTCTGGGCGCAGTGTGAGTAATCCCGAGTACCATCACATTATGCCATGGGTGACAGATTTTGCAAACCGCAACGGCGCCAATTGGAGGGATCTTTCGAAAAGCAAATATCGTCTGAACAAGGGTGATGTGCACCTAGACTTAATGTTTACATCACATGGAGCGACGAGTCACGATGTACCACATCACGTGTCGGATTTTCTTTCCGAAATCACTTACTTTGTGTACATGGCCCGTCGAACTCCGCAGCATATTCTCTGCCATCATGTACGGCCGATCTGGGTGCCCGCCGAGTACCCAGTGTCAATTCAGAGGCTGCAGGAATGGACACCAGACGAATGTATACCAGAATTTTACTCCGACCCCATGGTTTTTAAGAGTGTACACGAGGACCTACCTGACCTTGAGCTGCCCGCATGGGCGAGTTGTCCAGAAGACTTTATTGCGAAGCATCGTGAAGCCCTCGAGAGTCAGCATGTCAGCGAGAGACTCCAGTTGTGGATCGACTTAAACTTTGGGTAAGTGGTCACTGGTTGTTTATATTTGTTGGCATCATCCGTTATTCACCGGGGACCTTGTACGCGATAGCGAAACGATTGTATGGTTCTCATCCGCCCATTTTGTTTTTGAATTCGAGCTGTGTTACTTCTGTTTGCTTTTATTAAAATCACAAACGAATGTATGTTATCAATGACCAGGACTGTGTTCGAAGCGATATCAGTATTTGTGATTCAACTGCAATCAATCATTGAACTTCTATAGACAAAGCTCCATCAAAATATCATGAGCCTCTGCCTTTGGCTGAGTCTTTGGTAATTGATGAGTTAATTATAAATTCTCAGAACTCATCGAACTATTCATGATGTCATCAACTATTGAGTTGTGATCATTTTACGTGAATACATTCGCATTTGTGTGGAATTGAATGTTGGACAGATTAAGAGAGTACTTCTCCTGGCAATGAGAACAATTACTTATCTTTAATCAAATCACGTGGAAGTTAATTGTTTTATCGTCAAGCAAACTTCGTGACAACGTCGTGTATTTTAGAATGAACAGAGCCGCAAGGGCAAATAAGATAATTCTTTCAAAGCAAATTGAAATGTTCGCCTTTCGTTTTTGTTTAGTTATCCCGTTTGTGCTGAGCAGTCAGTGTAAAGGGCGATTTCACCTTCGACTACTACCATATTTTCATGCCAGTGGTGTTTGTTTATTGTATGGCTTTAAGTTTGTCAAATGTTGGGCCTATTGTTTATAGTAACATACGCGGATGAAATTGACTTGATTGCTCGAACACCGCTGGATAACAATTAGGCGTTTTTTAGCAAAGGGCAGGCAACATACACGCCCTCACAAAATTATTCGTACAAAGCCCTTACCGCTGAAAATTAGAAAATAAAAAAGGTATCCGTAGTTCCAAAAAAATTGTTCTAATTCATATCTTTTTCTCAATTCATGCATACAAAATAACTCAAAAAAACGGAAGCAAAAACTTGAGTAATTAATGATTTAGAAAAGAAAAAAGTTGTTAACGTCAATTCTAACTAACAAAATTCTTCGTACAAAATGCAAAAAAAGAAGTGCAATATTTTGTTAAACTAGTAACTAGTTGCACCTCCTTTGGCTTTTATAATTGCCTGCAAGCGTCTTGGCATACTATCAACCAGTTTTTTTTTTTTTTGCAAATTCGGGGCTAATTATGTCCCGCTCCTGCAGAAGACCTTCCTTTAGCGTTTTTCAGCTTGTTATAGTTCGGGTTCTGATTTTGTTTTCCAGTTCTGCTCAGATGTGTTCTATTGGGCTTATGTCAGGCGATTGCGGTGGTGTTTTTAATTGTTTATTCGGTACATTATACAGCAACAACATCTTTACCATATGAGCAGAATGTTTGGGGTCATTATCTTGTTGAAAGATATATCCCTGGCTTAATCCCATTTTTGAAGCACTTTGTTGGAGATTTCGTTTTAAAATATCCAGATAACCATATTGGTTCATTGTGGTCTCAATGAACTCTATTGTACCGACTCCATTTGCAGACATACACCCCCACATCATTACATTACCACCACCGTGCTTGATCGGATTTTTTTCCATCAGCGCTGTATTTGGCTGCAGCCATCCCTTTTGCTTCCCGTCGTTTCCAAGTAGATTAAACTTACATTCATCAGAAAAAATAACCGCTTTCCAGAACTCTGACGTCTTACCCACATGTTCTTTTGTAAAGTTAAGTCTTTTTTTCTTGTTTACTTTCGATATGAATGGTTTTCTCCGTGCAGTTCTGCCGTTAGAATTATGTGATCGAAGAACACGGCTTACGGTTTCAACAGATAGAGGCTTGTTTATAATATTGGACATTTCTGTGGTCAACAATCTGACAGGGTTCTTAGGATTTTTTTTTAATTTTCTGATATTATATACCTTTCATTGGCCTCAGATAATATTCGTTTTCGCCCTCTCCCGTCCTATTTGCAATATCTACTACGACCGTGTGTGATCTACCGACATTATCACAAACTTCTCTGTACGTTTTGCCTTCACAAACGTGTTTTAGAAAGAGTTGTCGCTCTGTCAGAGATGTTTCGCTTTTTTTTCCCACAAATTTTTTGCAAATTTCGAAATAAAATGTTTGTTGTTTATAATATTCGACACACAAACGCGACACAATTAAGTTTTTGCAAAACAACGACACCTTGTTCGATCCTCACGCTGATAAAATTTGTGTACGAATAATTTTGTGTCTGCCCTTTTCTGTGTCGTAGCATAACGACATAGGCAACCTAACTGTAACTTTACAAACGGTGCAGTTGTTCTGTGCAAAGAAACACGATTTAAAGAAAAGGATATGGAAAACAGAACTTTTTTTTCAACAAAATGGGTTTTGTCCGAATAATTTTGTGAGGGTGTGTATATCGTATATATATGCTCAAGGTAGTCACAGACTTCGTCACTTATATCAAAATAAAACAATAAGAATTTTCTTTCTTTGGCCTCTGAGCCAAAGGGCATCACTCGAAGAAGAAGCGACTTCAAACAAGACATTGATCGAGCGACCCTTGCAGGGTCTTAGTCTGAGCAAATGCTGTATTCGATTGTCGGTCACCTTTCAGGTATTAGGTTTCTCGAGGCGTGTGATATGTATATATATATACAGAGGATTCCGCTTTATTGGGACAGGTACTACTTTTTTGTCCATGTCCAATTAGGACCTTCCAATAAGATTATATTAGGACTTTCCTATTAGTACGAAGTGGGGGAGAGAACGAGTGCTAAGCGGCTGTCACTGTACATGATTTGGGTTAATTTCGTCATACTCAATTGCGAATTTACTCGGCTTGTTTAGAACCAGTCGTTCCTTTATAATTAACGTCATTTGAGAACTTTTAGCGAGGGCCAATGTATTTTTTGCATCAGCTATTCTCATCACACAACCAAATTTTAAAATGTTTTTCTTCTAGATACAAACTTACGGGAAAAGCTGCAGTAAGATCGAAAAATGTCTGCCTCAGTATGGTTGATAATCATAAAAACCTATGCCAGCGTGGAATTGTCCAACTGTTTACACAACCCCATCCACCGAAACGCTTTGCATCCCCATGGTTCGGTAGAATACCACCACGCCTCTCAGTACCATCAGATCTCAGTCGAAAACTAGCCAAGAGCAGCGATGATGTATCCATTCCCAGTGTAAAATCCCCATCCAGAGAAAATGATTCAACCCTTCTGCAAACCACACCGCAAAAGTTCGGAAAGCTAAGTCCAAAGAATGCACGGCAGCCAACCACAATTGTGGAAGACAACAGTCAATTAATGGAGACATCCTCCTCTAACTTTTATCCAACAACAAATTTTATTGAACTACCAAAAGACTACAATCCATACGCACTCCTTCAGAGCTTAGAGACAATGGAGCAATTCTTTGCGAAAACGTTCATCGGTCAGAAGGCCCATCAGAACCACGCGGAGAGAATGGCACACAATGACTTACTCTTCGAGGAGTCAGAGAACTCTTTTACAAACCAGCTTTTCGCAGATAACTGCAGTCAGGTGGATCTGCAAGTAAAATGTCCAGAGAATAAGACGAAGACGAAAAACTTCATAGCACCGCCACCGACAAACCGTAGGAATCTCAAGCAAATACTGTCGGAGAAAAGAGAGAAGGATTTGCAAGTTGTCGGCTGCCTAATTACCGAGCTCTTCCTGGCAAATAAACTGCGCCCGTTGCTCATGAACGGAATGTACGCCACTTTTGAAGAACGCCTGAAAGCATGTCGACTGGTTACCGCTTCCAATGCCAATGGAATTCCAAAGTGTCTACGAAATGTAGTTAAACTGTTGCTGAATCTCAACCAAGTGGGACTGATCACAGAGCAGGGACTGCCACCGCCCACAGCGCATCAAATCTTGGAACCAATATTTGCTCATAACCTCATTCCCTTTCCTAACACGTATTTTCCAGTCTACACTCTCATAAGAACCCTACATAACTTCAACTTCGATTCTACGCTTTTGGACTTGTACACCCATTTCCACTGTGATGGTAAAGACTGCTCCCGGTATTCGGACATTGACCGGAAGAGAGTCCTATTCACGCGAAAAATAGCCGAGTGCAAGGTGAAGGCGTGCTGCGTGCAAATTGAGAATCTTCTAGAGCCAATGGCGTACGAGCAATTCGGTTCGGTGGAGCTGCTCCTGCCGCATGTCATAGATCTCCTGCGAAACGACGAGACGTCAATTCTCACGGCATGGTACTTATTTGACTTGATTGCAACTGCCTTGGGTATTCGCGAGACGCAAAAATACCTCCTGGACCCGATCATGAAATTGTTTGACATTGAATCGTACGATCGGACATCGGTAAGCATACGCAAGCCGTCAAATGGAGGCGTGAACTCAATCCGTTTCACAACAAGCTCGTCTTTCAAGAGCCGTAAGTCGGTGAAACTATATCATCACAGTTTCCTTCTACGCTTGATTGTGAGGTTTGGCCTGAAATGCTTTCTGGACAACTTCATTGCTCCTCTAATAGAAGCCGTGGGAGGTTACAAGGAACCCGAGGATAGCTCTGGATTTCATTATCACAGCAACTCCAACACTCGCCAGAGTCGATGCGGCAAGAACTTAAAGTTCGCATGTAATAATGAGTCGGAAAACTCACTCACACTTATGTCTCCCGAAGCTGATGCTACTCTGTCCTTCGACACCTCGACAAAGCAGGAAATCGAGGATGTGTTCAATTTTGATGATGACAACTCGGATAAGTCCAGCAATGTGATGGATTCGGAGAACAAGTCCTTGGACTCATTCGACCTTCGAACCTCAAACGCTGAGGAGGCAACTGAGGACACACCAGCATACACGCCGGAGAAGATAGCAATCAATGAGATAATCTACGGCAACCAGAGGCTATCGAATGCTTCCTTCGAAGAGGACAAGGTGTCAGTCAACAGCCAGACGGATAGCCCATCGAAAATAAGCTCGTCCTTGATGGGCCCAAAATCGCCGACAATTGCTATCCCCAGCACGTTCAGAAGAACCTATCAGCTCAATGCAATTGATTGCGAAATCGGTAGTAAAAAGAGTATCGATTCATTTGAGCTAGCGGACGAACAAAAGAGCAAGAACGAGGGTAACGATTCACTTCAGGCGTCCGTCATCTCGAAAATTTCCGAAGCACGATCAGTGCAGAACAATCGTATTTCAGAGATGAGTGCTGAGAGTCTGTTGTGGCTGTCATACCGCTTGGGGCCGGTTTTGACAGCTCGTCACCTTACCAAGAATCTCTTGAAAATGTTGTCACTTTGCTACGTCGGGCAGGAGAATCTCCTTCCGGAAAGTTACGACAATGAAGAATCAGGTAACTTGAACTATTTCTCAACCGCCGACGCCAAAGTAGTCGGGGATCGAAGTGCGGCTAGAGTCCTCGAATGTCTAACCTCAATTTCTGGTAAGTCCTTACTACTTGTGCCCGTGTATGTTTGTAACCGTAGCTCCTCATTTTCCAGCGCTCTTCGGAGAGGAATTCATTCTGCTGCAGTACTTTCCACACATCAGTGAATTGGTATCCATGTGTCAGAAGCGCATCACAGCCAGCCTGGAGGGAGCCTTGATCAGTTCGCTGCAGCTGCTCAAATATCTGGTTCCGTGCTTGGTTGAAAGCACTATCATGGAACGACTGAAGGTAGGTAACTGCTACGCTGCGCAAAGTGTTCATCCACGATCATCTAAGATCTTGATTTTCAGGATGTCATTTTGGAGACGATTCTCATCCCGATCATTCGACTTCTCGGTTCTACGCGCTGCCTCATGCCCAGCGGCTTCCTGGGTCGCAGCGTAGTCGCTCGGAAGCTTCTCGATGCTATCTACGTGCTGGCAGTGCGCATAGGTCCCGATATGTCCAAGGAGCACTTGTGTATTCCTGCTCTGCGCAAGTTCTTCCTCATCTTCGATAAGGCTTACGGAATCGGAGAGAACTTCCGTGACAACACCGAGGAGTTGGGAATATCTCCACCCAACTACATGGTCGGTGGGAATGAGGATGCTGGTGATTTCCAGGATCACCAAAAGGAGAACGAAGAGATACGGGATGTATTCAGTCCGAATTTAGCTCATTGCTCGTACCTAGCGTTTTTACGGTTTCTTGGTGAATCAATTATGACAAAAACTGTGATTAACCTCGAGTTCATTCTGACGCTTTGCCATGAATTTGAACAGCCAGACTATTCGCCGCCAGACAGGACCGATGCAATCAACTCTCCAGAGTCTTCCAGAAGAGGTTCCATTGAGGAGCAAGCTACCGCAAATAGTTTCGGAACGACTTTGATTGGAAACCGGATCGAGGTGGCAGCTAGCAGCAGTCGACAAGAGATGGGACCCATGGAGGTACTCGATATGGTTGCCTATAAGTTCGACCAGGTGGGAAAAACTCGTCATTTGCGGGGCAACTGGTTGGCCTATTGGCGCCACGAAATCAGTCGACCAGACAAGGACACACACTTGAGCTTAAAACAGATCAAACTGCAAACGTTCGCTGGCCACACAAACTCCGTGCGAGCCATCATAGCCTTGGACAATGAGAACAGTTTTATGTCAGCGTCGAAAGACAAGACCGTCAAACTTTGGTCACTGCGCAGCGAAGGCGATGGCAAGAAGGTCTCGTCTTGTCAGTTCACCTACAACAACCACAAGAAGCCCGTCCACTCTCTGGCGTTCCTGGAAGCAATGAGATTCGTTGTTTCCTGCGACTCGGGAGTTCATATGTGGGATCCATTCATTGGCCGTCCTTTGGGCATATTGGACTCACCGAAGCACAATCCAGTCACTGTTGTTCGCTGTTACCCCTCGCCGAGCCCCTTGATCATTGCGGGCACAGCTGAATCTTCGGTGAAGATTATCGACTCTCGCACCATGGAGTACGTGAGTGAATGGCGTCTGAGTTCAAACTTGAACAGTACGGTTCGATGCCTGGCCGTTTCGCCGTCGGGCAATTGGATTGCGGCTGGCCTTTCGTCTGGAGGTATTTCACTCCTCGATGCGCGAACAGGAATTCTGATGTCATCTTGGCGACCCATGGAGTGTGACATGCTGCAGTTAGCCGCAACAAATGACAGTCAAATAATCAGCTCAGCGTTAGACCACAGTATTGCTGTTTGGAATGTAAATGACAGCAGCCTTCAATATCAGTTGAAGTAAGTTAACCTCGAGACTGAAATGTGAGCATTTCGAAAATCATTTGTTTCCGCTTTCAGGCCCCCACCAGAACCAGCTCACTGCCTACAGCCAATTGGCTCCGAATTAATTTTCGCCACCACTGCAAACCGTATTGGAATCTACTCAGACATTGAGAGTGGCCACGGTAGCTGTTCGGTCACGAAGCTCCGTTCGGAGACGCTGCGTGGTGTGCTCACAAGCCTTACTGTCTTGCCTCTCAACCGAACCTTCCTTGCGGGCAATGAAAGCGGCAACATTGTCCTTCTGTGCTAATTACAATCGCATCTAGAGTAATTTTAGTTTATCTCCCTCACCACATACCCCATGACTAACTATGATGTGAGCTTTTAGATCATATTCTATATTTTATTTATTTTTATTATCTGCACCACAACAACAAAGTGATACACGTGAACACAGGTTTGGTATTTTTATTTATCAATTAAAATAAAAGTAAGCAAAACCTTATTTTGCGCTAATTAGTTATATTATGTTATTGGTGGCACTTCGAACACAAAGACACTATTCCATTATTGCTAGAGAATAATACAAAAACAAAACTCACGACCCAAAGAATGCCAATAACATTCCAAGAAATATATGAAAACTAGCTAATACCTATTACGATAGCAATTTAAGTTAGTCTTAGTTAAGCTGATAAGTGTACAATGAAGACAGGATGATGATATACATACGATATACAAAATTAAAGGATTTACATATTCTCAAGTGAGATGAGTTGTTTATTTTTGTGTGCTGTGTTACCGCAATCTATGGAGATGAAAATCGTACATCGATACAAGGAGTTGCAAAATTCCTTTGCGGAATGGGGTGTTGTTTCAGTGTCGCAACTACCAGGCAATTCTCAGTGAGTTCAACTGTATGAACGCAGTACAAACGCACAAGATACAGCTGCAGAACAAGCTGTGCAGTGTACAGTGCGAACACGACACATCCTACCGTCTCAACAATGCAACCACTCGTGTGCTTGCTATATTGCTCTTGAGCATTATAAGCAAGGTCCTAGAGTACCTGGTAGTGCGAAAACCATTGCTTAAGGTTCACTTTCCGTACTGCATATCCACTGAACATCGTGGATGTGCAGTACGGAAACATTGGACGTTTCATCCTCTAAAGTTCCACAACAATACTGTAATACTGCTATCTCGATGTGGAAACGGCTTCAACTCGGTCTGGGTCGAGGGACTCATCTACAATTTGGATCAGATAGGATCTCTGAGACCCTATCAAAATAATTTATAGCTTTCTGCATTCCAGAAGATTCTACGTTGAAATTTAAGACAGCAAATCAGAGGGATTTGCACAAAGATCGAAGCTGGGACCGCATCCGCATTTCAGATAATGTCAGCTCGATGTCAACCCAGATCGGCGAGCCTTGTGTAATCGATTTATAATTCAAGGCCGCATTTGGCAGCGTGCGTAGAGACGTGCTATGCACCGCCATATCTAGATTCGACATCCCTGCCAAACTCGCAACGTTGTACAGGATGACGATGGAGAATTTTCGCTGCTCCATCAAAGAATTCTTTGACTCTGAACCTGTTAGCCCAGGCAGCTATCCCGAGGTCATGTTAGTTGCTAGCAGGCTTATTGATTGAGGCACAGGTTTACACCGGACTGTAGTGCAAAATAAAGAACGAAGAACAAATTGTTTGAATTGTCAAATTCAAAAATCACAGCTTAACATACTCACCTCTGATGCCGCAGAACTCAAACGGACACTTACTTACCAAAAGCTAGCCCATGTGCACATGTCATCAAAAATATATTAAATTAACATTTTTCTTATACAACTTTATTATCGAAAACTAATAAACAGTTCTGGTTTTTGTTTGTTTTTTTCAAAATGAAAATCTTTCGAAGTTGATGATTTTAAAAACTAGTAAAAAGAAAATACAAGTCAGTTACACCCTGCATGAGTCGCGGCGGGAAATCCAACAACAAAAATCATTCCCCACAGCACCAGACCTGTGAGCAGTGCACAGTCACGACACAGTCAAACTCCATGCTACGCACTGCTCGGTGATAAAACTTTCAAACTTTCTTTTACAACTAAACTTACGCAAGTATACAAAAGAGGGAAGAAAAAATAAATGTAATATGCGAACGAATCTGCTGTTAAATGCTAAGCAACTGTGTGGACAGTTTTTTCTACTGTGCCAGCGATGTGGGCAGATTGAGGAGTGTGTTCTGGCCCGAAGGCAAGTAGGCAACACCTCGTGATCTCGATAGTTGATAGGCGATGTCTTCAGCAGCTTCAATCCTACGGAGTTCGACCAGACCATCACCGGCTTCACCGAATGCCTTAGCGAGCAGACCAGCGGCTGAAGCATCACCCTCAGCGGAAATAATGGAAGCCAACTTCTGTTGTTCGGCCTTTTCGACGACGAAACGAGCCTTTTCAGCTTCCTGCTGTGCGACCTGTTTCATTTCGACGGCCTGTGTGAACTCACGGCCGAATGTGAGATGTGTGATGGAGATATCGTCGAGGATGAAGCCGAATTGCTTGGCACGAGTGGTGAGCTCGTCTGATACACGTTGCGAAACCATCTGCAAATGCAATCAATTTATTATGATTTCCAAGGAACACAACTTTGGCATAGTCACTCACCTCACGCTGTGTAATCAGTTCTCCAGCATCAAACTGTGCAACGACAGACTTCAGCACTTCTGGGGCAATTGAAGGCAAGACCCTCTCATCGTAATCTTGACCCAAAATTGTGTAAATTTTTGGCAATTGATCAGGAATTGGTCGATACAAAATACGAAGTGTGATATTGACATTCTGTAAATCCTTGCTACCAGTGATCACTGGAACATTACGGGGTTGCGAGCGGATATCATAAATGATTGGACGTTGAACCCAGGGAATAAAGAAATGTGTGCCCTCGCCGACAACAGCTTCCTTCACTCCGGTGAAACGATCGAATATCACGGCCCGATGACCACCATCAACGTTATATAACGCCGAGTTCACAACTCCTCCGAGGACAGCAACTCCCAAACCAAGTTGACCGATACGATTAAAGAAATTCGCAGCCATTATTTATCCTGAAAATAGACCAGAAATCGATCTTAGAACATGGATTAAAGGTCACCGGGTGATTTGGTTTTTTCGTGAAACTTATCACGATTTCATCACTTTGAGGTTATAACTTATGTTAGCGTATTCCAATTGGAATTTGAGAGTGTCTTTTGATGTTTTATTGTGGAAATAGAAAATTTATGGAGTCAGTAGTGATATTGGTTATTTTTCTTAATTTAATTGTGAAATCTTACTAACTTTTTGTGTTAAAATATTCGGAGAAATCAAATCAACACCGCAAAGATGGAGTTTTTAAGAAAACGAGGAGAGGAGCTAATTGACAAATGTCAAAATCGTAATATCGTACGAATTGTCAAATCAGACTTCGCCGTCGGTCAATTTGAAATTGCACTGCATTATCCCAATTGCGTCTGGGCTTATACAAGTAGTTACGTACTCGAGTTGATACATTTTAGTTATGTAAATATGCTCTAGTCACTTTTAATTTATAATATTCAGAAATATTATACTGTGATCAGAGATGGTAGCAATAAAGAATGTGAAAACATTCTAAAAACACTACAAAATCCGCACGTAACATAGGTAGATAATCAATGCAGCAAATCGGGCGTGTAGTTTATTCGAAAAACTACGAGTAATTCATCGAGTAGATTACCTTATGTAGTCTACTCTACCATCTGATTGTGATTGGGAAAGCCACTTGTGAAATAAGCGCGGATATATATACCGGGTAACTTAAGCAGATATAGTATTTGTTGTTAGTGTACTTTACATGCTTATTGAAATTTAAGCGTATGAATGCTTGATAAAAAACACGCCTATCGATTGATTAATCATCCCAACGAGGAAATCAGGACCCTGAGAAACACAATCCGCGGACAACGCTGCCTCAATGCGCTAAATCTGCTAAAGGGATTTAAACAATTATTTGAACGGAATTCTTTTTACAATTGAGATTACAACTAGACTTACAAACTAAGGGTTAGGGTGTTGGCTCAACAATAGGGGCCGCGCTGATGTACATACTTTGTTTTATTTAATATTTATTACTATTGTCGGTTCATTGTTTTTTTTTTTTTTTTGATGTCCTACAAATGGCTGGTGCTTACATCGGGTTGTTCAAGTCCGTGGTGTCCATGGTGGACCTTATGGAATGCTGTGGTGTCTTTGACGGTCCCTGTCGGATGTGAGTCCGGTACGAATTGACAGTCCTTTTCTTTCGAAAATCATAACACGTCGTATCCAATGGACATGAACTGCCCAACATCAGAACCCAATTGTCAACCATGTCTCTGCGTCAGGACGTTTGCTTGGATATGAAGTTTTGTGGTTTTTTCATATCATCTTCATGAACCGGGGATGTATCTTGTCGATTAAAACGGCGTGTAAAGGAATGATTTTTTTTCAAATGCAACGGATAAAGTGCGAGTTTTGAGAAAGGGACAATTTAAGGATTTTTTTTTGAAAATGGCTCTAGTTTCCATAAAATAATATTTCCCTTGACATACTATAATTTTCCCACTAGATGTGAAATTGTACAATTTCGGCATCGCAATTTCAAAATTGCCAAAAGTATGGAAAATTTTTGCATAAAAAACACAATCTGTCAGAAATCTGCTAGTTAACATGAATAATGGTGAAAAATCTGCTAGTTTTATTTGTTATTATATAAACTGGTATAATCTGTTATAATACACACATTCATTGAAATTGACGTAATTGAGGCAATTTTGAGATTGGTTCGTTGTGTGGGAAATTGCGCAATTTCGATCCTAATTCTAGGGAAACTGCCGAAATTACGTTATTTCGTCTAGTGGCATCATAGCAATAGACTATTTTTCGAATTTGGTGACAGTCGATGTGATATGGTTCCAGTCTTCAATGATTGATGAGTTTACTTTGTACATTCTATGTTTATAATATAGCAAATAATATTGTTACGTTTTGCAGGAATGAGTCTGCACAACTGCTGCACTAAAGTTACATTATCCTATACACGACTCTATTTACAAACACTGGCTTACTTCTTAAACTTTGCTACACTTTAAGTACCTGACTGAAGTTGTTGGTGTACATGATGCGTCTCACCCTATACACATCACAATATATCTGTTACCCATAAAATAATATTTCCCTTGATAGAGACCATTTTTCGAATTTGATGAGATTCGAGCTAATGTGATAGGGTTCCAGTCTTGAATGGTTGTTGAGTTTATTTTTACGTTTCTACGTTAATATAACACATAACTTCTAGCACATATTATAGGAGACAAGGAATCAACTGACACAGATATTATGTTGAAGCGGTAGAGGGTGCTGCTAGCGGAAACATCGAAATAATGATTGCCTGACACTACATTACCATTGATGTTCTACTACTGCCGTTGCCCAATAGATGGGGATGAAATCGGCTGTGAGGTAATTTAAATTTAAATTTGAATTTGAGTAGTCGCAATAATGCGTCATATGACATCTGAAAACCTTCCTTCAACGATTCTGTTTATTTATGTTCATTCGTTCCGAAATATGTAGGGCCAAGGGAGCGGTCTCTTCAGCCTGAATAGCATGAAGTTGATGATGAATACGGTGGCAAATTTGTGAGAAAATAGGCTCGCAGCAAAACCACTAGTTGTTAGTCTATAAGGGCCCGGACTGATTCAAATGAAATGTGCAATTTTCAATCATTACCATGTTGGCCACTTAAGTGAGCTCTCAGCTGTGTGATAAACAGTCCCATCACCAGCAATCATCGCTGCAAAGGGCCGAACTAAATGATAAGAGCATCATTATACATAAAACGCAGTTCGCCACGCATTTAATTGAATGACGGCGCACACTTCCTTATCCCATAACTCAATTATGTGCAAATGTTGTATTTTATTGCACCTCCACAACTCAAGGGATAAGTCTGCGCGGGAGTTTTGAGCCCAGAAGTAAAAGAAAACTCAGCGTTTCCGCGGTCAACCACCAGGGAAACCTTGCAACGCGTAAATTAATGCAACTAGTTAAATAACAAACTTAGATAAACGTACCTATGAGTAAGCTCATGTATATGCCCTCACCGCCACAAAAATACACACAGGGCGAGGACGTTTCCTGATGTACTGGCGGAGAGAGGGAAAGAAGAAAAATTAAATAAATAAAACTAGGACGAGTTTCAGTGGTAAACTTTTTACAACTCCGCTCAGCTTAAATGCGCTTGAGCGCAGAGGACCGTGGAAAATATCTCTCTTTTTACTGAAAGTTGATGGATGCAGGGCAGGAAAGTTTTCAAAAAAAAAAAAAAAAAAAATTGTAAAAATGTTACTTACTCTCAAAGTAATGAGATTAGTTTAGTGAATTATTTATTCACTGCGAGCTTGGGCTTTTTTTTCCAAACACTATTTACCGCTGGAGGTTGCGGAGTGAAGGAGTTTTGGTTTTACGTTTTCTTCGGCGAGTGGGCTATTCGAGAGTAATTAGGGGGAAAACCCCGAGGGAGAGTGTGCAACTTTCTTTGCCAGTGGGTTGCAAATCGAACTTGACACAGTTTCTTTGAATCGCTTTGATGCAGCCAGAAAAAAACTGTTCTACGAGTAGTGTACGTTGCACTCATGAGACCTGGACAGCTGCACGTTTTTGTAAGAAAAGACTTGACTTTGGTTGGGTTTAAGGGACTGACTTTCAAAATAAGCACATGCGAATCTCATAAATAGCCAACTATTGTAGTGCGTCTGAACGACTTAATCCAGAAGAAAAGAGGCATTAGCAGCGAACAACCGAGAGTGGAACCTAGCTGGAGACGACTGGTTTGACTTTGGAGCCACCTTAGTAATAGTCGACTTATATGAATATACGGCCTGTCTAGGAATAACTGGTTGTAGCAAAACAACACCGACGGCAGCTTTAGAGGCAATCCTCTTGCTCCCTCGCTCGACCTATTCTACAGCAGTAGAGCAGGCTCATCGGTCATGACGTTTAGAGCAACGAGTTTTTGGGTGGAAAAACCATACGGCCACGCGGCCATATTAAAAAGTTTTTAAGTTTTAATTTATTACTAGTCCCGGAGAAGAGCTTTTATCAACGATTTCCGGACAATGACGATCCAGGACAATGACAGGAAAGTAGAAGGGAAGACAGCCATATACACTGGCGGCTCAAATAAGGGGCTTGTACATGAGCCGGAGTCTGCAGTGAACTCCCCTTGGCCATAAGGAACGACTGCAACGTCTCTGCTGGGTGCCGGGGCCTACTGTACCAAGGATGCGAAAACGCTGAGAGTCTCGCGAAAAAGGAGCTGAGACAATCTTTAGCAATCCTGTATGGTCATACGCCACTCAGCTGCTGTGGCTCAAACTAGAGGACAATGCCCTGGATGGAGCCAGAAATCGATGGCTTGGTTTAAGTACTGGAGCAACATCTACGGCTCTAGGGCCGACGCTAAGAAAAATGATTTCAGCCGAGGATGTACGCATGCTAATAGGAGTCCTTATCGGGCACTGTGCCATGCAGTACGTCTGAACATACTACATAACGACATTGAGCAGTTCCTATGAAATATATAGAGCTGGACGACTTAGGCGGTGTTGAACTGAAAAAACTGCTAAGATTCATGTGTGGATCTGTCTGGTTGTAGGACTATAGCACTAATGGTAGTAAACCACCCCCTAGCAAGGGTACAACGGAACCAAGACGTTGGTCTTAGTGTGCCACTGGCCCAAGGCCGTCAGGGCATGGAACGACCTACCTACCTGCCATTCCTTCCACTTTCAGATCTAAACATTTAAGTAAAACCTCACAGACAACTTTTACGATACTAAGTACATTTTTCGCCGAATATTTCAGACATCACAGTCAACAATATTCCCATTATTAGACCTCCATCAATTTCTGGGTCATCAGAAGAGTAAACCCTTTGAACAAGGAGAATTAATTCTTGTACAACCACTCTCCAACGACAACAAACTTCACTTAGGCACAGCTCTGTCGACGGCTCCCTGTAAGTCATTAAAATCCGCTGGCATGTATTCTGCAGGATCCCGTCCTCCTGACTCAGCTAACCGAAGTCACATCAAAGCATTATGCTCCACAGTCCCGCGACTGTAATCTTTTCACTTGAGCTCTTCCAAGACCCCACTTCATCGGGAAATATTGACTAGCTCTGCTCATGCTCCAGCAAATGTCATCGCCGCCTTCGGCACAATGGACTGCCGTCCTTTTCGATATTTTGGTCAGCCAGCTAATAAATTCTCCTCCATTGATAGAAATAGGTCGACGGGAAAAAAATCAATTTCGTTCGAGGAGAAACGAGAAAATCCTTATCGTAATTGCTTATGGAACTCACATTGGAGGACCATGCACAGCGACCAGGAACAAAAGTATCTCAAAAAAGTGAATCTCTTGAAGTGTTAGATTCCTCTATTACATGTAGGTGCGCTTCAGATCAAGTCTGGGATGCCCTCCTGCACAGAGCACACACAGCGAATCGAATTCAAGGGGACGCTCATTTGCTTTATCCTCTCGGAGCCCATCGAAGTTGCAGTTCTCGTTTTGGGGGTTTTGAGTGCACGCCCAGTGTGAAGGGATGCCGTGGGGGTAGCCGGCTTCCTATATTAGCTCCTTCAGTTTTCATCTTCAGTTAGTGTCCTCATCTACTGGTACTAGTCGATTTTATGATTATTAAGTTTGCCATCCGCTTCGTCCCGACCCCTTCGACGAATTCAACTTCATTTTTGAAATTCTAAAGCCGGGACAGTGAGAATGCCAGGATATCCAAGATGATATTAAATTATTTGCGATTTTTTTCCTTCTACCCTTTAGTTCTTGTCCCTTGCAAAGGGAGGGACTAGGGAGTGGAAAGGTGAAGAGAACGAGCGTCTCCTAGGAATTGATTAAAATTCTGATGAAGGGATGTGGCAAGAATTTCATAAAAGAATCGAGAATACCGTGAAGGCGAAGTAAAGACGGTGACCAGCTTTATTGGGATATGTTTGCGGATTACGGTCTTAACCATCTGTTCTCGAGGAGGGCTCCCAGGGCTGGAATCTCTATCGGAAGTCGGAGGTAAGCAATGGATGGGTCGGAAATAGTTTCATCACCTTGAGCTGAACTAAAATGAAATGATTTTTAATAAAGTACATGTTGGCTCAAGTTACATGTTTTTGCAAGGTGGCCGGAGTTGCAGAATGCATTTGGTGACTTGCTCCTCGTCATTGGTTGTTCATTGATGTGAAGACGATGGATGGACTTGAGGTATTTAGAAGGTGTCACAATCATTCTTCGAGTTTGATACGGAGAGGCGAGCCAGCGGCAAGACGAGCAAGAGTGCAAAAATACATGGAAGGAAGCATGAGAAAATAAGTTCGTTAAGCGGTTGTTGGATGATATTCATCAATGTACAAAACATAAATGCTGACAGACAAGACAGTGGCTCTTCAGATGAAAATCCCAAAACCTCACGGATGGTGGTGGGTACGCTCTTGGGCCTTACATCAGAGGTTCGGTCTTCCTCCTCTTCACAAACTAGGAGGCTCGCATTCGAAGACCCTCTTAGCTGGAACATTGGTGTCCATGCACTCGATGTTAGCCGAGCCAGTGCAGTCGACGCAGAGTTCGCAGTCTGGATGGAGGAGAATCCACCTTCCTCGCAGACGGGACCATATACCCGATGTAGATTTTCTTTCGAAGGCTACCAAGAATCAGCTAAGCTGCTTTTCCAGCTTTTTCATAGAGCAGGACTTTTGCTTTTTGGCCATTTGTGTAGCGAAACAGAAGTAACATTGGTTGACAAGAGCGATTCTACGTCCCATCTCCACTAGGATGTTGTTCGCGGAGTTCACATTTGCCTCGAGGTGGACAAACTCCTTTACTACCTCGGAGCTGTCGATCGTGGTGTTTTGACCGTGGCGATGTCTGACGGAACAAGTCTTGCTTGACGGCACATATTTTGTTTTGCCATAATTGAACCTAAGAACCAGTTCGTGTCGGCTCTTCTTCCATTCCAGTAAACGCCTCTACCACGTCACGCTGAAAATGCGTCATAAAGACCACGTCATCTGCATTACCCAAAACTGGACTGAATTTGCAAGTCCTTGAACTGAACTGCACGGTGCACCGTTTAGGTCTTAGCGGCCCCGATCTGGGCTTTAGCATTGAATAGTTCCTTGCGATGAACGCTGCCATATCCGGTTTTTAAATCGATCAAAATATGCTGAGTATGGATATGAAACTCGCTAATATTCCTCATGATTTGCTTAGGCATGTGCACGGTTTGAAGGAGGACTACGGTCACACACAGAGTTTAATAGGCTCTTATGGTCAACGAGAAGGGAAATACCTTACTACCTCCTGCAAAACATAAGAGGTAGTGTCACCTTTTTTTGTGAATTGAAGAGCTATGATGCTAAGCCATCTCAGATTGTAGCTTGGTTGTTCTTCAGCTTTTATATGGCTGTGCAGACTTCCTCAATGCTAGTTGGCAGGACAACTTCATCGAATAGAGTTAGGGTTTCTTCAATCCTTACTGCACTCTCTACACTCACTCTCTACATACCATTCGCTTTAAGCAGACGCTTGAAATGCAGTTTTAGTAAATCCGCCACATATTGCCTCTGAAAGATTCTCAATTCAAAAGTTCAACCGCCCTAGGTGCTTTTTTTAAGTCTTTCCCCAGGCTCTTCGATATCCTTGAGCTGGGATGACCGAGAGATATTTTCTTTTCTTTCTCTTCCCGTCTTCTAGTCCAATACATTTTTGGCCGACCTGGAAATTCCATACACAGAGTGGACGAGTGGTGCCTGGGTCAATTCAAGCGCTTCGAGATAATTAGATGGAGCTGTGGCGAAGTGGAACTAACTTGATGTGCACGATTGAAGAGAGCAACAAATCGTGGCAACAGAATATGCTTTATGGTCAAGTACACCTCATCCTGTAGAGCCAAACAAATGTGCAAGCAAATAAATTCGGTATATCACAAAAATGACTCAATTTGAAACTACATTCGACCAAGTAATCAAATCACAGGTGTTAGAGCTGTCAAAATAATTTGCATTCCCCAAACAAATCTCTCACTAAACGTCGCAGCAGTGCTTTAGTCCCTATGGTCTCATTTCAAACATTGCCTCCACCCAGATAGAGATTCCTGTCAAATCACAGCGTAGAATACTCCCGGGTCTGATTGCACTGCGATCGAAGTTCACAAGAGTTCTCGTACGAAGTCAAAGTGAAATGCCATCGATTCGAATGTACTTAACCTAACCACTGTGACCTGGCATGAGTGCGCTGTGCTGTGTGACACCTTTTACGTGCTATCGAGCTGTATTGACTTGTGCTGCTGCAGTGCTGACATCACAAGTTCTTGGATGGCAGATCTGTTTCCACTTCTGGTGCACACATGTGCATTCGTGGCCTTTGGAAATTCCATGCACTCACAAAAATCAAACGACATTGGATTAGAACAAATTCCCAAGGTGTCTTCAAGGATTGTGTAAATGTTTTCGTTTGAAGAGAAGGTGAACTCACGGGCAGAGTTTTCTCCAATGGTGCAGTATTTCATGTAGTAACCTACATATGGAATTGTGACCACAATTAGAAGGATTGCGGAATGATTGGATGATGTTGTACATTTTTTTGTGAACAGTGAGCAAAGCTCATCGGCGATGAATGTATGCTGCCGACTTTAAGTGATGGGTGCCATGTGACGGGTCACACATTTGTTGATTTTCTAAAAATCTTTGCATCACTCTAAGGATGATTTGTTTTCCAATGCCTTGCTACGAATTTGATAAGGCCTTGAAAACTAAAGATTTCCTTTAACATTATACTTGGTCTTCATGACCTTTTACTGACCCGCATGATCGCCTAAAGGGATCGCGGGTTAAGGCACGCACGAGAGATATGCAGGCCACTGGGGGATCCGTGTGCCTAGGCGCAAACGCTCGATCAAGTCGAAAAATCCAACTACCACGTCTTGGGTCTGGCAAGCGGTCGCCTATCAGATGGAATCGCTTTAAAGGCATGCCTCGTAAGTCCTGATGATGGGGACATTCGTACCGCGTGACGGAACAATCGAAGAAGCAGCCGCTCAACATTGGCAAGCCTTAAAACTAAGCACGGCCTTCCGGATTACTGATCTTCCAAGCTGTTTCAAAATCGATCCTGGCGTTTGAAAAAAGGACCGATAGTCTAATGGCACACCATTGCGAACGTCTGTCTTCGTGTGCCATCTGTTACCTTTAGCAAGACTGACGGGCATGTAGCACGTAATTTCCTTCCTCGATTTTGAAAAACCTTTAGCTGCTACCTTCCAAAATGGGATCATCCACGTTTATGGCTCTGCATTGGAAATATCAGTCGTGGACCTTGTTTTAAATATGCACTTATCAATCTAACTCTCTGACTATGGCAGTGTTTTGAAGCGAACATCATGTCAAAAAAGGGATCTGAGTGATAGTGTCCTCGATGTTGGTCAAGTGAAGAAAATATATTCGGAGACAGTAATTGAAGTGCTCTTCAGTGGAATCTATGCTTTTATTTGATAATGACCAGAACAGACTACAGCACACACATATAAGCAAATTTTAGAGGATGATGAACTCACATTCAATCACAGACTCCGTATCCATGGCATTCAATATGCTTCATAAATCATTCAACGATACGAGCACGCTAAGGGAGCTGATCAATGAGAAAAAGGAGCTACAGTGCTATCGAGCAGGAATCAATCCAGCTGAGACAAAATAACTCCAACGGACAGCAACTAGAACTTCAAGCAACCGGTGCTGTTTCAGTTTTTTCGAAAGAACTTGACTCAAAATTTCATGTCGTGGGAAATAATTAATTTGGCATTCATTGTGTACGAAGCTCGTAGCTGGTTGATAGGCAAAGCAGCAGGGCCTTGTGCATCGAAAGAAAAATTTCGTGAATCCATTGCTTGTAACGCAGCAGGGCAATATCATCATCGGATTGGAACATATCCTCAGTATACGCTCATGTCCATACTTTCTTACAGTTTTCCTTTATAAACCCCGTCGTCAACATCACGGACTTCTTTAATGACGTCATGCAGGCAGGAGACAACTCATGTCCACAGCAAACTGAACCACGTTGTGACACTGTACTCGGAAGTCTGCAATTGGCCCACATATGTACAATCTTATCCCTAAACTCACACATTTCCCATCTCTGTGGGATCGCACGTTTTGAAAATAAAGATTCCCCATACCTGCACCAGCAACCCTGGTAACACGTACGCCTGCATTGGTTTACCATTCAGTTGGGCGTACAGGGCGCAAAGCTGTTGCCATTCCGGAGGGGATTACGGCTGGTTTACCCTGACACCCGACTATCGCCGGCGCATGTGGCATTGACATTAGATGAAATCGCGCCGAGACAAATGAACGACAGTTGAAAAGACTTCGTCTGCCAGCAGAGATTACTTCCGTTCCAAAAATGAGAAACAATCCGACCATAAGAGGGCATCAGCCCAGAATTGTAATTGGAGACCACTGTGAAATTATTCATTTTACACACTCGGTCTAGTGTATAATCTCTTGCAGGCGCCTAAAACCAACCCAAAGCTCCTTTGCTTCCGAACACAACCGTGGCATTTGCATGAAAAAATGATTCAGAGGATTCCCCAAAATGAATATCCCCATGTCTGCAAACAAGGTTCACACTTATCGTCCTCACTCCACTCCTCCTCGCCGTTTGAGGGATAAAGAACGGCAATGCGGCCAACCAACCTGCAGCCAGCTAACACACATGCAAGTTGAAGCACTAATGCATTCATGCAGAAACTTCGTTTGTTCACTTTTGGTCGAGTCCACCAGACGAATGCATCCCTGGGGAGTGTTCGAAAAATTCATTATAAAACAAAAAAAATAGGAGCGGGAGGAGATCCATCATCCGCCGCGCCGTGGTGTAAAGCCGTTTCATGCCGCCAACAGGTACGATTTACGGCAATCTGTCAGTAGTCTCTATCGTCGTATCTCATGCAGACTCTCACCCAACGGAGCGGAAGCTAGTCATATGCGTGGCTGGGACATTTATTGCATGAGTACCATTACTCGAGTCATTTTTTGCCTCGCTGCACACATTCATTGCCACCCAAGCACTCGCCAAAACGTCCCCCCACCGCATCATTCGCAAATGAGAGAAACTCAGGTCGCTCCGCAGCTTTTACTTGTGGGACTGTGCAGTCCTCTTTTCTGCTCTCTTTCCATTGTTTCAATATGCAAAAGGATAAAAGATATAAACAATATTGTACTCTTCGAAGAGGATGAGCGGACAATGGAACCTCAAGCGGAAGTTGGAAGTGGTGTGTTCCAACCAAGTCCTTGGTCGGCGACTCGAACGGAGATTCCCTCACATTCGTGTGGTGCTGTTTTGCGGACCGGCGAGGGGTGGTAATTTTTCAACGATCTCCTATAGGTGCAATTTATTTGGATTAGTCCTTAGCGTTGGCGAGGGCGAACGAGGCAAGGCGTCTAGTGAAAGGACACTCTCTACTTGTTGGGGCATTATTTACGACGATCCAACGGTCGTATTTCATACAAAAACTGCCTTCGGGATATGCTCTCCTTGTCTGCGGCACCATCGAGCCAGCAAGTGGTGGAGTTGAGTCCTTTTACTGTTTTTTTTTTTTTTTTGCGGACCAAAGGCAAGGCTTTGAGAAGATTTAGTGTCTAGAGTTGCAGGATACTTTGCACAGCAAATTGTTTAAGTAATAGTTTCACACTTCTGCACAATTTTGTTGCTTGTGCTTGCTTTCGTTTCGCATTTAAGCCGGTAAGACTGGGCATTACCGTTATTTTAAAATGGATAATACGAGTAATGGGGCATTGAATTGGCGACGGACGGAGTTTTGTCATGCGTGCTTAGAACAGATGTGTTGTGACATTAAGTCGAGCCGAGGGTGTTTTCACTTAATTGGACTTTCAATCTCTCTGGTTTGATGGCTAGCAGATTTTCTGGAGGACTCTTCTTAAACCCTTCAAGTTGGTGAGGTCGAGTGAAAAATATTGTCATCGACATAGATTTGGGTCAAGCTACAGTTCAAGTGGACTATAATTTCTGAAGAAACCACACGTGTTCTGCGTGCCTGCAGGGCATCAACTGCTCGATCAACTGTGATTAGGAACACTGTAGTCTGAAGTGTCAATGGTTTTTAGCACTTTGCATTAATAATTTGCGACTTAGACTGGATTAGGAATCGAGCTAAGGAGCTACCTTTAACATGCCGAGGGAATGATTAAGGAAGTCTTAATCAAAGCAAAAATTAACAGCGCCCTTGGAGGCTACATATGAATGTGGTGAGTGTCAAGTCTTGCACAATTGTTATCAGAGGAGTTTGAGATTCAAAATGAAGTTCGTCAAGGGAGCATACTGTCACTACTATTGTTTCTTCGACTGTGCCGATGATGTTCGTCTACTTTCACATTGGATAAGGCATTTTCACCTGATGGCTAAATGCTACTCCAAAATCCCAAAGCATTTCTTATACCTGAGGCCCAGCTGAACTACTCCGCACAGGAAGTCGGAGGAAGTTGACACTTTTCTACGCTTAGGAATAGAATATACATGAAAGGAGAAGCCTTTGACTGCGCCAGTTATAGGGAGATAAGTCGCCTTAACAAAGCGTACAAGATCTTCTCTGCCATTTTAAGTGTTCGCCTGAAGCCGTTTGTAAACAATCCGACAGGTCCGCATCAGTGTGGCTCTAGTCCAGGGAATTCCACTATCGACCAGATCTTCACACTACAGCAGATTCTAGAAAGGACCCAAGAAGTTCAAATTGACACCCATATATGCCAAAGTATATGGCAGGGTACATAGGGACGTGCTACAAAAGGCCATGTCTAGTTTTGACAACTCTGTCAAACTCTTCAGACTATGCAGGACGACGACGAAGAATATTTACCGAGACCTCCAGTGTAAAAATGTGGCTGGAGAAGATCGCGCAAGACTCCCACCATGCACAATCTTCCAGAAGTCCGTCAAACTGCTGGCGAACGTGTATGGCCTTGACGTGATTGGCTGAACACAGCTCTAGCTGGCGTGTGACGGAAACGGCAAAAATGGGAAGTAAAACGAAGTATATGTTGGACAGAGCGTCACAATGATTTGCTAGGACCTTGTTTACCTCGGATACACAGTAAGCAGTACAAACAACAGCAGAGGGATTAAACGCCGAATAATTCTTGCCAACAGTTATTTCTATGGGATCCAGGGGCAGAGTAATAGAGCCTTGTCCCGAAGGACCAACCTGACATTATATAAGACACTGATAAGCCCTATCTGATGTACGGCTCTGAGGCATGCAGTTGGAGACCCACGAACTGTTCCGACTGTACACTGTACAGGGACATGAGCATGGCCAAGCTTCTATGGATCTATCGCCTAAGGTGACTGGGCCATGTAGAGCGTATGGACAACTTAGCTCCGGCCACAAGAGTCTTCGACTCCGAACCTGTGGAACATCACAACAGGGGACGCCCACGTCTAATGTGACGAACAAGAGTAGAGGAGGCATCAACCAACTTGGTGTGAGTAACTGGAGGCAACAGATATATGTTGGTTGAGACTCGCGAATAGTGCCAGAGAAAGAAGAAGGAAATTAACTGTTTTCAGAGTGTGCCTATAAAATCGAATGCGAATGCATGGAGAAGCTGAATCAGAGATCCATATGGAAGATGTTTCATTGAACTGATTGCGTGACAACTAGAAGTGAATGCTGGTTTTTGAAACAAAGGCAGTGGAACTCTGGAATAAGCCAAAACCTCACATGTAGAATAGATTAAACATTCACCGCCAATAATATCGGCAACAGAAATCGATTTCGACCTCATACTCTAAAATTTTCCCATGGGAGGAGAAGTTTGTGAAAAAATTGCCTATGCTCTCAAAGTTGAAGTACCAATAAACAATTTCCATAGAAACACAAAGAAACACACACTGCCAGGCATTTGAAAGTGATAGTATGAAGTCGGCCTTGTACTTGCCTGGCTTACACCCATCGTGTCATTGTCCTTGCCCCACCATCAGAACCTTGTTGGAATTTCAAAATCAATTCAGCATTTGATGAACTCTCCCAAGTTATAAACGAATGGTCCCGTAGACAGCGGCAGAGTTGTCACCCAAGGTGCGCCTATCAAATGAAATCCAATGGTTTGGGCAGATACTCAATCATACCCCAGAGCTCGAGTGGCCTCAGTGGCTCCCTTCACAGTGGGCCTAAGGATCTACCTCAGCACATATATACTCTCAAATTTATTACTTAAATATTTATGTTTATCGAGCAAGCAAATTTTCCTCAAATTAGAAATGCTTCTCAAATAATTATTTAATTTTCCAAGAGAGAATAACGATTCCTTCCCACCAGTCCAGTCGGTCTGTGTGTGTGTGTGTGTATGTTCAAAGTGTTGTGTGATTCTGATTGATTGCCTCGATTTCATTCAACAGCAAACGCACACAAGTCCCCGCTCCGGATCGGATCAGTGTTTCATTTGAAGATTTATTTTACGGTGCTCCTCCTGTGGCAGGGCTTCGAGTCACGACTGGAGGCAAAGCTGATAAATTGCTTCTCAAAACCCGAAGTTCTTCAACATGCATTCGTCTTCTCCGAAAATGTCCACAACGCACAGCCGCCGACGCCCTCACCGCCGGCCGTGTCGCCCCGCTTTTCCCGTCAATCCTTACAGAGGAAAAGTGGACACCATGGTGAGGGCCACACTCGTCACCGGGACGAAAGGGTGATAAACATGAAGACCGGTTGCTTTTCTCCGGAATTACCTTAATTTAAGTTTACTAACCCAGGTCAGCAGAACGGCTCCTCCGTAAATAGTTTATGTGATTCAAAGGAAACGACCATCCATGGGACACTATTCATTACATGCTTATGGACGGATGAAGTTTGTCCTGCTCATCATTTTCGATTTCCCGTGCTCGGTGAAGGAGCGCTCATTCGTCCCCCACTGGGCAGCTTTCCTCAAATGAATCTCAATCATCGCAAGCCCCTTTTGAGAAGACTTGAATTACTTTATTGCACTAGTGGTGTGTGCGCCATCTTGTATGTGGGCGAGAGAGGCAGACAAACTTCTTCCATAATCTTTTCATGGATATCCAAGTTTTTGAGTTTTAATAACCCATGAGGATGGTTACAGTCGACGCAGACTGAGATGGAAACACGAGGAGAGACCGACCAAAAATCCTTGAAATTGAAAATATTCTTGAAATTTGCGATGCAAATAGATACCTCAGACCGTATTCGTAACATTTGAGAACATTCAAACGACAGCGCAGCGTTTGCTTTCAGACTCATGACAGTCTGGCAGGAAAAGTGATGAACGGAATCATTTGGCAATGTGAAAGGATTATTTTTGAAATTCGATGTCTTAACAGTGGTTGGACTGTTGGAATGGTTTGGGGGGGGGTTGTTGGAATACAGCAATGAGTCACTTAAACCAGGCATTTAGCTCGATTGTACCATTCTATCAGCGATCCACTTAATTTGTGAATCCGAACTATAGTCGTCATTGTTCTGTTTTCTTCTGTCATTCTGGACAGTTCCGGTAAGCTGCTTACTGTCATTAAGGCAAAATTGACTTATGGCCGCAGTCAGTTGAACTTTCAGCCGTAGGGTCGCCTTTCCTCTCATTCTTGAACCTATTCACACCAAATAAGCAAGATGCCAGAATTCGAAGACCCTCTCAGCGCGAGTTTTGTTGCCTCTACGACTAATGGATGTCATGATTTAAAGACGAGATCTTATGCGAATCTATTCGGATGAATGTGAAAAGTCAATTTCCACACTCCCGGGATCTCCTTCCAACATCTATTTTTTTGGAAATTGTATACCAACTCAATCCTCGAGTCATTTTCTTTTCCAACAGACTGTACCACCCTCAGCTTGATGTCATCCCCAGAACTCAAGAGATAATCATCTTGGAAAAACGTTGAAAGCTCCTTCGTACCCACATAGGCCTCATTTCCCAAACCCATTCTCTGATGTTTTTTTTTTCCTCTGCGTTTACATGCAAATGAGTCTCTTTTCTTAATCTACTCACACCAGCCCTCCCACAAGTAAACTCGCTTCTGTATGTACCAGAGCAGCACTTAAACGACAACCAGCCAGGCCTTTATCCGAAAGCAAATTACAGAACCGACTAGACGCCACCTTTATCGAATGGCGTACATTCGGTACCCGCTCCAAGTTCATCGGCATTCCAGTTCATCGATTGCTCAGCCCGAGGCTGCGAGTAAACCGACAAGCACAGCAATGAAAAACAACATCGAAGGCGCTCGTGACCTTGAACTCGAGCTGTCTGAAGTCCGCGGGAGTGTAGGGGCAGGCGACGAGTTGGCGAAATAACTCGAATCCTCGAGCGTAACAAACAAAAAGGACTTTTTGATTTGTGAAACAGAAACAGGACCAGCTGAAGAGAATAAATTCTTTGGAAACTCTTTTCGCCCCTACAAAAGGTTTTGTGTTTCATAAGCATCCCCCTCGAGTCGAGGCTAAACCAGTTCCTTCACCCGGACAGTCGCAGCTCCGTGTTCTCCACCCATGCCTCAAACAGACACTCAACGTCAAGGGTGCGTTCTAAGAACTCACGCTCTGGGAAAAGATGAACAAAAAAAAAGAAACGAAACGAAACCGCGTATGTTCTATAGAGTCTCACCTTCGAGCGGGTTCTCATTCCTAGTGTGGGAGGGTGGGAGATCCATTCAAAGCTACAGTGTCCCTCCATCCAGTTTGTGTGCGTCCCGAGGGGTTTCTTCCGAGAAATTCCATTGAAGAACTTTTTCCACGTATTCTCGTTGGTGTGGGGTTTTTTATGCTGATACTATGTTCATCTGTGGACGGCTGGAGGCAGTGGTAAACTGGGGGATGGCTACTCTATTGTGTTACCTTCTGTGACAAGGAAGGGGACAAATGAGAAGTGCTGATGGCAGCTGATGATGTTGTGCTCTTGATGTTGAAATATAATTCAACAGAGAATGCTTTACGGGAGTATCGGAGCTTTAAAATGACATCAGGAGATTGGCGATGGTGGGCGCTAAAGAGGTGTGCTGTTGAATGAAAGGTAAAGGTGGATTTATGTCATTTCTTTGAAGTTGATTGGTAAGAATGTGTGAATTTGGTGAAACAGGGAGCTACTGGAACGGGCTGACGGTTACCTTTCAATGGATGAGGGGTTTCTGACATGTGGCCCACACATGAGATGCGAACATTTCAAGCTTCATTGGCCAACTGAAAGGTCATGCAGGGGCCTTGTGATTTGAGGATGGTCCTTGGGAAATGCTGTTTTCTTGACGTGTTCAATGTTTTGACATGGGCAACTTTTGTGTGGAATTGACCATTCCAATATTGGTTTTGAAGTAGACATGGCATGACCTTCTTTAACATACGACTGAAGAGGTAGGAGTAAAGAAACTGCAACATTCAGCTATGTATGCCGGTGGACTCTTCAAATTAAAATTAATTTGTGCTGGTTTTATTGAAGGACTGTTCTGATTCATAACTGCTTAGATAAAAGCCGAAGTATAGTAGTGTTGGGAATTGAGGGTTTCGCCCGCAAGAGGATTGTAGCCATGCTAGAAATCAGAATCATCCAAACGCAACTGGATAACTGCGAAGTTACCAAATCGATCATGCGGGGTACACCTTAGGGCGGAGTTATCTCACCACTATTATGGCTTATAGCGATAAATGAAATTCTCGTTGAGTGAGAAAGCAAGGGAATCAAAGTAGTGGCGGACGACGTAGTAATCTTAGTATCGGGTATGTATCCCTCAGTGATGAGCGAAATCACAGAGAGGGCTCTATCTAGAATTCACTCTTCGGCCTTAACGTGAATCCTACGAAAACGGAACCGACGCAGTTTACCACGAAGATCAAGATACAGGCCTTTAAGCATCTTCGGCGCAACATTACCACTCTCTCACTTTCCTCCAGACCTAAGGGTCGTTCTGGATCTCAAGCTCAATTGAAAGTGGAAGTTAGGGTCTTAAAAAAAATTCCAAAATTAATCTTCGGATGTGCAGAGCTGTTTTCTGTCCCATTGCCACTAGTATGGTTATCCGCAAAATATACAACTTAAGCAAAGTCCAAAGATCTGCAGGACTCGGTACTTCAGAGGCGATGAGATCATGTCTCACCAAAGCTGCTCCTACATCTCTTCCCACTGGACCTTTCCATCAATTATGTTGTCATGAGCAGCGCCATCAGACTCAGACAAGCGGGATGCTGGTCAGCAAACCCGTACGGCCATAGCCGAGCTCTGCAATTTCTGCCTGAGCACCTAATCCCAGCGCCCACGGACTATATTACCCACTATAGACTTCTGCAAGCCGGCACAATGCCGGTTTACATCCATAGAGGACTGGAGAACCCTGTCATTTACTTCGGAAAACCAATTTCTGATCTACATAGAGGGGTCTAATCTTCACCACGGTGTAGGCTGAGCGGTCTTCTCGACGGATTTCAACATCTCTAGTTCTTACCGCCTCCCAGATCACTCGGCTGAAGTGCGAACAGACAAGCGTGTAAACTTCTTAGTACTAACTGCACTTATGGCAAAGCCGTAGCTATCTGCAGCGACAGCCAAGAAGTCATAAGGGCCATCTCCTTAGTAATTCCCTGAATTGGTGCAACAGTGCAAGGAAAAACTCAAACAGGCCAGTAGTAGCAACATAGAGATGTTTGCCTACGAACTGGAATGCAAGGAACTTCCGGAAACGAAAACTGAAATGGTAGGTCCCCTAATTAATCACCTCAAATACACCTTCAACCAACACTTCTTGTTATTCGCCAGTAGAAGGTGGACTAGGACATCCAAGCATAAATTCTCTAGGAAACCCAGGCCGTCCTACATGAAAAGCAGGACCGACGACCTCCTTAAAAGAAACCGCTCCGAAATAGCTAGTGTCGTGGCTGTAACCACAGGGCACTGGTCCATAGGCATCCACGCTGCTAGACTCGAAATACAGTTCAACCCTCACTGTCGCAGTTGCCCCGAAGACTCGGTCGCAAATTTCTACTTAAGCGGCCGCTATATCTCGTTCACTACTGGCTCTGAGCTTCTCTAACGCAGCGGTTTCTTCTACTTAACATAGCCCCATAAAAAGTCGAGAGGTGTTAAATCACAGGATCTAGGTGGCTAATCGACATGACCATTTCTCGATATAACAGGTTCTATTAGTCTATAATACAACCGCTGTGAGTCTTTTGGCGCCGTCTTGTTAAAGATGCATGTCATTTATGCTTAGTACATGCCAATACGCAAAGAAACAATGTTCTAACTTGATGTTCATTTTCCGATCATCAATTTTTGTGTATGAACTTATGTTTCTTGAAGCTCATGAGGGTCTTGGCTTAATATGACCAAGAAAGGCGTGTAATCGAATGTTTTGGTACGTTTACGACGGAGGACGGATGTTTGTTCTCGGCACTTCGACTAACCCGTTGTCTCACTGCACGGAATATCCAACGGCGAAGACTCAAATTTGTTGTCGACTGGGACGAGAATTACGATTAAACACTGACATCAACGCTATTAAAGCTGCCGCCATCATCTCGGATCTTTGGTAATGCATTTTAAATATGTGTTCTGATGAAGCTATTGTAACATGACATATTTTGACATTATCATTTTATTTTTAGAGTGCGTTCACAGTGAGTGTTGAAAGTCGCTCAAGTCGGAAAACCCTTGAGCTCTCTTAAAAGGCATTTGACATCTGTGCACAGTTAATGACTTTGCAGCTGTTGTGTTCTACGGCGGGAAAACGGAATCGATAGTTTTATACTCAGATATCCTCAAATATTTCAAGCATTTTTTGGTCCTGTCTCTGTGACGTGAGTCAGAGCCAATAGTCAGCGTTTCACCACTTTCCAGCATCGCATCGTCCACATTGTACTTAATGCTCAAATCCGACCCCGTTATGAATGTTCAATGACTTGGAATGAAATATGCACTACACCATTCGCAATCATACACACACACCAGCACACACATGTGTGTGTCACGGTTCAAAACAAATACCATATCCTGTGGAATTTTAGGAGAACGAAGAGCAAAAGAGGACTACACTATCATTCCAAAACCAAAGTTGCTCGTAAATAAGAAATGCCTACCTAGCAAAGTTTCCATCCTCTCGTGCCACAGCCCGCCAAGCCAAATACCCAATTCCTTTCGAAAGGATGCTAGCGAAAAATCAACTGCATCCCGTTGTGGATTCCATCAACATACAAACTATCTATGCATGCACAATGCCTGGCACTCCATTGAACGCCAGGAGCCAGAAAACGACGAGACCAAAAAAAGACGAAATGGAATCTGCTGGCAGAAGGCCAAAGTTACCAACGTTGACAGGGCTCGTAAATACTTTATTCTAGTTCATTCCTTCGCCCGCCGCCCCTCCCCCCGGATTCCACGGGCGGATAAAATCAAATCCCCAATATGTCCAGCGCATGAATAAAATTAACTCCACTCCACATACATTAGTTGGATGCAGAAGTGTAACTGTCTCTCGGATAGTGATGACAGCGTCGCGCAGCACGGCGTTAGGGATTCAAACAATCGGCTGACCACACTAGAGTTTTTTTTCGGTGAGACAACAGGATCAGCTTCATGGGAATTTAATATATTCATTGAAACAGACCCCCGCACACCTCCACGGAGCGAAGCGAAATGTGCAACTCAGTATTCAGATTGCGGTCTGAATATAGACCGACCGACGACGGTGTCCTGTCAATTGTCAATCCCGACAAGAGATTCAATGAATTTTAAACAACCAGCAGCACTTACACTTTTCCCACGACACACTGCTGCCGTGTGATTCAACCCGAAAACAGATGTAGAGACATACTCGGGGATTCTCGGGCGTGCTTGGCACGGAGTCCTGCCTTCGACCATTCATTACGATTCTTTCAGCAGGAGCTTATCGTTTGGATGCTTTTGCTCTTCCGCTCCGTACTTCCCGTAATGTTTAGTTAATTCGCTGGTAATCTTTTTCGGACTCGGAAATGAAGCGCTGGAGAGCGAGCGAGCCCTTTCACGGCTAGCCTTCCGAAACCACTAAACTTCGAAAGTACAGGTGAATTATCGTCTTCATCTCTCTCTCTGTTTGGGTGTGTGTCCTTCTCTTCTTTGCAGTGCCAAGGAAATGATAACTGATTGTCTAGATTTAGTTCTTTCATTCATTTCCTTGTCGTTGTCTGCTTTTGGGAGAAGACAAGTTCTTTTCATTAAGCTTTTAAATGAACCGGAAACTGGTCCATGTACCGGGTACCGTGGGCGAGAATGTCCTCTCACTTTGTTGCTCATTTCGCTTCCTGGTGGCGGGGATTCGTTTCACATTCGTAATTGTGGGCATGTGCCATTTGGAGCACTATCCGGGCAAGTGGTTGTAATGCTCGAGGAGCAGTGTCTTTAATTTCATGTAATGCTATTGACCAGGTTAAGGAATGACGAATTGCAATTGCTTTTCATTTATTTAATGGCGCTTTAAAGTGCGACTGCGATGTGCTCTGAATGTATCGGTGTCGAAGGACAGGAAGAAGAGGCACCTACCGAAGACGGAAGAGGCTTATCTTAGCCACCCATTGGCCAGTGAAAGAAATTCGAGAGAAGGGTTTTGATGGATTTTCTTTCGTTCTTTCGTTGTCGATGCCTATTGGATTTCGATGGTCGACAGTTCAGAGTTTAAAAATTAAAGAACCCCGTGCTGTGGTCGTGCTCTCTGAAATTTAAATTTTGAATTAAGTTGTGTTACAGTTAGGGAGATCCGAGAAGTCTCTCACACTCTATCTCCCTCTATCTCTCTCTTCAAAAACTTAACCTTATGGAACACGTAATTTAATATGACCTCATTTTAATATGATGTTCAGAGCTTCTACAGCAACCACTAGTGTTGCGTGCTATTGTCATCTCACGAATGAATGGGACCTACATTTTTATGCCGACTCCGAACGGCTATGTTTGAGTAACTTTTTGAACACTGTCAGCGACTCGAAAGAGGAGTCGTGAATTATGAAGGTTGCTAAGATCAGGGAATGAACATGGAGTCGACGCACCAGCCCAATAACAACGGCGACCACAGAATTATGGATGTTGACATTTAAAATTTGGGTGACCAGATACCAATGATAGTTTTTCCAATTATTATGTTTCAGCAGCCGGCTAAGTGACAAATGACGTCCAGCTGTCAAAATATTCGGAAATATTTGCCATTTCATCTTTCACCCTTTCACACTTTAAAAAAAATTATTAAAAAATTGCATGAATTCGAAATTTTGGCTCAGTTGGAAACGCGAAATATGAATTCGTCGTCAAGTGTGCTAGTAATTCATCGCACCATTGAAGAGTTTGAGCCTGAATATAATCTTTTGGACTTCACTCCAACAACCTGACAGAGATTGATTCGAATGAAGAACACAGCGAAGAAGACCCCTGTTCAATAACAAATTAAAAGCTAATTAGATAAAATGTTAATTGATTATTATTAATGTAACTACATCTTATCCACTACTACGTTACCGACGTAACTAAATCCTAATCACTTCTCTTACTCTTTTTGGCATTTTTTTTAATTTTGAAACATTTCATGGTCCTTCGAGCCGAATTTAACAGACGCAACAAATCCAAAAATTGAATTAGCAATTGAAATTTTGGAAGAAAAATTGGAAATCGGTATACTTGACGATGCTCCAACAACGACTAAAGTGGTTAAAATCGAAGAAGAGACGAAAATCAATGATCTAGTGCTGATCAAAGGAGATAATTTGCTACCAAGAAAATGGATCGTAAGAGTCCTTGTAAGAGTCCTCATTTTAAAAACACCAACAGGAGACATCAAGCAGGGGATGAAAATGTCGGTCTGCTGGCGCAGCTGAATTGGGCACCACTGGAGAGATAATCATTTTGCGGTCGAATTTGGACCTATGTGTGCTGAATGCAAAAGTTGAAATCGACCGACTGTAGACACTAAGGGCTCAAAGAATGGTCGCTGCTGATTCAAATATTGGCGAAAAAATCATTCCTGGAGGAGGTCCACTTGTGGTTCAGGGGCTATGAGCAATTCACAAGTGTTCGACCAAGAGTCAACGCATATTGACTGTTTCGGTTTATGTGTATGCCGGCATCGTCGGACCCTATTAATAGACCGTCAATGGTCTCAGATACAGAGCAGTGTTCACCGAGGATCTGTGGTTAGAGCTCGTCCACGTCGATATATCCGATCTGTACAGCGACACAACAATCGAATTTGTGACGGAGGTATTGTTGGTGACTGTGCTTTTTCTCGGAGAGTGTTCATCAATCGGGCATAGGGATCATGGGACTCAATTATTTTCTATGGAAGTGCATCTAACAAGTCAATTAACAAGTCAACATTCGAGACCTAATTGCCAGAATGAAGGCCTTTATGTCGTGGGTTGATGCGTCGACGCCAACACACTTGAGCCTACGCAGTCTGGGTTCGATTCCTGGTGCGAGCAAAATACCTTTTACGGATCCACCTCTTTCAAGTCACTAACAAGGCTCAAAGAGTATTACTGTCTAGAAAAAGCTTCTTTAACTGCAGGTCCCTTCCACTCGTGAGAGAACAATAGCACGCACAACACGAGTGGGTGCTGAGAAGCTAGGTCCAGGCGCTCTACAGGCTGCAGCTCCACCAATATTATTATATTACCAATGATGAGCTTTTTACTACATAATGACATGACTAACAATCTGTAATGCCATTTCTCAGAAGCCGTTCCCGCATTACCAACGGCGTTGGGTCCAGTACCAGGTGCGTTAATGCTGTGTTAGCGTCTCCATAGCGTCAGGGGCACATCGTGAACAACCGCTGAGAGTTATTTTCCATTCCATGATGATTTCCTTTCTCTCTCTTGTGAACTCTTTTGACTCAAAACCTACGTCTGAACTGTTCCATAGTTCCTCCACCTCACAGGTTACAGGTAACAGCGAGTAGCGATGGCTTAGCTCCCAACCTACCGCCACAGCTTTAGTGATTTATGACTCCACTGGCATCATTTTATTTAAATCATTCGAATCAAGTGTCCCCCATCTAGGCAACGAGCCCCCTCCCCAAATGTCAACAAATCGCTTCAAATCACTTACATGCAAGAGCAGCAGAAGGAGAAGGAAAACCAAACGAAAGCGATAAGGTTATCGGGCTTCCAATTGTGAAACAATGATGACATAACTATCAGCCTGTCACAATATAAGATTCATTTGGAACGATCCCTAACCCTAGCCCTGTGCGACACACTGTGTGCAACGCACGAGCAAGTGGCATCAATTTTCATAGTACCTGCAGCTGACCAGTAAACTTATCCGCCCCGTCCCACTTACCAGTGTGTGCGAGCGTGTGGGAGACATCGGCCAGCAACTACAAGCACCAACGGAGCCATCCAGAGTGTAGGGTACCAAACCGCATCATCACATAACCCCTGGTACGAGGACAGTCGTGTATAAATACACGCCAGGTTTACCTAATTCAGTTGGTCATCTGTGTTGTTCCTGCAGCTGGGCTGTCTCCTAGATGACTAGCTGCTTGGTTGTTCAGTTGGTTAGTTGTTCTGCTGCTATTGTTGCAGCCGTCCAAAGGCAACAACAAAGCGAAGGAGAACGAATCGAAAGAAAGAATTAAATCAAAACAACAACAACGTCAACAGCAACGAGACCAGGAATTGAAAATCTTACGTCCATAAACCATGGAATCATCGATTTATCAGGTAGAAGATACACAATGCGATGGGGGCCAACGGGGCACACACACAGACAGTGTTGTTGGGTGTCATTGAACCCCGTGCTGAAACCCTGGCAATGGTCCACCCCGAGATGTGTTTAGATTGTGGTGGGAGAGCACGGAGAGCACATAGAACACAGTACAATGCAGTGCTGGGATTTTCCAATAGATTTGTGGTCCATGAGGAGTGAGAGAGGATTTCGGATCCAATGAGTTCGCTGCTTTGAGTTTTATTACGGGTGTTGCAGGGGTCATTGGCTAGTGGAAAAGTGTTGTCCATTGTTGTGGTAAAATGGGAAAAATCATTTTGAAAAGGAAAACGATGTTCGCTCCTCTCCCCTCTGTGGATGCGGGGGGAATCCTTGCTTTTTTTCTATTTGTGCCCGTTTGCTTTGCTTCTGGGGCCTCATTGGGGAGAGTTATAATTTATGAAAGGGACGTGCCAATTGGGAGAACGGAGAACCACAAGTGAACGTGGCCAGGGCCGTGGCCGTGGCAGGCAGCCGAAAGGCAAACGTTAATGACGATCATTATGCGATCGTGGATTAGTGCTCAGAGTTGAAGTGGGAATTTGTCAGGCGAATGGGTTCTTTTCGTTCCCTTTTTGTTCTTCACGAAGTTATATTACACCATTTGGATTATAAATCTGAGCGGCATTTGCTTGAGGACCGGCAATGCGGTGAGAGTGTGTGGTGCATGCGTGGGGGTGGGGTGTGGGTAATATTTTTCTTTACACTCTGCCTGGATGGGTGAGTGAAGTTCTTGGGACCGACGAATTTATGGATTCTAAGCAAGTGGCACTAATTGGGAGGTTCTTTGTCGAGCCGGGATGATCGCACGTTTGAGCGATTTTAATTATTCTGCTGATGGTTTAGCGGCTGTCGATTGACCTCTTCTCAAAGTACTTAGTGGGTGACAGATTAAATTCGGAATTTGACACGCATTTTGTGCTGTCAAAGTTGATGGAATTTATCATGCTTCGATAGGTTTTGGTTTTAGATTACGCGACCACTAGCCTTACGATCGCTATGATCGCGCGTAATAAAGGAAAAGAAATAACATCAAATACCACATTTTTGAGCTATCGAGTGGAAACTCTTGCCGTTTTCCAAACAGCTAGAGTCAAAGAACTTAACTTGATTTAACTTAGTGTGGCGACGCATTAGAGCACGCCTACGAAACCGATAGCGCACATAAGTAAAGAAGATCTTAGTCGGCTTGGTTAAAAACCGGCAGTTGGCTAAAGATCGTCTTGGACAGGCTTGGTGATAGGTGGCCGGGTCCATTCCAGACTGTAGCGCCAGATAAATGAGGTGAACTTTCATTTTGTTCAAACCGTGGTTCATGCTTCTTGCTGGTTTTGCAGTTGAGTGCACTAGAAGTGCGACATACCCATTCCACTGGAAATGACTGTCGTCGCTGAAGACATCCTTCAGAATCGAACATCCATGTTTGTCTGTTCATTGAAATAAGGGTTGTTAACTCAGGCTGTTAACCATGCTCCACAGTCCCTCCGAACGTCCACATGACTCACTGTCGGCAGTGTGTTTACTGTTTACCATGATGTCACTTGCCATGTCTTCCCCACTTCAGTGTCGACAAAACGTGTTGTGTAAGAACCATTGCAAGATGTAATCAAAACAAATTCCCTCTAAGCCACCAACGAATTCCCCAAGGCAGGCCTCGCCCCTGAAAGCTTTTCACTCATTTTGGCGAAATTAATGAATTTACACACCCTCCCCGGCTGGAATGTGGCCACAAATCCATTCGCTGTCCATCGGCCAGCGAGTAAACAAACTCAACGCCGCAATTAACTTCATAAACATTTACGCATTGCCCCCGTAATGGTCTAATTTTCCCGCCCAAAAGTCGTGCAAACCGAGCACGGTCCTGGCAAAGCCATGAAAACGTCAAAACAGACCAGGAAAAAAGGGTCGACCGAAAAAAAGGAAGAACCAACAACGCTCAACTATAATTATGCCATTCCCCATTGTAGAATCAGCCAGCTCACTGACCACTTGTTTTGGACACATGCCCATGCACAACGGTGGACGGCATTAATAGTTAAACCGTCCGAGGCCTCCTCCAAGGGAGTAAACAACCGCCATTGACCATTGCAAAGGCATTTCACTGCGTCGTCCTCACAGACACGCACACACAGCGGCATTAAGGCCATTCCGTGAAACAATATCCTTTTAGTTTAATTAACCCACCATGAGCATTCAACAACCATCAAAAAGGGAAACACGCCCGACAGCAAAGGCCAACGAGAGTCCTTTCCCAGAGAACGCGGCTACCCCACCCAAGAACACACCGTACTGGCGAGTTAACTTCGGTTCGGTCGTGTTGCTAATTAGGTTGGGATCCATTTGAGTTAATTTTTTGGTTCGTCCTTCTCGGGAATGCTGCTTGCAGTGAGCCTGGATCCGTTCGAGTCGTCATCTCGGGGCGTGTGTCCGTGGACGGTGAGATATTGCGCCCGGGCCCTTTGTGCGGCCGTCTTCCTTGGCCATTCCGAATATAGGTCATCCCGTGCTGGATGTCCTTCCGTCTACGCGGGCAGGTGGAATACCAGCGCTACGCCTAACAACTCCCATGATAAATGTCTTTATAAATGGACTATCCGGCACTCCTGCGGCTGGCCGGGCCGAAAATGCCATCCATTCGACGCAACCGACTCACATGTGCGTAGGCAATGTGGCGGGCTAATTAAAGCCACAACAAATGAGGGACGGGGCCTAGCCGAAAAGGAGTATGGCAGACCAGGTGATGATTAATTTCCATAACAATGAACGAGCACTGCCAAGGGACTGTGTCGCGTTAGATTCCTGCCGTCGATAGTAAATTGTGCCTGGAGTGAATGTGTCCGTTGTCCATTGTACAGGTCTCTGTCTCTACCTGGAAGGGATGAGGGGATTCGTTCGGGTTATCTATTGTGCGCTTGGTGCCATTAGAATGGCTTATGTTACCGCGTGACCTTTGCTCGGAGGGACAAGAAACTCGATTCACTCGATATGTGCGGACAGTGAATTGCTTTTGTCTCTTGTGCGGTCATGCTGACGACGCTGATGACGAAGATAATTATAATGATGCCACAAAAAGGTGCGGGCCATCGAATTTGTTCGAGAGCAGCGGCAATCGACTAGTTTAGTATGTGCACTTAAAAAAAGTGGGAGATTACGGACAAAAACGGTGTTTTAGGAAGCCGTGGCTCTTGCAATTATTCTTAATTAACTGACAGTTCCATTTACATACCAGACCCTTGGATGGTCTGAACTTGACAGTGCCAGTTCGCCGAGAAATAAGGAAGGAAGTCGGTCATGAGTTGTGTAGGGCCCGACACCTGTTGAGCTTTGAACAGCACCCCTCCTTAAGGTTCTGGTTATCGATTCTGATAGGGGCTCAGTGGTCACTTTGCCAGTTGGTCATTTATCCTCAATTCGTTCCGAGTCTTGCATGGGAGAAGAAGCAAGGGGTCTTGGCACTTGGAGTCACTTGGGTGATTGTTTCCGAAATCAGTAAAGAATAAATTGACGTGACTTGTGGTCGACAAAAGAACGTTTGAAATGTACGATTTATCTTTCATCGAAAGGAGTTCCATCATCAAATTCTGTGAAGGGATTGTCATTCGTGTGGTACACAGCCTCGACCCTTTCAGAAGCGAAATTTATAGCAAAAGAGTATTGTTTTTGTCTTTCCACTGACGTTTGAACAGTCACAATCATAATAAGAAGAAGGATAAAACAATATGCTCGTTTCTGGAAGCTCAGCGCTCAAAGAGGCAGTCAGATCCTTTCAAGTTCCATACCAGGCTTGCGCATGTAAGGGTAGTGAGACTCTGATCGACCACCCCAATGATAGTGCCGATGCTGACTGGACCAGAATTGAAAGCGGATAAAGCGTACCAACTTTTCTTTTTTGAATGAATCGTTCTAGGGTTAGGGGCTAATGTGAGCTGAGCGTTGCTGAACATATTTACTTGATATTGTTGTTGATCCGTGTTATGGTACTTTTTTTTACTTGTGGATGAACTTTTACTGAAACCTCACAAGGCCGTTTCCACCGCGCTTGAAGTGGTTTCGCTCTCAAGTCACTCGCTCTCAATTTATACGTGCCCGGCAAAAGAAATGTCACTCGTTCTCAATTTTTAAATGGCCGCCAGAACAGCTGTTTGTTGACAGGACACAATAGTGTGAGAAAACCAGAAAATAGAAAGAGACAAAATGAGAAAATAATTACCAAAATAAACGCTTTAGACTTATCCGGGTTCACAACCTCTCACTGACGAATGAACTCGAGGAGGATTTATAGAGTTTTATCAGAAACCGCGAGATTTCCCGAGGACCCCGAAAATGTATGCCCGAACCTGGTAGGTTCGGAGAACATTGATAGAACCTCGCGGTTTCGTTCTGTGGAATCGTAGCACTAGGCTGAAGACACGCCGGATCAAGCAAAACGTCGTTGATTCGATATTCAAAAAGTCCTAAATATATGCAGCGTTGGGCAAAACGTAATCTGTAATCTGAATACTTTTTGTAATGATTACAAATGCAATCTGTATTTTTTGATCGCTAACAGTGGCAACTAGGGTAGGGTGTTGGATTTCTTCGAAACCACAATCTCGCGCAGCAACCTTGGAAACTCGCGCCGTGTGAATAGGAGCGTTGTCATGAAGAAGCAACACACCCGTTGCGAGTTTACCCCGTCTTTTCTTTTTAATTTCCTCCCGCAAATTATGCAAAGTGGAAGCGTAGGATGTGGCGTTGGTGGTTTTACCTTTTTTTTGTACTCAATGAGCAAGATTCCCTTGGATTCCCAAAAACCTGTGGCCATGAGCTTCCCGGCAGACGGAGTGACTTTGAACTTCTTCGGGGGGTCTGTTCCTTTTTTATGCCACTACATGGACTCTTGTTTACTTTCAGGGTTATAGTGGTGGACCCATGTTTCGTCACGTCTTCAATGCTCTCTCTGCCTCTCTTGAACTCACTTGACCACTATTGCACAGTTGATAATGAAGGCGCGGAACCCTGGTAAACAGCCACCATCTCTTCATGAATAGTTTTTTGACTTTTTCCTTGCTTAGTGAGAAATTTAATTACAGCGCGATGCTCAATTTTCACCCTCATCGTCTCAGTTGCCTTTATGATTCTGTTTAACTAGAGATAAAACGCGAATTAATAATCACATTTATATGAAATTTTACATGAATGCGCCAAATAATAGTATTACTTGATAAATAAGTCATTTTATATATACAACCACAGCTTCACCCCGATACCGAGAATATATTGAACAACCCTCGTATCTAGACCGCTCTGAGCCAAGCCACGTTCATCTAATTACTTACTATCTGTGTTTTATTATCCTTCTTAATCGCGGCTCTCACAGAGGCTCTGTGAGCTGATACATACGCCACTGATATTGAGTATTCGAAAACAGCCAGTAACACTGTGAGGACCTATCTGGTATAATTAGAATTATTGTGTCAAAGTTCAGTAGAGTAAAAGCAAGTCAAGTGAGTGAAATGGCGTGATGTTCTTTTTCATCATTGGCTAATAATTCTGATGCAGGATGAAGGAGCTGGAGAGATATTATCATCCATTCTTGACGGCAAGTATTTTATAAACACAAAACCGGAATCCACGGGAATAAAAACCGGTGCAATTTGTACATTCTGTCGACCAAAAGAAGTGAAAATTATTGGTTTTAACTATTCCACATCAAATTTTGTTACTTATCTCAGACGAATGCATGGAGAAGATGTTCACAACGAGTATCTAAGTCACTTGAAAAATGTGACACAAAAAACGAAGCAATATTTGAGATGATCCAACGTTTGTTAGTCGGAAACTAGCGAGTGCAATTTTATGAACAAATTGTGAAATATTTTGTTAATTCTCTGATTCCTTTGCGATCAATAGATGACCCATATTTTAAGAATATCTTTGATGCCTTGAGTATCGGTGCAAGAGGACTGAATGTTGTGAGCAGAAGGTCTTTGGGACGCTTGGTTGATGACTATTTCATACAAGAAGTTACAAGTAAAGGGTGATTTTTTATCTATTATCTTTTTGGCAACACTGGTTTAAACAGCTGACGCACGTTTCGTGTTTTGTTTCACTGTCAAACATCTTCAGTTTGGTCTATAATTTAACCATGAATCGTCTTACAAACGAACAACGCTTGCAAATTATTGAATTTTATTATCAAAATGCGTGCTCTGTTAAGAAAGTTCATGGCGCGCTTCTTCCATTTTATGGTCAGTTAAGACGAAGCTCATTTTTGGCTCAATGGGTACGTAAATAAGTAGAATTGTCGATTTTGGAGTGAATATCATCCAGAAGCATTTGAAGAGCTACCAATGCATCCAAAAAAAAGTCACAGTTTGGTGCGGTTTATGGGCTGGTGGCATCATTGGACCGTACTTCTTCAAAGGTGATGCGAATCGTGACGTAACTGTGAATGGTGAGCGCTACCGTGAGATGATATCCATCTTTTTTTTTGCCCAAAATGCAAGAGCTTGACTTGCATGACATGTGGTTTCAACAAGACGGTGCCACATGCCACACAGCATGGACTTATTGAGAGGCGAGTTCGTTGAACATTTTATCTCACGTTCGGGATCGGTTTTTATATCACGTTGGCCGCCTAGATCGTGCGATTTACTATCGATTCAAATAAAGATTTCATGCATTTTACTGAATTTTATGTGTTTTTTTTTTTGAAAAACTTTCATATAGCTTTTAAAAAATCACTCTTTATAAAGAGTGAATTAAACGATGCACAACAAAATGGAAGTCAGCACAACTGCTGATAGTTTGGTTGAATTGGATCAAACCTAGAAGGAAAATCTGAAACGCTGGCATGCCGAAGATTTTTAGGTACGCGCAGCTATGATCGTATAGCCACCGTACAGATGACGCTCAAGAATCGAAGCACAACTAGAAACTTTCAAATGTATTTTTTTTTACTTTATTTTCAAGAAAATACGTACATTTTTTTAATGAAAATCGATACTTATCGAAAGTCTTGGCCACACGATCGATTATTATCGATGGCGGGGACTATCGATAGTTGTGGCTCTAGGTGCAAGCCAGGGTATACAACTGGAAAGTGACAGCAAAATGGACCCAATCAGAGTCAAACTGGAGCATGACTAAATCACTGTGTTAGTCACTCTTACCTATTGTTCCACCAAAAGATAAGATAGATTATATTCATTTGATAAGCGTGTGACTCTTTCACGACAAGTCCAAGCCGCTTAGGTTGATTGAAAGTTGTTTACTCTTCATGGCTGAGCTCTGAATATGCATGTGGGAGTGTCACAGTCAGAGTGAGGTCATTTATAAAGCCGTTTGTGCTTAAAAAGGGACTGCAGTAAACTTGTTTTTAACATCATGGTGAAAATCAATACATTTTTGGCCTGCACCTGCAGACCTGTGTCACTGACAGATGCATCGGCTGTAATCAACCGAAAAAACCGGTGGTTTGTTGCGTACAACCCTTTATCCATTGATTAATTTCTTGTCAAACCAACATCCCACACTATCTCGACATCAGACGCCATCACTTAAATTGCAACGCCTTTCCAATTACTTGCAAATTGTGTGTCCTTCTCGGCCCTAGTCGCCCGCCACAGCAACAGCCAACAAAGGCAGCAGTAAAAAACAGAAAAGCATTCCACGAAACCGTTTGCTTTCATCTCGGCCAACGCACTCCCCAGGTGCTCATCAAATACCTGCACCCGCTGAAATACATCCATTTGTCGAGCGATATTAATTAATACAGCCAAGCCCCGAATGCGGCCGTCATCAACACAGCGACGCGCACCAAAGGTCAAACGAAATATTTCTGAAATTAATTTATCCCCGAAAACAATCGCGCCTCGTCCGTCCGTCAATTGAAGTGATGGCGGAGACGGCGGGTATACAGAACCCTTTTTTGTGGCGCACAGACAGATCCTGAGGACCGTTGTTAAGCAGTCCCCACGGGGAATCGGCAGTTCACGCCGAGGCGAGACAATGTTCCAGCAATTAATGGCCATCAACTCCAGCAGCAGTTAATAGATTTTTTCTATGACAGTGCCTGTCGAACTTCCACGGTTCAACGAACACGCCCAAGAGGCACTGGCTCAGTCAAAGGCGATGCCACTCGACATGCTGTGCACTCGAGATCCAACGACCGGCCAGAGAATGCGATAAAAACCAACGAAACGACTCAACGGGGGGAAATGAAATGGGCACAAAAAAGGAAAAACTGTCAAATTGAAATCGAAAATCAATTTTGGAGAAGTGTCGAGCATCCCGCGCCCGCCTACATGTCACACTGCGAGCCGAGGAAACTCGGGTCCGTGTGCACCGTCATCCCGGAGACGGAGACGTGACCTGTGGGTGTGTGTGCATCGTGGCGAGCTCCTGAGGAAATTAATCGAGAACGTACATCGCTGTGTATCTCTGCATCATCTGTGTGTCTGTGACAAAAGGCACATGAATAAACAATTAAACTTGTGGCGACCGAGGGTGTGCTTGCCAGTTGCACACATTACAGTCCACGTCCGTGTCGCCTGGCCGCTGGTTCTTGTCTGTAGTCGATTAAGGATTTCCTCATGTGCACTACGATAATCGACGGCGACGACACCGGGGATTGAGAGAGGCATCCCTTACGGATTACTTTGTTGACTCATCGATTAAGTGCAAACAAAGAGAGCAATGATCCAGCTAGATGATGTTGCAACTATGGCATCAGTGTCGGCACTGACATCGGCATCGGCTGTGCCTCGGAGGCATCTGCATGTCCTTAGACGCAGAATGCAATTACTCAATGCCTACGCGCTTCATTCCCCGCTCGAATTTCGTAATCGATTCGCTGCCGAAGTCATAGGCCATGTTTGGGGATGCGTTGCCTACAATTCAGGGGTGTGTGGGGGAGGTGGGGCCTTATCCATTTTAAGCCGACCAAATGCTGCTGGAAAACAGCGACATTTCCCAAATGGAATTACAAATTTCTCGAGCGCAAACCGAAATGCACAAGTGGGTTGATTGCTTCGGTGCCTCTTGGTGGAGGCGAAATCGAGGATGACGCCATGCGGAATGTGTCAACGGAAGATCCTACTGAGGTGGTGTTCGATTGGCATGTTAACTCATGTGTTTCGGGGGTGAATGACATAAATTCCTATCGGAATTCATTACGCAGATTCGCTCTCGCCAAACTGAATGTGCCCTTGACATGGAATCAAGTTGTCTACGTTCCCCTTGATGGGTGATTAAGGCGCTCCCGGGGAACCTGAGATAGTGCAGCTGATGTCGAGCTGGAATATTCTGACATTGATTTCTACTGAAGGTGCTTGAACAGCGGTGACGAGTGGTTACAAGGAAAGGTTGTTCACAATGTTGAAAGCGAATGATGAATGTTGCATTTTTTAGTTTTAGTCAGACATCGCTCTAAATTTATTCTGCCAAAGACTGCGGTTCACATTTTACACTGGAACCCTTGGTAGATATCTACGTGAGGGGTCAGGTAGGCTTTTTTCTTTCTCTTATGCTCTCTCGTATATGAAGAATAGATGGGCGGACACTGCAGTGCACAAAGTGGTATCCACAGTCGATAAAACGAGGCTCCTAGCCAATGAGGGGATTCGGATTAACCTTCACAGGTAAGGAGTAAATACAGAGCTCGTGGGGTGCAGTGGATCGAGCTGATGACGATCGCGCCATATCAATTCATCCTTAGCTGACCTATGTTTCACTAGGAAGGTGAATAGAGGGACACCGTGAAGAGGGGACCTCTCACCACTTATCTGGGGCAGTACCCGCTTGTATCGGCGAAATTACATCGAAAACTGGGCACAAGCTCGAGCTTTAAATATTGATCCGGATGAAACTGAACTAGTGCTCTTCGACTTTTTGCTTGGCCGAATTCGAAGCGACTTGGATGCGATCCAATGGATTTTATACAGAAAAAAATACTTCAAAATACGCCACAAGGTGGTTCCACTGGGGAGCCAGTGAGGTGTGCGGTAAATGGCTGAGCGCGGTAACGATTGGACACGTGGCTACATCGGCAACACTCTCTTCACCCCTGTTACCAGGTGATTGTAATGTCTCTAGCTTTGATCGACAACCTCCCTCTGCCCCGTCCAATAGTGTTGGCCACAATATTTTCGATGATTTGAACGTTGAGGTAACACAACCATTGTTTCGTAAATCGAAGCATGGTTAAAATTGTACTGGTTTGTCGGTTCAATTTATAGCCAACGACACCACTCGAGTCTGTTGTCCTTTTCTATAGCCTTGGCCTATTCTACAGCAGGTGTGCGACCACGAGGCTCAGGGAGGCAGCCTTTGGATTGATAAACCATGTGGGCGCACATTCACTCTAACAGAGTGACTAGTAGACAGATGAACAATCTACCACCAACCTCAGTCACGGAAACTACATTCCATGCACAATTTTCGGACCGCATTCAATGGCGAGAGCAAATGGTATAGTAAGTGTCCCAATTATGGCACACCCTTAAAATTTTTGTTGATAGTACAGCCGGTGTTGCCTTAATTAACTTTGTCGATAAAACAAATATTTTAAACAAATATTTACCAATCAGTGTTTATAAACAAAAGACTTAAAAACAACCCAGAAACAAATAAATGTATGAAAAGCGTAATGAACTCATTTTAACACACATAACACAAAAAGTGATGCTAATATGGACAACCCTTTTGAAAAATGGACCAGGGGTTCAATGGAATGATGGGCTCTGTACCCCTTTTTGAGCACGCCACAACTCCAATGGACTCTCTATGTGATTTGATAAAAAACCAAATAGGCTTTTCTTGAATGGCAACTAACACCGCTTTCCGTTTTGCACGTTTGCACGTTTAACGTTTTTGGCCATTGTCACCTTAAAAATGACCGTATTAAGTTCCATGTGCTCCACAATGCTTGTTAAATATGTTCCGTAATAGGATTACCTAGGGTGGGCAATATAACCAACCTCAGGCTTTTGCACTATATTCTGAAATATTTCACACATCATAAGCAATTGAACAATTTTGATTTCACAAATTGATATCTTAATTTGAGGACTACACAATACCATTTACACAACACCCACCCAAAAAAAAAGAACAATTAAAAATCTTCCAAATACCACACATCTCTTGACCAACACAGACCAAGTTGCAATGACTGATCGTCAGTTCGAAAATGAATGTATAGTGGCGTGTGTAAGCTTTTCCCGAGATATTGCGGTGGACCATAATGCAAACATGGGACATATATACAGGACTTACCATGTCAGTCGAAGAGGAGATCACACTATACACTGAGAATACAAGGATCTTTTGCGACTTCTTCAAAGAGCTGTTGACACTAAGAGATGACTGTAGCACTAACACCGAGAGACCCATCCTTGTCGGGGACATGCTGTCATCCAAACAAACTAAAAAAGGAGACACTAATCGTGCGTTCCATAAGGCGAACCCTGGAATTCGAAGGTCACTATAAAGCCAGAAATATGTGACTTAGCCTCTACATTAACAGCAACCGAGCAAGAAGAGATCATCATCAGTTTTGCATGTTTCAGGAGTCCTTACCGGGCACCGTGCCGAAGATAACCATGCTCTGCGTCTGAACATATCACAGAGCGACTTACGCAGAAACTGCAGAGAAGCGGAAGAAATATCATCTGTGTGAGATCAGCTGCCTAGCTCTAAAGAGGAGAAGACGGCAATTCCTGGGGAAAGCACATATTGGTCCCGCTGGAGGACTCAAGCACTGGTGAACTGAAGAACCCCCGAGATTCAAATTGTGTTGTTTTAGAACTAATGAAAGTCTCACGACAGTGATTCTTCTACTAAGGACACAACGAGTTGGTCTAAATGAGCCTCTGTCCCCGAAGAACAACTCCAGAGTCCTTTACGAACCAATTCCATAGCCTTCCCTCCTCAGATCCTCACCAGAGGAAATTTGAGGGATCGTAGCTGACTCCATTAACTGCTTAGCATTACTCAATCTCATCCACATTGGACGTTACAGTAGTTAACGCCATTCAGTACATTTTCATTCGCATCCACCCAGCCGCAATGCGACGAGTCGAGTCGTTCCAATCTACTGCAAAATTCACTTTTGACACAGCCCTTCCGCCCTGTGTCCCACACCAGCCTTGTCAACTGGATCAGCTAAATGCATTCAGAATCACCCATCGAACGACAACGACATGTTCTTCGATTGCAGGTCATGTCCAAAACAACACCACAGCCCTCGGTCGGCGAATTCATCCTCGATTCGGTTCCATGCATACAATGGGCTGATGGAGCGTTGATGATGTCATTGTTCCGAGGAAAGTAATCTCATTAAAAGTCATTCGAGCCACGCCATGGCGGTGGCGAAGGACTGCACTCACAGGAGCATTACTTCATATCAAGACTGCGAGGGTTGTGCACAAGGATTACGACTCACACCCAGGTGACACATTGAGTAAAATATCGGACAATGACACGGCTCTCGGCGGGCGGTGGACGGTGGCGGTGCCAAATCCTACCACACAGAGTCTCGCAAAAGTAGCGCACTACGTGTACTGAAATTACTGCAGCGCCCATGACACACATGAAGACCGCTCCCTGCAGGTAGATGAACGGATGATGAGTTCAACGCGCACAGGACATCAGTCTTCATTGCAGATCCTGTTTGTGAGGTTCCAGAGCCCCACACCACTCGAGTCTGCTCAATCATTTGTTAGATCCGGTGACATCGGAATGGACGACGGATGCAACCGACTCCACACTGGACAGATGAGTGGACGTTGGAATGTCGTTTCTGCTGCCCACAGTCCACGGCAACAGATTCGATTTCTCTCATACTCGTCCGCCAATGACCGGTCGGTGTGCACTCCACCAAGGACGTGACTCCTCGTCCTATTCTCGTCCTTGCACCTCAAGTGACGATGGTCGTTGCATAACCATTCGCCTCAAAGACGCACATTCCCCCGTGCCCGGCCAGGGCACTGTGACGGCTTTAACCGATTATCGGATTCACGTGTCCATCGATTTACGAGGATAGCTTGCGTCAGACAACGACTCGAACAAAGAGAAGGAAAAAACCGACGAGCAAAATCCGGACCGAGTAGAAGTCGATGAATGGATGGATGCAGCTCCCATTCGAATGACTGCTCGTTCGCCTAATTAATGGTGGCAACCAAACGGTGGCGGCAGCGGAAGGATGCAGATTCGCGGATGGTATGCCGTAATGCAGGTTCTCCATTGGATTTGGCGTGGACGCGGGCTTATGACACTCTAGTCGACAAACGAGCACCGCTGATGGGCTCCGACTTAGAGTTGTGCTGATGACAGTTTCCTCCTGAGTGATGGCTTAGGTAATCGCGAAAGAAGCGCTCTCGCGCGTACCCTGGAGTGCTTGTTATCACACAAACTAGCTTGTTGTCTTTCCCAATGAACGTGATAGGGTAACTTTTTATCGAACCTTTTTGAGATAAAGTAATTCATGGGAATTTGGAGGGAAAATGTGCAAAATGTTGATTTTCTTTTGTGCGTTGTAAAGTGTAACCAATCCGCGGAGATTCGACTTGAGCATGGCAATTTGTTCTCCCTCCGCATCCAGTTTTGCAGGCATGCACCCATATTGGCCCCTGCGGCGTAGGACAATTGGCTAATACTAAGTGATTGAGGAACAATGCGTAGCACCAGTTCCCGTTCCGAATTTCGCGGAAATCCCTGTTTCGAACGTCAAACATTAGCAAACTTGCCATTTTACAATATACATATAGTGAACCTTCCCTAAAGACGACAGCTATGGGTCCAACATGATTGTCCGTTATACAGGGGTGTTCGTTCTGAACGACTATCTTCGTGACGGAAACTTGACGAATTGTTGTAAAGAGAGCTGTAAGGCGGAGATTCATCGTTTGACAATCGCCGAAGATAATTATGTTTTTCTTTCTGGCAAGTTTTGGACCCCATCCCAAAATAACTGCACCGGCTTGGCAGCCAAGAATGAATCAAGCCAATTTTTGATATTCTGCTCTAAGGTGAACCGTGTTTTAGTGAGGGCGTTCTGCATCGACCGGAACAAATGGTAGGCAGATGGGGCAATGTCTGGGCTATGAGGCGGGTGGGGTAAAACTTCCCAACCACTGTTTTCCAAATAGTTCTTAACAGGAATAGCAACGTGAGGCCGAGCGTTGTCATGATGGAAAAACACTCTTACAGGCAAAATGTTCGACATATTTGAGTGATAAATAATTATTCAAATGAATGACGTATACTGAAATGACGTACAATGACAGTAGCTTTCCAAAGAATGTTCGAATACAAGTTACGCCATCTCTTAGCAAACCCCACGAATTAAGTTTTAATTATTTTGTATTTCTACCAATCGAACCAATGGTTGTGACAGCACATTTGTTTATTATTGGTGTTCATTATTATTAATTAAATGCTTGCACAGAAAAGTATAAAATCTTATGGGGGTGCAGGCTATATATGTAGATCATTTGAAGACAATTTTGTATATTAATATAAAGTGTATATTGCACCGCTACCTTTAGATCTATTGTGCCCCCTCTTCATACCCTTGATTTCCTAGAAGTTCCCATCACATGCAGTTCTTTTCACAGTGGACTTCCGTTGCGTGAAGTTGGAAGATATTTGTTCTAGAGTGTTCTCTGTACGCCAGTTTCCTTTATAAATCTGAGAATGAGAGCTGGTCCTAGCGACTTTAATTCTTCCTAGTTCGGCAATTTCGTTAGATTCTCCGCAGAGACCTTCCCCTGACACTCTTAGTTTCCTTAGGTTCTCCCAGAGTCTACAGTGGCCTGTAAGGAAGCCTGTTATGGTACGGAAGTTGTTCTTGCTCATCCTGATGAAAGCCTCAAACTTCTTCCGGTTGTGCTGGCCCAAGAGTTTCTTGGGCTGCTTCATGCCATGAGCGTTGTTCCAGGTATCTTCTTTCTAGTTCTCTGAATTCTTCCCTGAGGACATGATCTCCTACAGCGCAGAGTGATTCAAGGCCTTTAAAAGGTTCTGATGCTCTCTGCGAGGGAGTAGGTCATTTCATTGCCTTCTATCCCTGTGTGGTCAGGTGTACAGCAGAGTTTTACTCTGTTACTCATGCTCAGCTCCTTAAGTTTCTGCAGACATTTGTATTTGATGATGTAGATGATATAGGAGTTAAGCGCCAGGAACGCGGCACGACTGACAGAGGCAGCAGGTGGGCAAGGTCTCATGGTCGCTACAATACAGAGGCATGCAAACTTTGAACTTTATTGGGACGGGATCAGGCATTTATGCCAATCGGACAGTCATATCTGGGACAATCCGTCTACCGAACCACTGCAGCGTATTCCAAGCGGAATTAATAGCTGTTCAAAGGCAGCTATCCGTCTATCAATGAGCCCATTAGACAGAAGATCTATTGTTTTATAAATAGCCAGTCAGGCGGCCATAAAAGCTCTGGACACACTATCAATAAAGTCCAGCTCACCAAGAAGCTGTTAAGTACTATTAGCAGCCATCCCAATCAAGACATACAAGAACTGCAACGACTTCCACTCGAGCGCAGTCATCGATATTTACACACCACAGCAATCACACACCCTGGATTTGATGACCTATTCAATGCCGACACCACGCAGTTCTACACAAAAAGCAACACAAGGCATTACAGAGGCTAAATATTTCTTATCCCTTTTTTTAAAGAAAATTTAAATAAAAAAAGGAAATCATTCTGTTATTCAATCATGTCAAAATTATTGTAAAATGATGCAATGTTAAAAATGTCAAATGAAATACGTCACACCCCTATTGTTGAGCCGACATTACTATCTTAGTTATAAGTCTAGTTGTAAATCATTTTGTGTATAACGAACGAAAAATAAAGCTTATAATCTAAAAAACAACAATCCTGCACTCAGGACCCTCGTCGGTGTCACAGCAAGGCGCTGACCAACTGGCGCACGGGATGGTTGGTCCACATGATGATTTCTGCAAAAGCTGCATGGATGAACATAGGCGTCCGCAGAGGGGGGCAATGCCCCTCCTCCCCTGCCTCAGTAATCCCACTCATATTTCGTATTAAACAAAAAATAAGTAAAAGAAAGAGAGAAGAAAAAGTTAGTCTCAAAAATGTCACAAAGAATGTAAAAAAAAATCCTTTGCTGATACGTACCTACATATTGTTATGGTATTTTAAATTTTGAATGTCTGGATAGCAATGACAGGTGGGTTATATTGGAACGTGTCTCCAAGTGCCAAAAAGTACATGCCACGATGAATGGTGATACTGTAAAAGATTTGCCGCCATAAGAAGTCCATGCGACCAATTGATGCTTCCAACGTTAGCACAACATACTCAGTAAATACGGCCAGGTTTTCGTGACAAGTCATTGAATTGTTGTCGGTACGTGTCGCACCGAATGAACACAGCTCTCAATCCAAAGGCATTCTAAAGCGCTCTTAAGGTGCAAGTATGCATCAAGGTCTTGTGCACACGATCGTGAACTGGTCAGTTGCAACACCAAATATAGACCTCATTCGAAGTCTAACTCACTCACAAAGTCCTTCGCCTCACATCAATCCCGGAACAATGTGTCATGTCACAAGCACAACAGTTAGCTTTAATTTCTACTCGAAAAGACCGTAGGCACATACACCATGAGTGAGCCGCCCAATTTGCCCGTATAAGCACCGTCTCTACAGTTGCACCTAATTATTCGCGCCACCGCGTTACACGCCCATACATGGGTCCCCTAACATGGGTCCCTCTACTAAGCCGCAGACACCCAGCGCTCGGCTTATCTCGAATCTTATCACGTTCTCAGCTCATGTCTCCAGCCGAACATTTTGTGTCGCTCTTTTGTGGTTTTTGTTGTTGTTGTTCGGCGCTCTCCAGCACCCAAGGCGAGGCAAACTTTGAGTCAAGCGTTGTCGCGCAGTTGCATAACACGGCGGTTTTCAGTGGCTTAGCGCTCATCGAGATCTCTGCCGGTTCGATTTCTAGGAAACTCAGACAGAAGCACAATACACTGCAGGTGCCGTGCACAGAATGCCGATGACTAAGAGTGCCGAGTGTGGTTCTCAGAAAAGCGAACGCTTTTCTGAGTAGTTCTGCCATCGTCAGCACATTCCGTCAAGATTCAGAACGTGGAAGCGACTGATTCATGTGCTTCTCGGCGTCAACGTCGTGGCCATTCAATGTCAAATTGATGACTTGGGCCTGTTAATTGTCCAGAGCTGCTGTTGTTGTTGCCTGCCCGCTTTGATTAGATGGCGAGAGGTGATGGCTCTACTGGGTGAGATCATGTTCACATGGGTAGGGGGCGCATACAAAGAACTATATTATCCCGCCGATGTTCGTTTAGGCGAATTAGCGAATTTACATTTGAGATACGGTGGGGATCATGTTCGGAATGAAGCATGATCTCGCAGGCGATGGGACATTTGTCAGAGAGTGTGGGCGACGTGACGAAGTGTAACGAGAATCGATCGAAACGAGGTAAATAGAACTCGGTAATGTATGCAAATGTGTGTTGGGTCCGCTGGAGTGGAGAGTGTGAATGATCAGTGGAACGGTTGAGCGATAGACAATAAGCATGTCCACTAGTGAGTTTTTTTCCTGTAGTGTTTCTTACCATTTCGATCCATGAAAGGCAGTCTGAAGGTAGACGTCAACTTGAAGGCAGTAAAAGCAGTGAACAGCAGGAGAATTTTTGAACCAGCTAGAAAGGGTCCATATGAAGGTATTAAATAATCCGAAACACATTTCACTTGTCCGTCAGTGGATTTGGTCTTTAAAGTCCTGCCACATCAAGGGAATGAAAGCGAGATTAAAGCATGCGGGAACTGATTTCCTTGACACATGAATATAAGAGGATTGGAAAAAAAAACGTCATCGTCGTAGGCATAGCTTATCAAAAGTACGTACTCATTTCCAGATATTACGAACTAGTCTGGGAATTCCTTTGAAGTCGTAATTCTTAAGACTGTGATTTATGCTATAAAGCGCAAACACACTTTACCATGCGCGTTGCCTTACGTTCAGTTAGAAAAATCAACCACGAATAACAAGGGTTGTTTAGAGAGGTGACACTTATTCGAGGAAGGGCGTACAGTCTCACAGACTCATAGACAGCAATTGTGGTTAAGGCTCATGCTCATGGTCATGCAACTTACACATTGGTGTGGTTGCCGGAGAGGTCCACATTCACTCTGAACACTGGATAGTAGCCGATCAATAAGACTAAGACGAAGAAGAGGTAATTTTGGTCACTGCACTGTACTTTAGGCACCGAAAATCACCACAAAGTGTTTTGCCGAGATTATTGCTTATTTTTGCCTCCCTGGCATAGTAGATAAAGGCGCAGATTCCTACGCAGAAGGTTCTAGACTCAATCCACACGATTAAGTTTACGTCTCCAAACTTTAGGAATCATGATACTACTCAAGGTGTGTCTTAGCAAGAAATTTTCTCAAACATCTTGGATTGTTTGGAGTTGGTAAAACTGTCCGTGGCTAATATACAATTACACGCACAACACGAGTGGTTGATGCAGGAGCAAGGCCGAGGATCACCTCGGAGCAGTACCGTATAAAGGGCGGTGCCCAGGAACAGGCTTAGGCCCAGGAGTGCGCAAGAACAGCAAGGACCAATTTTAATTACACTCATACTAGTGCGCAAATGCAGAAGCTCGCACTGGGCGCATAAAAGCCTGGTTACGGCACTGCCTAGGTGGTGCGCCACCGATACCAGGTATGTATAGTTACGGCATTGGCATCCGTCATACCTCCAACATTCACACACACAGTACTCGATGGATGCAGTAATCGAGGATCATCATATCAACAAAGCTTGTAACCCTACCATCAACAAAGATTATCTTTTAGCCCTGTTGATGAGAACTTTGAAAATAACCAAATCTGCAAAGCATTAGCAATATCCGTCACACCACGGCTGGACATAAAAATCCAGTCCCAACTAACGGAGGATCAGTTTTTCATCAAACCTTCAGAGACACACCTACAATCTGACTTTGCCCTGCCATTGGTAAGGGGTCAGCAACGTAAACTCAATATTATAAAATAAAGTTTAATATTTAAAAAATACAAAAGTCATTTTGATTCCACAAGTGGTTGGGACAAATATATTCTGTTTCTCAAAACGTTACTCTCGTCACGCAACTGTATATTACATATTAGCCAAGTCAGAGCTCTAATGTTCCCTCTACAGACGAGTATGATTTGACGTACTGTAATGTCTCGTTAATCCGAATCACATTTAATCCGAATATCGCGTTAATCCGAACCTCTGTTCTCTCTCATTATGTACTCTACAATGTGAACCTACGCCGATTTTTGTACGCTGTATTCCGAACTCCAACAAAAAAACATACGAACGTATCTTAGGTTTTCACAGTCATTGCCATACAGCCATAACTCGTTATCGCCTTCTTGCCGCGTCTTCTGGCGGGCACAATTATGGATGAATGCAAGTACACATCCTCTTTATTGATTGTTGCTTTCGTTATGGTTAGCGGCGTTAACACTTAACAATTTGTAGCGACGATTTCCTTGGCGACAAATTGGTGCTTAGCGTTCACACCCGAAAGATGTTGGCAGACTTCTGTTTTGAGGGAAAGTGTTTGCATATAATGAAGGAGCGCGCACTGCTTTCTGTTTTACTTATTGATGAAACAATGAAAAAGAGAAAAAAGCTAGGACAAACAAAGAAGCGAGTTTGGGTGAGACCCTGGATAAAGCAAAGAAATAATTTCCCCCCCGTAACATTGTTAAGAGAATTAAATGAAAATTCTCCCGAAAATGTTCGCAATTATTTGCTTAAGGATGCGCCCACGTATGAAGAGTAATTGAGGAAAATAAGCCTACACATCAAACGAAAGGCCGCAATTTGTTTTTATATCGCATGATGGGATTCTAAGATTCTTGGCGTATGAAGAGTTATTGATATATAATATATATTTTAAATATTGGTTCTATAACTTAATTCGTGCGGGTTGCTAAGAGATGGCGTAACTTGTATTATTCCATTGGAACATGGGTTGGAAAGCTACTGTCATTGTACGTCATTTGAGTATATGTCATTCATTCGAAGCGTAACAACAATATTTTTTTTCGCTCGAATATGTCGGACATTGTGCGTGAAAAAGTGTTTTTGCGGGAAGTTCTTCTTCATGACTTTAATATGAAGAAAACTCCTGAAGCTGCCGAAAGTCATAGTATTTTGGTAGTAGCTTATGGTGAACATGAGCTGAGCGAACGTGCCAAAAGTGGTGATTTTGGCTTGGCCAACCAGCCAAATCAACGGCAAAGCCGAAAATCCATGGCGCGAGGGTAATGCTCCGTATTTGGTGGGATCAGATGGGTGTGCTGTATTATGAGCTGCTAAAATCAGGTGAAACCATCAATGGACAACGCTACCGAACACAATTAATCCGTGTGAAGAGAGCAGTATCCGAAAAACGCCCGGGGTATGCGGCAATAATTTTCCACCATCACAACGCTCGGCCCCACGTTGCTATTCCAGTTAAGAACTATTTGGAAAACAGTGAAGTCTTACCCCACGCGCCGTATAGCCCAGACCTTGCCCCTTCTGACTACCATTTATTCCGGTCGATGAAGAACGCCCTCACACGGTTCGCATCAGGGCAGAATATATAAAATTGGTTTGATTCAATCTTGGCTGCCAAGCTGGCGCAGTTCTTTTGGGATAGGATCCATAAATTGAGATCTTTGGCAGGTTTGTCCAAACTAGACTTCGCGCTAACGACTTTGATTTAAATGATTCGATTAAAATGCGCATAATATTTAACAGAGTCTGATTTAAAGTCAGTTTTACAGGCATTTGCTCAATATGTTTGTATGCTAATTTTCTTAGTGCAGAAAAATTCAACCCAACATAGCAGGTGGTCAACTTCCCAGGGTTACTTGTATTTGCAAACAATTCTTAAAAGTACAAAGAATACTAATTCATTCATAAAAATAATAAAAAAAAAGACGAACACAAAATCGGCTACTTTATTCGTTCGTCTCAAAAATTCATGTAAACCATCAGTTAACAGAGGGTTACACACGTAACGGGTTCTGCGGGTTGGAGCATATAGACTGGAGGAAGTGAATCTGACAGTAGACTAGGCTTTTAGAAATTGTTCGCTTCACTAGCCCCATGTGTGTAGATGTTAACCACCTTAGTTCACGTTTTCCCAATATTCCCGTCCTAGTTAATGCGCACAGGATTAGGGTTTTCTTACTCACAGAAACGACTTATCAGCATCGTCAGAGAGTGGCAACAGAACCAAAAAGCAGCAGCAATTTCTATAACGCCCCACTTCTCTTAAAGAGATTTCAAGTCATTTGGGTTGCCATAAGGATAAATAACGCACATGCGGTACATATCTTCGAAGTCAATGTGAATATATGCTCAATAGGGCTTCTCGCATAGGCGAACCCTCGCATCGATACATGAGTCCATCAACTACCGCCCGCCGCAACTGTTCAAACCGTGGAACCGCTTTCTTCTTTTGAATGGACCGCTATTTGGGTGTGAGTGCTCCGAGGGTTACTTCGAATTTGAAAAAGAAAACAACAAAAACGCTTCGAGCATCCTTACCTTGCTGGAAGGAGAAGACTCGGCCCAACGCTGAACAGCCACCCACTCGATATCGACTCAAGCAACCCACTTAGAGAAATGACGCACAGCCTCACTCACCCAGGCGGGAAGTGATGGGCGACGTAATATGATTTTTCCTTAAGTCGGAGCAAAGTGTCCTTTAGAATTCATAAGAATCTTCTATGAATGCGTTGCTTCCCCTATGAGCTACGCGTTATCATGTCTTTTTACCAGGCGCCGTGTTGCGTCAATGATGTCGTGGAGTGTGACTGGTGCGCGATGGAGCATTTGATTAATTTTTTGTTTAAGTGCTGATACATACTTTGTTTCGTCACAGAGCCATTGGGCTGGTTGCAATGAGGCGCGCTTCGCCAATCCCTATCGCCGTGGCTGTGTCGTTTGCTTCTGTTCGCCCACCTGCCTGGATGACTGCACAGAAACGTGTTGAATTTATATTGAAGGCAGCTCTAATCCGGCTAAAGCCCGCATCGACGGCGTAAATCAAGAAATCTTGCAAGCGGGCCAAGTCTTTGCCGCCGCATTGTGGGCGAGAGGATCCAAATTCAATTCCGCAAGCCGTCGTAATCTGCGTCAAAAAAAACCCAAAAGGAAATGAGTTGTTTCTCAACGAGGGCAAACTCCGACAACGCAGAAGCGAACGACCGCGATTCCATGCTCCCCGCCGGGGAAGTAACAACGAGACAAACCACCTGTGGCTCCAATATCCATTACGAGCGAGCGTACACCCTGACACATTACCGCAATTGCATTCCATCCCATCGCTCAGGACGTTAGCCGCGTGCGTATTAATGTATTCCGTACGAAACAGGACGGAGTTAGGCGATGATCCCCAACGGATGCTCTAGCCAACGAAGCAGTGAAACCATTTTCGCACTCGACTCCCGCCCAAGCGAGTTCGTCATCGTCGCCCACACTCACTGGCTGCCTGGCGGTTGCTTGCAGGGGTCAGCCATCGGGTCGCAGCAACATTGGCCACTGACATTATGTTGAGCTAATATCTCGACTCAATGTTGCTGGGTGTTCGCCATCCCAACGCGAACAGGCGGTTTTCCATTTAATTAGAATCAATGCGAGCCGAGTGCGGAAAGTTTCCATTCTCGCGCTCGAACATTTGCCTCGGCACGTCCCATCCCTCATTTCGCATCGCAATAAATTAATTAAAAAGTTTACACAAACCACCCTCGAATCGCACGGTCGCATGTGAACCACCCTCTGACTGGCGGGAATTTAGATGAATGCTCGCCTTACATGTCTGTCCATCCCCGAGGATGTTGTTCGCAAGGCCGGACTCGCAGTGGCAGCAGACATAGGGCTAGCGGCATTTTTAAAGCTTTTCGTAATAATGAGACCATCAGGGAAGCCATTACTCCACCAGCAGCAGAAGGAACAGAGCGACAACAGCATCATCATCCAAGCATCCCTCGGGCGAATATGAGTCCAATAAAATGCAAACCAGTGGGTGGGCGAAATTTATGGATTCACTTATAGACGCGCACGGAGAGTGGCAGCAGGAGCAGCGGAGGATGAAGCCCGACAACGATGACACAACACCCTCTGGCAGGGTTACAGTGAAGGGGCTGCACTGCATGCTTGCCTCCGGACGAAAAAGCAAAATGGTGGTTGTTGGCCTGCGGATCTGGTAAACGGAAGACAAGCTACAACTCATAGATTGGTTGGCTGGCTACTCCCGTTGAGAACATCCTGTACCACCTGACGGTAGAGCGGCTTGCACCCCCCTTGAGCTGCAGCCCTTAATAATGGCATCCGGTAGGCGAGACAGAGCAAATATTCACAGTGTCTCAACTCTGAACTTTGTCGGAGGTTTTCAAGCTTTTCACACTTTCGTGTTTCAAAAGGCGACACCCGGAAGGGGGACCTACACCAACGGGGTGTGCTCGCACGAGGGCATGCAAAGGCGACGACAGGAGCTATTTCGGTTGGGTGCGTTGACGTGGAAAAGGTGTTGCCAGCGCATTGCTCTGTGTTGGTACGCAATGGTTGATAAGACTTCAAGGTAGTCAAGCGGATGGAAAGTCTGCTGCGGTGTCCCTTTGGGGAAGCGGCTCGGAATGTTGAGGGTTAGCTGTTGGATTTCTCATATGGCAATGATATTATTTATGTGGAATGGGAGCATGCTCCTCTGGTCATGCCGTGAAAACATCGACATGAGACCATAACTCAAAGGAACTTCAAAATGGGATACAGTCAATTTCTCTTACTTTTTTTTGATTAAGGGCAGGAGCACGATTGAACATGATTGTATTGAGGAAAGGAGAAAAAGGTGAAATATGCTGTCCTTGTTTTTTTTTTTTTTTTGAAGACAACTACCAATCATGCGCTGAGTTTGGTTGGGTAAGAGAGTTTCCAAGGCTTCCGGTCTTCAATACAGAATGTCACAGGTTTTATCCACTGAAGAGAGTTATAGCATAACAATTTTGAGAAACGTACGTTTGACGGGAAGGCAGAACTGAGCTAAATGTTGGTGTCTTGAAACACAACAAATGATCTGGAAATATGTAAAGGTGTGTGGGAAGGATACTCGACACGCTCAACTTTCCAGAATTCACGGCTCCACTTCTCGAGTCACGGCCAATGATCAGAGAGTAACACCTACTCGACAACAAGCTTACGGCACGCTCAAAACGAGAGTGCAACAACATCTGGCGAGACTTGGCAGCACTAAGAAGAGTTTTTCAAAGTATTGCGGAAAAAGAGCAAAGACGGCATTCGTTGTTGAACGCTCAGAATATTAAGAATAAATTGACTTGGACTTGGTCCAACCACCTCGTTCTGGGTCTGCCAAGCGATCGCCTTTCTGATGGAATCGCATTCAACGCCCGCCTCGGAAGTCGTGATGAACACACCTCGGGGTTGGAGGCGGGGCAACAGGTTTTTGTTTTCATACAATCCAAGCCTGGCTAACGAAGAGCAACCCAGGGCCTGAATGGAGCCAGGCCTGAATGGTGGCAGTATGGGAGCATCTGGTGGCCGGTCTGTCTGGGGCACGACAGCCAGTCGGGCTTCGGCCGAAGGAACTACGAGCAACCCAGAGCCTGAATGGAGCTAGGCCTGAATGGTGGCAGTATGCGAGCATCTGGTGGCCGGTCTGTCCCGCTCGGCAGCCAGTCCGGCTTCGTACGAAGGAACTACGAGCAACCCATCAGTGGCCTCGTGAGCCACTACGGGGGCGGGAGGAACGACACGTCATGCACAAACCAGTGCGTGCGGGGATCAAAAGGCAACGGACAACGGCATCAAATATAAAAGACTAATGAATTAATAAATAAATAAGTAATGAATAAGCAAATGCATAAAAAATGTGTCACACACTAGTGTCAAGACAGCGTTGAAGAGCATAGAATAAACAACACGTCCACCCAGTTTAACCATCGCAAACCACCAGCCCTTTATTTGAACTAGTTCGAGGAAATTTCATGAGTGTACATTTTGTTACATTTCGTTGGCACCCCTGAGGATCAGGGATGTTCATCGGTTGCTAGTGTCAAGATCGTGTATTAATATGTTCTTGTAATCAAGAGATCTTAGTGCAAATTCTTGGTTGAGAATGTCCTCGCAACATGAAGAACTCCAGTTTGTTCATGTACAAGCTGGGTGGAAAGGCAAATTAATCATAATTTTTAAGGTTTTGTTTTGGGCAATATGTAATTGTTTGAGATGTGATTTTGTACAAGTCTCCCATACTGGACATGCATGAAGTATTATGCCTTGAAAAATAACTTAGAATATTCAAATTTTATAGGTTTTATTCAGGAATCCTTGGTGAACTCCAGAAGGTACGTGTTTTTTAAGCATGGACCTAAGTTATTTATATTTACTCGAAACTGCCTGTTTTCAAGAAAACTTTTTATTATCTTTAGAAGATGCCAAATAACTTGAGTTTATGCAGAAGATCATCATGCCAGATTTCATTTCAGATTGCAACTCCAAGTTATTCAAGTTTAGCTCTACAAATAATGCCACTAACATCCGATCCCTGAAGTCCTAAGTCCAGAAACTTGGTAACCCAATGGCCATTTGTATGCCCATTGATAGATGTTGACCCTAGATAACATTCATCATTACAGCACAATTAATAACAGATAAAACGTCCGCACTTATAATTATAAATAAAAGGTGATTTTTTAAAAGCTATAGGAAAGTTTTTCAAAAAAAAAAAAAAAAACACATAAAATTCAGAAAAGTGCATGAAATCTTTATTTGAGTCGATACGGTCCATATAATTTAATGTTTGAAGAATATTTCATGCAAACGTTGACCTTGACTGCGCCTCAAATGGTCCATCCGCTTAGTCCAATTTTGGCATACTCTTTCCAACATTTCGGCCGGTATCTCACGAATAAATGCGTCAATGTTGTCTTCCAATGCGTCAATTGAAGCGGGCTTGTCTGTATGGACATGAGCTTTAACATAGCCCCACAAAAAATAGTCTAAAGGCGTTAAATCACACGATCTAGGCGGCCAATTGACCGGTCCCGAACGTGAAATAAAATGTTCACCGAACTCGCCTCTCAAGTAGTCCATTGTTGCGCGTGCTGTGTGGCATGTGGCACAGCCTTGTTGAAACCACATGTCATGCAAGTCAAGCTCTTGCATTTTGGGCAAAAAAAAGTTTGATATCATCTCAAGGTAGCGCTCACCATTCACAGTTACGTTACGATTCGCATCATCTTTGAAGAAGTACGGTCCAATGATGCCACCAGCCCATAAACGGCACCAAACTGTGACTTTTTCTGGATGCATTGGTAGCTCTTGCAATGCTTCTGGCTGATATTCACTCCAAAATCGACAATTCTGCTTATTTACGTACCCAATGAGCTTCGTTGCTGAACACAATTTTTCGCGCGATGAACTTTCTTAACAGAGCACGCATTTTGAAAATAAAATTCAATAATTTGCAAGCGTTGTTCGTTTGCAAGACGATTCATGGTTAAATTATAGACCAAACTGAAGATGTTTGACAGTGAAACAAAACACGAAACGTGCGTCATAGGCCTCCCCTTGGAGTCTTTTTAAGCGATGTTTCTACATTCCAACAAAAACGAAAACACCCCCTGCAATGGTGTACTTAATTAATTGGTAACGAACATGAAAAACCCGTCTATGCAGTTTGAAGGCCAAATATATGACTTTCAAAATAATAATTATACTTCCTTCATCAAAGTAGCGAAATCTGGAAAATATTTAACATCAAAGTTGTTAAAAAAAAGACATACTTTTTGATAGATCTCAAATGTGTAAATTTGAGCAAAGGGTACAAACGACAAAAGGCCTTAAATTGTTCATGTTTGTAGAATCGAAAAATCAAAAGCACACTTCTGTAGTTTTTAAGTTGAAACTATTTTTTTCTCCATGCGATGCCCGTCTTTAAGCGACTGAGCGATGAAGCGTAGTCGTTTTGTAGCCAATTTCGTTTTATAAATAACTACTGCGATTCGATTTTCTTTACAAATAAATTATTTACCACATATGTACATGTTATTTTCACAAACAATCGTACAAGCGATGACACTCGACAAATGGCAACCTCGTTTTCAGAATCGTCAAACAGCTGCTCATTACCGCACAATCATTCCTTTACCTCATATTACATATACAGTCAAACTGAGAGCGTTACAAAATATATGCATTGGCATACAGTTCTACAGCATCCAATGGAAATGATGACGGGACCTTGAAAACAGGAATAACTGGCTTCCTTGCTGACGCATGTCTCTCAATAAATTTCGTTCTTGTCATAATTGGTAATGCATAATTACATTTTAATCTCGGTCCACTAACAAATTTTTCGAAATTTGTCTCATTTGTGTACTTGAATTTGAAGTATTTGTGAGCCTCATTCAAATGAAAATTTACATACAGTGTCACATCTTATCACATCTGAAAAAACTGGGGTAGTTGCAATTATAGAGTATATGCACAGTTGGGATTACTGCGTCAATAATGATACATAGTTTAATTTAACTGTTATAGAGCTGAATGACTTTTCGTCCTTGCCGCACTTAAACGAAAATATTTCCGTTTTTTTGGCAGCAATACAGTAAAATGAGTAAAAAGTATTGGAACTATATTCGTTTACATAAAAATTAACCTTTAATTTTGTTTGCAATACGGGGTTAGTTATTTTAAGAAAATAGCGGCTGCATTTTTTGATTGACGGTTTGAACATCATTTTGCACTTTTTCTATGCTTCTTCACTGTGGGTCATATTCGGTTTCAAAACCGACGTACGTTCGCGATGAACGCAACTCCTCGATTTTCGCAACAGCTAAATTAATTTTTTTGTATAATTTTCCATTTCCGATAATTTTCTCGATAATTGCAACTACCCCAGTTTTTATTAGTTGCGATGATCGAGAATACATTGTATTTTGAAAATTTGACTGACAAATATTATTTATTCCAGATTACAGCAAATTTAAAGACTTACGAGAAACAGCAGAGGCGACGTTGGTGTTTGGAAATCGTTCCCTCCCGTTCTAGGTCGAACATTCACAATAAATCAGTAATATCACGCTTTTTTACAATCCATTTATTTTTGACGAGACAAATTCGTAAAGCGTGATTTGTTTAGTGCTTGGTTATGAATGGTCATACAAGAAAACAATGAAAACGCAAAAAACGCACGTCTTAAGCGGTCCAAAGAGAGGCAAATTTTCACTCACTTTTAAAGCATATTAGCGGTACCTCGATATGAACAAGTTCAATGTGTAATGTAGTCTCCAAAGCGGGCATTCACTTCGGCTCATCGGCAAAGACGAGTGATTTGACCAATCTTCATACAAAATGGTCTTAAATCGCACGATCTTGCCGATCAATTCAGCGACGCAAAAAGTGATATAAATTGATGACCGAACGCATTTGTCTTCTTGAACGATTAATCGGCCAATTAAATTTTGTTACAAAAAATGCAATAATTTGTAATGACAATACTAAATGTTTACGTTGATGTCGATGGGAGAAGAAAGTGACCAGAGCATGTGGAGGTCGTGGATCATTTGGCTTGGTTACTTCGAGCGAGTGTGATAAAGCGAAAAGAAGACATTTGAAAGTTGGTGTGCGAAATTGAAGTAAACTAACTTTGTACTTGCTTGGGGGGCTTGTTGGTTGAGGCCCACATCCAAGCTAGACTGTAGAAGATGGAGGAAAACTTTGCTTCTGGATGAGTCTACAGTAGACAACCACAATAGACTTGAATCCTCGGGCTTTAACCTCGAGTGCAACACTGAGCTTACGTGGCCCGTGGTGTAGCTTCATACATGAGTTCCAAATACTGTGGAAAAAATAAAAAAAAAAAAAATGCTGGCTATATGTGCTTCAATCAGTTTAGAGAGCGAATTGTCTCCGGTTGAATTGTCCCGGTTGTTAGTGTCAACGGCAGTCGCCACTATGTAACCGCTTCCGAAATTTGCCCAGAATATGCTTCGGCTTATCATGTTAAACATCGTGATCTATTCTGATGGAAAGGTTTTCACATCAACATTATTTTTTATAAAAGAAAACCAGAGAAATGATCGCAGAGTCGCGGTTATCAGGAGAAGGAGAAACGAATGGACCGTGCTGCCTATAAATTCAGATCAGAAAGTTGAAGAGCACGACAACGCACTGTATGGTCCCGAAGAAGTAGATGAGTCGTCAACAACTGTCAGAATCACAAGCTGAAGCCAAGGACTCACGCTGTGTCCAAACTGGCCCTAGCGGAGAAGAAACAGAAAATCAAGTAATGCCATGTCAGAAACGTCATTCATTAGTGTGTCATCGCCCGGCCTACCGCCACCTACTGTCACTTGTAGTTCATTGAAAAGTTTTATGTTCAAACTATTAACCGATTTCAGGGAAGCTTTCCAACAACGACAACCCATTTCCCTATCACGATACCACTCAAAATCAACCTCGTAAACCCACATCCATGGGACAAGAGCCTGCGGAGGCACTCTTCGCCCTCGTGCTGCAGGTTAAGTGCCACAAAACACGTCCAAACTTTAAGTTAAGTGAAATTTGTTTCCATTAAAACGCTCCCACTTGCGGTCTGGTAACTCTCTTTTCATTTCGCTTAGAAAACACTTGTTTAAAGTTCGGTCGACGAAATGCCTGCATGAAATGTCATAGAGCGGCCACAGACACTACAGGTAGCATCTTGTCATAGATACTCTACACACACACACACACACACACACACAGGTACTCATGTGTTCTTCTTCGTTCACCGAAAACAGATAAACGAAGTGCACCCATGAAGAAGAGTCAAGATGAGTGAAGAAAAGCGAAAAAATAAAAATTTAAATAATAATCTACAGAGACAAAACAAAAAGAGTATCTTTTTATCTAGCAGGAGATACCCAGTGTATCCGTGTACCTTCCCCTAGGTGCACCCATGAAATCAACTGACTAAAGTTGGCTTCATTATGTTTCAGCTGAGCTAAGCGCACTTATGCATCTGACAAAGGCAGTCGCAGCTAGTGCATGCTGTGGCCTGCTTCTTGTTATTCTTTGTTGTTCCGTGGTTTTGTGTTGCATGCATGCATACGCTAGCGCGCGTGTGTGTTTGTCATAAATACAAGCCACGACAGCAGAGGAGATATGTAAGAAAGTGGAAGGCGCGATGCGGATGGAGAATGAGAGATGACGGAGAAGATGTAAAAAAAAAATGAAATGGGTACAAAAGGGACAACTTCAAAACCCCAACGGAAAACACTGAAGAAACCTGTATCTGTAAACGGGGCCGATGCGGGTGTCTGGAAAGGGGGCAGGAGACTCTTTCAAAATGACGGCATAAACCGGCTTTTTGTGGTTTTCTCGTCTGAGTAGAGTAGTCGGCGTGTTCGTCGTGTGACGGTGGCGACATAGCCGGTGGCAGGGGGAGCTGTGTGGCTTGGTGAGATGTGCCACAAGGAGACTCTTTTGAAAGTTAGTACACTTCTATTCTCTAAATTCTCCCCGCTTAGTGTGCAACAGAAAATGTTGCATCAACATGCATCCATCTCGCAAGTAATTTACTGAGCATCCGATAGGTGTGCGTTCGCGTTGCTAAGCTCTTTGTTGCAATAGCGAGCGGTGCGGTGCAGCGTGGAAGGGGTTTGTTTGAGTTTTCCATTACAACGAGATAGAGCGGCGCGGCGCGACAGCCGCGGTTTGGACTGGCGAAGAACTGGTTTTTTGGAAAATTTGATAGATCTCTTACGCAAGAGGCTTGGTGTCTTCAGAAAAATCGATTGCATTGTCACCGCTGGACGATTGTTTACCCACCTCTCCCTTCCCTCCCCGCATTCAAGCGATGAATGAGGGCACTCTAGGTCTCTATTGAGCTTCACGTAAAAACAGAAAAAAAAATGCATTTACGGTGGAAAGAGGCATGCAGTGCATTTAAATGAAGTAGAAAGTGCATGCTCTTCAAGTCGTTACCTCATTGAACTTATCGCATAAATTGCGATGTGCTTTGCATTCGAACTCGAACACAGCGCCACATATGGCCTGCTGGGGTGTGCAAAACAACAAGGCCTTTGTGGGAAGATGACGAACTGAAGATGGGATCGTTTGGAGGTCATCCTTTGTGGAGTTCCGGACTTGGAATGAGCATTGTTTCTTGCAGTCATGGCCAAGAGGAGTGGAATACTACTCGCACTTCAAAGACGTGTGTCTGAATGGATTGTGCTGTAAGATTCATGAATTTATGGATTTCACAGCGGCATTTGTTTTAACCATATTTGACTTCATTAATCGATTAGACGTGAGAACAAGGATGGTGTTCGATTTCTGGACATTTAAGTCTTAGATCGCTTTAAGTCCTGTACACATTTGTTCAACTTATAGAAAATTCGACTTAAGAAAGTTCGACTTAGAGGTTTAACTGTATTTCGAAAGTAGTTCCCCGTACTAAGAAGTTACGTCGTGCCGACCATGGTTAGGAACTGAACTCATTCCAAATTCTCAATCGAATTTAGGTTCCACATCAGTGCTGTGAACAAGAACCCATGGGATTGTTCCATCAAACCGTTCTCGAAGCTTTTATTTCGGCTAATCATCGCCAACTACCGACTTTCCCATGAATTCGATTACCAGGGACAAGCACAGTTACACTCGGTGTCTTACATACTCGTACTTATTTGGCACGCCTGCGACGATGGATGGTCTGAACCTGAGCAGTAGCTACCTGGCCACAGTCGTCATCAGCTCTGAGAATAACTAAGCTTGCCGATCATGGCAGGACATACCCCGTGTCCTATCACCAGAAAGAAGAGGAGGAATGCATCTCGTTTGGAGTGGAGGAGAACTATCGAATGATTGGACGATTGAGTGCCAGGAAATAATGCCAAATTTTTATGTCCAGCCTGATTTCGTTTTCGAAAGGGAATTGATATCAAAGACTGTCTAACAAATAAAGCCGAATTTTATAGACCACCGTGAACCTAGGCTGGGCAGGGTCATTAGTCCTCAAAGCATGTCCCACCTCAGTGGCTGTATAGTAGCTCCAACGAAGTCGTCGCTCCACTAATGGTATACGTACAACTGTCCGGTTATCGCCTATGCCCAAAGAAGGGGTTCATTCAAAGCGTTAGAACTCCCGGGCTATACTTTGTTAAGAATCGACTAAATATCGTTATCATAACAACATATCACGAGTGATGACGTTCCATGAATTTTGAGCACAATTGTTTAGTTCATCGCTGAGCGCCACTTAAAAAAAAGCCACTCATTGCGACGAGTACCAGTAGCTGCAAATAAAGTGAATAGCTACTAAGAAAGCTGCAAAAAAATATAGACAAATTAGTAAAAAAAAACAAAGTATTGTGCTGCCAGTCTGATCTGAATGGCTATGACTGACGCGAATTTTGCGAGATGTGTGGCGGCAAACGGGCTTATTACTTAGTCTACAGTAGAATTAACTGTAGTGAACCAAAGATTGAAAAAAAAAACAAAAGAAAAGTGTTCCACTGCGCATAAATTGTCAGTAGGTCAGGTCCAGGAACGTTAGTTAGTAAAGCTAGTGGTATACGTTTAAAAATGTTAAGATTCCACTTTCCGTTGCAATTTATTTCATGGCTCTAGTGCGTCGTAAATCCCACCTTTTGGTGGCAGTAGACAAGACTTTCGACCAAAAAAAATTAAAATAAAAATTTTCTGCAAATCAAATGAAAAAGTAATACAAAAATGATTCAATATTACCAGGGATAACCGAAGGAGGCCTCAAAGCAGTATTTCGGATTTCGACCTACTTTTACCTGTGAAAGGTCAATATTTTATGATAAATATTTGAATCGAATCAAAATATAATGTTGTATATGAGGATGTTGTATATGGTGTCCCACAGGGATGAAAACTGGGCCCTCTCCTATTTATTATCTACGCCAATGATCTGATGTCAGTGCTGAAGTATGGTACGGGATATGCCTACGCGGACGACACGGCGATTGTAATCAGCCATAGGAACGTAAATGAAGCTGCAAGCTTACTACAAATAGAATTCAATGGAATCACAGCTTGGTGTCACGACCATGGACTTATTATTAACGCTCTGAAGACAATCCAAAAAGTAAAATCAATCTTAAAATGCATGACATAGAATGTCTGCACAAAAACGGATGCAAAAATGTAAGAGAAAATGATAGATGCAATAGATACATCGATTATGTGTCAACATACAAGCATCTTGGACTTACCGTTGACTACACTTTAAATGGAGTAACCACCTTCGAGAACTTAAAACTAAATTGTGTCAATCTGCTTTGGCACTCTCCGTCTAAAAAAATGTCTGCACACCCGAAATTCTTAGGCAATGCTATTTTGGTTTAGTAGAATCACATCTGAGGTATGGCATATTAGCGTGGGGAAGAGCGACCCAATGCAATCACTGCAAAAAAAAACATGTGCTACTGCAAAGAATAGTGCAAAACCCTAGACACCTTGGAGTCCAAAACTTCAATAATACTCTGAATATTCAGCAGATCTACAATCTAGAAACTCTTGCGCACTTCTACAACAGAACTCCGACGCAACAAGTAGTGAATACGAGAAGAAGACAACAGCAGTTCAATGAAGTCCTGAGATATTGGAACGAGTACGGAAGAAGGACGCTTGATGTTGCAGTTCCATCAGTGCTAAACGAACTTCCCAGAGAATTTCGCAACAAAACAAAAAATGATATCTTAAAAAAAATCAAACAAAGTTATTTAGCTTCCAGAACGTAAAATCAACTTGTTTTTTAAATAATGTTCAATTTTGAGAGTTTTAGTATTAATGAAAGTCAAAATAATAGAGAAATGTAATTAAAACTTAACTTACCTTAATGTTTATAAATGCGACCAGTCGTCTGCAGACAAGACCCTCAGGCTTTGCAGATAAACAAAACTGTGTAAACAAACGAAGTAATGAATAAAAATGAATTGAATTCAAGAATGTAATTTTACATCGAAGTTTAATTAAACAACTTTCGAGAATCATGCACAGGTTGGTATAGCTCGATGAATTTCAACAATAGTTCACGTGTTTTATGATTATATTGGGAGATAATTTGCTATCGATTGCGAATAGTGTTCGGCCCATGCGCAGCCCAAAGCTTCTCAAACTTGGCCGTTCGGAGTCGATATAAAACTGTAGGTCCTTTCCACTGTGATAGAACTATAGCACGCACAAAACGAGTGGCTGCAGAGAAGCTAGGCCCTGGCAGTCTTAGGGTTGCAGCCCCATCCATATTGTTGTTACTAAACCGTAAAGTGTAGTTAACTAAACCGTAAAGACACATTTAATACTTTTCTCGTCATCTCCCGTTCCCTGTCCTGAAATATACGCACTTAATATGTATGGGTCTGGACAGACCCTTATGTTTTATTTGCCGCCTAATACGCCACTGCTCATCGGAGGTTTAAGAAAATTCATTTAAATAAAATAAAAAAGCAATGTACCTTCAGGACACACTTCAATTTTCGGTCTTATAACAGCTTTTGCTGCATTCTGCCTCACTAGCCTCGCTTATATACTTCTTCTGCTACCATCATCGTAATCTTCCGACCCATTGGTCGCGGGTGCAAAGCATGTCGAAAAATCTCCAGGACACTCGATCCTCCGCCATCGGCTCTAACCCATCAAGGACTATGCCCAAGCGGAACCCGACGAATTTTTGGACTTAGTCCAAACACCTCGTCCTGGGTCTTTCTGATGGAATCGCCGCAAGGCCTGCCCTTTTAAGTCGAGATGATAGGGGACATAAATGCCACGCGACCAAGCCATTAAAGCAAAGCCTTCTTCGTTCGAAGAAGTAATTGTTGAATAGCAATGAGTCACCCTATCACGGTGAGTAACTCCCCCAACAGCACGAAGGAATCTCATCTCGGCAGTTTGTATCCCCGATCTTATTCTTTCAAAAGATGGCCATCAATCCCATTCTCCCACAGCAACGTCCAGAGTTTACCGGGAAGCACTCCTTAGAAATGAAGCTCAAACGGATTATGTGTTAATCCATTATTGCTGTATGGGCATGCGTGTCATTCTGGCACCCTGATGAGGGATTATTCGGTTGTGAAGTGCCAAATAAATCTCATCTTGTTCAAAGATGCGACTCAGTGATGACTTTGCTTTTTTTTTATCTTAGCCCTACAGATGTATGTGTGTGTGCTACTTGAATTGGAAAATTAGTCACTCAACCGCAAGAGCTCGATGTGCTGATTACTGTCACAATGTTTTCTGGAGTGTATACGTCAGTGAACCAGCGGGCCAACGAAATGGAGGACGCCCACGAATCCAAGCACACAAGTGGAGAAGGCCCTCAACCAACTTGGCTTGCGAAATTGGATGCAGCTGGCTAAAGATCGTGCCTGGAAAGGTTTGTTGGCTGAGGCCCCCAGTTCCAACCGGATTTAAGCGCCACGAAAAAGAAGATTCATCAATTGCATGGGTTCAGACTGATTCTCCGAGAACTTGGTTGGTTGGTTTCCTTGACTCTTGAGTGTCATTTTTACATGTGTCAGGAGTGCATCACTTGGTGACTTGGGTGCCCGCATTTTCTGATTGATCCTTCCCACCGCAAAGCCTTAGTTCACCATTTACCCCCCCGCGAGTCCAAGGAGAAGACCAACTTTCTCGTGAATTTTCACATAAATGGCATAAGTCTGTTAAGCAAAAGAGATTGTATTTCCCAGTTTCTCTCGCCGGCCCGTTGTCAAGCACGTGCAATGACGAAAGACCTCCTCCACTCCCCTTGAACACCAATTTCCGATAGATGACTGGACAAACACAGGCAAAGTTACCAGTCTATTAACAATCCACTTGTGGACCTACACAAAAACTCGAACATGCATTGTTCACGTCAAAACTTGATTGCATATATACAAATTCATTTTTTTTTTTAATTTCCAGCAGCCGATCAAACATGGAGTAGAAAGTCACTCCTCAGCTGCATCCCATAGTAGATGCACTTAAGCCACCACGGCAGACACGCACACCCAAGTGTCCATAAATCCACTTCTGTGGTATTGCCAGAAAAAGAGCTGCATACGAATGCAATGATTGCCAAATCGCTTAAGTGTACGAGGCCTAAAACTGATCACTTTTCTGGTCAGTTAGAGCCAACACGAAATGGGTGAAGTGTAGTTTGGCTTTTATCGTCGATCTCAGTGTGAACACACAACTCATGCAACGCGGGGCTCGCAACGGCCGTATAAGTGAGTTTCTTGTTCAAATTTGAACATAAAAACTGAACCAGTCCCGGTAACGATTTCTCTTTGGGGGGACGCACTTACACCGCGGCGACGGTGTGTGCCAGCGGACCGACCAGCGTGTGCCCTGGTGTAAGTGGCTTTGATGTTTGCATTTCCGCTGAACCTTTGCGCGGCTAGAGTGAACTTGGATTTAGAACTTTGTATCCACCAATGGGCTTGCAGCCGAACGTGCCTGGCACAAGGCCGCATTTAATTTGGGTGTGTACGGGTTTATCGACTGCCGCTGCAGATACATTGCATAGATAGTTGGATGACTGTTGGATTTGATTATGTGCAAAGTTAATTGGATTTTGTCATGGAATTTCGTCGTGATGTCGTGGTACTGATGCGGCGGGAGATCGTGTCGAGCTGATATGTGTTTTGTTGGATGTACGAGAACCGCTAGAGGCACATAGTTCCGCAGGAAGTCATGACTTTCGCACAAACGCTCAAGTGCGTGACACATTTTAAAGAGAGTTCTACGGCAAGACTGTCTTTAAAATGGCAATCTCTGGAAGCTGTAATCAGCAATAGACGGCAATCCTTTGTTCCTCTGAAGTTTTGACTCAAAACTGCTTGGCAATTTTTTGAGATTCCAATCAAGTTGTACGCTTTGCATGGCAGATGCTTCCTCCGTTGGCTAGAATTTGGGTCAACATGGTGTAATGATGAAAAGGAAAGTTGTATTCGCCTTTCATTGGCACCAGATAACTTCCCGCTCACAGATGAGCAAACATTCCTAAGGAAGGCTTTGAAGAAGAAATATATTCTCGCACAGCTAACCAAAATTCAAAGATAGGCATGGCTAGGAATAACAGTTTGTCTTTGAACAACACCAACGGCAGCACAAGAGGCTATCCTCTTCCTCCCACATCTTGACCTATGCTGCAGCGACAGTGGTCATCGGCTATAATGCTCAGAGAGGCAGGTTTTTTTGGAAAAAAAAACCATATGATCACGCGGCATACTAAAAATTTGGACAGTCGCACAGAAAATAAGACCAGTAGACCACCAACCCTAGTGAAGATAAGAGCTTTCAAGACCGGAAATGGCAGCAACAAACGATAATAGCAGAAGGATCACCATTTTTTCTGACAGCCAATCATCAATAAAGGCCGACCCATTCCGACATTGAAGCTGGTAAGGTTATGCAGACACAGCGTTAGTGAGATATTCTTGGTGAATTCGGTGGCCCTCTGCTGGGACCCGGGGCAAAATGTAGTCCACGGGTAAGCAAAGGCGGACAATCTCACGAAAGAGCGATCGGAGTTGAGAGTAGCTCTAGCAATCCTTTATGCACATACAGCGCTGAAAAAACTTGAATACGAAGCCCCGAATAGAGACAGAACTCAGTGGCAAAGTCTGAGTATTGGAGCCACAGAAAGGGCTCTAGCAACGAAAAGCAGACAGTTTACAGGAAAGCACTTCATCACAGAGGACTGGATGGCTTAAAACTGGAAGCATTCAGCAAGTTGGTAGGTAGGCAGGTAGTCCTTGGCAAAAAGTCGTATCATCTGGTGCCACCGTGAAGTGAGGAACGTGCATTTTCCCGTGCTTTTAGGGCGCCGCTAGATTTTACCTTTAACAGAGCTGAGAGAACTGCACCACAGTTTTGAAAGCGCACAGCTCTTTCCTATCCTTGTTATCAAAAGTAGCATATTTCATTCTTGGGTGGCACTTGTGGAGCTTCAATCTTATTCCGAACTGCGAAACTTATGAGTCTTCTTTTGGAGACGGCGTACTGAAAATGGCATGATCAAGACTTGAATTTGGTCAGGTTCACTTCTGTTCCTTCTTTGCGAAGCATTAAGCATTTCCTTTATTTGGATCAATGTAGCACCTGTCCCTGTGTTAGCATTTACCAAACATCACACTTCGGCTGTCGATGTTTGATTATGTGGTCTGGTCAAGCGCCGCATTTCTTCTGTAGTGTGGGACTTTATTCCTTCCACGGGTTTCCGTTTCAAATCAGCCAATTGTTACTGCAAATAGATGACTGGATGACGAAGTTGGATAAGTGCCTGCCCTCGGTTAGTGGGGTCCCCGGTTCGACTCCTAGTGAAAGCTAATTTAATACGCTTTTATCTGGTTTTTAAATCTGGTCTAGCTACCATTTGCCGATAGGATCAAATGGATGACGAAGTTGGATAAGTGCCTGCCCTCGGTTAGTGGGGTCCCCGGTTCGAATGCCAGTAAAAGCAAATTTAATACGTTTTTATCACTGGAGTGATCGATCGGTGGTAGTAGTCTGACTGTGGGTATCGCAATGGACTAACATGGTCCAAGTGTGCTGGTGCAGCCCCCTTCCCTACCTACTGCAATAAACTTTCGCATTTTTCTATCTTCACTTATCTTCATGATTTTTTTTCCCTCGTCGGAAGACCTAACCAACAGTAAAATGGAATCAAAATTGGTCATTTCAGAACCAATTTGAAGACCTTGGCTTGGCCTTGATGACTGCGAGTAGCGTGCTCGGAACCGTCAAACCGTTGTTTAGGCAGCTAAGTAAGAATACGGACCTTGTATTGATTATTTTGGACACAACTGTATGGATTCGCTAACTGAGCTTAATGTCAATTGTCTTCATACGCACAGTATGACTGAGAAAAAACACATGAAGTCGAGACTTGTAAATTTTCTTAAGAACAAGCGTTTTCCACAGCCTCGTCGAATAATGTTATCAAACTTCATTAACTGCCCCTTCATTCGGAACATTCCTTTAATTAAATCCCTAGTATCAATCAATTTCTTACATCGAATTTTTTTCTGCCATGATACATCATCCAGATTCTTGGTAAACTAATCCCCACGAAACGGGGCCTACCCACACACACGGACTTGTATTCATCCATCAGGCGGAAAGACAAACTGAGGCCCTAGTGCTTACATCGCCCACTCGATGTCGGAGAATGAAGAATGTTGTGCATGCGTGTGGGTTCTTCCATCATTTTAATTGTTATTTAGACGGAGCTGTTATAACTGTTTGGCTTGTACCTGCGCCGGATGCCGGACATATTATGACCAGTTTTCTTCTTCAACATGATTGGGAATATGCCATACACTTCGTCTATGAAATTGCTTGTCGTTAACCTACAAAATCTGTTAGCTGTTTGAGGACAGCTTACAAGTCAAAGGAATAACTCCTATCGTAGGCGTCCAATAAAAATGCGCGTTTTAGGGAGGTGTGGAAAATTCTGTTGACGGCTTAACTGGATAATTCGATATTTGTCAAGTCAGTGAGAAGCCCTAATGCTAGTCATAATCTACTATTTTGCTCCCATGTTTCTGAGACACCACCACAGCAGTGATTCGCTGTCTTAAATGTGACTGTGAACCTACCAATAATACTCACTGGCGACTAAATTCTTGACTGGCGTTGGTAACTACTGGGCTTGACAGCACAGACAGACGTTGTTCCTGGACGATTGCAATGAATCGATCGACGATATGGATGAATTATCGCTATCCACCTAAAAATGCTCAGTGACTAAAGGGAATGGAAACAAACTTAAAAAATATCATGGAAAACCTGGTCCAGGGTTGCCATATGTCCTTATTCATTCATTTCTCCTTTATTGAATAAAAATTCAAAATTGAAAAATTTTGTAATTGAAAATCCAGTGACAAACATAGAAAAAAAAAACTTTTGAAATTTCAGTGAAACCTCCACACTCTGTAATTGGGGCATTTCCGAAATGAATCGCACTTGATGCATACGGTGCACCTCTGAACTGGACGAAGAGGCAACAATTTCGTTAGAAAAAAAAAATTCTGTTGCCTGAAGCATAATTGGGACCTAATGACATTTGGCCCAATTTTGAGGTCACTTAAAATGTTCTTAGTCCCTTGGAGTAGGCCATTTAGGAGGTTTCACAGTATGTATCCAATGAAATTAATTTTATTTACTTGTTCTTACTTTGGGGCTTTCATATAAATGTCTTTTCCGCCTTTTTTGAATCATTGTCTCATCCATTTGAAAACAAGATATGTCAAATTTTTTGTCATTTTTATTCTAGCAACCCTGGCCTGGTTTCTAGTACAGAATCTTGAACAAGTGATTAACGACACTTCGTACGAAACCGTACATACATGGCGTTATAAGGGAAGATATGTACAACAAAACCTCATATTTCTGCCATTCTAGCCCACATATCTTCTAAAAATTCTTAGGCATCCGCTGTTGATGTCGAGAGCAAAAGCGAAATTTTTCGTTCACATTTGCGGTGGAGTAGGTACTCTAGATCAGCGCAAATCACTTTTGCATGTATCGATTTATAAGCGCTCTATCTGTGTTTTTAAATAAATGAAATCATCTCTGACCCATGCTCCACTAAAGGGTTCCACACACCAGAACTCTCCAGGCAAGTCGATCCTCCCCCATCGACTCTAAGTCATCAGGAGTTATGCCCACGCGTAACCAGGCGAGTTTTTGGATTAGGTCAAACCATCTCGTGCTGGGTCTGCCGAGTGATCGCCTACCTAATGGAATCGCATTCAACGCCCGTCTCGCAAGTTGTGATGAAGGGCACATTCGTGCCACTTGACCAAACCACCGAAACATAGCCCTCTCCTGAAGATGACCATAACCTCCGATTTGTCTACGTTGATTCCAGCATCAGCACATACGGCCACAAACCTATCGAGTGCATGCTGGAGTTTCGTCTGGGATGATGTGAGTATAACCAAGTCATCTGCAAAAGGAAGATGACTTACCCTCAGCTCTCCCAATGTTAAAACATTCCTCGCCTCGGCTGCGCCCTAACATCCGGTCCATATATACAATGAAAATGAGAGGTGACAAGACGCACTCTGCTTGCTTTACAGTCCGGTGTGTATTCAAGACTCAAATTTTTAGCAGCGATAGGAAAAGGAAGCTTGCGAACCATAGTCGGGTCTCAATCAAGAAGTCACATGAGTTTAGAGCGTAAATTTAGACTCTAAATCTCTACTCTATGCCAACTTAATCGTCTTTCTGACCCAGTTCTACAAGTTCAGACTCGAAGTCGATGAATTATTAACTGTGACCGAGCAGAGCTGAGTCCGCCACCTTCTTCTTCTACACCTTCCATCAGCGCGACGGGTTCGTAATCTAACCAAATGCACGTATATCATTTTACCATGAAATTATAAAATCCTGTTCATTTATATACACAACAAAAAATGCATAGATAGAGGGAATGTGGTCAGGATGCGGGTTTTTGCCGGTTGATAGATCATAGATTTATGCCAACGATTTCACTCATGTTCCAGTTTCCTCTCACATACACTATCGACGAATCGCTCTTCTCTTGTTGTCATAATCTTCCGGGAAATTTCATTATCACGCTGTCGTCAACAAAAGTGTCTGCGATCCTGGCGCAGAGGTTTAAAAAAAACTAAGATGCAAGTGTGTAGATCGTTTTTACACAGTCACAGATCACCTGAATCCCACCTTCGCATTTATCCGCTTCCTTTCCAAATCCTTCTCCGTAAATTTAATTTCATACTTTGGTCTGGCCTAAGTCAGTGGATAGAGACGGAAGCCGAGCCTCACTTAGGTCCCCGTGGAACCATTGTCTTGCCTTTCTCCCTCTCCAGCTTTTTAAAATGTATTCATTGCCTACTGCACAGGCGTCGACGTTTTATGCAGCTTCCAAATGCGACTTCAACCTGAGCCACTTTTGCTTGGCCTAATTACTCGTTGAATCATCGATAAAACTTTCCAAATGTGATGACATAAAATGATTAAGATTTCAAAAAAATATTCTACAAGCTTATTGAGCTTGAGATCTGTTCCAGCGATCGACGCTCAGCAGGCATCACAAGCTGTCGCCCTGTAACGGCCAACGGCATTCAAAAGTTGTTTGGATTAAGACATTTTATTACTTTCCATCAGTCTATTAGTGGACTTGACTAATACCTCCAGCGGATAAAAGCCAAAAAAAAAGTGAATCTATCTTCGATTATTTGTTTTTCTAGTCATTAACTTCGAATAGTGAAAAGAGATCATCTAGTCGATCTAAAATTGATGTTGTGTAGTTAATTGAATTTTATCTTTCCCTTTCTCCCTCGCACACATGCACACAAGTACAGCAGTGTGCACGGCAACTTGTGTCTTGTATGATCCAACGCGATCAGTCCAAAAAATCCACGCCGCGCCTCTGTCAAATTCAAAATGAAACAGCCAGCCGTCTCGCTTCTGCAAACCTTCCATCGTCATCCATCCGTACAGTCAATAATTACTTCATCTCACCCTCCCAGCACAGGCAACACCAGCCACCACAGCGAACACGATTTGTATCTATGCATCTATCTCTCCGAATGTATCTGCTTACCCAGTGGATGGACGGTCGTGTCGGTCGCTTGGTTTCTTCCTTGTATCCGATACATGTTGCTAGGCAGTGACGTATGTATGTTCACCGTGTGTCGTGGCTGTCGTTCGTTGCCGTCGTCATCGTCATCGTCGTCGCTACGTTGTTCCATACTTCTACGAGTTTGTTTGCTGGTTCAGTCGTTTAGTAACTGTTGCATCGTTCGCTGTGTTCTCCGTGTGCCGTCTGTAGGTGTCTCGTCGACAGGTTCATTAAAAATTAAAAAAAATAATAACCAAAGAAGTGGGGAAAGAGCAAAGAAAAAAAAAATAATAATTCAAATAAATTAACGAATCGAAGATACATACTTGCTGGCTTTTGTGAATCCCGCTTTGGTTTTGAAATTTGTTTAAGTTCACCTCTTGTGTGTAGGTAGTGTGTGAGTGTACATTTCGTAACCGCCGTGACCGTTACAGGAACTACGACGAAGGAGGCGGCAGAGAAAAAGAAGCGCGCTCCAGATTTTTTTTTCAATCTCTCCCACCTAGGATTAGATTAGTATGTGCAAGTGAGTTTAAGTGCAAAGTCGAAAAGTGCTGTGAAATTGAGAAAGAGAAAAGAATCAAGTCACGAAAAGGAAAAGAAATAGAATTTGTCAGTAGATACACGAGAGATACTTCTTCGATCAAAATGGGACGTGGATTATACGAAAATCGCTCGAATTTGCATCCATCAACGAAGGCGGCTTTGGTCCTCATCATCCTTGCAGTGTTAACAGGTGAGTGTGGTGCGCATTACCCACCAGACCCACCCAACAGCGTGGGCGGAGGCGGGGATGTCTGTTTTGTGTATACTCTTTTGTGTATCCAACGCGTTATTGCCAAGGAAAAGTTTTGCCAATAAATTGCGCGCGATTGACCGAACTGTGAGCTAATTTATTTCTATTTCAACTGATTATCGTTTATTCGCCGAAAGATAACGATTTATCGATGAAATTTCAAGGTTTTCCGCTTGCTATCTGTCTGTACACCACTTGTCTGCGTATGTAACTCGAATCGTGGATGTAGCGCAGGCCTCCTTCAATGTGTCTCTGCAATTTGAGGGCTTGTTTATTAAACTTGTTCCCCGGTTGGATATGGGAATTCTTCTGCGGCGTCCCGCAAATATACTCTGAGCAAAAATGTATACACTCCTTTGGTGTCAGCGGGCGGGACCCGCCAAACGACGCGCGGAAGTTCCCTGTCCACTGTTTACATTCGCAAAGCACACACAGATACACACGATGGATGTTGGCGGGTGCTTCATTTATTTCATTTCGGTGTGGCCTTTTGGATTTTGGAAGAAACTCACATAAATCCACATAAAAAAAGAAAGAAAAAAATAAATAAATAGAATAGAAGATAAGTACACACACACACACACACCCACGTTAACCTGGCTTGGGGTGGTTGCGTGTACCATCCATGTACCTCACCTCAGCTAGTGAACCCGATGTGTGTGCATCAATGTGTCGAGTCCTGAGGAGGCTTATCCCCCATGACACGCCGCCAAGGCGTATGGCATGGATGAGAAAACAAAGTTGTTCAAATTTGAATGAAGCTTAGAAGAAGGTTATAACTTTGCTTCACGGCTTAATGAAGTACATTTGTGTGCATGGACGTGCGCGTGTGTGTGGGACGCTGTTTGTTTGGTAATGCGTACAGGGACGGATTCTTTCTTGTTGTCACTGGGGAGGAGCTTAGTTTTCAGAAAAGAAAAAAAAAAAAAAACGATAGGAAAACTCTTGAGCCATCAATTGGGACTTAAGGGACACTTGTTTACGTTGGTTATTCATGGTATGGCAAAGTCTATAATTAAATCTCTTGCTTGGTTATAGGAAATTGATGAGGTTTTTCGGTATAAAATTGAAGTGGGATTAGGGCAAAGGTGCTTGGATTTTGTCTGTTGATTTATTTATGAATTTGGCTGGGATTCGAGTTCATTGTTGATTCTAGTCATTGTTGACAATTTGGAAGGTGTCGGGAGTTAAAAATCTGTGATATACAGCGCATGCCCTTTAAGGATTATCTTCGAATGCAACCCATCGAAGACTGTGGGTGGAAGGAGATTTAAGTCAAGACTAAATGACAAACCATGATGGATCAAGTCAACATAAGCACTCGAGCGAATAGATGGGGATCATATTGTTTACCGGATCGGTTTCGTTGAGTTTCGTTAAATTTTGTTTAACCGAAGATGGATCAAAATCTAAAAACAGCGGTGAAATGTTGCGTTAATTTCCACAAGCAATTGTGAGCACATTGAAGTTTTAAGTTATGATGTTTGCCCTTAAAGCTAACATGAGTCAATTATGTTTGGGCCTAAAGTGGACCAGAAATTTGGACAGAATATCGTGTTAATGCCCAAACTTAGACCCTTAAAAAGACAAGCGGTCGTGTATGTGAGATCACTGGTGCGAATAGTATTTTGATTGGTCGCTTGATTTAATTTATCATTCAGCGAATAGAAGTTTGGAAAATACAGTTTTTTGTTCCTCCCTCCATTAATGTCTGTAAGTCGGTCATGCTGGCTTTCATGAATGATCACGCTTTGGATTTGTGTCTGAGCCAAGTTACATGCTCTATACTTTAATTTGCAGTCATTTAACTTAGTTTTAAAGATGATACACAAACTTCCCCGAAAGTACTTGACACACTCTTTATAATCCACTGGGAGTACACCTCTGATGTCCGCCGAAGACAGATTTCATTGCATTGCCTCTATCGAAAACATCCCGCCAAATTGATCTGCCAACTTTCTTAGAATTTTTCTTTGTCCACACCTCAAGGCTTACACTCTGTAACCGGTGCCAAACTTATTCGACTTAAAAGACACTATTTATAAAATTTTTTCAACATTTCCCTTGTTTTTCAAACCAAATTTGATACGATACATCAAACACGATTTGATAAAGAAATAGTTTTGGGGGACCACTGCTGCCAGCACTAGGAGACGAAGAGAAGCATGCGTCGACTAAGGTTTATCGCGAGCAGAGTACTAGGCTTTTAGGTCAAATATGATAATTTCATTCGCTTGTCGTTTACAGTGACTACAAGTCTGTTACTGTGACTCAGAAATATTCTGTTTATAGGACACTGACGTCATTCTAGGAGTAAATTTTAATTGTTAAATAGGAGGGGTTTTATCGACTAGGAGGCTAGGAATGAATCGGATTTTTTTAAATACGCCAATTGACTGAATTCATGGATTGCCCGCTGTTACGATTCCACACTCAGAAGCCGATTTTCACTCAACTCCAAATTTTTTGACAGCATTGCACAGCATTGCAACATTAGCACGTACCTATCTAACATGTAAACCAAGGAAACATGCGTAGGTTCATAGTTAATTGTCAACAAATTCGTTTATTTCTGTGGCAAGTTATGCATTTCGTTGGACACACATAGATTTCTTCTCAGAAGTGAATTTAATACATTCGGTCACATCACGACACTCCTCTTTACAATCAACAATTGCCATTAGTCAGCATTTATTTTCGAAATACTACTGCAATTCCATATCAGTGTTTGCAGCGAAGAGATATGAAACAAAGCCGTACGATCGTAGGTAGCATCTCTAAGAATTGGTATTGATTTATAAATATAACCTTTCGACGTCGTTCACAAAAGAAAGTATGTAAGTCTTCCATGATTTTTTTCTTCGGCATTTTTCATCGCTATCTGACCATGATTACGTATCCACGTCTAATGAATTCACTGGCGCATACAGACAGCTGTCATAATGCATTAACTGAGATCTTTTTAACATTGACTTAATCACACACTGACATCGGTCGGAAGTTCTCTCAATTCTTTTACTTTGAACTAATCCCGAATCGCATTTTTTTGATTCGACTTGTTGTGCGGTACTTGTGGCGATATCACCGTAAAATGTCATGTGAGAGGAAGAAACAGTTTTTTTTTTTAATTAGCTACTGTACACAGACGCTTTTTCAGTTTGTTATGCATTTTGGTCACGTGCGCTTACAAGTAGACACAAGTTCAATTAGCTGACGTTTGCTTACATCATCGTGTGTCATTTGTCTACTTTAACTGCGAGTGATGGTCGGAATAGTACTCGTAAACTGAATCTTGTCTAGTCGAATGTGGGCTTGAAGCAAAATGTGAGATGACTAAGCTCTGGTTTTGTTTTGTTGTTTAGCAGTCTCATTCGTTTATCTTAAAGTTCGTCTGTAGATGTGGTTAAATGCCAAGCTCACAATTGAGAGCACGATCTTTTCAGTTTGACATGACTAATAATTCAAAATCTTTAAATGGTCACTAAATGTGAAGAGAAACTGAATTCAAGTGAGAATGTTTACTTGTCTTTTCTCAAAAAAGATCAGATCGATTTAAAGCACTCATCAGTTGCTGAACACCTTCAACAGGCACCAACTTCAGGTCTAACAAACCAGCTTACAAAGATATAAGTCAACATAAGCAACCAAGCGAATTCACCTTGCAGACAATGACTGCTTCGTTCAGTTTCGTTAGGTTCGTTCATTTTTGTTTACATAAGTGGAAACGAAATAAGTCTGTGTCAGTCACCACTCCGTTTGAACAACTGCCGCGATCGCTCGATTTTCTGGTAGACAATTGTGAAAACATTTGTTCTTTAAGTATGTTTCAATTGTATGATGTATCTCTTTCGACAATGTGCCGCTTTTATGGTTGCTTTCGAATTATTTCAAACTGTCAGCTGTAGTGCGTTGTTTTCATTTCAACCATCTTCCACAGAAATGGCTCATAATCAAGATCGTGAATGAAATTCATCTCACATCTCCATGACTCATTGTTACTCTCTCAGCTCACGATCACATTCTATTGTCTGGTCCGTTGTCCACAATGTCACAACTTCATTCTTTCGCAAGCACCTGAACTGGCCAGTAAACCGCGCCCAAAATAATCCGCTCCTGTGTCAGAAGAGCACTAACCGATGGATCTTATGGATCCCACGGAGCGTTCCCGTGTGAGACAAATAAGACGATGAAGTCTTGGCTGGCATGACACGCTCATTGAGCGTGTGATGGAACACGCCTAAAAATGAAAAAGAAAAACAGTGTATAAAAAGTGCTTTGCAATTAGATATCTTCAATGAAATACCTCTGCATACAAGCTGCATTTCTCGCACTGATTTCGGTGATTCACCAGCCACGAGTGATTCACTTTCAGTACAAGGAGTTTTCCGTCTTACACATACCGCCTTGTTGTTGCTGAGGGAGAATTTATGCCTCGTGGGGATCACAAGGGGTCTTGCATTAATTTGAGGGATTCTATGTGTAATTCGTGCGCTGTTGTCGGTGGCTTATACAGGTTATATGCATTAAAATATGAGATTCACCCTCCCCCCCCACACATCATTCGGTTGGCAATTTACTCCCCATTTATGAGCGTAATTAAAGCAAGATGAACGTGAAGAATGCCTTATTTTGTTTTGTGGTTAATACCGTGAAAGGGGGAAAGGATTTGCCGGTATTACATTTCAGGTCAGATTCAAGATAGCTTAACATACTTGTTATGTTGAAACACATGACATTCTATGGGGATGACGGTGGCGAGGAGGTGAGGAGCAGGGGAGGTGTACTCATGTTGCAGTGAATTCCTTCTTTTGTCTGTGTGGGAACAGTTTGAAGCGGATGGGAATTATTTTGTGTGAACTTTTTGATTCGTTAAGAATTTTCTTCTTCGGGGTTTGACCTTTAATGCTTTGATGTTTTAATTTTAACTTTGAATGGAATTTTTTTGAGAAAAGTTATGAGTTTTTCTTGTATTTAAGTAGCTCAAGTTACGACCGTCATCATGCCTGTGAGCCTTTCGTAATCGGACTGAGGGTCAGAAGGCATGGATGATCATTCTATTTAAACATGCCGCTACAGTTCAGAGTGTGTCAGGAAACCTATTCACTGAGAATTTTTTTTTGTTGCGCTTTGGTTCAGACTTTTCACTTTTGGGGTTCTTGTTTCACCACCAACAGTCACTTACGTACGTATGAAGTGATTAATTTCGCTCCGACTAAAGAAAGCAAAAGTGGACGAAACTTAACGAAACTTAACGAAACTTAACGAACCATAACAAAGTGATTGCGATGGTCACAGGATAGTGTATCAGTTGTATGTCGCCATAATCAAAACGATTTAAGTCTGCGCACGTCCATTACGGTCCTTATAATATATGCGTTCGGCGGAGGAAATTCTATTTTATTTCCATGGATTTGAACTTTCACTTTAGATCTCTTTGACATCATATGTAAACAATGAATTTTCGATTAAACAGTGCTTTGTTGGTGTGGCCACCGGCGATTCTCGTTCGTACCCAATCCAACAGCCGCCCATCCCTATACTCAGAACGTCACCCAGGGCTGCCCAAAATCCTTTCAACTAACTAATGATGATATATAAAAGTAGAACAGCAATAACTTGGCATGTTTTCATTTACGTGACAGAATCAGTTGTAAACCTCGAAGGCGAACCGAATAAATCACCGATAATCATTCATAACATATGGCATCACCTAAATTGGCAAAAAACACTCCCCTACAGTGTTCCGTGTTGACCAACGGAATGGCCCCACAACACAAAGCAGAGGCCATCATTTATGCAAATCCAACTGGTCTTGTGTTATACACGAACAAGTTCACTAGGACACACGTCTCCAAAAACTGCAAAAAAAAAAAAAACGAGGATGACCTCAATCTATAATTGTATCCTGTCCGTCGCTCCCTCCCCAAAGCCAGGCCACACCACAAAAGAACAAAAACTTCCTGGCCACCATTAGATACTTAATCAGTGTAAAACTTGTCCGCTGTATATTTTCTTCTGACCGCAAACGAGCAGAGGAGAATACCAGCATGAGAGAGGAGGAGACAATAACACACCCTTGCTCAAATCAGGTTCAGTCCATGGTCCCTACACACTGTCGTCGTATGTGGAACCTAGATGCCCCCACATTGGGTAGTTACATCAACACCTTCGTGACACTGCGCCCTCTTTAAAACTTCACGGTAAACTTGGAGTAAATTATTCTCAGACACGTGATGTAAAGTTGGGCTAAAAAGTTAACAATGGATACGACTAGAAGCCGCATAACAAAATGGCTTACAACCGAGTCAAGCACATTTTGTGTGTGCATTATTTACGGTCTACGGGTATTTGGCACGGTATGGGTAGAAACAAAAATGAACTGCAAAACAAAAGCCAAAGAAAAAGAATCACAAAATGGTCGAAAGTTTTACTGGGATAGTGTCAGAAGATGATGAATGATGTTGGTGCACATGAAGCGCTGCTCTGGATCCAGCGAAAGAAAGATACTCTAAAACAGATTAAATGGCCCCAAAGGGTAGCTGCCTGGTGCTGTACTTCATTGTTTTGAAGTTAACAAATTGTGCTACACGTAAGGAGGCTATCAGAAATTGATATGGTATTTGCGATGAAGATTAGCTACCTGCCAGCGGCGCGGCATCGGCTGAGTTTTTCTTTTGTTCCTCCTTCTTTAGCTTTGAACACGACCGTTTTGACAGATCTCCCGGTGATTGTCACGCTCGCTGACGCTGCTGTAGCATGGGCCATAGGGTTGGATGCAAAGTAGCAGCGAAGGTTTGATCGAAATCTTAATCGGGTTTTGGTGTTGTTCAACTGTGTGAATGTAGTCATGGTGTTCACCCACCGTTATGTGTCATTTCCTTTTGCAACATAATGACTGACAGGAGGAAGTTTGACAGTTGTGTCATTAGGCATTTGATTTCAGCTTGGAGGGGGCTTTTTTCGTTCTAGTTTCTGAATGCTAGACTTGATCTAGCAAATTGTAGTTCGATGTGGAGGTGATATTCACTCTACGCTGATGATGGTGATGTTCACAGATAACAGCGTTGTGATGAGTGGGTGCTTCATTAAGACCTGTTTTTTTTACATAATTTTAAACAAACATTACTGCTGCCTGGAAGAATAGAGCCTTGCATTTACTTTTTGAATAGAGTTTCGTTTACATTTTTCCCGCGACCACGCCGTACAAGACCCATTCTGATTGTCCAATCTTGGATGAATGCTTCCAGCGTTCTGACCGGTATTTGCCCAATTACGAGAGTACTTTTGACTTCCGAATCCTAGGTTGCAGCTGGCTTATCGAACTGTAGACTTTCAAATACTAGGTTGCAGCTGGCTCATCGGAAGGGTATCAACTGCAGTAAAGACTCGGAAGGGCGATGATGCACATCATAGTATGTCCAAACGAATCAGCCATTTACTAAAAACTGCCGTCGTTACAGATTCAACATTGACCGACCATCAACCGTCGTTGACAGTACTCGAAAATGCTGCGTCCAAGTCATCACAATGCGTCTGAGTACATCTGTCATTAGTTGTGTTTGCTCTCCTCTGGAAATTGACATGCCAGTGATCCGCCGCAAGAGCCTCTCAAAGCCATCTCCGCCACAATGCCAGTCAGACACCGAAATGCTCTGCATTTGAATGTCTCACAAGAAAGTCTTCTCCCCACGCGGAGAATGTAATTTGCATTTATTGGGTCAGATACAAAAAAAAAAAAAATGTTCACATGACCACTAAGCCGGTCACCAACAATCGCCTGAGTCAGCCTAATTTCCTCCTGCGTCTCTTACAAATGCACACCGACACACCTCATCGGGAGGTGGTTGTAGGTAAATCCAGCACCGTCCGGTCACGGCTACAATTAAATTAACTTCAATTTGTACGCTCTCGTGAAGTGAATTCATTGAGTGCGCGTTTATTGGAATCACACAAATTCAGGTCAATTGCCTATGCGGCCTGCTGTGGCGGCTGACCCAATAAGCTCGGCTTACAGCAGCGACCCCGTCAAATGCCATTACCTCACATCTGACGCGTACCTATTACCACAGCGATTGTGTATTTGCTCAGGTGCAGGCATGGCCCAAAAATAAAGCGCGGAAAAAACTGTGTTGTACTCGCCTGAATTCATCCGTCAAACAAAATCATCACACAGCGCTAATTAATGAACTACAAACCTCGAAGGAAATGGGAATGCGAACGAGACTGCGAGATGGTACCTGTACCTGGGTTTACCTTGCGTTGGATCTCAAACGTCGCTGAGGCACACATAAAAACTCCCGCAGATACATTCGTCGTACGTGTGGTTTGTGTGAGCGCGAGAGAGTACGTATTGTTAGTGCGACTAGAGGGAGTTGAAGAATTTCGCAGAGAACAACAATAAATACCGCTTGTGGATTTTTCCTTTCTCTCATATCCATGCGAGTGTCTTTTTATCTTTTTGTTTATGTTTTTACCATTCGTGTGTCTACACCGGTGGAGATAAAAATGTGCCTGTACATAAACGGGTAGACTTTCTATTCCGTTTTGTATCAATTTTATACGACGATGACGGTGGAGGTGTTGGTCAAATATGTGTATGCGAGAGTATCTGCAATCGCCCCAAGTCAGGGGAGCACAAATAGCACACACAAGCCCTGCCCCCACCCCGTGTACGGCTGGTGTGACTCAGTGCGTATTAAGCGAGTACTTTACCAGCTGGAATTCAATTGTCAAGACAGCCCTCCGAATGGACGGCGGCGCGGTGGCGACGTTGGGGATGGGGCTGAACGAGCTGTTGGCACCGGTTATTGTTGCGGCCCGTCGCCGTTGTACTGTTGTCGTCTCGACAGCGTTCAACTTCAAACGAGACAACGACTCTTCGGTAGAAAACCGGTAGAACACGTATTCAGCGAGGGCGGTGGTCATGTTGTCGCCGTCACTACATGTAGGAGCATTTTCCTTCACTTCACTGCCTCTCCCTCACAGTTTTGATGACGACAATGGTGGAGCGTAGAGGTAAGGGTGAAGTCATTTTGCAAGCCCATTAGGAACGGCCATCAAATGAGAAAGAAAATCTGCTGTAATTGCTTTTTGAGTCTTACGCCGATTTTGATGTTACGCTTTCGCTTTTCTTTTGTCGAGTGTGAATGGGTAATTGACGTCTTTATTACAATTTTATGTTTTAATGCAAAAAAAAAAAACGGCTCAGAAGAGACGGAGAAAACAACAAACACTTCATGGCTTACCGATTCGCAAATCGAAAGCTGCTGACTCCGACAACCGGTTCTAAACCGTCGAAAGTGATGCGCAATAATGGACAGAAATTCGAATCGAATTTGTTTTCGGCGGTCTTCGGCGATTGTGATTAAGACGTTGTTTACGATTTCACTTAGCTCCCAGATAAACGAATTCTGTTTCAATTAGCAGCACATGAGCTGTGAGTGTGAGAATTTTCTTCCATCTCACATCTCCTCAATCGCGAACGGAAGTTTGTGTTGTGAAAGGAAACGTCGCGCGTTTGGCTTTTGTTTTTTGTTTCTCTTCCCTAATTTGTCGGTCTCCTCGTCGAGTGTGGTGTGACAAGAGTTTTGAGTTTTCTCGACTTTGAAGATCATATTTGGCGACGGAAATAGCCAAATAGAGGGCTTGGAAGCGACACATTTTTATCAGAACGAACGGTGACGACCGCCGCCGTTGAGCCGCGTGCGGGTTGTTTATGGGGTTGGGATCAATGACATTTGCTTAAATGTCAGTTGATGCTTAAATGTTCGTTGAGGTTGGTCATGAGAAGCTCCACCCAAACGAATGGCTCATATTTCATGATACGGTGGCGTAACAGTCCGTAGAGGACCTAGCTTGTAAGCAACCACTCGTGTTGTGCGTGCTATTGTTTGAATGGACCTACAGATTTATGCCGACTCCGAAAGCCCTATTTGAGAAGACAGTTATTACTCTTTGAGCATTGTCAGTGACTCGAAAGAGGTGGAGCCGTGAACATTTTTTTGGTCGAGGGAATCGGACCCAGGCAGCGAGTTTCAGTTGAGTAGGAGTTGACGGACATACCCACCACGCCACGGCCGCCACAATATAGCAATAATATTTTCATAAATAAAAGAAAAGACTTCAGAAAGCTACAGAAATTCGTCAAAAGCACACACAACCTGATGCCAAATTTAGACAACCAACCAAATTGACTCACGTCGATCTGCATTCGTCACATTATCCAAAAGGAACACACAAATGTAGTGCTAATTGCCACCATTAATCACAAGACACTTGTGTGATTTGATAAAACACAGATCACTTTGGTTGATAGGCAATTTTGCTCAATTTTGACAAGAGTTCAAAAGGCAGCACTTAATTATGGCACAATGACCTTAGATTTCAAACAAACAGCATTCCATTGGGTGCAGGGTAATTCAACTGATGTTCGAACCTCTGTTCTTGGCGCAGGAATGCGCGAGTGAAGTGGAGGAATGTAATTGAGGCTTGTCATCGCTTCGAAGTAGCAACGTCGCTTTGCTGTCTAGTCAATTTATGCTCATGCGATTATCGTGGTGGAGCATATTAAGCGGTTGCTGTCATACAGCCTTCAATATTTTACGAGCAGCGGTTGATGGGGCTTTGATGTTGGTTGCTTTCAGATCAACTAATTTTGTTGTTTTCTATCGGGATTTACGGTGAGATGGTCAAATGAATTTCTAATCGAATAGAAAATAGACGAAAGTTAAAATTGGCTGTTGTTTTCGAACCTTTCGCCATTAAGGTCAAATTTATCGCCACTGGTGTGAAGGACGTGAATAACGCTGATTCGTTTCAAATACGAGTGTAATCACTTGACTTGTGGGGAACCGCTTATTTATTCCACGCACCGTGTATGGCATGACGTTCCTTCGATTTCGATGTTTTTGTTCTCCGTGTCGGCAGCGAGATGTGAGAACAAATGAAGCAAGAATAATGAGTGTACTTAGTTTTGTTCTTGTTGCTCCGATAAGTTATAACCAATGAATACATATGAGCTCTGCGCTGCTGAGCAAACCGCAGTGATTATGGCACGAATTAATAAATACAAGCACTTTTTGCTTCTGAAATGGTGGAGTTAGTCATTCCTTGGTGGTGACAAACTGCTTCTAGGTTTTAATTATTTACTTGCCAGCATTGAGTTACATCGTAGTTGAGGTGTTAGTCACCGACACAGAGCGTTATTTGTGTGACTAACGCCTTAACTTTGGTAGTCAGCTCGTGACTCAGGAAACTTTCGAAATACTTTGAAATTGGCGGGTAACTCGCAGTGAGGCATGGTGAGGCATTTTCCACGTGTGCTGTCGTCAGTACAATGGTAGGATGATAATAATATGGCGCAACAGCCCGTAGAGGGCCAGGACCTAACTTCTCAGCCACCACTTGTGTTGTGCGTGCTATTGTTCTCTCACAAGTGGTGGACCCACGTGGAAGGGACCTACAGTTTTATGCCGTCTCCGAACGGCGAATTTGGGCATCACTCTGTCAGCATTGTCTGTAATTCGAATGTGTTGCTACCGGGAATCGGACCCAAGCGGCGATTTAGAGTCGACGCACATAACCATAACGCCACGGCCGCCACGGGAGGATATGCAACTAAATTATGAAGAATTGAAAGGATTAAAGGCTAAAGCAGCTTCACCTAATATAAGGAAATGAGGCCTTGTAAATGAATGCCTCTGGGCTTGGACTGAAGCCCGCTTCAAGCTAGATAAAGAAAGGTGATGGTATAGGGTCATGATGGTCCGCATTCATTCTGTTTTCAGTCTCATTATGCCTGGTTTTTGCCATTTATACGGACCTCTTAACAATCGTTGTTCCTGGTAAAATTCCGAAAACTTACTACAAATTCTCGGGATTCCCTCTAGGGTCTCGATTGTGATAGTCGGCCATCTGAGCGTAGGCAAAACTAAACAAAAAAGAAGCGTTTTTACAAATTGTCTTAAATGCTGTCCATTATTGCAACGCACTTTCTACCGGAAAAACGACGGAAGAAGATTCAAATTTATAAATTTCAAGCATATGATCTTGTCTTACGGCACATTAAGCATTTTGATGTGCATCTACACCCTTCGGAAATTCACCTCACTGGCGCCAGCTGACCACGGAACCACATGCCGATTAGTTTTTTGAACATCATTGTTTGGACGACTAGATGATCAACGATGAGACACAATTTCCACTGGATACAATGACAAAGAAAGATGATCGCATTCAAAGATCTGTCAACGGACTTTTGCATCCACAAAAAGTCACTGTATGCCATCCACTTTGGTCTTCTTTCATGAGAAGAAAGTCGGTAACACCCGTCGTCGTATCCACAGGATAACCCAACTTTTTCGGCATCAAATCAAGGAAGAGATCCAAGATAAGTCTCAATCTATCCGGTTTTATTTAAAGCCTTGACTTATATGCGTAATCAAAAGATCCATCAAAGAGCTATGGAGGGGCCCCTTCGGTTCCTTCAGCAACAACGAGCCTCCCCCGGTTCGAAGGGTGTGGTCATGATACTCACTTCGTCGTGAAATGAACACAAACCCCCAAAAATTGAATTCATTTCCCTCCGCAATCTTCTCAACACTCGAACAATCGAATTCATCTTCCCATCTTCCCTTGCCTACCCATCTGATTCCATCTGAATCCACTTTCTTCTGACGATCTCGAGTCGCTGAATAAATTCGATTTCCTCCACAAGACCAAGCCAACGAATTTAACGACCTACCTTGAGAAAGATCGCTGCAACCACGGCCCGCTTCGCGTCGGCTCCACTACCACAGGGCAGTCCATCAGTTGGATATGAAAGCATTAAATCGCTATGAAAATGCATGATCCGTGTGAGTTACCAAAAATAAAACATTTTAGCATCTAATTAGCATGAGATACTCGGCCGTATGTCGGCCTCCTTCGCTCCATCGTCTCTTTCGCTGAACGTTGCCAGTTAACGCCTGTCAGACAGTCAAGTCGGCCGGAGTCGTTGGGTTTTGAACAATGACGAGCGTTAGAAAGTTGAAAAATATGCTATAAGTACCTTTTTAATGACTCAATGTTGACTGCTAATTAGATGCATGTACGTCGGCGGAGCGTAGGTACGAGGGCTGTACGTGTGGATCTCTCGTTTTATTGTATCGCTTTTTATTTTATTTCAGTTTTGTTCGTTTCTGTAACGTGTTCTTTTTATTTTCTTCCCGTTTTCTCTCTCTCTCTCGACATGATTGCAATTAAACAAGTTCATTAACAAACTACGGCTACACAAAGTGAATAATTAAACTCACTCGTGTTGGTGTGCGATTGTGTTGGACGAGGTATACGCTTAGCTGATGTTTCTTTTGAAACCGTCAACGTGCATAGATACACATTTTTGAGAGTTTAATGCCACCTGAAGGAATGTGTTGAAGTGGAAGAAATGCGTTTATTTCTTCAACTTGTTGGAGGCTCTATTTGAAGTTGTTTGCTTTTGTTTTGGTGTCGGCGGCTGGTGAGAAGCTTGTTCCTTAGGTTATGAAACGAGGGCGTTGCGTACGTACAGTGGATTTCAGTCATGTGACGGGATTTGTGCTAGTTTTTCGTCCAAGATGTTGCTCTGAGAAAGTTCGACCCCGATAAGGCAGCCATAATTATTTGCAATGTCTTAAAAATAAAAAATAAAAACAACGAGTTAATAACAGAGATTGAATGTCCAAGAAAAACAAAATGAGTTTCTTAAAATATTCTCTAAACACACCACCAGACGTTCAGGAGTCTTAGTGCCCGGACTCATTTCAGCGCACACTTCTGTGCTTGAGTCTGTCTTGAGAACGAGAAACAGTCACGTTGTATTACACCTCGATTTGCAATGCATTCGCGCTGCTATGCCGCGCTCAAGACGTCAGTTGTTATTTATTTTCTTGATTTATTGCCATTCGTTTAGTTGTAGCGAGCTAGAGAAATGTTAATGTTCGTCGTTTAGAATGTATGACTAACATTTTTTCCCCTCTTCTGTTGGCAGTAAAATGAAAATTGTCAACTTCGGACAAATATTTTTCATTTTCAAGCGCTTAATGTAATTTATCTCAAGTTTATTGTGGCGGCCGAGGCGTTGTCGGGATGTGCGTCGACCCCTACGCATTTGATACTCGCTGCCTGGGTTCGACTCCCCGCCGGTACCCAGAATAATTTGCACGGCTCCACTACTTTTGAGTCGCTGACAATTCTCAAAGAGTACTAACTGTCGAGAAAGAGCTTTTTAAACTTAGCCGTTCGGAGTCGACTTAAAATTGGAGGTCCCTTCCACTCGTGAGTAACCAACGGAAACAACAACACAACACGAGTGGTTGTTGAGAAGCTAGGCCCTGGCCGAGTACGGGCTGTAGCGCCACCCATATTATGATTATAATCCTGGCGTTTTTAGTTTCCTCAACCAAAGGCACTGGCCTCGTCTAAATTTCACTTGCTTTGCCTGTTTACATTTAAATTTAAGATGAGTGGTGGCGAGTGTATGAAGCAGAGCTTTGACTATTCACATTCTATCAAAACGTAGCTACAATGGGACATTGAATTGCGCGACGGAGTTTTTCAGAAGGCCTCAAGATTGCAGACTTGTCGGCCAATATGTTACCGAGGGAATATTTTTGTAATCAAATTTTGTCGATCTACTTCGGCAATTTTTAGGAGAACTTACGATTCACTCACAGATTTCCCAGAACTGACGTCTATCTCGTGGGCCAGCATAAATGTGAGTGCCGGAACACTGCGAGATTCTAAGCCACATTGCGAAACCGATGAACTGGCTATACATGGTTTCAACGCAACGTACCTTTCAAGTAGAGACTCACTAGCCGTCTGCCTGGTGCCTGGGTTTAAAACCAGACTAGATGAACAAATTCCATAATTCTCGCTGCTGGACCTTCTATTAAGTCGCTGACAATGGTCAAAAAGTGTACCTGTCTAGAAAAAGCTTCTCAAGATTCCCATCCAATCAAGATCCCATCCTAACCTAAAAGACCAGTGTGTGCGCATCACGAGTTGTTGCTCAACAAGCTGGGCCCAGGTTCACCTTGGATCGTAGCGCTACCAGCATAATTATTATGAGTAGTACTTTCCGAACATACTCGAATTGTGAAATACTTGAAACACAATGCCGCCTTGCCTCAACTGTTGGCTTTCAACACAGGCGATTCAAAGACAATGCCCAAAATACTGCGTCGCACTACATTTATTTACGTTTGTAAAAACAGGCAGAAATGAGAGGAAAATGGAAGACCTCGGTGTCTAGTAAGCATTTTCCGACATGTGGAAAGCACTAGAACTGCGTTTAGCGGGCACTTCCCTTGCAAGTCGACAGGTTTCCTTGGAAAATTTAGAGCTATTTTTTGTGTCAACTGACATTTAATGAAAACAGCTAATAATCTGGATTGTTCTTGCAACCAATATCGGAAGGACTACCCTCCGTTTCGTGAAAATTGTAGCAACAGCGCATTAAAGTGTTTCTCGCATAATTGCTAAAACTCGCTTGTCTGCATTCGACATTATTCGATGTTTTTTTATCGATTTGTAGAAAAATCTTGGAAACGAGGATGACCAAGAATTCCGTCCCCCCGACTTAGGCGAGGTCAAGATAGCGATATATAGACTAAAGTCGAACAAAGCTGCTGGAGCGGACGGACTGTCCGCGGAACTGTTTAAAGCAGCTGGAGATGATCTGGTTGGGCGCATGCAGCAGCTCATCTGTAAGATATGGTCGGAGGAAAGCATGCCCGATGAGTGGAATCTCAGCGTCGTTTGTCCGGTCCACAAGAAAGGAGACCCTTTTGACTGCGCCAACTATCGAGGGATCAGTCTCCTTAACATAGCTTACAAGATCCTCTCTGCCGTCTTGTGTGAACGCCTGAAACCATTCGTCAATAACCTGATAGGTCCTTATCAGTGCGGTTTCAGGCCGGGAAAGTCCACCATCGACCAAATTTTCACACTGCGGCAGATCCTGGAAAAAACCCACGAGATGCAGATCGACACCCACCACCTATTCGTCGATTTCAAGGCCGCATATGACAGCGTGCATAGAGACGAGCTATACAATGCCATGTCTAGTTTTGACATTCCAGCCAAACTCGTCAGATTGTGCAGGATGACGATGGAGAACTCTCGCTGCTCCATCAAGGTCGGTAACGAACTCACCGAGACCTTCAATGTCAAAAAAGGTTTTAGGCAAGGCGACACGCTGTCATGTGATTTCTTCAATATCATACTTGAGAAGATCGTGCGAAACTCAAATGTCAACACCAGAGGCACGATCTTCCAAAAGTCCGTTCAACTGCTTGCCTACGCGGACGACATTGACGTGATTGGACGAACACAGCGAGCTGTCAATGAGGCTTTTGCTAGTCAATCAGGGCAAAACAAAGTACATGCTGTCATCAAGTACAGAGCGTCATAATGGGCAGCAGAAGCCTTGAGGTAGTCAAGGACTTCATCTACCTTGGCTCTGCAGTAAACAGGGACAATAACACCAGTACCGAGATCAAGCGCAGATTTACTCTTGCCAATCGCTGTTTCTTTGGGCTCAAGAGGCAATTGAGTAACAGAGCCATCTCTCGAAACACCAAGTTGTCTTTATATAACACCCTAATCATCCCCGTCCTGCTCTATGGCGCAGACGCTATTGAAAGCGGATGAAGAAGCTCTTGGTCGTTTTGAGAGAAAAGTTCTGCGTGCGATCTTTGGTCCTGTTTGTATTGATGGCGTCTGGAGAAGGAGATTCAACCACGAACTGTACGGGCTGAACAGCGGCATGCACCTAGTTAAGCGTCTTCGGATCCAACGCTTAAGATGGCTAGGTCACGTAGAGCGGATTGACACCACAGCTCCGGCCCGAAGAGTCTTCGATTCCGAGCCTTTGGGACAACGCATAAGAGGGCGTCCTAGAACAAGACGGCGCACACAAGTGGAGAAGGACCTCAACCAACTTGGTGTGCACAACTGGAGGCAGCTGGCGAAAGATCGTGCTGGCTGGAGAGGTTTGTTGGTTGATGCCCAGGTCCACCCCGGACTGTAGCGCCAAAAAAAAATTTTACCATGGAATCCCTCATTAGCTCTGTAGTTTGTTTCACAGAACTGGAGATTAATTGTGCTATGTTGAGGATTATTAATGCGTTCGGGCTTTGGCCTTGGAAGGTTGCGACTGGTTACCTGTTTTATTCATTGTGTACTTGTATGGATTGTATGCTAAAGTGACAACGACAGAACATTGTTACCCTCACGCCCTCTAATTCTGGTCTTCATCGTAACTTGCCTTGAGCAAGTCTTCTGTTGAGTCACGTGAATGCAATTTTGTTGTGATTTAAGGCTCCGGAGCCTTTAGTGTACTTGCACGCTATCAATCGATATGGCAAGCACGATATCGCATAGACAAATTTCAGAAACTGCATTCATTACCCGATATTGAATAGTTATTCCGATTTTCAGTTAATGGCTTCAATCAATTACTTCCAGCTAATCGTATCACTTTCACACACGAACCCTTATCATTTCAGTCATATATCTCAACCGCCAGGCACTAACTTAGAACCGGCTTGGGTTGATTATCGTGGGTCTTAAGACCCCCTTGTTCATTATTGAAACACTATCTATCTTCAAATAATAATGTCCTTCTTCTTCTCTTTTTCAGGTAAGCAAAGGAAATCAAGAGTCACTGTGTTTCGTGGGTATGTAAAGCGATTAATGGTAACTGGCGGTTTTTTTTCAAACCGGATTGTAATACATTTTCTGTAAACTAATGCATTTCAGCGCCTTTGCACGGCACATGCATTTTCCCGTGTTAAGACACATGTCACGGGGTCAATTGTTCAGTCTTTCAATGCCGATTGGACATGGTTTTTGTGGAAATTGTAGCTTCACTCAACAAGCTATGACTTGTGGAACCTTGTCTTGAGTAAGTGCATGTTGCAATCGGTTGGGTGAAATAGGAGACGGAAAAGTGATGTAATCAGTGACCACTATGAGCACTGGCCACTTCATGGTTTCAGTCAAGGTTGCTTATTAATTATACAAGAACCTTCGGAATGGTTCATGAAGTGGAATCATAAGTCAATAGATAAATGGAAAGATTGAGAATTGTGCATAAGGCTACCCATGCGCAACATTTTGGTTTTTGCGGTGTTCTTGATCATGTCAAGGATACCATGGCAAGAGTGAATATATCGCGTAGTTGACTTTTGGTAGTGCCACTACATTACCCTTGTGACAATGGACACCCTTTACATGATCCCAGATCTCTGACGGATAGCTATTGCAGATTACCCTTTACCGCGGCGGGTATTAACTTGATCGTGAAAAAAATTAAAAGATTTGGACTCGGTTTTGAACCCTGTGAATCTCCACGGTGCACATTCCGTTTTTGGCTCATCACCTCATTAATAAAAGCATAAGCCAATCAATCAACTATTTTCCGCATTAGAATCTGTCGGTTCTAGTGTTTTTGAATAGTTTGGAGTAAAACATTGTGAGCATTATAACATGTGATTACTTGCTGGTGCCAAAGTACACAAAATTCACGTGATCACGTGAGTGTCTTAAAAGTGTGTCTAAAAAGAACTCGACTAATGGCAAAGCAATTATTTCTTTATGTAAAAGGAGTTCAGAATTTGATGTTACGAAGAAGAATTTGAAATCCATGAGAAATGGTAAATTCGTGCTAATTCGAATCACGTGAAATTAAAAGCCGATGAACGTGTCACTATTTCACGCACGTGCTAATTTCACAGACATCACGTAATGTCATGTCAACGTGAAATCGAGTTAGACTTAGAGTGTCGTAACCTTTATTTCATTTCATAGTAAGACAAAACTCTCCTCTTTGAAAGAAACTTCAGCCTGTTTGAGTTTTTTCGCAGTAATATAATATTTGGTGGTCCTTAGTGGACCTAGGCCTAGGTTCCACAACAGCCACTCTTGTTGCCCGGCTTGCAGTTTATGTTGACTACGAATGACAAAGTTCGAGCATCTCGAGAGGGTGTAGTGGCCTAGTAATCCTGGAGAATTCGCCGTAAGGAACTCCTGTTCCAATTCACGTCCTTCCAGTCCCAATGATTTGTGCTATCCACAGCCTGACCGTCTTATGAAGCTGGAAAAATCCCCGTTGATTAGTTGACAACTTAATCAACTAACGGAAATATGTTCCAACAAATACTCCACACATAATTTCTGTCCTGTCCGATACAACATATTCCGCCTGTGTTAACGTAAAAAAGATCCACTCAATCTACCGCATTCCTTGCCGAGGGGCAAATCCATTTTTTATTCAACTTCCATCATTCATTTCATTAAACTCTGTTTTCCTGTCAACTACACATGAAATAATGAATAATGTCATCCTGAAAAGCATTGAAAAAAAAAACAGCAAAACGCACTCAAATCATAACTCTCCATACCACACCGATGACAGCTGAACCGTCAGGCAATCTCTGCGAAAAAATAAACCAACTATGTACTTGTAAAGATAGATCGCTACATCGACTACAGCTGTTCCTGACACATAGAGAGCTAGAGAAACACACTAAATGTCCCAAACATCCATTGCTTCAGATATGTGTAGTTACCTGTCGTGTTTTATAATCCGTCCCATAAAAAGTGACGTACCCAACCTTAAAATAGGTTAACGGTGCCCCAGCAAAATGCACACATTTAAATAACGAAGCGAAACTAGGGAAGAGTTCATTTAGATTTATGTGTGTACAGCTACTTGTCCGGCAATTTAAACAAAACGAAATACCAACAACACAACAGTGAGTGACTAACAGAAACGCTCTCGAAAATACAATAATTAACTTTCAGACATAAAAAAGATATACTCACCGCGGCTGGCTAGTGGTCTGAGTGATGTACACTCTCGCACAGATTTAGCGGGGAGCAAAAAGTGAATAGTTTCTGAACAAAAAACGAGAAAAAAAAAACTACTTGAACTATAATAAACCTCGGGCATAATGCTGAACGTCAAATGGGGCATACACGACTAGTCACGCTACCGCCGCCGTCAACGTTACCATTGCCATATATTCACATCGTCATCGACCATCGAAGTCATCATCAGCGGCGACCAACTCGTTCGTTGTTTGCACCCAAACGGGAGGGTACTCACCTCCTGAACACACCCCAACGCTTAAGTAATTTAAGCAGCATAAAAATGTGTAACAACACACTATAGAAGCAACAACAAATTTGTGCTCAACCACAATTTTGTTTGGAAAGGCTTGAATGTTGGATGGGCTGTAGTTTGTCAGGGCTCGCATAGACCCCATGAGAAGGTGCCGTGACGAGAGTCCTGACAAACCGCCTTCGCTGCCCCAGTTTTGCAAGAATTTATTGAATTCGCTCGCATGACGCGACGACCGAGTCGATTACGTTAGATGTGTGTCTCGCCATGGTGTCTGACTGTCGGATTACGCGAACGAACACCATCCACGAGCAGACCATCGAACCGTCTCGTTTTTATTTGTTGTGTCTCTAGCCTCCCACTGTGGATTTGTGTATCTTGCGGTCACTTATTTATGTCTGCACAGCGATTTAACTAAATCCGGACGCGGTGCGGTGCTGCGCTGTGCTTGTCCCCTCGATAATGGAAAAGTGTGTCATGTCCGCACAGAATGGACACACATCCAGATAGGCAGACACTCTAGACATAACGATATCCGCACGACAATGCACATAGCGTGCTGTCGCATTAATTCTGACACGCAATTTTGATGGATTATTGAAACTAGTTCAGCCGCTTACATTGTGGCGAATCTAGACCGGTGAACTGTTGCGTGATTTTGCCTGTTTTATGGTTGATTAAATGTCAGATTAGCGGTGTGTGGCGCTCTAACAAACTCTCTGCAAACCGTAGATACTGTACACAGACTCCGGCGGCAATTATCTGCAGTTCCATTGAAGCGATCGCGCATTCCGGGCGATTTTGCCGTCGATATCGGCTCACGGCTGACGGGGAATAATTGATTCCATCAGCGGTATCGGTGGCTTACAGCATGGTGCTATTTTTATTGAAAATGCTGCCGGATTAACCGGTTTCGGCGTGAGCTGACTGTCAGTAGGTAGGTTTGGTGGCGGTGTTCTCTGGTTCGAACCGACTTCAGATGGAATTTTCCGTTTACATAAGTGTTTGCCGGGGGGACCTCTGTAGGCACACTGCCGACATTTCCGATCATGATCTGAGATCGAAACCTGTCGACGAATAGTTCACACATTTTTCTCGTGTCAGTTTGTGATGACACGTTGTCACCAGGAAATGGGTCAGAACAGCCGAACTTTTGCAACTCCATAGATCGCTGATCGTACCCACCAACAACTGGTTTTGACTCCAGGCAAGATTTCCTCTAACACAGGCTTGCCGGTCAGATCCTAACTTGAACTGGATGATGGTGATTTTCTCGTGATTTATGGCAGGGTATTTTAATGGTAAGAGGCTTGTTGGACTTGGATTTTATAGCGCCTGATTGAGGTGCACATGAACTGTTGAGGTGAGAGTCAGTGTTGCATGATCTGATCGACCATCATAAATGTTCCGTAAGCCGATTGTTATGTTTTTTTTAGCGAATAGCCTTGAAAATATTCGTGTCTTTATCTAATCAAGTCAAATCGAAAATTGATAAAGAACTGTTTATCAGGGAAAAATATGTCTATTGATAAAAACGCGTGCCGCTGGTAAGCCATTAAATAAATGAAGTTTACAATCGAGGTGGAGTTTATTGACTTCGGTGGAATACTGGAATAAACACTGATAATCGTTTATGAATTTACACGGGATCGGAAACGTCCTTGGACACGACCCAGACATCAGAAAACACATGAAATACGTATGTGCCCGTCACAGTGGAGAGCAAGGTCGTATGATTCCCCTTAGTTGTAGGCAGAAGTCCAAATCGAAGTAGATTGTCGGGTGAAGCAAGCCTGTTTCAATGCATATCGTTCCTCATTTGCTGATCAATATTGAAGCCGTATCACCTCTTGCATACTTCTTGGTGTTTTCGGGCTAGAATTATGAATTAAACACAATTTTGATACTTTTTTCATTGTGCTCCCAACAAACCCAGTTCATCTAATACGAGGTCGAATGATACTACTTACTTACTTATCAGACCGACGACCCTTGGAGCGACCTTGAGCAATTGCTGCCATCCATCGTTGACGGTCCTGGGCACGTTGCTTCGAGTCATCAAGTCCAAGCTGTCTAGCATTCGCGATAACTAGGTTTTTATACCGGAGATTCAATCTTCCTCTCCTTCTCGAAAATGGATGCTCGGGTTCGAAGACCCTCTCAGCTGGAACGTTGGTGTCTAGTCGCCCGATGTGGCCGAGCCAGTGCATTCGACGGATTTTTGCCTTGCGAACTACATCCACATCCTGGTACAGCTCGTAGAGTTCGCGGTTGTGTCTTCTCCTCCTTTACTTTCGACGGCACCAAGAATCAGTTCTGCAGTCTTGCTTAGCGTTCAGCTTTCGGCTCCATAGTGACAAAATGAGAGTTTTGCAGAGCATGATTTTGGTCCGTCGTGTCAGGAGTTTTGAGCAAAGTTGTTTCGTCAAACCGAAGTAGCACTGGTTGCCAAGGGATAGTAGATAAACTCCTTCACTACCTCAACATTGTAGCTGCCGAACGCGCGAAAATTTCGATGCCCTCTGCGTACCCCAACAGTTCGACCGACTTGTAGAAGATAGTGCCTTCCGTGTTTACAGTTCCCCACCGCATCTTCTCCAGTTCCAGATTGAAGAAATCACAGAACAGCGCAAGCCTTGCCGGAATCCGGTGCGGGTTTCAAACGGTCCGAAAATCCTTGAGCCGAACTGCACGTTGCATCGCGTGTGTGTTAGCGTGGTGCGACGCAACCGGTAGTAGCTCCTTGCGATGAGTGCTGTCGTATACATGCGTATTGATAAGAAAGTGTGATTAATGCTTATGAGGACATTGTCGAATTGAGCAGAAATCACATGTTAATCCCCCGCTTCTGGCGTTATCCGCGTCAAAGTGCGGTGGACAGTCTAATGCGATCGGGCAACATTCCATAAATAAGTGTTTTTGACAAAAAGTTGGCGTACAACAAGATTCTGCGAGGTCGTAGATGCTCGAATTGTAAGAGAAACTTGAGCGGACGAGAAATTCCTTGCCTGTGGCTGTATATGAGGGCACTACTTTTCTGTCTTCTAATAATTTTGGGAAACCCTTCAAGGCTTCATAATTTCCTTTCTGTTTAAGGTCAGGCCGCAAAAAAGCAGTGATTTAGGTTAGGTTAGGTTTTGGAAGGCGGGTTTCCACTCGGAGGCCAGGGCCTGATTAAACCTACCCTTTGTCACGTGATGGCTTAAATCACCCCGTGCTCTTTACAAATCTTAGAAGATCCGATATATCCGCATTCGCTAAATCCGCAGTCTCTTTGAAGTATCATCGACCCACGCGAAGCATGGCGCATATTCTGGAGAGCTGAGCATTGGCCAAGCATATGTTGGATCGTTTCGGTCTCTTTCTCGTCACCGCATCTCCGGCTGGATCGCTGGATTCTACAATCCATTTCCGGAGCATTGCTCCGATGGGGCAGTGTCCTGTAATCAGTCCGACGAGCACACGGATCAAGTTGCTGTCTAACGCCAGAAGCTTCTTTGTTTTGCTGTTGTTACGCTCTGGCCACGTTGTTCTTTTTTGTTATTATATGACAGTAATTTCTTGCCTGCCAAGACGAGTTGGCTTTTTTTTTTTTAGTATACTGTCACGTATGGCTCGGTATAGTGCACTGATCGGTGCCTGCAGGGATGCTTCCATTTCAGACCTCAGTCCGGCCAATTCGTCCGATCTCTCGTTCCCTTCTGTTAAGCTGTGGCCCGGGACCCAGCAGAGTTTGACCTTGTTGTGACAGATGGATCTTAGTGAGTCGCGATAGTTCATAACAGCCTTTGATCTCGTCGTACAGGAGCCTAGTGACTTCGGTGCAGCTTGGCTGTCAAGAAAGAAGGTGGTATCTGATGGTGGCTTGTCGGTTGTTTGAATGTGCCTGGCTGCTTTCTCTATTGCCAGAACCTCTGCTTGGAAGGCACTGCACATATCAGGGAGTCTATATTTTTCCAGTTTCTGCAAGGTGTCCGAGTAGAGTCCAGCCCCAGTACATGTGTCCACTGTTGTTCCAGGCCAATCTCGTAGTCGTTGATAACGGCTTTCGAAAGTAACTTGTCCCAATCGGGGAACAGAATTGGTAACAGCAGTGAGTTAGATTGAGTTTCTCAGGAATTGATTCCCAAAAAAACTTTCAAAGTCTTCAGAGAAGGAACGTGTTAAGCTGACAAATATGGATCTTCGTAGTGGGCATTAACCAATAATCCGCTGTAGACACTCCAATTTGAAGTCCGCTGACCCCAGTTTTGGGCTCAAAGTGGTTCTGCTCCTCTGCAACTTAAATGTGTCGCCCTAATCTTGGTCGATGGCGACTGTTCTTGCATAGGCGGTGAGTGCAAATGGTAAACTTGCTGCATTTGCTTAGACCTCGGTTGGCCCATATGACTCTCCAGCTCAGACAGTTCTTGGTGGAAAATGTTGCGTTCCTTAGGTTAGGCTCTAGTGATGAACACAGAAAGCACTAGCTTGTCCAAATTTGTTTGCAAGTATGTGTTGCATGGTTTCTCCTTCTCGTTTAGTTTTCTCCATTTAGTTCGCACTTAACTCTGTGTAGCGGACTCCATTCTTCTTCATGACATGTCAGCCTAGCAATCCTGTTATGTGGTCGATGAGTGAGGCAGAATGTACGTTTGAGGCAGAACTACGGCTTTTTACCTTTCGCGTTTTTTTATGAGGTTTTCTCGGCCAATCAGAGAATGCCGTCTACATGATTTCGTGATTAGCTTTCAAAAATTCGTGTCAAAAAACCCCCCAAACTCTTCTGTGGCCAAGTGGATAATCAGATTCGAATGCCGATTGATGTCCCTTTGCATTAGGATCAACCAAATACTCATGTATTTTCAAATTGGCTGGTGTTAAGAGTTTGAGGTCCACAATGTGTCGCCATTCCATTCGTCAATCCGACAAAATAAATCCCAAATTTGAATTTGCATCAAAGACATCGGTCAAGTTCCTTTTGTAAATTGTCATGCCAATGTAGGCCACAGATTGTAAACGATGCCACAGAGTCCAAGCGATCACCGCTCAAATCGGATCTGTTTTGAATCCCACCAGCAAGTGTACACTGACCTCAATGTTGTACAAATTTAACCCAAATCATCTCGTTTCTCTCCGCCAACTGTTTGACCAAGCTTAGCACAGAATAACAACAACGCCTCGGGTCACAAAACGGGGCTCCTCTCACTCGCTCTCTCTTTCCTTGGCCGCATTGAAATTTGGACGGAACTCCAGTGTCCGGTAGCAGTCAGATGCCAGGAATCAATTTCTCACCGAAAATGAAAACATTATAATTTATTCCCAACCCATTCCAGCGTATCATTCTGCTTTACATAATAAAAACAGACAAACAAACAAATGAACACGAAACAAGAACAATACCCCCACCCCCACCCAGACTTCGTCAACCACCACACACGACTGGGGACTGACTGTACCACCACACCACACAAGTGAGTCTCTCTGTACGTTGCACCACCTATCGCTCGCCCACGGCACGGGTTAATGCCCCACAATCTGAACTTGCCCCGAAACAGGCGCTCAGTTCGCACAGAATTTCAAACGAAACGGTTAGTTTTCCAACTCGGTGCGGACACCTGCTTTGCGGGTGAAAATTTTGTTGAAAAATGTCAACCAGATGACCGGAACGAATCTAAATGAAGTTATTTATTTATTCCCACTTGTGGAGTCATAATTTATGAGCGACTGAGATGCAAAGATACACATATCCCGCAACGCAATTGGGGTATGAAACCGCCCGAACGTGTGTGCGGGTGCATCTTTAGGGTGTGCTGGACGCTGTTGCCGGCGATGTATGTGTGCACGGGTGGGTGCGTTCGTTTGTTCACTCACTGACTACACTGTGTTGCTGTGGATGCGCTGAAACGTCAACACAACAGCGCCGACAAGCACGACGTCAGAATCTAATTGTGTTCGAAAATTAGTAGAGACACGATGTCAACATGGCTGCGGTGAGAAGAGAGAAAGGTGTGAACTGCATGACTACTGCTTGGCATTGTGCGCAAATTGACCGGTTATTAGTTCCCTCACACTTCGTGGGGGCGGTGGTGTGTACTTGTCTCATCTGGACTGCTGTAAACGTTGATCGGCGGGGGAGAGAGCTGGTGATTGATTGAAAAATCAAGACGCGTACACCACTCGCCGAACGGACCCGACCGCGACGGGCCGTATGGAACACACGTGGAAAAACGTTAGTTTTCCTGACCCACTTCACAGGCACGTCCGCCGTTCACTGTCCACCGGAGTGGGTCAAGCAACTTTTATTCTAGGCATGCGCATTCTTTCATTGTTGGATCTGTGCCTTCCCTTGCCTCCACGTTCGTTCTTTGACTTGCCGTGAGATTTCGAACATTTGCCTGGGACATAAGCCACATTCTCCTCGTCGGACGTTGTGTGATTATCGTATTTGTCGTCTCGGGCTATTTGGATGTGTGACCCACAATCTAGGCACCGGTGTTCTGGCACTGCTGTCGTTATCGCCGTTGACTCATGACATTATTCATCGAATGAATAATGAGAACTGTGTGCGCGCACATAGAGTGGGCAATTCAAATGGAAAAGTAAAGAGGATGGGAGCAATTAAGCGTCGAGTGCGGCATGTAACAGTGACAGCTTGTGAGTCACATGGCTTGACTTAACCTCGACTGACATTGTCATTGATTTTCCTCTTAGGAATTCTGTTTTATTAGTTTTTAATTTTCAGATGTCAGCGTGACCTGTGATCACATCTTTGGAGGGGCGAACAATGGGTTCTACTTTTGAATGAGTAGTCGGCTCAAAATGTGACTGCTGCTGTCATGCGATGTTTATCTGTACACTTGCTGGGTGTGGCGGTGTGAATTTATGTCGAAGCCGTTGCGAGTGATGACATTGATTGTTGTGGCTCCGGAACGGTTCACAAAAATAGCTTGAAGACAGTGGAACAACTGTGTAACTTACTGGGCCAGGCGGTTGTTTGGTGAGGAGGTGAGTTGGTGGTTTTCGTTGGACTTTAGCTTGTGGAAAGTCGCTTGAAACTGGAATAGCGGCGAGGAGTGAATGTAAGACTACGAATCACCGTGAAATGTGATGGGTATTGAAAGGGACCTACAAACACATACACTTTACATGACTTGCGGATCTTAGGTTTTGGTGAGAACAAATGTTAGCGAGCAGTTGATGAATAATTAGACATGAACCCGAAGAGAGTTTTCATTGTCTCGAATGTCGAATGTTATGCATCTAGCCTCTAGTTCTGGCTCAGCGCTGTCACACAAGTCAATTGAAGGGAAGACCATTCTTCAGAGGTAGGCTCCAAAGTCCATGGAAGGTGAGAAGGTTTGTCTAAACAACTTCAACGGAAGTCTTTGGAGAAGAGTCCTATTTTATTCCCCAAGAGATCGTTTGAAGCCATGTCGGTTGGGAAGAAGAACTCGTTTTTCAAGCGATTTGTATCCAGCATTAGGCAGATCCTTCTAGTGATGCACCATGCGGTGCTAGTCGTCTATTTTACAAGGTGCACCCTCCCGGAAAAGCATCCACAAGCGGTTATTTTTGAATGGAGGCAATGTGGCGGCTTATGTCCATCTCTGTAGTAAGTGCAGTTTGTAGAGTTGGCGGAGCACCAAACCTCTGCCTAGACAATTTCTGAGATTTCAAGAGGTCAAGTTTAAGGAACGAGCCCAGCTTACAATACCGTCTAGCAGGCACAGGTTTAAAATTTCACGAAAAGTTCACAATGATCTGTCTAGGTGATGTTATGAAACATAAGATTTCAATGCAAACAGCTTGGTCTTGCAGTGCGTATGGACCCCAACATGAGACAGAATATGTGTCCATTATGACTCCCTAGGGCAATTTGGCAGACGTTGACCACGTCTACTTTGGTCAATGCTAAATGAGGTGACGTCAATTACGAACGCTATTGCTCTTATTTCTTCTTTGAATAGTAAATCAATGTCTTCGATTTTATGGTAGTTATCATCTACGGGCAGTGAAAACCGGATTACGTCTAATTTGTTCGATGTTCGGGCATTTTCTCTACAGTAGCCTGTCATTGCCATGCTATCGTAGATTAAACTTGTATATTCGGCCCTAAATCATGTCATCTACACAAGCAACCATCCCAGTGTTCTGCGGCAATAATTTACTAGTCCATCCCTTGGAAAGAACCGGCGCGTGAGTGCCATGGGAAACAATTTCACGCCTACACCCGAAATCCCTTGATGATTCTCAGCCATCCGTTAAAAGGAGTTTGACCTAGGATATATGGATTCACTCCACGCCAAAATGCTGAGGAACACAATGCGAATACCAAATCGCATTCACATAATCTAGCCCCACGTCGGGCGCCACCTCAAAACAATACCATGGTCGTGTCTGTCGTTGTTGTGTCTATACCTCTTGGAATACAATTGTCTATGGACTACATCAAAAAATGCGCTGAACTCCAATAGTTGTCAACCACCATCGTGGTTGCCTTCAAGATGACAAGTAATAAAACCCCTTATTGACCACTTCTGGTGATTTTCTCCCCAACGAATCATCTAAATCTAACTCGGGTGGATGCATTTTTGGATGCACTAAATCGTTGCAGTCTAAATGTGAAGACACACTGGATGTCACCGAACCACTTTTTTCACCTATCCGACGAGTGTTCGTTGATCCACACACACCTTAGCATATAGTGCAGAACCTACTCGTGCTTCTGTTGCCACTCCTGAATGCTGACTCATTCTCCCAGTGGTTAACTATCTGTCTTTTCATACAACAAACGGCGTTTGCACTCTCACCGAACTGTTGCTAATTGCAATCTCACTTGAATTAAAAACGATAATCAGCAAACGGTTGTTCCACAAGGAAAGCGAAAGCAAAGCAAATCGCAGATCACCGCTCTTGAGATATTATTTTACAATTTTCCAGAGCTTAACCTTTAACTTTCTCGAAGCAGCGGCAAGCGCTTGTATGGCGTTTCAGTACATCCACTTCCTTCCTGCTGCCACGACCACCTGCTGGGAAAGGTGAAAACTACCACAACAAGGTAATGCAATTATTTTCCGCCTCTCCGCTTTTGTTTTCCGCCAGTTCACATGACAGCTACGACAGCGACAACGATGCAGAGTGCTTCCCCATCACCTCTCTCGTGTCGCTCGCGATGAAATCTCATTTCGCAAGTGCACTGTGGCGGTGTCGATGTGCATACCTGGCTCGCTCTGTTGTGGAGCAACAGCAAAAACAACAGCAACATGGAGCATAATGCTCTAATTGTCGGTGCCAACATAGATGACGAAAATTAGTAGTCTCCGGCCGTGCACTAGCTCCAGAGGCTGTGGTTGTGTATTGTTGACTAATTAGGCTAGACCCAGCTGCGTTGCTCTGCCGGTCGTCGGCCAGAGCACCCGATTGGACAATGCATGTAGTCGTTTCTAGCACAAAGCCGTTGCGACCCCCGAAAGTGGATCAAATCATAATTGCAGCACTTTTGAAGTGCATTTGTGTGATTACCACTTTGAATCCAACGAATGGCAGATACATCATTGCGCAGCGTATCTGAAGTGCCCCTGGAGTGGTTTCGATCAGAAAAATATGCCAGGCTTCCATTAGCTGGGGGGAGGGAGGACCCCGGGCCTCACTCCTAACATTGACCATCTGGAGTGGGCTGCTGCGGATTCTGGGGAACACATCTGAAATCCAACACACCACGGCTTCATGGATGCACTCAATTGGTCATAATCTCTCTCCAGTCGCTCCCATTAGCAACTCGACTCTGGATCAGTGTGTAATTCAATGACCCTCGCATTGTCGATCCCGGACCGGGAATTAAATTGCATTGTAAGCACATGCTCATTAAATCCCGCAGCAGCACTTTGGAAATGAAAATATTTTGATAGACGGTTCGTATCGTATCGCACAGCTCTCACACGCGCATTGCTGCGTGATTCTGTCCCGCCACTTGAGATGCGACCGAGCCGAACCGGCAAACAAATCTCAGCGAGCAAGACGTGTGCCTTGCCGCATTGATACGTAACAGCGGAACGCTCTCAACCCCCGGGAGATGTGATAAATCAGGCAAATGGTATCAGCAGCAGCACCAGAGGGAAATGGCAGGCATTTCATTCGATCTTCTTGAGATGAATCTTCCCGCGTTCATTCATGATCCGTTTCGATGATCGGCCGTGGATCCGAGGCGGCCGGGAGAGGTGAGGTATCTGTGAAGATTTTAATTGAAATCGGGATCGCGCTGAAGGAACACGAACAATGGCAGTTGATCTGATCCAAACAGAGGATGTGCGTGGGGCTATAAATAGGGGGGAGAGCGTGGCATTCCACAGGCACTGGTGTAGGGTCGCGCACCAAGTGGAAGCGGAAAGCAGCAATTTGATGCAATTAGATGGGCTAGGAGGGAGCATGAGTATTGGTTTATGGTATGGCCCGACCTGTCATCAGGTAGACCGACGAGTGCGAAAATGTGTACACACGAGAGGCTAGTAAATTTTGTTGAATCGATATCCGGGTTTGTTGGAGCGATGATGTAAACGAGTGTGTTCGCTGTGGAATGCGGAGGTGCTGGGAAATTCAGATCGTTTTGTGTGTCAACAAATACGATCAAACTTCAAGTGGTTTGGAGGGAATTTGTGTTTAGATTCGATGTGCGCCTGATAGGAAGTCACATCATCGATTGAATATTTGCTTGAATATGCGTGGGTCTCAGGTGCATTTGAAGGACTAGCATGAGTCAGAGGGAGTAGTGCCCTCATTTTCAAGAAAAGGGTAAATTGTTTGAAGGACGGACATAAAATCTACGGAAAAAGATCATCATCACCAGAATCGCAATAATATGCTGTCCAACGAGGTTGCTACGCATACAGTAAGCCGCACCAGTCTCGGCAAGTTCGCAGGCAAGGAAAACTTCACAGGACCCCATTTTAAAAAAACAATTAAATGGGGCCCATCGACCCTGCCCATGCAAACACCGCACCAAGGTGCTACTAGGTGTGGATGAACCCAATGCCACACCGTATTAAACTTCTACCGGTTGTGGATAGTTTTTGTTTGATGGACAAGCTGTCCCTTCAAGCAGTCGCATAATTTCCAAGGCATTGTGGCCATAGTCCAAACATCGTTCACAAATGTCCCGTCGTTGTGGACGGACAAGTTGTTTCACTTGGGTTTTTGCAAGCAACTAGATGCAACAGCGTCCTTTCCTTCAGATAATTAAACAGAATGTGGCTCTCGAGGCCACTGACCCTTTCTGCTACAGGCCCCCATTTTTCATTCAAAACCAACCCTATCGTCCATTGGCTTCAGAATTCGTTTAGTTTGAAAGTGCATTCATTATCGCCATAACTTCCCGGCTTATTGCACGAGCACCACCCTTCAGAGTCTTCGACATCAAAGTTCACCAGTCCTTTGACTGAGTCATGCAAATTTGCGAGACCAAGGCTCCGCTGAAATAATACCCGCAGCCGTCTGCACGGGTGTTTCACCCGCTGCCGCGCCACCGCCTGAGCACAATCGAATATCATTAACATTAAATTCTTTTTCGCGATCGCATACCTTAACTTTTTCCCGGTGCCAGTGGTGGCTTCTGCAAACGGAATTCTAAAAGCAGGATGTACGAGCTAGCGTCGCGGGTAGGCAGTCAATACCTGAACCGAACAAATTCCACTCTGAACCCAGTACTTAAAATTCACAAAGCATAACGTGACACGTAGAGTCTCCTGCTTCTCCCCTCCCTGCTCGTTGTCGTCCTCGTCCAGCGACGCCAAATGACAAAAGGTATTGCACTACGGGAGCATACTTTATGTGCACTCGCTTCGTATGCAAACACCTGATTGCATTCGGAGTTCGTTTCCCAGGAACGGAGGGAAAAAATTACTTGAATTTTTCGTTAGAGAGTATCTAGATAGAAAGTCAGTCAGTCAGAGTGGGTCCCCTCCACCCAGGTGCACTCGCGCCGTTAATATCCATGCAGTCACCCTGGGTGGATGGGTGGATGCATGCACATGTACTCATCCGTGTTTCGCGCGGACAGAGCGAACGGAAAAAGCGAAGATACAAGTGTCTACGTGCACAAAGCCGAGCTTAACTGAGTCATTTTCGAGTGAGCCAGCCAGACGGCGGCGTGTGGGGAAGTTTTTCCTCCCCGCCCCCACTCAATTGAGTTGTTGAATGTAGCGTCGCGGCAGTGCGAGGCTCTCAGAAGTTTCGTTGCGATGAAGAGGTGTGACTAACTGGTTAAGTAGATGACCTGTGTGCATTCGCACCGTTTAATGTACCCGTTCATTACTCCCACATGCTGCTGAAGGGGGGTTTGTGGGATATTTGATGACTTCAGTGGCCACCTGGGAAATAAAAGAAGCCGCCTACGACTGATTTCGTTTGGAATGCTATTCCCATTGGGGTCTCGCGGCTTCAATGGAGTGAACTGAATCTGCCTAGGAGCGTCGAGGACGTACGGGTAACTGGGGCGATTGTAAATGTGAAAGGCACTTAGTTGGTTTATTTTCAAAATTGCTATTAAAAGCGAATCGTTTCGAGTGTTCCATCGATAAGAGGGAATTAGCCTATTTATGGAAAAGTATTTTCATTCAATTATCTGCATCGGTTGGCGGAGTGAAAGTCTTATCTCTGGTGACGTGAGTTGTTGAGGTTTATTTTGGGAATAATTAGCTTTCCTAAAACACACAAGGGACTTTTGTGGGTCATGGCATTTGGCATTTAGGATTCAACTGGCTCTGGTCGTAGTTACACGATGAAGTTGGGTGGATGCTTGAAAACACTCAACATTGGCAAAACTACGCAGCGTAATTCAACCAAAAACCGAAGTGGTTCAGGAACTGTTCGATGTTTTTGTAGTACATGCATTGCAGTGCATCAGAATCGATACTGCCATACTCAACCCTTTCATGAGCAATGGATCATGCATTTTCTGATTGGGTTTTTCCGAAACGCGTGGCGTTGTTGCGACTCCACATGTGCGTGAAGAAGTTCATTGACTTGCACAAACACCTTTTTGGGACGATGCAGTAATGATGACAAATGGAACGTCTCGTTGATTTCAGAACTTTTAGAAAATTTGAAAGCAATGAGTTCTATGTCCTCAACAACGATTGCAAACACTTCAACTGTAATTGTTTGATTGTATTTAAAAACTAGGATTAAACTTAGTGTACCACTTGTGCTTCTTAATCGTCAGTGTGGGCGCCTCTAGACAGTTGCGTTATCACAGTATCTGTCGACTTAAAATATTCTCGAAGTCTCAAAATTAGGGTTAAGTTTAGTGTACCCCCTTATGGTCGCATGCCCTGATCAGACTTCGCAGGCTGGCCGTTAGGACTCTCATCGGCGTTATCACTGGGCACTGTACCATTGAAACTCGGGCCTTATCACATTATCGGTCATTCCGTGCCAGCCCTTGCGTGCTCATCTGCGGATTTGTTGCCTGCAATATTCCTGTGTCCAAAGACCCAGCTTAGCTTCACTTGTATCTGGCAAGGGATCGTAGTGCGTCTTAGCAACATTTGACAGTGTTGGAGTTCATTATGTTGGACGATAGTATCTAAAGTTCTAGTAGTCTTAATATCTTTAAAGAGATTATGTTTAGCACATATCTTGATGGCGTGGATTCCGTATCTCAACGGTAGGACTCAATCCCATAGCTACGGAAATCCTTGCTTTTGGGTCCAAAAACCCCAACTCCAGAGTTCAGCTTAGCTACGTTTGTGTGCCATATTGCCATACCAAACTTCTAGGTTTGGGACAACATTGCGGTCCAGTTCTCACGATCCAATGTTTTAACCTCAAAAAGCCTGTCGAAACAATGCTGCCAGATCATAACTTCCGGCATTGTCAAAAGCATGTATTTTTTGAGGAATGAGTTGTGTATACTAAGGTGACCCGTTAAGTCCCTTGTTTGTACCTTTACTCTGGGTGCAATTTGATAGTCATCCTCCTGCCGTCGTAAATGGTAAATGGGGCCCAATGAACTCAACAGCTGCCCAAACCCCGCACCAAACAGTTGTGGGTAAACAAGTTGAACTTTTTGTCGTCCTCTTTCGATGCGTTAGCTTTGTTGCTGTCCGGATTTTTGAATAAAAGAAATATGTTTCTCAAAAACTACAAACCCGATCCTTAATTTGTGGTGGTCCAGTATAACGAATAATCGCTATAAAGTAAATTGTTTTCTTGTTTTTTAATTGTTTTTCAATACCCAATATAACGAACAATTCTGTAAATTATATCATCTGTTATACTGGCCGACAACTGTTTGGGTATACTTTTCTTCTAGGAAAGTGAGATTTGTGAGTTGCTTCGAATTCAACCTTTTGCATCCTTAATTAAATGCAAGTATAGTTCAGGAGACCACGCAAAACTGGAATCGTCTCGAGGCAAATGACACACAATGGAGGTGTATCAATACCTCAGTTTGTGAGCTGCGAGCACTAGACTCTAAAAATTGGACAAACATCCTTCCATTCTTTCAATAGTTGCTTGTCGTCAGTGTAGCCGCCTCTTGACAGTTGTGTTAACACAGTATCTGTTGACTTAAAAGATTCTCAATGGCAATCAACAGCAATCAACAGCAATCATTCATATCGTCAGAGTTGTCAGTAAGCTGAGAGAGGTGGAACCATGATTTATTGTAGTAACAACAGGAATTAAGGAATCGACGTAACAACGATCTACGTCATAGTGCACCAATGGTACGTCCATTCTTCAGTCTTGATGCAATCGTCTATAGACCCTAGTACGCCACTCAAAGACGAAATAGATGCCTTTTCAACAAGAACATAAAGCAGTCGAAATAATCCAACGTTAAGAGGCCTTGAAGGCCATCAGCTGTTCAGTTCTCAAGAGGAAATGTTAAAGCCTAGAACAAGTCACTGACAAATCGGCCTTAGCACAATCGTCATAAGAAGCTTCTCCAGCGCCAGCACACGGCCGAAGTCCCATTTGTGTACCCAAAACCCCTGCTGCCACTGCATTGTGCTCTTTACAGCGCTTTCAGTGGCTAATTCGCCTTATTTGCTCTTAAAAGTCACATCGTAAAGATCACATGTGCGCACCCAACCGAGGACAAGACCGCTCCTTGGCCAGTAGCAGATGGCAAATCCTATAAAAGCATGTGAAATTGGTACCATCAGTCAGGTTCGAAGAGATTTTCAATTACAGTCAATAAAACTGCCAAGGAGCCCACCTCCTTTCCACACAAACAACCCATTTAAGCACATTTAACGCAGACTTGTAACCGAATGAAAACCAGAATGAACCGCCCATCAACCCGTTGCCGCTGTCACCCCCTCAACTAGGCAAAACTAGTCACAAGAATTTAGTCGAGGCATTAAAAATTTCACCTCGTTACCGACAAAAAACCTAAACCACTCAGAAGCCGCAAAACCCGCTGCAGTTGCAGTTTTCCCTCGGCCGGCAATTTTATGACCGTCATCATCCCATCCAGCAGTGCACCAATGAAAGCGGCAGCAGTGCGCCAGCCCCAGCACCAGCGGCAGCACACCAGCATCGCAAAAACAATTCAATCTATCTAATTAAACTCGAAAGCAGAACGGCCATTTGGACCGATCCTATAGAAGGAGCATTTTGATTAGCTACGCAAAACCACATTAATGGACCATCAATTACCCGGGCGCATAAGTTCGAAGAGACTAAATCAAGCCGCAGGCAGTGTGTGCATGTGTGTGCCAGTGGAGAGTGTTGGCGACATCGGCAGCTGGGGAAACCAGTAAAAATGGAAAGTCCTCATAAATTGCCAGCCATAGCCTTGACCAAAACCAGATCACAGCACTCATTGTGGAAGAGGCCCAGCTCCTCCTCCTCTGACCAAGTGGCATTCGAATGCGAAAAGTTGTTACGAAAGTTCACATTTGCAAGCCTCTTTCGGTGGCGGGTGTGAGGGGCAAAAAGGAGAAGACCAGCTACACGAGTCCTGATCAGTGCGAATGAAGTCGTCTAGCACCAGAAATTTACGAGTCTTTATGAAAATCACGTTCCATCTACCGGCGATGCTGGTCTCGTCCGGACCTCATTTTGGATGCACCTCTTGATTGAATTCCTTTGACAAGTTTCTTGTCGGGGACTCAATTGAAAAAAACGGGTTGCCTCGCCTCTGAAAAATCTGCTGGCGATTTGCCACTGACCCGCACATGAGCTCGGCGCAAAGGGGTGCACTCCACGAACCTGCCGCAGTTAGCGCCACAGAAGTGCAAACTGCGAAATGAACCAAAAAATTGAAATTATCAGAAATCGAAGAAATCACAGACAGTCAAGTTGTCTAGCTGGGATACTCTCTCCCCTGTCCAGTGCGACACCCGTGGCTGTGTTCGAGTGCGCGTGTGTGTACGAACCACGATCGTTCACATGGAAGAGCCTGGCTAAATGAATAACGATTATTTGATTCCATAATTTATGGGCAATTTAGTCGGGAGAATATGTGTGTTGGTCGTGTATCTGAAGTGTGCATATGTCTAATTGAATGCGAGTACTCTCGGTTGGCTTAGAATGGGATTAATTGCGTGCCGGCGAGGGGGGTGGGAGGGATGACGACTTAACATAAATGCGAGATGAACACGATATGAATGGCTAAAGTGGCACCAGCGTTCAGTGGTGATTAATTTATGCTTTTGTTAATCAATTTTTCCTTTCCTCTCTTTTCCATCATTTCTACTGTCCTCCCCATTCGGATGGAGAGGCTCGCTCTGATGAACTCATCAACATCGCATCGCGCAGATGAGATATAATTTTAGAAAGCTGAACGATTCAATTTGAAAAAGAGTGATGAACTTATCTGCGGATTGTGTTATTATTTCTTCAGTTATGTTTCTTTATTTTTTTTGAATACACCTCGTGAATCAATAAATTGATGGATGCATGATGAACAACATAACAAAAACACAGATTTTCCAGTTTCTTCCATGGTGTCACGGGTTCTGAAATATGAGACAAACACTGTTTGTTGTTACCTCTGCTTGCTTAGTAAACGCACGCCAGCTTATCTGATTTTGGTCTGTACCCTGGAATGCTACAGTTTAAGTAAGCTATGCTACACAATCGTACCCCACAGAAGAAAAAGAACAAAGACTACGTCCCAAAGAAACTTCAAATATAGTTTTTTTTTTTGTCAGAAAAATAAAATAAAATCAAATAATTTTGAGTTAGACATATTTTATGTTGGTTCCGCTACTGATTGGCGGGGATTTTTAAAAAGGCTGGGGTACGAGTGTTCCCCAAATAGCATTCCAGGGTTAATCATGTCATTCCATTTGAAGAAACCTGACAAGTGCTTGTATTTGAAGAAACAAAGGAAGAGTAAATGGCCGAGAATAGACGAATGTTCGAAATAGAGGATCTATCATTTTTTGTTGCATCTTGTAAAAATATAGAAGAGAGATGTCGTCAAATCTGACTTAGGTTGTAATACTCGAAATTGTGCATACGCCACTAGGACTTGTCCTGTTCTTCTTTCACGTTGAACTTCAACATTCAAAGCAAGGCTCAGTGTCTCACAAGCTTCTGACGCCTGTTATGCTCAGTTCCTAAGAACCAATAGCTTTCTAATCACACACAGAATGAAACGAGGTTCCATCAATTTTCTCCGAACCTACTGCCATACATTGTCGGGGTCTGGAAACCTCGCGGTTTCTGATTAACCTTTGTGCAGCCCCCTTGAATTCACCCGTCCATGGGAGGTTGTCATACCGAACAAGTCTATAGCGTGGATTTCAGTTCCTTTTGGTGTTGATTTTCTCATTTTGTCTCTTTCGATTTTCCGATGTTCTCATAATATTATGTCCTGTCAAAAGGCAGCTGTTCTGGTGGCCATTAAAAATTGAGAGCAAGTGACAGTTCTTTTGGTGGGCACTCATAAATTGGGAGCGAGTGACTTGTAAATTGAGAACGACAGATTTTCAAGCTCGGTGGAAACGGTCTGTTGAGGTTTCAGTAAAAGTTAATCGGGACCACACTGTTTCGGTTCAGTGGAATTAGCTTACGTTTCGTAATTTGCTCCAAATTGAATGTTTCTCAATGTAGAGAAGTGACTCTACAACTGACTATTTCATGGCATGACGTGTTGATGCAGAAAATTACACACTTTTTCTTCTATATGTGCTCCAACCAGTCGATCTCCGATTGAATGAGGTCGTTTTGCACTTTTGTGAGTCATAATTAACCACTTCTTTGGACGGAAACAACTTGGCCATGGACTTCACATAAGCTAGGAGCTTAGTCCTAGACGTAGGTAGACGCAAAGGTAGCCGCATGTCTACAAAGCTGTGACGTCTATATGGCTCATAGTTGAATCTCCACCCCCAATCCGCATTAAAGCAAAGGGACACATCACCCGGAGAACTCTCTAGTCTCTTTTGAAAAGACCACAAATGCACACGAGCTTTTTACTTACTGTGTATTCGAATTGCGATTATGTCCCCGATTTTGTCGATGCTGTAGCGTCCCTTCTAAACGATCTCCTAGATTCTTTAATTCGAAAAAAAAACAAATTTCCTCAACTTCTCCCCAACTACTCCGAATTAACGAGCTCATACTCTGGTTTAGTCTACCCTCGTTTACACTGTAACTTGGTCCCTCTGCGCTGTTTAAAAGTTCGTTCCTGGCACAGCACGTCTCCATATACTCATTCGCCCACTTCCTTTCTGTTCAAGAATAGCTCTCGTAGTTCTATGCAGTGTTGACTCGCAGATTTCCTGCGTGTGTCAGTTTATTCTCCTGTCCAAATTTTTTAATATTAATTTAATTTTTTCTTCTTCTTTCAGGTAATTACAACAACATTGTTTCTGAGATTGTCTGTAAGACCGAGAAATTCGTTTTAATCGAATCACAGAAGTTCATAAAGGTTTTTAGTTGAATTCGAAAGGCGCAACAAGCAAGGCTAGAGACGTGTCATCACGAGTAAGACACCTTGGCGACGTTTGAGGAGATATGCTAAACAAGAATAATTTTAATATGATTTTATAATAATATATATTAAATAAGAAATAATTTTAGTTTCTAAAGCCCGCAAGTCAAGACTTGTTAGTGTCGATGTTGTGAATTTGAAAGACGTCGCGTAGAAATGTTTACTATTTACTTCGGTGACCATTTTTGGCAACTGAATCGTGCCTGTCCATGTTCGGCTTATGATTAGTATGGAAGCCACTGAAGACGATCACGTAAGCATTAGACAGTGCAATGCACTTTGTTTTCTACAGAAAATACTTGGCCTTGACGGTCTTGCATGTACGCGACACTTTTGGATATGTTTGATAACTTTTTGACACCTGAATTGGGCTTGGTCAAAATAGGAGGGCACGATTGCACTCAAACTCAACAAGTGTCGTAGCTGCAATTGCCCTGGGAGATTGGTTTCTGGAACAACTTACACAATATGGCATGGAACAACAATTTCGAGATGAAATTCGTTAAACTAAAAGCAGAGTCGTGAAATTAGATTTATTCTATAAAGAGAGCCCAACGAGAGCTATGAGGTTTTACACGGACTGAAGTTTACATTGCCCGATAAATGTTATCACAGAGTTGACATCTAACGGTGTTGGATTACTTTGTTTAAAGGGCGTTTTTGTAGGCATTTGGGTTTTAAATGTCACAAAAAGCAGAGGAAAATTGCAGAAGTGTGGAATGATGAATGCGTGCTTTTTGTTCTTTTTTTAAATTATTTTATGTTAATAATTCCACATTATTTCGGTTAATCATCACCACATTTCAGGCTTACTTTTGAGTCACTTTTTTGAGCATATTGGTTGGTATCTTGCAAATAGCACGCATAATGTTGTCTTCCAAGGTTGCAATTGACGCCGTCTTATCTGCATAAACGAGTGGTTTGACGTTCTATCTGCATTAACATTAGTTAGAAGGCGTCAAATAGGACGACCTAGCCGACCAATTCGCAGGTCAAACGCGGGAGATGATCACATTTCTCAATTTGTCCATGAATTCACGTGTTGTTTGTCATGTGGACCACATGTCGACCAGGCTTTGCTCGTGTATTTTGGACAATCGAAAATTCGAAATCATTTGCTTTGGACAAACAACGAAGTCATTGAACGATAGGGGCAGCATTGACCGGCACGGCCACCTTCGCCAAAACCTGCCATGAACCGCACCAAGGGTAACAGGTCTTGCGTTGCTTGAGGTTGCTTATCGGACCAAAATGACATTCTCTCATCTTCTTAAAAACGAATCGTCTTAGAAACTATTTTCTATTTTCTTCTGTACGGCACTCCACGCATACGGGTAGATGGCTTGTATCACAGCCCAGTATCACAACGGCTTGAAATGCTTGCTCTGTCGGACGATAGTACGCAGTGGAAGGAAACACAAATTTTTAAAATAAATTTCCATAATTTGTAAGCTCTGTTTGAGTGTAAGTCTCTCCACGATGAAACGGCAATGCTAAATGAGCATGTTTGACTTTGAACCAGTAGAACACCAAAAAAACCAAATGTCGGAAAAACAAGAATTGATTTAGCTCTGCCTAATACACAGAGCATCATATGTGTTTCGTAAGTCTGAAGATGAAGATTTACAAGGACTCAACCCAACGTGGGGGATGTTCTCACTGCGAAGTGCAAACCGAAAAGCTCAATCTTCTGGAAGTATCCACTTGCATTCCGATTAATTGACCACTGGTAGTTCCGATAAATTCAGCAGCCTTTGGTTTTAAAGGATTTAACATGTCACATAGGATCATCCTTCAAATGGAAATCGTTTCTTCTTCTTCTCCCAACAAACTACTCTCTTCCCCAACACTGGAGGGCAGATAAAAATGCAAACGAATTAAGCCTCAGAAGGTGCAGTAGCCAAGCACGAGCCCGTCGCGTCTAATGAACGGACTTTTTGTTGCCAAAGCAACAGAAGAGCGTGCAAATCGCTTATTCCCCATCATTTACGTTTAATTGAAAATAAAAGTTTAATTGATTTCAACAGCCCAGCATCGCAGCAACTCCTCTCGAACAGAACGACTAAGCGCCAGCAAGACCAGGACAAGAACGACGACAGTGTTGTTCAATTTAATTAAAAGAAAATTCTCAATAAACTACGAATTGAATTACACAGCAAACGAGGCCAGCACAAAAAGAGACGACAGTTCGGAGGAAAGTTAAACAAATGCAAAGCAAATCTCTGTAACACCACTAGGGTGACTGCTGATTGCCCAGTAGGATGGACGACGACGAGGAAGCAGCAGTGGCATTAAATGCATCGCTCCCCTCGTCGACGGTCTCTGTTTTTCTGTCTCTAATTCCCTCTCCATTTCCCCCTGATAGTGAAACGAAATAAAAGGAAACACGAACAAAAGGAGATAAAAAGGCAATTGACTTTCATCGCGTTCCGTTCAGAATGCAGCATAAAACACTGTGTGCGACACGAGGCCCTGCATCGAATGGACCTGGCCATTATCCCTCCGAGAGAGCGGTTCCGCTTTACTTTTTATTGCCATTTCCGAAATGCATTCAGTGCGGGGTTTGCAGGGAGAAGGGCTGTCAAGTCCTTTAAATGAAAAGCCGTATACCAAGCGTTGAGCGTCTTGCAAGAGGTGCCGAGGTGCTGCGGAGGTTCCAAAGTCCACGCAGACCTGGACGCTCTCGGGAGAGGTATTCGTCAGTGTGTTTGCTGCTGTCTCAATTTTGTCAAACGAAGAACTCTCCTTTTTCAAGATTCTTCCACGTCCTTCTTATGACGTCTCTCCGGTTTTTTTTTTTAAATCTTTACCTCTTCACATCGTCACCGGCTTTTGTGTCTGACGGCAACGACAACGACAACGGCGAAGACCACATCACGGTCCTGTGTTTATTTTTAGAGGTACGATGGATGGTTGGATGGACTTTGACGCTGAAGTTCATGCATAATACAATGGGTTTGCTAGTGGAGCTGCTGGCTTCGTTGGCTCCCATTGTGCTTAAGGGGAGCAGCCTGCACACACACACTGTTGGCTGTGCGAGCGCGCCAGAGGGGAATCAACGAAATCGAAAGAACAGGTTTTTCTGGTATCTGGACTTGCCGTGTACACCTTTTGAAGGCAAATACAGTTCAGAGCAACATCAACATCAAACTGAGTCTACCATGTCGGTTGGCAGGCGCACAGTGGGGTCGCTTCATGCTGTGCGGGATAATTTGATTTCAAATGAACGGTAGAACAGCCGGTAATTGATTTTTCATTTCTCCACAAGTGCACGGCATTCAATTAAGAAATATTCAAGCTATTGCCATATCAAAGCCGCGGCGGCGTTGGGCGGGTGCTAGCGGTGTCTTCTTGCAGAGAGTACAGATTCCAGTGCTGGCAGAGCTCCTTAAATGTGGGATATTATATATGGAGGCAATTAAAAAGAGGAATTTACTACTGCTTTAGTGGTTGATTACTTTCTTCTGACTCCTTGCTTAATGGCAACGTCGTGTGGTTCAGTACTTTTCTGAATTATTGACGTGCTGCACGATGTGCAATTGACTCGGCTTTGGATGTCAATTTTGTCCAACGATTGTAGGAGGAGAAGATTCTTTGATAGGTGGAAAAGATACGAATGTAGACATCATCAAGCTAAACATTCCTGGAATTGAGTTCCTTTGAAGTTTGGATTCAACATGTCTGCTTCGGATACAGATTCGCGGTGATGTAGACCTTGACGCTAAGCCAAAGTCAGGAACTCTTGAGAATGCTACTGTATACAGACGAAGGAAGTGAAGGATATCCTTGAAGTGGGAATTGACTAACTAACCCCGTGTCCCAATGGATGCGTCGGTAGGCAGGAATAGTTATATCGACGAGGCTGACTACAAAAACAAAAAGCGACGATTAAGGCCACTAGGTGGTGGGAAACGGAGTTTCGGTTCGACATATGGTCACTTAAAATGTGTGCAATTTGCGGTTGTTGGTTATTGGTTAGACTGAGTCTCTGTGATGGTTTGTGCATTTATGACCATTCAATGTTGTACTTTGGTTTCTTGTACTTTTAAGTAATGTTACGGACTTTACTAAACTTTTTGTTTTCCATCGCTTTATGGCAGATTTGCCTTTGGCGTAAAGAACAGAGATCCCACCGTCCCCTAACTAAAGATTGTGTCAAACATGACAATTATGACCTTTGTCTGTAAGCAGCACAATACCTTTTCTTCCTTCCTTGACACTGAGCCCAGAAGTAGTAGCGCTCTGACTCAAAACCCAACCGCAACTCAGAAACAACGACGAACGTCTTTGAGCTGGGACAGAACATAATTAGACTGTCCTCTGAAAACTCTTAACAATCCTCCACCACTTCTCTACATCTTTGGCCGCACTGTGCACGGCATTTTTTTTTTGCTTCATATTTCAAAGTACTCTCATCGCCCCATTCCATCTGCTGCTCCGTCGTCTGCTGCTCCCAATGGCTTGACCACGAGGTTATAAAACCAGTTACTACACCAAACGGTAGACAAAGCTACCAGCAACACCGTCGCATGAGCCGCAAAAAACGAAAAACCAAAAAGCAACAGCGAAGCGAAAAAAACCTCGTGTATGCAGCGCTCAAGATGAGGAAAACCAACTGGCACGTTGCTCCGTCGTTCGTCGTCGTCGTCGTCTTGTTTTTGTTCCTGTTCCATCGGAGCCAGCGATTAAGCCCATTCCTTCTTGCTTTTGTATTTCAATCTTCCGCCCCTCCTTTGGGCGTTCGTCGGACGTTATTCATTCTTTGTGTTGTTTTGCTCAATCTTTCGCTGAAACGCTTTATTCTAGTAGATGCAACGGTCCTAAAACCTGGAAAGCAAACAAAGCACACACAGAATCATTTCTCGCTTGTGCAACTGACTGATGAACGTTCTGTGTGCCTGTGTGCGTTCGAACGGCGCGGCGGGAAGAAGAAGTAATGCCAGCCATCTATCGTTTTGACTGCTTAGACATTCTGCCAAGACGGTGGAAGATCGACGGGAGAGCACTGAGAAGCAGAAGGCTTTGACCCAAATTCTTGGGTGAACCAAACCACTGAGACATCGTGAATGACAGATGAGTGGCTTCAGCTGTGCTTCTCGAGTGCTGCGGCAACGTTTTTCCAACTAACAATAAAAATTCGCTTTAATGGCAGGAAATTCTTAGTTTACAAGTTCTTAGCTGGCAGTAGCATCTTTGTGGCGAAGATTTTCTCTTCAGTGGCATTGTCTTTGTCTCGTCGTTTTTGGGGTCTTTTATATCGCTGCAAGTGGAGAGTCCCCGTCCGTCCATTCGAACGTGCTTTTTTTCCATTTCAAATGGAAATGGATGTAGGTGCATAGGTACGGTGGACTACCTGGGTCGTGAACAGACACTGTTGCACCCCAAGTTGAGAAGCTGTTAAGTGCAAGTTTGTAAAGGTTTGATAAATGAAACTTTGAGGGTACATTTGAGTTGTTTAGTCAGCGAAATGGAAGTTGGTCGTGCCACTGTGAAGGTTGCTCGTCAGTTGCACTTCATTTTTAAGCCATATGATGTAGTTACGGGGCGAGTTTTTTTTTTCTTGTAGTCCTAAACTTAGTATTGAACCGGAGATTCAAACAAGAAGTCTCTTCAGTCCCATGGTGACCTAGTAGTTGCTGCGAGGGACGACCGCTGCGCTCCAATTGTGTGGAAGACGTGAAAGATTACCCGAGGTCACATCGAACGGCGTTTTAAATTTGGAGTGGGGGCTGTCAAACGGGAGAAGTCAGTAGCGAGGCCTTTCGATCTAGGCCCCGCCCGGAGCCACTCCCAAACGGGAGAATTGTTTAGGTTGACACTTAATGAAGACCAGCTAGGCCTTAAGTCATAGAGGCTGTTGGATGATGCCACATAGCAGCTGGAAAGTCATTAGCGTCACCCTAACTGCCCCTCGTTTGCAGTTTCTGGACAGAATGTTCTGTGGCGACATGGACGCGAGTCGTTTGGTATATCAGTGTCTTTTTGAAACCCCGAATAAGCCCGCCTCAACTGCCTGGCGGCCTTTAATTCTCAGTGAAAAAGGGAAAGTCTGATGGTGGTTACTTTGTTGGTTGGCATTTTTTTTTCAGCGCCTAGTGCAGGAAACTGGGTTGATTACAAGTTCCATAAGCAGACAATTTTTCAAGGCCATATGGCTTTCGCGGCAGTCTCTGCTTTAGCCAGACAAAATTTAGGACAAATTTGGAGTATCTCTTTGGTGAGCTGACATTGGGCGCCAATAATAAGCTGATTCAATGCGAGAATTTGGACAGTAAGTGTTCTGTCTAATTAGTTCTCGGAACGACATTTCTACACCAACAGTCATTTCCGTAAGAAGAGAGTAGCTCCCTCTCATAAAAGCAAAATTAACGAAACTCAACGAAACTGAACGAACTGTTTGATATGGTCACATTGACATCAATTAATATGTCTTAAGCGAGGATTCAAAGGCTTGGTGGCTTGGTTCATAACCACACAATGCACTCACTGTAAAAACTGAGCAACGTGTTGGCATAGAATACGGATAGAGATTCACGTGATGATGTCGCATTGTGCCCGCTCCTGCAATCACAGTTTGCTCCGGTATTCAGCGTAGGGCCACCATGCCCAAGGCGTGTATACGGGTGCCCTGGCAGTCTTACTCCAGCCGTGGTTTAGTTAGACCAACGCCCTGGGCCCTCCGCATATCCAATCAACGGCTACCGATAGGAGGGAAGTGACATCCACAGACACAGTGAAATTGAATCCTCCGTTCAAAAATAAATTAATTCAAATCCAAGCCATCCATTTCCAGGTGGATTGGGGGTGAGCGAATAATTCCGCAAAATTTATAAGTAATCACAATTCAAGGAATCAGAGCCCACGTAATCGTTGTCCCCCCCAACAAAGGCCCGGTTAAGATTCCTGCAACGGAATCTTCTCGGAAGGTATTCATTTAATTGTTTTCGCTTAAAATTTCAGAAAACCACTCTCTGGAGGTCAATTGCTCCCACCCGGAAAAGGATGTTTAAGCCGTTTGCCGCCTCGAAAGGTCATGGGTTCGTGTTTTTATTGAAATACTTGTTGTTTCTCATTCTCCACCAACACCGCCCGAACGAGAGGAAGAACTGAGTAAGGAGAACTGAGTTTCTTTTGTTCGGCTCCTTCCGCAGTCGCCTTGATGACGCGCCGTGCCGTGCCGTGCCCTGAATGCCACCGAGCAGGGTCTATGCATAAATAGATGTGTACGGCGAGATAAAATTATAGTCTTCATTGCTGGCCCTCGAGTGAATATCGCTTGGCAATCTGATAACTAATAATCTTTATCCGAATGCCTTTGTTTGTCGTTTTTGTTATGCCTTGTGCGTCTGCTGCTGCTCTTGCGTTTCACTGCGTCTCCATTGGATCTCGCTTTTGAAATAATTTTATTAAAACTAGAACCACTTAGATACGAGGAATAATAATAGTGCGCGGAGATTGCCCTTTGGGATCCAGCAACAGCACAGAGCGAGCGTGGTGATGCTCTGTGGAAGCGGGGCGGCGGTGGACGAAACAACCTCTTCAGGTGATGCGAGTCTCGGAATCCGGTTTTTAAGTGGTCTTGTCGAGTGTATCGGCAATTGCTCTGCGGGATGTCTTATTATGTGAAAATTAAGAGATTATAAATGCGATTAGTGGAGATACAGATGGTCGCTCGTTGAGGGATAAACGACTGTCTGCTGTTCGAGTTTGAGAAAGTGGTGGTCGAAAAATGTGAGCGCCCTTCACCGGTTGCATGCACTTTGGGAAAGTTTTCCTGCGTTGAAATGGTTGAATGAGGGTACTTGCTGCACGGTTTGGTGCTCTTCGATAAGCGAGCGAGTGAAGAAGTTTTTCAACAATCTCCAAAGTTCCCAAATGCGTTGAAAGGGAAGACGAAAGTCAGTCTGAAGTTCGAGTTGACTTACGAGAGGTGAAAGGTTGACTTTTGGCGATGATGGAGCTCGTTGTGTGATAGGTGATGGATGTGATTTTAAGGAGGGGAGCATCAAGCGGCCAAAGTTCGTCGGGTAAGTTCAAAGATGGGATTAGAACAATGTGCTCTACATTCAAACGAATGCACAAATAGTCTCCTTTGTGTAAAGTCAACTGGTTTCCTGTTCGATTTGTCACTCTTAACTGTCCCCTGAGGAGCACACTCGTGTTGCTCTCATGGCCGTCTATTATTTTTCGCCTTACGTCGGTCGCTGCAAGCTGGTTTGTCTACTTTCACAATCTGAATTTCTGCACCACCCTGTGCCTCATTAGAGGGCTGCATCGTAACCGCCACAAATCATTTCAATTTAAAGCCGCTCAAATCGCCAGCAACGACCTCGTTTCCATATTTAAATTCAAGTCGAATATCGGAGGTCTTCGTCGATGCATACATCCGCTGCTGGCCAAACAGGTTCTCCGCTCATGGGGTTCTGTGAAAGTAATCCGTTTCACTTGGGCCCACCACTCGAGCGCATTCGGTTCCTCAATGTGAGGCAACGAGAAAGACACCCACACCCAGGGCATCGTATCCAACAAGCGATTACACAGCGCACAGCTGCCCCCCGATGGTAGTCCTGAATCGTGTCTACTGCCGCCAGCGCAACCCACTCCTCCGCAAATCGTTTATGCAGAATACACGAGCCACTTCCCCAGACACTCTCATATTTTAATCGTGATCAATCAGCATTCACGTAGATATGCAAAGGAAAGCCGCTGCAGATACAGAGCCGGGCCAAGTTGCCGGCTCTTGTTGCAACTGACTGCCTCCGAGCCCTTGATGTGTATCGCACACCTTTTCCTGTCTGTCTGCCGCAACAAGGCTGGTGTGGCGTGGTGGCAACGAGAGCAAAATCACTACAATAAAAAAAATCCACCCGCCGGTATCTATCTACGAGATCATAAACAATGACTGTGACTGCTGTGTGGGTGTGGGAGGAGGGGTTGAACGGCAGCGTCGCCTTCGGATGCATAGACCTTCTGAGAAGCAAAACGAATTGAATGACCGACTCACACAGGCACACTCCTTTTTGTGCGGGAAAAGTGCATCAAATAATTATGCCGGGGCGGTGTGTGCACGAAAGCCCACTTAAGTGTGGAGCGGCGAGGCGGAAGACATGTGCGGCTGGTGGGGCGGGTGACGATGTTAAGGACTCACTGAACCAAACGTAACAGGGAAATGGAGAGCCTTTCGCAAAGCGGTCCCCTCCTCACACCTTTCGATCTCGCTTGACATGGCTTGTGCCATTTAAACGTCGAGGACCACTTTCTACAGTCTCTTTCCCTGACGTCTTGTACCCTCAACTCACTCACACACACGCACACAATAGTGGTAAGAGAAAGGCGAAAGGGGGCGACACTTTTCGGCTTTCATATAAGTTCGTCATGAAAAGTGAGCATTTAAAGCGGGACTTCAGGGTGGCCCGGTGAACTTTCTGATCTTACGAGAGTTCGGAATGTGGCAAACGGTCGAGTTGTTAGGCGGAAAGTTAACGTGCTTCCAGTGGGCGGTGAAGGGGTGAAGCCTGAAATGGCAATCAGAGAGATGTCTACCGCACTGTGAACGGAGTTAGGATGACGCCGGGTGAGTGCTGTTGAACTTTAGTATGCGGTTGCTTCGCGGTGGATGCATGCAATTAAATGCAAAAGTCTGCTCTTGTACGTCTTGTATCTTTAAGGGTGATGTGCATCCACATGAACGCAATAATGGAAGAACTGGGGGAGACTACGTAGGGATACAGGAAATGCTGGTGGAAATATGTATGTGCAGTCATCTCTCTTGTGATTGCTGGCTGGTGTGGGAGCTGTTGTGGTGTGGGAGACCACATGTTGATTTGACTTGAAATCTGGTGGTGGGTGAAAATATTAAAAGACGTCCTCTAGTACCACAGGCTTTATTGAATTCGATGATGGGTCTCTATTGTAATATCAGCTGCAGATGTGGATGTGGTGCACAAGAAGTCCCTTTTGATCCGGAGGAGTAACAACTTAAGTGATTATTGTTTGAATAATTTCTGTGAGCTAGAGAACATCAGCAGCAACGACATTGACTCCTTAAGAAGGACCAGTGAGTAGCAGATTGTCCTGCGTAAAGCTCTGTTTGGCATTGCAAGTGTGAGTTGTGAATTCGTTCTTCCTCAAATTGTTTGTACTACTGTTCAAGCAAACATATGAGGCCGTTTATGGTCGCCTTTCGAAGATGGTCTACTCACGGTGTATAATTGTATTGACGACTTCTTCTTGTCCAAGATTGCTTTTGTGAGCTAAGTTTTAACACCAATTGATCTTGCCAATGTAGAGAGCGTTTATTTTGCTCCCACTTAAGGAAAGATGAGTAAATATAACTTAACAAGACTTAACGAGACTTAACGAAACTCAACGAAACTTAACGAAACATAAACAAACTGCTTATTTACTTGCCCTAACTCAACCAGCTCCAGCTGGTCGCTGGAACTTACGCATCAGTAAGGCCATCAGTGAACCAGTCTTAAAAATTCACAGCTACTATCAGCCTTTGAAAACTTGACTGCATTCACCCGCCTAGACATAGACAAACGTATCTTCTATTATAGTGACCTTTTGGGCTTTGACACAAAACAAGTTCCCGGCTGAAGCCTAAGTCCCAAGGATTGCGAAACAAATGTCGGTAATATTAGCCGCAGTGGCCTTAACGGATGCGATTTCCATCAGATTCAGCTTCGATTTCCATCAGTTCCAAAGCCCTCATAATGTATTCTCCCCATATGTGCACAATTGACTACATAATCGTCTGTCAATCTGCAAACAAATTTGCCTCAAACCAACCGAGTTTACTCCACAATAAGGCTACCCAACGATACATCGCATTATCCCCATATCGCTGTCCAATCCACGAGTCATCAAATCTAAACGCTTGTCAATCACTCGACAAACGAAGCGAAAAGCGCTTCTCCTACCAATAGTCCCGATCATCCATCCGGCTAATCTCCGAAAACAAAACAGAATCCGCCGTCTGCCACTCCACCACGAGCAACCTTAACCTAGATTCCCACTTGCATCTGTTGTCGGGGGTCCATCACCGTAGCACCGCACCATCGCACCCCAGTCCATAGGCGACACAACTTATTCAGGAGATCCTTCCCGCTGTCAATCCCTGCTGATGCCCAGTAATCCTTGTTAATGAATACAAGAAATTAATACATCCATCCATCCCCTGAGTGGAGTTGGTTTCCATTCATGCATCAAATAGGGGATCTGCCCGCTGTCGCTGTCGCTACCTCGTGGCCCCTGCGCACTCACCCAATCGGCTGAAATTTGTATGTCGCTCTGTCAAATGCGCGATACGCAGGAATTTAACAGGACACACATCGGCCAACAGCCACGAGGGGCGCGACGTACAATTAAAAACGCAACAAAAACTGTGAATTCATCGGTTTATTGTTCGCCGGGCGTAAAGTGCAGTTTACCGGAAAAAGGACATTGAATTTCGCAGTGCCTCCGCCGAGCTACCGGGGCAAATGAAGTTCGCATCGTCTTCCCCCTCGATCGATTGTCTGTGCCGCATGCACACAAAGCATCCGTTTAAACGAGAAAATACAAATAATGAAAAAAAAATATGAAAACAGGAAGAAAAGGATAATGGGCCCATTGTGGAATACGCTCAAGTACGCAGGTAACTATCATGTCCCATTCCGTGCGTGAATCCCCGCCGAGCGCAAACGTTCCCATCACGGGGAAGATGAAAGAACATGCACTCCAACCGACGACGGAGGTTGTCCTTCTACCGGATTACCATTATGATTATGAGCGCCATTCATTATTTTTTTCTCACTGCACAATTATCCAAGCAGGATATTACAGTCGTCCTCGAAGCGTCTGTGTGTGCTCGGGTTCGGGTGCTCGGTGCGGAGTAGTCCTTGCAATTAGTTGTGACCGTTTGGCTGGAAAATGTCTAAAACTATTGACCCGCTGCAGATCGATGAGAGTGGCGGAGTGCGGGTGCGGTAAGCACCCTGTGTGCGAGCGTGTGGCAGTAATTCCAATATTTAGTGGCTCCTTGCTCCCACAGCTCCGAAGGGAGGACAAACAAAAGGAAGGAAACAACTTTCCGACATTAATTGCGAACTAAGCCCAACATAAGAACTTAAATGCTCTCTCGAACACACACACCCACCGACAGCCCACCGAGTGTGTGTAGATTTTGTGAACCAGAGGTCCATCGAGGGGATATGCTTGGCCTGTGGAAAATACCAGTGGATGAATTTTTCTCCTAAAAGTGAAAGTATCTGCAATAAATGCCAATTCAAGGAAGAAAAAGAAATATTACTGAAGAATTATGGCGTTTCCTTGCGGATATACACAGGCACACAGCCTAAGTGATTTGATGATAAGGATTAAGAAGAATGACTTCGGATTGGATTGCAGACTTGATTGGGAGTGATGTTTATATGTTGCCTGCAATCGTTGTGAGGGGAGCAGAGGGCGTGGGCGATTTAATCTGCTCACTTAGTTGTTGTGATCAGTGCACAGGGTATGCGTGATGATGGGGACTGGAATGGGAAGTCTAATGCGAGGACCGTTCACGGAAAAATATATCGCATCGGTTGGAAAAGTGTCTGAAAATGTCTGTGATTTGGACATGGTCTAATTCAAGTTTGGTCAATCCTTAACGGTGGCCTGGGGGTTACATCTAATAATAATATGGGACTCCGAACGGCCAATTTGAGAAGCTTCATCTAGACAGTTATAGTCTGTGACCATTGTCAGTGACTCCAAAGAGGTGGGGCTGTGAAAAGTAGTTTGCTCGTACCGGGAATCTGACCTGGGCTGAGTAGTGAGTAGACTGAGTGTGAGTGACTCAAGAGCATAGGGGTCGACGAGCAAACCGACAACTCCGCGGCCGCCACACTAACGTGATTTGCATTTTATTCATTCACCATGTTCTTTGCATACTCTTAAAGAGAGCTCTTAGAGAAAGGGCTCTTTGTCAAACGGGAAGACGATTAGTACCCAATTATGCAATGCAGTCACTTGTGCATCTTGATGAACAGGAAGCAATGGCCGGGTCCCCATAGTGTCCCCTGGATGGCTTCGATCAAGATGATCTGCTAGGGTGTAGGTGAGTTGACCTCTGCGCTGGTATTTTAAACATTGACGAGAGCGGATTTTCACGAGTTGGTATTCTTTACGAATGGACTTGTGGCTCGTTAAAATGCCGGTCTGTAGGTTCACTATGAAGCTTCATAGTTCTTCTTGCTGTGGCTCTACAGTTCAGGGTGGATCTGAACCTCAACGCGATTATTGCCTACCTGCCTCCAGTTACGCACGCCATCGTCCTTCTTCTACTGTATGCGCCACCTTAGACGCAGAGTCTGGTGCCTCTATTGGAAGAAGGTGTTGGGAGGAGTAGAGAGACGCGTGTTTCCTTATTTGTCTGGTCTCATCAAATCTTCTCTCTGCAGTATCTATGGAACCCAGGTCGGTCTTATGACGCAGGGTTGCTTGGACATCTCTTCGTTTAGTCCGTTCATCCAATAGCCAAGAGAACTGCACCTATTCGGTATATTAGGTGACGAATGTATTACCAGATGCCCTCTGCTGGCATTCTTTGAAAACTGTTGGGAAAATTTCACACGAAAGTTCCAGCGACAGATTGCACTTATCCCACGATATAATGTAAACAAAAGCAATAGTCTTTAAACCAAAACAATCTCCAATTCTATCCCCTTCAGTTGTTGTTTTCCTCCATCGTTTTGCTGATAATGACGGTAAACAGTGCTAGTGCAACACAAGGCGAAACGAATTAAATAATTTAGTCAATTTAAAGCCAAAATAAAGGAACGTTTGCAACCGACAGAGTTTCACTGTTTGTTTAATACCGCCCTGCTTCGCACACGAGACGGAACACAAACTAGTCGAGTTCAAAGAATTTTGGTTTACTTAACATTTTCAAACAAATCATTCCAACATTGTTTGCCGTAATTGTTTCTAACAAGATGTGAAACCCTTTGGCAGCATTCTTAGCGCAAAGGCACCTCCATTATGCGCGATGATTTCCCCTCGAATGAGTGCGTTCGCATTCAACACACTCAACAATGCACTTATTAAAATCACATTTCTCTCTCAACCGTCATTCCAACAAGCAGTCAAGCAGTGTGAACGAAGTCCCTTCACCGAGGCAGCAATGCGTGGACACGGCGGAACTTTTCAAAACAAATAAACACTGCAATTGTTCTGAGTTTTGTGCTCGTTTTGCTGTGACGCTAAACAAAGCTCTCCGTCCACCGGTGCTCACTTAAATTGTACACGAAATTACTCGACACACATGCATGTTTGACTAGTTCCTTCCTCCCGAAAAAAAAACCAATTGTTAATCAAACAAAAGCTCTGGTTTACGGACCCCTTTCATGGCGTGCAGTCAAAATACCGCGGCGGCTCGGACTGACTTGCATTTTGTTTCGCTTTGACTGGGCGATGGGGGAGAGGCCCTTGACTGTGCGCGAAATGTTACTTTGAAATCAATCATTTGGAAAATTCGTGTAGTTCGATTTTTTTTGCACGCGAAATTCACTTACGTATTCAATGGATTAGAAAATGAGAGGCAGGCGTTGTCTGCACATACAATTGTCCTATAATTTGAAACTCGTGTGAGGGTGGTTCTTTAGACTCTAATGCATTTCCTTTTTTTTGCAGGTAATTGCCGAATTTGACATTTCATTCGGAGGATACTTGATTTTACAAGGTTTGGTATTATTTTTCGTTTGGAAACTGTTGAAATTTTATTGCACTCACTTTTGGTCTGACGTATGATCTGAAGTGGGGGGGTAGTGTAACGAGAGATGGATTCTTGGAGGTGAGAGAATGCTTATGACTGCTGACAAGACAACCGATGGTTAGCGATCACGCTTAAGTGCATTCTCAGTTGACCAGTCGAATTTATAAGTATTTCTACTGACTCCAAGGGTTTTGCTTGTAACGGGTGGATTGATTTAGGAGCCTGATTTAGTATATGACATCGGACTGATGCTGCTGCACTGCGTTTTGAATTACTCGCCAGCGTTACTGTTGTCAAGGGACAGACAGAGACATGATGTGAGCGGACATAAGCAAGAGATGGTCTAAAGCTCTGTACACAGTAGTAGCCGCTTCTTGTCAAGTTCGAACTTGGAAAGCTATGACATTTCATTTGACACATAGGATCTGCGAATGGTTTAGTCGCGAAATAGTTTAGGTATTGCGTCCTGGAATATGTGGACAGCGTTTTACAGTTTGACACGTCGCCAAGAAAATGATTAATTCTCGGGGGCACTTTAAAATCGTATTTAAACTGGGTTAGGTCTGAAGGACCCTTTGTGTTACAGAGACTTCTTCAAAACTTGAAAACCATGACGGTTCTCTGGATAATTTAGCCTTACTCCACGCAACAAACAAATTACCGAGCTTAGCTCGGTCAGTTCGTCTGGCCCGCCATTTGAGTCGGATTTTGGATGGCACCGCTTGGGTGCTAAGCCATCCAACACAGGCGTTGATAGGCAAGAAGTCCGCATTCTTGATATCAGCGATTGATAGCAATCGTCAAACAAGAGTTCCACAAAACAGCTTGTGTTAATGAATTGCAAGGCAAGCTTTTTCAAAGCAACCAGGGATGATTTGGAAAGGTCCCATCTGCAAGATTTGGTCGGCTGAGACTACGTCAGACGACCGCAATATCAGCACTGTTTGCCGATCCTAGGTTGAGTTAGGTTAAAGTAGCTGGCTGCAAATAGATTTCACGCTTATTGATTAACTCATCTATTCCTAAGGTGGACTTTGTTGAGATGATAAAAATCGTGGCATACCAAGAAGTCTTTAACTTGGCTTAAAAAGGCAAACACAACACAATTCTCGTACGTCTTAATAAAAATGCTTTTGTTTACACCTGTCAATTATGGGAGCAATGCGTTTGAGTTGAGCTTTGACGGAAGAAGGCTGCTACGGTACGAGGTGGAGGTTGGTCTCAATCAAGGTGTCCAACTATTCCTCGCGTGGTTGTCAGATTTGACAGAGGATCCCAACCAACGTGCCTCTCCAGCCACAGGGTTCCTTTTCCGGTGTGCATAGCACAAATGTAAGGGCAGAGTCCTATGGTCGTGTGTGACTGCGATGATTATCGGGGTAGGTAGGTTTATGTGACTGAAGGGATGCCTCATCAATTGTGCAGCCACACGTGCATCTGGAGGACAAATTTGTCGGCATCGGTGGTTTAAGCACTCATTCTATGGCGAATATGGTGAATGTTCCACTCGGAATCTTCTGAGAAGCATGTTAAACGCTAACGAAATTTTTTCAGTCACTTAGAGTTATCCTCTGGTGAGGAACCATCTGGTTGAAGTAAAGTCGAGAAAACAACTTCAGTTGTTTAAAAAATGAGCTCCCGGGAGTTCAAGTGTGAATGACACCAGGAAGAGAATAGGAAGATGTTAGATGTGGTATCCATTCTTTCTCCCAACCACACATCCTTGCAGAGGTTGTTAGTCATGACACCACGTTTAGTGAATCAAAATCGTTGACCTAGGTGAGGGGCGAGGCCAGGGTGCCTACATATCATGCGTCCTGGATTGTTCTCCCAAAAGGCAGGACCATGGGCTAGATAACTTTGCCGATGTGGTACGTAGTAACCAGCGACCTCCCTGACTCGGACTGAATTGAATTGAATTTCCGTAACAATGCCCAGTCGAGCGACTTTTTCTTCCTCTTCGAATGGTTCTAAATGCCGGGGTGGACCTATCCCTGAAATAACAAGCCTCTCAAGCTGGCACGATCTTTAGGCAGCTACCTCCAATTTCACTCGCCAAGCTGGTTGAGGTCCTTCTTCACTTGTGTGCGCCTTCGGTTGAGCGGGCGTCCTCTATTGCGTTGTCCCACTGGCTCGGCGTCAAAGACTCTTCGAGCTGGAACAGTCTTGTCCATGCGCTCAGCATGGCCTAGCGCGTGATTTATAGACTCATATTTAATAGCCTTCTACTTTCGTACTCCCTTCTCAAATATCTTAGAAATGCTAGATGGCAATTGCAATTGCGTGGTGAATTCCATGACACACAATGGGATCGCTTTACCGCTAATCATTGTGAGTGAAAGTCACCTTTTAGGGAAAATCAGCAGCAGCTACCTGTCTTAAGCGACGGCTTGGGTGACCGGTCAAAGGATCGATCCGGTCATTCCCCTAACATGCTTTATGTCCATGAGTATATGTATCCCTGTGAACTCCACTACCTCTGATCTCCACAGTGACAGGATCGATCACTTCGCCACTCGGCGACGTGTTACCATCTCCATCACGCAATGGTACCTTCAATAATTTCCCCACTCATGCCATGATTCCCTGGCGTTCGTTTGACATTCCTTGCTCAATTGAAAGCAGTCAACATAATTACCATTCCCAACGGCAAACTTTCGCAATAAGAAGTGGCTTCAAGTGGCCGAGACAGAGGCAGTCTAGTCAAAGTCACTTGGGTTCTGGTACTCGGATGAATTTAAATTAAATTCGCAACCTCCACCATAAATCAGGAAATAATTCCCCACAAAAGATCCAAGTCCTTTTATCACATTTCTTAATGCCGAGCTCCCATTCAGGATCACCAACTCCGTCGTCTAGCTACACAAACGCCGAGGACACGCAAAGGGACAAGAATAGAAAGAAAACACAACAAAACAAAAAAAAAGCTCATCCAAAGAAACTTCGTTCCACATGGATAGAAACAATTTTCGGAGAACCTGCTGTGCTCCTAGGACAACTAACTACGTACTTGAGAATTCCATAAGTACATTATCCAGCACAAAAGTCCTTTCTCTCTAAACTTGCAAATAGAAAGAAGTCATAAGGAACTTCTCAACTTCATCCACTTCTGCAGTCCACCTCTCTCTCTCTCTCTCTCTCTCTCTCTCTTTCTTTCTCTCTATTTCTCTATCTCTCCTCTACCTCTATCTCTCTTCCTCTCTTCCCCTCACTCGCCCGCTCTTTGGTCCTCGACCGCAAAGGACGACAGCTTCACCCACCCAGCTACACACTCGCGCAAAGGTATGCACAGGAACGAAAGAAATTTCAAAATTGTTTCTCTGGAATGAAACAGTTTCGTCCTTGCCAGGGCGTCACACGCCGCCGGATTACCATACCTATGTCGAAATTTATTTACATCAAAATAGTGCAGCCGTACGCGGCCAGCAGAAGGCCGAGGGTCCTTAGAGACGAGAACGCGTTTATGGCGGCACCCAATCCGACCAACCAGTGGAACCACCCGCTGGAGAGTGATGTCGTCCCGGCGTCTTCTTTGTGTGGTTGCACCTTGACACAATTGCCAAAATCTTGATTTCGCTCGATATAGGACTTAATGAAGTGCAATGTAATTGATCGCATCCACCCACCAACGACCACGCGCACGCATCAAACCGCAAAGCGATTGTGATACATGAGGCTGTCACACTGTTGTGACAGGCGTAAGTGAACTCCGGGAACCTCTTTTTCAACCCTGACATCGCCTGTCCCGGCGGTTGCAATGCGAGATGTCATGGTTTCCTGCATCCTCGCCCCTGACAACGAAAAGTGATTCGAAAGCCATAAACCGTAAACTAAAACCGTTTACACGTATTTTCGACTGATTTCACGCATCACGGGACCGAACACGCATTCGCAGTTGGGGTTGCGTGGAGAACGATGCTACGTCGGCACACGGTTCTCCCCGGTTCTCCGTGTAACTCCCCAGGCACACATTACGTTCGTGTCTAGATTGCCGTGCGCTTGGAGGACATGTTTGTAGGCGGCGGTCGTGTAAGCACACTCAAACAATCACCCTTGGCGGTTATGAATGTTAGATACCGGGACATACGAGCTCCAAAGACTGACTAACATTTTGGTTTGCCTTCTGCCTAATTCGATTCAAAGGTAACCATTTCATTTTTGAAGCAAACAACCATATGGCAGCCCGCACGTGTCCCACATCCTTCCCTGGACATGGACGCTGGTCGTTGTAAATGTGATTGTATTGGGCACTGTGGGAAGGCGGGTCCTACACCGAGTTTAATTGGATCCGAAATTTATGGGAAATCAATTTGAATTGTAAAACGAATAACAATCGAAAGCCTGTGTCAATAGTCTGAACACAAATGTGTGGTGTATTTTAGAGGATAAGTTATGACGCCACAAACTAAACAAAGGGCAGATCCACTTTGCGGTTGTTGGCTTGATTTGAGCGGTTGACAGTCACGAACATGGCAAAAATGCAATTGAAGTCTGTGGGCGAGGCTGCAGTCGTGTGGAGTGTGTTTTGCGCTCAAGACCTCTGCGTTGAGCTGTAACAGCAGGCTGTCAGCAAACAAATTCTTGACGTACGCAGTCCATGTGAACCTACCGAGAAATTTGAATACTAGCCCAAAAAAAATCCGAAAACTCACAACGTAAGTCAGCTGCAGACGATTCGGCGCCGATCAGCTGAATTGGGTATCGTCAGAGTCAACACGGCTTATTTTTCGGTTGGATTAAAGCCTGCAGCCGATTGTGCTGAAGCCGGGCGGCCATAGACAACGCTAATTGAAAAATGTTGGCCGGTGATCAGGAGTCATCATTTCTGCACCACCGGCTTTGCCAACACGGAAAATTGCCGTTTTTAGAGCGAACACAATCCACAAAAGTTCGGCTAAGCACACAAGGCATCCACAAAAGTTGACTGTTTGGCGGCATCGTCGATTTCTTTCGTTATGAGGAAAGAGGCACCGTTGTCCTTTCTGGTCTCACGTATAGAGCGATGTTAACCGACGGTCGATATATCCGAGCTGTGGCGCCAACATGTCGACGCAACACTCGCTGTGAGTGAGTCCTCAAGTCCTTTGTCTACGCTATCAAGCCAAACATTTTGGACGAGATCGAGGCCAACAATCGAGGCGCTATTGTCGGAGTAATGCCGGAATTGGACAGATTTGTCAAAAATTTAAGCACTGCCTGCGAAGCCGAGGCAGGCATTTCAATGATTTGCTATTCCATGGTGTATTGACTTAGTGCGTCAGTGAGCATTCTGAGAACCATAGGATAGTCGCACCCAAGAAAACGCAAAAGCGAAGAATCTCGGGCAAACCCTTACTCACGCATTCACTCCACTTAGCTCGGGAAGACGAACAACAGGATAAAGCCACAACTTGCTGTTGTAGGTGGAAAGTTGGAGCGCAGTAGCAAGAGCCCTGTGGCCGACGCAGAACAAAAAGAGGGCAACATCAATGATCAGCTTTAGTCGCAAGGAAGTGTGATGTGTTTTTACAGGGCACTGCGCCATAGGCACGTATGCATCGATCGTGAATAACAACGACTTTAGCAGGAGCTGTAGAGATGAGGAAAAGATATGAACCATCCAGCATCTGCTCTGCGAATGCCCAGCCCTAGCAAGGGGAGGAAAACTAAATTGTTCTTTGCAGAGCCGGAAGAGTTGTGCGGCGTAGAAATGGAAAACTTCCAAAAGTTCTTAAATCAATCCGGATGGTTTTGGTACAAAACTGACGTCTCTTGGTCGTATCATCCATCAACTGCACAATGGACCCAATATGTTGATCTAAACGAGCCACAGCCGCAAGGCCGTAAAGGCAACCATTTACCCAACCATCCCTACACGTGAGGTGCTCGATTCGACCAACAATCAAAATTACAAATCAAAAAAATCCTCTTCTACTGACGGCACTTAGTTTTGCGATACTTTCAAAATCATTTCTATTTCGAGCTGATTCCTTTCTAAACGACCATGGAACTGAGGACTAGCCTAGGGGATAGTAACCATGCAGCTGTGAAGTTGGGAATAACATTTTCTCAGTCCATCGACTTACCTACTTCCTGTGACACTTGGCAAAATGGCTCATGCGATGACATCGCCAAAAACTGGGATTCTCCTCTTAAACTGTTCGAATAGGCATTGTTCTTGGAGGTGCGTTGGGAATGATGGCTAATCTCTGAGACGTCCTCAGCCACATGAATTTCAATTCAGTTGAGATGAGATTCATGTATTTAGAGTCTCATTCAGTGTCATGATTTGCTCGCTCCGTTAAGCAGCATCTATGTCGCATCACTATGAGCAGGACTGCCTTTTTGCAGAAGAATGAAGGATAAAGGAAAATCCTTTGACTAAAAATCCACCCCAGGAAGCTAACGAGCGGGCTCCCTTTTTAACCCTTTTTAATGGACTAAAGCTGTGAAGGGTTTTTAAGGAAAAATTTCAATCCCCCCCTCCCACCATTCACCGTGGACAACGATGGTATTCCGTTAACAGGATAAGTAGTTCAGTGGAAGGAACTGCTTTGCAGGATGAAAATTAATTACATTCAACATTACATTTTCGCCGTCTTTCGCCCGGCTTCGTCCAGTCCGCGGATGGGTGACCTGGTGTTTGATGAATTTTCATCCACCCCCACCGCTTTCATAAAAGATAATAATATTTGAAACGAAAAATTGGGAAATTAGCTCCCCCTCACCTTGGGGTCATCTCATATCCGCTCATCCATCGCGCTCGTTGCAGGATGCTCGCTGCACAACGGATCGGAGGGAGATTGTTTTTGCATTTTTTAGATGTGCACATACACGCCTGGGGATGTTTACTTGTTGGCCCGAGTTCCGTGCGATGCGAGTTCCGATGATGGATTGTTGTTCGGAAGTGCGCTTCCCGTCTGTGGAACATCTGATGGATCTCAAGGTGCTTTGCATGTAATTTGCGGAGGGTGTGCTCGCTTCATGAATAAATTCTCTTTCGCATCATGTGGCTCGGGTATTTTGTTTTCAAACTCAAAATCCTAGATATGACAGGGCTCTCGTGAAGTAGAATGGAATTTGTTTCACTTCAAACATCGCTTGACATTCATGTCATCGACAACGTCAGCAGTGATCTATGTGGAAGCCAATTAAGGTCTGTTGCCAAGCAGGGGGAAGGAATGCCGCTGTGTTACTTGAAACAACGCCGGTCCAGTGTTTGTGACAAATTCTCCCTATTCCTGGAATAATTGTCAAGCACCTCCTCGGGGGGACAGAACGGCACGTTGCCACGATGATTTGAGTCGGATTGCAGAACAATTCGATGGAATCGGAAGCAGTTTCGGGGAAATCTTCGCTGTAAGCGTGCAGTTGCTGACTTAATCTGTGTGGGAGTGATTCGTGCTATTCACGGGGAATCTCGTTGTCTCGCTCGTGTGGCACTGTGAGCTGTCGTAGGTGTTCGTGGTGGACGCTAGTAGTTTTCATTGAATTGTTACTGCGGTCTCGGCGAATCGTAATCCGATACAAAGTATGTGTATTCTCTGTGGTTTTTCGCTTCGTGTTGCACTTGTCAGTGGTTGAGTGCATATTTTCTCATGAATCATCGCATTCACACGTGGATGGATGAGATAAACTGATGAGATTGGCAGTTGTGGTGATGAATAGAGTTTGACCGAGGAACTGATGCAGGCTGTCATGCAGCTGCGAGGGTTTCTAGCTGATTGTTGCCATTACGTGGTTGAGTTGATGTCTATGCTGAGGAGATGTCCTGTCAAGAGAGTCTCTAGAGTTGAATGGCTTCAAGCCGGGTGGGCATGTTATTCAAAGTCAGCTTACACGGAATACTTTGCAGTGCGTCACGTTATTCCTTTCAGTTGGCATTAGAATTCCCTCACCGTCTTGTCATCCCATTCGTGGTTTGGATTTGACACCCGTGCTTCAATCAATCTGAACTGTCATCCAAGAGAACACTCAGACTAACTAAGCTGAACGTGCCAAAGTTGTTAAAACTTACCGCAGAAATAGTTCACATGTGTGAGGACATTTGATCGTACTAAAGGCCATTGCACGGATTACGAGAAGATTATGGTCGGGTTAATCGTCCATCTAAGGGAATCAGAACCGGAGAAGGCCTATCCGACATTGAAATGGACGCTCTACAAAAGAGATATCCAAAGTTAGTGAATATGGTGACCGTTCTTTAAATCTAGATCAAACTCCTTGCCTTTTTGTGTTTTTATCAAGATTTTAAAACCCTCCCTCACAAAATAAACAGTCTGTCAAATTGGTGAACGAATGGTTAAAATTAACATGGGACATGGGACAGGCCGTGGAGACTCGGAAAAGCATAGTACCGAATATGCAACCTTGAGGTGCACCGATCCTCTCTCACAGCATGACTTTCAAGACTATCCCATGCCTTGGCATGTTTGTACGAACTTCATTTTGGTCATATGCTAAAGAAGCGAACTCCATTGTCTAGGGCTCATGGAAGCATCAATAGATGAGGATACTGGAAATAGGAAATTCTTCAAATTCTTCTCATATCTTGTTGTATATAGGGCCTCTCTTAAAAGGGTACTTAGTCCTCCTGGGTGTTGAGGAGCGCAACTGGCAGTAACCTTTCCCCTCCGAATTTTAGTGCGTTGCCGCTTTATGGGAGGCTAGTGCTTTCGTGGAGAGAGTGAACTTGGAGAGATCTGTACCAGGAATCTATCGCGGCTAACTTCTGATGGTCGTGCGCGGCTTTGAGATTTGATTTATCCAGCTCTGTGTGGAGCCGTATTACAACCGGGTCCTGCGAAGCACAGATCAACAAACTTGTTAAATTGGTCTCGCCCTTAACCAAAGGGAAAGGATGGTCCCTTAAGACATTAAGGAAATCTCAAGGCGTTAATTCAGCATCTCTCTGCACCCGTCGTCAAGGCAGGAGATTGGCAGAAGATCGCACTTTGAACAGCCGGACCACACTGCCAGGGGATTATTGTCTTCATCTTTTACTGCGCTACAAGCCGGGGTGAGGCACAATGGGTCTGGAACTCGTTGGTCTAAGTCAGCCGGTGTTACAACTCGAAAGGGCTCCCATATTCATGCTTCCACACCGGAGAGGACCTGATTCTCAAACTTACACCAAGGGAGCCCCTCCAGCTAGCACCGATCTTTTGCTACGTGCCTCTCGTAACATGCGCCAAGTTGGCTGGAGTCCCCCTCTACTTGTGTGCTCGACGCCAAAGTCTGTTCCCCACGTTCCTCGCTTTATTTCAACACGCAGACGAAAATTCTTCGAACCTCAGCTTAATAGCCCGTGTCTGCAGCCAGTCCAGACCCAAGTCCTGACCACTCCATGTAACCACTCTCTCATCGGAACCCTCATCTCTCCCCACTTGGCTCACACAAGAAATCCCTTCGCTTGTGCCCCTTCTCGGATACAATCTCTGACAGCCCATTGCCCTGACCTTTCTTTCATCTGCGGTAAATCAACATAAGCGAGGACTGTCCATACGAGCAGTCCCGCTCCCATGGCCACTTATCAGTGAAGGGACTCCTCGTTAAACCAGCTCAATCCGCAGAACGACGAAACCGGCACCAGCACCGCAACAAAAGTATCAACAACAAGATGAGTGGGAAATAATTACGTGCAGTGCAGTTGCCCGGCGAAGGTAAACACACGCCCAACTCTGTGCTTCAGCCTCGAGATCGATTGCCGAACGGGCTCCACCGACAACGCCCGCACATACTGTGGGTGCAATAGTGCCACGAAACGGTGATAAAATTTAATAATTGATTGTTACTGCAGTGCCCGACGAATGCTGATTAATTGTATTCTGCGAGAATGGCGGCGAGATATTTATTTATTTCATTAATTCCTTTCTGTTGCCATCGCTCTGCAGGATAGGCACCGGTCGTGCGGGCCAAAGTGGGCATTCTTTCCGCCTGCCATGCGCTCCTCGTGCGGTGTGATGTCGGTTGGACCGCGGAATGGATTGAGTGGCGTAAAACGTGCGAATTCTTTGGGCCAACAACGGTTGGCAAATTGAATTTAAATGCAAATGTATCCCGCTGTAATTAAATTAACATTTGGATCGAAATAAATGTACGCAAAGGATTCGCCGATGGATTACAGCGCATTAATGGGCTGGCTATTCTGAGTTATTTGTTAATTGAAAGGTTCACAAGTGATGCGTATGTGCGGCGTGATGATGATGACAATAGTGATGAATTGCTGAGGATGACGAATGCTCAAGTGTGTTTGTGACAACGATTACAAGGGCAATTGCCGGGGATAATTGCGTGAATAAATCGATCAGTTGGTCGACACTTTATTGCGAGTGATTACCGTCTCAGGCAGTGAGTGGTAATGATGATGATATCAACATCCGAATGGCCACTGGTGCATTCAATTCTGCAGGGGGCTTGTACCTGACGAGTAGCTATTTATTGATTTAATCCGCTTTTAATGAACAGAGAAGTTTTGTTTGCAAATTACTTTCATGTCGCATTCATTATCACATAGGAGGAGCAGTGCATGCGCACGGGGGAATTGTTAATACACTCGCGAGAGGCATTCATGTTCACTTTATCGTCTTATCGAAGCAGCAGGCTCAGATTTGAGGAGCCCTAATGTCAATGCGCACGATGTGGTCGAGGCAGTGGAGTCAACTTGTTTTTGCCTTTCGGTCGACATCCACATCGTTGTGCAGCTGATAGTGTTCGGAATTGTGTGTCCCGGTCCTTTCACCTTCCTCGCAGACAGGACCATATATCCCACACCGAGGATCAGCTCTGCGGTTTCGATTATCATCCAGTTTCGATTTCGATGTATTCCTTCGCCACGAGGTTTGATAATTTGGCTTGTATCCACAGCAACTTTCCCATTCCCTTTTATCAACAGATATTTAAGCCCAATCTGTGCTGTGTTCTTTTCTCCCCATTCACTCCGCGCTGTGCTTTGACCCCGGACAGCAAATTCGTTTATTTGAAGAAATTTATTTAATATGCTGGCAAGTCCTTCAACGCTTTGCTCAAGTCCCGAATTGCCATTAATTCCACAGAGGAAATGTGTTACTTTCTTTAACTGGTTGGCTTCGCAACTACATGCAAACGCATTGCTCACCCAAATGAAACTTATTGCAATTCATGTACCTTGCGCCAAACATTCCCGAAAGGAGATTTAACCTAGCACCCTCATGTCAGCGAGACACCAATTATTGGTATAAATCAGAGCATCGTTTCATTGGCCATGTATCCCGTGTTCGCCCTGCCAAAGAGATGTCGCTACACAACCCTCTAAACTACACCGTAACCTGGCGTCTGATGGTAATTCGGTTTTTCTGTAATGAAATTCCCCGAAAATTCAATCGAATCTCGTCTCGCTTGAGGGTTACATACGAACTGCTGCACAAGTTCAACCCCCACCGTGTACTTGTGTTACATTTCCCAGCAAGGACCCTCAGCTTCAAGTCTCCCACAACGCATGTGTCCGTGTGTTTCTGTTGGCAAAATGTTATTACAACTCCAATGCTGGTTGGTCCTTCGATAATATTTGCTTAAAGCCCGATAGTACAAGGTTGCACAAACAGGTCACCTGACAGGGTGACGCACACATCGATACGCATTCTAATTATTTCAACAAATTTCCTGCTTCAAAAAAAAAAAAAATATAGTTTCTTTGATAATTGAATGAAAACATGGATGCATAGAGGTCATCCGACCGTGTCCTGGAGTAGTTTTAGGGTCTTCTTTCAGGTAACCGGTGCGGGAAATTTCCCACAATTTTTACCGCCATCCGGACAGTGAAGGCGAAATGAAACACGGTTGGGTTTGTATTGTTTACCCTTGGGATTGGGCAGTATCAGGAAATGGCGCGAAAAGAATTCTAGATTGGTGAACACTTGCGTGTGTGTAATACAATTACGCAAATAGTCGACGCCGTCATGACCCGGCGATGGGATGGAAGGATATCATTGTTAGCTGTTATAAAACAAAAATGTGCGTTGTACTTCGTAGATGCAGGAGATAGGTGTGTTTGATGTTGTTAAACTGAACACTGATCCCCGCAGGAGACGCGGACACCTAAGTCAACACGAGCGTTGTTTGCTCTTCGAGTGATTGTATCTATGAGATACCAACGAAATGTTGGGTTATTTGTTTAGGAGTTGTTGTGTTTCTTTCTTGTTTTTCGCTGGCTATTGTCCTCGTGGCTAGTGTATAGTTACTAGTGGTTAGTTTGCTTATGACAGTCTAGGTGAACGCAGGTCATGGGAAATTGCGACAGATTGCAAAGTGGGGTGGCTTTGCTTAGACCCTGATACTTGAAATGATGAATTTATGGAAATTTCGGAGAGAGTCTTGCATGCGTTGTGGATTAGCGTGTGGGATAACACAGCAGATAGGCCGGTGCCTACGATGGAGAAATGGGTTACGTAATTAGAGGGCGATAGCCAGCAATTGCACTAGACCAGGCCTATTCCAGACTTTAAATATAATAGGTCCTTTCCTTTTTCTAAACCGTTTGTGATGAAGTCTCGCTGTTTTGTAGAAAGCCTTGCCAATGCCACACTTTGAGTGCTCCCTGATTAGACGTCACTTGGGGCTTATCGCAAGCCTCTCACTTGAGGGGAATGTTGAGCGTTGAATCTTGACTTGCAACTCAAAACCTTCAACTCAAATTCTTCGCCATTGGTGAACCAGGAGGATATGTTTATGATCTTAAATTTGTCAAAAAGTACGGGAAAAAAACCAGACGTAAATTTTAAAAGTGGCCAGAACTGATACTTGTGGCGAAAATGTCATTTTCCGCTCTCAAACAAAAGTGATTGAGACTTAATGAAACGGGACGACTGGATGGCGCGGTGGGTTAAGTGCCTGCCTAGCTTGGTCCCCGAATTGAATCTCAGGTTTACGTTTTTTTCTGGTTTTAAAATCTGGTCCAGTCACCATTTGCCGTTGGGATCAAATGGAGTGGTCGATCAGTGGTAGTAGTCCGACTGTATCAGAATGGACGAAGATGGTCTAAGTGTGCTGGTGAATTCACTAGCAACAGCCTTCCTCCAGCCATCCCTACCTAATGAATCCATGGAAGTGCTTATTATGGTCACAGCTGTCAATGACGTAGGCAAGGAATGATGGATTTCTCTGCCAATTATATGGGGAAAAGTTAACGAAACTTAACGAAACATCAAGATGGTTATTATAGACCCAACTGCAATTTAGGTACGTAATGAACAATTGATTTCACTTCCGCTTCAGAAAGTAAAAGTTTACGAAACTTAACGAGATTGAACGAAGTTGTTATTATATTCACAACCTTAATTTACGTACGCAGAGAGCAAATGATTGCACTCCCACATAAATAAACGAAAATTAACGAAATCGTGTATGATTGAATTGAGTCCCATCACGCGAGTAGTGTCTGATTAATATTAAGTCTTCACTCCATATCCCATGCCCACCATGTCCCACACAAATTGAATGACCTCATTCGCAAGTCATGTCAAAATTCACTACAACCATCCCTAAGAGAGTGAATTTAATTAACACACGCTATCACATGGGGTATCACCTCTTTCATTCACATACGTAAGCTTTAATTCGCATGTGTCACCTCAGCCTTATCGGAGTGAAACCCCATTGTGCCACAATGTCCTCCATCCGAAAAAGTCGCCATCAGCCATTTGAACAACCACCCGTCCACTGGACGATGGATGGATCACATACCATGGCGCAGCACTAGCAAAGCGTGTCAACAATTAATCTTATTTTTTCTGTTTTTTGTCGAGGCCATACTTAAGCTCAAATAAAATTAAATTTTAACACAATTCACACATTCGTTGTGAACGACTTTAATTGAGACATAAAAGTGAACACGTTTGCTATCGAGTGTGGTGGCAGGCAAGCGGTGGCGGTGGTGCGCAACTTTTTTGCGTTACTGTGATATACGGCCGAGTGAAGGAATTACGTATTTGCGGGTCTGTTCGCACGGTTTCCATTGCACTATGCAGTTAATTATAATGCGGTCACTATCAGTTGCCAGAATGCTGCCATGAGTGAAATGAAATGCTTGCAAATACGCGAGTAATACGTGACCAAATAATTCGCGCACTTTATTTCACTATTTTTTTTTTTGCTTTTGTGCTTTTGCTGTATGTCATGTCGGATGTGTTTTTGTGCTACTTGGGAAGCAGAAAGCACACAACGCAATCATCGTCGGGATGAAGGCATTCATTTTGGGAAACAAACACGCCAACAAAGCGCAATAAATTATAAAAAAGGAGATGAACATCAAACTGCTGCCAGATGAACAACAGGGAGAAAAGGAGAGGCAGTTGACTGGATTAAAGCGTATTAAAGTCATTTTATTTGTTAATACAGTTTCTGAGCGATTTTGAATGAAATGTTCCCTTTCATTAAAATACAAACAATTGGAAAAATTAAAACAGAATAATTAAATGCAAAATGTTATGGGAATGGAAAACCTTATCGGCATGGAATGCATTGAGGATTTGTTTACCCTTGGCGGGGAGTGGCGGGCGGGTCATTCCCACGAGGGCGCATATTTTACTGCTTAAAGGAAACCCCTTCCGTTCACGCACATTGAGGATTATCGATAATACTGGGGGCTAAATTGTACCGGCCAACTATCAGAATTTCATATGTAGAGATTCATAGGATTGATTCCGCTAGCAAACAAAAGTGAACGAAACTTAACGAAACTCAGGGATATGCTATTTAAGGTCACAACTGTCATTTAATTAGGCAGGAAATGATTGAATTCACTGTCGCTCATGTAAGGAAAAGTGAACGAAACTTAACGAAACTTGTCAATCTCAAATTTGACACTAGTTCTTTTGACGCATATTTTGTATAGTACTCTCTTATTTCTATTACTCTCACTGTCGTTCAACATCCATGAATTTATTCACGTTTTTATTTTTCTTTTCATTTCAGGTAAGCATCATTCCCCATTTCCTCGTGCAGCCCTTAGTGTCCCGTCTCAAGTAAGTGACACCATATCGCACGAATTTGCTGCTATATTATCCATCGCAATTTCGCTCGCTACGAAAATAACCTCAGTCCACCATTCTACTCAAGTCCCAACCCACACACAATGCCGTACGTAACCAAGTAAATTACAAGCCAAACAAATCCCATCCCGAATTGAATTCTATTTGACGTCATTCATGACACATTATATTGTTATGCGAAAACAATGCCTCTCGACTCGTGTCGACCGCCAGGGAAACCTAATTATCGACGAAACACGACGCCGCACACAAAGCATTGCTTCCTGTTTTCGCAAAAAAAAAAAAATGAAAAAAGGTCAACAATCCCTGTAGTTGGTCAAATAAAGAAAGTAGAAAACAACGTCAAATGTTATCAAATGCAATGCGTACTTAACCACAATGCCGTGGTCCTGCCGCCTACTCATCAATTCCAATCGCTAAACAATGGCCGATGGTTTTGTTCTCAGGACACTCCACTTCTACTCACGATTCAAATGAAATTGAAACGTCAACGGCAGGATATTTAATTTATTTGTGTATGAATGAGTGTGGGTGGGTGTGCCTAGCTTATCCCCCTACAAGTGCATTGTACCTAGACGACACCATGAATGCTTGGGCCTTGTGTTACTTTTTTTTTTTTACTGGACTTGCGTGTTTGAACTTGGAGGTGGGTGTTAACATCAATTGACAAAAACTTCATATATTGGTTGGAGATGGGAGGAAATATGTTCAAATTTTGAGAGTCAAACAGAATTGTGTTCAAGATCTCACAGGCAACCAAACAAAATGCGAGCAAAACCCGCATTCTATCGGTTCCGTATCGTAATTTTTTTCTAAATAATGGATTCTGAATATTTTTCCTTGACATCAAACTATCTCGAACTTCAGTGGAAACCTCTTCCATGTGGAGGTCGCGGGCTACTCGTAAATATGTGAAGGTTGCCTCTGTGGATATAGACATGCATCATGCTATAACATGTCATTATCCCACTTGAATCTGTCGGTGGATGGGTACACAGTCCCTCAACTCATTCGGATGCATATGAAAAGAGGTACGTCATTGCAGCGCTTCTAAGCTGGAATTTTCATTGAATCGTGATAAAATTCATATTCACTCACAAGGACTAAGCACAGAATCAACTTTGTAGTTCCTCTCGAATGGAGGAGATTGAATACTATCCTAAACCCACGGTTGGTTGATCACAGAGATGTGAACGAATGCATCCTCTATTCACTTCACGACGCGAAACGGAGAAAGACGATATTAAAATCCGCATCGGAACGATGTGAACATGGAAATGTGCGCATATCCTAAGGTGGCAGGATGTTGCTTTCATTTTTCTCACCCGGTTTTCCCGCGTGCAATTCGGTAACATTTTTCCTCCATTCATACATGTGTTGGTGTTGTTTATGGTCGGTGAGGACAACCCTGCGTTCGTTGCTCGTGGAGAATATTCAAAATTCAGTGTTTTGCTGCACCGATGATGTGATGGCCAAAGGGTGTTTTAGCCGTTGATCCGCGTTTTCATTGCATGAACACACATACACACCTGCAGATACACAGGATGAACTTCCCATGCGGCAAAGTGCCGAAAGTAGTTATTTTCACCGGAATTTTATGGGATTTTTAGTTTGAAAATATAATTGGACGTGGTGTCGATGTACAGCAGAGTTTGAAATTCACATTTTTTGCCAGCCCCTGCAAAAAGATAAACTGATTGGCAAAATTGGTTCCGTGGCAGTTAGTAGTTTTTTCTACTAAATCAATTTAGAATGGTTTCAATTTAAACGGATGGATGGCAATGGGTTAAGTTAAGGTGGAAAAAAGCCATTTGATCGAGCAATTTGAGCTTGTGTAGGCAGTAATTAGTTGAACAATCAACGAATTTAAGGTGTGGATTACAATTGAGTAACGTATGGTTTCGAACACTATTTCCGAAGGCCTTTTGCTGTGCAATGGCATTGGTTGGAAGTGTGATTCATTCCAGGCATGTTTGGGTGTTTTTGGAGAATTGCACCAGAGGACGAAACCATCCCGGGATAATTCCCTGGATCCATTCTGTGGTAAATGTACACATTTTTAGCATATATTCACTTGCTTACCATGGAGTCTTACCATGAGTCGCCTGTGACCCATGGATGGTCTGAGGCGACTGAGCAGTAGGTGCCATCCCCTCGTTGACGTCCCCAGGCATGCTGCTTCCTCACGTCGAGACCAGCTGTCTTGATATGGTTTCTATAACGAAAGTTCAGCCTTCCCGTCCTTCTTGACCGGAAGCTCTGTTTCGAAGACCCTCTTTTTTTGCCTTCAGGACTATCTGCACATCTTGGTACAGCTCTTAGAAATCATGATTATGTGTCCTCCTCCATTCATCTTCCTCGGAGACGGGACCATATACCCGACACGAATCTTTCGAAGCCTCTGCTGCATTGCTTATCGTCCAGCTACCGCCTGGACTGCACTGGACTCTGACTTCATTATATTGATCGAACCTTGGATGGAATATAACTCCACGAGAAAAGCCATATCGGGCAAAAGCTCGTCCAGAAATTGAAGAATGTTCGTTTTCAGAGAGAAGGTCAAGGGCTTTCGAACTGCATCAAGAGTTTGCATAGCCGCATAAAAGAAGGAATGGTGACAATCTTGTTGAAGGACCCAACAACTCGCCTTCCCTGTATTGGCATTTAGGCCTCGCCACCCCTAGCTCCCCGCCCTACCTAACCGGAGCTCAGCAGGGAGAGTTTTTCTGGCAGCAAAATCAAAACTGGTAGTGTTGTGTGAGATTTGGCAACGACTTGATGCAACCACATTTCTGCCATATCCCCATCTTCGGTGTGACGCCCATAAACTGAACTGACTGTAGTCAAGCCCTCTGTGTAAGCTGGCATAAATTCATCTACGGCTTTTGCCTAGAAATTAGTAACCCATACTGCTAGCATGCGGGACAGTCATCCTCCTGTTCCTCGGGTTAACGTGGGTTATCACTGCCCCGGTCTGGTAAGTAAATGTATTCTATTCTACAGAGGAGGGGCCTCTTGGACCCAGTTTCTTACCTTACTTCAAACTCCATGAACCTACGAACAGACCCAAATTCATACTCTCCGACGTTTTCATGTCAAGTAGAGTAAGTGCCATTCATTTTCAGAGAAGCGACTACATGACAAGACTGCATATTCCTCCGCGTGTGAATATTCTAGACAGAAGTGCGAACTCCATCGTATCTAAATTTTTCTAAAAAAAAAATCTATATCCTCCATGGCCGGACAGGAATTTCATCCGTCGGTCCCGAGCTAAGACTCTATGCCGGGCAGTGAGCGATATCCATCTTCCTTTTGAGAAACGGTTCCGGTTAATTTGTCACAGGCTCTGTTGATGTTGCCCTGTTCCCTTCCTTTATTTGTTTCACTTGCTGCCGGATCGAAGATAGCTTACGTCTCATTTAGTTTGTCAGAATGTCAACGAATTCTATATACTGTCAGCGGGACCCTACGAATCGTCCTGAAACCGCCCATTGCCCTTATCATACCACCCCCGACAATGACGAGTGCAAGAAGGACTAAGTTGACTACTTGTCTAAGTAATACTCTGAGCTCATATTCTCATGTTTTGGGAGAGAGAGAGCGTGCTCCTAGGATCAGAGATGTCTTCCTGCTGGAGTTTTGTAGCAGCAACGCAGCTTCAATTGATTCTGTGTGTAGACCCTTGTTGATAAATCCAAAGTCTCATTTCTCAGTTCAAGTGCTGTGGCCGCAGTGAAATCAAATTGTGTTGCATCTCCTTCAACACTTAAGGGTGCACTTCGATGATAGATCGTCCTTCAGGAGTCTGTAACAGAGGGCGTCTCGAATTTCATCACTCTTTGACAATACTACACTCAGACGGACGAAGCTGTCGACCATAATCTGCTACGAATTCGATGGCTCTATGCTTTATTTCGAAACTCTTGATTCTAAGAAGCTATCTTCAGGGTGAACCAAAAATGTTTGCGCGGTCTTCTGCAGTGTCTTACACATGAACTTGTATTTTGAAAATGGGATTTGAACGATTTGTAGCTGAAGTTACCCAGAAGTTGGGGTATAAAACGTGGGGACACCCCTCATTTCAAAATGATAGCAGGTAAACGAAACACCTTTGTCCGTTTTCTTCTCATGTCATTCTCATAAAATCAACGTCCGAAAAAAGTCAGCACTCGAACATCACAAATTTGATTTACGCTTGCGTAAGTTCGCCCCAAACCACTTTTTCAGAGGATTTCGTTTGGGAAACGACACATTTGTGTAGCCACTCCAGGTGAGTCACTTCATCAAAACACAGGTGCCACCTAGAGCATGCAAAAGACCCTCCAAGATACACCCGAATCCCACTCGCACCATTCCACAAAGTCTGCGAAGTAGGCGTTTAACTCAAACAGCCTTAGTCATGGATCCCTCTTCAGGAAATTGAAATAGCATTCGTCTATCGGCTTGGCGTGTATAGCCGGGATATGTTGCGTCACCTGCCTCAAGTTGCACGAATCGGAAGCCATTTTGTTGCCAACCCCAGCTGTGAGCCGTCGAATTTTCTTCCCCCGAAAGAGTGTGTAAAACAAAAGTCATTACATTACTATTCATCCCCGTGTACATTCGCGCAGCGATAACCCTCGAAACCTTTCAACCACTCAGGCGACGGGCTGAATGTTATCCCGTGAACAGGGCTTCCTGTAATCCCTTGAAATAATTTCATAAATTGTGCACCCCTTCGCAGTGCTTCCGCAGCCAATCGGAGGGCATCAGGAATTGCACCCTCCTCTCGAGAACAACAAATCACGTCGACCGATTAAAGGGTGCAGAAAATGGGGCGCAAAACCCCCGACGGAATAAAATCGATGTCGGAATGTCCGCCGTTAAATGGCGACCGGAAGCGACAGCGTTTCCATTTTCAGTCTAGCCACCCAGACACACTCCCAAGGTGAGGCCTCCCGGGCGCCCACAAAAGGCGTTCAATCATCGGTCAGCCAAAAGCCAACGGCTTGAGGTTAAATGATAACTGAATGGCTACGGTGTCCTCGAACGGACCTGATCCGACCGAAAGATGGATGGTCAATAATTACTCCCTAATTAGATAATTATAAGATAAAGGCTCACGACATAAATTACCGCCCATGGCATGGACATAAATTCATTCGGAACCGCTCCTGCGTGTGGACAAAGGACACACTTATTACACCGAAATACCTGGTAATTAAATTCATGTGAGTATGCGTTTCATGCATTCGCAAATGGTGTGTCCTGATCGTTATGCGTTCGATAATTGGCAACAACAAGAGTGCTAACTACCCGCAGACTATTTATGATACACATGAGCCGGGGCGACGGGCTGTGAGAAGCGGAGTCAAGCATAACACGCTTAACGATAAGGACACGGTGTCCTTGTAATGAATGCGGGGACAAAGACGACTACGACCATGATGATGCCAACAGCGTGGTTTATTATTGTGCGTAATTGATGTCACTACGTGGCCTGGCCGTGCGTGAGGCTGTGTGCCGCAAAAACATTCTCTCAATTAACACACGCCAGGACGACGAAATCGCCCACACCCGCCGCCAGCGAAGGCCCACGACTGACTTGCTAACGCTATGTGCTTGTTCTCAGTCAGGGACTGAGTGCAATTCACTTGCCGATGGTATGCAAAGAGGACAATAAGGCAAAACCTTGGAGGAGCTTTTGCGCCATAAATTAACTTCGTCCTGGCGGTTAATTTGTAATTTATTCACATACTTCGATTTTCAACTGAGCGCATCTGCGAGCGGGAGCGTGAGAAAAGGACCTCGGGTGGCTGTGGGGGACTGCCTGATGTCTCTGCTCTTAATTAAATTATTCGCAGTGATTTACGAAACTCAGTCGTGTGTCTAGGGGGATCACGTGTGTGTAAATGTGTGCCAACTCGAATTAGTGAATCCGAGTTAAATCGTGCAGACGCGCCGCTAGATCACACCAGTGGACTTTTAATTATCCTAAGAGGTCGACAGGACGATCTGTTTGGTTTTTGCATGAATGGCAAATCTATTGCGGGGTTTTCCTTTTTTGAATTTTGAGGGTGAGCCAGTGACACGATGGATGAGGTCATCTTGCTAATTAAAATTTTGGAAATTTACGTCGTGTCCGTGGGACACCCTTCTGGTTATTTCAATTGGAGGGCGCTTTGAGAAACGAGCGATGCGACTACGACATTCTGGTGTCAAGGGTGGTGAGTTGAACCATACACTCGGGTTTGAATACTGGTGTCTAACAGGATTCAGGCCTTGCATGTCTTTTCAGTTGGGTCCCAAATGTTTGCTGATGGCAGTTTCAAACTTGTATGCTACCCAGTTTGGCCGTTACGAGATGTTGTTTGTTGGCAAAGCTCACTTCCTCCTTTTACTCGCTATTCAGTCCAGGGATCAATTTGATCAGGAGAAAGGTTTTGCAAAACAGAATCGTTTGCTCCAACTTGGTACAAATGGCCATGGGGACTAAACATGCGACAATTTACAGAGAAATAGGTCATATCAGGCCGGCAAATCTAGATAGCTAGAGTGGGCAATTACACGAATGTGGACAGTGGGCAAACTCCGGATTCATACCGAACAGTGACGCATTGTGGTTCGCATTGGCCTTCAAAATAGTAGCAGAGCATGTTTTATGCAAGCTTTAATCTTTACTCGATTAAGGATGATTCGATTTGTTCATCCATGTTTCGATGCTTTAGAATGTGTTGAACAGAAGACCATACTAGAGGAGAGCTGCACTCTGTGGGACAACTGTCAAGGAAAACCCTAAAAGCGTTCATAAAAGCCTGACCTCATCTCAACTTCAGTGGCCATGTTAGTATACCACGCTCAAGAGAAATCTTCATGCCACTCGATCCCCACCATCGACCCCTACTCGACGTCAAGAGTTACGCGTATGTCAAAGCGCAACCAGGCGGGTGTGTTTTTGTTTGACTTGGTCGAACCACCTCCCACAGGGTCTGCCAAGCGGTCACAAACTAGATGGAATCGCATTCAAGGTACGACTTGGAAGTCGTGATGATACATAAGTAAAATAAAAGTGAAACGTCCCAAAGAGAAGTACCCTGTGGACACGCGGAATCATGGCAAGTTCACATTTTAGAGAGATTCACATTATCGAATGAAAAAAAAACACTTATTTTTCACCTTTACTACATTTTGCTTGACTTGCACAGCACAGGCACGATTGTGAGAGGTTTTAATATGTGTGTTCCAGTAGCACTTGATGGTCCCAAAATAGTTGCACGTTCCCTGCTATCCTTTTTAGCCTGCTGCACAAGACTTTCCCCTGAAAGAAGATTCCAGTATAGAGCCGTATTATCGGCATTTCTAAATGTGTTCTGGAGCATGAGGCTTTTCCCTGTCATGACAATTTCCCTAACCGACGTTCTCGACACTTTTGAAGCCACCAGTCCCTAGCAGTCAAATTAGAATCTGCCTCATGTTTGAATGTGAATGTTACAATGATTTGCTTGATTTCTGAGTAAGTTAGTCGAAATGGTACATTTTCCCCCGAAAATTTTTAAGCCATTCAAAGCGGGCAGTTTCGATTTGAGGCACCTCTGACTTGTGAATTTTGTAACCTCATTCTTCTGCAGTTGAGAAGCCGGTTTCCGCTAATAACTGCCAACTGTAAGGAACCTGTGTAGCTTTAAGGAAGTGGCACACGAACACCACACAACAGAAGACACGTAAGAAAGACACAAAATTAAACCTTAATAATTATGTGGGTGGCGCTGCAGCACTTTGAGGCCAGGGTCTAGCTTCTCAGCAACCACTTGTGTTGAGCGTGCTCTTGTTCTATCGCAACTTGACCTTGACCTACAGTTTTATGCCGACTCCGAACGGCCAAGTTTAAAAAGTTTTTTTTTCTGACAATGCTCAATGTTAGTGACTCGCAAGGGGTGGGAGCCGTGAAAATATCTTCTGGTCGTACCGGACGGGAAATTAACGAAGGCAGCGAGTTTCAGTGTCGACGCACAAACTCACAACGCCACGGCCGCTCCAAAAAAATGTATTAATTAAACCGTAACACCAGAAACAACGAAAATAAATTAGCACATGCGCATACGTGCAATGATTCGGTACGAGGATAGCGCATATTATGTGTGTCCCGAGACACAGTGACATCAAACAGAATTGCGAAGCAGACAAACTCGCTAGAAAGGGCACCACCTCAACACTCTACCCGGACGGGGAACTGCCGTTCACGCCTATCGCTACTACAAAACATCTACTAAAGCTTGAAACGCTTACTCACTCTAAACGTAGATGGTCAATTGGCACTGGTTGCGAAAAGCGATTATGGCCTACCATCGATCCAAAACGCTCACCGACCTGATGAGAATGAATAGGCCGATTGTTTCTAACATTTCTCCGACCATTGTGCCATTGGAATTTAAGCCTCTAGACTGGGTATCCCCTGCAACGACTTCTGCAGAAGTTGTGGGGATGAAGAGGAAGAAGAAACCAATGCACACCTTCCTGACAATTGCAATGCCCTATCATCTCGAAGATTCAGTCGTCCCATATTTCTACCACTTGACAGATTTAAGCCGTGTTAGCATCAGTCAACCCCATCGCTTTATTAAGAGCTCCATATGGTTTGCGGACTAGGATCCATTAGATCTTGTGGCCTATTTTTGGCCTAAGTGTGGCTACCTCTTAAGGTAGTCAGCCACTCTAACCTAACCTTATTGACCTTTGCTGTCACCTACTCCCTTTTAAATGCGCTAGACTTCGCAAGCAAAAAAAAAAAAAACAAGGACGAGATAAAAAATATCATTTCCGAATAGCAAAGAATGGTTTCCGTTCACACTGTCTATCGTTACTTTCTATTGCGATTGTTCCAGTGTTTTTAGTTTTGCCTGTGCACAACATCCTGTGTAGCTACGCCTTCGCAGTTCAAAATTAAACTGCTTCTTGTTTTGTGGCATTTCATTTCTCAGTGCAGCGTAAGACGCCCATTTTCTGCAGAAATCACCTTTAAGGAGTATTTTCCGTTAGTCCTATTATACGAGGCTCTTCACCTGTTGTCTATCTACTTGGAGTGTCCTTTTCCGGTGCAATTTTAAAACCATTTTCATACGAAACGAAGTGACTACAGAAGCTTATTACATAATTAATGTAGGGAAAGGTAAGTTTGATCCTTTGGCCAAACCACTTAGCCTACGCATCGACTAAACGGTGCGTAAACAGAATGTCTCCTCTTATAAATTACCGCCCACGGAATTCTGGTAAATCCAGTTAAACTGTGATTCTCTGAGTGAGACAGCAGGCGAACCTCAACCATGATTGCTTCCTACACAGAGCGGCGATAAGAGAGATAAATTCGGTCGCCTTCACCCCAGTGGCGTCTCTTTAATTCAAGGACTTGCAATGACCATTCCAAGGGAACAATAATTCCACAATATGAATGCACTGACCATGGTTCCTGGCTCAAAGAGAAGCTTCCACGGAAACAGGTTTGTGTTAATTGCACTGGCAGAATGAGTCCCAAAGCAATTTGAATTAAAATCGTTTGATGACAACAACGTGACACGACCCACTAGCATGCCCACACTGAATAGATACGCAGCAGCGCATGCGATAGTAAGTTGTTCAAGTTTGCGTCTCAATTATCATACGTGTAGATTTTGCCAAAAGTTCACATAGAATTCTGAAATTCCTAGTTCAAGCCCCTGGAATGCATTCGTCCACCGATAAAGAGTGCCGGCGTTTAATTACAAAAACAAATAGGAGAATGGACTCATTCAACAATTAGGGGAATTATATTGAAAGCCTCACGTCGGAAAAGGATTTTTTCGATGCTCTGAAATTGGCTCTCATATGCTTGCATGAAATACACATTTCATTGCGAATTTGATTAAACTCTGGGACCAGGCTGAAACTGAAATTCAGTGTCCTGTGTGTCCAGTGTGTTCAGAAGTCGCAGGACGGAGGTCACTCAGAGATGACAAGTCATTCGCATTCCGCATGAATTGATGCATTATCTCAAATGTTCTCGCTGCTTGAGCAGATTTAAGAGATCCCTCTCTCTCTCTCCCTCTCTCTTCCTCTCCCCAACTCTCTCCCCCCCCCCCCCCATCCACAGCAAATCATGATTAGTTGGTTAAACAAACCAACCAACTCCTGCCCTCATCCACAGAAGTCAATGTCACTTGAAGAAGAAAAAAAATACGTTCTTTGCGAATGGTTTCCCATCCACAGAGGCTCAGTTAATCCATTCCCATGACACGAGCAAACAGCTAATTCCCTGCATTTCCACAATTTTCATGTTTACTCTCCGCTCCCAGGTAGCGTATGGCAACACAATGCTCTAATTGCCTCCTCTCCCATTGCCGTAAGTACACGCTAAGCACGTCTTTCCATTCCGCCAGAGTCCTATTGACACAAATAATTAAACCGATCAGCGTCGTTCAAAAATTCCCCACCGCTGCCCTCTGATGAATAGCAAAAGTAAACCTCTTAACTACTCTCAGTGAAAAAAAAAAACGCCGAAGCCGGCATTACTCTAAGAACCATCAACGTCAACAGCCGCCGATGACGACGACAGCCGACAACGACAACCATCAATGATGAACGATGAAAAAAAAAAAACGTTCAAAGTCGAATAGACGAGAGAAAATGAGAAAACACAGGGACAACCGAACCGAAGTCGGGAGAGCGAAGCAAAGGGACAAACCCCAGAAAACCCCAGAAAACGCTCAGAGAGGCGGCAAAGAAGCAGAGGAAAAAAAAGTCAATTTAACCCCTCTTCTCCCGTCGAGTGTCATTCAGAATTAAAACACCGTATCTAAGCGACATAAAATGCTAGACACTTAACTTTTAATTCGTCCCCGTGAGCCCTATTCATGAGCGAATGAATGTCCTCGAGTGGCTGGCTGACAGGACCAGGACCGGGAATCACAACCGTGACCAATTAATAAACACATTGACTGGCTGCGACTCTGTCCACGGCTGGCATGTAGGCATATTGTATCACTCTCACTCAGTGGCGTCGTCGCCAGTAGATGCCACCACCGATTGTCCTTTCAATCCTTTGCCCTGCGTGTGTACACACTGAAATTTTCGTTTGATCAAGCCTCGTCGCGTGAAATTGCCGTGCAAGTGCCGGTGGTGGGTAGGAAGGGGGATGTACCCAGTCCTGTACCCTTTTCCGTTGTAAAATCAAAGCACACCGAATCAAGGGTTAGCAGCACCACTTCAGAGAGGTTTTTGCTGCCAACCAGAGGAACCACCACCACTGCCAGGCACTCGTCCCTGCGAGCGCACACAAAATTACGGGTTACATCTAAAAAGTGCAATTCAACTCGAAAGTGTAATTATAACCCTGAGCCGGAGTCAGAGTCTCCTGCATCCTGCGTTTCGGCTTTTTTTTTGTGTGAAATCTCAAACGGAGCGCACTTGGAATGATGTGCTTCGAGGGTGAACCACCCTTCGCATGGAGGACTTAGCACTGGTATACATCCGAATGTGTATGCATATACATGAGGAGTCCTTGAAAGAAATACATTTAATTTTCCACGATTAATATGCACAAAGGAGCGCGAGTAATAACTTTGCCTGCTTCCTGATCCGCTTGCCTGGCCATGGTCATGACTGTGTGTGCTGTGTGCGGTGTGTGCCTCTGGCAGAAGACTTGTTCCCATCCCCTTTGGTTTTATTTTGCGGATAATTTATTATTAGATTTGCAACTGGCCTATTAGGTATCCATTAGATATTGTATCCGACGATGAGAGAGTGAAACACACGCATTCGCAGAACTACCGAACCACCCTTAGGGGTTCCAGAGTAGAAGAAAGGGGCCCGTGCCGCGTTCCAAGGGTGTCTCTGCCTGTCTGTCATTAATTTAGATGTTGCCTATGAGTACACAGACCGTACATATCCTTCATAATTGAGTAAGTGCACTTTTCGACGAAGGACCCTCTGCCTGCGTGTGTGCGTGCAAAAAAAAATATTACATTAGTTTCCTGTCGGGCACGCACGGTAACACCCCTGATGGGCCAGCGATTGCCTGCGCGCCTTAGGCGGCAATTGGGAAACGCGGCCGCAACCTCTTGCATAACTCCGGCCAGGAGCCAACCTTTCATATTCCTTTCATGATTTATTTCAATTTTTTTCCTCCAGGAAGATACATTTATTCAATTTCGAATTTCCTTTGCTTTCACGGCTCTGGTTCCTCTAACAGGGGTAGTGTCCTTTTGTGTGCGCCTTTGAAATTCAATTCGAAACCAGACGCACAGGGTTGGACTGGGCGTTCGCAGAGCAGGACGTAGTTCCTATGGATTAGCTGCGGTCTTACATTGCTCGTGCGATAATCAATTGTCTCCTCTTACAATTAAGTGTTGAATTCAATGAATCGTTTGACAATCGCCGTACAGAGAGACCGAGAGGTGTCATCTCCCATTCGAGGACAGGAGGTATTAAAGCGAGAAATTTTTTGATGACATTTGCGAGGATTCAGATTACACGGAACACACAGATCATAATGCAACGAAAAAAGGAAGGAAAACGAAATGAATTACGATAGCAGATGTGTGCCCCGCAGTGCAGTGATACGGATCGGATTGCGCCCGCTTTTTAGTGGGTAATTATTTAATGATGTGGCAAGGATAGTAATCGAATAGAGGACAGTGGTGGGGCTGTGCTGACAAAGTGACAGCAATTAGGTTCAATGCGTTTGACAGATGGAATTATTACGAATTATGTACTCTGAGTATTTGAACGAGAAGTGCAGTGAACCGATGGGAGATGGATGAGTACTGCAAGGTTAAGGGCAGATGGCTAATTACAAGCGATGCTACTCATGCTTGGTTTAAATATCTTTTCGGGTGCCGGAAGCTTTGAGTCTTTCAGGGGATCTCTTGATGGAGAGAAGACGCAAGATGCATTGGGGAAAGGGTTTCGAAAAAAATGAGACCTTTTTGACACTAGGTCTCTTGATTGCCGCCGCGGTGTCAACCATGAGTTGTTTAGACGCAGCTAGATGGTAAAGGAATTTACTCAGGAGAGCTTATCATCTCACTTATCAGGATCTGACCCTGAGCTATCGCTGACGGTCCTTGTAACGCAGCTTCGTCGTCCAGACTTGGTCTATAAACCGGGGGCTTAGTCTTTCTTTCATTCTTGAACCACTCGGATTCGAAGCGCATTTTACTTTTAACTAAATTTACATTTATGGACGAAATTGGTATTTAAAGCACATTCTTGTGCTGATTCTTGCGAAAAAGCCTTTTTACGAGTCTTCGTTTAAAGTCGGGCTAAAGTGGCTGACTGTCAACAAGCAGCAGTCACACTTAGGCAAATGTAGACCCGTTGTGCCAAAGCACGACCGAAATACATTTCCACTGTATTTATACAGAATGTTGGTTATTCTTTTTTTTCTCCTCTGTATGGCGCCACAGTTAAAGGTGAATTCGGTCCTCAACCAGCAAGCCTGCATGTATAAACCCAGCTTGATCCTTCGAGCGGCGGCTCTATTACTCCCTTGCTCGGTACTGAGTGCCATCAACTATTTTTCGAAGACGAAGTCACAGACAAAATCGAAGTTATACACTCTGTCCATGACGTCAATATTACATGTCCTTGCCTGAGGACACGATACTTGTACTTTTTCCACCAGGCATTGTAGCCTCCTCCGTCTCAAGCCTAGGAAATGTCTCTTCGACGTATCGCTGCAACATGCATCTTGCGGCTTGCGAGATTTGCACGATCTTCTCCCGATCGATGTTGAAGAAGTCATTTGACACCTTTTTGACATTGAATACCTCGAGGAGTTCATTACTGACGTGTGCAATTTTGATTGCAGACTTCTTTTAATTGATCGACTGGGCAGAACTCCTTTACTCCGGGGTCAACCATACTGAACTTCAAATTAGAAAGCCTGCAATGGCAAACATTCGTGTCCTTTATGAATCTGCCAGGCTTTTCCTCAAGTATGAGCGCTGCTTTAACGGATCACTTCAGGACAAGTTGACTGCTTATGTAGACGGACGGGTGTTTCATTCGAGTCCGTATTGAACGAAAGCTTTCCTAGACCTCATACGAAACTCACGTCTATAAATGAATCGCCGTTCGAACAGCATCTATCTGGATCCCCGCATTCGGTGTGTATCAGTCTGGGAGCTACCCTGCACAACGCATCCAATTAAAATCAAAATCTCATTAGAATTCCCAATGTGCTCACACTATCCACCCTCGACCACATTTTACATGCCTCAAGGTTCCGTCGCCAATTCAAAGTCACTGCGAATTTCAAATGAATTCCACGAATTTAACATCGGCCAGGTGTGAAAATTGCTGCCCTGTCCTCCCTTTCACGGCCCTCCGCCGGCTTGTGTGACCTCCGCCGAATCAACCACACAGCGCACAGGTCGAAATATTTTCACTTCAAAATTAATTTCACAATTAACCCGCCCCGTTCACGTCGCCTCTGATTGTGGCAATTATGCTCTAACCTCTCCTGGTTCGCTAGCGACGCAGGCTACACTGCCTGTGTCAACCGCAATCGCATTCCCAGTGAATACCTTCAAGTGTAACTCCATGTCGAACTCAACTCAACCCTCACACTCGGCGCGGCCAACTGAATGCGCCTGTGATTGCTATTGCCACAAGCGCAGCACTGTGCAGTCGCCGTTACTGTTGCCGGCTGCATAGACCTTGACCCGTGCCAGTAATTAAGGTTACACTCGACCGCAGTGTCCATATTCTTTTAACTGCTAACTGACGCTTGCATAATTCAAATGCGAAAACCAGAGCGAACCAAGAGGACTCTCTGCGCACTCCGGCCGCAAGGACATTCGAAATTGTGCAGCACTCCTCTGTGCTGTACGGGTTTCTATTGAAATTGAATTTAATTTGATTAAGACTTCATTTATTTATCGCATCGGACGCGGTGTCCTCAGTGCAGAGTGCTGGGCTGATGGCACACGCTGTCAACGTCGTCGTCATCATCTTCTTCATTGCTGCCCGGTGCCGTGTGCATTCAGGCATTGTCTTCCACTGGCCGTGGCAAGCACACAGGTACGGAGTAATGAAATATTTAATTCTGACAATTAAATGGAAATTAATGCTGTCAACAGAATGCGACACTTGGCATTTTCGGGCTCCGAATGCAAGGCGGCCAAGGATAATTAGTCAATAGGGCAGAAGTCACCGAATGGAGCCGGGGGCATAAGTTCAGTGTTGATCTTTCTGATGTCGTCTGTATTAATGAGGATATGTGAGGGGCCGTGTTGTGTTGTGCTGTGACCTGATTGTGGATGCGCATCATCCGAGTGAATGATTATGGAAACGAAGATGGTGTGTAACTTGCCCGGAATTTATGTCGGTTCATAGACATTTTGCATCATTTGATGGAATTCTGACGAGCGGTAAATAGTTGTGCTTAACAAAGGACTTCCTCCCTCGTGGCCTGTTCCTAGCTCTGTCTCTTGTGTTCAATTGAATCGAGCGTTTGTTAATGAGTTCAATTTGATGGCATTCCAAAGCAGCTGCAGATTGGGGTGGGACACCAATACACTTTGATCTGGTTTGTGGTTTTCAGGTGCACTGTACATTCATGAATTGTGGTTCGATGCAGGAGTTTGACCTCAGAGCCATTGAGCTTTACAACAGAATGTCTGGAATGTTTCTAGTTCTTCACACATCCCCACGATCGCTGATGACACATGACTTCCCATAGAAAGCGAACTAAAGGTGACAAGTCACTTGATCTTCAGATCAACCTACAGTTCCATTAGACGCAATTATTGGTCCGAATTTAGTTTAATTTAGAGCATGGAATGTCGCTGTGTGCCTTGTTGCGATGTCTTGTGAGACGTACGAAGCCATACATCGAGCTTCACAAATTCTTTCAGTTGCCAGAAACTCTCCGTAAGCAACAGATGGTTCTTCTTGGGCTCAATGAGAGCATTTAGATGATGAGCCGTCTCTTGGAGGATCAACCTGACTTCTTATGAGGCATTGCCCATCACAGCCTTGTGGGGGAGGACCCCAACCAGCCTGGGCGCGAAATTGGAGGTAGCCAGAGATCGCGCTAGGAGAGGCTTGTTGGTTGATACCCAGATCCACCCTGGACTATAGCGCCACACGAAGAAGAAGAAAGAGGACGTCCAGATATCCGCATTCCGGTGCCTGATGAATTACACGTGTATTAAGACCGCCAACGTGTATTACATGGCATCGTCTAGTACATCTTCACGTGCATACTCAAATTAGGCTCTAACCTATTGACTGCTTCAATTAAATTGTTCTCCACTTCAGAAAGGACTTCGCCGGGATTTCAAAGCCGCCGACGCGTAGCTTTGTGCTCGGAGCCCTACTTAAAACGTAGTCTTCCCTTGTGAACAAATCCTAATTTTATTCCACAACGTCCAGTGACTGTTAAAGTTTCGATTTTAAATCCCCCCTTTAGGCCGAGTCTTGCACCAAAGTTTGCACTCACAACCTTCGAAATGAATGCTCCCAGCGCCGCGTTCACTTCAACCAGTCATTGTCCATCCAGGGCAAACTACCAGCCCCGCGTCCTTCTCAATTTAATGAACAAATTCCTGATTACATTCACACATCATCCCCGCCCCCACCCCAAACATGGATTTTATTATATCCCGCCTCCACCCATCAAAGTGCGAAATAACATTTCCCACTCAAATACATTAGATTTCACGATTTCATGTATAACACATCCAGCTGGCAGACCCACCAACGAGCGCACATCCTCATCAGCTAAAAAGGCTCACCCCAAGCTTCAATAGAAATCCCCCCCTTTACCATAACTGGATTATGAATATCATAAAATATCGAAAAGAGGATACCAAGCAACATCAACGATGGGGCATGGGGGGACCCATCATGTTTTGGGAAATTATTAAATGCTACTTCCAACGCCTCCAGCAATAAACCCTCGGCCGCCACCACGCCATATCCGTCATCTGGCCTTACTTCTCATCGTTTCTGTGCGCCCCTTTCCCGGGCAAACCCTGCCTGGGCGCCGGGTGGCTTTCGTTCGGGCGGAAGAGGATTTCGTCAATCACTTTTACTACTGGCCGTTGCGGTGGCTTCCTGTTGATGTAACTGCTCGGCGTTCATCTGGTCGCCTTGTGCCGGCCATGCTCCTGTTGCAGAGACATGAGGCGGGTGGGTTCGCCTAAATGCGGCGGCGGGCGTAATTAATTTAGACTTGTTATATTAGTGAAATATTTGATTGATTTGTTCTTTTTGTAACAGGATATCGGATAATCCTGGAAGTTTATTCAATTTGCCCGCCTCTTTGTCTGCTTGTGAAGGTGTCGGCTATTAACATTTGTACAGGGGTGTAGTTTGTCTTGAAATGGGATCTGGGTTGCATTAAGCTTGGATTTCGGTGGCTAGGCTAGGAACTGACTTACAAGATGTAGTGGTCGTCTAAATGGCGAGGTTCATTGTGCTGCCACGTGGATTGATTTGGGAGCAAGTTCGCCCAGATCTAACAGATTAGAGTGGCCTGTGATCGTCTCTGCAATTGCTCAAGAAGAAATGTGGGCATTGACTGAGGATTCAGGACATTTTGAAATATCACTTCCCATCGAACTTTGGCACGTCCCCAGGCACAAGGCCGCAAATCCCCAGTGAGTTGTCAAAAATCACAAATTCAATTAAGCGCCCAGAACTTGACGACCACTTGACCATGGCCCAACACCTCTCAAGCCTCAAGTCCACGTCCAATGCAATTCTACAATCCACGGAAAAGGTCCACCTTTAGTCAATTAATCACACAAGCAATCCGGTTTAATGACTAATTAGACTGTCAGAAACAGAATTCGTTACCGAAACCAACTTCGCACCATAAATGCACGAAATACAGAAGCACAGCGCACCTTGCTTCCCACACGGGCTTGCATTTCAGGTGTGGATAGTCCTGGAAATGCTTTGAGCATTGGAATGAATATTTTGTGAATAATTCATGACGGCAGTGACCAGAGTCCCGGGCTCCAGGACATGCATTTGTTTGCACTTCGAGAACGGTGAAGATATCTAAACCGGACCCAGAGTCTCGATGAAAGTTTAACACGACCGACCGACCCCACAGCGAGAGCTAAACCGACGATCATGTAAAAACTCACTCCCTCAGCCAGTTCTACAAAGCATGCGACAAAAAATGACAAAAAAAAAAAATGGTGAAAAACAAGCGAACATCCATTCGTCAAAGCCAACGTTCACCGATCAGAAAGGACATGCAGCTGAAGGTGCAGTGCAAACGAATGAAGTTATGTGTACTCGCACTTAGCGCTGAAGGACATTAAAAGTGTTGAAGCACCCAAGGAACGGTGTTTATGCATTTTGAATTATGTGTGCGCTTTTACGTGTGCTCCTGTGCGCTGCTGCACCTTTAGGTGGGTCAACATTGCAAAACATGTGCAGGTGTGTGAGATGACGGTGGAAACTTTCCCATCAGCAGCGGATTTTCTTTTGACGTTGAGGCGCTTTTATTTCAGCGTCATCCTTTTTTACGTACAAACAAACACGTCGATGGCACTGTTTTAGCTTTATTTTAAATTTTTTCAAGTAAAACGAGAGTTGGTCGGATTCCTTGCTACTCAAAGGAGAAAATTCCTAAACACATGCATATGTACATATACAGCTGCTCAAAATTGCGCTTTGACACAAGACGAAGTCTGGCGCAAGCACGTCACGGCAGGCAGTGAGAAATTGAAATGATGTTCAGAAAGCCGTTTTGTTGATCTTCAAGGATCCTTATTCGTTCACAGAGCTGTTGCTCTGGAGGACATTCTGTTGGGCGAAAGGAGGGGGATTACTAACAACAGACGCAAGATTTCAGTAACTCCTTAATAACTAAAAGGAGAGAGCGTGGATCCTTGCTTTTCTGGGCGAGTTCCAAATTCTTGATGTCGTGTGACTTTTTTGATACACTCGAGAATTTGGCACACGTCCTTTGAGATTCGAGGCCGCATTCACTGCCAAAGCAATGAAAAATTAAAATGTTGGGAAAAAATGGTTCGAAGCCTCCTTTCGAAGTTCAACGAAATTCCTCCGAAGGCGCATGAATACTAGCTGCATTTGAGGGCAATAGTAGATATACTTGTGTGGATTTCTGCAGGCGGCAGGCTCCAAAAGAGCACATAGGCCAGTAGCTGCCGCTGTAAAGAGTGATTTGTGAAGTGTTTGGTTTTCAAATGTCTCTCAATTTTTGAAAATGTATTTGAAATGATAAACCAATGCGTGCCATTTACTTCTAAAGGCACTCTCATGTAAATATTGACCACAACTTTATTTGAAGCGGTCGATAAGAAGAGTTATATTTTGGTTCAAACTGGTTCGGCGTATGTCCTGGTTGGCCATTTTGGAACCGCATGTCAGCCAGGTCGTGAATTTTGGACAGATAATTGCGAATTGAGAATCATTTACGTTGTCCTCGCTGTCATCTATAAGTACATACGGAAAAATGACCAGCCGAACCATAAACTGCATCAAACAGCGAGTGCATTGGCAGGTCTTGTATTGCCTGCTCATCGGACTAAATGTGGCAGATTTTTGATCAAAAGAGATTTTAAGTGATTTATTCCTCCCCGCGTCAACAGATTTTACAGAAGCCTGTGTAGGCGAGACCCGTAGGCACATGAGCGAGCCGTTGCCGTCTTTGAGGAGTATCAGGTGTCGAGTGGATTCAGTTCTTCGGTTAATAAGGGTGTAGGCATATATGGTTGCACAAAAGTCACCATAGTGTGGGTAAATATATTCTCAGGTCCCATGGACGAGCCATAAGGACTCAACTGTCTGAGATCATCTTGAATAATGCTGCAGGCGCTCAAGTATGGCAAGGCGCTTGATCATGATGTCGACTGGAACGCACTCTATCGAACTATCAAATCATTGTCCAAGACTGTCTGCACGAAGAAAGCTCAACCTCTTGTTCACAACCAAGTCCCTATATGGAGACCGTACTCGCACTGTCTTGGGCGCTATTACTCTCATTTATGGACAGTTTGTTAAGGGTGGCGATTCAATTCCCACGCAGTGGTCGCATCGACTTCACTTCCTCTTGGGCATCAGTCCATTTGACGTGCGCCGTAAATTGACGCGCCAACCATTCTTTAACACCAAAGTAATCCATTTGATTCGTTACCTTGCTTACCTGCAGCTGGTCTTAAAACATACAACTCCTCGACCCCCCCTATTTTACCACCGACCGCCTCTGCAAGCACTCAAAACCCCGTCTTCTAGCCACTCACAGAGTTCATAAGGCATCCCATCTGGCGAATCCACTAGTGGCTTTTGAAAATCCTCCTCGCTTCTCATTTGCAACTAAACTTCGATGTTATCCATTCGATAATCCTGTCCCCGGATTGAGGGCCACCAAATCGAATGTGCCCTCAAGATCGTTTGCACGGCACAAGGACATTTGCACGAAATTAAGCCACCGCCACCAGTCTCGATGGCGAACATAAAAGAAAACATCCAAAATGAATAAGACAACAAATCCGCTGGCGTTCTCGTCCTTCTCGTTTTCGGTGTTGTCTCAAGGAACCTCGTTCCATTCAAGCAATTCGACTTCATTATTGTCTCTGTTGCTGCTCGAATGGCGGAGTCCTTCTGGTTCTCTATTGATGAACACCATCCTTCGAGGGAGGGGATGATGGTGATGCCAAAGAACAGCACAAATCGTTATGGTCCTAGGACATAATTGAATTCGAAGTCGTTCTCTGGAAAATATCGATTTTGTTGCCCCATTTGTAGTGTTCAAAGCTGTGTGTGTGTGTGTGCTCTCATGGAAATATTCGATTTTTCCTCAATCAGGACGTGAGTTGTTGTATTGCAGTGCAAACTGTCATTGTCCTCGAAAATAGATTTCGAGTTAATTCTCTCGCTCCACTTTTCCATTCCCGGATTTTGTTTGTTGTCGTTCGCGGGCTAGAAAAAATAACAATTTTCAACTTCATCGAACTAAATGCGAAATGAGAATGTCCTTGGAGACGAGAGGAGCACAGCGTGAGCCGCAATTAGTCGTCGATGGTATGTAATCGGTGAGACGGACAGGGACGGTTGAGCGAAGCCCTCAAAGGAGCAATTTAGAGTGATCACTGGTGTGCGGGCGCGTGTGAAGCGCCGTGATGTGATATGCAAATGAGGAAATTGAGGTCGGACGTGGCGGAGATTGCGCTCGCGAATGAGTCGGAATGGACATATGTCACGGCAAGGCTCATCATTAATTATTTATAATCCTGTCCACGGTCACTTGTTATCTCGCTATAGATTGCATTGGTGGCTTGCGTGAAAACAGTGAGTAATGAATATTGTCATGTCAAGGACATGGTCTCTATCTGTAGGCAGAGGAGCAGCTGACCGTATCATGGATAAGTTGGAAATCGTGTTTCATTCGATTTCAAGGGCGGATGGCTTTAATGGCATGCCAAGGCTGAAGGCCGTTCTGCCAGGCCCGACAGCTTGCATAATCCCTGTTGACATGTAATTCAATTATTGTGAACTATTGTTGATCGTAAAACGTGCCGTGTCAGCACTGGAACGGCGATAGATTTGATTGGGATGTCGGACTGGATGGAGGGGGGATGAGTTGCTTTTGCTTGGGGAGTGTGGAATGCACATGACCGTAGGAAATGATGAATTGCTTTTGGGTGGAATGACTCTGACTGTAGCTGTAGTCGAGGAAGTTCGGAAAGAAGGCATTTTTTGTCATCTTAACTAACACCGAGTCACACTTTGTTTTGAGTACAGCCTCGCTGTTAAACTGTTGTAAATGTAAGGAGACTTGGTTCAAACAATTATGTAATTAAATGGTTATAATTACCACTTCCTTAAAATTCGTCAAGTTCCGTTCAGTTTTTTTTTTGTATACAGACGCAATGTTAACTCAAAACGAACGTGAGGAGACTTCAGTCTCTTGAAACACTGGTCATAATAACCACTTTCCTATGTTTAGCAAAGTTTCGTTCAGTTTTTGAATACAACCATAATGAACGTAAGGGGACTTCAATAAACATAAACAATCCAGATAATATACAGATATGATAGATCGTGTGCATAATAACCATTTCTCTAAGATTCGTTAAGTTTCGTTAATTTTTGTTTGAATATACTCAAGGTTCAGCCATAAACGTTGGGAGACTGCAGTCGACTTAAGCATACCATCATGTGCACAGAAATGATACAACTGTGACCGTGCTATCCACTTTCGTGATTCGTCAAGTTTCGTTCAGTCTTAATCTCACCAAAAAGGTTCTGGCTAATCTTGTTCTTACATGAGCTATGTTATGTTTACTTTTGTCAATCATGGTTGGATATTTGGCGCCCAGCCTATCGACCTTTGTGAAAAAGTGACAGATCGTCATAGTCGTCGAATCCGACGATTTTTGCGTGTTCAAATATGATGCACGATGCAGTCCAAGCCACCTCGTAGTGATCTTCAATATATTATCACTTTCACAAATGCATCATTCATCGCATAGTAACCATTCAAATTTCTCGACTTCCTAGGTCCACAATCACCTTCTAGCACTTCACAAAATTAAAGTTCGTTCTGAGTAGGATTCCGTTCAAATGTGTTTCACCACAAAAAAGAAGACGGGACCCAGCATCAAAACCAACAAAACTTAAGAGCTACCTCCACATTCATTCAGAGAGTATCGTTCAGCCCCAAGAATAAACACTCAACGAAGCCCGAAGTGTCTTGTATCAAAGTGTAATGGGTTGCTTGAACGGATCCTCTCCAAAGTGTTGCAATCCCCAAATTGTTTCATAAGCTCCTCCAAACTATGTTAAGTGAGAGCACATGCTTCCTTTGCCCATGGATGTCCAAATCCTCCTTGATGCTGTGTAGGAGGGCCACTAGAGTGATTCCGACGCACTGTGAAAAGTATCTCGAAAAGTTTGAAAAGCTCTTGCGAGAAAAATCTTGCAAATGAGCTAAACCAACTTGCACTCTATTAAAGTCGCTTTCACTTAGCTTGAACCAACCTCCCCGCCTCCGCCCAGCAAACAGCACTTATGTTGAAACAAACAAAACGCATCTTTCTCTCGGATGCGGTGAGGACAAACGAATGGAAAATGGTGTACACTTAGAGCACTGCACAACTGCAAACACTAAGCACGTCCACTCTGTGAGCTATTCTAACCTCACACATGGGTGGCGGTGGAGGGTCTTCCTTCGGGACAAATTACGGGGGTATGTATCTCCTTTTTCTCGTCAGCACTTAATGCTTGATGGAAATCTAAACAAATATTGTCCCGACGACGACGATGTGTCAGAGGAACCGCAATGTGAAAAAAACGAGGACCAGAGGACGGTGGAAACGGTGGAAAACGTCGGAAATTCGAACTCAAACGGAGAATTACTGGTCAACTGGTCAACAATTCGATTTCAATTAAGCGACAGTTTGCCAGACTTGCAGTTTTTCCCTCGTCCTTGCTCGCCTTGAAGTATGTTGTGTGTGGGTTCGCCGAAAGGGGATCGTTATGGGAATCTGGTGTCCCAGGGCGCACAGCCAGAACGTACTTGTGCATGCAACAGCTTGAGTGAATGGATTGATTGATAATTTTTTTTCTGTCCCAGCAGCATAACAAGTCCTCAGCAGAAAGGGGTTAATGACTTTCGTCATCCTCGGTTCACTGTCGTCTACAATTTTCAAACTCATTTCCCCTCCCGAATTAGCTGTGACGGTTGCGTTGCGATGGTAGCGGCTGTAGAAGCGGCGGGTGGGCATGGCATCCTCAGAGATTTCGTGACAACGATATAATCAGTGGGTTAAGTGAAATTGCGAAAACTTTGAGTGCTTCTATTTAATAAAATTCTAATTAGTGACGGGATGCGGAGGGTTCAATTAAAATGTCAGTGTTAGTGGGTGCTGGGATACTTTTGGGGCCAGTGTACTGGGAAATTAATTTTTGATTATTTTTTTCTTCTTTGTTCTCGTTTCAGGTAAGCTTCGGGTTGTGGTGGAAAAAAGGATACTCCGTGCTCACATGCTGTGAGGGTAAGACTGTGGTGCAATTTCCCTTGTTCAAAAATTGCGGTAATTGGAGGATATTGTTGGCAAATTGTTGGGACTGTTGAGGGCTGAGAGTGGGTCATGTTCGCTGAAAAGGGGGAACCTGAATCATGCATTTAATTGCAATTGCTACCGTGATGTAGGGTCTTCGAGTTCTTCGTCCCGATTTGAATCAATTCTGTGGTTACCTTGCCTCAAGGAGCCCTACGCTGTAGGTATAGGGTTCGATTCCGGGCCTACTAGCTATTGTTTTCACAGCACTGACTCTAAAGATTCTCTGACAGGGCTCTGGTTTTAACTGTCCAAAGCAATCTTCTGAAACTTCACCTGAAGGATGATGTGAGTAGTAGAGTAGAAGCATCCAACGGGAGGGGCGGCCCGTCGCTGATGGTTTAGTTTCTAGAGCCTGCCGGGAGACATTCAAAGGAATACGCTTGCCACCAGTTTGAAAAATTCTTCAAATCAGATTGCAGTAGAAATTCGTCGGCAGATGAAATGTTCTCGGAATGTCCCAGTCATCATCGTGGACAAAGTGTTCAGAATTCGTGATCAAAGAACCCAAGTATTTAGACACAAAATGCACAGAACAGACGACCAATATGACCACCTTGAGGTACCCCAGTGCCTGTGAATGGGTCAGATACGGGCATGTTAAAATTATGTCGATATACATCACACCATGCCATTTTTTCAAGTTAAATGCAACAATTTTTAACATCATCGTATGCAAGCTCAACCCTTTGTCAGTCTGGAGACAAAGTCAGTCAGTGGGTCAGTGGGTGTTTGTCATCCTTTAAGGAAACTGTCCCATCCCTATCGGTCATCTTAGCGACTTAATTTCAGCGACATCATGATCTGTTGCTGCAGTTCCTGGTTTTGGATTGGAGTCATTAAGACGTATCAATTAAATTTTAATCAGCTGTGCTAGAAATCAGCTCATTCTACGATTTTGTATCGGTTCATATTTAAAAACCTCCTAGCTTTCAGATGTCAACCGTCAGCGCGATTAAAAACCTCTTAGTTTCAGACGCATAAGAGGTCGTCCTAGAACAAGATGGCGCACACAAGTGGAGAAGGACCTCAACCAACTTGGTGTGCACAACTGGAGGCAGCTGGCGAAAGATCGTGCTGGCTGGAGAGGCTTGTTGGTTGAGGCCCAGGTCCACCCCGGACTGTAGCGCCAAACTAAGAAGAAGAAGTTTTCAGATGTCAACCGGCAGCGCGATTGTTGCAGGATGTGAACTATTCACAAGTTACGCGAAATTTCAAATAACGTCTCTTATTGAATGATCCAAAACTTACTGGCAATGACCCACGGTTGGGTTAAGCGTGAGTTAAATTTTGTTCTTCGTCATAGACGGTCTCCAACGCCTTGTTCCAGACTGACAATGACCCGCCAATGGTTTGAGGCCGAGCTAAATGTGTTCTTCATCCTAAACGGTTCCCAGCGCCCTGGTCTCAGGCGTCAAGATCTAATGTGTCCGCGATGACAGGGGTCGGACTTTCTCTTCTTATCGATTGAAGATTGTAGAGATAATGTGTGAGGCCGAGCTAAATGTGTTCTTCATCCTAAACGGTTCCCAGCGCACTTTCTCTTCTTATCGATCGAAGATTGGAGGGATAACATAACAGGGCAACTTCTTGCTAAATTTGGTACAAGTTGTTCAAGTGTTTACAGGCTGTTCGGTGCAGTGTGGACGTTTAAGCGTCGTGCGACACAATAGCGGACATTTGTCCGGGATCACGAATTTTGTCATTCAACAATCAGTATCGCATGTGGCTTGGCAATTGGTAAAGAGATGCTGCGCATCGAATTGGGACTCGCTAGTCTTTTCGAGGACTTGTCTGTCTATCGGCTAGGCCAGTAGCAGCACGGGTGTGTGTCGATCAATGATGAACTAAAAGGCTTAAGACCTTCAGATCTGGACAGACGACATGAACTGGGATAGTCCTTAATAGTCTATGCAGGATCGCACTTTTTGTGATGGGGTCGAATGGAATTTGAATAGTCCTTATAGCCCTTCTTGAAAATACGCTTCTTGAAAAATTCACTTGTTGGAAGAGCGCAAAAAGCTTACTGGTTGTTGAAGTAGTCTGATGAAAATACGTGCAACAGTGATTCAAGCTAATACACCTCATTGTCATGAAATTCTAATGTCGTCCCAAATACGACTTCCATGTCAAGACCACTCCTGGCCATTCAGTCTTCACTTAAAGCTAGACACTCACGCCTAATTGAAATGAGTCTCTAAATTGTTTCTTTTGCTTAACATCTTTTCTCGTGTTCCCACACATAATTTACACGAACAAAAAACCCGCCAAATAATTCACCACTGTCATCGTGGGGCTCACTTCAAGCGCTTGTGTTCCCATGATTTGGTCGTTATTACCGCTATCGCGGCAAACAAAGCATTTCCTGCTACACCAACGCCAACATCACAATGCCCGGCGTTGGCAACTGCCAATTACCATCGTTTCAATGGCTCAATTTCACTTTTCTCTCCTCGCTCCCACAACACCGCTGAGGTCAATGGTTCGTATTGTTAACAATAAAAATACAGCATTCTTCTGTCTGCACCAGACAATTAGATAAACAGATACTTGGTCATAAGCACGCGGTCTTCAATGTCTGTTGGGTGGACTGCGTAACAGTTTTCTTCTTTTTTACGTGCTTTTGCAACAATAATTCGTTAATAACGATTCAAGTAAGTTTTGTGTTACGTAATGAGGCTAGTTTTTTTTTCTTATTTCTTTTTGTTGGAAAACTTTCTTCCAACATTGCAGTAGAGTCTTTGACGAAACTCTGTTTCATCTGCAGGACGTGAAGAGGGGGGATCCTCTGAAGACGCCGATGAATGGCTGGAAAGGGAACTTGAAGTGCATTGTCCGAAGGATTACGAAAAATATGTTCTTGTTGGTTGACAGGCGCAGCATGACTTTCTTTGGAAAACTGTTGACGTAATGAAAGAGATGATCATAAACCGAAAGTGACAAATTTCGAGAAGGAACAACGGATGCTTGCTCCTTTCTAAATTGCTTCTCAGTCTAAGGGCCCATGGACGACAGGACCTCATAAGCGGCATTTAAAGACTGTTAAGGAAATTCGTTTATTTACTCTCAACTTTGTACACAACAGAACCATGACGAAATACTTTCTGTTTAATGTGCCACTGAGAAGGCCCCCGTGTTTTTATTTCTGTGTTTGAGTTAACACGCTCCTCTTGAGCACCCTACCTCTTCAGCACCATTGCCTGCCCATTTGGAACACAATTTCGTTCGCAAGCGCTTACATTACCATCCCCTAGTTTCACATTCAATTTGATTGCCTTCTTTCTTCAGCCTCAAATTCACCGCATAGACTCAATTGCATTCGCGATATATTCCCAACTCGGTGCCACAGCAAAAAAAAAAAACTGAAATCAATAAGTTTTCTCCCTTAAAGGGGGCCATTTTCAGCCATAGTTCAAGCGGACGGGGATACATGCTGAAATAACATTGCTTGCAGTGCGCCAGAGATAAACAAGCACGGGAAAAAACTAGTTTGCCATCGATTCTCTGCTGAAAAGTGTCACACGCAAGTTTTTTTTTTAAGAGACGACCAAATGCCTATAATTCGACTCCACATGAATATTGTTTGCTAATTGTTATCGCATGCCTCGATCAAGTCACGATTTCTGGGTGAGAACTCGTGATAAGCGTGGCATGTTAACACCCCCAGTGGATGTCGAATTCAAGTGACAACATGAAGCTTGTCTAGGTGATTGTTTAAGATGAATATGGTGTTGCCTAGTTGCCTAGTTTGATCTGGAAAGTTTATCGGGATCGGCTTTTCGTCGATCAATAAACGTGACGATCGTCACCGTTTCCATGATTATTACCTGTAAGCATCGAAGATCATTTTAAAAATTGGCTCTGAAATGATTTCTGCAATCTGCATAAACGGTCTACAAGTCAAATAAAAAAAAAAACGCTTCGTTCAGTTTCGTTAAGTTTCGCTAAATTTTACTTATCTACGTTAAAGCAAGCCTATACGTACGTAAATGAGAGTTGTGACCAGAAAGACATTTCGATGTGTTTCGTTAAGTTTCGTTCAGTTTCAGCAAGCCTGAGTGTGAACGACATGAATCCCACTCCACGTACGTAACCGACTGTCATTGAAATTTTGCTTAGGTCTTCAGAATTAGTGGTTGTCATTTCGAAACCTGATACTTATAGCTACCTTTAGTTCGGTTCTGACACATATTTGCTGACGTTGTTTATGCTTGAGCTTAATGAGACCCAATGCACTTTCTCTTGGGCAGGAATCATCAACAAAAATGGGCATTTGTTTAAATGTCATAATTTCGGCTTTAACTCATGAGTCATGACTAATTGATAGAAATTTGTACTCAAGCCGCGTGAGGTGCTGTGATATGGGCAACCACTTGGAATGCAAATTCTAACAATTTTAAATGCCTTAATTGATCGTATTCACGACAAACTGATGCCGACTTCATATGTTTGCAGAATGGTTGAATGAAGTTTGACATTGAATATGTAATTAGCGCCCATTATAATGGAGCCTTACATTTATTCGACGATCTAGTGTTAATGTCTGTAAATTATTCAAAATGAAAAAAAAACATCTTGCATAAGACTTGTTGTGTCCAAATTGGGAAACAAAAGATTGTGAAAAACACGAGGGAAATGATTTCAACGGTCGTAATGAAAAATATAACAGAACTGGTCTGGCGACTTTGCCCACCCGTTACCCCTTCTTAGGCCTCTTGAAATTCCGACGTGTTCTGTGGAAAAAGCTCGAATTGAGGAGAATGAAGGCGCCTTAATTTTACATGCACTGCATTCATATCAGACTAAGTCCATCTTAGTAGTTATGCAGAATTAGGTCTGCTTCTCATCACCTAGAACTAAAACCCTTGATTTCCAGGACTTCATTTGAATATTTCCAGCTCATCAAACCAATCGAAGCTCTTGCAAGTTCTTCTCAAAGTTCCCCCCTTCTTCCTTAGCCCACTGCATTCAGGGTGATTGGCCGGACTTGGCATATTGCCACGTTTTCTGCCGATATTTAATTTGCATAATTTCATCAGCCCACTGTGAGGCGCTGCCCTCTTAATCTCGCACCAGCCATTTTCACCCATCTTTATAAGAGCATCTCGCCTTCAATTGAGTACCCATTAAAGTACACACTAACACAGCGCAAAATATGGCAAACAACAGAATGAAAACGAAAAACAAAAACAAAGAAAGACCGACAGTAAAGTCCTTCTAATTGGGTGGGATGTGCTCGGGTGCAGACTGGGAGTTTTATTGCCGACCGTTATTCGTTATACTACAAAATGACCTCATAACAGGGTGTTTAACGGTTTTAAAAATGTTTGCATAGACATTTAGGTGGTAGCTCTTAACAAACGAGACACCAGCATCCATCTGAGCTGCACAACACAAACGCAATTAGCCTCGTGGCAATATGCGGCGAATTCGACTGGTGCCAGTGGCAACAAAGTTGTTAGAACATGGAGGTTGGTTTAATTTGCAGATATTGTCTCTAATGTTTCACTTGGGCTTGTTTGCTTTTGTGATTGCTCTGGCTGCAAAGGACAGAGTTCACAGTTCACGTGGGAAAAGAAATTGATTTGAAGTGTGTTCAGTGGGACACTGGGAAAAAAGTGAGTCAATCAAAAGGACGAGACATTATTTACTTAAATTTGAGGATGGAAGGAGGTTCGTGGCAGCTGTTGATGTGCCAAATAATATCGGGGGCAGTCATTGGTGGGCGACGTTCGGTATTTTTAGAAAATGCCTATATGTATGCAGTGACATTTTTTGTCGCAGACGTTATAATAGGCGTGTTTTATTGAGAACTCAGTACTCAGTACTGCATCTTCAAAAAGTGTTGTCAGCGGCATCTGTAATTTAGTGGTGTTATCTGAATCGCTTGTCAGGCGCCACCTATGATGAGAGTTAGTAGCAGTTCTTCAACGCGCTGTAGTCAGTGTTGATTGTCAAATATCACTGAGTGAATTCTGCTCAGTAATTTGTTTCACTGAGTACAGATTGTCAAAAAAGTCCATCAGTTCGTTAAGTTTCCTTAAATTTAGCTTGGAGACGAGATGAAATGAATTGAAAATCAAGAATGGACACTTCTTGACTGAGACTAGATGACAATGCTTTTAGACACTTTTCGTTTAGTTCTAACGTAAGCTTGATTGTTTAGCCAATACTGTGTTTGTGCATGGGTATGATGTGCTCTGGAAGTTATTTTTCTGCGAATTTCGAAAAGTATTGAAGGAACATTTTTTAGATGACCGTTTGATATGTTTTTAATATTTTTTTTTAAAATTTTTTGGACATGTTTCTAGTTAGTTGAAATGATGTCTCATGTTGTTAGTTGATAGTTGTTAGTCTCACGAGTATCTTTAGGCCTAGCTCTAGACTTGAAGTGTCGTATTCTCGCTGCATGGCAATATTCAGAACTTCAGTCTTCCTATCGTTCGACTTCACGACTTTGAAACAAAACTACTTGTTTGCGAACTCCAGAAGTATCTTATCCATTGCGCTAGTGCGAGTGCTGTCAACTCGGAGAGCATGTGATCACACTACTTCTTTCTATTGAATGTCGACTTTACTTGTCTGTTGATGGCATTTCTTAGCCACAGGATACTGGATTAAGTCCCATTAATTGAGATTGGCGATACACTGCGATACACAGAAGTACGCGTAACCCTTCTTTTGGAAATCTGGTTAAACGGCACTATTCTATCTTGCACTAAACACTTAGAAGGAATGCATGTCGGACTGTTAGCAATCAGAAGTGAACTTCCTGCCTATCACGGCATATTCTCTAAAATTGAGATGCAATCAATTCAATGCTGATCTCATTATAACCTCAAGAAGGTCAAAATTAATCTTGCCCCCAGCGACTTGTTGTTCCAGTCAAATCGAGAATGATGTATAGACCCTTTCGCGTCGTCGTAAAACACGCCCCTAAAACACCCCATAAATTCGAAAGTCCTACTTATCGCTTCTCATGTATCCATTTGCCCAAGACCCACTGGGAACAATAAAACCACGCTCATTGAAGAACCCCATTGTGTGCTGGGGCGAAATTAATTTCCCTTGATTGACTTCTCGACCGCCTGTACGGACAAGCACAAAACCACACGCATACACTTCTCGTGGGTTTATCTCCTTCAAATCGCGGTTCACGCTCAAGAGCGAAGGACCCTAAAACCGTGACGTTTATTGAAAGCAATTCTTGTTTTTGCGAGCGACTTCAGGAAAGTGTGTTCCATTCAAGCCGCTAGCAATCACTCTCGGCTCTTGGTAGATTGTCGAGGTTAGGCATCTTTTAAATAACTCCCAACACATCAATGTAATGCGCCTTAAAAGTGAATTAATTGTTGAAATAGAACGTTCATCACATCTGCTCTCGCATTGTTCAAGAGCCGCCACCGCCGAAGCAGCCACGTAGCCGCCACGGCACGAGTAGTCGACTTTCGCTTTTAATTGCGCATTAAACCGTCACAAATTCCCAACTTCATTTCCTTTACGATTGCGAGTCCTTGTGTGACCCACCAAGCCGGCAGATATTAAGCGTTTTAATAAAATATTAACTGCACTATAGGCCCGTTTGTGTTTAGCTACACAAAGGTCACAAGAGAAGGAGAAGAACGCAAAACAAAAAAAAACAGAAACAGAGCCCCACTTCGGTCATTACCAATCAACTTTACGAGGGAGCATCGCGTTGCAAACGACCTTTAAACGTCATAAATCGACAATAAATCCCCCCCCCACATCACGGCCCTGGTGGGAAAACAAAAAAAAAAGCGCAAGGGGGAAAAAATGACCAAGTACCACTGCAATAAAAACAGAAAATTTAATTAGCGGCGCACAAGCTGCTTAGGTAAACCTTTTGCGGTATAATTATGGAAGAGCAACTCTCCGAGGGAGGCCCACGCAGGGCACAGGCACACAAGGCGAAAGGTACCCACGCCCAGTGGGTCCCTCGCAGTGAAGAAATTAAACACCACAGAACCAGGCTTGTCCTCTGTTTGCGCAGTGCTTGTGTTCGGATTCTGAATTTTTTTTTGCGTTGGTTTGTGTCGTCCCTCGTGCGGGAGTAGGCACCCGCCCCGCGGTGTCTTAAACCATAAACCACAGCCTTTGTTTGATTCTGCTGGGGCGTTCGTGTAGTCCTGTGTTCACGGTCGAGTGTGGTGAGTGGGGGTGTGACAGTGCGGTTTGGTATGGTAATGCGATGCCCTGAGGTGAGACGATTTCCCTAAATCAAGGAGATTTTCGTGTATTTTTAGGTCTTTATTAGCTCTTTGTTAGGCGGCGTCGGAGAGGATAATTTTAAAGTGCTCCCTGGATGCGGAGAGGTATTCATCGCATAATGAGGTGCGGCGCTTAGGTACAGCCAGGGAAGTGCGGGATAATCTATTGTAATCTTCGTGGACTGCAAGTGGGCCTCTCGCTTGGGAGATGGACAGGAAATGTGTGTGTCCCTGGATAGAGATGTTTTTTTGGTTGGCTTGCAGTACCTTAATGCCACGAAATTCATATGGCAGTTCATGAATCCTCCAATTGATATTTTTGATCCGGCTCGAAGGACCATTTTTTTTTTAAAGCTGAAAAACTTATTCGTTTTGCGAAAATATGAGGCATGTCATAATTTATATATTTCGTGCCTGCAACAAAATGTCTGAACTTACAGCCGCCGTCAATCGAGTTCCAAGCAGCTGTTCACCAATTAATGAGTCACCACCATCGCCGGTACTCGATGTCGGCTCATAAAATAAATTATTGTCGACTGCAGCCACGAAGGAGGGTAGGGTATCGATAGTACATTTTCAACTCAGCTTCGGATCGAAGAATGTTCAAATCCAGATCAGTGGGGCAACGCAAGAAACCCGTCTTTTCAGGTGTTACACCTACGCTCAAAAGGTCACTATTTGGTGAGCGAATCCGAACTCACGTGGAAAAAGACGGTTCAGACTGGGCTCCCTGTTTTTACGACCGTCAAATTCGGACCACGTGTTGGACGACCATATATTTACCATTCTCCGCGTAGCATTGGCCTCCTATAAGCCATCCGCAATCGTCATTTATCATCCGATTAGCATCTCTATTCATGCCTCTGCTGATTACAGCTCAGCCTCTAATCAAAATGCCAAGCAAACATTGGAAACCATACCCACTTCGATGCAATCACACTCAACTCACTCACCCCTTCCGATTTGCAACCTTAACCCAACTCTTCCCATCTGCTGTCAGCACAGCGCGGCGTGCATACTAGATCGACGCACACTTTCAACTCCAAACAAAAGGCAATCACCATTCCCACGACAGAATGTGTCGCTTTCGTGGAATCCATCAAGTTCTGGTCAAGTCCCCTTGATTGTTCCGCTGAACGCAACATTAAAATTGCGCCTTGATGTTATACGCACCGTAAAGTCACGCTGCCTCGACCACCACACCACCCCTCTCCTCGGCTGGTGGAACCCATAAACACCGCACAAGAACAATGATGTCCGACGACGGGCGTCCATAATCGTATGCGTGTCTTTCCAGTGACCATGCACGGAAGAACTATTATCTAGTCCCCATTCCGGGCAGTCAAACATTTGAAGGACATCACACTCGCAAGCCATAACCGTAATAAAGGCAATAAAACCATCGCCTGGGCAATAATTTGCATTTCAAAACCACGCTGCGAACGCCTGCGTGGGAATGAGCACCGACCGGCTCCGCACCGAAGTCAGTCGACTTTGTCACCTAACGTGCGCTAGGCATTCTCCATCGTTGAGTCGCTCCAAGGGCCAAGCGAACACTTACGTGTACCCAGCAGACACACATACGGGGGATCATGTAACAGTTGAAAGTCAATTGCTTCGAAAAGCGCCAACGGCATTCTAATTTGAATAGGCCCGCGATGGTGGTGACAGCCTGGTTATGATGGGGTGCATCTTCTATGCGAACACACATATACCCGAGCAATCTCGTCGGTAATTGCCACCGACCGTCCGCTCCGTCGTCACTCACCAGGTACGGCTCGCATCTCCATTTGTCAGCAGACAACGCAGCGTGGATGGAGATGAGCGCTTTGTTTTGTTGCTTCGCCATGTGCATCCAGATTGGATGCATCTATTGCATATTGAAGGTGACATTGCGAAAGTGCACCGCTGCTTTGCCGTGCTTCTAGTCACAATGGTAGGCGATGGTGGAGGCGGTGATGGCAGGCGCGCAGTGCTTCAACAGTTCGTCCCTTGCGTCAGCGAGGCCATTGACCGAGATTACTACCGGCTTGTTGGTGCTTGTGCTCAGCTATTGTATGACGACGACGACGACGGTTGACTGGCTGGCTGAAGTGTTCGCATGGTCTCTGTGATGTATGCTGCGTCCGAGGCAAATGTCAACACAGGAGGGGGGGGAGTTCAGCGCAGAGGCTAAGAAGCGCGCGATTAAGGAGCCACATTTCGAGTTTGACACGATTTTCGCATTTTCCACAGAATGGAAATGAAAACACGTTTTGGTACTTTATAAGTCGATTAAATTCTGCGGTGTGCAGACGGAGGTGTGTGTGGATGCGGGCATTATGAGCCACAAGATGGGACAAAGGGGCTGATGACGAATGCTTGCTGTGCGGTGGATTCACTCTGCTCACTCGTCATGTGATGGGGGTGACGTATAGAAGGGGGATTAGTTGAGGTGCGCTCTACAGAATGGGGGATTATAAGCGAATGATTGTCGGTTGAGTGGAGAGTGTGGCTGCTTTGAGCTGTGTGACGAAGGATGTGATGAAAATGAGCACATTCGCATTCAAAATGTACCTTCCATCAGTCAATGGATATAGATGTTCAGTCCTTCAACTGGAAACAGTCAAGTGAGAGCAGAAGTGGTCATTGGTCCGACTGACTCCAGCAACGTCCTCGTTTTTTCGTAAGACACCATGCCTACCAAGCCTAAGACGTTTCTGACTGTCCTTTTAGAAGCGAATCGGTCGGACCGCCAGGGATGGAAGGCAGATATTGCACAGGTCATTGAGGGTCTCAATGAGTCATGGGCTTGGTAAGAAGAATAGATTCCAGACGCGTATTTTACTGATTTGACTGATTCCAAGCTCGAATCTGGCGAAGACCTATGTGCTGCACTTTGAGCTCGAAGACTGCTTTGCGAGAGCTGAATTTAGTTCCTGTACATTTGCAGATAAACTCCCGCAACAGCACAACTACAGCCGTAGGTGTTGCACCAGCTCGCAGTTACAATCATGAGCCATGGATTTTTGCCGGTGTGCTCTGCGATTTAACCATGAAGCTTACAAATTGTGAGAATTTACCTCTCATTCAGTTCGGACAACTTTCCAAGAAGACCTTTGTCGGGGACGAGGCTCACTGCCCGATCAGATAGTGAGTGCAGTCCACAGTCACTTGTGGAGACTCCGTCAAGCAAATCACCGTTTGGTGTGCAAGTGGTATGGTGGCTCAATGATGGAGCCTTTCAGAGCTCTGATTCTGATAAAACCAGACAATGCGCACAACACAGTTAATTAATTAAAAACGGAATTTCATGAACGCATCATATCGCGATGTGGTAGCCTCCAAGATGCACCACATCTCCGGATTGTTTCCAGAGTCGCTACTTTTTACAAATATTCCAGAGACCTTGGACAACTTGCAAGCCAACATTCACTGGGAGAGATAAAACATATCAGCTCCAATGTGTATCAGTAGAGTCCCATAGATCCCGTAGTTAGACGAGACGTTGGGCGCCATTTGTATGCAGAGAAGACTCTATGAATGAGACCGGACAATAACCACCCCGTCTGCCTGTTGACACTGCAATCGTGCAGCTCCTCTGCATATTCACCCAAGGCGTGTTCATCGCCCTGCTTACCTTTCGCAACAAAATGGTGCCCAACCACGGTAATTTATCTGTACATGCAAAGTTTAGACTCAGCGTCCAACGTGTCAGTACTTCATCGATTTAAAATTCTATAGAAACAACACAAAAATCCAGCTGGACCACTGTCCGCGTTCTCATCGTATCCATCACCATCCGCCGTTGTTCGCTCTCACTCGCTCGCAGCGTGGCTCCATGCCCAACCGCCTGCTAAGTGAAACTTGTGAGTGCAGGACTTCTTCGTCGGCTTTAGATACTGTGAATGCTTCAACGCCTAACTAATGTTCAGTCAAGAAAGACGAAGTCCCCGAGAGCCTCGAAATTATAGCTGGCTCCGCATTGTGACGTCCTGTGTAAGATTTCGCCGTTTTCGGAGTGAGATTTTAATTTATTTTGCCCTCGTCCACCCAAGTCGCTAAAGAAACATAATTTCCAAAGGACTCTGAATCGAATAATCAGGCGAAGATATTGAGAGCATCCATGAAATCAGAGTGTTAAATATTCCATGCAGCTGCTGGCTTATAAGCTCTTGGGAATAATTAAGTGAACGAAGCCATCCCACCAGCCCCCAGCCGCCTTGAGAATAAGTTCACCTACTTACGAATTTATGAATGAAGTGATAAACGTAATTGATTTTATGAAACACTGACACAGTCCTGTGCGCACTACAAGCTCACTCGCTTTGTCTTCAAACCATTTGAGCTCATTAAAGTGTGGTTTCGTCACGGTAATTTGACGCTGCTTTATTAGTTCATAATTCGGCGTGTGGAACTCTAATCGACAGATGCATGGCCAACATTCATTCAGAGATTTCAAAAACAAAATGCAAGAGAGTGAGAGCTTTACGACCCACGCAACTGTGACAGGCACGTAAATGGAAATAATGAAATTACGCAGTGTCGTTAATTGGGACACATTTGCTGGAGAGTAAGTCGCGGTGAAGTTTATCAAAGCAAAACAAATGTCAGTGTTAAGCGTCAAGTGCGGTGGTGGCAGGTGGACAAGATATGTTGGTAAGGTTGAAGTGGTTTGGTAGTGCACTTAAAGTAGGCTGTTAACCACTGACTCACTTGTACCGCGTAGCAGAGGCGCTGCTGGTAGGACACAGTTGCTGCACGACAATGTATACTCATAAATGTGGACAACTAAGATATGAGACGACCGAGCATGTCCAAAGAAGGTGCTAGTTTCACGTGAACACGTGAATATACGTGTAATTAGTTGAACGCAGCAGTACGCCGTAGATATAAGACGTACATGTGTACCCGTGTATCCGTCTGTGACTTCATATCGGGTAGTTTTGCATGCGTTTGGTTTGAAATTGTCAAACAAATCACTGGAATTTTACGTAAGTGTACACAAGTACTATTTCAGTCGATAAATCAGTGCTGGGTATTCACTTTAGAAAGAACATTTCGCGTAAAGTCTGGCCAAGACTATGTTTTATGTGGTCCAATTGTGAACCTCTTTTTCGAGCGTATTTGCCTGGTGCTTCGATTATTACACGTGGAATGTTGTCTTCGAAGGCTGCCATAGACGTGGGCTTATGACAAAATAAGTGTTGTTTGACGCATCATAATAAAAAAAAAAAAAATATAGACAAAATACGTAAGATTGCACGAGAAATAAATTGCTCATGGAACTCAATTCTCAATTGATCCAAGAAAGGCGGAAATCATTGAGGAGCCGCCATTGTTTTCATGGTCATCTTTTAAAAAATGCGGCCTAGGTTCTTCGGGTTGGTGCGTCGTTGTTGTGGATTAGTGCTGCAACCTCTATGAACTTGAGACTACGCAGCCCAGTTTCGAAACACTTTTCACGGACCCACCTCTTTCGAGTGGGTTACAATGCTCAAAGGGTATAAAAAGAAGAAAAAGCTTCTAAAATTAGAGTCCACATAAAACTGTAGGTCCCTTCCACACATGAAAGAACAGTAGCACGCACAACGAGAGTGGTTGCTGAGAAGCTAGGCCTTGGCCCTCTTTAGGCTGTAGCGCCACCATAATGCTGAGACATTTTCTTACTCCTCAAAAAGTAGTTGCTCTGACAGGTCGTTCAGTTTAATTCTTTCCACGATGAATTGCCAATGTTAACCGAGCATGTTGAATTTTGGCACATGCCACAGACTGAAAAACTAAACAGCAAGAAAAAATACTCCTTCTGAATCAAACCTTTTTGTGTGGCTCTGCAGTCCGTCTGCAAGACCAACGCCTCTGATTCAATGATCGTTTTCCATGTATGCAGTATTTTTATAAAGTTTGGTTCTTAACAATTTTTTTGAACTAATTTTCAAATGTCAAAAGCACAATCGATGACCGCCTCTGCAAAGCAAAATGCGGCATTTTTTCTGTGCCTTCGACATAACAGCACAAGAAGATGTCCGGACGGGTCTAATATGGAGATCCGTGTTGCCATCCATGGCCACCATTTGTTGCTGAGCGACTGTTTTTGCACACAAATGCAAATCGCCCTTCGAAATGCGCTTCAATGTGGTTCCACTGAAGCTGCGCCTTCTCGGCAACACTCGCATCACCCAGTTCATTGGAACGTCTTGGACGTTGATGAACGACATGTCGATCCACTGTCCCGTGGTCAGAAAAAACTCGACACCAAACGACGAATAGTATTGTCAAGCGTCGCTTGTTGGCCTCGATATTTTCTGTCCCTGCTTTTAAGTCAAAGTTTCCAAAGCGCGTCATCAACTGAACCACAAAGCGCTATGCCCTGTCGCGAGGTTGTGTCTCCCATAGTGCTTCCCCGCCAACCAAAAAACCGAATCATGTTCTAAACAAGACCATTGCTTTATACTTTACCCACCTTCTGGCGGTGATTAATTAACCAGAGAGAGCAGGAATTGGAATCGCAAACCTTACATAACTTCCAAGCTGTATTTGGGTCAAAATTAATCACAAACCCTGCAACATGAATCAGCCAAGACAGATCCAGCCCAAGATCCAACCCAATGCGCCTTCTCGACCCCCACCATTGATACGGATAGATCCAATTAATCGCAAAGCAAACGCGAATTCAATCTCAATCTCGAGACGAAGACGAATGCCGCACTCCATAAATCACAGATTGCACTCGCAGATGCACCACAGCGGAATGGAAACAAATTCAAAGCAATTCAGTGTGTTCTCATTCTCCTCTCACTCACATCATCCCCTCTGATAAATTGCATCAGAGACACGGAGCGAAGTGGGCGCCGCCCTAATCCAAGCGAGAGAGAGATCTTTATCCATGTCATGTGTAAGCGTAATGTAATCCCGATTGTGTAGCATAATTCCAAAAAATATGAAATATATCCCGAATCAAATTCGCTTCGAGATAAGGGCAAATCCAAGGACTCCACGAGCAATCGGCGACGAACAAGCGCGCAGCGCAACTGCACGTAAACCCGGATGACAAAAGGAATAACAAGATAATTCAGCATCAGCAGATCTGGCGCGTTTGCGCCACGGCCGCGGCAGGAGCATGATGCAGTGCGGATGGCGTACAGTCTGGTGCATAGCATCCCCCTCACCACGCTAAGCGAGTGTACGTGCAGAAATTGAATCTTAAATCATGAGCAGCACGTAGCTGCACTTAACCAGTATCACCACCGTCGCCGTCGTCGATATTGGAATGGTGTGCTGTTGCAATGGCTGTAAAACGATTAAGCCATAAAATGCTGCAGCCCTGCGTTCCCATGCCGTCAACGCACTGTGAGCTTTCTTCCGGCGACGACGAGGAGGGAATGGGATGCAGTTTTCGTATGCTGCCCCTTTTACGAGTGTGACAAACCCCACTGTGCGCCCAGCTGAATGCCGGCGTCGCGCTCGTGGAGACTCTTATGTATCTTATGAATTGCCTTTTATGGCTCCATTAATACAAGGCTCCGGTGGGCGATAAGCCAACTCCCAGCTAGTCGTCCTTTCAAATCAAGGCACACGCTCAGGGCCACTGGCTTGGCGGGGCGTGGCGTGGGTGCGAGGTGCAGACGACATGCAACAGGATGCCGACTTTTATCGGAGACATTGCATTGCATTTAAGTGATTTGTCCTTAAAAGTTTTATAACCTAAGCCAAGTGCGCGCCGCTGCCGACATTGACGCCCGCCTCCACCGCTCCTCAAGGAATTTATCGCCGTCTGCCCGTGTGGTGTGTCTCTTTGTGTGTTTTTTCTCAAGGATCCCCTGAGTCTCGAGTGGTTCGTCTTCTTAATTCCCCGTTAAACACTCCCTCGTGTAAAGTTTGGAATTTTTACCCCCCTCCGCCGCCCGGCAGGTGGTGGGTGGTGGGTGGTGGGCGGAGGCATCAGCGCCCATAAAAGTTAACTGCCGCTGTGAGTGTTATTGTTATTGTGATTATTATTTTCGTTCAGCGCGTGGTGGTGTGTGCATCAAAAGGATCATAAATAAAACTAATAAAAGGAACAAAATGATGAAGATTCCCCACTGCAGTGAGAGGCGAGCGATTCCTTGACTGCCTGCAGATGGTTGACAAATTGATGTATCTGCGTGTACGTGATGATGATTTATTCACACAAACACACCGCTCGCTCCCTCTGGGTGGAGCACGAGAAAAAGCACTCATAGATGACACTTCTTTTTTTCCTGGTCCTCTGGATTTTTTTGTTTTGCTGTTCCCCAGGCAGCTGTGCCTGCTATCTGTTCGTGTCGTTCGCTCTTGGGGTAGGTTCGGTCGATGATGATGATGATGGTGATGGGAACGACACACCAATGACTATGATGAGGATGAAGATGATGGAATGTAGAAGAAGTTTAGTCAAATGATAGATAGATCGACGGGGAATGGTTGGTGGTTTCGCAGAGGGGGGCGGGGAGGGATGAGTGGAAATTAATAGAGCTTCTGTCAAAATGTCACATCGATGATTGTTTGAATGGAGTTTTGGGACCGAGCCACGATGAATTGATGTGACACATTCTGTGCCCACATACTTAAGCTTTTGATTTATTGTATCAATTCGGTATGCGTGTGTGTGAGGAAATGGAGCGCTAAAAGGAAGCTTCACAGCAATGATTAAAACGAATCGTACGAGTGGCTTCGGTGGTGAATTTGAGATGCTGTGCCGCACTAACAGGTTGTTAAGAGATTGACACTTACTCGTGGGGGCGAAACCGCCGGGGGATCTGTGACGCAAATGACTGCCTTCCGATAATGTTACTGTTAATGTTGTACTTGCGGTCTCTGATGAGGTTTTCATGGAACAGGGGGAATGGAAGTGTCCTTAAATGTGAGGGAACTTAGTCCAAGACGAAGGAATGACAAATGATGAAGACATTGATTATCGCATTTCTGCTCTGCGGCGCCGATGCTTGAACAGTCTGCTGGAGGAGCTTTTGGTCTGCGATTGCACATAATTCTGGGAACGTTCTGTTCCAGTACGTATGTTTAGTGGGCATTCTATGTAGCCAATGTCAAAGTTAACTTGACCATGTAAACATGCATATCGCATGGCAAATTTGGTCCCGCTCCAGCCAGCGGGACAACGTATCGGGGGACACTTGCGTTTAAGGTGGCGCACACAATTGAAAAAAGGACTTCAACCAAACTGCTTTGAGAGAGATCGTTCTAGCTCGAGTTGCTTGCTGATTTAGCCTTAACCGTCTCACCCCGGCCTGCCTTCTAAAAATCAATAGAAAAAATCAGTAGCGGGCTATCAGAAGAAGGGAATCATTAGTATGATATAGCATTTTTTTTTTACTGATTTCAGAGCTTGCTCTTCAGGTTGATATATCTGGACTATTGGCACTTCACTTAAGAACGTTGTGTTTCTCTACGAAGTGACTCTTCCAGTTTGATGATAATGTTATTATTATTCCCTACAAAACATTCTTTTTTATATAACATATCCTTAAAAGAAACAATCTAATAATTATTTTCTTTTTATCTTTTCAGGTAATACATGGGAAAATAAATCAATCTTTGCAAAAGTTCTAGAAACCGCTTCAAAGGTTTGTTTAAAAGTTCTTTTTCTGGATCCTACTACCGTTATCTTGTAAGTTTACTTAATTCAGTTAACTCTGAAACAGCATCGCACGGAATTCACTCTGCAATCAGGCCATCCACATATAGTGAAACCTCTCATTACGGACACCCCTCTATAAGGGACACCCTTCTTTACGGAAAATGGTCCCGACTTGAAAAGATTCGAGCTTTTTAACCCTTTCCGAACGGACACCCCTCTATAAGGGACACTCTTCTTTACGGAAAATGGCCCCGACTTGAAAAGATTCGAGCTTTTTAACCCTTTCCGAACGGACACCCCTACATAATGGACAAACATGATGGTATCGCTGCTGTCCGCTATAGAGAAGTTTCACTGTACTTACACACTATGGGCCCACCTGAGAATACTCAGAGACTGTTAAGATGTTTGAAATTTGTTCGTAGACTACGACGCTCGGAGTTGGCATACGAGTGCATGGCTCATTCAGTCATGAGAGAGCAACAAAAAGCGCCACACGATTGGTTGGCACAGAAGCAAGGTCCGACCTCACGTATGTAATCTACATGTCGTAACATGGCCCTCTTTATTCTTTTGATTGCACTTACAATTTCGGAGAGTGATGCTATCTGACTAAATTCTAACGAGGTATTCAAAATGAATTGGAATTGATTTCGACAAAGTACAGTGGGTTGGAAAAGTTTCTCTTCCTTTTATTATTCACTTTTCATTTCTTGCTACACGTAAGACTATAGATGCACCCACAGTAAAAGTAATCTCTTCCGAGTGCACTTTACAGAATTGTCCCCGGTGTACCTTTCTTTGCATTTCAATTTCGTGTTGTTACCCCATAGACACAGCTGCTTGTCTCGAAGGGTTGTCACTGAATATCAAGTCCATTTCAACACAGCACTGAACTTCATTCTCTGCTATGCACTAGAGTCGTGTGACTACTGAATGCCTTGATCTGCATATTCGATAACGAGTGTGCACCACAAGCGCTGTCGCGTCATATTTTCAATCATTTTTGGCTGAAATTCCCATGGAAACAATGCATAATCCAACTCGCGACCGAAATTCAATAACCAATTCCATTTTCAAAACCAAACCGCTAACAACCTCACCAACTACAGTGGCCGCCATAAATCTCTATAAAAAAGGCACGCCCTTAGGCATCAAACACGAAAGAAATTAATTTTTAATTTGTACCCCTTCCAGCGGACTACAATAACTTCTCTCACAACCGAAACCCCATGGACGTACAATGGCCATAAATCAGCTCCTGGGTGCATTAAATGATTCCGCATCTGTATACACGTGTATGCGCCCACACTCTCACACACGAGCCGTGAACAACCCCCCTGCGGGCGTAAGCAAATAAATTACCACCTGTGAAGTGGAGGCACTAAATTCAACAAAACCCCCAAGTGAAGAGATTTATCTGCGCGCCCTACACCAATAATGTGCGACGTAAATTTAAACCATTGCCAGCCACACCGACTCCCAGTCCCACTCCCACCTCATTCTCATACTTTCACGTGGCCAGCCCGAGCCGAGCTGTCTTATGTTTTCGGGTTAAAATCCATAATTCAATAAAGTCAATTACCCTAATCGGTGGGGGCCATCTCTGCCGACTCGGCCCCGAACGACCCGCCACTTACACTTGACGACCACAAGTACCCAGCGGTGCTTGTATCCAGTATACTGGTACACTGTTGCTTTAAGCTTTAAGCTGATTAATCTAAAGCTGACACTGACACTTAAGCTGTTGAGAAAGGGATTATATTGTTCCCCAGATTGGTATCTGATAGTTTTCACTTGCACAAGGAGAGCGCTGCAGAGTCTGACGAATTCATTAGGACACGCAACCCACAACACCGACCGGCCCGGCGACAGGGGCGGTTTTTAATTTTCATACCGGTTGGGGACAGGGCGAGAAAGGGATCAACCTAATGCCATGAATAATGGCGCCCAAAATAGAAACGCACAAAAAGTGCCAACGAGGAACCAGAATGAAATGGAAACATGGATTCATTTTGTTTGCGCGCCGGACTTGACCTTTGCCAGGCATCCGCAGGGTCTCCTCGGTCTCAATCGGTTCCAGGATGTCACTGCAAATGGGTGTGTGAATGTGTGTGTGTTGTGGATTCGCTTCCTGCCGCTGCTGATGTAAGAGGACATTTATCCGACGAAGGGACAAATGTTTTAAGGAAATCAAAACAGATACAATATCTAAAGTGTCACAAGGAATCACCCACGTCGTACCCACATTTCACAAGGACGCCAACGACAAACCAAACGGGATGAACTCAAAAAAAAAAAAAAAACAGAAAAGGAAAAAACCGACAAAACATGGAATAAACGAATCCCTTCCTAACTGATGAAGAAAAATATCCCATCGATGCTGATCTATTCATCTTGCCGCAGAAACAGGACTGCGATGGGACGACAAACAAGATTAATTGGAAGGATTCCATAAAAATTGAAATTCCCATTTCGATGGTGGTGGCGTGTTGTGGAGGGCGGACGTTTCGAACTGCGATTCAGTGATGATTTAGAATCCTTTGAATCCCCAGGGGTGGAGAATACTGGTCCCCCTATCCCTCGATGTGAACACGACCGCACTTGTGTAGTCAAGGTTCCCAACGATGCTGTCGCTCTGCAGCTGGAATTGACATCTAAATAGGTTCGATTGGGCGAGTCTCTTGGCCCGGTGTATGTGCATGCAGATCATGGACCGGCCGGATGATGGTCGCAATTAATTCCACGCGAATATTAATGACGTTCTGCTGTTTGGCCTTTATTTTATTCAATTTGGACGTGTCGGTGATGGCATGTCAAGCGAACGGATGGATTTTAATCGATAATTTGCGATGCTTGATGTGGATTTTGAGTGCGGCATGTGTTCTCGAGTACTGAGTGTCGGTGGTGAGGGTGTTGGATGGGGGGGGGGAATGTTAAATGTTAATGGAATCCAAAGAGGAAAGTCACGAATTGAAACGTAAAGCCGTTGACGTTGATGAATGGTTCGGGCTGTAGGGTTGTTTTGACTTTGACTTTGACGTCACCCTTTGGGCATGGTGTCAGCAGAAAGGAAATTTATGTTAACACAGTTCACTGAATGATTTAATGTCAAGTTCCGTTGTATTCGAGTCCTTCTGGGAACTGTAGTTTACTTGACTTTTACTGTCGTCGCCGTACCAATCGGTTGAAGGTTGCAAAGTAAATCTGAAGGATCTCCGTGGTACAAGCACCGGTGGACGTAGCAAAAGTATGCCACATTTGACTGAATTTCGACTGATGGTCTTAAATTGAATTCCGAAGAGTCAAGAGGGAACTCGCTTTTGCGGCTATTGGCAGAGGCAATGGGTTGGGTTTTGTAAGCATTTTTGGTTATGGATTTGCCCAAGACACTTACTTAGCTCATGATGAAACTTGTGATTAACTTCACCCGAACTTAAGGCGTCGTTTCATCTAAGCTCGGATATGAATTACTTCTCTCCAAAATGTCTCAAGTTGTGTCAGTTTGAAAATGAAACTGTTCCTGCCATCAGCCACTCGCTTTTAAGTCAAAAACTGTTTAAAAAATGTCCCTAAAGCGGAAACCTCTTATTTGGTCATCTTCAACGATAGACGCCTATTATATTTCTAATGCAATAAGAAGTGGCCCCGTTTAACAAACCTGCGGTACACCGCACCATAGCCCACAGTATCTTGTTGATAGACAAAATATCCTTTCCACTCGACATCGTGGACAATTTGATAACCTGTTAAGTCAGATTGCATTTCTCTCCCCTTTTTCTTCTACAAAAGACCGGGCCAGTTTTGGCAACCCATCCCACTTCCGAGCTCAAAAATATTGCCTTCCACATGCATTCAGGGACAATTTTATAATCTCTGAAGGCATGCGTCGTACCAATAGGCTTACACTCTCTTTCTGACCGTACAAAAAATGGTTCCCACTAAAATTCTGGGAAAACTGAATAATTTAAGAGGCCAGAATGCTCCTACTTCTTTAAAAAAAATACAACAAGCTATGTTTTTTAACCTTGTCGTACACCATAACCCCGTCTCACGGCATCCTTCCCATTGCAATTGAGCGCCAATTTGTTAATCTGTGACGACCCCCACCTTTTTTGAGAAAAAGATAGGGGTACTACTTGTTAATCTTGCGGAACATCATTCCCCAGGCTCTTAATGAAAAAAAAAAAAAAACAATCCCACCCACTCGCCTTCCAGACCGATTTCCATCTGACCGACATTCGTGTGAAATTCCAGAACTACTTAACCGCTCTTCCGTCACGACCAAAATTCCAAAAACAACGAGACCACTCTCCAAAATCCGTGCCAACCAACGCAACATGACCATAAAATGCAATGAAGCGTGACTGTTTTCCATCCGCACGCAGAATAACAGAAAGAAACATTTTCACTCAATAAACTTGTCGTGAAAGACAATCGCCTTAACACAAATCGGCACGGCTCTCGTCATGTATCTGCGCAGACACATCAACAACCTTCGGTTAATTGATTGCCCAGCAGTATTCAGCGAGTAGAGAAGAACCCAATCAATCAAAAGTGAATCTACTCGGGAAATCATCACACTCACGATGACGTCAATTCATTTCTCTTTCCATCTCTCAGTTTCATCCCGGTGGCCATTCTCCTTGAACGGAGTCGAGAGTGTCCCACCGCTCTTATCTCAACCGCTTTCCATTTTATGTGATTCTAGTCAATTGAGCCGCCGACAACTGTGAGCCTCTGCACAAAACAGGCTTTTTCAAGCCAACCGCGCACCCAGCCTTCAGCGCTTTCCATTTCGCCTTGCCAGTGTCACTGTATGCATGGCTGTGTGTTTGTTCTGCTTTTTGGTTAATTTCTGACAGAGGACGAATGTTGTATCCCCACATCTGGTAATAAATAACCTAGCCCTGGACATCATCAATTAGCCGACCAACGGGGAGAGGACTCCTCCAGCACGACAACGACAACAACGCCGACGAAGACGACATCAAAAACGACGGTCGCAGTAAAAACGACTTTCGAATGACTGGCTCAGCGTAATGGATTTGTAATGCTTACTTCGTCTTTATGGTCATCACGGTGGCGGGGACATGGGTAGCGACAGCTCATCAACAGGGGATCAGCACATGGGCTTCGGTTGAGATTTGTGGTGTCCGGCAATTAGGCAAAGCACATCCGTCTTGGTAATAGCTCTGAGTATGTAAACGTGATCCAGCATGTCGATGAGTGGAAAATCTCTGCTGGTGGACAATTTTCCTTCCACTTCCCCGGCGAGACATGCAAAGCGAATGTGGTCATGGGCGTTCGTGAGGTCGAATTATGGGGAAATCTGGTGAAAATCTGAATTCTGATTGGGTTGTGGAAACGGTGTCACAGTGAAAGGAACCATATTTAGCTTGCTTAGAGGTACGTAGTGCGATTAGACCAATTGAAGACGCTTAGCGTCTTCGCCACCATGGCGAATGTGAAGCCGTCAAACGAGTTCATCGATGACTCTCCTAACGACAAATAAAAATGAATCAAAACTGAAGTGCGGGGCCTTCAGAGTGATTTCCAATTCCAGGAGAAATTGCAAGACGGGTGCAAGCACATGTCTGCTGCCGAACTTCTGAAGAGCACTCGAAAAGCTCTCACATGTCCCCATCATCAATTTTGAAATAATTGCGGTTCCTGCCATCGTCGCTCCTCACGATACCCAGATCTCCTTCGAATTAAAATGGGAATTCCATTTTTCCCATCCACTCGTCAGTGATTTCTTCCTCGAACATGCCAGGGCTCTCAGCCGCAAAAACTGGGTCAATGGGCACACAATTAATATCAATATAACTCCAAACTTCGTATCGCCTCTCCGACGAAGGTACGAAACGAAACGAACCGAAAATGGGTGAAGCAAAATGGGCTTACAACCGCATCGCAAAACTATCATAACATTCCTTGTGAATGTTTTTCGGAAACCAGCCAGCATGCCACCCCGTCATCATAGCCAGTCATTTCCGACTCCCACTTAATGACTGGCCCGCGCTGAGCGATTCACCCCCAAACAGACTCCGTGCACAGAAGAAGAACTATTGTACTGTCGTAACGATACATTAACCAAGGCCAGTCATCTTCCCAGATAAAAATGAAAAATCTTCACATTTCTGCGCGCCCTTGGTCTGTGCGGCTCTGCCACACGGCTTTGGCCGTTCGTTCACGACGAGCTAACGTTAATGAACGCCGTCTCCGCCCATACCGCCGCCGAGGAGAATGGGGTCAAAAGTGATGGTGCGGCGGACCCAAGTAATGCTTGCCCCCGGCCCGGGGTCCCATTTTCTAAATACGAAGACCTTCAAACAGTGGGACGACGTTTGATTGCGTTTAATCGAGATTTCGTGATTGAATCACTCTTTGAAACTATCGGCACACATACCCGAAAAGACAGACTCCTCGTGGCGATTGTGTGTCTGCAAGGAGACCCCTCCATCATTTTTCCTTGTCAAGACTTGAGAAAACTTCTACCCCTCCTCAACAATTAATTTCCCAGACAGACGAGAGATAATTGAAGACGCCTCATCGACACGGTGGCGTCGTTGTCGGCTCTGCTCATCTCTTGTTCGGAAAACTTCATGATCCGACCTTAATTGGAGGCGATAGCCTCTTCTTCACTTCTGATGCTCGTTTTCGATTCACTTTGACTGGGTGGCAAGAGTGAAAAGGTGTCAGGCGGCAAAGGTATCCGCTTCGATCGCCCGACTAATGAAAGTTAATTGAGACCACTCGGGGAGGCTCAATCAGGAAGTGATTGTCGCAGTTTTGCCTTCCGCCTGAGGTGCAGTTTTAATTAGAGAGTGAGAGAAACGGAAGCCAACTTGAATGTGTGTGCCTGCGAGACATGTGCAAAATTATTATGATGCAACTTGTCACTTGACTCTGGCACTGCGGCGCATTCAGCAATGAGACGGTCATCAGTGGCTGATAAATTAATTGCGAGAATATTTTATTCATGGCAAAGTGCATTCTGATGTACGGCGACGACGATGTGCTGAGATGTTGAGCGTGGCGGAGGAAGGCTTAGACGATGCATGGACACACCAGTGAATGGGATGAAGGCTTTCAACAAGTTTGCCTACATTTTTTGTCTTTGCTTGATATAAGGACTTTCTGTGATGAGCTGTGTGAAGGATTGGCGACCAAATGGGGAAGCACTTGAAATGAGCACTTGGGGGAAAGGCCAGAAGGAGGAATGGTGAAAGGAAAGTGAGATGAGTGTCAAGAAATGCATCGTGTGCCCCAGTCGCGTAGACAATTCAAATAGTTCCTCGCGATGGTTTTTTTCATTTTGTTCTCTGTCATCCATGTTGTGGTCCCATAAGTGTGGTAGAAACCAAACTCTAATTGGACCCCATTTCCATTGACATGGGTTCATTGTGATGTCACTCCAAGGCCCTTCAATTCTTCATGCTTTAAAATTGTGTCGTATTTGGCCATTTCTGAAACCGTTTGGTTGTTTCAAGATGTTTGAGGACATCCTTTAGGATCCTGAGGACATCCCTGGCTAGCATTCTAGATCATAGGCAAGGTCGGAGGTAGTGTTTCTTCTTTCTCCTCGTCCCCGCTGCTTCTACAGAGGTCCTCGTAGGGCGCTTAATCGTCCCATGAGGCCTACGAGGCTCAGCATTTGGCTCACATGCTTTCTGCCTATCTCTAGGAGAGCTTTAGTTTTCTTTCGATTAAGTGCAGGCCACAATTTTTTCGGTGACCTACAGGAATCTGTGGGATGGGGTGTCACCTGATTACTGGCACAGAATCAGACTCGCCTCCTTTCTTGCCAATTCATCGGCTCTTTCCGTGTGACCGTAAGTTGATAAAACGTTTATTTCACTGCATTCAAAACATCATGTTCTTGCTACCCTCGAGCCTGGCAAGGATATCTGTGTAGATGACTTTAGGACACACTCCGGCATAACTTGGCGAATACATGTGTGCATAAGCAGGATCTCTCAAAGCCCTACAAGAATAAATCGAAATAACTCGTCCAGGACATTGCAATGAAGTCAAAAGGGGTGATGTCGACTGCGATGTGGTACCGCGTTGATGTGAGTTTGAAATAAGTTCTCACAATTTAAGGACGTTCAGCGTATGCCGAGGGGTTCAAATTGTGAAACTTTAAACACTTAAATTCTCGGCTAACAGTCCCTGACTTGTTGGTGCCTCATCCCAGTGACAGAGTCCACCAGCCACAGTCCATTATCGCATGTGATGTAGAGGAGTCTGGTTTCCTGATGACTCCGGCTCAGCTGTCCTCCTTACCCAGCTTAGCGTTGAAATCTCCTAAAATGGTCTTCAAGTCAACGGTGGGGCATTGATCGTTCATATGAATGTCCTTCCTTCCCAGCCCGGCATTCCACCCCACTTGCCGGATTGCTGTGATATGTCCTTTGTATGAGTCCAAGGCCGTAACGTCGAAAACAAAACTTCATACACCTCAACCAACTTTGTGTGCAAAATTATGACTGTCAGCACGAGATCGGCTCAGTTGACGAGGCTTATTTGGTGCGGCCCAGGTCCACCCCCAACTGTAGCCACGTCCACACGCAAGAAACCCCGAAAATCATTCCATCTCGTTCTTTCTCCGTAATCGGAGAACTGTACCCATTTGAACCTACGTTACAATCAAGCAGGTCACAGGGCTCTTTATTTATTTTTTATTTAGGCAGCTTCAGAAAAGCCACTTCAGTGGAATGATCCACTTGAGCTCTCTCTTCTTTGAACGTAAGGACACAGCAAAGACATTACGTCCAGTCGCATAATCGACTCGCACCCAGCATCTCTTAAAACACACAACAAGTGTATGCAGGCCACCAGAGAACTCCTCAAGATCCTACACCGCAGCCTCTTCCAACTTGTTGAACTCATTTAGTGAACACCACGACCCAACCGACACTTTACTGCAAAACAAAATGAACCTAGAACAACAAACTCTGTCAAGCCTAGGAATGCCAATTGGGATCACAGCAATCGACTCGACTGAAAAGTAAACATCGTCTAACAAAATTTACGATCGTAAACAACAGGCTCGAAAACTGCGGACACACCACAAGACGAACCAAACATCATTAGAGGCAAGAATGCACTCAACCCTGCTAAGTGACAACACCACCTCGCACACACACATCCCGGCACGGAGCAGCTGCAGCACCTCCGAGGGCAAAAGCAAATAGACTGTCTCAAACTTTGGCAAAACATTAAACAGTGCTGATTGTTTGTTCAAGTTACGGTTTAATTAAATAAGGAGGACGATCTCCCGGGCCTGTTGCACACTCTTGGACGGAGTTTAACATTCCTCCCGTGGCAATGTTGCTCGGGCGGCGACTAACTCTTCCCATGACGTTTGTGGCCGCCGCATCGCCTCCAGAGCCTCGACATCGCCTCGAACTGGACGTTCAGAATCGATTCGTTTCCCAGACATCGCATCAGTGACGAGTTGCGTTCCTCCAAAGAAGCAAACACCACCAGTCAGTCGTCTTGCCGGGAGCAGGGGGAACGAAGAGAAACTTCTTCGGGAGTTCGGGGTCAATTCGCAGTTTAAACGAACTTTCTGATGTTTATTTGTTTTGTCCTCCTTCCTCTTCATTCCTACGTGGAATTTCAATGCGCCTTCGTTTAACTGTCGCTGCTGCTGCCACCGCTGCCACCGCTGCGCCGCCGCCTTTCCCTTAGGGTTAGGACAACACAATACACTCGTGCACTCAGATACTTATGTCACACATTTCTCAAAACTGAAATAACGCCTTCACGTTTTGAAACGTGATTTTCGTTCAGAACGTCTCTCTCATTCTGTCCCTTTGCACTTCATCCCCATTTCAGTTGAGACTTGTTTTCTTTCTTTTCTTCACTTCATTTCCCCCGCCACTGTGCCGTGCAGTGTTACTATTTCCTTTGTTGGCTTTTCTTTCTGATGCTTGAAACTCTGTGTTGAATGTTTTTGTGATCAATTTTCTGGTATTTACATTAAAACCGATGCACTGTGGGGACTGCCAGTAGACTGGTGGTGGAAGTGTGACGTTTGGGTGGTGCTGTTTTTAAAAGAATGAATGCACGGAATTTGTTCGCGTGAATTCTTTTTGCGAACGTTCAGTGAATGGGTACACTGATTGTCGCGCTTAGCAAATCGATGCCAGCCTGTCACGCTCGAGCTTGTCGAATCAGAAAGCAATCGTTTGCAAAACTCATGTCTGCAGGTCTTGGGTGTGCGACTACAGTGCGCACGACGAATAAATCCCTCTTGATGGATACGGCCACAGGAGATTCTTGATTGTCACTGTAGGCGTGATTACTTTTGACAGTCCCAGTCAAATAGTGTGCACAGTTTCTTCCCAGTCAGGCTGTACTGTGTGAATTCTTCAATCTAAAACTGGGGCAGATGGGCCATGCAGACAGACAAGGGCCAAGCCCGAAGGCACTGGCTTCTCTTAGAAAGCCCAGCCAGGACTCTAAAGCTAGAGGAAGTTACTCTCTGTTTGACGCTTTTTTGACAGTGAACAACGTTAGTGACGGTACCGCGAAGGCGAAAGTTGGTGTGTCCCGAATCGAACCATGACCTTTAGACTAGGAGTCGAAGTAAGTCAAGAAAGACACTTACTCTGGAGTGCATTGTACCTCCCAAACCCTTGTGAAACGTGGTTAAGTTTGCAGGAACCTCCTCTATGTGTGGTGCAGCAGTCCATGGTGAAAGGGATACTGGCTTCTACAGCTTATACGGGCCTCGGAGCTCCTCAGGTTGTCGGTACTGCGTTACAAAGCTGGACGTGGCTGAAAAAAAAAACCTGCTCTTTAGACTCTGCAAAACTGACGCTCACCGTCAATCAACTCACCAGGCCCTTGGAATCACTGTTCAAAAATGTAAAACAAAGTTGAACCAATGCTTTCGATCGATGAATGATTTGATGACTTATTGTGCTCAGCCATTGCAAGCTTTGAAGAAGTCAACCGGCTGAGCAGATGTCAGTTCAAATATGCCGATTTGAAGGCTACTGGGTCTAGACTAGCCTTGCGTAACAAACACCCCTCACTCAAATAATAATAGCAAAATGGGTGGCGCTACAGCCCATAGAGGGCTAGGTCCTAGCTTCGCAGCAACCATCTTGTTGTGCGTGCTATTGTTCTCTCACGAGTGGAAGGGGCCCACAGTTTTATGGCTGCTTTTTCTGGACAGCATTATCACTGACTCGAATGAGGGGGGCCCATGAAGCGCATACTTCTCCTGCCGAGAATGAAACTTGGGCTGCGTAGGCTCAAGTGCGTAGGGGTCGACGCACTAACCCACCGCCGCCCCTCACACTGTAGTGTTTTTTTTTTACCATAATCCAGTAAATTACTTCTCAAATTTGTTGGAAAATAATAATCTGCCACATCTTAACGAACCCTTATTGCCCGCACTGTGCATAGTTGTGCCATTGTGTACCCAGTCCATAGTTGGAGTGCAAACGAGGATTAAATACGAAAAGTAATATGATCCAGAGTTGGAAACGTTTGAAAAGTAATTCAGTCGCATTACAAAAACAACTCATTGGAACACGAACAGACGACAAGACGACTGCGATGATAACGATGACGACGCCGAAGATGACTCCAGCCACAGACAGCGATGGTGCTTGGCACAGCACCCAGTGCAGCAAAATGTGCCGGGAATGGATGATGGAGGGGGAGAAGCAAAAAATGTACAGAAACCAGAAGAATAAAAGAACTTGATGCCCGAGGCTGTTTACTTAGAAGTACCCAATGCTGCGCTATCCTATGGCGACCGACCGGGATGCACACGCTCTTACGTGAGCCGTGAGAGCAAGTAAAATTGCGACACACTTTAGCGGTCCCGAGTCTGTTCTTGGAGTGGCTTTCGCCTCACGATAGACATCTTCTCTGCTTTTAAATCGTGTCGTTCTGAATCGGAATCCGTCCGGCCACACATGCATCCCATCCGCCAGTGTTGACCATCGTCGGGCAGGCCTCGCCCGATATGGGGATGGGGGCTCCGCGTACTTCGCTCCTGGCAACAAGTATTGCGCTCAGCACACTCACCTGGTTTAAGTGAACCGTGTTTGTTTGCCTCATTCTGGAATGGGTTTCTGTTTGGCTTGTGAATGGATTTTGCATGAATGCTTGAGGGGCTCCGCTGCGTGTGCCACTGGCGGCGCACACATCTTGTCCGTATGGCCTGATTTAATTGATTGGTTTGCTTAATGCCGGCCGCAATTATGATCATCATCGTGATCTCCCGGAATAAGCCACCATCAATGGCATCTGGATGCCGGTGGGGTGGGTAAAGGGGGGAATCGGTCAACAGCAACAATGGACTCTTTTGTAGACGGGTATTACCGCTGACCGTACCGGTTGCGCGTAGCATCATCATCAACAGCAGTCAGGCTGTGTGGTGGGACGTGGAGTGCGAATGGCAGGAGCGCATTGTGGGCAAGAGCATAATTCTAGGCTTCTGCCCTGTTTTTCTTTCTATGCCTAATTGGCAACGGATTGTGGGGCAATGCATTGAGAGATGTGATCTAGATGGGTCTCGGCGATTTATCGGTGAGTAGGGGGGCGCGCCGCACAATGGACTTCAATTTGAAGCGGAATGTGTTGAATGGGATCTCAATTGACTAGTGGATGTGCTTCAATTCAACTGACAACTGCGGTGGATGCCATGGTGATTGTCTTGTGTCCGAATGTAATTGAGACTAATGGCAGATGCGTGATGGGGACACTGGAACGAGGTCCTCCCTCAATTCAAGACCTTCCCAGTCAGACTCCACCATCCATCAAGGAAGATCTCTCAATTCGGAGGCTGATTGACGGCAGGAACTGGTTCTGAGATTCCGGGCTGTCAGTGAAATTTTAAAGCTTTCAATTATCTCAGCCACAGCCCCAACAAAACGAACCACATTATGGTGTGTAACCTTGTCATTCATCCACCGAAACTGCTAAAGAGCAACCAATCGACGCCGGTTGGGTGGGTGTACATTTGAAAGTTTTAATCAATAACTCACCACTGAGCCCTCCGAGCCACCTGGCTCGCTCCCACCAATCACTACTCACTCAAGCGTCCTCCGCAAGCCCACCAACAACACAGTCGTCCCCCGACCTTCTCCCGTAATGGGCAAACTTTATAAATTGCCAATTGGATATCCGACGGTGCTGCCAGATAATGGCAACGGCAGCCGCAGCCGACGGATCATCATCGTGGTCCTGCCACCAGCAGCAGGGAAAAAAACAAACCTCGACCAGATAACGATAATAAATTTTAAACAAAAGATTTTTTTTCACTGAAAGTTTTCGCTTAGTAATTGGAAGGTGGTTGCGGTTCCTGCATTAATAGGTCCCGTGCGGCCGTTCCCCGGGATCGGTGGCGGGTGGGGAAGATAAGTTTTCGATTTCGGCGAAACTCAGGGAGTCGATTTGCTTTGCAATAGCCTTTCGCTCGCCCGGGTCGAGAGGTGAGACACGATGCAGCATCAACCTTTGCGCTCGTTCGAGGTCAGCGGCTTGTGCGAGACTCACGACTCCTCCGCACGGATGTCGGCATAGAGATAATTAAAGCCAACGCTGATGAGGTGGGCGGCCGATAGATGCTGGTGGCTGCCCTGTCGATTGAGATTGTTGGGCTGATTTAGTGAGGATTTGACGGGACCTCTGCCGTAGTAGGGCACAGCGGCTGGGGAGGCAATCACCCGTGACCGAGAGAAAGTTGCTGGGGAATTACAGATGCAGGTGCAATTCATTTCAAATTCGATTGAAATTTGAAAGGGGATTGAGAGATTGCTGCACAGCGGGTCAAGACAGCTGACAGGAGACCACGAAAATAGTGCCGGTATTTGCCATGAATGAGAGACTGAAGTGAAACCAGAAGGCATGATGGTGACTCGCTTTATGATGAGCGCCGCACCCTTTGCTCTGTGCCGTCGAAGGAATTATTCATGTGTTGGAACTGATTGCTGATGAAGTCGTTGCCGGCGTTGCTAAGTGTTGACTGCACAACACATTCCTTGTTGGCAGGGGAATGCAGCAGCAGTTTATGAGCCGATTGTCCTTTTCGATCTGCGAATGCATTCGTGATTGACAGTCAGTGTCAAAGTGTTTTCTGGCCGTTTCATTAGTACACAGTCAAGGGGGTCAATACATTGTTGGGCATCGAAGTACGTAGACTTGACTTTAAGGGCAGTGACTGCGACATGGAATTGGGATGGGATGGAATCCGCGCGAGTTTTGCGCGTCATCATACTTTGAACTCAGCCGAGGACTGACATTCCATTAGATGGACATTCAAATTGTTCTTGTACTAGGGCGGATGTTCTAGAACCCGTCTTTCAAAATAGGTGGCGTTGCTGGGGGAAGCTGGCATTGCAGATAATCGGTCGTACGTTGAACCAAGAATTCGCGGCCGTCACGGTGGGGTTACAGTCAGCAAAGAGCAGTCAAGCTTAGGCTCATTGTCTTACCAAGTCCATCCTATGTGGGAATAAGAGTATGTGCGATACTCATGCTTGTGGAGTCCGGCCACTGATCTTTGAGATGCGTCTTTTTTTAAGACTGAATGTTGTCAGCTTTGCCTACCTCGGCTCATGGAGGGTGTGAGGCTTCTCATCTGATCACTCGGCCACACACTTCAGAAACGTCCGCTATCCCTTATTCAGTATTGGCTCTCATATCATGTAACCCCAGCTTGTGGTCATATGGCAATGATTTAGTGTAGTCCCAAATGAAAAGGTGTTTAATCCCACGATCTAGTCGGGCAATCGATTAAATCGAATTGAGTTGTCAATAAATCGATTGCTTCACCCTCTGTGCGACATGCGGCACCATCTTGACCAAACATGTTTCAAATATGTCCCTAATGTCTAGTCACTGCTGTTGGCCAAAGAACCAACGCTGCAATGTGTCTCTGTAGCGCCTGTAATGTGATGACCACCGGCATGAGACCACCCTATCTTCGTTGTGGATTGTTGTGTTTCTTGGAGCTCATTAGGCCAAAAACAACAAAAACACGTGACCGAAAATGATTTTGCGATGAAATTGGTCATCCACTTCTAACATTTCCAAAGTTCAATGCGAAAATAAACGTCTCTTCATATGATCGGGTGGCTTTCATGTTTGAATCAACTTCGTCTTGAAGGGCGCCTGGCATGTTTCCGCCCATTTCGGGATTCGACTGTTGTTTTGGTTATTTTGTGGCGGACGCTTAAACGACAGCAATATTCTCGACCAACTCGTTGTCTCACTGCTGCGAGAGCTTCCAACATTTAGAATCAAATCTGTTCACTAGATTATGAATTGCCTGTCTACGGGTTCGAGAATTGCGACCAGAAATTGGCTCTTTTTTTTCCTTTTACTGATTGCTTTGACATTTGGCATTGATTAGAAGAGTGAGAGTTTGTCAAGCCCAGTTGGAAACCCCTTCATGTGCGAGTTTTGTCATCTTATGCCATTGAAATGCCTCTGCTATCGGTTTGTAAAATGCACTGCACACTTGTGAATTAATCTCGCCTAAAAGTAGACACCCCAAAAGTATACCACATTTCCATCAATTAAATGAATGCGTAAGCAAGTGCAAGAACCCTCTCATTACTCACTGACATTGATAGGGGGCGCTGATTTAATTTCTTTCCAAAATGTCCTCGTCTCTGGCCTCTCTCCTCAATCACCTCGTCGTCTCTGGCCAATTGCCGCCGAATTTGAATTCCTAACCGAAGGGCGGTCCAAGTGAATTCCTCGCATACCTACAATGCAACAGTATGTCCATGTTCATAGCACACACTCCACTTCTGCCTTTTGCCCAATCACTCTTTGCAACATCACCAACTAGCTTGCATTTTCAACGTGAATTCGACCCCACTTAACCGACGGTCTTCGGTATCCGGCAGCCGACTCATGGATCACCATCGCTCGCTGACTCTCTGAAATGGGATAAATGTAAACTAATCACCGCGTCAACAGTCCCGCAAGGCACTTCACATTCAGCTAACGTGCATCACTCATCCGACGTCGACATTCCACCGGAGCGGCGGTGGTGTCACTTAGGCACTTGAATGTGTCGCGTACGGCGTAGGAGCCGCTGTGGACTGAATGAAATTGATACTCCCCACCCACATCAGAAAATCGCCCGATTCCGCTGCCACCACAGGCACTCATCCACCGAGTGATGAGACTGGTGACAAAATCGCATAAAATCGAGTCCCTTGAGTAATTGAATCTGATTCCTGGTCTCCGAGCCACGGGCTGGCTGCCTACTTAAGCGCGTGCAAAATACTCGTCCACCAACTGTCTGCATCTGTCAAAGCCGTCTGTCAAGTTGCGATGGTAAATCATATCGCACGAGGCACCAAGACGTCGCCATCCATCTTTGACTTGTCACTCAAATGGTTGGGACGCATTTTCTTTGCTCTGACGTGTGAATAGGGTGGTGTTTGTCCCATAAGCGCTTGCAGGTGTACCCCAGGAGTGCGAAGCCAACGATGCAAATCAAACTCACGTCCGTGAATTATTCATAGTCGCACTCATGGAGTGACTTGCGACTCCTGGTTTTCCGGGAATGTGTGTTGTGCTATTAATTTGACACCAGTGGGTGGAGGAGGAGGAGGATGAGGAGGGTGCCTGGCCTGGTCTCGCAGGGACTGCAGTCCTCGGCGCCCACTCGCTCCGCACCGATTCAACGTGTGGAGAGGCACTTAATGGCCCGGAAGACTGAATGATGCATGCTAACGATCTCTCAGGGACGGGCTTGGGGTCTAACGTATTCATGGAAGTGGTGCCAGCGCACCCGCAAGGCCAACATTAGTTGGTGCATAATAAATTGAATGGCTCCAGTGTCGTGTGCAGTGGAGGCCATTGACCTGCAACCATGTGCACATATCCTTAAGCAGCTAGTTAATTGAATGTTTTCTCTTGTTTCCTTGCAGATCACATCCGGGCCGCCCAAGTGCAGGTCCAGCCGGACAGGGCACTGCTCAACGAGGGACAGAAGACCGAGCTTTTGTGTCGATATGAGAAGCAAATCCACTACTGCCGCATCGAGATACCGGGCGAGGGTCGAATCCTGAATTTATCGCCGATTTGGAATAAAACACCGGGCTTCACGTACTTCGGCGCTGGCCTGGAGGCGGGCGAGTGCGGTGTGACCATCGAGAGGGTCAATGCGTCGCAGAATGGAAAGGTGAAGTGCACCCTTGGCGGCGAGGGAGATGAGTACGAGGGAACTATCGAGCTGGTGATTGCCTGTAAGTATTGTGGTCGGAGGGTGCCCTCAGTAAGTGCTCAGTGAAGAGCATTCTTTCGCAGTCACACGTCACAGCATCCACACCCACTCTAATTGTTTGCACCTTCATTTCATTTTACAGTGCGGCCACAGCAGCCCGTAATTGAATTGCTTTCAAAGGCGGAACGTGACGACAGCTTCGCAGCGGACAGCCTCTTCAACGCACGCTGCGTGGTGCGCGACGGCAGACCAGCGGCGAATATTTCCTGGTTCATTGATGACATGCCCATCGTGCAGGGACTCAGCGAGCCAAATGTGATCGATTCGATGAGCGACAAGAACGTAACCCTGTCGACGACTGAGCAGAGAATGCAAAAGTACCTCACGCCGGAGGACGATGGAAAGATGCTAATTTGCCGAGCCCATCACCAGACCGACCGGGACCAGCCACAGGAGGGAAAGTTCCCACTGAGAGTCCGCTGTAAGTATGGCCGGCCAATTCCATTAGGCGCGGCGCCCGCGAATCAATTAATTCCATCTGACATGCATTTTATTTCGCCTGCAGACTCTCCAGTTCCCCAGCCGGACGCCACTGTCTACGGCCTCTACCTGGAGCGCACTGCCATGGTTAATGTAACCATCCGGGCCAATCCGACGCCAATAACCGAATGGACCATCGAGGGTATTGCCATCCCACAGGGCACCCAGCAAGGACGCTTCTCCGCCTACGAACCGATAAACATCGGCAACGGTTATTACAACGTAACACTGGCCATCGCCGGCCTGACGCTCGAGGACACAACGAAAACCTATTACCTGAAGGCCTCCAATGCGCTCGGAGTCCGCGACTACACCGTAAGGATAAGTTCGTCGAGCAACCCTCCCAGCGCTGGTCTGGACATCGGATCGATTGTTGGCATTGCAGTGGCGGTGGCCGTCCTCGTGATTGTTATATTGTTGATTGGATTCGCTCGTGTTACCGGACGATGGTGCTTCGGAGGTGAGTGAAATTATTTGCTATACAGTATTCCTTTCGAGGGACACACACCCGCACAGGTGCTTAGCGCTCCGCCGATTGTGTGCCGGCCTCGTTGGGCATAATCGGCGCGGTGGCATCTGCGTTGTTTGGACGCTGCTTATTCCTTGTGTACACGGGGGAATTAATGAAATTATCCACGACATGATTGTTGTTCGGTGCGATTGTACGAGGGAGAGATAGTGGGTGATGCTTTTAATTGAACAATTATTTGAGAGGTCCTTGTGTTCGCCTTAAACGAAGTTTATCGACAGCGCAGAAGGCAATCGAGGGGTTGCCATTGTTTCGGCCGGGATGCAGTTGCATGGGTCATAATTCAACAGGCTGCCTCCGGATTTTGTAAACCTCTTTAAAGACTGCTGGCGGTTCTTTTCCACTTTTCAGATGTTCCCTGCAACTCTGTTGGCACTGTGGATCTTCAGTTTGAAGTAGATTTGGAACTCAACCGACGAAGTTATCCAGCCCTTCTTCGGCAAGACCTACTTCATCTACAAAGCGGCTTTACGCTGCAAGGGAAATATATTCCAAGCTCGTTCAGCACGCTCTTACCGAATGCTCTAGCTGCCTTTTCGGTCTCCAGTTCTTTTAATTTCGTAGTCGACTCCAAACATCCACAAAAGACTTTTGGGAACACTGTGATGTAACTCGTGATAATTGGTCGAAGGACCATGAGCACCATGAGCACCTACAGTACCATCAAACCTGGCAACAAGTTTCTGTGCACAATTCCCGGACCGAAACGATCGGCAAATGCTGGTAGTAGCAGACGAGGCAACGAATTGCCCACTAATGGGACGCAAACACGACCAGGGCTGTAGGTACAATGATAAAAAGCATCCATCAGGAAGACCGTAGGTTAGGTCAGGCTGATGTGGCTGCCTTCAGGTAGCAGTCACACTTAGGTCAGTGAATGGACATTGTTTACTGGGTGACCAGACAAGAACGATAGGAAGATACATTTAAATAAAATAAAAACGGTGTGAGGTATGAAGTTGACTTCGCCTCTGTTCTAAAGCTTCATTCATGCCATTTTGTATGGAAGAGCACATCGCTGCAGAAAATAATCAATTCTTGCATCAGCATAATCTTATACTAACCGCTGCCACAATCAAACTGCCGCTTGACTCTCTAGCGATGCCCAATTCAGCTTCAGCGTCATCGATTCTGGCTAATTCGGTCTGGTTGAAGGCTTAGGGTCCACCGATACGCTCATACTCAATCTTTTGCACGGTACGACGAGTTGCCTTACACCGACTGAGCCGGAATTTGGGTAATCTGCCCTAGAGAGGTATTCGTTTGGAACGGAAACTTTTCCGATTTCATACGAATCGGATGATTTTTGCTTCGAAGTAACACTCCGAACAGCTGATTGGAACATTTTCCCGACAAAATGTAACGCAACCCAGAAGTCTGCCTTGCTACGCGTTCATTTTCGTTATTTGTCAACATTCGTGTCAGCCAAACGTCAAATTTGTCCGATGCTCTCCGCAAGGAATTTATCGCGCGGAGCATTGTACGACGGAGTATGCGTTGCGGAAAGCATGAAACGATGCATGATAAACCTCACCTGACAGTGCTGAATATTTTGACAGCAGGATGTCATCGGTAGCTTTGACAGCAGCAGGCGCTGCTATCTGGACACCCCTTACCACGCACATTGACTTGCAACGAAGCGGTTTAGGTAGGTTTAGCCGATGTCGTGCAGTTCGATCAAGTTGGCCCTTAAATGTGGGTCTCTACGGTTAGAGCAAGAGCACTGTCTGAGCTTCTGCAGAAACCATTGCAGTACACATACTGCGGGCTGTATTGCTGAGTGCCAATTGCACCTCGCTCTGTCCACCGATGACGGTCCTGCGTGCTGGGGAAGTGAGAGAAGGACCGTTACATCTGTTCCGTATTCACCTAGCCAGGCGTCAAACAGCGATATATCCTTGGTAAATGCGGTGACGATCGCCAGAGCGGTCAGAAATCAGATGCCGGAAATAAAAGAGTGGGTAGAGAGCCTGTCCCTAGCCTTCCCTTACGCCAACAAAGCTTAGACGCACCGATGTCCGCATGGCAAAGTCCTTACCGGCATTGCGAGTCGACATCCCCTCCTTGTGACTGTTGTAGAAGTTGCAGTAGAAATATGTAGTCTGTTAGACACCTGCTCTCCGAGTATCTTATGATCAACCAATGATCTAGCCCCTTTCTTCAGCCAAGGCCAATTTTTTCACGCCACTCATGCGACTGCGTATTGTCGATAGCTAAGAGGTTGTGGCTGTCTTCGAAGAAAATCACTTCGTGGAGAGCGTTCTAAAAACACTACAAACGGGTGGCAACTTTTCAGTGCCGGCTAATAAACACGGTGCTTGTTTGGACAGTTTCCCGCTTTATCGCCGAAGCTGCACTTTTTGCCAGTCATGATCCTCAAGTCATCGAGCAGCTTCGACTGTCTGTATCTACATAAATGTGGTGTCAGTCTTGGACACGATTCGATGGTTCGCTGGCGCAAGGCCTGGTTTCAGTCGCATTTAACTCGAAGACTGCTTCTCTCTCATCGAGGTGGCCCTCCGATATTTTAGCATCCATCTGGGTGCCGGGATGTCGCCGTCGACGATGAGAAAAAGATTGTCTCCAGGAAGCCGATCACGGAGGCTGACTCTCAGAACTCATATCGCTGGGAACTGCACCATTGCAACTCACGCCATTAGACTCAGTCTGCCGTACAACGACTGCTGCAGACACTGCAGAAGCGAGGGACGGGAGGAGTATAAACCTCTCTGCAACCGAAGGAAAAGCCAACCCGTGATTTATCCCTCCTGGCAAAACCAAGCAGCCTTAGCGTGAGCTAACTTCATCGCTCCTTGCAAAGGCACCAAATTCTTCGAGAAGTAGGACCGTAACACATCGTGCCAATGCACGAACCTAACCACTATAAGCGAAGAAGTTCTAAGGGAAGCTAAGCCGACACACACAAACATCACTATGCACCGCGCAAGTAAATTGCCAGAAGCCCAATTCAATTGCGAAGACCCGCACGCTCCCGCAGTTCGACTGCAAAAATAAACCTCCGCTGAAAGTTGGGCTCGTATTAATCGTGTTGAAAAGCGACTGAATCCCTTCGCAAGCAAGTGTACCCGTCAGACAATAGCTCACAGTTCGGAGTATTAACATTAACCTTCTGCCATGGATCGGGTGCTCACCAAGGGAACAAGCGGCACTTGCGAAACGTCGGGCGAACTTTCCGCGAAGCTTCGTGCTCCGTGCAAAAGTTTAAATTACTTTTGTCGTATTCGCCATTGGCCCCCCATGCTCAGGGACTCCAACAGCAACAGTGGCAGCTGTGATATCACAAACTAACCACCTTCCAAGCGGCGGCGCTCAACTGGCTCCCTGCGGGCCAGCCAACCACTGCAGTTGGAGAAGTAATTTTCAATTGAACGCATGTTTTATAAACTTGATTTCCCTTTTTATCGGGCATCCTTCCGTCGACAGGGCGTGTGTGTTGAATGGTCGCCGTCGAGAGTCGCTCGGGAATGCAAAAGTTTCTCCCCACCGGATTAAGTATGTTTAATTAATTAATTATTAAATGCGATTACGTAGCGGTGCCGATGACAAATTTCAGACTTCGACGTGCGGATGCGAGTGTGAAGGGGAGTCCGCCCGCCCTATGATTGTATTGCGTCTTTGTAATCCAATTTGAAAATTATTTGTGAACTGAAGCAGGAAACGGCTGCCATGGGAACGGCGGCAGGAAGGGACGGCGAGAGCTGTACTTAAGTTTAAGCTACTTGAGCTGTTGAATGCCGTTGCCTGGGACTGAAGAGCAGACGACATTCAATCGGGTGCCTTAAACCTACAACTGTTTGGGGTTTCTTGTAAAAACCAAGTGCGTACCAGTCAAAGGTCTTGATTTGCATTCAGCTTCATTCGGATTCAAATCGACCTTCAAGCAGAAGTGCGATTTTGTCCGAGGTTTGGCACGGGCAGCAACCGGCAGCAACGGGAAACAATTTGTTAAAACTCAGATCTCGTCCACAGTTTCTAGGGAGCACAACTTCTAGAGAGGCCCTCCAAAAATGAGTCTTGTTAATCCCTGGCAGAAGAAAATACCCAACCAAACGTTATTGAGTTGGGAATGCACTCATCCAAGGCGCCGGGCGAGAGAGGGCGAGAGAGTTAAATGAAGGTTGGGTTGGAAATCAGACTCGAGATTTCTCCGCAGATTTTTAATCTGAGAGCTGTTGTCTTTTGAAGTGAAACAACAAAAACGCACGAGTCAGGGTTTTATACCGGGCGCCATTGTATGTGTAGATTTTTGATCTCAACTGAGTCTCAGCCAACGAGTCTTGATCCAATCTAGCTTGATCCCTTGGTATCTTTTTTTCAGTTCTCCACAAAAAAGTGGGAAAAAGTGTTGTATTTCCACACTTGTGTGCGCCACTCAAACACGAGCGGGATCTGCTTTTACCTCGAAGTCGAAGAGGACTACTACCTTTCGTCTTTTCATGCGTTCGATACACCATTTCGTAAAAAAACCTTCTTAACCTGTTCCGAACAAGAATTACCGGGAGCGGAGTCAAAGCCTCGTGGCATGTGTACGTGTTCCACAGGGCTCCACACAGGGACCTCTTGTATTCTCACTTTTGAACGCTGACCTTCTAGATATGATTCAAAGCCGCGTGCTTTACACGTTCGCAGGCGACGTGTAAGATCTGTAACATAAGTCCCATATGCCTTGGGCAAGACTCATGAGGACTTAAGTAATATTGTGTTGTGAGATCAACTCTGTGTGGAGCTAGGCTGGAGGTGAATCTGACCCTAGTTTCTACCAGCAACCACTCGCGAGTGGAGGGGGACCACAGTTATATTCCGGCTCTGAACGGCTAGACCTGAGACGGTTTTCTAGACAGTAAGATTTTCTGAGCATTGTCAGTGACTAGAGAGAGGTGTAGCCGTAAATTATGAAAATCTTAAATCCTGCCGGGAATTGCATATAGTCATGGCCACGAAAATTCAGTGACAATGAATGCTCCTTTTGACTGACAAGCTAGCCATTGAAACCACTTTAGACTAAAAAGAACAACCACCGTTCATGTGGTTCATCATACTTTTTATCAACTTTTTTTTACACTGACACTCCCATCAGAGAGTGTCTGCACTCCCATCAGCACACATTGCACTGCTTTTTACACAATCATGTCCTTGCACTCCTCTATGTACACGCCATTATTGTTTGTGTTCCGATTCGCCTTCTGTGTTCGAAGGACTTTCCCTGTCCTCAGTCACAATGCATGATTTAGTTTTCGCCACTTTGTACTCTTGCGTTTGTTGCTAGTTACACTCTTAATGTCATCCAAAAAAACGAACTTTTTTAAGTGAGAATTTCCAGCAGCGTGTAAAAAAACGAACGAAATGTGCTTACAAAAGTCTGAGAAACGAACAAAAAAAAAAAAAAAAACAAGAAGAATTGTGTATGAAAATCTCCAAAACAAACAACAACCACAAGAGCTAACAATTCAGTTCGAAAATTAAATATGCACTTGTGTGCATGATCCGAGTGAAAGAAATTTCAATAAAATAACATTTAGTCTAAGATCTGATATATACTTAAAAATTTAAAATTTGATTTATGTGATTAAACTAAAATCAAAAAAAAAAAAAAAAAACAAAGTGCTAAAGTTAGTTCTTGTTGTTGTTGTTACAGGAGCAACATTGAACACCGACATTGGACCCGATTCGGAGGCACAAATCAATCCCCATTTAAACGACGATTTCGATGGGCGAGATTTCAGCGGAGACCAACACATCGATACAACACCACAGTCCGAGGAGGTGACACCACCCGTAACCGACAAGCTGGAGGCGCAAAAGAAGGCCGATCTAAAGAATTCGAAGAACATTAATGGACATCATAATGGCGGTAGCGATTTGAAATCGAATACCCCCGTCTAATGGGATGGGAGCCACGAAGTTTTGTGTCGTGTTGTGCCAATTCCGCAGGACATTCAGTTTATCTTATACACACACATTTTTATTTTTATTTTTGTTCTTCTATTCAGAATATTTAAAGTTTAAGACCTCCTTCTTAAAGATGAAAATACAACAGTCCTCGTTTGCATTGTTTCATGTTTCGTGTTTCATGAGATGAATGAAAGCGGGGACATCGGGATAACGAAAAGAAAGAAAAGCGAATATTTTAAATATCTCTCTACCAACGGATCATGTGTTGTGAATGCTGTAAAGTTTTTTTTTATCTTGCTTATGAATCTCCTTCTAGGATACACGCACAGTTGTACTTTAATACTTTTTAATCTGTCACAATCCTTAATCTTGTACGTAGTAGTAGCTTCAGTTCGGTTTTATACTTGTTTGTGTGCGTCTTTTGTAATCAGACCCCCGGGAGTGTAGGAAGCGGCGACAGTGATGGCATGTGAGTGTGGTCATTGGTGGGTTGAATGTCATTTGTTGAGCAGCAGATGATGGAGACGGGCGAGAAGAGATTGCAAAAACGAACAGAGTCTGATTAAAATGTATCTTCCTGATGCCGTTGCGTTGCTTTGGTGACATCTACTGATACCAAGACTTCCTGGTCACGCCTTCTGCATTAGACAGCAGTGACTGTTGAGGCATTCGCTTTATACAGTTGGTGGTGGTGAAATTTTGTGCAAGTGAACGACATCCCCCAAGAAAATCTCCGGTCTCGTATTCAGGTCTCATTTGATTTGCGATTTCTGGCATGTGTACTTAAAAAAAAAACTCAATACACTCCCTAGGCAGCTTGAAAATCAAAAAAAGACCGTCCTAAGCATTCTTCTTCTTCGCCATTTCTTCACAAAACATTTCGAAGAGCAAAAGACCAAACAAAATGAAAAAGTACAAAAATCTACAAGTTTACAGTCTCACATAAATCACTGCCACTTTCACAACGCACTTCGCTACACAGCAACTCATCTCCTTAAATCTGATTGTATTAATAATCTAGACACCTTTCTCTAGACGTAGATTAAGCTCAAAAATGGCAGCATTCCTGCAACAGTTTACCGTCCTTTTGTAATATTTTTTTATATGCATCTCTTATATACATACATAAACAAACACGTTATTTTTTTTAATTAAATGTAATAAACTTACGAATGCATTTGCAAAACCTTTGAACAAATCCAACAAACAAACATTCGAATCTCAATTAATGTAACGAATCGAATATAAAATAGGCAACAAAACAAAATACACAAAAAACAAAAAAAAAAAAAAAACATAGAAGTTATTGATAGTGTGTAATTTATTTAAAATAATTTTACTAAAATAAAATGTTTTACATATATATATATATTTCTATGTCTCGAATAAATTACAAAAAAAAAAGAATACCTACTATTACTCTTCATTGAATATAATATATATATATACATAAACATTCGTAAAATTTATATATTTTTGAATTAAATTGCAAAAAAAAACATCATTAATGTTTTTTTGTTTTTTAAGAAATTAAAATTTGTATAAAACGAAACGAGTAAGTGAATAAAAAGAATGGAGTATTTTGTGAAGATATTGCTTTAAGTTGTATTTTGAAAACAAAATCTGCCTTTAATTTACAAGCAAGCAAAAAAACAAAAATAAAATAAACGAAAAACCTATAAAATTAAATTTTCCGATAACAGAGAAAACAAAACCGATGAAAGATTATACAAAATTTAAATATATTATTTTTTAATTAGTTAGGTCTATATTATTGTAAAGATAATTAAGGTAAATATGTGAAATAAATTTTGTTTTATATCAAAAAAAAAATGTGTTTCACAGAATTCCGTCAAGACTTGCATGAGCTCTCCCTTGCACTTTCATATTCTTTGGTTGCTTCAAATTCGACATCTTATGGCAAATTAGGCTTGTGCTTTTTAGTTCAGTCCAGACAGCGCTCAGTTTAGTTCAAATCTGTTTGTCGAACTAGTTCGTTCTTCTAGTTCATTTAGTTCAATGTGGATCATTGAACGGGAAAACATAATAGGTAAAACTTAACCAGAAAAATTGTTGAATTTAGAATATTTCTTTAATAGTTCATCCGCCAGAAAACCATATAAAATCCATACAACACATGCGAACATATCTACATTGGTCCACATACATTTTCAGCAAAATCCCCCACATACACCAACGCAACAATGATCGACAGGTTTGTTCTGCTGTAGACAAAACCAACCCTGATGAACACACTTTAAACAAAAACACCCCTAATGAGCAAAGCACAATGCCCATAGCAAGGCACTCACTTTAGATTAATGGTGAACTACTGAACTCAAAAGCTAAAATAAAGTGCCATTGTGAACTAGTTCACTTAGCTGACTTGTAGGGGGCTCTTTCTTGAACTAGTTCGTTCGTGAACTACACAAGCCCAATGCAAATTAGCTTAATAGTAGAGTGAAACCTCCAAATTGTGACACTTACAGCCGTATTGCGACAGTCAAAAAACTAAACGAGAAACGAAACTTATCAGAAAATTTGACACGCCGGTATTGCGATTGTCAATTGTCAATGACCGGTAGATCGTTATCAATTTTTCACTTGTGAATGAAGCCAGAATGGTATTGTGAGTGCCTATCGCAATGATGCTGATAGAGCAAGCCGCTACAAAGGAAAATATACAAATTTATAGAATTTAGTGTATTTATATTTTTTTATTTCATATTTATGGTTCTAGGGCAAACGTAGGAAGCAATATATAACAATTATAACCATTAGTTCAACTGATGGTGGAAAGGGAGAACTTCTCAAAAGGAGTTGGCTTAAAAAGCATTTTGGAGAAAAGTGGGAACGTTTTTTGGAGCTGAACAGTTGAGGGCCGCCACAGTTCAACAAATAGGTGATTTTTAAAAGGGATTTACAAATTCATTTCGACGGAACTATTTTTACAATTGAGTTTACAACTAGACTTACAAACTAAAGATTACTGTGTTGGTCCAAAAATAGGGGCCCAACTAATGTACTTTCGGCTTATTGGTATTTTTGTATGTCCTACAATGACTGCTGCTTATATTGGGTTGTTCAAGTCCGTGTGTCCATAGATCAACAAATAGGCAAACGCCGGCTTTGATCAACAAAAATTTTTCACAAAACTGGAAAGGATTACCCATAAGAACGAATTTTGAGAATTGGAAACATCCCTTAACTGCCTTCTTCTAAGAGTTTCCAGAGAGAGGAGGAGAGGAAGGAGAAAGGAGGAGAAAGGAGGATGTTAACCATCGTCAAACCAGAATTCCACTGAACTCATTTTTATTTTCTTCGCTTGATTAAATTTGAAATGGAACTACAGAACACAAATGAAATGTTCAAATATCGTCTGTCAAATATGATGTCTCATTCACAGCAGACATTTTATCAAATCAGTTACACAATACCGAAACTTTTTTTGATTGACAAATCTATCAATCATCAATAATTGACGCTCGCAATAGGGGTTAGTTAGGGCACCTCCGGAGTGAATAGCACTTCATGCATATGCACGGTTTATTCATTTAATTGAACCTCTGCAAACGGGGCGCCTCTGAAAGCCCCCATGCGTTTGTAAAACGCTCTTGTTGCCACAAGCAGTGTTTCATTCATATATTGATTCAATAATTTATAATGGACAGTTAACATTTCAGAAACATTTCATTTCAGAGCAATTTATAATTGGGATATGCTTCCCAAAAAGGGGTCCTTTCAAATCGCGGCACCTCCAAATTGGTTGTCAGTCACTTGAAGAGTCTCATTTATTAGGTTTCACTTAAGTAACCTTTGAGTGTTTGTGGTTGCATGTAGATCCTGCCTATTCTGGGCTTATTAAATGAATTGCCTTTCGATTCGTCACTGACTATGCAAAATTAAGGAACTCAAATTCAAGTCGAATGTGTTTCCATGTAAATGAAGAAATCAGACAAATCCGTCCGGCTTCCAAAGTATATGCAAGAATATATTATGCAACAGTTGCTTTGAATTGTAATTTTTAATCAGTTATGCACAGATTCATGCAAAGTGCGTGCAAAATGAAAGAGGTACTTCCTATCTAAGGAACAATGTAGTATCCAAATGCGAAATCACCATGGGTTCGAACAGTAGCAGGTCGCGATTAGCGAGATGCCTGAGCATTCAAACATCTGCCCTAAGGAGGTACTCGGATACTGTAAGTTATCATGTAATTGGGAAGCCAATAAAATCGCCATGCGAGGTCCTACCTTTCTAGTGGCAGCCTAAGAGAAATGCCGGGCTACAGCATATTTTAAAAATGCACACAATCATGTCAACCAATTTTAATTCGCTAAAGGGCACAACGTAACGCGTTTTTTTGTCTGCATAAGTTGTATGAACGAAGAGGATTACGAGACCATACCCCACCTCATCTATTAGTGCAGCGCTCTCGCCCAACATATGTGGATTATTCCTTCGACAGGCTAAGCGAACTGAGCAATGTCAGTAGCGCTCTGGCTAGCCGTTACTAGCCGTAACCCATCCTGATTGTCCGTTATGTAGTGGTGTCCGTTCTGAAAGTTTTGAAATACACATATATCGTTATGGTATCGTGACGAATTGTCCGTAAAGATAAGCGTCCCTTATAGAGGGGTGTCCGTAATCAGAAGTTTGACTGTACTCACACCTAGGGAGCCTGCTATTTGCTATTTCAACAACTTCAACTAACTGAATGGCTTCAATAAAAGCCAGCTAAACCGCTTTGATGGCTAGGCTAGGCAATGTATAGCATATGGATAACACTGTTCCATCCAGAAGACGTCAACGTTCGTAGAATATAGAGGACCTCCATGGAACCGATGGCGCACACAAGTGCTGGCTAAAGATCGGAGAGGCTTGTTGGCTGATGCCCAGTTCCACCACAGACTGCAGCACCATTAGATGAAGAACAAACTGCTTTCTCAATGTCAGTTGTTCCAAGTTTAGGGATAGTTCGATTCGCGTGGTGTCATATTGGGCCTATTTATGCCCTAAGCATGATTACAGTCGGCCACATCAACGTAACTTAATCTAGGAGGACCCATTCTGATGACTGCCTGGAATAGATCCCTTTCCACAGTCCTTGTGACTAGGAACCCAGCAAAGAGTTATCGAGAGCTTCTTGCAACGGACATTAAGTTCCTCTCGACATCATGCGTCCAGATTGATATTGCTTTTACGGCGGCTCGACTGTGGCGGGCTGTTTACATCTTCTATCAATCCGTACATGTCTCTCCTTTGCAACCCCTCTCTGGTAGGAAGTGGAAATGTGCGCGTGTAGTATAGCTTTCGACATGATTACTTTTCTGGCATGATTATTGGTTCTTACGAACACTTTCATCTTCAGATAGAGGTCCACTGGGAGTAGTTCGCTGTTGTTGTGGTGCACTTATGACTCCCAGGCATAAAAGTCTCTGTGCCTTGGTCAGTGCTTTTAGACCGTGGGATTCAGAGCGGCCTGTCACCAGTCAAAGTGGATGTACATACATCAAGCCGATTGCCCTAGAGCTTGATGCAAATTTAATCCCGAATATCCTGGCGTGTGGACACCTTTTTCACTCGTTTGTTAAAAGCGAGCTTTCAGTTAAACCGCATGTCAGTGACTGTTTCTAGGTGTTTCGCACTGTCAGTCAAAGTAAGGTATGTGGCCTCCATGACTTGTAGTCTGAACTGTGGAATGGCCTTGGCCTGGCCCAGCTTCCACAGGCAACCATCCGCCTTGTACGTGATATTTTACTATCACAAGTGGATGTGACCTGCAGTTTCATGACAGCAATACTCTTTGAGCATTGCCCGTGACTCGAAGGAGGTGGTGCCGTGAATTAAAATCTGTTGGGGGTTAAACGTAGAATTAACTGAACGATGACTTCGTTAATGAAAATAGACTTTAGTGGGATCCTTGTTATATCATGAAGATTCCGGAAGAAGGAGTATCCCAGTGTTCTTTGCCTCACGAAGCAGAGACGGGGCAATTACAAGGATAGTGAGTAGTGTCCTCAATTTCATCTTCGTCCTCACAGCCCCTGTGTGTTTTGTGTCATGAGTGAATCCCATTTTTTGTTCATGGTATTTCAGGTGATTATGACCACTAGCCCTCCGACACCAACCGCAGCAGCTTCTTGTTGCATTGGAGAAGTTTCTCAGTGTTTGCACTATTGTACTTGCGCCATAATAGTCGGGTGGTCCCACAAGTGGGTAAAGAGCCCCACTTTCTATTAGCTAGCTCTATGATTGTGTCGTCCACTTTCTTCTTGGTGTTAGCCAGCGGAGGATCAGTACATGGGATTGCCTGGGATGGGTCCATTTCGGCCCATTTCCTGGCATGTTCATCTGCTACCTCATTGCCAGCTATGACCCCGTGGCCTGGGACCTAACAAAGAGTGATCGAATGCTGTGTGCCAAAAGCCTTGAGCTCTTCGCGACTAGCTTGGACTTGACTGCTGTAGCCGATGTTGCTTTAATGGCCGCTTGACTGTGAATTAGAATTGTAATATCAGCCGGTGGTATTTCCATACTCACACAATGATAGCATTTTGGCCGCTTCTTTGACCGCAGGGACCTCCACTTGAAAAACACAGCTGCAGTCAAGTAACCCGATGGAGCAGTGCATGTTTAACAATTCGGAGGAAATGTCTGCGCCTGTTCCTTAGTCCATCTTCGCGTAGACATGGGTGGATGTCCAGTTGTAGATAGGTTAATTGGAGTTCCACTCCCCCCTTGTTGGTAAACGACACTGAAATGGTGCAACGAAGTCAAGGGACGGGAGGAGGTAGTCACTCGCCGTTTGTTCTATGCTTAGTCTATCTGGAATGCTCGCATGACCATCGGAGCTTGTGTTCCAGCTCTTGGATTGAATAATACTGATGGAGCTATTCGCAGCTGTCTTCTGCATATAGGGGTCCATTGGCAGAAAATCCAGGAGAATTTTGAGGCCCGCAGTAGGGGTAGTGGAGATCGCTCCTGTCACACCTAGACATGCGTGTCTTTGCATGTTTTGTTAGCAGTTTTAGTTGGAAGCTTTCAGACAAGCTTGCCACCAGACTACACTGCCATATGTCAAGATAGGCCTGACGATAGGGGTGTACATCCACACTACAATTTTTGCCGTATATCCCGTTACGCATGTATAAGGCACATGTCGCCTTTTTTGTTCTTTCGTTTACGTTGAGTTTCCTTTCTAGGATAGGGAGTGTAACAGAGGAGGAACCTCTTCAACGGGTGTCCCAGATTTCATCGAATACAAGAAAAGAAGTAATTCTACTCGACAAGTCTAATACCGAACTCACAGAAGCCATCCAAACACTCGACTGTAACCGCTAACAATAATTTCTCAAAACTCACAATTCAGGAGAACAATCCGACTGCGAAGACGCACATGCTCCTGTCGATCGTATGCAAAAACGAACTCCTCTGAAAGTTGGATAAATGAATCACTTCGAAAGCGAGTGCATCCCTTCGGAAAGAAACTCATTCCATAGCTCAACCGTTAGGTAATAGCTCACAGAATGCAGAAATAACCTTGTGCCGTGGATCGGGTGTCTTCACCAACATAACAAACTGCACTTGCCACTGCAGAAGTAGCAGTGTACACTTGGGAAACTTTTTCGAAGCTCAGTGCAGGGTTTAGATTACTTATTCATCACTGGCCACAGCCACTGCATCGCCAACAACAATAATAGCAGCTGGGATAAAAGTATCCACAACTTCCAGCTAAGCCAAGTGAAACATAATATTCGATATGTCTACTGTTGCTGTGCAGCAGCATCTCACCCCCAGGAACCTACATTCATCATGCTTTGTAATAAGGTCTTCGAAGGGTTCTTGGACGAGTCCATTTTCGTCCGAGGTTGTGCCGTGATTGGGCGTGTTAATCCTGAATTTCCCATCGTCCTGCCCTTAGCTGTGCCTTCACATTTGATTCGTACTTAACATGGTATAGTCGAGAAACGAGGAGCTTGAAGTGTCACAGTACACAACTTAACAGAAATCACTAGAATAAAGCGACTCTCTTAGGCAGTGTTTCTTGATGAATTGAAGGTGTTGAGCAGATGATCGAATTGCCAAGGCGCTGTCATGGTGTGTAATTGAAGACCTGAATAATGTAGTTTTGATTGATCTCGATTGTAGAAGTGCTACAGGATGTCTGACGTCATAAAAGGAGGAGTCATCTTGTTTTGACGCGCCAGTTCGAGGTGGATCTGGGCCTCAACCAGCAAGCCTCTCCAGCTGGCACGATCTTTAGTCAGCTGCCTCCAATTTCGCACGCCAAGTTGGTTGAAGTCCTTTTCCACAGGTGTGTGCCATTCGATTTGTGGGCGTCCTCTATTGCGTCGTCTCACTGATTCAGAGTCGAAGACTCTTAGCGCTGGAGCAGTGTTGTCTGTAGCATTCATCTTTTTCTTGACATCCGCAAAAGGTACACGTTTGATACATAGGTCGGGTCTAGTTCCTTTCCTTTCTCATTGTCGGCTTGTCCCTATGACATGGTACTGAGCATAAAGCAATCGAGCGCTGCGTGCGACATTGCTCCCTCTTGACTGCCTGGAGGAGCTGGAGGAGCTCGAGGGTTTTCCAACATTGAGATCATTTTGACTGCTTCCTTGACTGCCAAGACCTCCACTTGAAGGACCCTGTCATAATCATGGATTCTGATGAAGAAACAGTGTTGTTACATGACGCTTCTGTTTACAAACCGTTCCTCAGTCAGGTTTCTATTAATACATATTTTAATATTCGCAGCATGGGCAATAGTTTGAGTATGCCTATTTAGAGTTGGTTCGTTCCTGACCTGTTAAGTTCCAGGAACTATGTCCATTGTCGGAACTATTTCCGATCTTTTCGCGTACTTCAATTAAACATGCTCATTTCGTTTAATAGTTCGCAGTTCGAAAGTTGAAATGAAAGCGGAAAATATTTGGACATGGGTAGTGTTAGAGAAATACTTCTCTAGTAGTACTACGAATTTTGTTGTGAGCTACATGGGCATATGGTGGTTGTAGTAGATATTTTACTGAGAAGGATTGAAAGTTGAACTGGAATTAACACGCTAATTGGAATTAATATGTCCGCCGCCAAAATTTATCTCCGATATATGCTTCCTCGGATACGTATCCGAGGAACTAGTTCCACCCTAAAAATGAACAATTTCATGTTCGTTCCGCTATTGGAACTATTTGGCACAACTCTACCCACAACTCTGGCATTCAACCCAGCGCTTGGTTGAAGCGAGCAATTTTCACACACTCCCTCTCTCTCTCTCTCTCTCTCTCTTTCTCTCATTGTCTCTCCAACATAAAAACATCGTATGTTTCGTTTTTTGAAATTGATTAATATATTATTCCTTTTTTTCTCCTTCCAGCAAAATCATCGAAAACCCAAGCCAGCGAGACGTAAGTACCCCCGATTACTTCAAACTAGAATCCTCCTTGTAAATACGTTCATCATTAACTGCATGAGCCTAGCTTCTCTCATTCTGTATATATCTCTTAAATTATCTCCATTATTGTTTGTTTGAAAATCGCCACCAAATTCGATACCACCAGATTACGGTAGTTCTCTAGTCATAACTGCAAAAAAAACATAAAAAAAACAACTCATTTTGATTTCGAAATTCAGTGTTTTCGCGTGCTGTTCAAGAACATCCACACATACACATGCATCCAAACTGAGAAAAAATGAAAATGAATGTCTAACCGAATGGATTCTCATTACCATCAAACTTCACTCAATGACGGATCCTTCAAAGGATGGAAGAAAAATAACGAAAATGTTCCAATTGATATTAAAATGTAAATTTGAAGCATCAGCCATTCACCATCAAGCAAAAAAAATGTATTCAATCGTCCTTCTCACACTCGCTCGCTCGCTCGCTCTGTCTCACACATACACACACACACTTACACTCAGTCTCTGTCCTTTACTATCCCTCTTTATTATCTTCTGTATATCCTTGCAACAAACATTTTCCTTTATATACTCATTCTTGCAAATAATAAATCGTTTAGACACGATGAGACCCATCAGGGACCGGGACCAAATGTTGCCCTCCTCGAGTCTGGGATGACACCAAATGGTGTAACTATTCTCAATAACAACAACAATGAAAATGGCAATCAAAACGCGATGAACGGCCGCCAAAGGAACAGCGCCTCCCTAATGGCCCCCCTCCGAATGAGTGGCCGCGGCAACGACGACGACGATGATTCCTTTGAATATGCCACAGATCGGGAGAGCAGCGTCTATAATCCAACAACAGTGCCCATTAAGGGGGTACGCAGTAGCGCAACATCACGCCAGTCCACAGCAACGACCGCATCCGATTCCGTAGACCAACCGTCACAGCAACAGCAGACAGCAGCCGGTGGAGACCTATTAGCTCGAGCCAATCAATTGGGCATTCCGGAGTCAAGATGCTCGCGCTGGATACCGAAGGATCAAAGGGAACTGCTGGAGAGGCAAGCGAAATTGTTAGCGAATCGAATACAAAAACCAGTTGAAACTGAATTCTAGCACACGCCATCCTACACTCACACTCACACACATACTCACATGAACACATATCTAATTTGTATCATCAGTCAGATCGAATTAATTAAAGTTACCGTAATAAGGATGTAAAAGGATGTGTTTTAAGTAATTCCCTTCTCTTTTGGCTTACTGCTGCTGTTTTTTTTGCTTCCATTCACTCGAATGGGATGATGTCCTGCAGCCAGCCGAATCCGGATGGGATTGACGACAACAGGTGTCCTACGCTTCTTTCGTTCTTCCACTTT